>OZ024818.1:48640878-50005807 GCA_964017055.1 Chloromyia formosa
GCCCTAAAAACCAAAAATATGATTCCGGAACAAAAACCGCAAGAAAACTTGAAAATTTCAAGGCAAAGTCACCCCTCGACTGGAAAATATAAAACCTTGAATATCTCGGAAACGGAGGCAGCTAGAGGGTCCAAACTTGCACTTTTTCAAATGGCTGTAACTCGAAAACTACGGCAGCTAGAGAGTTGATTTGGGTCTTCAAATGCAGCTTGTACCATGCCCTAAAAACCAAAAATATGATTCCGGAACAAAAACCGCAAGAAAACTTGAAAATTTCAAGGCAAAGTCACCCCTCGACTGGAAAATATAAAACCTTGAATATCTCGGAAACGGAGGCAGCTAGAGAGTCCAAACTTGCACTTTTTCAAATGGCTGTAACTCGAAAACTACGGCAGCTAGAGAGTTGATTTTGGTCTTCAAATGCAGCTTGTACCATGCCCTAAAAACCAAAAATATGATTCCGGAACAAAACCCGCAAGAAAACTTGAAAATTTCAAGGCAAAGTCACCCCTCTACTGGAAAATATAAAACCTTGAATATCTCGGAAACGGAGGCAGCTAGAGGGTCCAAACTTGCACTTTTTCAAATGGCTGTAACTCGAAAACTACGGCAGCTAGAGAGTTGATTTGGGTCTTCAAATGCAGCTTGTACCATGCCCTAAAAACCAAAAATATGATTCCGGAACAAGAACCGCAAGAAAACTTGAAAATTTCAAGGCAAAGTCAACCCTCGAGTGGAAAATGTAAAACCTTGAATATCTCGGAAACGGAGGCAGCTAGAGGGTCCAAACTTGCACTTTTTCAAATGGCTGTAACTCGAAAACTACGGCAGCTAGAGAGTTGATTTGGGTCTTCAAATGCAGCTTGTACCATGCCCTAAAAACCAAAAATATGATTCCGGAACAAAAACCGCAAGAAAACTTGAAAATTTCAAGGCAAAGTATACCCTCGACAGGAAAATGTAAAACCTTGAATATCTCGGAAACGGAGGCAGCTAGAGGGTCCAAACTTGCACTTTTTCAAATGGCTGTAACTCGAAAACTACGGCAGCTAGAGAGTTGATTTGGGTCTTCAAATGCAGCTTGTACCATGCCCTAAAAACCAGAAATAGGATTCCGGAACAAAACCCGCAAGAAAACTTGAAAATTTCAAGGCAAAGTCACCCCTCGACTGGAAAATATAAAACCTTGAATATCTCGGAAACGGAGGCAGCTAGAGGGTCCAAACTTGCACTTTTTCAAATGGCTGTAACTCGAAAACTACGGCAGCTAGAGAGTTGATTTGGGTCTTCAAATGCAGCTTGTACCATGCCCTAAAAGCCAAAAATATGATTCCGGAACAAAAACCGCAAGAAAACTTGAAAATTTCAAGGCAAAGTCAACCCTCGACAGGAAAATGTAAAACCTTGAATATCTCGGAAACGGAGGCAGCTAGAGGGTCCAAACTTGCACTTTTTCAAATGGCCCTACCTCGAAAACTGCGGCAGCTAGAGAGTTGATTTGGGTCTTCAAATGCAGCTTGTACCATGCCCTAAAAACCAAAAATATGATTCCGGAACAAAAACCGCAAGAAAACTTGAAAATTTCAAGGCAAAGTCACCCCTCGACTGGAAAATATAAAACCTTGAATATCTCGGAAACGGAGGCAGCTAGAGAGTCCAAACTTGCACTTTTTCAAATGGCTGTAACTCGAAAACTACGGCAGCTAGAGAGTTGATTTTGGTCTTCAAATGCAGCTTGTACCATGCCCTAAAAACCAAAAATATGATTCCGGAACAAAACCCGCAAGAAAACTTGAAAATTTCAAGGCAAAGTCACCCCTCTACTGGAAAATATAAAACCTTGAATATCTCGGAAACGGAGGCAGCTAGAGGGTCCAAACTTGCACTTTTTCAAATGGCTGTAACTCGAAAACTACGGCAGCTAGAGAGTTGATTTGGGTCTTCAAATGCAGCTTGTACCATGCCCTAAAAACCAAAAATATGATTCCGGAACAAAAACCGCAAGAAAACTTGAAAATTTCAAGGCAAAGTCAACCCTCGAGTGGAAAATGTAAAACCTTGAATATCTCGGAAACGGAGGCAGCTAGAGGGTCCAAACTTGCACTTTTTCAAATGGCTGTAACTCGAAAACTACGGCAGCTAGAGAGTTGATTTGGGTCTTCAAATGCAGCTTGTACCATGCCCTAAAAACCAAAAATATGATTCCGGAACAAAAACCGCAAGAAAACTTGAAAATTTCAAGGCAAAGTATACCCTCGACAGGAAAATGTAAAACCTTGAATATCTCGGAAACGGAGGCAGCTAGAGGGTCCAAACTTGCACTTTTTCAAATGGCTGTAACTCGAAAACTACGGCAGCTAGAGAGTTGATTTGGGTCTTCAAATGCAGCTTGTACCATGCCCTAAAAACCAAAAATAGGATTCCGGAACAAAACCCGCAAGAAAACTTGAAAATTTCAAGGCAAAGTCACCCCTCGACTGGAAAATATAAAACCTTGAATATCTCGGAAACGGAGGCAGCTAGAGGGTCCAAACTTGCACTTTTTCAAATGGCTGTAACTCGAAAACTACGGCAGCTAGAGAGTTGATTTGGGTCTTCAAATGCAGCTTGTACCATGCCCTAAAAGCCAAAAATATGATTCCGGAACAAAAACCGCAAGAAAACTTGAAAATTTCAAGGCAAAGTCAACCCTCGACAGGAAAATGTAAAACCTTGAATATCTCGGAAACGGAGGCAGCTAGAGGGTCCAAACTTGCACTTTTTCAAATGGCCCTACCTCGAAAACTGCGGCAGCTAGAGAGTTGATTTGGGTCTTCAAATGCAGCTTGTACCATGCCCTAAAAACCAAAAATATGATTCCGGAACAAAAACCGCAAGAAAACTTGAAAATTTCAAGGCAAAGTCACCCCTCGACTGGAAAATATAAAACCTTGAATATCTCGGAAACGGAGGCAGCTAGAGAGTCCAAACTTGCACTTTTTCAAATGGCTGTAACTCGAAAACTACGGCAGCTAGAGAGTTGATTTTGGTCTTCAAATGCAGCTTGTACCATGCCCTAAAAACCAAAAATATGATTCCGGAACAAAACCCGCAAGAAAACTTGAAAATTTCAAGGCAAAGTCACCCCTCTACTGGAAAATATAAAACCTTGAATATCTCGGAAACGGAGGCAGCTAGAGGGTCCAAACTTGCACTTTTTCAAATGGCTGTAACTCGAAAACTACGGCAGCTAGAGAGTTGATTTGGGTCTTCAAATGCAGCTTGTACCATGCCCTAAAAACCAAAAATATGATTCCGGAACAAAAACCGCAAGAAAACTTGAAAATTTCAAGGCAAAGTCAACCCTCGAGTGGAAAATGTAAAACCTTGAATATCTCGGAAACGGAGGCAGCTAGAGGGTCCAAACTTGCACTTTTTCAAATGGCTGTAACTCGAAAACTACGGCAGCTAGAGAGTTGATTTGGGTCTTCAAATGCAGCTTGTACCATGCCCTAAAAACCAAAAATATGATTCCGGAACAAAAACCGCAAGAAAACTTGAAAATTTCAAGGCAAAGTATACCCTCGACAGGAAAATGTAAAACCTTGAATATCTCGGAAACGGAGGCAGCTAGAGGGTCCAAACTTGCACTTTTTCAAATGGCTGTAACTCGAAAACTACGGCAGCTAGAGAGTTGATTTGGGTCTTCAAATGCAGCTTGTACCATGCCCTAAAAACCAAAAATAGGATTCCGGAACAAAACCCGCAAGAAAACTTGAAAATTTCAAGGCAAAGTCACCCCTCGACTGGAAAATATAAAACCTTGAATATCTCGGAAACGGAGGCAGCTAGAGGGTCCAAACTTGCACTTTTTCAAATGGCTGTAACTCGAAAACTACGGCAGCTAGAGAGTTGATTTGGGTCTTCAAATGCAGCTTGTACCATGCCCTAAAAACCAAAAATATGATTCCGGAACAAAAACCGCAAGAAAACTTGAAAATTTCAAGGCAAAGTCAACCCTCGAGTGGAAAATGTAAAACCTTGAATATCTCGGAAACGGAGGCAGCTAGAGGGTCCAAACTTGCACTTTTTCAAATGGCTGTAACTCGAAAACTACGGCAGCTAGAGAGTTGATTTTGGTCTTCAAATGCAGCTTGTACCATGCCCTAAAAACCAAAAATAGGATTCCGGAACAAAACCCGCAAGAAAACTTGAAAATTTCAAGGCAAAGTCACCCCTCGACTGGAAAATATAAAACCTTGAATATCTCGGAAACGGAGGCAGCTAGAGGGTCCAAACTTGCACTTTTTCAAATGGCTGTAACTCGAAAACTACGGCAGCTAGAGAGTTGATTTGGGTCTTCAAATGCAGCTTGTACCATGCCCTAAAAACCAAAAATAGGATTCCGGAGCAAAACCCGCAAGAAAACTTGAAAATTTCAAGGCAAAGTCACCCCTCGACTGGAAAATATAAAACCTTGAATATCTCGGAAACGGAGGCAGCTAGAGGGTCCAAACTTGCACTTTTTCAAATGGCTGTAACTCGAAAACTACGGCAGCTAGAGAGTTGATTTGGGTCTTCAAATGCAGCTTGTACCATGCCCTAAAAACCAAAAATATGATTCCGGAACAAAAACCGCAAGAAAACTTGAAAATTTCAAGGCAAAGTCACCCCTCGACTGGAAAATATAAAACCTTGAATATCTCGGAAACGGAGGCAGCTAGAGGGTCCAAACTTGCACTTTTTCAAATGGCCCTACCTCGAAAACTGCGGCAGCTAGAGAGTTGATTTGGGTCTTCAAATGCAGCTTGTACCATGCCCTAAAAACCAAAAATATGATTCCGGAACAAAAACCGCATGAAAACTTGAAAATTTCAAGGCAAAGTCACCCCTCGACTGGAAAATATAAAACCTTGAATATCTCGGAAACGGAGGCAGCTAGAGGGTCCAAACTTGCACTTTTTCAAATGGCTGTAACTCGAAAACTACGGCAGCTAGAGAGTTGATTTGGGTCTTCAAATGCAGCTTGTACCATGCCCTAAAAACCAAAAATAGGATTCCGGAGCAAAACCCGCAAGAAAACTTGAAAATTTCAAGGCAAAGTCACCCCTCGACTGGAAAATATAAAACCTTGAATATCTCGGAAACGGAGGCAGCTAGAGGGTCCAAACTTGCACTTTTTCAAATGGCTGTAACTCGAAAACTACGGCAGCTAGAGAGTTGATTTGGGTCTTCAAATGCAGCTTGTACCATGCCCTAAAAACCAAAAATATGATTCCGGAACAAAAACCGCAAGAAAACTTGAAAATTTCAAGGCAAAGTCAACCCTCGACTGGAAAATGTAAAACCTTGAATATCTCGGAAACGGAGGCAGCTAGAGGGTCCAAACTTGCACTTTTTCAAATGGCTGTAACTCGAAAACTACGGTAGCTAGAGAGTTGATTTTGGTCTTCAAATGCAGCTTGTACCATGCCCTAAAAACCAAAAATAGGATTCCGGAGCAAAACCCGCAAGAAAACTTGAAAATTTCAAGGCAGTCACCCCTCGACTGGAAAATATAAAACCTTGAATATCTCGGAAACGGAGGCAGCTAGAGGGTCCAAACTTGCACTTTTTCAAATGGCTGTAACTCGAAAACTACGGCAGCTAGAGAGTTGATTTGGGTCTTCAAATGCAGCTTGTACCATGCCCTAAAAACCAAAAATATGATTCCGGAACAAAAACCGCAAGAAAACTTGAAAATTTCAAGGCAAAGTCACCCCTCGACTGGAAAATATAAAACCTTGAATATCTCGGAAACGGAGGCAGCTAGAGGGTCCAAACTTGCACTTTTTCAAATGGCCCTACCTCGAAAACTGCGGCAGCTAGAGAGTTGATTTGGGTCTTCAAATGCAGCTTGTACCATGCCCTAAAAACCAAAAATATGATTCCGGAACAAAAACCGTAAGAAAACTTGAAAATTTCAAGGCAAAGTCAACCCTCGACAGGAAAATGTAAAACCTTGAATATCTCGGAAACGGAGGCAGCTAGAGGGTCCAAACTTGCACTTTCTCAAATGGCCCTACCTCGAAAACTGCGGCAGCTAGAGAGTTGATTTGGGTCTTCAAATGCTGCTTGTACCATGCCCTAAAAACCAAAAATAGGATTCCGGAACAAAACCCGCAAGAAAACTTGAAAATTTCAAGGCAAAGTCACCCCTCGACTGGAAAATATAAAACCTTGAATATCTCGGAAACGGAGGCAGCTAGAGGGTCCAAACTTGCACTTTTTCAAATGGCCCTACCTCGAAAACTGCGGCAGCTAGAGAGTTGATTTGGGTCTTCAAATGCAGCTTGTACCATGCCCTAAAAACCAAAAATATGATTCCGGAACAAAAACCGCAAGAAAACTTGAAAATTTCAAGGCAAAGTCACCCCTCGACTGGAAAATATAAAACCTTGAATATCTCGGAAACGGAGGCAGCTAGAGGGTCCAAACTTGCACTTTTTCAAATGGCCCTACCTCGAAAACTGCGGCAGCTAGAGAGTTGATTTGGGTCTTCAAATGCAGCTTGTACCATGCCCTAAAAACCAAAAATATGATTCCGGAACAAAAACCGTAAGAAAACTTGAAAATTTCAAGGCAAAGTCAACCCTCGACAGGAAAATGTAAAACCTTGAATATCTCGGAAACGGAGGCAGCTAGAGGGTCCAAACTTGCACTTTCTCAAATGGCCCTACCTCGAAAACTGCGGCAGCTAGAGAGTTGATTTGGGTCTTCAAATGCTGCTTGTACCATGCCCTAAAAACCAAAAATAGGATTCCGGAACAAAACCCGCAAGAAAACTTGAAAATTTCAAGGCAAAGTCACCCCTCGACTGGAAAATATAAAACCTTGAATATCTCGGAAACGGAGGCAGCTAGAGGGTCCAAACTTGCACTTTTTCAAATGGCCCTACCTCGAAAACTGCGGCAGCTAGAGAGTTGATTTGGGTCTTCAAATGCAGCTTGTACCATGCCCTAAAAACCAAAAATATGATTCCGGAACAAAAACCGCAAGAAAACTTGAAAATTTCAAGGCAAAGTCACCCCTCGACTGGAAAATATAAAACCTTGAATATCTCGGAAACGGAGGCAGCTAGAGGGTCCAAACTTGCACTTTTTCAAATGGCCCTACCTCGAAAACTGCGGCAGCTAGAGAGTTGATTTGGGTCTTCAAATGCAGCTTGTACCATGCCCTAAAAACCAAAAATATGATTCCGGAACAAAAACCGCAAGAAAACTTGAAAATTTCAAGGCAAAGTCACCCCTCGACTGGAAAATATAAAACCTTGAATATCTCGGAAACGGAGGCAGCTAGAGGGTCCAAACTTGCACTTTTTCAAATGGCCCTACCTCGAAAACTGCGGCAGCTAGAGAGTTGATTTGGGTCTTCAAATGCAGCTTGTACCATGCCCTAAAAACCAAAAATATGATTCCGGAACAAAAACCGCAAGAAAACTTGAAAATTTCAAGGCAAAGTCACCCCTCGACTGGAAAATATAAAACCTTGAATATCTCGGAAACGGAGGCAGCTAGAGGGTCCAAACTTGCACTTTTTCAAATGGCTGTAACTCGAAAACTACGGCAGCTAGAGAGTTGATTTGGGTCTTCAAATGCAGCTTGTACCATGCCCTAAAAACCAAAAATATGATTCCGGAACAAAAACCGTAAGAAAACTTGAAAATTTCAAGGCAAAGTCAACCCTCGACAGGAAAATGTAAAACCTTGAATATCTCGGAAACGGAGGCAGCTAGAGGGTCCAAACTTGCACTTTTTCAAATGGCCCTACCTCGAAAACTGCGGCAGCTAGAGAGTTGATTTGGGTCTTCAAATGCTGCTTGTACCATGCCCTAAAAACCAAAAATAGGATTCCGGAACAAAACCCGCAAGAAAACTTGAAAATTTCAAGGCAAAGTCACCCCTCGACTGGAAAATATAAAACCTTGAATATCTCGGAAACGGAGGCAGCTAGAGGGTCCAAACTTGCACTTTTTCAAATGGCTGTAACTCGAAAACTACGGCAGCTAGAGAGTTGATTTGGGTCTTCAAATGCAGCTTGTACCATGCCCTAAAAACCAAAAATATGATTCCGGAACAAAAACCGCAAGAAAACTTGAAAATTTCAAGGCAAAGTCACCCCTCGACTGGAAAATATAAAACCTTGAATATCTCGGAAACGGAGGCAGCTAGAGGGTCCAAACTTGCACTTTTTCAAATGGCCCTACCTCGAAAACTGCGGCAGCTAGAGAGTTGATTTGGGTCTTCAAATGCAGCTTGTACCATGCCCTAAAAACCAAAAATATGATTCCGGAACAAAAACCGCAAGAAAACTTGAAAATTTCAAGGCAAAGTCACCCCTCGACTGGAAAATATAAAACCTTGAATATCTCGGAAACGGAGGCAGCTAGAGGGTCCAAACTTGCACTTTTTCAAATGGCTGTAACTCGAAAACTACGGCAGCTAGAGAGTTGATTTGGGTCTTCAAATGCAGCTTGTACCATGCCCTAAAAACCAAAAATATGATTCCGGAACAAAAACCGCAAGAAAACTTGAAAATTTCAAGGCAAAGTCAACCCTCGACTGGAAAATGTAAAACCTTGAATATCTCGGAAACGGAGGCAGCTAGAGGGTCCAAACTTGCACTTTTTCAAATGGCTGTAACTCGAAAACTACGGTAGCTAGAGAGTTGATTTTGGTCTTCAAATGCAGCTTGTACCATGCCCTAAAAACCAAAAATAGGATTCCGGAGCAAAACCCGCAAGAAAACTTGAAAATTTCAAGGCAAAGTCACCCCTCGACTGGAAAATATAAAACCTTGAATATCTCGGAAACGGAGGCAGCTAGAGGGTCCAAACTTGCACTTTTTCAAATGGCTGTAACTCGAAAACTACGGCAGCTAGAGAGTTGATTTGGGTCTTCAAATGCAGCTTGTACCATGCCCTAAAAACCAAAAATATGATTCCGGAACACAAACCGCAAGAAAACTTGAAAATTTCAAGGCAAAGTCACCCCTCGACTGGAAAATATAAAACCTTGAATATCTCGGAAACGGAGGCAGCTAGAGGGTCCAAACTTGCACTTTTTCAAATGGCTGTAACTCGAAAACTACGGCAGCTAGAGAGTTGATTTGGGTCTTCAAATGCAGCTTGTACCATGCCCTAAAAACCAAAAATATGATTCCGGAACAAAAACCGCAAGAAAACTTGAAAATTTCAAGGCAAAGTCACCCCTCGACTGGAAAATATAAAACCTTGAATATCTCGGAAACGGAGGCAGCTAGAGGGTCCAAACTTGCACTTTTTCAAATGGCCCTACCTCGAAAACTGCGGCAGCTAGAGAGTTGATTTGGGTCTTCAAATGCAGCTTGTACCATGCCCTAAAAACCAAAAATATGATTCCGGAACAAAAACCGCAAGAAAACTTGAAAATTTCAAGGCAAAGTCACCCCTCGACTGGAAAATATAAAACCTTGAATATCTCGGAAACGGAGGCAGCTAGAGGGTCCAAACTTGCACTTTTTCAAATGGCTGTAACTCGAAAACTACGGCAGCTAGAGAGTTGATTTGGGTCTTCAAATGCAGCTTGTACCATGCCCTAAAAACCAAAAATATGATTCCGGAACAAAAACCGTAAGAAAACTTGAAAATTTCAAGGCAAAGTCAACCCTCGACAGGAAAATGTAAAACCTTGAATATCTCGGAAACGGAGGCAGCTAGAGGGTCCAAACTTGCACTTTTTCAAATGGCTGTAACTCGAAAACTACGGTAGCTAGAGAGTTGATTTTGGTCTTCAAATGCAGCTTGTACCATGCCCTAAAAACCAAAAATAGGATTCCGGAGCAAAACCCGCAAGAAAACTTGAAAATTTCAAGGCAAAGTCACCCCTCGACTGGAAAATATAAAACCTTGAATATCTCGGAAACGGAGGCAGCTAGAGGGTCCAAACTTGCACTTTTTCAAATGGCTGTAACTCGAAAACTACGGCAGCTAGAGAGTTGATTTGGGTCTTCAAATGCAGCTTGTACCATGCCCTAAAAACCAAAAATATGATTCCGGAACAAAAACCGCAAAAAAACTTGAAAATTTCAAGGCAAAGTCACCCCTCGACTGGAAAATATAAAACCTTGAATATCTCGGAAACGGAGGCAGCTAGAGGGTCCAAACTTGCACTTTTTCAAATGGCCCTACCTCGAAAACTGCGGCAGCTAGAGAGTTGATTTGGGTCTTCAAATGCAGCTTGTACCATGCCCTAAAAACCAAAAATATGATTCCGGAACAAAAACCGTAAGAAAACTTGAAAATTTCAAGGCAAAGTCAACCCTCGACAGGAAAATGTAAAACCTTGAATATCTCGGAAACGGAGGCAGCTAGAGGGTCCAAACTTGCACTTTCTCAAATGGCCCTACCTCGAAAACTGCGGCAGCTAGAGAGTTGATTTGGGTCTTCAAATGCAGCTTGTACCATGCCCTAAAAACCAAAAATATGATTCCGGAACAAAAACCGCAAGAAAACTTGAAAATTTCAAGGCAAAGTCACCCCTCGACTGGAAAATATAAAACCTTGAATATCTCGGAAACGGAGGCAGCTAGAGGGTCCAAACTTGCACTTTTTCAAATGGCCCTACCTCGAAAACTACGGCAGCTAGAGAGTTGATTTGGGTCTTCAAATGCAGCTTGTACCATGCCCTAAAAACCAAAAATATGATTCCGGAACAAAAACCGTAAGAAAACTTGAAAATTTCAAGGCAAAGTCAACCCTCGACAGGAAAATGTAAAACCTTGAATATCTCGGAAACGGAGGCAGCTAGAGGGTCCAAACTTGCACTTTTTCAAATGGCTGTAACTCGAAAACTACGGCAGCTAGAGAGTTGATTTGGGTCTTCAAATGCAGCTTGTACCATGCCCTAAAAACCAAAAATATGATTCCGGAACAAAAACCGCAAGAAAACTTGAAAATTTCAAGGCAAAGTCACCCCTCGACTGGAAAATATAAAACCTTGAATATCTCGGAAACGGAGGCAGCTAGAGGGTCCAAACTTGCACTTTTTTAAATGGCTGTAACTCGAAAACTACGGCAGCTAGAGAGTTGATTTTGGTCTTCAAATGCAGCTTGTACCATGCCCTAAAAACCAAAAATAGGATTCCGGAACAAAACCCGCAAGAAAACTTGAAAATTTCAAGGCAAAGTCACCCCTCGACTGGAAAATATAAAACCTTGAATATCTCGGAAACGGAGGCAGCTAGAGGGTCCAAACTTGCACTTTTTCAAATGGCTGTAACTCGAAAACTACGGCAGCTAGAGAGTTGATTTGGGTCTTCAAATGCAGCTTGTACCATGCCCTAAAAACCAAAAATATGATTCCGGAACAAAAACCGCAAGAAAACTTGAAAATTTCAAGGCAAAGTCAACCCTCGACAGGAAAATGTAAAACCTTGAATATCTCGGAAACGGAGGCAGCTAGAGGGTCCAAACTTGCACTTTTTCAAATGGCTGTAACTCGAAAACTACGGCAGCTAGAGAGTTGATTTTGGTCTTCAAATGCAGCTTGTACCATGCCCTAAAAACCAAAAATAGGATTCCGGAACAAAACCCGCAAGAAAACTTGAAAATTTCAAGGCAAAGTCACCCCTCGACTGGAAAATATAAAACCTTGAATATCTCGGAAACGGAGGCAGCTAGAGGGTCCAAACTTACACTTTTTCAAATGGCTGTAACTCGAAAACTACGGCAGCTAGAGAGTTGATTTTGGTCTTCAAATGCAGCTTGTACCATGCCCTAAAAACCAAAAATAGGATTCCGGAACAAAACCCGCAAAAAAACTTGAAAATTTCAAGGCAAAGTCACCCCTCGACTGGAAAATATAAAACCTTGAATATCTCGGAAACGGAGGCAGCTAGAGGGTCCAAACTTGCACTTTTTCAAATGGCTGTAACTCGAAAACTACGGCAGCTAGAGAGTTGATTTGGGTCTTCAAATGCAGCTTGTACCATGCCCTAAAAACCAAAAATATGATTCCGGAACAAAAACCGTAAGAAAACTTGAAAATTTCAAGGCAAAGTCAACCCTCGACAGGAAAATGTAAAACCTTGAATATCTCGGAAACGGAGGCAGCTAGAGGGTCCAAACTTGCACTTTTTCAAATGGCTGTAACTCGAAAACTACGGCAGCTAGAGAGTTGATTTGGGTCTTCAAATGCAGCTTGTACCATGCCCTAAAAACCAAAAATATGATTCCGGAACAAAAACCGTAAGAAAACTTGAAAATTTCAAGGCAAAGTCAACCCTCGACAGGAAAATGTAAAACCTTGAATATCTCGGAAACGGAGGCAGCTAGAGGGTCCAAACTTGCACTTTTTCAAATGGCTGTAACTCGAAAACTACGGCAGCTAGAGAGTTGATTTTGGTCTTCAAATGCAGCTTGTACCATGCCCTAAAAACCAAAAATAGGATTCCGGAGCAAAACCCGCAAGAAAACTTGAAAATTTCAAGGCAAAGTCAACCTTCGAGTGGAAAATGTAAAACCTTGAATATCTCGGAAACGGAGGCAGCTAGAGGGTCCAAACTTGCACTTTTTCAAATGGCCCTACCTCGAAAACTGCGGCAGCTAGAGAGTTGATTTGGGTCTTCAAATGCAGCTTGTACCATGCCCTAAAAACCAAAAATATGATTCCGGAGCAAAACCCGCAAGAAAACTTGAAAATTTCAAGGCAAAGTCACCCCTCGACTGGAAAATATAAAACCTTGAATATCTCGGAAACGGAGGCAGCTAGAGGGTCCAAACTTGCACTTTTTCAAATGGCTGTAACTCGAAAACTACGGCAGCTAGAGAGTTGATTTGGGTCTTCAAATGCAGCTTGTACCATGCCCTAAAAATCAAAAATAGGATTCCGGAACAAAACCCGCAAGAAAACTTGAAAATTTCAAGGCAAAGTCACCCCTCGACTGGAAAATATAAAACCTTGAATATCTCGGAAACGGAGGCAGCTAGAGGGTCCAAACTTGCACTTTTTCAAATGGCTGTAACTCGAAAACTACGGCAGCTAGAGAGTTGATTTGGGTCTTCAAATGCAGCTTGTACCATGCCCTAAAAACCAAAAATATGATTCCGGAACAAAAACCGCAAGAAAACTTGAAAATTTCAAGGCAAAGTCACCCCTCGACTGGAAAATATAAAACCTTGAATATCTCGGAAACGGAGGCAGCTAGAGGGTCCAAACTTGCACTTTTTCAAATGGCCCTACCTCGAAAACTACGGCAGCTAGAGAGTTGATTTGGGTCTTCAAATGCAGCTTGTACCATGCCCTAAAAACCAAAAATATGATTCCGGAACAAAAACCGTAAGAAAACTTGAAAATTTCAAGGCAAAGTCAACCCTCGACAGGAAAATGTAAAACCTTGAATATCTCGGAAACGGAGGCAGCTAGAGGGTCCAAACTTGCACTTTTTCAAATGGCTGTAACTCGAAAACTACGGCAGCTAGAGAGTTGATTTTGGTCTTCAAATGCAGCTTGTACCATGCCCTAAAAATCAAAAATAGGATTCCGGAACAAAACCCGCAAGAAAACTTGAAAATTTCAAGGCAAAGTCACCCCTCGACTGGAAAATTTAAACCTTGAATATCTCGGAAACGGAGGCAGCTAGAGGGTCCAAACTTGCACTTTTTCAAATGGCTGTAACTTGAAAACTACGGCAGCTAGAGAGTTGATTTTGGTCTTCAAATGCAGCTTGTACCATGCCCTAAAAACCAAAAATAGGATTCCGGAACAAAACCCGCAAGAAAACTTGAAAATTTCAAGGCAAAGTCACCCCTCGACTGGAAAATATAAAACCTTGAATATCTCGGAAACGGAGGCAGCTAGAGGGTCCAAACTTGCACTTTTTCAAATGGCTGTAACTTGAAAACTACGGCAGCTAGAGAGTTGATTTTGGTCTTCAAATGCAGCTTGTACCATGCCCTAAAAACCAAAAATAGGATTCCGGAACAAAACCCGCAAGAAAACTTGAAAATTTCAAGGCAAAGTCACCCCTCGACTGGAAAATATAAAACCTTGAATATCTCGGAAACGGAGGCAGCTAGAGGGTCCAAACTTGCACTTTTTCAAATGGCTGTAACTCGAAAACTACGGCAGCTAGAGAGTTGATTTGGGTCTTCAAATGCAGCTTGTACCATGCCCTAAAAACCAAAAATATGATTCCGGAACAAAAACCGTAAGAAAACTTGAAAATTTCAAGGCAAAGTCAACCCTCGACAGGAAAATGTAAAACCTTGAATATCTCGGAAACGGAGGCAGCTAGAGGGTCCAAACTTGCACTTTTTCAAATGGCTGTAACTCGAAAACTACGGCAGCTAGAGAGTTGATTTTGGTCTTCAAATGCAGCTTGTACCATGCCCTAAAAACCAAAAATAGGATTCCGGAACAAAACCCGCAAGAAAACTTGAAAATTTCAAGGCAAAGTCACCCCTCGACTGGAAAATATAAAACCTTGAATATCTCGGAAACGGAGGCAGCTAGAGGGTCCAAACTTGCACTTTTTCAAATGGCTGTAACTCGAAAACTACGGCAGCTAGAGAGTTGATTTGGGTCTTCAAATGCAGCTTGTACCATGCCCTAAAAACCAAAAATATGATTCCGGAACAAAAACCGCAAGAAAACTTGAAAATTTCAAGGCAAAGTCAACCCTCGACAGGAAAATGTAAAACCTTGAATATCTCGGAAACGGAGGCAGCTAGAGGGTCCAAACTTGCACTTTTTCAAATGGCTGTAACTCGAAAACTACGGCAGCTAGAGAGTTGATTTTGGTCTTCAAATGCAGCTTGTACCATGCCCTAA
This sequence comes from Chloromyia formosa, assembly GCA_964017055.1. Taxonomy (NCBI): domain Eukaryota; kingdom Metazoa; phylum Arthropoda; class Insecta; order Diptera; family Stratiomyidae; genus Chloromyia; species Chloromyia formosa. The sequence continues at coordinate 48,655,707 of OZ024818.1, forward strand.
AAACCAAAAATAGGATTCCGGAACAAAACCCGCAAGAAAACTTGAAAATTTCAAGGCAAAGTCACCCCTCGACTGGAAAATATAAAACCTTGAAAATCTCGGAAACGGAGGCAGCTAGAGGGTCCAAACTTGCACTTTTTCAAATGGCTGTAACTCGAAAACTACGGCAGCTAGAGAGTTGATTTGGGTCTTCAAATGCAGCTTGTACCATGCCCTAAAAACCAAAAATAGGATTCCGGAACAAAACCCGCAAGAAAACTTGAAAATTTCAAGGCAAAGTCACCCCTCGACTGGAAAATATAAAACCTTGAATATCTCGGAAACGGAGGCAGCTAGAGGGTCCAAACTTGCACTTTTTCAAATGGCTGTAACTCGAAAACTACGGCAGCTAGAGAGTTGATTTGGGTCTTCAAATGCAGCTTGTACCATGCCCTAAAAACCAAAAATATGATTCCGGAACAAAAACCGTAAGAAAACTTGAAAATTTCAAGGCAAAGTCAACCCTCGACAGGAAAATGTAAAACCTTGAATATCTCGGAAACGGAGGCAGCTAGAGGGTCCAAACTTGCACTTTTTCAAATGGCTGTAACTCGAAAACTACGGCAGCTAGAGAGTTGATTTGGGTCTTCAAATGCAGCTTGTACCATGCCCTAAAAACCAAAAATATGATTCCGGAACAAAAACCGCAAGAAAACTTGAAAATTTCAAGGCAAAGTCAACCCTCGACAGGAAAATGTAAAACCTTGAATATCTCGGAAACGGAGGCAGCTAGAGGGTCCAAACTTGCACTTTTTCAAATGGCTGTAACTCGAAAACTACGGCAGCTAGAGAGTTGATTTGGGTCTTCAAATGCAGCTTGTACCATGCCCTAAAAACCAAAAATATGATTCCGGAACAAAAACCGTAAGAAAACTTGAAAATTTCAAGGCAAAGTCAACCCTCGACAGGAAAATGTAAAACCTTGAATATCTCGGAAACGGAGGCAGCTAGAGGGTCCAAACTTGCACTTTTTCAAATGGCTGTAACTCGAAAACTACGGCAGCTAGAGAGTTGATTTTGGTCTTCAAATGCAGCTTGTACCATGCCCTAAAAATCAAAAATAGGATTCCAGAACAAAACCCGCAAGAAAACTTGAAAATTTCAAGGCAAAGTCACCCCTCGACTGGAAAATATAAAACCTTGAATATCTCGGAAACGGAGGCAGCTAGAGGGTCCAAACTTGCACTTTTTCAAATGGCCCTACCTCGAAAACTGCGGCAGCTAGAGAGTTGATTTGGGTCTTCAAATGCTGCTTGTACCATGCCCTAAAAACCAAAAATAGGATTCCGGAACAAAACCCGCAAGAAAACTTGAAAATTTCAAGGCAAAGTCACCCCTCGACTGGAAAATATAAAACCTTGAATATCTCGGAAACGGAGGCAGCTAGAGGGTCCAAACTTGCACTTTTTCAAATGGCTGTAACTCGAAAACTACGGCAGCTAGAGAGTTGATTTGGGTCTTCAAATGCAGCTTGTACCATGCCCTAAAAACCAAAAATATGATTCCGGAACAAAAACCGCAAGAAAACTTGAAAATTTCAAGGCAAAGTCACCCCTCGACTGGAAAATATAAAACCTTGAATATCTCGGAAACGGAGGCAGCTAGAGGGTCCAAACTTGCACTTTTTCAAATGGCTGTAACTCGAAAACTACGGCAGCTAGAGAGTTGATTTTGGTCTTCAAATGCAGCTTGTACCATGCCCTAAAAACCAAAAATAGGATTCCGGAACAAAACCCGCAAGAAAACTTGAAAATTTCAAGGCAAAGTCACCCCTCGACTGGAAAATATAAAACCTTGAATATCTCGGAAATGGAGGCAGCTAGAGGGTCCAAACTTGCACTTTTTCAAATGGCCCTACCTCGAAAACTGCGGCAGCTAGAGAGTTGATTTGGGTCTTCAAATGCTGCTTGTACCATGCCCTAAAAACCAAAAATATGATTCCGGAACAAAAACCGCAAGAAAACTTGAAAATTTCAAGGCAAAGTCACCCCTCGACTGGAAAATATAAAACCTTGAATATCTCGGAAACGGAGGCAGCTAGAGGGTCCAAACTTGCACTTTTTCAAATGGCTGTAACTCGAAAACTACGGCAGCTAGAGAGTTGATTTGGGTCTTCAAATGCAGCTTGTACCATGCCCTAAAAACCAAAAATATGATTCCGGAACAAAAACCGCAAGAAAACTTGAAAATTTCAAGGCAAAGTCACCCCTCGACTGGAAAATATAAAACCTTGAATATCTCGGAAACGGAGGCAGCTAGAGGGTCCAAACTTGCACTTTTTCAAATGGCTGTACCTCGAAAACTACGGCAGCTAGAGAGTTGATTTTGGTCTTCAAATGCAGCTTGTACCATGCCCTAAAAACCAAAAATAGGATTCCGGAACAAAACCCGCAAGAAAACTTGAAAATTTCAAGGCAAAGTCACCCCTCGACTGGAAAATATAAAACCTTGAATATCTCGGAAACGGAGGCAGCTAGAGGGTCCAAACTTGCACTTTTTCAAATGGCTGTAACTCGAAAACTACGGCAGCTAGAGAGTTGATTTGGGTCTTCAAATGCAGCTTGTACCATGCCCTAAAAACCAAAAATATGATTCCGGAACAAAAACCGCAAGAAAACTTGAAAATTTCAAGGCAAAGTCAACCCTTGAGTGGAAAATGTAAAACCTTGAATATCTCAGAAACGGAGGCAGCTAGAGGGTCCAAACTTGCACTTTTTCAAATGGCTGTAACTCGAAAACTACGGCAGCTAGAGAGTTGATTTGGGTCTTCAAATGCAGCTTGTACCATGCCCTAAAAACCAAAAATATGATTCCGGAACAAAAACCGCAAGAAAACTTGAAAATTTCAAGGCAAAGTCACCCCTCGACTGGAAAATATAAAACCTTGAATATCTCGGAAACGGAGGCAGCTAGAGGGTCCAAACTTGCACTTTTTCAAATGGCTGTAACTCGAAAACTACGGCAGCTAGAGAGTTGATTTTGGTCTTCAAATGCAGCTTGTACCATGCCCTAAAAATCAAAAATAGGATTCCGGAACAAAACCCGCAAGAAAACTTGAAAATTTCAAGGCAAAGTCACCCCTCGACTGGAAAATATAAAACCTTGAATATCTCGGAAACGGAGGCAGCTAGAGGGTCCAAACTTGCACTTTTTCAAATGGCTGTAACTCGAAAACTACGGCAGCTAGAGAGTTGATTTGGGTCTTCAAATGCAGCTTGTACCATGCCCTAAAAACCAAAAATATGATTCCGGAACAAAAACCGTAAGAAAACTTGAAAATTTCAAGGCAAAGTCAACCCTCGACAGGAAAATGTAAAACCTTGAATATCTCGGAAACGGAGGCAGCTAGAGGGTCCAAACTTGCACTTTTTCAAATGGCTGTAACTCGAAAACTACGGCAGCTAGAGAGTTTATTTTGGTCTTCAAATGCAGCTAGTACCATGCCCTAAAAATCAAAAATAGGATTCCGGAACAAAACCCGCAAGAAAACTTGAAAATTTCAAGGCAAAGTCACCCCTCGACTGGAAAATATAAAACCTTGAATATCTCGGAAACGGAGGCAGCTAGAGGGTCCAAACTTGCACTTTTTCAAATGGCTGTAACTCGAAAACTACGGCAGCTAGAGAGTTGATTTGGGTCTTCAAATGCAGCTTGTACCATGCCCTAAAAACCAAAAATATGATTCCGGAACAAAAACCGCAAGAAAACTTGAAAATATCAAGGCAAAGTCACCCCTCGACTGGAAAATATAAAACCTTGAATATCTCGGAAACGGAGGCAGCTAGAGGGTCCAAACTTGCACTTTTTCAAATGGCCCTACCTCGAAAACTGCGGCAGCTAGAGAGTTGATTTGGGTCTTCAAATGCTGCTTGTACCATGCCCTAAAAACCAAAAATAGGATTCCGGAACAAAACCCGCAAGAAAACTTGAAAATTTCAAGGCAAAGTCACCCCTCGACTGGAAAATATAAAACCTTGAATATCTCGGAAACGGAGGCAGCTAGAGGGTCCAAACTTGCACTTTTTCAAATGGCTGTAACTCGAAAACTACGGCAGCTAGAGAGTTGATTTGGGTCTTCAAATGCAGCTTGTACCATGCCCTAAAAACCAAAAATATGATTCCGGAACAAAAACCGCAAGAAAACTTGAAAATTTCAAGGCAAAGTCACCCCTCGACTGGAAAATATAAAACCTTGAATATCTCGGAAACGGAGGCAGCTAGAGGGTCCAAACTTGCACTTTTTCAAATGGCTGTAACTCGAAAACTACGGCAGCTAGAGAGTTGATTTTGGTCTTCAAATGCAGCTTGTACCATGCCCTAAAAACCAAAAATAGGATTCCGGAACAAAACCCGCAAGAAAACTTGAAAATTTCAAGGCAAAGTCACCCCTCGACTGGAAAATATAAAACCTTGAATATCTCGGAAATGGAGGCAGCTAGAGGGTCCAAACTTGCACTTTTTCAAATGGCCCTACCTCGAAAACTGCGGCAGCTAGAGAGTTGATTTGGGTCTTCAAATGCTGCTTGTACCATGCCCTAAAAACCAAAAATATGATTCCGGAACAAAAACCGCAAGAAAACTTGAAAATTTCAAGGCAAAGTCACCCCTCGACTGGAAAATATAAAACCTTGAATATCTCGGAAACGGAGGCAGCTAGAGGGTCCAAACTTGCACTTTTTCAAATGGCTGTAACTCGAAAACTACGGCAGCTAGAGAGTTGATTTGGGTCTTCAAATGCAGCTTGTACCATGCCCTAAAAACCAAAAATATGATTCCGGAACAAAAACCGCAAGAAAACTTGAAAATTTCAAGGCAAAGTCACCCCTCGACTGGAAAATATAAAACCTTGAATATCTCGGAAACGGAGGCAGCTAGAGGGTCCAAACTTGCACTTTTTCAAATGGCCCTACCTCGAAAACTGCGGCAGCTAGAGAGTTGATTTGGGTCTTCAAATGCAGCTTGTACCATGCCCTAAAAACCAAAAATATGATTCCGGAACAAAAACCGCAAGAAAACTTGAAAATTTCAAGGCAAAGTCACCCCTCGACTGGAAAATATAAAACCTTGAATATCTCGGAAACGGAGGCAGCTAGAGGGTCCAAACTTGCACTTTTTCAAATGGCTGTAACTCGAAAACTACGGCAGCTAGAGAGTTGATTTTGGTCTTCAAATGCAGCTTGTACCATGCCCTAAAAACCAAAAATAGGATTCCGGAACAAAACCCGCAAGAAAACTTGAAAATTTCAAGGCAAAGTCACCCCTCGACTGGAAAATATAAAACCTTGAATATCTCGGAAACGGAGGCAGCTAGAGGGTCCAAACTTGCACTTTTTCAAATGGCTGTAACTCGAAAACTACGGCAGCTAGAGAGTTGATTTTGGTCTTCAAATGCAGCTTGTACCATGCCCTAAAAACCAAAAATAGGATTCCGGAACAAAACCCGCAAGAAAACTTGAAAATTTCAAGGCAAAGTCACCCCTCGACTGGAAAATATAAAACCTTGAATATCTCGGAAACGGAGGCAGCTAGAGGGTCCAAACTTGCACTTTTTCAAATGGCTGTAACTCGAAAACTACGGCAGCTAGAGAGTTGATTTGGGTCTTCAAATGCAGCTTGTACCATGCCCTAAAAACCAAAAATATGATTCCGGAACAAAAACCGCAAGAAAACTTGAAAATTTCAAGGCAAAGTCACCCCTCGACTGGAAAATATAAAACCTTGAATATCTCGGAAACGGAGGCAGCTAGAGGGTCCAAACTTGCACTTTTTCAAATGGCTGTAACTCGAAAACTACGGCAGCTAGAGAGTTGATTTTGGTCTTCAAATGCAGCTTGTACCATGCCCTAAAAACCAAAAATATGATTCCGGAACAAAACCCGCAAGAAAACTTGAAAATTTCAAGGCAAAGTCACCCCTCGACTGGAAAATATAAAACCTTGAATATCTCGGAAACGGAGGCAGCTAGAGGGTCCAAACTTGCACTTTTTCAAATGGCCCTACCTCGAAAACTGCGGCAGCTAGAGAGTTGATTTGGGTCTTCAAATGCTGCTTGTACCATGCCCTAAAAACCAAAAATAGGATTCCGGAACAAAACCCGCAAGAAAACTTGAAAATTTCAAGGCAAAGTCACCCCTCGACTGGAAAATATAAAACCTTGAATATCTCGGAAACGGAGGCAGCTAGAGGGTCCAAACTTGCACTTTTTCAAATGGCTGTAACTCGAAAACTACGGCAGCTAGAGAGTTGATTTGGGTCTTCAAATGCAGCTTGTACCATGCCCTAAAAACCAAAAATATGATTCCGGAACAAAAACCGCAAGAAAACTTGAAAATTTCAAGGCAAAGTCAACCCTTGAGTGGAAAATGTAAAACCTTGAATATCTCGGAAACGGAGGCAGCTAGAGGGTCCAAACTTGCACTTTTTCAAATGGCTGTAACTCGAAAACTACGGCAGCTAGAGAGTTGATTTGGGTCTTCAAATGCAGCTTGTACCATGCCCTAAAAACCAAAAATATGATTCCGGAACAAAAACCGCAAGAAAACTTGAAAATTTCAAGGCAAAGTCACCCCTCGACTGGAAAATATAAAACCTTGAATATCTCGGAAACGGAGGCAGCTAGAGGGTCCAAACTTGCACTTTTTCAAATGGCTGTAACTCGAAAACTACGGCAGCTAGAGAGTTGATTTGGGTCTTCAAATGCAGCTTGAACCATGCCCTAAAACCAAAAATATGATTCCGGAACAAAAACCGCAAGAAAACTTGAAAATTTCAAGGCAAAGTCAACCCTCGACAGGAAAATGTAAAACCTTGAATATCTCGGAAACGGAGGCAGCTAGAGGGTCCAAACTTGCGCTTTTTCAAATGGCTGTAACTCGAAAACTACGGCAGCTAGAGAGTTGATTTGGGTCTTCAAATGCAGCTTGTACCATGCCCTAAAAACCAAAAATATGATTCCGGAACAAAAACCGCAAGAAATCTTGAAAATTTCAAGGCAAAGTCAACCATCGACAGGAAAATGTAAAACCTTGAATATCTCGGAAACGGAGGCAGCTAGAGGGTCCAAACTTGCACTTTTTCAAATGGCTGTAAATCGAAAACTACGGCAGCTAGAGAGTTGATTTTGGTCTTCAAATGCAGCTTGTACCATGCCCTAAAAACCAAAAATAGGATTCCGGAACAAAACCCGCAAGAAAACTTGAAAATTTCACGGCAAAGTCACCCCTCGACTGGAAAATATAAAACCTTGAATATCTCGGAAACGGAGGCAGCTAGAGGGTCCAAACTTGCACTTTTTCAAATGGCCCTACCTCGAAAACTGCGGCAGCTAGAGAGTTGATTTGGGTCTTCAAATGCTGCTTGTACCATGCCCTAAAAACCAAAAATAGGATTCCGGAACAAAACCCGCAAGAAAACTTGAAAATTTCAAGGCAAAGTCACCCCTCGACTGGAAAATATAAAACCTTGAATATCTCGGAAACGGAGGCAGCTAGAGGGTCCAAACTTGCACTTTTTCAAATGGCTGTAACTCGAAAACTACGGCAGCTAGAGAGTTGATTTGGGTCTTCAAATGCAGCTTGTACCATGCCCTAAAAACCAAAAATATGATTCCGGAACAAAAACCGCAAGAAAACTTGAAAATTTCAAGGCAAAGTCACCCCTCGACTGGAAAATATAAAACCTTGAATATCTCGGAAACGGAGGCAGCTAGAGGGTCCAAACTTGCACTTTTTCAAATGGCTGTAACTCGAAAACTACGGCAGCTAGAGAGTTGATTTTGGTCTTCAAATGCAGCTTGTACCATGCCCTAAAAACCAAAAATATGATTCCGGAACAAAACCCGCAAGAAAACTTGAAAATTTCAAGGCAAAGTCACCCCTCGACTGGAAAATATAAAACCTTGAATATCTCGGAAACGGAGGCAGCTAGAGGGTCCAAACTTGCACTTTTTCAAATGGCCCTACCTCGAAAACTGCGGCAGCTAGAGAGTTGATTTGGGTCTTCAAATGCTGCTTGTACCATGCCCTAAAAACCAAAAATAGGATTCCGGAACAAAACCCGCAAGAAAACTTGAAAATTTCAAGGCAAAGTCACCCCTCGACTGGAAAATATAAAACCTTGAATATCTCGGAAACGGAGGCAGCTAGAGGGTCCAAACTTGCACTTTTTCAAATGGCTGTAACTCGAAAACTACGGCAGCTAGAGAGTTGATTTGGGTCTTCAAATGCAGCTTGTACCATGCCCTAAAAACCAAAAATATGATTCCGGAACAAAACCCGCAAGAAAACTTGAAAATTTCAAGGCAAAGTCACCCCTCGACTGGAAAATATAAAACCTTGAATATCTCGGAAACGGAGGCAGCTAGAGGGTCCAAACTTGCACTTTTTCAAATGGCTGTAACTCGAAAACTACGGCAGCTAGAGAGTTGATTTGGGTCTTCAAATGCAGCTTGTACCATGCCCTAAAAACCAAAAATATGATTCCGGAACAAAACCCGCAAGAAAACTTGAAAATTTCAAGGCAAAGTCACCCCTCGACTGGAAAATATAAAACCTTGAATATCTCGGAAACGGAGGCAGCTAGAGGGTCCAAACTTGCACTTTTTCAAATGGCTGTAACTCGAAAACTACGGCAGCTAGAGAGTTGATTTGGGTCTTCAAATGCAGCTTGTACCATGCCCTAAAAACCAAAAATATGATTCCGGAACAAAACCCGCAAGAAAACTTGAAAATTTCAAGGCAAAGTCACCCCTCGACTGGAAAATATAAAACCTTGAATATCTCGGAAACGGAGGCAGCTAGAGGGTCCAAACTTGCACTTTTTCAAATGGCTGTAACTCGAAAACTACGGCAGCTAGAGAGTTGATTTGGGTCTTCAAATGCAGCTTGTACCATGCCCTAAAAACCAAAAATATGATTCCGGAACAAAAACCGCAAGAAAACTTGAAAATTTCAAGGCAAAGTCAACCCTCGACAGGAAAATGTAAAACCTTGAATATCTCGGAAACGGAGGCAGCTAGAGGGTCCAAACTTGCACTTTTTCAAATGGCTGTAACTCGAAAACTGCGGCAGCTAGAGAGTTGATTTGGGTCTTCAAATGCAGCTTGTACCATGCCCTAAAAACCAAAAATATGATTCCGGAACAAAAACCGCAAGAAATCTTGAAAATTTCAAGGCAAAGTCAACCATCGACAGGAAAATGTAAAACCTTGAATATCTCGGAAACGGAGGCAGCTAGAGGGTCCAAACTTGCACTTTTTCAAATGGCTGTAAATCGAAAACAACGGCAGCTAGAGAGTTGATTTTGGTCTTCAAAGGCAGCTTGTACCATGCCCTAAAAACCAAAAATAGGATTCCGGAACAAAACCCGCAAGAAAACTTGAAAATTTCAAGGCAAAGTCACCCCTCGACTGGAAAATATAAAACCTTGAATATCTCGGAAACGGAGGCAGCTAGAGGGTCCAAACTTGCACTTTTTCAAATGGCTGTAACTCGAAAACTACGGCAGCTAGAGAGTTGATTTGGGTCTTCAAATGCAGCTTGTACCATGCCCTAAAAACCAAAAATATGATTCCGGAACAAAACCCGCAAGAAAACTTGAAAATTTCAAGGCAAAGTCACCCCTCGACTGGAAAATATAAAACCTTGAATATCTCGGAAACGGAGGCAGCTAGAGGGTCCAAACTTGCACTTTTTCAAATGGCTGTAACTCGAAAACTACGGCAGCTAGAGAGTTGATTTGGGTCTTCAAATGCAGCTTGTACCATGCCCTAAAAACCAAAAATATGATTCCGGAACAAAACCCGCAAGAAAACTTGAAAATTTCAAGGCAAAGTCACCCCTCGACTGGAAAATATAAAACCTTGAATATCTCGGAAACGGAGGCAGCTAGAGGGTCCAAACTTGCACTTTTTCAAATGGCTGTAACTCGAAAACTACGGCAGCTAGAGAGTTGATTTGGGTCTTCAAATGCAGCTTGTACCATGCCCTAAAAACCAAAAATATGATTCCGGAACAAAACCCGCAAGAAAACTTGAAAATTTCAAGGCAAAGTCACCCCTCGACTGGAAAATATAAAACCTTGAATATCTCGGAAACGGAGGCAGCTAGAGGGTCCAAACTTGCACTTTTTCAAATGGCTGTAACTCGAAAACTGCGGCAGCTAGAGAGTTGATTTGGGTCTTCAAATGCAGCTTGTACCATGCCCTAAAAACCAAAAATATGATTCCGGAACAAAAACCGCAAGAAAACTTGAAAATTTCAAGGCAAAGTCAACCCTTGAGTGGAAAATGTAAAACCTTGAATATCTCGGAAACGGAGGCAGCTAGAGGGTCCAAACTTGCACTTTTTCAAATGGCTGTAACTCGAAAACTGCGGCAGCTAGAGAGTTGATTTGGGTCTTCAAATGCAGCTTGTACCATGCCCTAAAAACCAAAAATATGATTCCGGAACAAAACCCGCAAGAAAAATTGAAAATTTCAAAGCAAAGTCACCCCTCGACTGGAAAATATAAAACCTTGAATATCTCGGAAACGGAGGCAGCTAGAGGGTCCAAACTTGCACTTTTTCAAATGGCTGTAACTCGAAAACTGCGGCAGCTAGAGAGTTGATTTGGGTCTTCAAATGCAGCTTGTACCATGCCCTAAAAACCAAAAATATGATTCCGGAACAAAACCCGCAAGAAAACTTGAAAATTTCAAGGCAAAGTCACCCCTCGACTGGCAAATATAAAACCTTGAATATCTCGGAAACGGAGGCAGCTAGAGGGTCCAAGCTTGCACTTTTTCAAATGGCCCTACCTCGAAAACTACGGCAGCTAGAGAGTTGATTTGGGTCTTCAAATGCAGCTTGTACCATGCCCTAAAAACCAAAAATATGATTCCGGAACAAAAACCGCAAGAAAACTTGAAAATTTCAAGGCAAAGTCAACCCTTGAGTGGAAAATATAAAACCTTGAATATCTCGGAAACGGAGGCAGCTAGAGGGTCCAAACTTGCACTTTTTCAAATGGCTGTAACTCGAAAACTACGGCAGCTAGAGAATTGATTTGGGTCTTCAAATGCAGCTTGTACCATGCCCTAAAAACCAAAAATATGATTCCGGAACAAAAACCGCAAGAAAACTTGAAAATTTCAAGGCAAAGTCAACCCTTGAGTGGAAAATGTAAAACCTTGAATATCTCGGAAACGGAGGCAGCTAGAGGGTCCAAACTTGCACTTTTTCAAATGGCTGTAACTCGAAAACTACGGCAGCTAGAGAGTTGATTTGGGTCTTCAAATGCAGCTTGTACCATGCCCTAAAAACCAAAAATATGATTCCGGAACAAAACCCGCAAGAAAACTTGAAAATTTCAAGGCAAAGTCACCCCTCGACTGGAAAATATAAAACCTTGAATATCTCGGAAACGGAGGCAGCTAGAGGGTCCAAACTTGCACTTTTTCAAATGGCTGTAACTCGAAAACTACGGCAGCTAGAGAGTTGATTTGGGTCTTCAAATGCAGCTTGTACCATGCCCTAAAAACCAAAAATAGGATTCCGGAACAAAACCCGCAAGAAAACTTGAAAATTTCAAGGCAAAGTCACCCCTCGACTGGAAAATATAAAACCTTGAATATCTCGGAAACGGAGGCAGCTAGAGGGTCCAAACTTGCACTTTTTCAAATGGCCCTACCTCGAAAACTGCGGCAGCTAGAGAGTTGATTTGGGTCTTCAAATGCAGCTTGTACCATGCCCTAAAAACCAAAAATAGGATTCCGGAACAAAACCCGCAAGAAAACTTGAAAATTTCAAGGCAAAGTCACCCCTCGACTGGAAAATATAAAAAATCCGGAAACGGAGGCAGCTAGAGCGTCCAAACTTGCACTTTTTCAAATGGCCCTACCTCGAAAACTGCGGCAGCTAGAGAGTTGATTTTGGTCTTAAAATGCAGCTTGTACCATGCCCTAAAAACCAAAAATAGGATTCGGAAACAAAACCCACAAGAAAACTTGAAAATTTCAAGGCAAAGTCACCCCTCGACTGGAAAATATAAAACCTTGAATATCTCGGAAACGGAGGCAGCTAGAGGGTCCAAACTTGCACTTTTTCAAATGGCCCTACCTCGAAAACTGCGGCAGCTAGAGAGTTGATTTGGGTCTTCAAATGCAGCTTGTACCATGCCCTAAAAACCAAAAATAGGATTCCGGAACAAAAACCGCAAGAAAACTTGAAAATTTCAAGGCAAAGTCACCCCTCGACTGGAAAATATAAAACCTTGAATATCTCGGAAACGGAGGCAGCTAGAGGGTCCAAACTTGCACTTTTTCAAATGGCCCTACCTCGAAAGCTGCGGCAGCTAGAGAGTTGATTTGGGTCTTCAAATGCAGCTTGTACCATGCCCTAAAAACCAGAAATAGGATTCCGGAACAAAACCCGCAAGAAAACTTGAAAATTTCAAGGCAAAGTCACCCCTCGACTGGAAGATATAAAACCTTGAATATCTCGGAAACGGAGGCAGCTAGAGGGTCCAAACTTGCACTTTTTCAAATGGCTGTAACTCGAAAACTACGGCAGCTAGAGAGTTGATTTTGGTCTTCAAATGCAGCTTGTACCATGCCCTAAAAACCAAAAATAGGATTCCGGAACAAAACCCGCAAGAAAACTTGAAAATTTCAAGGCAAAGTCACCCCTCGACTGGAAAATATAAAACCTTGAATATCTCGGAAACGGAGGCAGCTAGAGGGTCCAAACTTGCACTTTTTCAAATGGCCCTACCTCGAAAACTGCGGCAGCTAGAGAGTTGATTTGGGTCTTCAAATGCAGCTTGTACCATGCCCTAAAAACCAAAAATAGGATTCCGGAACAAAACCCGCAAGAAAACTTGAAAATTTCAAGGCAAAGTCACCCCTCGACTGGAAAATATAAAACCTTGAATATCTCGGAAACGGAGGCAGCTAGAGGGTCCAAACTTGCACTTTTTCAAATGGCCCTACCTCGAAAGCTGCGGCAGCTAGAGAGTTGACTTGGGTCTTCAAATGCAGCTTGTACCATGCCCTAAAAACCAAAAATAGGATTCCGGAACAAAACCCGCAAGAAAACTTGAAAATTTCAAGGCAAAGTCACCCCTCGACTGGAAAATATAAAACCTTGAATATCTCGGAAACGGAGGCAGCTATAGGGTCCAAACTTGCACTTTTTCAAATGGCTGTAACTCGAAAACTACGGCAGCTAGAGAGTTGATTTGGGTCTTCAAATGCAGCTTGTACCATGCCCTAAAAACCAAAAATAGGATTCCGGAACAAAACCCGCAAGAAAACTTGAAAATTTCAAGGCAAAGTCACCCCTCGACAGGAAAATGTAAAACCTTGAATATCTCGGAAACGGAGGCAGCTAGAGGGTCCAAACTTGCACTTTTTCAAATGGCTGTAACTCGAAAACTACGGCAGCTAGAGAGTTGATTTTGGTCTTAAAATGCAGCTTGTACCATGCCCTAAAAACCAAAAATAGGATTCCGGAACAAAACCCGCAAGAAAACTTGAAAATTTCAAGGCAAAGTCACCCCACGACTGGAAAATATAAAACCTTGAATATCTCGGAAACGGAGGCAGCTAGAGGGTCCAAACTTGCACTTTTTCAAATGGCTGTAACTCGAAAACTACGGCAGCTAGAGAGTTGATTTTGGTCTTCAAATGCAGCTTGTACCATGCCCTAAAAACCAAAAATAGGATTCCGGAACAAAACCAGCAAGAAAACTTGAAAATTTCAAGGCAAAGTCACCAGTCGACAGGAAAATGTAAAACCTTGAATATCTCGGAAACGGAGGCAGCTAGAGGGTCCAAACTTGCACTTTTTCAAATGGCCCTACCTCGAAAACTACGGCAGCTAGAGAGTTGATTTTGGTCTTAAAATGCAGCTTGTACCATGCCCTAAAAACCAAAAATAGGATTCCGGAACAAAACCCGCAAGAAAACTTGAAAATTTCAAGGCAAAGTCACCCCTCGACTGGAAAATATAAAACCTTGAATATCTCGGAAACGGAGGCAGCTAGAGGGTCCAAACTTGCACTTTTTCAAATGGCCCTACCTCGAAAACTGCGGCAGCTAGAGAGTTGATTTGGGTCTTCAAATGCAGCTTGTACCATGCCCTAAAAACCAGAAATAGGATTCCGGAACAAAACCCGCAAGAAAACTTGAAAATTTCAAGGCAAAGTCACCCCTCGACAGGAAAATGTAAAACCTTGAATATCTCGGAAACGGAGGCAGCTAGAGGGTCCAAACTTGCACTTTTTCAAATGGCTGTAACTCGAAAACTACGGCAGCTAGAGAGTTGATTTTGGTCTTAAAATGCAGCTTGTACCATGCCCTAAAAACCAAAAATAGGATTCCGGAATAAAACCCGCAAGAAAACTTGAGAATTTCAAGACAAAGTCACCCCTCGACTGGAAAATATAAAACCTTGAATATCTCGGAAACGGAGGCAGCTAGAGGGTCCAAACTTACCATGCCCTAAAAACCAAAAATAGGATTCCGGAACAAAACCCGCAAGAAAACTTGAAAATTTCAAGGCAAAGTCACCCCTCGACTGGAAAATATAAAACCTTGAATATCTCGGAAACGGAGGCAGCTAGAGGGTCCAAACTTGCACTTTTTCAAATGGCCCTACCTCGAAAACTGCGGCAGCTAGAGAGTTGATTTGGGTCTTCAAATGCAGCTTGTACCATGCCCTAAAAACCAGAAATAGGATTCCGGAACAAAACCCGCAAGAAAACTTGAAAATTTCAAGGCAAAGTCACCCCTCGACAGGAAAATGTAAAACCTTGAATATCTCGGAAACGGAGGCAGCTAGAGGGTCCAAACTTGCACTTTTTCAAATGGCTGTAACTCGAAAACTGCGGCAGCTAGAGAGTTGATTTTGGTCTTCAAATGCAGCTTGTACCATGCCCTAAAAACCAAAAATATGATTCCGGAACAAAACCCGCAAGAAAACTTGAAAATTTCAAGGCAAAGTCACCCCTCGACTGGAAAATATAAAACCTTGAATATCTCGGAAACGGAGGCAGCTAGAGGGTCCAAACTTGCACTTTTTCAAATGGCCCTACCTCGAAAACTGCGGCAGCTAGAGAGTTGATTTGGGTCTTCAAATGCTGCTTGTACCATGCCCTAAAAACCAAAAATAGGATTCCGGAACAAAACCCGCAAGAAAACTTGAAAATTTCAAGGCAAAGTCACCCCTCGACTGGAAAATATAAAACCTTGAATATCTCGGAAACGGAGGCAGCTAGAGGGTCCAAACTTGCACTTTTTCAAATGGCTGTAACTCGAAAACTACGGCAGCTAGAGAGTTGATTTGGGTCTTCAAATGCAGCTTGTACCATGCCCTAAAAACCAAAAATATGATTCCGGAACAAAAACCGCAAGAAAACTTGAAAATTTCAAGGCAAAGTCAACCCTTGAGTGGAAAATGTAAAACCTTGAATATCTCGGAAACGGAGGCAGCTAGAGGGTCCAAACTTGCACTTTTTCAAATGGCTGTAACTCGAAAACTACGGCAGCTAGAGAGTTGATTTGGGTCTTCAAATGCAGCTTGTACCATGCCCTAAAAACCAAAAATATGATTCCGGAACAAAAACCGCAAGAAAACTTGAAAATTTCAAGGCAAAGTCACCCCTCGACTGGAAAATATAAAACCTTGAATATCTCGGAAACGGAGGCAGCTAGAGGGTCCAAACTTGCACTTTTTCAAATGGCTGTAACTCGAAAACTACGGCAGCTAGAGAGTTGATTTGGGTCTTCAAATGCAGCTTGAACCATGCCCTAAAACCAAAAATATGATTCCGGAACAAAAACCGCAAGAAAACTTGAAAATTTCAAGGCAAAGTCAACCCTCGACAGGAAAATGTAAAACCTTGAATATCTCGGAAACGGAGGCAGCTAGAGGGTCCAAACTTGCACTTTTTCAAATGGCTGTAACTCGAAAACTACGGCAGCTAGAGAGTTGATTTGGGTCTTCAAATGCAGCTTGTACCATGCCCTAAAAACCAAAAATATGATTCCGGAACAAAAACCGCAAGAAATCTTGAAAATTTCAAGGCAAAGTCAACCATCGACAGGAAAATGTAAAACCTTGAATATCTCGGAAACGGAGGCAGCTAGAGGGTCCAAACTTGCACTTTTTCAAATGGCTGTAAATCGAAAACTACGGCAGCTAGAGAGTTGATTTTGGTCTTCAAATGCAGCTTGTACCATGCCCTAAAAACCAAAAATAGGATTCCGGAACAAAACCCGCAAGAAAACTTGAAAATTTCACGGCAAAGTCACCCCTCGACTGGAAAATATAAAACCTTGAATATCTCGGAAACGGAGGCAGCTAGAGGGTCCAAACTTGCACTTTTTCAAATGGCCCTACCTCGAAAACTGCGGCAGCTAGAGAGTTGATTTGGGTCTTCAAATGCTGCTTGTACCATGCCCTAAAAACCAAAAATAGGATTCCGGAACAAAACCCGCAAGAAAACTTGAAAATTTCAAGGCAAAGTCACCCCTCGACTGGAAAATATAAAACCTTGAATATCTCGGAAACGGAGGCAGCTAGAGGGTCCAAACTTGCACTTTTTCAAATGGCTGTAACTCGAAAACTACGGCAGCTAGAGAGTTGATTTTGGTCTTCAAATGCAGCTTGTACCATGCCCTAAAAACCAAAAATATGATTCCGGAACAAAACCCGCAAGAAAACTTGAAAATTTCAAGGCAAAGTCACCCCTCGACTGGAAAATATAAAACCTTGAATATCTCGGAAACGGAGGCAGCTAGAGGGTCCAAACTTGCACTTTTTCAAATGGCCCTACCTCGAAAACTGCGGCAGCTAGAGAGTTGATTTGGGTCTTCAAATGCTGCTTGTACCATGCCCTAAAAACCAAAAATAGGATTCCGGAACAAAACCCGCAAGAAAACTTGAAAATTTCAAGGCAAAGTCACCCCTCGACTGGAAAATATAAAACCTTGAATATCTCGGAAACGGAGGCAGCTAGAGGGTCCAAACTTGCACTTTTTCAAATGGCTGTAACTCGAAAACTACGGCAGCTAGAGAGTTGATTTGGGTCTTCAAATGCAGCTTGTACCATGCCCTAAAAACCAAAAATATGATTCCGGAACAAAAACCGCAAGAAATCTTGAAAATTTCAAGGCAAAGTCAACCATCGACAGGAAAATGTAAAACCTTGAATATCTCGGAAACGGAGGCAGCTAGAGGGTCCAAACTTGCACTTTTTCAAATGGCTGTAACTCGAAAACTACGGCAGCTAGAGAGTTGATTTGGGTCTTCAAATGCAGCTTGTACCATGCCCTAAAAACCAAAAATATGATTCCGGAACAAAACCCGCAAGAAAACTTGAAAATTTCAAGGCAAAGTCACCCCTCGACTGGAAAATATAAAACCTTGAATATCTCGGAAACGGAGGCAGCTAGAGGGTCCAAACTTGCACTTTTTCAAATGGCTGTAACTCGAAAACTACGGCAGCTAGAGAGTTGATTTGGGTCTTCAAATGCAGCTTGTACCATGCCCTAAAAACCAAAAATATGATTCCGGAACAAAACCCGCAAGAAAACTTGAAAATTTCAAGGCAAAGTCACCCCTCGACTGGAAAATATAAAACCTTGAATATCTCGGAAACGGAGGCAGCTAGAGGGTCCAAACTTGCACTTTTTCAAATGGCTGTAACTCGAAAACTACGGCAGCTAGAGAGTTGATTTGGGTCTTCAAATGCAGCTTGTACCATGCCCTAAAAACCAAAAATATGATTCCGGAACAAAAACCGCAAGAAAACTTGAAAATTTCAAGGCAAAGTCAACCCTCGACAGGAAAATGTAAAACCTTGAATATCTCGGAAACGGAGGCAGCTAGAGGGTCCAAACTTGCACTTTTTCAAATGGCTGTAACTCGAAAACTGCGGCAGCTAGAGAGTTGATTTGGGTCTTCAAATGCAGCTTGTACCATGCCCTAAAAACCAAAAATATGATTCCGGAACAAAAACCGCAAGAAATCTTGAAAATTTCAAGGCAAAGTCAACCATCGACAGGAAAATGTAAAACCTTGAATATCTCGGAAACGGAGGCAGCTAGAGGGTCCAAACTTGCACTTTTTCAAATGGCTGTAAATCGAAAACAACGGCAGCTAGAGAGTTGATTTTGGTCTTCAAAGGCAGCTTGTACCATGCCCTAAAAACCAAAAATAGGATTCCGGAACAAAACCCGCAAGAAAACTTGAAAATTTCAAGGCAAAGTCACCCCTCGACTGGAAAATATAAAACCTTGAATATCTCGGAAACGGAGGCAGCTAGAGGGTCCAAACTTGCACTTTTTCAAATGGCTGTAACTCGAAAACTACGGCAGCTAGAGAGTTGATTTGGGTCTTCAAATGCAGCTTGTACCATGCCCTAAAAACCAAAAATATGATTCCGGAACAAAACCCGCAAGAAAACTTGAAAATTTCAAGGCAAAGTCACCCCTCGACTGGAAAATATAAAACCTTGAATATCTCGGAAACGGAGGCAGCTAGAGGGTCCAAACTTGCACTTTTTCAAATGGCTGTAACTCGAAAACTACGGCAGCTAGAGAGTTGATTTGGGTCTTCAAATGCAGCTTGTACCATGCCCTAAAAACCAAAAATATGATTCCGGAACAAAACCCGCAAGAAAACTTGAAAATTTCAAGGCAAAGTCACCCCTCGACTGGAAAATATAAAACCTTGAATATCTCGGAAACGGAGGCAGCTAGAGGGTCCAAACTTGCACTTTTTCAAATGGCTGTAACTCGAAAACTACGGCAGCTAGAGAGTTGATTTGGGTCTTCAAATGCAGCTTGTACCATGCCCTAAAAACCAAAAATATGATTCCGGAACAAAAACCGCAAGAAAACTTGAAAATTTCAAGGCAAAGTCAGCCCTTGAGTGGAAAATGTAAAACCTTGAATATCTCGGAAACGGAGGCAGCTAGAGGGTCCAAACTTGCACTTTTTCAAATGGCTGTAACTCGAAAACTGCGGCAGCTAGAGAGTTGATTTGGGTCTTCAAATGCAGCTTGTACCATGCCCTAAAAACCAAAAATATGATTCCGGAACAAAAACCGCAAGAAAACTTGAAAATTTCAAGGCAAAGTCAACCCTTGAGTGGAAAATGTAAAACCTTGAATATCTCGGAAACGGAGGCAGCTAGAGGGTCCAAACTTGCACTTTTTCAAATGGCTGTAACTCGAAAACTGCGGCAGCTAGAGAGTTGATTTGGGTCTTCAAATGCAGCTTGTACCATGCCCTAAAAACCAAAAATATGATTCCGGAACAAAACCCGCAAGAAAACTTGAAAATTTCAAGGCAAAGTCACCCCTCGACTGGAAAATATAAAACCTTGAATATCTCGGAAACGGAGGCAGCTAGAGGGTCCAAACTTGCACTTTTTCAAATGGCTGTAACTCGAAAACTACGGCAGCTAGAGAGTTGATTTGGGTCTTCAAATGCAGCTTGTACCATGCCCTAAAAACCAAAAATATGATTCCGGAACAAAACCCGCAAGAAAACTTGAAAATTTCAAGGCAAAGTCACCCCTCGACTGGAAAATATAAAACCTTGAATATCTCGGAAACGGAGGCAGCTAGAGGGTCCAAACTTGCACTTTTTCAAATGGCTGTAACTCGAAAACTACGGCAGCTAGAGAGTTGATTTGGGTCTTCAAATGCAGCTTGTACCATGCCCTAAAAACCAAAAATATGATTCCGGAACAAAAACCGCAAGAAATCTTGAAAATTTCAAGGCAAAGTCAACCATCGACAGGAAAATGTAAAACCTTGAATATCTCGGAAACGGAGGCAGCTAGAGGGTCCAAACTTGCACTTTTTCAAATGGCTGTAACTCGAAAACTACGGCAGCTAGAGAGTTGATTTGGGTCTTCAAATGCAGCTTGTACCATGCCCTAAAAACCAAAAATATGATTCCGGAACAAAACCCGCAAGAAAACTTGAAAATTTCAAGGCAAAGTCACCCCTCGACTGGAAAATATAAAACCTTGAATATCTCGGAAACGGAGGCAGCTAGAGGGTCCAAACTTGCACTTTTTCAAATGGCTGTAACTCGAAAACTACGGCAGCTAGAGAGTTGATTTGGGTCTTCAAATGCAGCTTGTACCATGCCCTAAAAACCAAAAATATGATTCCGGAACAAAACCCGCAAGAAAACTTGAAAATTTCAAGGCAAAGTCACCCCTCGACTGGAAAATATAAAACCTTGAATATCTCGGAAACGGAGGCAGCTAGAGGGTCCAAACTTGCACTTTTTCAAATGGCTGTAACTCGAAAACTACGGCAGCTAGAGAGTTGATTTGGGTCTTCAAATGCAGCTTGTACCATGCCCTAAAAACCAAAAATATGATTCCGGAACAAAAACCGCAAGAAAACTTGAAAATTTCAAGGCAAAGTCAACCCTCGACAGGAAAATGTAAAACCTTGAATATCTCGGAAACGGAGGCAGCTAGAGGGTCCAAACTTGCACTTTTTCAAATGGCTGTAACTCGAAAACTGCGGCAGCTAGAGAGTTGATTTGGGTCTTCAAATGCAGCTTGTACCATGCCCTAAAAACCAAAAATATGATTCCGGAACAAAAACCGCAAGAAATCTTGAAAATTTCAAGGCAAAGTCAACCATCGACAGGAAAATGTAAAACCTTGAATATCTCGGAAACGGAGGCAGCTAGAGGGTCCAAACTTGCACTTTTTCAAATGGCTGTAAATCGAAAACAACGGCAGCTAGAGAGTTGATTTTGGTCTTCAAAGGCAGCTTGTACCATGCCCTAAAAACCAAAAATAGGATTCCGGAACAAAACCCGCAAGAAAACTTGAAAATTTCAAGGCAAAGTCACCCCTCGACTGGAAAATATAAAACCTTGAATATCTCGGAAACGGAGGCAGCTAGAGGGTCCAAACTTGCACTTTTTCAAATGGCTGTAACTCGAAAACTACGGCAGCTAGAGAGTTGATTTGGGTCTTCAAATGCAGCTTGTACCATGCCCTAAAAACCAAAAATATGATTCCGGAACAAAACCCGCAAGAAAACTTGAAAATTTCAAGGCAAAGTCACCCCTCGACTGGAAAATATAAAACCTTGAATATCTCGGAAACGGAGGCAGCTAGAGGGTCCAAACTTGCACTTTTTCAAATGGCTGTAACTCGAAAACTACGGCAGCTAGAGAGTTGATTTGGGTCTTCAAATGCAGCTTGTACCATGCCCTAAAAACCAAAAATATGATTCCGGAACAAAACCCGCAAGAAAACTTGAAAATTTCAAGGCAAAGTCACCCCTCGACTGGAAAATATAAAACCTTGAATATCTCGGAAACGGAGGCAGCTAGAGGGTCCAAACTTGCACTTTTTCAAATGGCTGTAACTCGAAAACTACGGCAGCTAGAGAGTTGATTTGGGTCTTCAAATGCAGCTTGTACCATGCCCTAAAAACCAAAAATATGATTCCGGAACAAAAACCGCAAGAAAACTTGAAAATTTCAAGGCAAAGTCAGCCCTTGAGTGGAAAATGTAAAACCTTGAATATCTCGGAAACGGAGGCAGCTAGAGGGTCCAAACTTGCACTTTTTCAAATGGCTGTAACTCGAAAACTGCGGCAGCTAGAGAGTTGATTTGGGTCTTCAAATGCAGCTTGTACCATGCCCTAAAAACCAAAAATATGATTCCGGAACAAAAACCGCAAGAAAACTTGAAAATTTCAAGGCAAAGTCAACCCTTGAGTGGAAAATGTAAAACCTTGAATATCTCGGAAACGGAGGCAGCTAGAGGGTCCAAACTTGCACTTTTTCAAATGGCTGTAACTCGAAAACTGCGGCAGCTAGAGAGTTGATTTGGGTCTTCAAATGCAGCTTGTACCATGCCCTAAAAACCAAAAATATGATTCCGGAACAAAACCCGCAAGAAAACTTGAAAATTTCAAGGCAAAGTCACCCCTCGACTGGAAAATATAAAACCTTGAATATCTCGGAAACGGAGGCAGCTAGAGGGTCCAAACTTGCACTTTTTCAAATGGCTGTAACTCGAAAACTACGGCAGCTAGAGAGTTGATTTGGGTCTTCAAATGCAGCTTGTACCATGCCCTAAAAACCAAAAATATGATTCCGGAACAAAACCCGCAAGAAAACTTGAAAATTTCAAGGCAAAGTCACCCCTCGACTGGAAAATATAAAACCTTGAATATCTCGGAAACGGAGGCAGCTAGAGGGTCCAAACTTGCACTTTTTCAAATGGCTGTAACTCGAAAACTACGGCAGCTAGAGAGTTGATTTGGGTCTTCAAATGCAGCTTGTACCATGCCCTAAAAACCAAAAATATGATTCCGGAACAAAACCCGCAAGAAAACTTGAAAATTTCAAGGCAAAGTCACCCCTCGACTGGAAAATATAAAACCTTGAATATCTCGGAAACGGAGGCAGCTAGAGGGTCCAAACTTGCACTTTTTCAAATGGCTGTAACTCGAAAACTACGGCAGCTAGAGAGTTGATTTGGGTCTTCAAATGCAGCTTGTACCATGCCCTAAAAACCAAAAATATGATTCCGGAACAAAACCCGCAAGAAAAATTGAAAATTTCAAGGCAAAGTCACCCCTCGACTGGAAAATATAAAACCTTGAATATCTCGGAAACGGAGGCAGCTAGAGGGTCCAAACTTGCACTTTTTCAAATGGCTGTAACTCGAAAACTGCGGCAGCTAGAGAGTTGATTTGGGTCTTCAAATGCAGCTTGTACCATGCCCTAAAAACCAAAAATATGATTCCGGAACAAAACCCGCAAGAAAACTTGAAAATTTCAAGGCAAAGTCACCCCTCGACTGGCAAATATAAAACCTTGAATATCTCGGAAACGGAGGCAGCTAGAGGGTCCAAGCTTGCACTTTTTCAAATGGCTGTAACTCGAAAACTACGGCAGCTAGAGAGTTGATTTGGGTCTTCAAATGCAGCTTGTACCATGCCCTAAAAACCAAAAATATGATTCCGGAACAAAAACCGCAAGAAAACTTGAAAATTTCAAGGCAAAGTCAACCCTTGAGTGGAAAATATAAAACCTTGAATATCTCGGAAACGGAGGCAGCTAGAGGGTCCAAACTTGCACTTTTTCAAATGGCTGTAACTCGAAAACTACGGCAGCTAGAGAATTGATTTGGGTCTTCAAATGCAGCTTGTACCATGCCCTAAAAACCAAAAATATGATTCCGGAACAAAAACCGCAAGAAAACTTGAAAATTTCAAGGCAAAGTCAACCCTTGAGTGGAAAATGTAAAACCTTGAATATCTCGGAAACGGAGGCAGCTAGAGGGTCCAAACTTGCACTTTTTCAAATGGCTGTAACTCGAAAACTACGGCAGCTAGAGAGTTGATTTGGGTCTTCAAATGCAGCTTGTACCATGCCCTAAAAACCAAAAATATGATTCCGGAACAAAACCCGCAAGAAAACTTGAAAATTTCAAGGCAAAGTCACCCCTCGACTGGAAAATATAAAACCTTGAATATCTCGGAAACGGAGGCAGCTAGAGGGTCCAAACTTGCACTTTTTCAAATGGCTGTAACTCGAAAACTACGGCAGCTAGAGAGTTGATTTGGGTCTTCAAATGCAGCTTGTACCATGCCCTAAAAACCAAAAATAGGATTCCGGAACAAAACCCGCAAGAAAACTTGAAAATTTCAAGGCAAAGTCACCCCTCGACTGGAAAATATAAAACCTTGAATATCTCGGAAACGGAGGCAGCTAGAGGGTCCAAACTTGCACTTTTTCAAATGGCCCTACCTCGAAAACTGCGGCAGCTAGAGAGTTGATTTGGGTCTTCAAATGCAGCTTGTACCATGCCCTAAAAACCAAAAATAGGATTCCGGAACAAAACCCGCAAGAAAACTTGAAAATTTCAAGGCAAAGTCACCCCTCGACTGGAAAATATAAAAAATCCGGAAACGGAGGCAGCTAGAGCGTCCAAACTTGCACTTTTTCAAATGGCCCTACCTCGAAAACTGCGGCAGCTAGAGAGTTGATTTTGGTCTTAAAATGCAGCTTGTACCATGCCCTAAAAACCAAAAATAGGATTCGGAAACAAAACCCACAAGAAAACTTGAAAATTTCAAGGCAAAGTCACCCCTCGACTGGAAAATATAAAACCTTGAATATCTCGGAAACGGAGGCAGCTAGAGGGTCCAAACTTGCACTTTTTCAAATGGCCCTACCTCGAAAACTGCGGCAGCTAGAGAGTTGATTTGGGTCTTCAAATGCAGCTTGTACCATGCCCTAAAAACCAAAAATAGGATTCCGGAACAAAAACCGCAAGAAAACTTGAAAATTTCAAGGCAAAGTCACCCCTCGACTGGAAAATATAAAACCTTGAATATCTCGGAAACGGAGGCAGCTAGAGGGTCCAAACTTGCACTTTTTCAAATGGCCCTACCTCGAAAGCTGCGGCAGCTAGAGAGTTGATTTGGGTCTTCAAATGCAGCTTGTACCATGCCCTAAAAACCAGAAATAGGATTCCGGAACAAAACCCGCAAGAAAACTTGAAAATTTCAAGGCAAAGTCACCCCTCGACTGGAAAATATAAAACCTTGAATATCTCGGAAACGGAGGCAGCTAGAGGGTCCAAACTTGCACTTTTTCAAATGGCTGTAACTCGAAAACTACGGCAGCTAGAGAGTTGATTTTGGTCTTCAAATGCAGCTTGTACCATGCCCTAAAAACCAAAAATAGGATTCCGGAACAAAACCCGCAAGAAAACTTGAAAATTTCAAGGCAAAGTCACCCCTCGACTGGAAAATATAAAACCTTGAATATCTCGGAAACGGAGGCAGCTAGAGGGTCCAAACTTGCACTTTTTCAAATGGCCCTACCTCGAAAACTGCGGCAGCTAGAGAGTTGATTTGGGTCTTCAAATGCAGCTTGTACCATGCCCTAAAAACCAAAAATAGGATTCCGGAACAAAACCCGCAAGAAAACTTGAAAATTTCAAGGCAAAGTCACCCCTCGACTGGAAAATATAAAACCTTGAATATCTCGGAAACGGAGGCAGCTAGAGGGTCCAAACTTGCACTTTTTCAAATGGCCCTACCTCGAAAGCTGCGGCAGCTAGAGAGTTGACTTGGGTCTTCAAATGCAGCTTGTACCATGCCCTAAAAACCAAAAATAGGATTCCGGAACAAAACCCGCAAGAAAACTTGAAAATTTCAAGGCAAAGTCACCCCTCGACTGGAAAATATAAAACCTTGAATATCTCGGAAACGGAGGCAGCTATAGGGTCCAAACTTGCACTTTTTCAAATGGCTGTAACTCGAAAACTACGGCAGCTAGAGAGTTGATTTGGGTCTTCAAATGCAGCTTGTACCATGCCCTAAAAACCAAAAATAGGATTCCGGAACAAAACCCGCAAGAAAACTTGAAAATTTCAAGGCAAAGTCACCCCTCGACAGGAAAATGTAAAACCTTGAATATCTCGGAAACGGAGGCAGCTAGAGGGTCCAAACTTGCACTTTTTCAAATGGCTGTAACTCGAAAACTACGGCAGCTAGAGAGTTGATTTTGGTCTTAAAATGCAGCTTGTACCATGCCCTAAAAACCAAAAATAGGATTCCGGAACAAAACCCGCAAGAAAACTTGAAAATTTCAAGGCAAAGTCACCCCACGACTGGAAAATATAAAACCTTGAATATCTCGGAAACGGAGGCAGCTAGAGGGTCCAAACTTGCACTTTTTCAAATGGCTGTAACTCGAAAACTACGGCAGCTAGAGAGTTGATTTGGGTCTTCAAATGCAGCTTGTACCATGCCCTAAAAACCAAAAATAGGATTCCGGAACAAAACCAGCAAGAAAACTTGAAAATTTCAAGGCAAAGTCACCAGTCGACAGGAAAATGTAAAACCTTGAATATCTCGGAAACGGAGGCAGCTAGAGGGTCCAAACTTGCACTTTTTCAAATGGCCCTACCTCGAAAACTACGGCAGCTAGAGAGTTGATTTTGGTCTTAAAATGCAGCTTGTACCATGCCCTAAAAACCAAAAATAGGATTCCGGAACAAAACCCGCAAGAAAACTTGAAAATTTCAAGGCAAAGTCACCCCTCGACTGGAAAATATAAAACCTTGAATATCTCGGAAACGGAGGCAGCTAGAGGGTCCAAACTTGCACTTTTTCAAATGGCCCTACCTCGAAAACTGCGGCAGCTAGAGAGTTGATTTGGGTCTTCAAATGCAGCTTGTACCATGCCCTAAAAACCAAAAATATGATTCCGGAACAAAAACCGCAAGAAAACTTGAAAATTTCAAGGCAAAGTCACCCCTCGACTGGAAAATATAAAACCTTGAATATCTCGGAAACGGAGGCAACTAGAGGGTCCAAACTTGCACTTTTTCAAATGGCCCTACCTCGAAAA
The DNA here is from genome assembly GCA_964017055.1 of Chloromyia formosa. Taxonomy (NCBI): domain Eukaryota; kingdom Metazoa; phylum Arthropoda; class Insecta; order Diptera; family Stratiomyidae; genus Chloromyia; species Chloromyia formosa. Next base: position 48,682,153 of record OZ024818.1, read on the forward strand.
CAGCGGCAGCTAGAGAGTTGATTTGGGTCTTCAAATGCAGCTTGTACCATGCCCTAAAAACCAGAAATAGGATTCCGGAACAAAACCCGCAAGAAAACTTGAAAATTTCAAGGCAAAGTCACCCCTCGACAGGAAAATGTAAAACCTTGAATATCTCGGAAACGGAGGCAGCTAGAGGGTCCAAACTTGCACTTTTTCAAATGGCTGTAACTCGAAAACTACGGCAGCTAGAGAGTTGATTTTGGTCTTAAAATGCAGCTTGTACCATGCCCTAAAAACCAAAAATAGGATTCCGGAATAAAACCCGCAAGAAAACTTGAGAATTTCAAGACAAAGTCACCCCTCGACTGGAAAATATAAAACCTTGAATATCTCGGAAACGGAGGCAGCTAGAGGGTCCAAACTTACCATGCCCTAAAAACCAAAAATAGGATTCCGGAACAAAACCCGCAAGAAAACTTGAAAATTTCAAGGCAAAGTCACCCCTCGACTGGAAAATATAAAACCTTGAATATCTCGGAAACGGAGGCAGCTAGAGGGTCCAAACTTGCACTTTTTCAAATGGCTGTAACTCGAAAACTACGGCAGCTAGAGAGTTGATTTTGGTCTTAAAATGCAGCTTGTACCATGCCCTAAAAACCAAAAATAGGATTCCGGAATAAAACCCGCAAGAAAACTTGAGAATTTCAAGACAAAGTCACCCCTCGACTGGAAAATATAAAACCTTGAATATCTCGGAAACGGAGGCAGCTAGAGGGTCCAAACTTACCATGCCCTAAAAACCAAAAATAGGATTCCGGAACAAAACCCGCAAGAAAACTTGAAAATTTCAAGGCAAAGTCACCCCTCGACTGGAAAATATAAAACCTTGAATATCTCGGAAACGGAGGCAGCTAGAGGGTCCAAACTTGCACTTTTTCAAATGGCTGTAACTCGAAAACTACGGCAGCTAGAGAGTTGATTTTGGTCTTAAAATGCAGCTTGTACCATGCCCTAAAAACCAAAAATAGGATTCCGGAACAAAACCCGCAAGAAAACTTGAGAATTTCAAGACAAAGTCACCCCTCGACTGGACAATATAAAACCTTGAATATCTCGGAAACGGAGGCAGCTAGAGGGTCCAAACTTACCATGCCCTAAAAACCAAAAATAGGATTCCGGAACAAAACCCGCAAGAAAACTTGAAAATTTCAAGGCAAAGTCACCCCTCGACTGGAAAATATAAAACCTTGAATATCTCGGAAACGGAGGCAGCTAGAGGGTCCAAACTTGCACTTTTTCAAATGGCTGTAACTCGAAAACTACGGCAGCTAGAGAGTTGATTTTGGTCTTAAAATGCAGCTTGTACCATGCCCTAAAAACCAAAAATAGGATTCCGGAATAAAACCCGCAAGAAAACTTGAGAATTTCAAGACAAAGTCACCCCTCGACTGGAAAATATAAAACCTTGAATATCTCGGAAACGGAGGCAGCTAGAGGGTCCAAACTTACCATGCCCTAAAAACCAAAAATAGGATTCCGGAACAAAACCCGCAAGAAAACTTGAAAATTTCAAGGCAAAGTCACCCCTCGACTGGAAAATATAAAACCTTGAATATCTCGGAAACGGAGGCAGCTAGAGGGTCCAAACTTGCACTTTTTCAAATGGCTGTAACTCGAAAACTACGGCAGCTAGAGAGTTGATTTTGGTCTTAAAATGCAGCTTGTACCATGCCCTAAAAACCAAAAATAGGATTCCGGAACAAAACCCGCAAGAAAACTTGAGAATTTCAAGACAAAGTCACCCCTCGACTGGACAATATAAAACCTTGAATATCTCGGAAACGGAGGCAGCTAGAGGGTCCAAACTTACCATGCCCTAAAAACCAAAAATAGGATTCCGGAACAAAACCCGCAAGAAAACTTGAAAATTTCAAGGCAAAGTCACCCCTCGACTGGAAAATATAAAACCTTGAATATCTCGGAAACGGAGGCAGCTAGAGGGTCCAAACTTGCACTTTTTCAAATGGCCCTACCTCGAAAACTGCGGCAGCTAGAGAGTTGATTTGGGTCTTCAAATGCAGCTTGTACCATGCCCTAAAAACCAAAAATAGGATTCCGGAGCAAAACCCGCAAGAAAACTTGAAAATTTCAAGGCAAAGTCACCCCTCGACTGGAAAATATAAAAAATCCGGAAACGGAGGCAGCTAGAACGTCCAAACTTGCACTTTTTCAAATGGCCCTACCTCGAAAACTGCGGCAGCTTGAGAGTTGATTTGGGTCTTCAAATGCAGCTTGTACCATGCCCTAAAAACCAAAAATAGGATTCCGGAACAAAACCCGCAAAAAAACTTGAAAATTTCAAGGCAAAGTCACCCCTCGACTGGAAAATATAAAAAATCCGGAAACGGAGGCAGCTAGAGGGTCCAAACTTGCACTTTTTCAAATGGCCCTACCTCGAAAACTGCGGCAGCTAGAGAGTTGATTTTGGTCTTAAAATGCAGCTTGTACCATGCCCTAAAAACCAAAAATAGGATTCGGAAACAAAACCCACAAGAAAACTTGAAAATTTCAAGGCAAAGTCACCCCTCGACTGGAAAATATAAAACCTTGAATATCTCGGAAACGGAGGCAGCTAGAGGGTCCAAACTTGCACTTTTTCAAATGGCCCTACCTCGAAAACTGCGGCAGCTAGAGAGTTGATTTGGGTCTTCAAATGCAGCTTGTACCATGCCCTAAAAACCCAAAATAGGATTCGGAAACAAAACCCACAAGAAAACTTGAAAATTTCAAGGCAAAGTCACCCCTCGACTGGAAAATATAAAACCTTGAATATCTCGGAAACGGAGGCAGCTAGAGGGTCCAAACTTGCACTTTTTCAAATGGCCCTACCTCGAAAACTGCGGCAGCTAGAGAGTTGATTTGGGTCTTCAAATGCAGCTTGTACCATGCCCTAAAAACCAAAAATAGGATTCCGGAACAAAAACCGCAAGAAAACTTGAAAATTTCAAGGCAAAGTCACCCCTCGACTGGAAAATATAAAACCTTGAATATCTCGGAAACGGAGGCAGCTAGAGGGTCCAAACTTGCACTTTTTCAAATGGCCCTACCTCGAAAACTGCGGCAGCTAGAGAGTTGATTTGGGTCTTCAAATGCAGCTTGTACCATGCCCTAAAAACCAAAAATAGGATTCCGGAGCAAAACCCGCAAGAAAACTTGAAAATTTCAAGGCAAAGTCACCCCTCGACTGGAAAATATAAAAAATCCGGAAACGGAGGCAGCTAGAACGTCCAAACTTGCACTTTTTCAAATGGCCCTACCTCGAAAACTGCGGCAGCTTGAGAGTTGATTTGGGTCTTCAAATGCAGCTTGTACCATGCCCTAAAAACCAAAAATAGGATTCCGGAACAAAACCCGCAAAAAAACTTGAAAATTTCAAGGCAAAGTCACCCCTCGACTGGAAAATATAAAAAATCCGGAAACGGAGGCAGCTAGAGGGTCCAAACTTGCACTTTTTCAAATGGCCCTACCTCGAAAACTGCGGCAGCTAGAGAGTTGATTTTGGTCTTAAAATGCAGCTTGTACCATGCCCTAAAAACCAAAAATAGGATTCGGAAACAAAACCCACAAGAAAACTTGAAAATTTCAAGGCAAAGTCACCCCTCGACTGGAAAATATAAAACCTTGAATATCTCGGAAACGGAGGCAGCTAGAGGGTCCAAACTTGCACTTTTTCAAATGGCCCTACCTCGAAAACTGCGGCAGCTAGAGAGTTGATTTGGGTCTTCAAATGCAGCTTGTACCATGCCCTAAAAACCCAAAATAGGATTCGGAAACAAAACCCACAAGAAAACTTGAAAATTTCAAGGCAAAGTCACCCCTCGACTGGAAAATATAAAACCTTGAATATCTCGGAAACGGAGGCAGCTAGAGGGTCCAAACTTGCACTTTTTCAAATGGCCCTACCTCGAAAACTGCGGCAGCTAGAGAGTTGATTTGGGTCTTCAAATGCAGCTTGTACCATGCCCTAAAAACCAAAAATAGGATTCCGGAACAAAAACCGCAAGAAAACTTGAAAATTTCAAGGCAAAGTCACCCCTCGACTGGAAAATATAAAACCTTGAATATCTCGGAAACGGAGGCAGCTAGAGGGTCCAAACTTGCACTTTTTCAAATGGCTGTAACTCGAAAACTACGGCAGCTAGAGAGTTGATTTTGGTCTTAAAATGCAGCTTGTACCATGCCCTAAAAACCAAAAATAGGATTCCGGAACAAAACCCGCAAGAAAACTTGAGAATTTCAAGACAAAGTCACCCCTCGACTGGAAAATATAAAACCTTGAATATCTCGGAAACGGAGGCAGCTAGAGGGTCCAAACTTACCATGCCCTAAAAACCAAAAATAGGATTCCGGAACAAAACCCGCAAGAAAACTTGAAAATTTCAAGGCAAAGTCACCCCTCGACTGGAAAATATAAAACCTTGAATATCTCGGAAACGGAGGCAGCTAGAGGGTCCAAACTTGCACTTTTTCAAATGGCTGTAACTCGAAAACTACGGCAGCTAGAGAGTTGATTTTGGTCTTAAAATGCAGCTTGTACCATGCCCTAAAAACCAAAAATAGGATTCCGGAACAAAACCCCCAAGAAAACTTGAGAATTTCAAGACAAAGTCACCCCTCGACTGGACAATATAAAACCTTGAATATCTCGGAAACGGAGGCAGCTAGAGGGTCCAAACTTACCATGCCCTAAAAACCAAAAATAGGATTCCGGAACAAAACCCGCAAGAAAACTTGAAAATTTCAAGGCAAAGTCACCCCTCGACTGGAAAATATAAAACCTTGAATATCTCGGAAACGGAGGCAGCTAGAGGGTCCAAACTTGCACTTTTTCAAATGGCCCTACCTCGAAAACTGCGGCAGCTAGAGAGTTGATTTGGGTCTTCAAATGCAGCTTGTACCATGCCCTAAAAACCAAAAATAGGATTCCGGAACAAAACCCGCAAGAAAACTTGAAAATTTCAAGGCAAAGTCACCCCTCGACTGGAAAATATAAAAAATCCGGAAACGGAGGCAGCTAGAGCGTCCAAACTTGCACTTTTTCAAATGGCCCTACCTCGAAAACTGCGGCAGCTAGAGAGTTGATTTTGGTCTTAAAATGCAGCTTGTACCATGCCCTAAAAACCAAAAATAGGATTCGGAAACAAAACCCACAAGAAAACTTGAAAATTTCAAGGCAAAGTCACCCCTCGACTGGAAAATATAAAACCTTGAATATCTCGGAAACGGAGGCAGCTAGAGGGTCCAAACTTGCACTTTTTCAAATGGCCCTACCTCGAAAACTGCGGCAGCTAGAGAGTTGATTTGGGTCTTCAAATGCAGCTTGTACCATGCCCTAAAAACCCAAAATAGGATTCGGAAACAAAACCCACAAGAAAACTTGAAAATTTCAAGGCAAAGTCACCCCTCGACTGGAAAATATAAAACCTTGAATATCTCGGAAACGGAGGCAGCTAGAGGGTCCAAACTTGCACTTTTTCAAATGGCCCTACCTCGAAAACTGCGGCAGCTAGAGAGTTGATTTGGGTCTTCAAATGCAGCTTGTACCATGCCCTAAAAACCAAAAATAGGATTCCGGAACAAAAACCGCAAGAAAACTTGAAAATTTCAAGGCAAAGTCACCCCTCGACTGGAAAATATAAAACCTTGAATATCTCGGAAACGGAGGCAGCTAGAGGGTCCAAACTTGCACTTTTTCAAATGGCTGTAACTCGAAAACTACGGCAGCTAGAGAGTTGATTTTGGTCTTAAAATGCAGCTTGTACCATGCCCTAAAAACCAAAAATAGGATTCCGGAACAAAACCCGCAAGAAAACTTGAGAATTTCAAGACAAAGTCACCCCTCGACTGGAAAATATAAAACCTTGAATATCTCGGAAACGGAGGCAGCTAGAGGGTCCAAACTTACCATGCCCTAAAAACCAAAAATAGGATTCCGGAACAAAACCCGCAAGAAAACTTGAAAATTTCAAGGCAAAGTCACCCCTCGACTGGAAAATATAAAACCTTGAATATCTCGGAAACGGAGGCAGCTAGAGGGTCCAAACTTGCACTTTTTCAAATGGCTGTAACTCGAAAACTACGGCAGCTAGAGAGTTGATTTTGGTCTTAAAATGCAGCTTGTACCATGCCCTAAAAACCAAAAATAGGATTCCGGAACAAAACCCGCAAGAAAACTTGAGAATTTCAAGACAAAGTCACCCCTCGACTGGACAATATAAAACCTTGAATATCTCGGAAACGGAGGCAGCTAGAGGGTCCAAACTTGCACTTTTTCAAATGGCCCTACCTCGAAAACTGCGGCAGCTAGAGAGTTGATTTGGGTCTTCAAATGCAGCTTGTACCATGCCCTAAAAACCAAAAATAGGATTCCGGAACAAAAACCGCAAGAAAACTTGAAAATTTCAAGGCAAAGTCACCCCTCGACTGGAAAATATAAAACCTTGAATATCTCGGAAACGGAGGCAGCTAGAGGGTCCAAACTTGCACTTTTTCAAATGGCCCTACCTCGAAAACTGCGGCAGCTAGAGAGTTGATTTGGGTCTTCAAATGCAGCTTGTACCATGCCCTAAAAACCAAAAATAGGATTCCGGAACAAAACCCGCAAGAAAACTTGAAAATTTCAAGGCAAAGTCACCCCTCGACTGGAAAATATAAAACCTTGAATATCTCGGAAACGGAGGCAGCTAGAGGGTCCAAACTTGCACTTTTTCAAATGGCCCTACCTCGAAAACTGCGGCAGCTAGAGAGTTGATTTGGGTCTTCAAATGCAGCTTGTACCATGCCCTAAAAACCAAAAATAGGATTCCGGAACAAAAACCGCAAGAAAACTTGAAAATTTCAAGGCAAAGTCACCCCTCGACTGGAAAATATAAAACCTTGAATATCTCGGAAACGGAGGCAGCTAGAGGGTCCAAACTTGCACTTTTTCAAATGGCCCTACCTCGAAAGCTGCGGCAGCTAGAGAGTTGATTTGGGTCTTCAAATGCAGCTTGTACCATGCCCTAAAAACCAAAAATAGGATTCCGGAACAAAACCCGCAAGAAAACTTGAAAATTTCAAGGCAAAGTCACCCCTCGACTGGAAAATATAAAACCTTGAATATCTCGGAAACGGAGGCAGCTAGAGGGTCCAAACTTGCACTTTTTCAAATGGCCCTACCTCGAAAACTGCGGCAGCTAGAGAGTTGATTTGGGTCTTCAAATGCAGCTTGTACCATGCCCTAAAAACCAAAAATAGGATTCCGGAACAAAACCCGCAAGAAAACTTGAAAATTTCAAGGCAAAGTCACCCCTCGACTGGAAAATATAAAACCTTGAATATCTCGGAAACGGAGGCAGCTAGAGGGTCCAAACTTGCACTTTTTCAAATGGCCCTACCTCGAAAACTGCGGCAGCTAGAGAGTTGATTTGGGTCTTCAAATGCAGCTTGTACCATGCCCTAAAAACCAAAAATAGGATTCCGGAACAAAAACCGCAAGAAAACTTGAAAATTTCAAGGCAAAGTCACCCCTCGACTGGAAAATATAAAACCTTGAATATCTCGGAAACGGAGGCAGCTAGAGGGTCCAAACTTGCACTTTTTCAAATGGCCCTACCTCGAAAGCTGCGGCAGCTAGAGAGTTGATTTGGGTCTTCAAATGCAGCTTGTACCATGCCCTAAAAACCAAAAATAGGATTCCGGAACAAAACCCGCAAGAAAACTTGAAAATTTCAAGGCAAAGTCACCCCTCGACTGGAAAATATAAAACCTTGAATATCTCGGAAACGGAGGCAGCTAGAGGGTCCAAACTTGCACTTTTTCAAATGGCTGTAACTCGAAAACTACGGCAGCTAGAGAGTTGATTTTGGTCTTCAAATGCAGCTTGTACCATGCCCTAAAAACCAAAAATAGGATTCCGGAACAAAACCCGCAAGAAAACTTGAAAATTTCAAGGCAAAGTCACCCCTCGACTGGAAAATATAAAACCTTGAATATCTCGGAAACGGAGGCAGCTAGAGGGTCCAAACTTGCACTTTTTCAAATGGCCCTACCTCGAAAACTGCGGCAGCTAGAGAGTTGATTTGGGTCTTCAAATGCAGCTTGTACCATGCCCTAAAAACCAAAAATATGATTCCGGAACAAAAACCGCAAGAAAACTTGAAAATTTCAAGGCAAAGTCACCCCTCGACTGGAAAATATAAAACCTTGAATATCTCGGAAACGGAGGCAGCTAGAGGGTCCAAACTTGCACTTTTTCAAATGGCTGTAACTCGAAAGCTGCGGCAGCTAGAGAGTTGATTTGGGTCTTAAAATGCAGCTTGTACCATGCCCTAAAAACCAAAAATAGGATTCCGGAACAAAACCCGCAAGAAAACTTGAAAATTTCAAGGCAAAGTCACCCCTCGACTGGAAAATATAAAACCTTGAATATCTCGGAAACGGAGGCAGCTAGAGGGTCCAAACTTGCACTTTTTCAAATGGCTGTAACTCGAAAGCTGCGGCAGCTAGAGAGTTGATTTGGGTCTTAAAATGCAGCTTGTACCATGCCCTAAAAACCAAAAATATGATTCCGGAACAAAACCCGCAAGAAAACTTGAAAATTTCAAGGCAAAGTCACCCCTCGACTGGAAAATATAAAACCTTGAATATCTCGGAAACGGAGGCAGCTAGAGGGTCCAAACTTGCACTTTTTCAAATGGCTGTAACTCGAAAACTACGGCAGCTAGAGAGTTGATTTTGGTCTTAAAATGCAGCTTGTACCATGCCCTAAAAACCAAAAATAGGATTCCGGAACAAAACCCGCAAGAAAACTTGAAAATTTCAAGGCAAAGTCACCCCTCGACTGGAAAATATAAAACCTTGAATATCTCGGAAACGGAGGCAGCTAGAGGGTCCAAACTTGCACTTTTTCAAATGGCCCTACCTCGAAAACTGCGGCAGCTAGAGAGTTGATTTGGGTCTTCAAATGCAGCTTGTACCATGCCCTAAAAACCAAAAATATGATTCCGGAACAAAAACCGCAAGAAAACTTGAAAATTTCAAGGCAAAGTCACCCCTCGACTGGAAAATATAAAACCTTGAATATCTCGGAAACGGAGGCAGCTAGAGGGTCCAAACTTGCACTTTTTCAAATGGCCCTACCTCGAAAGCTGCGGCAGCTAGAGAGTTGATTTGGGTCTTCAAATGCAGCTTGTACCATGCCCTAAAAACCAAAAATAGGATTCCGGAACAAAACCCGCAAGAAAACTTGAAAATTTCAAGGCAAAGTCACCCCTCGACTGGAAAATATAAAACCTTGAATATCTCGGAAACGGAGGCAGCTAGAGGGTCCAAACTTACCATGCCCTAAAAACCAAAAATAGGATTCCGGAACAAAACCCGCAAGAAAACTTGAAAATTTCAAGGCAAAGTCACCCCTCGACTGGAAAATATAAAACCTTGAATATCTCGGAAACGGAGGCAGCTAGAGGGTCCAAACTTGCACTTTTTCAAATGGCCCTACCTCGAAAACTGCGGCAGCTAGAGAGTTGATTTGGGTCTTCAAATGCAGCTTGTACCATGCCCTAAAACCAAAAATATGATTCCGGAACAAAAACCGCAAGAAAACTTGAAAATTTCAAGGCAAAGTCACCCCTCGACTGGAAAATATAAAACCTTGAATATCTCGGAAACGGAGGCAGCTAGAGGGTCCAAACTTGCACTTTTTCAAATGGCCCTACCTCGAAAGCTGCGGCAGCTAGAGAGTTGATTTGGGTCTTCAAATGCAGCTTGTACCATGCCCTAAAAACCAAAAATATGATTCCGGAACAAAAACCGCAAGAAAACTTGAAAATTTCAAGGCAAAGTCACCCCTCGACTGGAAAATATAAAACCTTGAATATCTCGGAAACGGAGGCAGCTAGAGGGTCCAAACTTGCACTTTTTCAAATGGCCCTACCTCGAAAACTGCGGCAGCTAGAGAGTTGATTTGGGTCTTCAAATGCAGCTTGTACCATGCCCTAAAAACCAAAAATAGGATTCCGGAACAAAACCCGCAAGAAAACTTGAAAATTTCAAGGCAAAGTCACCCCTCGACTGGAAAATATAAAACCTTGAATATCTCGGAAACGGAGGCAGCTAGAGGGTCCAAACTTACCATGCCCTAAAAACCAAAAATAGGATTCCGGAACAAAACCCGCAAGAAAACTTGAAAATTTCAAGGCAAAGTCACCCCTCGACTGGAAAATATAAAACCTTGAATATCTCGGAAACGGAGGCAGCTAGAGGGTCCAAACTTGCACTTTTTCAAATGGCCCTACCTCGAAAACTGCGGCAGCTAGAGAGTTGATTTGGGTCTTCAAATGCAGCTTGTACCATGCCCTAAAAACCAAAAATAGGATTCCGGAACAAAACCCGCAAGAAAACTTGAAAATTTCAAGGCAAAGTCACCCCTCGACTGGAAAATATAAAACCTTGAATATCTCGGAAACGGAGGCAGCTAGAGGGTCCAAACTTGCACTTTTTCAAATGGCTGTAACTCGAAAACTACGGCAGCTAGAGAGTTGATTTTGGTCTTAAAATGCAGCTTGTACCATGCCCTAAAAACCAAAAATAGGATTCCGGAACAAAACCCGCAAGAAAACTTGAAAATTTCAAGGCAAAGTCACCCCTCGACTGGAAAATATAAAACCTTGAATATCTCGGAAACGGAGGCAGCTAGAGGGTCCAAACTTGCACTTTTTCAAATGGCCCTACCTCGAAAACTGCGGCAGCTAGAGAGTTGATTTGGGTCTTCAAATGCAGCTTGTACCATGCCCTAAAAACCAAAAATATGATTCCGGAACAAAAACCGCAAGAAAACTTGAAAATTTCAAGGCAAAGTCACCCCTCGACTGGAAAATATAAAACCTTGAATATCTCGGAAACGGAGGCAGCTAGAGGGTCCAAACTTGCACTTTTTCAAATGGCCCTACCTCGAAAACTGCGGCAGCTAGAGAGTTGATTTGGGTCTTCAAATGCAGCTTGTACCATGCCCTAAAACCAAAAATATGATTCCGGAACAAAAACCGCAAGAAAACTTGAAAATTTCAAGGCAAAGTCACCCCTCGACTGGAAAATATAAAACCTTGAATATCTCGGAAACGGAGGCAGCTAGAGGGTCCAAACTTGCACTTTTTCAAATGGCCCTACCTCGAAAGCTGCGGCAGCTAGAGAGTTGATTTGGGTCTTCAAATGCAGCTTGTACCATGCCCTAAAAACCAAAAATATGATTCCGGAACAGAACCCGCAAGAAAACTTGAAAATTTCAAGGCAAAGTCACCCCTCGACTGGAAAATATAAAACCTTGAATATCTCGGAAACGGAGGCAGCTAGAGGGACCAAACTTGCACTTTTTCAAATGGCTGTAACTCGAAAACTACGGCAGCTAGAGAGTTGATTTGGGTCTTAAAATGCAGCTTGTACCATGCCCTAAAAACCAAAAATAGGATTCCGGAACAAAACCCGCAAGAAAACTTGAAAATTTCAAGGCAAAGTCACCCCTCGACAGGAAAATGTAAAACCTTGAATATCTCGGAAACGGAGGCAGCTAGAGGGTCCAAACTTGCACTTTTTCAAATGGCCCTACCTCGAAAACTGCGGCAGCTAGAGAGTTGATTTGGGTCTTCAAATGCAGCTTGTACCATGCCCTAAAACCAAAAATATGATTCCGGAACAAAAACCGCAAGAAAACTTGAAAATTTCAAGGCAAAGTCACCCCTCGACTGGAAAATATAAAACCTTGAATATCTCGGAAACGGAGGCAGCTAGAGGGTCCAAACTTGCACTTTTTCAAATGGCCCTACCTCGAAAGCTGCGGCAGCTAGAGAGTTGATTTGGGTCTTCAAATGCAGCTTGTACCATGCCCTAAAAACCAAAAATATGATTCCGGAACAAAAACCGCAAGAAAACTTGAAAATTTCAAGGCAAAGTCACCCCTCGACTGGAAAATATAAAACCTTGAATATCTCGGAAACGGAGGCAGCTAGAGGGTCCAAACTTGCACTTTTTCAAATGGCCCTACCTCGAAAACTGCGGCAGCTAGAGAGTTGATTTGGGTCTTCAAATGCAGCTTGTACCATGCCCTAAAAACCAAAAATAGGATTCCCAAACAAAACCCGCAAGAAAACTTGAAAATTTCAAGGCAAAGTCACCCCTCGACTGGAAAATATAAAACCTTGAATATCTCGGAAACGGAGGCAGCTAGAGGGTCCAAACTTACCATGCCCTAAAAACCAAAAATAGGATTCCGGAACAAAACCCGCAAGAAAACTTGAAAATTTCAAGGCAAAGTCACCCCTCGACTGGAAAATATAAAACCTTGAATATCTCGGAAACGGAGGCAACTAGAGGGTCCAAACTTGCACTTTTTCAAATGGCCCTACCTCGAAAACTGCGGCAGCTAGAGAGTTGATTTGGGTCTTCAAATGCAGCTTGTACCATGCCCTAAAAACCAAAAATATGATTCCGGAACAAAAACCGCAAGAAAACTTGAAAATTTCAAGGCAAAGTCACCCCTCGACTGGAAAATATAAAACCTTGAATATCTCGGAAACGGAGGCAGCTAGAGGGTCCAAACTTGCACTTTTTCAAATGGCCCTACCTCGAAAGCTGCGGCAGCTAGAGAGTTGATTTGGGTCTTCAAATGCAGCTTGTACCATGCCCTAAAAACCAAAAATAGGATTCCGGAACAAAACCCGCAAGAAAACTTGAAAATTTCAAGGCAAAGTCACCCCTCGACTGGAAAATATAAAACCTTGAATATCTCGGAAACGGAGGCAGCTAGAGGGTCCAAACTTGCACTTTTTCAAATGGCTGTAACTCGAAAGCTGCGGCAGCTAGAGAGTTGATTTGGGTCTTCAAATGCAGCTTGTACCATGCCCTAAAAACCAAAAATAGGATTCCGGAACAAAACCCGCAAGAAAACTTGAAAATTTCAAGGCAAAGTCACCCCTCGACTGGAAAATATAAAACCTTGAATATCTCGGAAACGGAGGCAGCTAGAGGGTCCAAACTTGCACTTTTTCAAATGGCTGTAACTCGAAAACTACGGCAGCTAGAGAGTTGATTTGGGTCTTAAAATGCAGCTTGTACCATGCCCTAAAAACCAAAAATAAGATTCCGGAACAAAACCCGCAAGAAAACTTGAAAATTTCAAGGCAAAGTCACCCCTCGACTGGAAAATATAAAACCTTGAATATCTCGGAAACGGAGGCAGCTAGAGGGTCCAAACTTGCACTTTTTCAAATGGCTGTAACTCGAAAACTACGGCAGCTAGAGAGTTGATTTTGGTCTTAAAATGCAGCTTGTACCATGCCCTAAAAACCAAAAATAGGATTCCGGAACAAAACCCGCAAAAAAATTTGAAAATTTCAAGGCAAAGTCACCCCTCGACTGGAAAATATAAAACCTTGAATATCTCGGAAACGGAGGCAGCTAGAGGGTCCAAACTTGCACTTTTTCAAATGGCTGTAACTCGAAAACTACGGCAGCTAGAGAGTTGATTTGGGTCTTCAAATGCAGCTTGTACCATGCCCTAAAAACCAAAAATATGATTCCGGAACAAAAACCGCAAGAAAACTTGAAAATTTCAAAGCAAAGTCAATCCTCGACAGGAAAATGTAAAACCTTGAATATCTCGGAAACGGAGGCGGCTAGAGGGTCCAAACTTGCACTTTTTCAAATGGCTGTAACTCGAAAACTACGGCAGCTAGAGAGTTGATTTTGGTCTTAAAATGCAGCTTGTACCATGCCCTAAAAACCAAAAATAGGATTCCGGAACAAAACCCGCAAGAAAACTTGAAAATTTCAAGGCAAAGTCACCCCTCGACTGGAAAATATAAAACCTTGAATATCTCGGAAACGGAGGCAGCTAGAGGGTCCAAACTTGCACTTTTTCAAATGGCCCTACCTCGAAAACTGCGGCAGCTAGAGAGTTGATTTGGGTCTTCAAATGCAGCTTGTACCATGCCCTAAAAACCAAAAATAGGATTCCGGAACAAAACCCGCAAGAAAACTTGAAAATTTCAAGGCAAAGTCACCCCTCGACTGGAAAATATAAAACCTTGAATATCTCGGAAACGGAGGCAGCTAGAGGGTCCAAACTTGCACTTTTTCAAATGGCCCTACCTCGAAAACTGCGGCAGCTAGAGAGTTGATTTGGGTCTTCAAATGCAGCTTGTACCATGCCCTAAAAACCAAAAATATGATTCCGGAACAAAACCCGCAAGAAAACTTGAAAATTTCAAGGCAAAGTCACCCCTCGACTGGAAAATATAAAACCTTGAATATCTCGGAAACGGAGGCAGCTAGAGGGTCCAAACTTGCACTTTTTCAAATGGCTGTAACTCGAAAACTACGGCAGCTAGAGAGTTGATTTGGGTCTTAAAATGCAGCTTGTACCATGCCCTAAAAACCAAAAATAAGATTCCGGAACAAAACCCGCAAGAAAACTTGAAAATTTCAAGGCAAAGTCACCCCTCGACTGGAAAATATAAAACCTTGAATATCTCGGAAACGGAGGCAGCTAGAGGGTCCAAACTTGCACTTTTTCAAATGGCTGTAACTCGAAAACTACGGCAGCTAGAGAGTTGATTTTGGTCTTAAAATGCAGCTTGTACCATGCCCTAAAAACCAAAAATAGGATTCCGGAACAAAACCCGCAAAAAAATTTGAAAATTTCAAGGCAAAGTCACCCCTCGACTGGAAAATATAAAACCTTGAATATCTCGGAAACGGAGGCAGCTAGAGGGTCCAAACTTGCACTTTTTCAAATGGCCCTACCTCGAAAACTGCGGCAGCTAGAGAGTTGATTTGGGTCTTCAAATGCAGCTTGTACCATGCCCTAAAAACCAAAAATAGGATTCCGGAACAAAACCCGCAAGAAAACTTGAAAATTTCAAGGCAAAGTCACCCCTCGACTGGAAAATATAAAACCTTGAATATCTCGGAAACGGAGGCAGCTAGAGGGTCCAAACTTGCACTTTTTCAAATGGCCCTACCTCGAAAACTGCGGCAGCTAGAGAGTTGATTTGGGTCTTCAAATGCAGCTTGTACCATGCCCTAAAAACCAAAAATAGGATTCCGGAACAAAACCCGCAAGAAAACTTGAAAATTTCAAGGCAAAGTCACCCCTCGACTGGAAAATATAAAACCTTGAATATCTCGGAAACGGAGGCAGCTAGAGGGTCCAAACTTGCACTTTTTCAAATGGCCCTACCTCGAAAACTGCGGCAGCTAGAGAGTTGATTTGGGTCTTCAAATGCAGCTTGTACCATGCCCTAAAAACCAAAAATAGGATTCCGGAACAAAACCCGCAAGAAAACTTGAAAATTTCAAGGCAAAGTCACCCCTCGACTGGAAAATATAAAACCTTGAATATCTCGGAAACGGAGGCAGCTAGAGGGTCCAAACTTGCACTTTTTCAAATGGCCCTACTTCGAAAACTGCGGCAGCTAGAGAGTTGATTTGGGTCTTCAAATGCAGCTTGTACCATGCCCTAAAAACCAAAAATATGATTCCGGAACAAAACCCGCAAGAAAACTTGAAAATTTCAAGGCAAAGTCACCCCTCGACTGGAAAATATAAAACCTTGAATATCTCGGAAACGGAGGCAGCTAGAGGGTCCAAACTTGCACTTTTTCAAATGGCTGTAACTCGAAAACTACGGCAGCTAGAGAGTTGATTTGGGTCTTAAAATGCAGCTTGTACCATGCCCTAAAAACCAAAAATAAGATTCCGGAACAAAACCCGCAAGAAAACTTGAAAATTTCAAGGCAAAGTCACCCCTCGACTGGAAAATATAAAACCTTGAATATCTCGGAAACGGAGGCAGCTAGAGGGTCCAAACTTGCACTTTTTCAAATGGCTGTAACTCGAAAACTACGGCAGCTAGAGAGTTGATTTTGGTCTTAAAATGCAGCTTGTACCATGCCCTAAAACCAAAAATAGGATTCCGGAACAAAACCCGCAAGAAAACTTGAAAATTTCAAGGCAAAGTCACCCCTCGACTGGAAAATATAAAACCTTGAATATCTCGGAAACGGAGGCAGCTAGAGGGTCCAAACTTGCACTTTTTCAAATGGCCCTACCTCGAAAACTGCGGCAGCTAGAGAGTTGATTTGGGTCTTCAAATGCAGCTTGTACCATGCCCTAAAAACCAAAAATAGGATTCCGGAACAAAACCCGCAAGAAAACTTGAAAATTTCAAGGCAAAGTCACCCCTCGACTGGAAAATATAAAACCTTGAATATCTCGGAAACGGAGGCAGCTAGAGGGTCCAAACTTGCACTTTTTCAAATGGCCCTACTTCGAAAACTGCGGCAGCTAGAGAGTTGATTTGGGTCTTCAAATGCAGCTTGTACCATGCCCTAAAAACCAAAAATATGATTCCGGAACAAAACCCGCAAGAAAACTTGAAAATTTCAAGGCAAAGTCACCCCTCGACTGGAAAATATAAAACCTTGAATATCTCGGAAACGGAGGCAGCTAGAGGGTCCAAACTTGCACTTTTTCAAATGGCTGTAACTCGAAAACTACGGCAGCTAGAGAGTTGATTTGGGTCTTAAAATGCAGCTTGTACCATGCCCTAAAAACCAAAAATAAGATTCCGGAACAAAACCCGCAAGAAAACTTGAAAATTTCAAGGCAAAGTCACCCCTCGACTGGAAAATATAAAACCTTGAATATCTCGGAAACGGAGGCAGCTAGAGGGTCCAAACTTGCACTTTTTCAAATGGCTGTAACTCGAAAACTACGGCAGCTAGAGAGTTGATTTTGGTCTTAAAATGCAGCTTGTACCATGCCCTAAAAACCAAAAATAGGATTCCGGAACAAAACCCGCAAAAAAATTTGAAAATTTCAAGGCAAAGTCACCCCTCGACTGGAAAATATAAAACCTTGAATATCTCGGAAACGGAGGCAGCTAGAGGGTCCAAACTTGCACTTTTTCAAATGGCTGTAACTCGAAAACTACGGCAGCTAGAGAGTTGATTTGGGTCTTCAAATGCAGCTTGTACCATGCCCTAAAAACCAAAAATATGATTCCGGAACAAAAACCGCAAGAAAACTTGAAAATTTCAAAGCAAAGTCAATCCTCGACAGGAAAATGTAAAACCTTGAATATCTCGGAAACGGAGGCGGCTAGAGGGTCCAAACTTGCACTTTTTCAAATGGCTGTAACTCGAAAACTACGGCAGCTAGAGAGTTGATTTTGGTCTTAAAATGCAGCTTGTACCATGCCCTAAAAACCAAAAATAGGATTCCGGAACAAAACCCGCAAGAAAACTTGAAAATTTCAAGGCAAAGTCACCCCTCGACTGGAAAATATAAAACCTTGAATATCTCGGAAACGGAGGCAGCTAGAGGGTCCAAACTTGCACTTTTTCAAATGGCCCTACCTCGAAAACTGCGGCAGCTAGAGAGTTGATTTGGGTCTTCAAATGCAGCTTGTACCATGCCCTAAAAACCAAAAATAGGATTCCGGAACAAAACCCGCAAGAAAACTTGAAAATTTCAAGGCAAAGTCACCCCTCGACTGGAAAATATAAAACCTTGAATATCTCGGAAACGGAGGCAGCTAGAGGGTCCAAACTTGCACTTTTTCAAATGGCCCTACCTCGAAAACTGCGGCAGCTAGAGAGTTGATTTGGGTCTTCAAATGCAGCTTGTACCATGCCCTAAAAACCAAAAATATGATTCCGGAACAAAACCCGCAAGAAAACTTGAAAATTTCAAGGCAAAGTCACCCCTCGACTGGAAAATATAAAACCTTGAATATCTCGGAAACGGAGGCAGCTAGAGGGTCCAAACTTGCACTTTTTCAAATGGCTGTAACTCGAAAACTACGGCAGCTAGAGAGTTGATTTGGGTCTTAAAATGCAGCTTGTACCATGCCCTAAAAACCAAAAATAAGATTCCGGAACAAAACCCGCAAGAAAACTTGAAAATTTCAAGGCAAAGTCACCCCTCGACTGGAAAATATAAAACCTTGAATATCTCGGAAACGGAGGCAGCTAGAGGGTCCAAACTTGCACTTTTTCAAATGGCCCTACCTCGAAAACTGCGGCAGCTAGAGAGTTGATTTGGGTCTTCAAATGCAGCTTGTACCATGCCCTAAAAACCAAAAATAGGATTCCGGAACAAAACCCGCAAAAAAACTTGAAAATTTCAAGGCAAATTCACCCCTCGACTGGAAAATATAAGACCTTGAATATCTCGGAAACGGAGGCAGCTAGAGGGTCCAAACTTGCACTTTTTCAAATGGCCCTACCTCGAAAACTGCGGCAGCTAGAGAGTTGATTTGGGTCTTCAAATGCAGCTTGTACCATGCCCTAAAAACCAAAAATAGGATTCCGGAACAAAACCCGCAAGAAAACTTGAAAATTTCAAGGCAAAGTCACCCCTCGACTGGAAAATATAAAACCTTGAATATCTCGGAAACGGAGGCAGCTAGAGGGTCCAAACTTGCACTTTTTCAAATGGCTGTAACTCGAAAACTACGGCAGCTAGAGAGTTGATTTGGGTCTTCAAATGCAGCTTGTACCATGCCCTAAAAACCAAAAATATGATTCCGGAACAAAAACCGCAAGAAAACTTGAAAATTTCAAGGCAAAGTCAACCCTCGACAGGAAAATGAAAGACCTTGAATATCTCGGAAACGGTGGCAGCTAGAGGGTCCAAACTTGCACTTTTTCAAATGGCTGTAACTCGAAAACTACGCCAGCTAGAGAGTTGATTTTGGTCTTAAAATGCAGCTTGTACCATGCCCTAAAAACCAAAAATTGGATTCCGGAACAAAACCCGCAAGAAAACTTGAAAATTTCAAGGCAAAGTCACCCCTCGACTGGAAAATATAAAACCTTGAATATCTCGGAAACGGAGGCAGCTAGAGGGTCCAAACTTGCACTTTTTCAAATGGCTGTAACTCGAAAACTACGGCAGCTAGAGAGTTGATTTGGGTCTTCAAATGCAGCTTGTACCATGCCCTAAAAACCAAAAATATGATTCCGGAACAAAACCCGCAAGAAAACTTGAAAATTTCAAGGCAAAGTCACCCCTCGACTGGAAAATATAAAGCCTTGAATATCTCGGAAACGGAGGCAGCTAGAGGGTCCAAACTTGCACTTTTTCAAATGGCTGTAACTCGAAAACTACGGCAGCTAGAGAGTTGATTTTGGTCTTAAAATGCAGCTTGTACCATGCCCTAAAAACCAAAAATAGGATTCCGGAACAAAACCCGCAAGAAAACTTGAAAATTTCAAGGCAAAGTCACCCCTCGACTGGAAAATATAAAACCTTGAATATCTCGGAAACGGAGGCAGCTAGAGGGTCCAAACTTGCACTTTTTCAAATGGCCCTACCTCGAAAACTGCGGCAGCTAGAGAGTTGATTTGGGTCTTCAAATGCAGCTTGTACCATGCCCTAAAAACCAAAAATATGATTCCGGAACAAAACCCGCAAGAAAACTTGAAAATTTCAAGGCAAAGTCACCCCTCGACTGGAAAATATAAAGCCTTGAATATCTCGGAAACGGAGGCAGCTAGAGGGTCCAAACTTGCACTTTTTCAAATGGCTGTAACTCGAAAACTACGGCAGCTAGAGAGTTGATTTTGGTCTTAAAATGCAGCTTGTACCATGCCCTAAAAACCAAAAATAGGATTCCGGAACAAAACCCGCAAGAAAACTTGAAAATTTCAAGGCAAAGTCACCCCTCGACTGGAAAATATAAAACCTTGAATATCTCGGAAACGGAGGCAGCTAGAGGGTCCAAACTTGCACTTTTTCAAATGGCCCTACCTCGAAAACTGCGGCAGCTAGAGAGTTGATTTGGGTCTTCAAATGCAGCTTGTACCATGCCCTAAAAACCAAAAATAGGATTCCGGAACAAAACCCGCAAGAAAACTTGAAAATTTCAAGGCAAAGTCACCCCTCGACTGGAAAATATAAAACCTTGAATATCTCGGAAACGGAGGCAGCTAGAGGGTCCAAACTTGCACTTTTTCAAATGGCTGTAACTCGAAAACTACGGCAGCTAGAGAGTTGATTTGGGTCTTAAAATGCAGCTTGTACCATGCCCTAAAAACCAAAAATAAGATTCCGGAACAAAACCCGCAAGAAAACTTGAAAATTTCAAGGCAAAGTCACCCCTCGACTGGAAAATATAAAACCTTGAATATCTCGGAAACGGAGGCAGCTAGAGGGTCCAAACTTGCACTTTTTCAAATGGCTGTAACTCGAAAACTACGGCAGCTAGAGAGTTGATTTTGGTCTTAAAATGCAGCTTGTACCATGCCCTAAAAACCAAAAATAGGATTCCGGAACAAATCCCGCAAAAAAATTTGAAAATTTCAAGGCAAAGTCACCCCTCGACTGGAAAATATAAAACCTTGAATATCTCGGAAACGGAGGCAGCTAGAGGGTCCAAACTTGCACTTTTTCAAATGGCTGTAACTCGAAAACTACGGCAGCTAGAGAGTTGATTTGGGTCTTCAAATGCAGCTTGTACCATGCCCTAAAAACCAAAAATAGGATTCCGGAACAAAACCCGCAAGAAAACTTGAAAATTTCAAGGCAAAGTCACCCCTCGACTGGAAAATATAAAACCTTGAATATCTCGGAAACGGAGGCAGCTAGAGGGTCCAAACTTGCACTTTTTCAAATGGCCCTACCTCGAAAACTGCGGCAGCTAGAGAGTTGATTTGGGTCTTCAAATGCAGCTTGCACCATGCCCTAAAAACCAAAAATAGGATTCCGGAACAAAACCCGCAAGAAAACTTGAAAATTTCAAGGCAAAGTCACCCCTCGACTGGAAAATATAAAACCTTGAATATCTCGGAAACGGAGGCAGCTAGAGGGTCCAAACTTGCACTTTTTCAAATGGCTGTAACTCGAAAACTACGGCAGCTAGAGAGTTGATTTGGGTCTTCAAATGTAGCTTGTACCATGCCCTAAAAACCAAAAATATGATTCCGGAACAAAAACCGCAAGAAAACTTGAAAATTTCAAGGCAAAGTCAACCCTCGACAGGAAAATGTAAAACCTTGAATATCTCGGAAACGGAGGCGGCTAGAGGGTCCAAACTTGCACTTTTTGAAATGGCTGTAACTCGAAAACTACGCCAGCTAGAGAGTTGATTTTGGTCTTAAAATGCAGCTTGTACCATGCCCTAAAAACCAAAAATAGGATTCCGGAACAAAACCCGCAAGAAAACTTGAAAATTTCAAGGCAAAGTCACCCCTCGACTGGAAAATATAAAACCTTGAATATCTCGGAAACGGAGGCAGCTAGAGGGTCCAAACTTGCACTTTTTCAAATGGCTGTAACTCGAAAACTACGGCAGCTAGAGAGTTGATTTTGGTCTTAAAATGCAGCTTGTACCATGCCCTAAAAACCAAAAATAGGATTCCGGAACAAAACCCGCAAGAAAACTTGAAAATTTCAAGGCAAAGTCACCCCTCGACTGGAAAATATAAAACCTTGAATATCTCGGAAACGGAGGCAGCTAGAGGGTCCAAACTTGCACTTTTTCAAATGGCCCTACCTCGAAAACTGCGGCAGCTAGAGAGTTGATTTGGGTCTTCAAATGCAGCTTGTACCATGCCCTAAAAACCAAAAATAGGATTCCGGAACAAAACCCGCAAGAAAACTTGAAAATTTCAAGGCAAAGTCACCCCTCGACTGGAAAATATAAAACCTTGAATATCTCGGAAACGGAGGCAGCTAGAGGGTCCAAACTTGCACTTTTTCAAATGGCCCTACTTCGAAAGCTGCGGCAGCTAGAGAGTTGATTTGGGTCTTCAAATGCAGCTTGTACCATGCCCTAAAAACCAAAAATAGGATTCCGGAACAAAACCCGCAAGAAAACTTGAAAATTTCAAGGCAAAGTCACCCCTCGACTGGAAAATATAAAACCTTGAATATCTCGGAAACGGAGGCAGCTAGAGGGTCCAAACTTGCACTTTTTCAAATGGCCCTACCTCGAAAACTGCGGCAGCTAGAGAGTTGATTTGGGTCTTCAAATGCAGCTTGTACCATGCCCTAAAAACCAAAAATAGGATTCCGGAACAAAACCAAAAAACCAAAAATAGGATTTCGGAACAAAACCCGCAAAAAAACTTGAAAATTTCAAGGCAAATTCACCCCTCGACTGGAAAATATAAAACCTTGAATATCTCGGAAACGGAGGCAGCTAGAGGGTCCAAACTTGCACTTTTTCAAATGGCTGTAACTCGAAAACTACGGCAGCTAGAGAGTTGATTTGGGTCTTCAAATGCAGCTTGTACCATGCCCTAAAAACCAAAAATAGGATTCCGGAACAAAACCCGCAAGAAAACTTGAAAATTTCAAGGCAAAGTCACCCCTCGACTGGAAAATATAAAACCTTGAATATCTCGGAAACGGAGGCAGCTAGAGGGTCCAAACTTGCACTTTTTCAAATGGCCCTACCTCGAAAACTGCGGCAGCTAGTGAGTTGATTTGGGTCTTCAAATGCAGCTTGTACCATGCCCTAAAAACCAAAAATAGGATTCCGGAACAAAACCCGCAAGAAAACTTGAAAATTTCAAGGCAAAGTCACCCCTCGACTGGAAAATATAAAACCTTGAATATCTCGGAAACGGAGGCAGCTAGAGGGTCCAAACTTGCACTTTTTCAAATGGCTGTAACTCGAAAACTACGGCAGCTAGAGAGTTGATTTTGGTCTTAAAATGCAGCTTGTACCATGCCCTAAAAACCAAAAATAGGATTCCGGAACAAATCCCGCAAAAAAATTTGAAAATTTCAAGGCAAAGTCACCCCTCGACTGGAAAATATAAAACCTTGAATATCTCGGAAACGGAGGCAGCTAGAGGGTCCAAACTTGCACTTTTTCAAATGGCCCTACCTCGAAAACTGCGGCAGCTAGAGAGTTGATTTGGGTCTTAAAATGCAGCTTGTACCATGCCCTAAAAACCAAAAATAGGATTCCGGAACAAAACCCGCAAGAAAACTTGAAAATTTCAAGGCAAAGTCACCCCTCGACTGGAAAATATAAAACCTTGAATATCTCGGAAACGGAGGCAGCTAGAGGGTCCAAACTTGCACTTTTTCAAATGGCCCTACCTCGAAAGCTGCGGCAGCTAGAGAGTTGATTTGGGTCTTCAAATGCAGCTTGCACCATGCCCTAAAAACCAAAAATAGGATTCCGGAACAAAACCCGCAAGAAAACTTGAAAATTTCAAGGCAAAGTCACCCCTCGACTGGAAAATATAAAACCTTGAATATCTCGGAAACGGAGGCAGCTAGAGGGTCCAAACTTGCACTTTTTCAAATGACCCTACCTCGAAAACTGCGGCAGCTAGAGAGTTGATTTGGGTCTTCAAATGCAGCTTGTACCATGCCCTAAAAACCAAAAATAGGATTCCGGAACAAAACCAAAAAACCAAAAATAGGATTTCGGAACAAAACCCGCAAAAAAACTTGAAAATTTCAAGGCAAAGTCACCCCTCGACTGGAAAATATAAAACCTTGAATATCTCGGAAACGGAGGCAGCTAGAGGGTCCAAACTTGCACTTTTTCAAATGGCTGTAACTCGAAAACTACGGCAGCTAGAGAGTTGATTTGGGTCTTCAAATGCAGCTTGTACCATGCCCTAAAAACCAAAAATAGGATTCCGGAACAAAACCCGCAAGAAAACTTGAAAATTTCAAGGCAAAGTCACCCCTCGACTGGAAAATATAAAACCTTGAATATCTCGGAAACGGAGGCAGCTAGAGGGTCCAAACTTGCACTTTTTCAAATGGCCCTACCTCGAAAACTGCGGCAGCTAGAGAGTTGATTTGGGTCTTCAAATGCAGCTTGTACCATGCCCTAAAAACCAAAAATAGGATTCCGGAACAAAACCCGCAAGAAAACTTGAAAATTTCAAGGCAAAGTCACCCCTCGACTGGAAAATATAAAACCTTGAATATCTCGGAAACGGAGGCAGCTAGAGGGTCCAAACTTGCACTTTTTCAAATGGCTGTAACTCGAAAACTACGGCAGCTAGAGAGTTGATTTTGGTCTTAAAATGCAGCTTGTACCATGCCCTAAAAACCAAAAATAGGATTCCGGAACAAAACCCGCAAGAAAACTTGAAAATTTCAAGGCAAAGTCACCCCTCGACTGGAAAATATAAAACCTTGAATATCTCGGAAACGGAGGCAGCTAGAGGGTCCAAACTTGCACTTTTTCAAATGGCCCTACCTCGAAAACTGCGGCAGCTAGAGAGTTGATTTGGGTCTTCAAATGCAGCTTGTACCATGCCCTAAAAACCAAAAATAGGATTCCGGAACAAAACCCGCAAGAAAACTTGAAAATTTCAAGGCAAAGTCACCCCTCGACTGGAAAATATAAAACCTTGAATATCTCGGAAACGGAGGCAGCTAGAGGGTCCAAACTTGCACTTTTTCAAATGGCTGTAACTCGAAAACTACGGCAGCTAGAGAGTTGATTTGGGTCTTAAAATGCAGCTTGTACCATGCCCTAAAAACCAAAAATAAGATTCCGGAACAAAACCCGCAAGAAAACTTGAAAATTTCAAGGCAAAGTCACCCCTCGACTGGAAAATATAAAACCTTGAATATCTCGGAAACGGAGGCAGCTAGAGGGTCCAAACTTGCACTTTTTCAAATGGCTGTAACTCGAAAACTACGGCAGCTAGAGAGTTGATTTTGGTCTTAAAATGCAGCTTGTACCATGCCCTAAAAACCAAAAATAGGATTCCGGAACAAATCCCGCAAAAAAATTTGAAAATTTCAAGGCAAAGTCACCCCTCGACTGGAAAATATAAAACCTTGAATATCTCGGAAACGGAGGCAGCTAGAGGGTCCAAACTTGCACTTTTTCAAATGGCTGTAACTCGAAAACTACGGCAGCTAGAGAGTTGATTTGGGTCTTCAAATGCAGCTTGTACCATGCCCTAAAAACCAAAAATAGGATTCCGGAACAAAACCCGCAAGAAAACTTGAAAATTTCAAGGCAAAGTCACCCCTCGACTGGAAAATATAAAACCTTGAATATCTCGGAAACGGAGGCAGCTAGAGGGTCCAAACTTGCACTTTTTCAAATGGCCCTACCTCGAAAACTGCGGCAGCTAGAGAGTTGATTTGGGTCTTCAAATGCAGCTTGCACCATGCCCTAAAAACCAAAAATAGGATTCCGGAACAAAACCCGCAAGAAAACTTGAAAATTTCAAGGCAAAGTCACCCCTCGACTGGAAAATATAAAACCTTGAATATCTCGGAAACGGAGGCAGCTAGAGGGTCCAAACTTGCACTTTTTCAAATGACCCTACCTCGAAAACTGCGGCAGCTAGAGAGTTGATTTGGGTCTTCAAATGCAGCTTGTACCATGCCCTAAAAACCAAAAATAGGATTCCGGAACAAAACCAAAAAACCAAAAATAGGATTTCGGAACAAAACCCGCAAAAAAACTTGAAAATTTCAAGGCAAAGTCACCCCTCGACTGGAAAATATAAAACCTTGAATATCTCGGAAACGGAGGCAGCTAGAGGGTCCAAACTTGCACTTTTTCAAATGGCTGTAACTCGAAAACTACGGCAGCTAGAGAGTTGATTTGGGTCTTCAAATGCAGCTTGTACCATGCCCTAAAAACCAAAAATATGATTCCGGAACAAAACCCGCAAGAAAACTTGAAAATTTCAAGGCAAAGTCACCCCTCGACTGGAAAATATAAAACCTTGAATATCTCGGAAACGGAGGCAGCTAGAGGGTCCAAACTTGCACTTTTTCAAATGGCTGTAACTCGAAAACTACGGCAGCTAGAGAGTTGATTTGGGTCTTCAAATGCAGCTTGTACCATGCCCTAAAAACCAAAAATAGGATTCCGGAACAAAACCCGCAAGAAAACTTGAAAATTTCAAGGCAAAGTCACCCCTCGACTGGAAAATATAAAACCTTGAATATCTCGGAAACGGAGGCAGCTAGAGGGTCCAAACTTGCACTTTTTCAAATGGCCCTACCTCGAAAACTGCGGCAGCTAGAGAGTTGATTTGGGTCTTCAAATGCAGCTTGTACCATGCCCTAAAAACCAAAAATAGGATTCCGGAACAAAACCCGCAAGAAAACTTGAAAATTTCAAGGCAAAGTCACCCCTCGACTGGAAAATATAAAACCTTGAATATCTCGGAAACGGAGGCAGCTAGAGGGTCCAAACTTGCACTTTTTCAAATGGCCCTACCTCGAAAGCTGCGGCAGCTAGAGAGTTGATTTGGGTCTTCAAATGCAGCTTGCACCATGCCCTAAAAACCAAAAATAGGATTCCGGAACAAAACCCGCAAGAAAACTTGAAAATTTCAAGGCAAAGTCACCCCTCGACTGGAAAATATAAAACCTTGAATATCTCGGAAACGGAGGCAGCTAGAGGGTCCAAACTTGCACTTTTTCAAATGACCCTACCTCGAAAACTGCGGCAGCTAGAGAGTTGATTTGGGTCTTCAAATGCAGCTTGTACCATGCCCTAAAAACCAAAAATAGGATTCCGGAACAAAACCAAAAAACCAAAAATAGGATTTCGGAACAAAACCCGCAAAAAAACTTGAAAATTTCAAGGCAAAGTCACCCCTCGACTGGAAAATATAAAACCTTGAATATCTCGGAAACGGAGGCAGCTAGAGGGTCCAAACTTGCACTTTTTCAAATGGCTGTAACTCGAAAACTACGGCAGCTAGAGAGTTGATTTGGGTCTTCAAATGCAGCTTGTACCATGCCCTAAAAACCAAAAATAGGATTCCGGAACAAAACCCGCAAGAAAACTTGAAAATTTCAAGGCAAAGTCACCCCTCGACTGGAAAATATAAAACCTTGAATATCTCGGAAACGGAGGCAGCTAGAGGGTCCAAACTTGCACTTTTTCAAATGGCCCTACCTCGAAAACTGCGGCAGCTAGAGAGTTGATTTGGGTCTTCAAATGCAGCTTGTACCATGCCCTAAAAACCAAAAATAGGATTCCGGAACAAAACCCGCAAGAAAACTTGAAAATTTCAAGGCAAAGTCACCCCTCGACTGGAAAATATAAAACCTTGAATATCTCGGAAACGGAGGCAGCTAGAGGGTCCAAACTTGCACTTTTTCAAATGGCTGTAACTCGAAAACTACGGCAGCTAGAGAGTTGATTTTGGTCTTAAAATGCAGCTTGTACCATGCCCTAAAAACCAAAAATAGGATTCCGGAACAAAACCCGCAAGAAAACTTGAAAATTTCAAGGCAAAGTCACCCCTCGACTGGAAAATATAAAACCTTGAATATCTCGGAAACGGAGGCAGCTAGAGGGTCCAAACTTGCACTTTTTCAAATGGCCCTACCTCGAAAACTGCGGCAGCTAGAGAGTTGATTTGGGTCTTCAAATGCAGCTTGTACCATGCCCTAAAAACCAAAAATAGGATTCCGGAACAAAACCCGCAAGAAAACTTGAAAATTTCAAGGCAAAGTCACCCCTCGACTGGAAAATATAAAACCTTGAATATCTCGGAAACGGAGGCAGCTAGAGGGTCCAAACTTGCACTTTTTCAAATGGCTGTAACTCGAAAACTACGGCAGCTAGAGAGTTGATTTGGGTCTTCAAATGCAGCTTGTACCATGCCCTAAAAACCAAAAATAGGATTCCGGAACAAAACCCGCAAGAAAACTTGAAAATTTCAAGGCAAAGTCACCCCTCGACTGGAAAATATAAAACCTTGAATATCTCGGAAACGGAGGCAGCTAGAGGGTCCAAACTTGCACTTTTTCAAATGGCTGTAACTCGAAAACTACGGCAGCTAGAGAGTTGATTTGGGTCTTCAAATGCAGCTTGTACCATGCCCTAAAAACCAAAAATAGGATTCCGGAACAAAACCCGCAAGAAAACTTGAAAATTTCAAGGCAAAGTCACCCCTCGACTGGAAAATATAAAACCTTGAATATCTCGGAAACGGAGGCAGCTAGAGGGTCCAAACTTGCACTTTTTCAAATGGCTGTAACTCGAAAACTACGGCAGCTAGAGAGTTGATTTTGGTCTTAAAATGCAGCTTGTACCATGCCCTAAAAACCAAAAATAGGATTCCGGAACAAATCCCGCAAAAAAATTTGAAAATTTCAAGGCAAAGTCACCCCTCGACTGGAAAATATAAAACCTTGAATATCTCGGAAACGGAGGCAGCTAGAGGGTCCAAACTTGCACTTTTTCAAATGGCTGTAACTCGAAAACTACGGCAGCTAGAGAGTTGATTTGGGTCTTCAAATGCAGCTTGTACCATGCCCTAAAAACCAAAAATAGGATTCCGGAACAAAACCCGCAAGAAAACTTGAAAATTTCAAGGCAAAGTCACCCCTCGACTGGAAAATATAAAACCTTGAATATCTCGGAAACGGAGGCAGCTAGAGGGTCCAAACTTGCACTTTTTCAAATGGCCCTACCTCGAAAACTGCGGCAGCTAGAGAGTTGATTTGGGTCTTCAAATGCAGCTTGCACCATGCCCTAAAAACCAAAAATAGGATTCCGGAACAAAACCCGCAAGAAAACTTGAAAATTTCAAGGCAAAGTCACCCCTCGACTGGAAAATATAAAACCTTGAATATCTCGGAAACGGAGGCAGCTAGAGGGTCCAAACTTGCACTTTTTCAAATGACCCTACCTCGAAAACTGCGGCAGCTAGAGAGTTGATTTGGGTCTTCAAATGCAGCTTGTACCATGCCCTAAAAACCAAAAATAGGATTCCGGAACAAAACCAAAAAACCAAAAATAGGATTTCGGAACAAAACCCGCAAAAAAACTTGAAAATTTCAAGGCAAAGTCACCCCTCGACTGGAAAATATAAAACCTTGAATATCTCGGAAACGGAGGCAGCTAGAGGGTCCAAACTTGCACTTTTTCAAATGGCTGTAACTCGAAAACTACGGCAGCTAGAGAGTTGATTTGGGTCTTCAAATGCAGCTTGTACCATGCCCTAAAAACCAAAAATATGATTCCGGAACAAAACCCGCAAGAAAACTTGAAAATTTCAAGGCAAAGTCACCCCTCGACTGGAAAATATAAAACCTTGAATATCTCGGAAACGGAGGCGGCTAGAGGGTCCAAACTTGCACTTTTTCAATTGGCTGTAACTCGAAAACTACGGCAGCTAGAGAGTTGATTTTGGTCTTAAAATGCAGCTTGTACCATGCCCTAAAAACCAAAAATAGGATTCCGGAACAAAACCCGCAAGAAAACTTGAAAATTTCAAGGCAAAGTCACCCCTCGACTGGAAAATATAAAACCTTGAATATCTCGGAAACGGAGGCAGCTAGAGGGTCCAAACTTGCACTTTTTCAAATGGCTGTAACTCGAAAACTACGGCAGCTAGAGAGTTGATTTGGGTCTTCAAATGCAGCTTGTACCATGCCCTAAAAACCAAAAATAGGATTCCGGAACAAAACCCGCAAGAAAACTTGAAAATTTCAAGGCAAAGTCACCCCTCGACTGGAAAATATAAAACCTTGAATATCTCGGAAACGGAGGCAGCTAGAGGGTCCAAACTTGCACTTTTTCAAATGGCTGTAACTCGAAAACTACGGCAGCTAGAGAGTTGATTTGGGTCTTCAAATGCAGCTTGTACCATGCCCTAAAAACCAAAAATATGATTCCGGAACAAAAACCGCAAGAAAACTTGAAAATTTCAAGGCAAAGTCAACCCTCGACAGGAAAATGTAAAACCTTGAATATCTCGGAAACGGAGGCGGCTAGAGGGTCCAAACTTGCACTTTTTCAAATGGCTGTAACTCGAAAACTACGGCAGCTAGAGAGTTGATTTTGGTCTTAAAATGCAGCTTGTACCATGCCCTAAAAACCAAAAATAGGATTCCGGAACAAAACCCGCAAGAAAACTTGAAAATTTCAAGGCAAAGTCACCCCTCGACTGGAAAATATAAAACCTTGAATATCTCGGAAACGGAGGCAGCTAGAGGGTCCAAACTTGCACTTTTTCAAATGGCTGTAACTCGAAAACTACGGCAGCTAGAGAGTTGATTTTGGTCTTCAAATGCAGCTTGTACCATGCCCTAAAAACCAAAAATAGGATTCCGGAACAAAACCCGCAAGAAAACTTGAAAATTTCAAGGCAAAGTCACCCCTCGAATGGAAAATATAAAACCTTGAATATCTCGGAAACGGAGGCAGCTAGAGGGTCCAAACTTGCACTTTTTCAAATGGCCCTACCTCGAAAACTGCGGCAGCTAGAGAGTTGATTTGGGTCTTCAAATGCAGCTTGTACCATGCCCTAAAAACCAAAAATAGGATTCCGGAACAAAACCCGCAAGAAAACTTGAAAATTTCAAGGCAAAGTCACCCCTCGACTGGAAAATATAAAACCTTGAATATCTCGGAAACGGAGGCAGCTAGAGGGTCCAAACTTGCACTTTTTCAAATGGCCCTACCTCGAAAACTGCGGCAGCTAGAGAGTTGATTTGGGTCTTCAAATGCAGCTTGTACCATGCCCTAAAAACCAAAAATAGGATTCCGGAACAAAACCCGCAAGAAAACTTGAAAATTTCAAGGCAAAGTCACCCCTCGACTGGAAAATATAAAACCTTGAATATCTCGGAAACGGAGGCAGCTAGAGGGTCCAAACTTGCACTTTTTCAAATGGCTGTAACTCGAAAACTACGGCAGCTAGAGAGTTGATTTTGGTCTTCAAATGCAGCTTGTACCATGCCCTAAAAACCAAAAATAGGATTCCGGAACAAAACCCGCAAGAAAACTTGAAAATTTCAAGGCAAAGTCACCCCTCGAATGGAAAATATAAAACCTTGAATATCTCGGAAACGGAGGCAGCTAGAGGGTCCAAACTTGCACTTTTTCAAATGGCCCTACCTCGAAAACTGCGGCAGCTAGAGAGTTGATTTGGGTCTTCAAATGCAGCTTGTACCATGCCCTAAAAACCAAAAATAGGATTCCGGAACAAAACCCGCAAGAAAACTTGAAAATTTCAAGGCAAAGTCACCCCTCGACTGGAAAATATAAAACCTTGAATATCTCGGAAACGGAGGCAGCTAGAGGGTCCAAACTTGCACTTTTTCAAATGGCCCTACCTCGAAAACTGCGGCAGCTAGAGAGTTGATTTGGGTCTTCAAATGCAGCTTGTACCATGCCCTAAAAACCAAAAATAGGATTCCGGAACAAAACCCGCAAGAAAACTTGAAAATTTCAAGGCAAAGTCACCCCTCGACTG
Source organism: Chloromyia formosa (assembly GCA_964017055.1). Classification (NCBI taxonomy): domain Eukaryota; kingdom Metazoa; phylum Arthropoda; class Insecta; order Diptera; family Stratiomyidae; genus Chloromyia; species Chloromyia formosa. The sequence continues at coordinate 48,713,409 of OZ024818.1, forward strand.
GAAAATATAAAACCTTGAATATCTCGGAAACGGAGGCAGCTAGAGGGTCCAAACTTGCACTTTTTCAAATGGCCCTACCTCGAAAACTGCGGCAGCTAGAGAGTTGATTTGGGTCTTCAAATGCAGCTTGTACCATGCCCTAAAAACCAAAAATAGGATTCCGGAACAAAACCCGCAAGAAAACTTGAAAATTTCAAGGCAAAGTCACCCCTCGACTGGAAAATATAAAACCTTGAATATCTCGGAAACGGAGGCAGCTAGAGGGTCCAAACTTGCACTTTTTCAAATGGCCCTACCTCGAAAACTGCGGCAGCTAGAGAGTTGATTTGGGTCTTCAAATGCAGCTTGTACCATGCCCTAAAAACCAAAAATAGGATTCCGGAACAAAACCCGCAAGAAAACTTGAAAATTTCAAGGCAAAGTCACCCCTCGACTGGAAAATATAAAACCTTGGATATCTCGGAAACGGAGGCAGCTAGAGGGTCCAAACTTGCACTTTTTCAAATGGCCCTACCTCGAAAACTGCGGCAGCTAGAGAGTTGATTTGGGTCTTCAAATGCAGCTTGTACCATGCCCTAAAAACCAAAAATAAGATTCCGGAACAAAACCCGCAAGAAAACTTGAAAATTTCAAGGCAAAGTCACCCCTCGACTGGAAAATATAAAACCTTGAATATCTCGGAAACGGAGGCAGCTAGAGGGTCCAAACTTGCACTTTTTCAAATGGCTGTAACTCGAAAACTACGGCAGCTAGAGAGTTGATTTGGGTCTTAAAATGCAGCTTGTACCATGCCCTAAAAACCAAAAATAAGATTCCGGAACAAAACCCGCAAGAAAACTTGAAAATTTCAAGGCAAAGTCACCCCTCGACTGGAAAATATAAAACCTTGAATATCTCGGAAACGGAGGCAGCTAGAGGGTCCAAACTTGCACTTTTTCAAATGGCTGTAACTCGAAAACTACGGCAGCTAGAGACTTGATTTTGGTCTTAAAATGCAGCTTGTACCATGCCCTAAAAACCAAAAATAGGATTCCGGAACAAATCCCGCAAAAAAATTTGAAAATTTCAAGGCAAAGTCACCCCTCGACTGGAAAATATAAAACCTTGAATATCTCGGAAACGGAGGCAGCTAGAGGGTCCAAACTTGCACTTTTTCAAATGGCTGTAACTCGAAAACTACGGCAGCTAGAGAGTTGATTTGGGTCTTCAAATGCAGCTTGTACCATGCCCTAAAAACCAAAAATAGGATTCCGGAACAAAACCCGCAAGAAAACTTGAAAATTTCAAGGCAAAGTCACCCCTCGACTGGAAAATATAAAACCTTGAATATCTCGGAAACGGAGGCAGCTAGAGGGTCCAAACTTGCACTTTTTCAAATGGCCCTACCTCGAAAACTGCGGCAGCTAGAGAGTTGATTTGGGTCTTCAAATGCAGCTTGCACCATGCCCTAAAAACCAAAAATAGGATTCCGGAACAAAACCCGCAAGAAAACTTGAAAATTTCAAGGCAAAGTCACCCCTCGACTGGAAAATATAAAACCTTGAATATCTCGGAAACGGAGGCAGCTAGAGGGTCCAAACTTGCACTTTTTCAAATGACCCTACCTCGAAAACTGCGGCAGCTAGAGAGTTGATTTGGGTCTTCAAATGCAGCTTGTACCATGCCCTAAAAACCAAAAATAGGATTCCGGAACAAAACCCGCAAGAAAACTTGAAAATTTCAAGGCAAAGTCACCCCTCGACTGGAAAATATAAAACCTTGAATATCTCGGAAACGGAGGCAGCTAGAGGGTCCAAACTTGCACTTTTTCAAATGGCCCTACCTCGAAAACTGCGGCAGCTAGAGAGTTGATTTGGGTCTTCAAATGCAGCTTGTACCATGCCCTAAAAACCAAAAATAGGATTCCGGAACAAAACCCGCAAGAAAACTTGAAAATTTCAAGGCAAAGTCACCCCTCGACTGGAAAATATAAAACCTTGAATATCTCGGAAACGGAGGCAGCTAGAGGGTCCAAACTTGCACTTTTTCAAATGGCCCTACCTCGAAAACTGCGGCAGCTAGAGAGTTGATTTGGGTCTTCAAATGCAGCTTGTACCATGCCCTAAAAACCAAAAATAGGATTCCGGAACAAAACCCGCAAGAAAACTTGAAAATTTCAAGGCAAAGTCACCCCTCGACTGGAAAATATAAAACCTTGAATATCTCGGAAACGGAGGCAGCTAGAGGGTCCAAACTTGCACTTTTTCAAATGGCTGTAACTCGAAAACTACGGCAGCTAGAGAGTTGATTTGGGTCTTAAAATGCAGCTTGTACCATGCCCTAAAAACCAAAAATAAGATTCCGGAACAAAACCCGCAAGAAATCTTGAAAATTTCAAGGCAAAGTCACCCCTCGACTGGAAAATATAAAACCTTGAATATCTCGGAAACGGAGGCAGCTAGAGGGTCCAAACTTGCACTTTTTCAAATGGCTGTAACTCGAAAACTACGGCAGCTAGAGAGTTGATTTTGGTCTTAAAATGCAGCTTGTACCATGCCCTAAAAACCAAAAATAGGATTCCGGAACAAATCCCGCAAAAAAATTTGAAAATTTCAAGGCAAAGTCACCCCTCGACTGGAAAATATAAAACCTTGAATATCTCGGAAACGGAGGCAGCTAGAGGGTCCAAACTTGCACTTTTTCAAATGGCCCTACCTCGAAAACTGCGGCAGCTAGAGAGTTGATTTGGGTCTTCAAATGCAGCTTGCACCATGCCCTAAAAACCAAAAATAGGATTCCGGAACAAAACCAGCAAGAAAACTTGAAAATTTCAAGGCAAAGTCACCCCTCGACTGGAAAATATAAAACCTTGAATATCTCGGAAACGGAGGCAGCTAGAGGGTCCAAACTTGCACTTTTTCAAATGGCTGTAACTCGAAAACTACGGCAGCTAGAGAGTTGATTTGGGTCTTCAAATGCAGCTTGTACCATGCCCTAAAAACCAAAAATATGATTCCGGAACAAAAACCGCAAGAAAACTTGAAAATTTCAAGGCAAAGTCAACCCTCGACAGGAAAATGTAAAACCTTGAATATCTCGGAAACGGAGGCGGCTAGAGGGTCCAAACTTGCACTTTTTCAAATGGCTGTAACTCGAAAACTACGGCAGCTAGAGAGTTGATTTTGGTCTTAAAATGCAGCTTGTACCATGCCCTAAAAACCAAAAATAGGATTCCGGAACAAAACCCGCAAGAAAACTTGAAAATTTCAAGGCAAAGTCACCCCTCGACTGGAAAATATAAAACCTTGAATATCTCGGAAACGGAGGCAGCTAGAGGGTCCAAACTTGCACTTTTTCAAATGGCCCTACCTCGAAAACTGCGGCAGCTAGAGAGTTGATTTGGGTCTTCAAATGCAGCTTGTACCATGCCCTAAAAACCAAAAATAGGATTCCGGAACAAAACCCGCAAGAAAACTTGAAAATTTCAAGGCAAAGTCACCCCTCGACTGGAAAATATAAAACCTTGAATATCTCGGAAACGGAGGCAGCTAGAGGGTCCAAACTTGCACTTTTTCAAATGGCCCTACCTCGAAAACTGCGGCAGCTAGAGAGTTGATTTGGGTCTTCAAATGCAGCTTGTACCATGCCCTAAAAACCAAAAATAGGATTCCGGAACAAAACCCGCAAGAAAACTTGAAAATTTCAAGGCAAAGTCACCCCTCGACTGGAAAATATAAAACCTTGAATATCTCGGAAACGGAGGCAGCTAGAGGGTCCAAACTTGCACTTTTTCAAATGGCTGTAACTCGAAAACTACGGCAGCTAGAGAGTTGATTTGGGTCTTCAAATGCAGCTTGTACCATGCCCTAAAAACCAAAAATAGGATTCCGGAACAAAACCCGCAAGAAAACTTGAAAATTTCAAGGCAAAGTCACCCCTCGACTGGAAAATATAAAACCTTGAATATCTCGGAAACGGAGGCAGCTAGAGGGTCCAAACTTGCACTTTTTCAAATGGCTGTAACTCGAAAACTACGGCAGCTAGAGAGTTGATTTTGGTCTTCAAATGCAGCTTGTACCATGCCCTAAAAACCAAAAATAGGATTCCGGAACAAAACCCGCAAGAAAACTTGAAAATTTCAAGGCAAAGTCACCCCTCGAATGGAAAATATAAAACCTTGAATATCTCGGAAACGGAGGCAGCTAGAGGGTCCAAACTTGCACTTTTTCAAATGGCCCTACCTCGAAAACTGCGGCAGCTAGAGAGTTGATTTGGGTCTTCAAATGCAGCTTGTACCATGCCCTAAAAACCAAAAATAGGATTCCGGAACAAAACCCGCAAGAAAACTTGAAAATTTCAAGGCAAAGTCACCCCTCGACTGGAAAATATAAAACCTTGAATATCTCGGAAACGGAGGCAGCTAGAGGGTCCAAACTTGCACTTTTTCAAATGGCCCTACCTCGAAAACTGCGGCAGCTAGAGAGTTGATTTGGGTCTTCAAATGCAGCTTGTACCATGCCCTAAAAACCAAAAATAGGATTCCGGAACAAAACCCGCAAGAAAACTTGAAAATTTCAAGGCAAAGTCACCCCTCGACTGGAAAATATAAAACCTTGAATATCTCGGAAACGGAGGCAGCTAGAGGGTCCAAACTTGCACTTTTTCAAATGGCTGTAACTCGAAAACTACGGCAGCTAGAGAGTTGATTTGGGTCTTCAAATGCAGCTTGTACCATGCCCTAAAAACCAAAAATAGGATTCCGGAACAAAACCCGCAAGAAAACTTGAAAATTTCAAGGCAAAGTCACCCCTCGACTGGAAAATATAAAACCTTGAATATCTCGGAAACGGAGGCAGCTAGAGGGTCCAAACTTGCACTTTTTCAAATGGCTGTAACTCGAAAACTACGGCAGCTAGAGAGTTGATTTTGGTCTTCAAATGCAGCTTGTACCATGCCCTAAAAACCAAAAATAGGATTCCGGAACAAAACCCGCAAGAAAACTTGAAAATTTCAAGGCAAAGTCACCCCTCGAATGGAAAATATAAAACCTTGAATATCTCGGAAACGGAGGCAGCTAGAGGGTCCAAACTTGCACTTTTTCAAATGGCCCTACCTCGAAAACTGCGGCAGCTAGAGAGTTGATTTGGGTCTTCAAATGCAGCTTGTACCATGCCCTAAAAACCAAAAATAGGATTCCGGAACAAAACCCGCAAGAAAACTTGAAAATTTCAAGGCAAAGTCACCCCTCGACTGGAAAATATAAAACCTTGAATATCTCGGAAACGGAGGCAGCTAGAGGGTCCAAACTTGCACTTTTTCAAATGGCCCTACCTCGAAAACTGCGGCAGCTAGAGAGTTGATTTGGGTCTTCAAATGCAGCTTGTACCATGCCCTAAAAACCAAAAATAGGATTCCGGAACAAAACCCGCAAGAAAACTTGAAAATTTCAAGGCAAAGTCACCCCTCGACTGGAAAATATAAAACCTTGAATATCTCGGAAACGGAGGCAGCTAGAGGGTCCAAACTTGCACTTTTTCAAATGGCCCTACCTCGAAAACTACGGCAGCTAGAGAGTTGATTTTGGTCTTCAAATGCAGCTTGTACCATGCCCTAAAAAACCAAAAATAGGATTCCGGAACAAAACCCGCAAGAAAACTTGAAAATTTCAAGGCAAAGTCACCCCTCGAATGGAAAATATAAAACCTTGAATATCTCGGAAACGGAGGCAGCTAGAGGGTCCAAACTTGCACTTTTTCAAATGGCCCTACCTCGAAAACTGCGGCAGCTAGAGAGTTGATTTGGGTCTTCAAATGCAGCTTGTACCATGCCCTAAAAACCAAAAATAGGATTCCGGAACAAAACCCGCAAGAAAACTTGAAAATTTCAAGGCAAAGTCACCCCTCGACTGGAAAATATAAAACCTTGAATATCTCGGAAACGGAGGCAGCTAGAGGGTCCAAACTTGCACTTTTTTAAATGGCCCTACCTCGAAAACTGCGGCAGCTAGAGAGTTGATTTGGGTCTTCAAATGCAGCTTGTACCATGCCCTAAAAACCAAAAATAGGATTCCGGAACAAAACCCGCAAGAAAACTTGAAAATTTCAAGGCAAAGTCACCCCTCGACTGGAAAATATAAAACCTTGAATATCTCGGAAACGGAGGCAGCTAGAGGGTCCAAACTTGCACTTTTTCAAATGGCCCTACCTCGAAAACTGCGGCAGCTAGAGAGTTGATTTGGGTCTTCAAATGCAGCTTGTACCATGCCCTAAAAACCAAAAATAGGATTCCGGAACAAAACCCGCAAGAAAACTTGAAAATTTCAAGGCAAAGTCACCCCTCGACTGGAAAATATAAAACCTTGAATATCTCGGAAACGGAGGCAGCTAGAGGGTCCAAACTTGCACTTTTTCAAATGGCCCTACCTCGAAAACTGCGGCAGCTAGAGAGTTGATTTGGGTCTTCAAATGCAGCTTGTACCATGCCCTAAAAACCAAAAATAGGATTCCGGAACAAAACCCGCAAGAAAACTTGAAAATTTCAAGGCAAAGTCACCCCTCGACTGGAAAATATAAAACCTTGAATATCTCGGAAACGGAGGCAGCTAGAGGGTCCAAACTTGCACTTTTTCAAATGGCTGTAACTCGAAAACTACGGCAGCTAGAGAGTTGATTTGGGTCTTAAAATGCAGCTTGTACCATGCCCTAAAAACCAAAAATAAGATTCCGGAACAAAACCCGCAAGAAAACTTGAAAATTTCAAGGCAAAGTCACCCCTCGACTGGAAAATATAAAACCTTGAATATCTCGGAAACGGAGGCAGCTAGAGGGTCCAAACTTGCACTTTTTCAAATGGCTGTAACTCGAAAACTACGGCAGCTAGAGAGTTGATTTTGGTCTTAAAATGCAGCTTGTACCATGCCCTAAAAACCAAAAATAGGATTCCGGAACAAATCCCGCAAAAAAATTTGAAAATTTCAAGGCAAAGTCACCCCTCGACTGGAAAATATAAAACCTTGAATATCTCGGAAACGGAGGCAGCTAGAGGGTCCAAACTTGCACTTTTTCAAATGGCTGTAACTCGAAAACTACGGCAGCTAGAGAGTTGATTTGGGTCTTCAAATGCAGCTTGTACCATGCCCTAAAAACCAAAAATAGGATTCCGGAACAAAACCCGCAAGAAAACTTGAAAATTTCAAGGCAAAGTCACCCCTCGACTGGAAAATATAAAACCTTGAATATCTCGGAAACGGAGGCAGCTAGAGGGTCCAAACCTGCACTTTTTCAAATGGCCCTACCTCGAAAACTGCGGCAGCTAGAGAGTTGATTTGGGTCTTCAAATGCAGCTTGCACCATGCCCTAAAAACCAAAAATAGGATTCCGGAACAAAACCCGCAAGAAAACTTGAAAATTTCAAGGCAAAGTCACCCCTCGACTGGAAAATATAAAACCTTGAATATCTCGGAAACGGAGGCAGCTAGAGGGTCCAAACTTGCACTTTTTCAAATGACCCTACCTCGAAAACTGCGGCAGCTAGAGAGTTGATTTGGGTCTTCAAATGCAGCTTGTACCATGCCCTAAAAACCAAAAATAGGATTCCGGAACAAAACCAAAAAACCAAAAATAGGATTTCGGAACAAAACCCGCAAAAAAACTTGAAAATTTCAAGGCAAAGTCACCCCTCGACTGGAAAATATAAAACCTTGAATATCTCGGAAACGGAGGCAGCTAGAGGGTCCAAACTTGCACTTTTTCAAATGGCTGTAACTCGAAAACTACGGCAGCTAGAGAGTTGATTTGGGTCTTCAAATGCAGCTTGTACCATGCCCTAAAAACCAAAAATATGATTCCGGAACAAAACCCGCAAGAAAACTTGAAAATTTCAAGGCAAAGTCACCCCTCGACTGGAAAATATAAAACCTTGAATATCTCGGAAACGGAGGCAGCTAGAGGGTCCAAACTTGCACTTTTTCAAATGGCTGTAACTCGAAAACTACGGCAGCTAGAGAGTTGATTTGGGTCTTCAAATGCAGCTTGTACCATGCCCTAAAAACCAAAAATATGATTCCGGAACAAAAACCGCAAGAAAACTTGAAAATTTTAAGGCAAAGTCAACCCTCGACAGGAAAATGTAAAACCTTGAATATCTCGGAAACGGAGGCGGCTAGAGGGTCCAAACTTGCACTTTTTCAATTGGCTGTAACTCGAAAACTACGGCAGCTAGAGAGTTGATTTTGGTCTTAAAATGCAGCTTGTACCATGCCCTAAAAACCAAAAATAGGATTCCGGAACAAAACCCGCAAGAAAACTTGAAAATTTCAAGGCAAAGTCACCCCTCGACTGGAAAATATAAAACCTTGAATATCTCGGAAACGGAGGCAGCTAGAGGGTCCAAACTTGCACTTTTTCAAATGGCTGTAACTCGAAAACTACGGCAGCTAGAGAGTTGATTTGGGTCTTCAAATGCAGCTTGTACCATGCCCTAAAAACCAAAAATAGGATTCCGGAACAAAACCCGCAAGAAAACTTGAAAATTTCAAGGCAAAGTCACCCCTCGACTGGAAAATATAAAACCTTGAATATCTCGGAAACGGAGGCAGCTAGAGGGTCCAAACTTGCACTTTTTCAAATGGCCCTACCTCGAAAACTGCGGCAGCTAGAGAGTTGATTTGGGTCTTCAAATGCAGCTTGTACCATGCCCTAAAAACCAAAAATAGGATTCCGGAACAAAACCCGCAAGAAAACTTGAAAATTTCAAGGCAAAGTCACCCCTCGACTGGAAAATATAAAACCTTGAATATCTCGGAAACGGAGGCAGCTAGAGGGTCCAAACTTGCACTTTTTCAAATGGCCCTACCTCGAAAACTGCGGCAGCTAGAGAGTTGATTTGGGTCTTCAAATGCAGCTTGTACCATGCCCTAAAAACCAAAAATATGATTCCGGAACAAAAACCGCAAGAAAACTTGAAAATTTCAAGGCAAAGTCAACCCTCGACAGGAAAATGTAAAACCTTGAATATCTCGGAAACGGAGGCGGCTAGAGGGTCCAAACTTGCACTTTTTCAAATGGCTGTAACTCGAAAACTACGGCAGCTAGAGAGTTGATTTTGGTCTTAAAATGCAGCTTGTACCATGCCCTAAAAACCAAAAATAGGATTCCGGAACAAAACCCGCAAGAAAACTTGAAAATTTCAAGGCAAAGTCACCCCTCGACTGGAAAATATAAAACCTTGAATATCTCGGAAACGGAGGCAGCTAGAGGGTCCAAACTTGCACTTTTTCAAATGGCTGTAACTCGAAAACTACGGCAGCTAGAGAGTTGATTTTGGTCTTCAAATGCAGCTTGTACCATGCCCTAAAAACCAAAAATAGGATTCCGGAACAAAACCCGCAAGAAAACTTGAAAATTTCAAGGCAAAGTCACCCCTCGAATGGAAAATATAAAACCTTGAATATCTCGGAAACGGAGGCAGCTAGAGGGTCCAAACTTGCACTTTTTCAAATGGCCCTACCTCGAAAACTGCGGCAGCTAGAGAGTTGATTTGGGTCTTCAAATGCAGCTTGTACCATGCCCTAAAAACCAAAAATAGGATTCCGGAACAAAACCCGCAAGAAAACTTGAAAATTTCAAGGCAAAGTCACCCCTCGACTGGAAAATATAAAACCTTGAATATCTCGGAAACGGAGGCAGCTAGAGGGTCCAAACTTGCACTTTTTCAAATGGCCCTACCTCGAAAACTGCGGCAGCTAGAGAGTTGATTTGGGTCTTCAAATGCAGCTTGTACCATGCCCTAAAAACCAAAAATAGGATTCCGGAACAAAACCCGCAAGAAAACTTGAAAATTTCAAGGCAAAGTCACCCCTCGACTGGAAAATATAAAACCTTGAATATCTCGGAAACGGAGGCAGCTAGAGGGTCCAAACTTGCACTTTTTCAAATGGCTGTAACTCGAAAACTACGGCAGCTAGAGAGTTGATTTGGGTCTTCAAATGCAGCTTGTACCATGCCCTAAAAACCAAAAATAGGATTCCGGAACAAAACCCGCAAGAAAACTTGAAAATTTCAAGGCAAAGTCACCCCTCGACTGGAAAATATAAAACCTTGAATATCTCGGAAACGGAGGCAGCTAGAGGGTCCAAACTTGCACTTTTTCAAATGGCCCTACCTCGAAAACTGCGGCAGCTAGAGAGTTGATTTGGGTCTTCAAATGCAGCTTGTACCATGCCCTAAAAACCAAAAATAGGATTCCGGAACAAAACCCGCAAGAAAACTTGAAAATTTCAAGGCAAAGTCACCCCTCGACTGGAAAATATAAAACCTTGAATATCTCGGAAACGGAGGCAGCTAGAGGGTCCAAACTTGCACTTTTTCAAATGGCCCTACCTCGAAAACTGCGGCAGCTAGAGAGTTGATTTGGGTCTTCAAATGCAGCTTGTACCATGCCCTAAAAACCAAAAATAGGATTCCGGAACAAAACCCGCAAGAAAACTTGAAAATTTCAAGGCAAAGTCACCCCTCGACTGGAAAATATAAAACCTTGAATATCTCGGAAACGGAGGCAGCTAGAGGGTCCAAACTTGCACTTTTTCAAATGGCCCTACCTCGAAAACTGCGGCAGCTAGAGAGTTGATTTGGGTCTTCAAATGCAGCTTGTACCATGCCCTAAAAACCAAAAATAGGGTTCCGGAACAAAACCCGCAAGAAAACTTGAAAATTTCAAGGCAAAGTCACCCCTCGACTGGAAAATATAAAACCTTGAATATCTCGGAAACGGAGGCAGCTAGAGGGTCCAAACTTGCACTTTTTCAAATGGCTGTAACTCGAAAACTACGGCAGCTAGAGAGTTGATTTGGGTCTTAAAATGCAGCTTGTACCATGCCCTAAAAACCAAAAATAAGATTCCGGAACAAAACCCGCAAGAAAACTTGAAAATTTCAAGGCAAAGTCACCCCTCGACTGGAAAATATAAAACCTTGAATATCTCGGAAACGGAGGCAGCTAGAGGGTCCAAACTTGCACTTTTTCAAATGGCTGTAACTCGAAAACTACGGCAGCTAGAGAGTTGATTTTGGTCTTAAAATGCAGCTTGTACCATGCCCTAAAAACCAAAAATAGGATTCCGGAACAAAACCCGCAAAAAAATTTGAAAATTTCAAGGCAAAGTCACCCCTCGACTGGAAAATATAAAACCTTGAATATCTCGGAAACGGAGGCAGCTAGAGGGTCCAAACTTGCACTTTTTCAAGTGGCTGTAACTCGAAAACTACGGCAGCTAGAGAGTTGATTTGGGTCTTCAAATGCAGCTTGTACCATGCCCTAAAAACCAAAAATAGGATTCCGGAACAAAACCCGCAAGAAAACTTGAAAATTTCAAGGCAAAGTCACCCCTCGACTGGAAAATATAAAACCTTGAATATCTCGGAAACGGAGGCAGCTAGAGGGTCCAAACTTGCACTTTTTCAAATGGCCCTACCTCGAAAACTGCGGCAGCTAGAGAGTTGATTTGGGTCTTCAAATGCAGCTTGTACCATGCCCTAAAAACCAAAAATAGGATTCCGGAACAAAACCCGCAAGAAAACTTGAAAATTTCAAGGCAAAGTCACCCCTCGACTGGAAAATATAAAACCTTGAATATCTCGGAAACGGAGGCAGCTAGAGGGTCCAAACTTGCACTTTTTCAAATGACCCTACCTCGAAAACTACGGCAGCTAGAGAGTTGATTTGGGTCTTCAAATGCAGCTTGTACCATGCCCTAAAAACCAAAAATAGGATTCCGGAACAAAACCAAAAAACCAAAAATAGGATTTCGGAACAAAACCCGCAAAAAAACTTGAAAATTTCAAGGCAAAGTCACCCCTCGACAGGAAAATATAAAACCTTGAATATCTCGGAAACGGAGGCAGCTAGAGGGTCCAAACTTGCACTTTTTCAAATGGCCCTACCTCGAAAACTGCAGCAGCTAGAGAGTTGTTTCGGGTCTTCAAATGCAGCTTGTACCATGCCCTAAAAACCAAAAATATGATTCCGGAACATAAACCGCAAGAAAACTTGAAAATTTCAAGGCAAAGTCACCCCTCGACTGGAAAATGTAAAACCTTGAATATCTCGGAAACGGAGGCAGCTAGAGGGTCCCAACTTGCACTTTTTCAAATGGCTGTAACTCGAAAACTACGGCAGCTAGAGAGTTGATTTGGGCCTTAAAATGCAGCTTGTACCATGCCCTAAAAACCAAAAATAGGATTCCGGAACAAAACCCGCAAGAAAACTTGAAAATTTCAAGGCAAAGTCACCCCTCGACTGGAAAATATAAAACCTTGAATATCTCGGAAACGGAGGCAGCTAGAGGGTCCAAACTTGCACTTTTTCAAATGGCTGTAACTCGAAAACTACGGCAGCTAGAGAGTTGATTTGGGTCTTAAAATGCAGCTTATACATACCATGCCCTAAAAACCCAAAATAGGATTCCGGAACAAAACCCGCAAGAAAACTTGAAAATTTCAAGGCAAAGTCACCCCTCGACTGGAAAATATAAAACCTTGAATATCTCGGAAACGGAGGCAGCTAGAGGGTCCAAACTTGAACTTTTTCAAATGGCCCTACCTCGAAAACTGCGGCAGCTAGAGAGTTGATTTGGGTCTTCAAATGCAGCTTGTACCATGCCCTAAAAACCAAAAATAGGATTCCGGAACAAAACCCGCAAGAAAACTTGAAAATTTCAATGCAAAGTCACCCCTCGACTGGAAAATATAAAACCTTGAATATCTCGGAAACGGAGGCAGCTAGAGGGTCCAAACTTGCACTTTTTCAAATGGCCCTACCTCGAAAACTGCGGCAGCTAGAGAGTTGATTTGGGTCTTCAAATGCAGCTTGTACCATGCCCTAAAAACCAAAAATAGGATTCCGGAACAAAACCCGCAAGAAAACTTGAAAATTTCAAGGCAAAGTCACCCCTCGACTGGAAAATATAAAACCTTGAATATCTCGGAAACGGAGGCAGCTAGAGGGTCCAAACTTGCACTTTTTCAAATGGCTGTAACTCGAAAACTACGGCAGCTAGAGAGTTGATTTTGGTCTTCAAATGCAGCTTGTACCATGCCCTAAAAACCAAAAATAGGATTCCGGAACAAAACCCGCAAAAAAACTTGAAAATTTCAAGGCAAAGTCACCCCTCGACTGGAAAATATAAAACCTTGAATATCTCGGAAACGGAGGCAGCTAGAGGGTCCAAACTTGCACTTTTTCAAATGGCTGTAACTCGAAAACTACGGCAGCTAGAGAGTTGATTTGGGTCTTCAAATGCAGCTTGTACCATGCCCTAAAACCCAAAAATAGGATTCCGGAACAAAACCCGCAAGAAAACTTGACAATTTCAAGGCAAAGTCACCCCTCGACTGGAAAATATAAAACCTTGAATATCTCGGAAACGGAGGCAGCTAGAGGGTCCAAACTTGCACTTTTTCAAATGGCCCTACCTCGAAAACTGCGGCAGCTAGAGAGTTGATTTGGGTCTTCAAATGCAGCTTGTACCATGCCCTAAAAACCAAAAATAGGATTCCGGAACAAAACCCGCAAGAAAACTTGAAAATTTCAAGGCAAAGTCACCCCTCGACTGGAAAATATAAAACCTTGAATATCTCGGAAACGGAGGCAGCTAGAGGGTCCAAACTTGCACTTTTTCAAATGGCCCTACCTCGAAAACTGCGGCAGCTAGAGAGTTGATTTGGGTCTTCAAATGCAGCTTGTACCATGCCCTAAAAACCAAAAATAGGATTCCGGAACAAAACCCGCAAAAAAACTTGAAAATTTCAAGGCAAAGTCACCCCTCGACTGGAAAATATAAAACCTTGAATATCTCGGAAACGGAGGCAGCTAGAGGGTCCAAACTTGCACTTTTTCAAATGGCTGTAACTCGAAAACTACGGCAGCTAGAGAGTTGATTTGGGTCTTCAAATGCAGCTTGTACCATGCCCTAAAAACCAAAAATAGGATTCCGGAACAAAACCCGCAAGAAAACTTGAAAATTTCAAGGCAAAGTCACCCCTCGACTGGAAAATATAAAACCTTGAATATCTCGGAAACGGAGGCAGCTAGAGGGTCCAAACTTGCACTTTTTCAAATGGCCCTACCTCGAAAACTGCGGCAGCTAGAGAGTTGATTTGGGTCTTCAAATGCAGCTTGTACCATGCCCTAAAAACCAAAAATAGGATTCCGGAACAAAACCCGCAAGAAAACTTGAAAATTTCAAGGCAAAGTCACCCCTCGACTGGAAAATATAAAACCTTGAATATCTCGGAAACGGAGGCAGCTAGAGGGTCCAAACTTGCACTTTTTCAAATGGCTGTAACTCGAAAACTACGGCAGCTAGAGAGTTGATTTTGGTCTTCAAATGCAGCTTGTACCATGCCCTAAAAACCAAAAATAGGATTCCGGAACAAAACACGCAAGAAAACTTGAAAATTTCAAGGCAAAGTCACCCCTCGACTGGAAAATATAAAACCTTGAATATCTCGGAAACGGAGGCAGCTAGAGGGTCCAAACTTACACTTTTTCAAATGGCCCTACCTCGAAAACTGCGGCAGCTAGAGAGTTGATTTGGGTCTTCAAATGCAGCTTGTACCATGCCCTAAAAACCAAAAATAGGATTCCGGAACAAAACCCGCAAGAAAACTTGAAAATTTCAAGGCAAAGTCACCCCTCGACTGGAAAATATAAAACCTTGAATATCTCGGAAACGGAGGCAGCTAGAGGGTCCAAACTTGCACTTTTTCAAATGGCCCTACCTCGAAAACTGCGGCAGCTAGAGAGTTGATTTGGGTCTTAAAATGCAGCTTGTACCATGCCCTAAAAACCAAAAATAGGATTCCGGAACAAAACCCGCAAGAAAACTTGAAAATTTCAAGGCAAAGTCACCCCTCGACAGGAAAATGTAAAACCTTGAATATCTCGGAAACGGAGGCAGCTAGGGGGTCCAAACTTGCACTTTTTCAAATGGCTGTAACTCGAAAACTACGGCAGCTAGAGAGTTGATTTGGGTCTTCAAATGCAGCTTGTACCATGCCCTAAAAACCAAAAATATGATTCCGGAACAAAAACCGCAAGAAAACTTGAAAATTTCAAGGCAAAGTCACCCCTCGACAGGAAAATGTAAAACCTTGAATATCTCGGAAACGGAGGCAGCTAGGGGGTCCAAACTTGCACTTTTTCAAATGGCTGTAACTCGAAAACTACGGCAGCTAGAGAGTTGATTTGGGTCTTCAAATGCAGCTTGTACCATGCCCTAAAAACCAAAAATAGGATTCCGGAACAAAACCCGCAAGAAAACTTGAAAATTTCAAGGCAAAGTCGCCCCTCGACTGGAAAATATAAAACCTTGAATATCTCGGAAACGGAGGCAGCTAGAGGGTCCAAACTTGCACTTTTTCAAATGGCCCTACCTCGAAAACTGCAGCAGCTAGAGAGTTGATCTGGGTCTTCAAATGCAGCTTGTACCATGCCCTAAAAACCAAAAATATGATTCCGGAACAAAAACCGCAAGAAAACTTGAAAATTTCAAGGCAAAGTCACCCCTCAACAGGAAAATGTAAAACCTTGAATATCTCGGAAACGGAGGCAGCTAGGGGGTCCAAACTTGCACTTTTTCAAATGGCTGTAACTCGAAAACTACGGCAGCTAGAGAGTTGATTTGGGTCTTCAAATGCAGCTTGTACCATGCCCTAAAAACCAAAAATAGGATTCCGGAACAAAACCCGCAAGAAAACTTGAAAATTTCAAGGCAAAGTCACCCCTCGACTGGAAAATATAAAACCTTGAATATCTCGGAAACGGAGGCAGCTAGAGGGTCCAAACTTGCACTTTTTCAAATGGCTGTAACTCGAAAACTACGGCAGCTAGAGAGTTGATTTGGGTCTTCAAATGCAGCTTGTACCATGCCCTAAAACCCAAAAATAGGATTCCGGAACAAAACCCGCAAGAAAACTTGACAATTTCAAGGCAAAGTCACCCCTCGACTGGAAAATATAAAACCTTGAATATCTCGGAAACGGAGGCAGCTAGAGGGTCCAAACTTGCACTTTTTCAAATGGCCCTACCTCGAAAACTGCGGCAGCTAGAGAGTTGATTTGGGTCTTCAAATGCAGCTTGTACCATGCCCTAAAAACCAAAAATAGGATTCCGGAACAAAACCCGCAAGAAAACTTGAAAATTTCAAGGCAAAGTCACCCCTCGACTGGAAAATATAAAACCTTGAATATCTCGGAAACGGAGGCAGCTAGAGGGTCCAAACTTGCACTTTTTCAAATGGCCCTACCTCGAAAACTGCGGCAGCTAGAGAGTTGATTTGGGTCTTCAAATGCAGCTTGTACCATGCCCTAAAAACCAAAAATAGGATTCCGGAACAAAACCCGCAAGAAAACTTGAAAATTTCAAGGCAAAGTCACCCCTCGACTGGAAAATATAAAACCTTGAATATCTCGGAAACGGAGGCAGCTAGAGGGTCCAAACTTGCACTTTTTCAAATGGCTGTAACTCGAAAACTACGGCAGCTAGAGAGTTGATTTTGGTCTTCAAATGCAGCTTGTACCATGCCCTAAAAACCAAAAATAGGATTCCGGAACAAAACACGCAAGAAAACTTGAAAATTTCAAGGCAAAGTCACCCCTCGACTGGAAAATATAAAACCTTGAATATCTCGGAAACGGAGGCAGCTAGAGGGTCCAAACTTACACTTTTTCAAATGGCCCTACCTCGAAAACTGCGGCAGCTAGAGAGTTGATTTGGGTCTTCAAATGCAGCTTGTACCATGCCCTAAAAACCAAAAATAGGATTCCGGAACAAAACCCGCAAGAAAACTTGAAAATTTCAAGGCAAAGTCACCCCTCGACTGGAAAATATAAAACCTTGAATATCTCGGAAACGGAGGCAGCTAGAGGGTCCAAACTTGCACTTTTTCAAATGGCCCTACCTCGAAAACTGCGGCAGCTAGAGAGTTGATTTGGGTCTTAAAATGCAGCTTGTACCATGCCCTAAAAACCAAAAATAGGATTCCGGAACAAAACCCGCAAGAAAACTTGAAAATTTCAAGGCAAAGTCACCCCTCGACAGGAAAATGTAAAACCTTGAATATCTCGGAAACGGAGGCAGCTAGGGGGTCCAAACTTGCACTTTTTCAAATGGCTGTAACTCGAAAACTACGGCAGCTAGAGAGTTGATTTGGGTCTTCAAATGCAGCTTGTACCATGCCCTAAAAACCAAAAATATGATTCCGGAACAAAAACCGCAAGAAAACTTGAAAATTTCAAGGCAAAGTCACCCCTCGACAGGAAAATGTAAAACCTTGAATATCTCGGAAACGGAGGCAGCTAGGGGGTCCAAACTTGCACTTTTTCAAATGGCTGTAACTCGAAAACTACGGCAGCTAGAGAGTTGATTTGGGTCTTCAAATGCAGCTTGTACCATGCCCTAAAAACCAAAAATAGGATTCCGGAACAAAACCCGCAAGAAAACTTGAAAATTTCAAGGCAAAGTCGCCCCTCGACTGGAAAATATAAAACCTTGAATATCTCGGAAACGGAGGCAGCTAGAGGGTCCAAACTTGCACTTTTTCAAATGGCCCTACCTCGAAAACTGCAGCAGCTAGAGAGTTGATTTGGGTCTTCAAATGCAGCTTGTACCATGCCCTAAAAACCAAAAATATGATTCCGGAACAAAAACCGCAAGAAAACTTGAAAATTTCAAGGCAAAGTCACCCCTCAACAGGAAAATGTAAAACCTTGAATATCTCGGAAACGGAGGCAGCTAGGGGGTCCAAACTTGCACTTTTTCAAATGGCTGTAACTCGAAAACTACGGCAGCTAGAGAGTTGATTTGGGTCTTCAAATGCAGCTTGTACCATGCCCTAAAAACCAAAAATAGGATTCCGGAACAAAACCCGCAAGAAAACTTGAAAATTTCAAGGCAAAGTCACCCCTCGACTGGAAAATATAAAACCTTGAATATCTCGGAAACGGAGGCAGCTAGAGGGTCCAAACTTGCACTTTTTCAAATGGCTGTAACTCGAAAACTACGGCAGCTAGAGAGTTGATTTGGGTCTTCAAATGCAGCTTGTACCATGCCCTAAAACCCAAAAATAGGATTCCGGAACAAAACCCGCAAGAAAACTTGACAATTTCAAGGCAAAGTCACCCCTCGACTGGAAAATATAAAACCTTGAATATCTCGGAAACGGAGGCAGCTAGAGGGTCCAAACTTGCACTTTTTCAAATGGCCCTACCTCGAAAACTGCGGCAGCTAGAGAGTTGATTTGGGTCTTCAAATGCAGCTTGTACCATGCCCTAAAAACCAAAAATAGGATTCCGGAACAAAACCCGCAAGAAAATTTGAAAATTTCAAGGCAAAGTCACCCCTCGACTGGAAAATATAAAACCTTGAATATCTCGGAAACGGAGGCAGCTAGAGGGTCCAAACTTGCACTTTTTCAAATGGCCCTACCTCGAAAACTACGGCAGCTAGAGAGTTGATTTTGGTCTTAAAATGCAGCTTATACCATGCCCTAAAAACCAAAAATAGGATTCCGGAACAAAACCCGCAAGAAAACTTGAAAATTTCAAGGCAAAGTCACCCCTCGACTGGAAAATATAAAACCTTGAATATCTCGGAAACGGAGGCAGCTAGAGGGTCCAAACTTGCACTTTTTCAAATGGCCCTACCTCGAAAACTGCGGCAGCTAGAGAGTTAATTTGGGTCTTCAAATGCAGCTTGTACCATGCCCTAAAAACCAAAAATAGGATTCCGGAGCAAAACCCGCAAGAAAACTTGAAAATTTCAAGGCAAAGTCACCCCTCGACTGGAAAATATAAAACCTTGAATATCTCGGAAACGGAGGCAGCTAGAGGGTCCAAACTTGCACTTTTTCAAATGGCTGTAACTCGAAAACAACGGCAGCTAGAGAGTTGATTTGGGTCTTCAAATGCAGCTTGTACCATGCCCTAAGAACCAAAAATAGGATTCCGGAACAAAACCCGCAAGAAAACTTGAAAATTTCAAGGCAAAGTCACCCCTCGACTGGAAAATATAAAACCTTGAATATCTCGGAAACGGAGGCAGCTAGAGGGTCCAAACTTGCACTTTTTCAAATGGCCCTACCTCGAAAACTGCGGCAGCTAGAGAGTTGATTTGGGTCTTAAAATGCAGCTTGTACCATGCCCTAAAAACCAAAAATAGGATTCCGGAACAAAACCCGCAAGAAAATTTGAAAATTTCAAGGCAAAGTCACCCCTCGACTGGAAAATATAAAACCTTGAATATCTCGGAAACGGAGGCAGCTAGAGGGTCCAAACTTGCACTTTTTCAAATGGCCCTACCTCGAAAACTGCGGCAGCTAGAGAGTTGATTTGGGTCTTCAAATGCAGCTTGTACCATGCTCTAAAAACCAAAAATAGGATTCCGGAACAAAACCCGCAAGAAAACTTGAAAATTTCAAGGCAAAGTCACCCCTCGACTGGAAAATATAAAACCTTGAATATCTCGGAAACGGAGGCAGCTAGAGGGTCCAAACTTGCACTTTTTCAAATGGCTGTAACTCGAAAACTACGGCAGCTAGAGAGTTGATTTTGGTCTTAAAATGCAGCTTGTACCATGCCCTAAAAACCAAAAATAGGATTCCGGAACAAAACCCGCAAGAAAACTTGAAAATTTCAAGGCAAAGTCACCCCTCGACTGGAAAATATAAAACCTTGAATATCTCGGAAACGGAGGCAGCTAGAGGGTCCAAACTTGCACTTTTTCAAATGGCTGTAACTCGAAAACTACGGCAGCTAGAGAGTTGATTTTGGTCTTAAAATGCAGCTTGTACCATGCCCTAAAAACCAAAAATAGGATTCCGGAACAAAACCCGCAAGAAAACTTGAAAATTTCAAGGCAAAGTCACCCCTCGACTGGAAAATATAAAACCTTGAATATCTCGGAAACGGAGGCAGCTAGAGGGTCCAAACTTGCACTTTTTCAAATGGCCCTACCTCGAAAACTGCGGCAGCTAGAGAGTTGATTTGGGTCTTAAAATGCAGCTTGTACCATGCCCTAAAAACCAAAAATAGGATTCCGGAACAAAACCCGCAAGAAAACTTGAAAATTTCAAGGCAAAGTCACCCCTCGACTGGAAAATATAAAACCTTGAATATCTCGGAAACGGAGGCAGCTAGAGGGTCCAAACTTGCACTTTTTCAAATGGCTGTAACTCGAAAACTACGGCAGCTAGAGAGTTGATTTGGGTCTTAAAATGCAGCTTGTACCATGCCCTAAAAACCAAAAATAGGATTCCGGAACAAAACCCGCAAGAAAACTTGAAAATTTCAAGGCAAAGTCACCCCTCGACTGGAAAATATAAAACCTTGAATATCTCGGAAACGGAGGCAGCTAGAGGGTCCAAACTTGCACTTTTTCAAATGGCCCTACCTCGAAAACTGCGGCAGCTAGAGAGTTAATTTGGGTCTTCAAATGCAGCTTGTACCATGCCCTAAAAACCAAAAATAGGATTCCGGAGCAAAACCCGCAAGAAAACTTGAAAATTTCAAGGCAAAGTCACCCCTCGACTGGAAAATATAAAACCTTGAATATCTCGGAAACGGAGGCAGCTAGAGGGTCCAAACTTGCACTTTTTCAAATGGCTGTAACTCGAAAACAACGGCAGCTAGAGAGTTGATTTGGGTCTTCAAATGCAGCTTGTACCATGCCCTAAGAACCAAAAATAGGATTCCGGAACAAAACCCGCAAGAAAACTTGAAAATTTCAAGGCAAAGTCACCCCTCGACTGGAAAATATAAAACCTTGAATATCTCGGAAACGGAGGCAGCTAGAGGGTCCAAACTTGCACTTTTTCAAATGGCCCTACCTCGAAAACTGCGGCAGCTAGAGAGTTGATTTGGGTCTTAAAATGCAGCTTGTACCATGCCCTAAAAACCAAAAATAGGATTCCGGAACAAAACCCGCAAGAAAATTTGAAAATTTCAAGGCAAAGTCACCCCTCGACTGGAAAATATAAAACCTTGAATATCTCGGAAACGGAGGCAGCTAGAGGGTCCAAACTTGCACTTTTTCAAATGGCCCTATCTCGAAAACTACGGCAGCTAGAGAGTTGATTTTGGTCTTAAAATGCAGCTTATACCATGCCCTAAAAACCAAAAATAGGATTCCGGAACAAAACCCGCAAGAAAACTTGAAAATTTCAAGGCAAAGTCACCCCTCGACTGGAAAATATAAAACCTTGAATATCTCGGAAACGGAGGCAGCTAGAGGGTCCAAACTTGCACTTTTTCAAATGGCCCTACCTCGAAAACTGCGGCAGCTAGAGAGTTGATTTGGGTCTTCAAATGCAGCTTGTACCATGCTCAAAAACCAAAAATAGGATTCCGGAACAAAACCCGCAAGAAAACTTG
Source organism: Chloromyia formosa (assembly GCA_964017055.1). Lineage (NCBI taxonomy): Eukaryota > Metazoa > Arthropoda > Insecta > Diptera > Stratiomyidae > Chloromyia > Chloromyia formosa. Next base: position 48,734,812 of record OZ024818.1, read on the forward strand.
AAAATTTCAAGGCAAAGTCACCCCTCGACTGGAAAATATAAAACCTTGAATATCTCGGAAACGGAGGCAGCTAGAGGGTCCAAACTTGCACTTTTTCAAATGGCTGTAACTCGAAAACTACGGCAGCTAGAGAGTTGATTTTGGTCTTAAAATGCAGCTTGTACCATGCCCTAAAAACCAAAAATAGGATTCCGGAACAAAACCCGCAAGAAAACTTGAAAATTTCAAGGCAAAGTCACCCCTCGACTGGAAAATATAAAACCTTGAATATCTCGGAAACGGAGGCAGCTAGAGGGTCCAAACTTGCACTTTTTCAAATGGCTGTAACTCGAAAACTACGGCAGCTAGAGAGTTGATTTTGGTCTTAAAATGCAGCTTGTACCATGCCCTAAAAACCAAAAATAGGATTCCGGAACAAAACCCGCAAGAAAACTTGAAAATTTCAAGGCAAAGTCACCCCTCGACTGGAAAATATAAAACCTTGAATATCTCGGAAACGGAGGCAGCTAGAGGGTCCAAACTTGCACTTTTTCAAATGGCCCTACCTCGAAAACTGCGGCAGCTAGAGAGTTGATTTGGGTCTTAAAATGCAGCTTGTACCATGCCCTAAAAACCAAAAATAGGATTCCGGAACAAAACCCGCAAGAAAACTTGAAAATTTCAAGGCAAAGTCACCCCTCGACTGGAAAATATAAAACCTTGAATATCTCGGAAACGGAGGCAGCTAGAGGGTCCAAACTTGCACTTTTTCAAATGGCTGTAACTCGAAAACTACGGCAGCTAGAGAGTTGATTTGGGTCTTAAAATGCAGCTTGTACCATGCCCTAAAAACCAAAAATAGGATTCCGGAACAAAACCCGCAAGAAAACTTGAAAATTTCAAGGCAAAGTCACCCCTCGACTGGAAAATATAAAACCTTGAATATCTCGGAAACGGAGGCAGCTAGAGGGTCCAAACTTGCACTTTTTCAAATGGCCCTACCTCGAAAACTGCGGCAGCTAGAGAGTTAATTTGGGTCTTCAAATGCAGCTTGTACCATGCCCTAAAAACCAAAAATAGGATTCCGGAGCAAAACCCGCAAGAAAACTTGAAAATTTCAAGGCAAAGTCACCCCTCGACTGGAAAATATAAAACCTTGAATATCTCGGAAACGGAGGCAGCTAGAGGGTCCAAACTTGCACTTTTTCAAATGGCTGTAACTCGAAAACAACGGCAGCTAGAGAGTTGATTTGGGTCTTCAAATGCAGCTTGTACCATGCCCTAAGAACCAAAAATAGGATTCCGGAACAAAACCCGCAAGAAAACTTGAAAATTTCAAGGCAAAGTCACCCCTCGACTGGAAAATATAAAACCTTGAATATCTCGGAAACGGAGGCAGCTAGAGGGTCCAAACTTGCACTTTTTCAAATGGCCCTACCTCGAAAACTGCGGCAGCTAGAGAGTTGATTTGGGTCTTAAAATGCAGCTTGTACCATGCCCTAAAAACCAAAAATAGGATTCCGGAACAAAACCCGCAAGAAAATTTGAAAATTTCAAGGCAAAGTCACCCCTCGACTGGAAAATATAAAACCTTGAATATCTCGGAAACGGAGGCAGCTAGAGGGTCCAAACTTGCACTTTTTCAAATGGCCCTACCTCGAAAACTACGGCAGCTAGAGAGTTGATTTTGGTCTTAAAATGCAGCTTATACCATGCCCTAAAAACCAAAAATAGGATTCCGGAACAAAACCCGCAAGAAAACTTGAAAATTTCAAGGCAAAGTCACCCCTCGACTGGAAAATATAAAACCTTGAATATCTCGGAAACGGAGGCAGCTAGAGGGTCCAAACTTGCACTTTTTCAAATGGCTGTAACTCGAAAACAACGGCAGCTAGAGAGTTGATTTGGGTCTTCAAATGCAGCTTGTACCATGCCCTAAGAACCAAAAATAGGATTCCGGAACAAAACCCGCAAGAAAACTTGAAAATTTCAAGGCAAAGTCACCCCTCGACTGGAAAATATAAAACCTTGAATATCTCGGAAACGGAGGCAGCTAGAGGGTCCAAACTTGCACTTTTTCAAATGGCCCTACCTTGAAAACTGCGGCAGCTAGAGAGTTGATTTGGGTCTTCAAATGCAGCTTGTACCATGCTCTAAAAACCAAAAATAGGATCCGGAACAAAACCCGCAAGAAAACTTGAAAATTTCAAGGCAAAGTCACCCCTCGACTGGAAAATATAAAACCTTGAATATCTCGGAAACGGAGGCAGCTAGAGGGTCCAAACTTGCACTTTTTCAAATGGCCCTACCTCGAAAACTGCGGCAGCTAGAGAGTTGATTTTGGTCTTCAAATGCAGCTTGTACCATGCTCTAAAAACCAAAAATAGGATTCCGGAACAAAACCCGCAAGAAAACTTGAAAATTTCAAGGCAAAGTCACCCATCGACTGGAAAATATAAAACCTTGAATATCTCGGAAACGGAGGCAGCTAGAGGGTCCAAACTTGCACTTTTTCAAATGGCCCTACCTCGAAAACTGCGGCAGCTAGAGAGTTGATTTGGGTCTTAAAATGCAGCTTGTACCATGCCCTAAAAACCAAAAATAGGATTCCGGAACAAAACCCGCAAGAAAATTTGAAAATTTCAAGGCAAAGTCACCCCTCGACTGGAAAATATAAAACCTTGAATATCTCAGAAACGGAGGCAGGTAGAGGGTCCAAACTTGCACTTTTTCAAATGGCCCCACCTCGAAAACTACGGCAGCTAGAGAGTTGATTTTGGTCTTAAAATGCAGCTTGTACCATGCCCTAAAAACCAAAAATAGGATTCCGGAACAAAACCCGCAAGAAAACTTGAAAATTTCAAGGCAAAGTCACCCCTCGACTGGAAAATATAAAACCTTGAATATCTCGGAAACGGAGGCAGCTAGAGGGTCCAAACTTGCACTTTTTCAAATGGCTGTAACTCGAAAACTACGGCAGCTAGAGAGTTGATTTTGGTCTTAAAATGCAGCTTGTACCATGCCCTAAAAACCAAAAATAGGATTCCGGAACAAAACCCGCAAGAAAACTTGAAAATTTCAAGGCAAAGTCACCCCTCGACTGGAAAATATAAAACCTTGAATATCTCGGAAACGGAGGCAGCTAGAGGGTCCAAACTTGCACTTTTTCAAATGGCCCTACCTCGAAAACTGCGGCAGCTAGAGAGTTGATTTGGGTCTTCAAATGCAGCTTGTACCATGCTCTAAAAACCAAAAATAGGATTTCGGAACAAAACCCGCAAGAAAACTTGAAAATTTCAAGGCAAAGTCACCCCTCGACTGGAAAATATAAAACCTTGAATATCTCGGAAACGGAGGCAGCTAGAGGGTCCAAACTTGCACTTTTTCAAATGGCTGTAACTCGAAAACTACGGCAGCTAGAGAGTTGATTTGGGTCTTAAAATGCAGCTTGTACCATGCCCTAAAAACCAAAAATAGGATTCCGGAACAAAACCCGCAAGAAAACTTGAAAATTTCAAGGCAAAGTCACCCCTCGACTGGAAAATATAAAACCTTGAATATCTCGGAAACGGAGGCAGCTAGAGGGTCCAAACTTGCACTTTTTCAAATGGCCCTACCTCGAAAACTGCGGCAGCTAGAGAGTTAATTTGGGTCTTCAAATGCAGCTTGTACCATGCCCTAAAAACCAAAAATAGGATTCCGGAGCAAAACCCGCAAGAAAACTTGAAAATTTCAAGGCAAAGTCACCCCTCGACTGGAAAATATAAAACCTTGAATATCTCGGAAACGGAGACAGCTAGAGGGTCCAAACTTGCACTTTTTCAAATGGCTGTAACTCGAAAACAACGGCAGCTAGAGAGTTGATTTGGGTCTTCAAATGCAGCTTGTACCATGCCCTAAGAACCAAAAATAGGATTCCGGAACAAAACCCGCAAGAAAACTTGAAAATTTCAAGGCAAAGTCACCCCTCGACTGGAAAATATAAAACCTTGAATATCTCGGAAACGGAGGCAGCTAGAGGGTCCAAACTTGCACTTTTTCAAATGGCCCTACCTCGAAAACTACGGCAGCTAGAGAGTTGATTTTGGTCTTAAAATGCAGCTTATACCATGCCCTAAAAACCAAAAATAGGATTCCGGAACAAAACCCGCAAGAAAACTTGAAAATTTCAAGGCAAAGTCACCCCTCGACTGGAAAATATAAAACCTTGAATATCTCGGAAACGGAGGCAGCTAGAGGGTCCAAACTTGCACTTTTTCAAATGGCCCTACCTCGAAAACTACGGCAGCTAGAGAGTTGATTTGGGTCTTCAAATGCAGCTTGTACCATGCTCTAAAAACCAAAAATAGGATTCCGGAACAAAACCCGCAAGAAAACTTGAAAATTTCAAGGCAAAGTCACCCCTCGACTGGAAAATATAAAACCTTGAATATCTCGGAAACGGAGGCAGCTAGAGGGTCCAAACTTGCACTTTTTCAAATGGCTGTAACTCGAAAACTACGGCAGCTAGAGAGTTGATTTTGGTCTTAAAATGCAGCTTGTACCATGCCCTAAAAACCAAAAATAGGATTCCGGAACAAAACCCGCAAGAAAACTTGAAAATTTCAAGGCAAAGTCACCCCTCGACTGGAAAATATAAAACCTTGAATATCTCGGAAACGGAGGCAGCTAGAGGGTCCAAACTTGCACTTTTTCAAATGGCTGTAACTCGAAAACTACGGCAGCTAGAGAGTTGATTTTGGTCTTCAAATGCAGCTTGTACCATGCCCTAAAAACCAAAAATAGGATTCCGGAACAAAACCCGCAAGAAAACTTGAAAATTTCAAGGCAAAGTCACCCCTCGACTGGAAAATATAAAACCTTGAATATCTCGGAAACGGAGGCAGCTAGAGGGTCCAAACTTGCACTTTTTCAAATGGCCCTACCTCGAAAACTGCGGCAGCTAGAGAGTTGATTTGGGTCTTCAAATGCAGCTTGTACCATGCTCTAAAAACCAAAAATAGGATTCCGGAACAAAACCCGCAAGAAAACTTGAAAATTTCAAGGCAAAGTCACCCCTCGACTGGAAAATATAAAACCTTGAATATCTCGGAAACGGAGGCAGCTAGAGGGTCCAAACTTGCACTTTTTCAAATGGCCCTACCTCGAAAACTGCGGCAGCTAGAGAGTTAATTTGGGTCTTCAAATGCAGCTTGTACCATGCCCTAAAAACCAAAAATAGGATTCCGGAGCAAAACCCGCAAGAAAACTTGAAAATTTCAAGGCAAAGTCACCCCTCGACTGGAAAATATAAAACCTTGAATATCTCGGAAACGGAGGCAGCTAGAGGGTCCAAACTTGCACTTTTTCAAATGGCTGTAACTCGAAAACAACGGCAGCTAGAGAGTTGATTTGGGTCTTCAAATGCAGCTTGTACCATGCCCTAAGAACCAAAAATAGGATTCCGGAACAAAACCCGCAAGAAAACTTGAAAATTTCAAGGCAAAGTCACCCCTCGACTGGAAAATATAAAACCTTGAATATCTCGGAAACGGAGGCAGCTAGAGGGTCCAAACTTGCACTTTTTCAAATGGCCCTACCTCGAAAACTGCGGCAGCTAGAGAGTTGATTTGGGTCTTAAAATGCAGCTTGTACCATGCCCTAAAAACCAAAAATAGGATTCCGGAACAAAACCCGCAAGAAAATTCGAAAATTTCAAGGCAAAGTCACCCCTCGACTGGAAAATATAAAACCTTGAATATCTCGGAAACGGAGGCAGCTAGAGGGTCCAAACTTGCACTTTTTCAAATGGCCCTACCTCGAAAACTACGGCAGCTAGAGAGTTGATTTTGGTCTTAAAATGCAGCTTATACCATGCCCTAAAAACCAAAAATAGGATTCCGGAACAAAACCCGCAAGAAAACTTGAAAATTTCAAGGCAAAGTCACCCCTCGACTGGAAAATATAAAACCTTGAATATCTCGGAAACGGAGGCAGCTAGAGGGTCCAAACTTGCACTTTTTCAAATGGCCCTACCTCGAAAACTGCGGCAGCTAGAGAGTTGATTTGGGTCTTCAAATGCAGCTTGTACCATGCTCTAAAAACCAAAAATAGGATTCCGGAACAAAACCCGCAAGAAAACTTGAAAATTTCAAGGCAAAGTCACCCCTCGACTGGAAAATATAAAACCTTGAATATCTCGGAAACGGAGGCAGCTAGAGGGTCCAAACTTGCACTTTTTCAAATGGCTGTAACTCGAAAACTACGGCAGCTAGAGAGTTGATTTTGGTCTTAAAATGCAGCTTGTACCATGCCCTAAAAACCAAAAATAGGATTCCGGAACAAAACCCGCAAGAAAACTTGAAAATTTCAAGGCAAAGTCACCCCTCGACTGGAAAATATAAAACCTTGAATATCTCGGAAACGGAGGCAGCTAGAGGGTCCAAACTTGCACTTTTTCAAATGGCCCTACCTCGAAAACTGCGGCAGCTAGAGAGTTGATTTGGGTCTTCAAATGCAGCTTGTACCATGCTCTAAAAACCAAAAATAGGATCCGGAACAAAACCCGCAAGAAAACTTGAAAATTTCAAGGCAAAGTCACCCCTCGACTGGAAAATATAAAACCTTGAATATCTCGGAAACGGAGGCAGCTAGAGGGTCCAAACTTGCACTTTTTCAAATGGCCCTACCTCGAAAACTGCGGCAGCTAGAGAGTTGATTTGGGTCTTCAAATGCAGCTTGTACCATGCTCTAAAAACCAAAAATAGGATTCCGGAACAAAACCCGCAAGAAAACTTGAAAATTTCAAGGCAAAGTCACCCCTCGACTGGAAAATATAAAACCTTGAATATCTCGGAAACGGAGGCAGCTAGAGGGTCCAAACTTGCACTTTTTCAAATGGCTGTAACTCGAAAACTACGGCAGCTAGAGAGTTGATTTTGGTCTTAAAATGCAGCTTGTACCATGCCCTAAAAACCAAAAATAGGATTCCGGAACAAAACCCGCAAGAAAACTTGAAAATTTCAAGGCAAAGTCACCCCTCGACTGGAAAATATAAAACCTTGAATATCTCGGAAACGGAGGCAGCTAGAGGGTCCAAACTTGCACTTTTTCAAATGGCCCTACCTCGAAAACTGCGGCAGCTAGAGAGTTGATTTGGGTCTTCAAATGCAGCTTGTACCATGCTCTAAAAACCAAAAATAGGATCCGGAACAAAACCCGCAAGAAAACTTGAAAATTTCAAGGCAAAGTCACCCCTCGACTGGAAAATATAAAACCTTGAATATCTCGGAAACGGAGGCAGCTAGAGGGTCCAAACTTGCACTTTTTCAAATGGCCCTACCTCGAAAACTGCGGCAGCTAGAGAGTTGATTTGGGTCTTCAAATGCAGCTTGTACCATGCTCTAAAAACCAAAAATAGGATTCCGGAACAAAACCCGCAAGAAAACTTGAAAATTTCAAGGCAAAGTCACCCCTCGACTGGAAAATATAAAACCTTGAATATCTCGGAAACGGAGGCAGCTAGAGGGTCCAAACTTGCACTTTTTCAAATGGCCCTACCTCGAAAACTGCGGCAGCTAGAGAGTTGATTTGGGTCTTCAAATGCAGCTTGTACCATGCTCTAAAAACCAAAAATAGGATTCCGGAACAAAACCCGCAAGAAAACTTGAAAATTTCAAGGCAAAGTCACCCCTCGACTGGAAAATATAAAACCTTGAATATCTCGGAAACGGAGGCAGCTAGAGGGTCCAAACTTGCACTTTTTCAAATGGCTGTAACTCGAAAACTACGGCAGCTAGAGAGTTGATTTTGGTCTTAAAATGCAGCTTGTACCATGCCCTAAAAACCAAAAATAGGATTCCGGAACAAAACCCGCAAGAAAACTTGAAAATTTCAAGGCAAAGTCACCCCTCGACTGGAAAATATAAAACCTTGAATATCTCGGAAACGGAGGCAGCTAGAGGGTCCAAACTTGCACTTTTTCAAATGGCCCTACCTCGAAAACTGCGGCAGCTAGAGAGTTGATTTGGGTCTTCAAATGCAGCTTGTACCATGCCCTAAAAACCAAAAATAGGATTCCGGAACAAAACCCGCAAGAAAATTTGAAAATTTCAAGGCAAAGTCACCCCTCGACTGGAAAATATAAAACCTTGAATATCTCGGAAACGGAGGCAGCTAGAGGGTCCAAACTTGCACTTTTTCAAATGGCCCTACCTCGAAAACTACGGCAGCTAGAGAGTTGATTTTGGTCTTAAAATGCAGCTTATACCATGCCCTAAAAACCAAAAATAGGATTCCGGAACAAAACCCGCAAGAAAACTTGAAAATTTCAAGGCAAAGTCACCCCTCGACTGGAAAATATAAAACCTTGAATATCTCGGAAACGGAGGCAGCTAGAGGGTCCAAACTTGCACTTTTTCAAATGGCCCTACCTCGAAAACTACGGCAGCTAGAGAGTTGATTTGGGTCTTCAAATGCAGCTTGTACCATGCTCTAAAAACCAAAAATAGGATTCCGGAACAAAACCCGCAAGAAAACTTGAAAATTTCAAGGCAAAGTCACCCCTCGACTGGAAAATATAAAACCTTGAATATCTCGGAAACGGAGGCAGCTAGAGGGTCCAAACTTGCACTTTTTCAAATGGCTGTAACTCGAAAACTACGGCAGCTAGAGAGTTGATTTTGGTCTTAAAATGCAGCTTGTACCATGCCCTAAAAACCAAAAGTAGGATTCCGGAACAAAACCCGCAAGAAAACTTGAAAATTTCAAGGCAAAGTCACCCCTCGACTGGAAAATATAAAACCTTGAATATCTCGGAAACGGAGGCAGCTAGAGGGTCCAAACTTGCACTTTTTCAAATGGCTGTAACTCGAAAACTACGGCAGCTAGAGAGTTGATTTTGGTCTTCAAATGCAGCTTGTACCATGCCCTAAAAACCAAAAATAGGATTCCGGAACAAAACCCGCAAGAAAACTTGAAAATTTCAAGGCAAAGTCACCCCTCGACTGGAAAATATAAAACCTTGAATATCTCGGAAACGGAGGCAGCTAGAGGGTCCAAACTTGCACTTTTTCAAATGGCCCTACCTCGAAAACTGCGGCAGCTAGAGAGTTGATTTGGGTCTTCAAATGCAGCTTGTACCATGCTCTAAAAACCAAAAATAGGATTCCGGAACAAAACCCGCAAGAAAACTTGAAAATTTCAAGGCAAAGTCACCCCTCGACTGGAAAATATAAAACCTTGAATATCTCGGAAACGGAGGCAGCTAGAGGGTCCAAACTTGCACTTTTTCAAATGGCCCTACCTCGAAAACTGCGGCAGCTAGAGAGTTAATTTGGGTCTTCAAATGCAGCTTGTACCATGCCCTAAAAACCAAAAATAGGATTCCGGAGCAAAACCCGCAAGAAAACTTGAAAATTTCAAGGCAAAGTCACCCCTCGACTGGAAAATATAAAACCTTGAATATCTCGGAAACGGAGGCAGCTAGAGGGTCCAAACTTGCACTTTTTCAAATGGCTGTAACTCGAAAACAACGGCAGCTAGAGAGTTGATTTGGGTCTTCAAATGCAGCTTGTACCATGCCCTAAGAACCAAAAATAGGATTCCGGAACAAAACCCGCAAGAAAACTTGAAAATTTCAAGGCAAAGTCACCCCTCGACTGGAAAATATAAAACCTTGAATATCTCGGAAACGGAGGCAGCTAGAGGGTCCAAACTTGCACTTTTTCAAATGGCCCTACCTCGAAAACTGCGGCAGCTAGAGAGTTGATTTGGGTCTTAAAATGCAGCTTGTACCATGCCCTAAAAACCAAAAATAGGATTCCGGAACAAAACCCGCAAGAAAATTCGAAAATTTCAAGGCAAAGTCACCCCTCGACTGGAAAATATAAAACCTTGAATATCTCGGAAACGGAGGCAGCTAGAGGGTCCAAACTTGCACTTTTTCAAATGGCCCTACCTCGAAAACTACGGCAGCTAGAGAGTTGATTTTGGTCTTAAAATGCAGCTTATACCATGCCCTAAAAACCAAAAATAGGATTCCGGAACAAAACCCGCAAGAAAACTTGAAAATTTCAAGGCAAAGTCACCCCTCGACTGGAAAATATAAAACCTTGAATATCTCGGAAACGGAGGCAGCTAGAGGGTCCAAACTTGCACTTTTTCAAATGGCCCTACCTCGAAAACTGCGGCAGCTAGAGAGTTGATTTGGGTCTTCAAATGCAGCTTGTACCATGCTCTAAAAACCAAAAATAGGATTCCGGAACAAAACCCGCAAGAAAACTTGAAAATTTCAAGGCAAAGTCACCCCTCGACTGGAAAATATAAAACCTTGAATATCTCGGAAACGGAGGCAGCTAGAGGGTCCAAACTTGCACTTTTTCAAATGGCTGTAACTCGAAAACTACGGCAGCTAGAGAGTTGATTTTGGTCTTAAAATGCAGCTTGTACCATGCCCTAAAAACCAAAAATAGGATTCCGGAACAAAACCCGCAAGAAAACTTGAAAATTTCAAGGCAAAGTCACCCCTCGACTGGAAAATATAAAACCTTGAATATCTCGGAAACGGAGGCAGCTAGAGGGTCCAAACTTGCACTTTTTCAAATGGCCCTACCTCGAAAACTGCGGCAGCTAGAGAGTTGATTTGGGTCTTCAAATGCAGCTTGTACCATGCTCTAAAAACCAAAAATAGGATCCGGAACAAAACCCGCAAGAAAACTTGAAAATTTCAAGGCAAAGTCACCCCTCGACTGGAAAATATAAAACCTTGAATATCTCGGAAACGGAGGCAGCTAGAGGGTCCAAACTTGCACTTTTTCAAATGGCCCTACCTCGAAAACTGCGGCAGCTAGAGAGTTGATTTGGGTCTTCAAATGCAGCTTGTACCATGCTCTAAAAACCAAAAATAGGATTCCGGAACAAAACCCGCAAGAAAACTTGAAAATTTCAAGGCAAAGTCACCCCTCGACTGGAAAATATAAAACCTTGAATATCTCGGAAACGGAGGCAGCTAGAGGGTCCAAACTTGCACTTTTTCAAATGGCCCTACCTCGAAAACTGCGGCAGCTAAAGAGTTGATTTGGGTCTTAAAATGCAGCTTGTACCATGCCCTAAAAACCAAAAATAGGATTCCGGAACAAAACCCGCAAGAAAATTTGAAAATTTCAAGGCAAAGTCACCCCTCGACTGGAAAATATAAAACCTTGAATATCTCGGAAACGGAGGCAGCTAGAGGGTCCAAACTTGCACTTTTTCAAATGGCCCTACCTCGAAAACTACGGCAGCTAGAGAGTTGATTTTGGTCTTAAAATGCAGCTTATACCATGCCCTAAAAACCAAAAATAGGATTCCGGAACAAAACCCGCAAGAAAACTTGAAAATTTCAAGGCAAAGTCACCCCTCGACTGGAAAATATAAAACCTTGAATATCTCGGAAACGGAGGCAGCTAGAGGGTCCAAACTTGCACTTTTTCAAATGTCCCTACCTCGAAAACTGCGGCAGCTAGAGAGTTGATTTGGGTCTTCAAATGCAGCTTGTACCATGCTCTAAAAACCAAAAATAGGATTCCGGAACAAAACCCGCAAGAAAACTTGAAAATTTCAAGGCAAAGTCACCCCTCGACTGGAAAATATAAAACCTTGAATATCTCGGAAACGGAGGCAGCTAGAGGGTCCAAACTTGCACTTTTTCAAATGGCTGTAACTCGAAAACTACGGCAGCTAGAGAGTTGATTTGGGTCTTAAAATGCAGCTTGTACCATGCTCTAAAAACCAAAAATAGGATTCCGGAACAAAACCCGCAAGAAAACTTGAAAATTTCAAGGCAAAGTCACCCCTCGACTGGAAAATATAAAACCTTGAATATCTCGGAAACGGAGGCAGCTAGAGGGTCCAAACTTGCACTTTTTCAAATGGCTGTAACTCGAAAACTACGGCAGCTAGAGAGTTGATTTGGGTCTTCAAATGCAGCTTGTACCATGCTCTAAAAACCAAAAATAGGATTCCGGAACAAAACCCGCAAGAAAACTTGAAAATTTCAAGGCAAAGTCACCCCTCGACTGGAAAATATAAAACCTTGAATATCTCGGAAACGGAGGCAGCTAGAGGGTCCAAACTTGCACTTTTTCAAATGGCTGTAACTCGAAAACTACGGCAGCTAGAGAGTTGATTTGGGTCTTAAAATGCAGCTTGTACCATGCTCTAAAAACCAAAAATAGGATTCCGGAACAAAACCCGCAAGAAGACTTGAAAATTTCAAGGCAAAGTCACCCCTCGACTGGAAAATATAAAACCTTGAATATCTCGGAAACGGAGGCAGCTAGAGGGTCCAAACTTGCACTTTTTCAAATGGCCCTACCTCGAAAACTGCGGCAGCTAGAGAGTTGATTTGGGTCTTCAAATGCAGCTTGTACCATGCTCTAAAAACCAAAAATAGGATTCCGGAACAAAACCCGCAAGAAAACTTGAAAATTTCAAGGCAAAGTCACCCCTCGACTGGAAAATATAAAACCTTGAATATCTCGGAAACGGAGGCAGCTAGAGGGTCCAAACTTGCACTTTTTCAAATGGCCCTACCTCGAAAACTACGGCAGCTAGAGAGTTGATTTTGGTCTTAAAATGCAGCTTATACCATGCCCTAAAAACCAAAAATAGGATTCCGGAACAAAACCCGCAAGAAAACTTGAAAATTTCAAGGCAAAGTCACCCCTCGACTGGAAAATATAAAACCTTGAATATCTCGGAAACGGAGGCAGCTAGAGGGTCCAAACTTGCACTTTTTCAAATGGCTGTAACTCGAAAACTACGGCAGCTAGAGAGTTGATTTTGGTCTTAAAATGCAGCTTGTACCATGCCCTAAAAACCAAAAATAGGATTCCGGAACAAAACCCGCAAGAAAACTTGAAAATTTCAAGGCAAAGTCACCCCTCGACTGGAAAATATAAAACCTTGAATATCTCGGAAACGGAGGCAGCTAGAGGGTCCAAACTTGCACTTTTTCAAATGGCTGTAACTCGAAAACTACGGCAGCAAGAGAGTTGATTTTGGTCTTAAAATGCAGCTTGTACCATGCCCTAAAAACCAAAAATAGGATTCCGGAACAAAACCCGCAAGAAAACTTGAAAATTTCAAGGCAAAGTCACCCCTCGACTGGAAAATATAAAACCTTGAATATCTCGGAAACGGAGGCAGCTAGAGGGTCCAAACTTGCACTTTTTCAAATGGCCCTACCTCGAAAACTACGGCAGCTAGAGAGTTGATTTGGGTCTTCAAATGCAGCTTGTACCATGCTCTAAAAACCAAAAATAGGATTCCGGAACAAAACCCGCAAGAAAACTTGAAAATTTCAAGGCAAAGTCACCCCTCGACTGGAAAATATAAAACCTTGAATATCTCGGAAACGGAGGCAGCTAGAGGGTCCAAACTTGCACTTTTTCAAATGGCTGTAACTCGAAAACAACGGCAGCTAGAGAGTTGATTTGGGTCTTAAAATGCAGCTTGTACCATGCCCTAAAAACCAAAAATAGGATTCCGGAACAAAACCCGCAAGAAAACTTGAAAATTTCAAGGCAAAGTCACCCCTCGACTGGAAAATATAAAACCTTGAATATCTCGGAAACGGAGGCAGCTAGAGGGTCCAAACTTGCACTTTTTCAAATGGCTGTAACTCGAAAACTACGGCAGCTAGAGAGTTGATTTTGGTCTTAAAATGCAGCTTGTACCATGCCCTAAAAACCAAAAATAGGATTCCGGAACAAAACCCGCAAGAAAACTTGAAAATTTCAAGGCAAAGTCACCCCTCGACTGGAAAATATAAAACCTTGAATATCTCGGAAACGGAGGCAGCTAGAGGGTCCAAACTTGCACTTTTTCAAATGGCTGTAACTCGAAAACTACGGCAGCAAGAGAGTTGATTTTGGTCTTAAAATGCAGCTTGTACCATGCCCTAAAAACCAAAAATAGGATTCCGGAACAAAACCCGCAAGAAAACTTGAAAATTTCAAGGCAAAGTCACCCCTCGACTGGAAAATATAAAACCTTGAATATCTCGGAAACGGAGGCAGCTAGAGGGTCCAAACTTGCACTTTTTCAAATGGCCCTACCTCGAAAACTACGGCAGCTAGAGAGTTGATTTGGGTCTTCAAATGCAGCTTGTACCATGCTCTAAAAACCAAAAATAGGATTCCGGAACAAAACCCGCAAGAAAACTTGAAAATTTCAAGGCAAAGTCACCCCTCGACTGGAAAATATAAAACCTTGAATATCTCGGAAACGGAGGCAGCTAGAGGGTCCAAACTTGCACTTTTTCAAATGGCTGTAACTCGAAAACTACGGCAGCTAGAGAGTTGATTTTGGTCTTAAAATGCAGCTTGTACCATGCCCTAAAAACCAAAAATAGGATTCCGGAACAAAACCCGCAAGAAAACTTGAAAATTTCAAGGCAAAGTCACCCCTCGACTGGAAAATATAAAACCTTGAATATCTCGGAAACGGAGGCAGCTAGAGGGTCCAAACTTGCACTTTTTCAAATGGCTGTAACTCGAAAACTACGGCAGCAAGAGAGTTGATTTTGGTCTTAAAATGCAGCTTGTACCATGCCCTAAAAACCAAAAATAGGATTCCGGAACAAAACCCGCAAGAAAACTTGAAAATTTCAAGGCAAAGTCACCCCTCGACTGGAAAATATAAAACCTTGAATATCTCGGAAACGGAGGCAGCTAGAGGGTCCAAACTTGCACTTTTTCAAATGGCCCTACCTCGAAAACTGCGGCAGCTAGAGAGTTGATTTGGGTCTTAAAATGCAGCTTGTACCATGCCCTAAAAACCAAAAATAGGATTCCGGAACAAAACCCGCAAGAAAATTTGAAAATTTCAAGGCAAAGTCACCCCTCGACTGGAAAATATAAAACCTTGAATATCTCGGAAACGGAGGCAGCTAGAGGGTCCAAACTTGCACTTTTTCAAATGGCCCTACCTCGAAAACTACGGCAGCTAGAGAGTTGATTTGGGTCTTCAAATGCAGCTTATACCATGCCCTAAAAACCAAAAATAGGATTCCGGAACAAAACCCGCAAGAAAACTTGAAAATTTCAAGGCAAAGTCACCCCTCGACTGGAAAATATAAAACCTTGAATATCTCGGAAACGGAGGCAGCTAGAGGGTCCAAACTTGCACTTTTTCAAATGGCCCTACCTCGAAAACTGCGGCAGCTAGAGAGTTAATTTGGGTCTTCAAATGCAGCTTGTACCATGCCCTAAAAACCAAAAATAGGATTCCGGAGCAAAACCCGCAAGAAAACTTGAAAATTTCAAGGCAAAGTCACCCCTCGACTGGAAAATATAAAACCTTGAATATCTCGGAAACGGAGGCAGCTAGAGGGTCCAAACTTGCACTTTTTCAAATGGCTGTAACTCGAAAACAACGGCAGCTAGAGAGTTGATTTGGGTCTTCAAATGCAGCTTGTACCATGCCCTAAGAACCAAAAATAGGATTCCGGAACAAAACCCGCAAGAAAACTTGAAAATTTCAAGGCAAAGTCACCCCTCGACTGGAAAATATAAAACCTTGAATATCTCGGAAACGGAGGCAGCTAGAGGGTCCAAACTTGCACTTTTTCAAATGGCTGTAACTCGAAAACTACGGCAGCAAGAGAGTTGATTTTGGTCTTAAAATGCAGCTTGTACCATGCCCTAAAAACCAAAAATAGGATTCCGGAACAAAACCCGCAAGAAAACTTGAAAATTTCAAGGCAAAGTCACCCCTCGACTGGAAAATATAAAACCTTGAATATCTCGGAAACGGAGGCAGCTAGAGGGTCCAAACTTGCACTTTTTCAAATGGCCCTACCTCGAAAACTACGGCAGCTAGAGAGTTGATTTGGGTCTTCAAATGCAGCTTGTACCATGCTCTAAAAACCAAAAATAGGATTCCGGAACAAAACCCGCAAGAAAACTTGAAAATTTCAAGGCAAAGTCACCCCTCGACTGGAAAATATAAAACCTTGAATATCTCGGAAACGGAGGCAGCTAGAGGGTCCAAACTTGCACTTTTTCAAATGGCTGTAACTCGAAAACTACGGCAGCTAGAGAGTTGATTTTGGTCTTAAAATGCAGCTTGTACCATGCCCTAAAAACCAAAAATAGGATTCCGGAACAAAACCCGCAAGAAAACTTGAAAATTTCAAGGCAAAGTCACCCCTCGACTGGAAAATATAAAACCTTGAATATCTCGGAAACGGAGGCAGCTAGAGGGTCCAAACTTGCACTTTTTCAAATGGCTGTAACTCGAAAACTACGGCAGCAAGAGAGTTGATTTTGGTCTTAAAATGCAGCTTGTACCATGCCCTAAAAACCAAAAATAGGATTCCGGAACAAAACCCGCAAGAAAACTTGAAAATTTCAAGGCAAAGTCACCCCTCGACTGGAAAATATAAAACCTTGAATATCTCGGAAACGGAGGCAGCTAGAGGGTCCAAACTTGCACTTTTTCAAATGGCCCTACCTCGAAAACTGCGGCAGCTAGAGAGTTGATTTGGGTCTTAAAATGCAGCTTGTACCATGCCCTAAAAACCAAAAATAGGATTCCGGAACAAAACCCGCAAGAAAATTTGAAAATTTCAAGGCAAAGTCACCCCTCGACTGGAAAATATAAAACCTTGAATATCTCGGAAACGGAGGCAGCTAGAGGGTCCAAACTTGCACTTTTTCAAATGGCCCTACCTCGAAAACTACGGCAGCTAGAGAGTTGATTTGGGTCTTCAAATGCAGCTTATACCATGCCCTAAAAACCAAAAATAGGATTCCGGAACAAAACCCGCAAGAAAACTTGAAAATTTCAAGGCAAAGTCACCCCTCGACTGGAAAATATAAAACCTTGAATATCTCGGAAACGGAGGCAGCTAGAGGGTCCAAACTTGCACTTTTTCAAATGGCCCTACCTCGAAAACTGCGGCAGCTAGAGAGTTAATTTGGGTCTTCAAATGCAGCTTGTACCATGCCCTAAAAACCAAAAATAGGATTCCGGAGCAAAACCCGCAAGAAAACTTGAAAATTTCAAGGCAAAGTCACCCCTCGGCTGGAAAATATAAAACCTTGAATATCTCGGAAACGGAGGCAGCTAGAGGGTCCAAACTTGCACTTTTTCAAATGGCTGTAACTCGAAAACAACGGCAGCTAGAGAGTTGATTTGGGTCTTCAAATGCAGCTTGTACCATGCCCTAAGAACCAAAAATAGGATTCCGGAACAAAACCCGCAAGAAAACTTGAAAATTTCAAGGCAAAGTCACCCCTCGACTGGAAAATATAAAACCTTGAATATCTCGGAAACGGAGGCAGCTAGAGGGTCCAAACTTGCACTTTTTCAAATGGCTGTAACTCGAAAACTACGGCAGCAAGAGAGTTGATTTTGGTCTTAAAATGCAGCTTGTACCATGCCCTAAAAACCAAAAATAGGATTCCGGAACAAAACCCGCAAGAAAACTTGAAAATTTCAAGGCAAAGTCACCCCTCGACTGGAAAATATAAAACCTTGAATATCTCGGAAACGGAGGCAGCTAGAGGGTCCAAACTTGCACTTTTTCAAATGGCCCTACCTCGAAAACTGCGGCAGCTAGAGAGTTGATTTGGGTCTTAAAATGCAGCTTGTACCATGCCCTAAAAACCAAAAATAGGATTCCGGAACAAAACCCGCAAGAAAATTTGAAAATTTCAAGGCAAAGTCACCCCTCGACTGGAAAATATAAAACCTTGAATATCTCGGAAACGGAGGCAGCTAGAGGGTCCAAACTTGCACTTTTTCAAATGGCCCTACCTCGAAAACTACGGCAGCTAGAGAGTTGATTTGGGTCTTCAAATGCAGCTTATACCATGCCCTAAAAACCAAAAATAGGATTCCGGAACAAAACCCGCAAGAAAACTTGAAAATTTCAAGGCAAAGTCACCCCTCGACTGGAAAATATAAAACCTTGAATATCTCGGAAACGGAGGCAGCTAGAGGGTCCAAACTTGCACTTTTTCAAATGGCCCTACCTCGAAAACTGCGGCAGCTAGAGAGTTAATTTGGGTCTTCAAATGCAGCTTGTACCATGCCCTAAAAACCAAAAATAGGATTCCGGAGCAAAACCCGCAAGAAAACTTGAAAATTTCAAGGCAAAGTCACCCCTCGACTGGAAAATATAAAACCTTGAATATCTCGGAAACGGAGGCAGCTAGAGGGTCCAAACTTGCACTTTTTCAAATGGCTGTAACTCGAAAACAACGGCAGCTAGAGAGTTGATTTGGGTCTTCAAATGCAGCTTGTACCATGCCCTAAGAACCAAAAATAGGATTCCGGAACAAAACCCGCAAGAAAACTTGAAAATTTCAAGGCAAAGTCACCCCTCGACTGGAAAATATAAAACCTTGAATATCTCGGAAACGGAGGCAGCTAGAGGGTCCAAACTTGCACTTTTTCAAATGGCTGTAACTCGAAAACTACGGCAGCTAGAGAGTTGATTTTGGTCTTAAAATGCAGCTTGTACCATGCCCTAAAAACCAAAAATAGGATTCCGGAACAAAACCCGCAAGAAAACTTGAAAATTTCAAGGCAAAGTCACCCCTCGACTGGAAAATATAAAACCTTGAATATCTCGGAAACGGAGGCAGCTAGAGGGTCCAAACTTGCACTTTTTCAAATGGCCCTACCTCGAAAACTGCGGCAGCTAGAGAGTTAATTTGGGTCTTCAAATGCAGCTTGTACCATGCCCTAAAAACCAAAAATAGGATTCCGGAGCAAAACCCGCAAGAAAACTTGAAAATTTCAAGGCAAAGTCACCCCTCGACTGGAAAATATAAAACCTTGAATATCTCGGAAACGGAGGCAGCTAGAGGGTCCAAACTTGCACTTTTTCAAATGGCTGTAACTCGAAAACAACGGCAGCTAGAGAGTTGATTTGGGTCTTCAAATGCAGCTTGTACCATGCCCTAAGAACCAAAAATAGGATTCCGGAACAAAACCCGCAAGAAAACTTGAAAATTTCAAGGCAAAGTCACCCCTCGACTGGAAAATATAAAACCTTGAATATCTCGGAAACGGAGGCAGCTAGAGGGTCCAAACTTGCACTTTTTCAAATGGCCCTACCTCGAAAACTGCGGCAGCTAGAGAGTTGATTTGGGTCTTAAAATGCAGCTTGTACCATGCCCTAAAAACCAAAAATAGGATTCCGGAACAAAACCCGCAAGAAAATTTGAAAATTTCAAGGCAAAGTCACCCCTCGACTGGAAAATATAAAACCTTGAATATCTCGGAAACGGAGGCAGCTAGAGGGTCCAAACTTGCACTTTTTCAAATGGCCCTACCTCGAAAACTACGGCAGCTAGAGAGTTGATTTTGGTCTTAAAATGCAGCTTATACCATGCCCTAAAAACCAAAAATAGGATTCCGGAACAAAACCCGCAAGAAAACTTGAAAATTTCAAGGCAAAGTCACCCCTCGACTGGAAAATATAAAACCTTGAATATCTCGGAAACGGAGGCAGCTAGAGGGTCCAAACTTGCACTTTTTCAAATGGCCCTACCTCGAAAACTGCGGCAGCTAGAGAGTTGATTTGGGTCTTCAAATGCAGCTTGTACCATGCTCTAAAAACCAAAAATAGGATTCCGGAACAAAACCCGCAAGAAAACTTGAAAATTTCAAGGCAAAGTCACCCCTCGACTGGAAAATATAAAACCTTGAATATCTCGGAAACGGAGGCAGCTAGAGGGTCCAAACTTGCACTTTTTCAAATGGCCCTACCTCGAAAACTGCGGCAGCTAGAGAGTTGATTTGGGTCTTCAAATGCAGCTTGTACCATGCTCTAAAAACCAAAAATAGGATTCCGGAACAAAACCCGCAAGAAAACTTGAAAATTTCAAGGCAAAGTCACCCCTCGACTGGAAAATATAAAACCTTGAATATCTCGGAAACGGAGGCAGCTAGAGGGTCCAAACTTGCACTTTTTCAAATGGCCCTACCTCGAAAACTACGGCAGCTAGAGAGTTGATTTTGGTCTTAAAATGCAGCTTATACCATGCCCTAAAAACCAAAAATAGGATTCCGGAACAAAACCCGCAAGAAAACTTGAAAATTTCAAGGCAAAGTCACCCCTCGACTGGAAAATATAAAACCTTGAATATCTCGGAAACGGAGGCAGCTAGAGGGTCCAAACTTGCACTTTTTCAAATGGCCCTACCTCGAAAACTACGGCAGCTAGAGAGTTGATTTTGGTCTTAAAATGCAGCTTATACCATGCCCTAAAAACCAAAAATAGGATTCCGGAACAAAACCCGCAAGAAAACTTGAAAATTTCAAGGCAAAGTCACCCCTCGACTGGAAAATATAAAACCTTGAATATCTCGGAAACGGAGGCAGCTAGAGGGTCCAAACTTGCACTTTTTCAAATGGCCCTACCTCGAAAACTGCGGCAGCTAGAGAGTTGATTTGGGTCTTCAAATGCAGCTTGTACCATGCTCTAAAAACCAAAAATAGGATTCCGGAACAAAACCCGCAAGAAAACTTGAAAATTTCAAGGCAAAGTCACCCCTCGACTGGAAAATATAAAACCTTGAATATCTCGGAAACGGAGGCAGCTAGAGGGTCCAAACTTGCACTTTTTCAAATGACTGTAACTCGAAAACTACGGCAGCTAGAGAGTTGATTTTGGTCTTAAAATGCAGCTTGTACCATGCCCTAAAAACCAAAAATAGGATTCCGGAACAAAACCCGCAAGAAAACTTGAAAATTTCAAGGCAAAGTCACCCCTCGACTGGAAAATATAAAACCTTGAATATCTCGGAAACGGAGGCAGCTAGAGGGTCCAAACTTGCACTTTTTCAAATGGCTGTAACTCGAAAACTACGGCAGCTAGAGAGTTGATTTTGGTCTTAAAATGCAGCTTGTACCATGCCCTAAAAACCAAAAATAGGATTCCGGAACAAAACCCGCAAGAAAACTTGAAAATTTCAAGGCAAAGTCACCCCTCGACTGGAAAATATAAAACCTTGAATATCTCGGAAACGGAGGCAGCTAGAGGGTCCAAACTTGCACTTTTTCAAATGGCTGTAACTCGAAAACTACGGCAGCTAGAGAGTTGATTTTGGTCTTAAAATGCAGCTTGTACCATGCCCTAAAAACCAAAAATAGGATTCCGGAACAAAACCCGCAAGAAAACTTGAAAATTTCAAGGCAAAGTCACCCCTCGACTGGAAAATATAAAATCTTGAATATCTCGGAAACGGAGGCAGCTAGAGGGTCCAAACTTGCACTTTTTCAAATGGCCCTACCTCGAAAACTGCGGCAGCTAGAGAGTTGATTTGGGTCTTCAAATGCAGCTTGTACCATGCTCTAAAAACCAAAAATAGGATTTCGGAACAAAACCCGCAAGAAAACTTGAAAATTTCAAGGCAAAGTCACCCCTCGACTGGAAAATATAAAACCTTGAATATCTCGGAAACGGAGGCAGCTAGAGGGTCCAAACTTGCACTTTTTCAAATGGCCCTACCTCGAAAACTGCGGCAGCTAGAGAGTTGATTTGGGTCTTCAAATGCAGCTTGTACCATGCTCTAAAAACCAAAAATAGGATTCCGGAACAAAACCCGCAAGAAAACTTGAAAATTTCAAGGCAAAGTCACCCCTCGACTGGAAAATATAAAACCTTGAATATCTCGGAAACGGAGGCAGCTAGAGGGTCCAAACTTGCACTTTTTCAAATGGCCCTACCTCGAAAACTGCGGCAGCTAGAGAGTTAATTTGGGTCTTCAAATGCAGCTTGTACCATGCCCTAAAAACCAAAAATAGGATTCCGGAGCAAAACCCGCAAGAAAACTTGAAAATTTCAAGGCAAAGTCACCCCTCGACTGGAAAATATAAAACCTTGAATATCTCGGAAACGGAGGCAGCTAGAGGGTCCAAACTTGCACTTTTTCAAATGGCTGTAACTCGAAAACAACGGCAGCTAGAGAGTTGATTTGGGTCTTCAAATGCAGCTTGTACCATGCCCTAAGAACCAAAAATAGGATTCCGGAACAAAACCCGCAAGAAAACTTGAAAATTTCAAGGCAAAGTCACCCCTCGACTGGAAAATATAAAACCTTGAATATCTCGGAAACGGAGGCAGCTAGAGGGTCCAAACTTGCACTTTTTCAAATGGCCCTACCTCGAAAACTGCGGCAGCTAGAGAGTTAATTTGGGTCTTCAAATGCAGCTTGTACCATGCCCTAAAAACCAAAAATAGGATTCCGGAGCAAAACCCGCAAGAAAACTTGAAAATTTCAAGGCAAAGTCACCCCTCGACTGGAAAATATAAAACCTTGAATATCTCGGAAACGGAGGCAGCTAGAGGGTCCAAACTTGCACTTTTTCAAATGGCTGTAACTCGAAAACAACGGCAGCTAGAGAGTTGATTTGGGTCTTCAAATGCAGCTTGTACCATGCCCTAAAAACCAAAAATAGGATTCCGGAGCAAAACCCGCAAGAAAACTTGAAAATTTCAAGGCAAAGTCACCCCTCGACTGGAAAATATAAAACCTTGAATATCTCGGAAACGGAGGCAGCTAGAGGGTCCAAACTTGCACTTTTTCAAATGGCCCTACCTCGAAAACTGCGGCAGCTAGAGAGTTGATTTGGGTCTTAAAATGCAGCTTGTACCATGCCCTAAAAACCAAAAATAGGATTCCGGAACAAAACCCGCAAGAAAATTCGAAAATTTCAAGGCAAAGTCACCCCTCGACTGGAAAATATAAAACCTTGAATATCTCGGAAACGGAGGCAGCTAGAGGGTCCAAACTTGCACTTTTTCAAATGGCCCTACCTCGAAAACTACGGCAGCTAGAGAGTTGATTTTGGTCTTAAAATGCAGCTTATACCATGCCCTAAAAACCAAAAATAGGATTCCGGAACAAAACCCGCAAGAAAACTTGAAAATTTCAAGGCAAAGTCACCCCTCGACTGGAAAATATAAAACCTTGAATATCTCGGAAACGGAGGCAGCTAGAGGGTCCAAACTTGCACTTTTTCAAATGGCCCTACCTCGAAAACTGCGGCAGCTAGAGAGTTGATTTGGGTCTTCAAATGCAGCTTGTACCATGCTCTAAAAACCAAAAATAGGATTCCGGAACAAAACCCGCAAGAAAACTTGAAAATTTCAAGGCAAAGTCACCCCTCGACTGGAAAATATAAAACCTTGAATATCTCGGAAACGGAGGCAGCTAGAGGGTCCAAACTTGCACTTTTTCAAATGGCTGTAACTCGAAAACTACGGCAGCTAGAGAGTTGATTTTGGTCTTAAAATGCAGCTTGTACCATGCCCTAAAAACCAAAAATAGGATTCCGGAACAAAACCCGCAAGAAAACTTGAAAATTTCAAGGCAAAGTCACCCCTCGACTGGAAAATATAAAACCTTGAATATCTCGGAAACGGAGGCAGCTAGAGGGTCCAAACTTGCACTTTTTCAAATGGCCCTACCTCGAAAACTGCGGCAGCTAGAGAGTTGATTTGGGTCTTCAAATGCAGCTTGTACCATGCTCTAAAAACCAAAAATAGGATCCGGAACAAAACCCGCAAGAAAACTTGAAAATTTCAAGGCAAAGTCACCCCTCGACTGGAAAATATAAAACCTTGAATATCTCGGAAACGGAGGCAGCTAGAGGGTCCAAACTTGCACTTTTTCAAATGGCCCTACCTCGAAAACTGCGGCAGCTAGAGAGTTGATTTGCGTCTTCAAATGCAGCTTGTACCATGCTCTAAAAACCAAAAATAGGATTCCGGAACAAAACCCGCAAGAAAACTTGAAAATTTCAAGGCAAAGTCACCCCTCGACTGGAAAATATAAAACCTTGAATATCTCGGAAACGGAGGCAGCTAGAGGGTCCAAACTTGCACTTTTTCAAATGGCCCTACCTCGAAAACTGCGGCAGCTAAAGAGTTGATTTGGGTCTTAAAATGCAGCTTGTACCATGCCCTAAAAACCAAAAATAGGATTCCGGAACAAAACCCGCAAGAAAATTTGAAAATTTCAAGGCAAAGTCACCCCTCGACTGGAAAATATAAAACCTTGAATATCTCGGAAACGGAGGCAGCTAGAGGGTCCAAACTTGCACTTTTTCAAATGGCCCTACCTCGAAAACTACGGCAGCTAGAGAGTTGATTTTGGTCTTAAAATGCAGCTTATACCATGCCCTAAAAACCAAAAATAGGATTCCGGAACAAAACCCGCAAGAAAACTTGAAAATTTCAAGGCAAAGTCACCCCTCGACTGGAAAATATAAAACCTTGAATATCTCGGAAACGGAGGCAGCTAGAGGGTCCAAACTTGCACTTTTTCAAATGGCCCTACCTCGAAAACTGCGGCAGCTAGAGAGTTGATTTGGGTCTTCAAATGCAGCTTGTACCATGCTCTAAAAACCAAAAATAGGATTCCGGAACAAAACCCGCAAGAAAACTTGAAAATTTCAAGGCAAAGTCACCCCTCGACTGGAAAATATAAAACCTTGAATATCTCGGAAACGGAGGCAGCTAGAGGGTCCAAACTTGCACTTTTTCAAATGGCTGTAACTCGAAAACTACGGCAGCTAGAGAGTTGATTTGGGTCTTAAAATGCAGCTTGTACCATGCTCTAAAAACCAAAAATAGGATTCCGGAACACAACCCGCAAGAAAACTTGAAAATTTCAAGGCAAAGTCACCCCTCGACTGAAAAATATAAAACCTTGAATATCTCGGAAACGGAGGCAGCTAGAGCGTCCAAACTTGCACTTTTTCAAATGGCTGTAACTCGAAAACTACGGCAGCTAGAGAGTTGATTTGGGTCTTCAAATGCAGCTTGTACCATGCTCTAAAAACCAAAAATAGGATTCCGGAACAAAACCCGCAAGAAAACTTGAAAATTTCAAGGCAAAGTCACCCCTCGACTGGAAAATATAAAACCTTGAATATCTCGGAAACGGAGGCAGCTAGAGGGTCCAAACTTGCACTTTTTCAAATGGCCCTACCTCGAAAACTGCGGCAGCTAGAGAGTTGATTTGGGTCTTCAAATGCAGCTTGTACCATGCTCTAAAAACCAAAAATAGGATTCCGGAACAAAACCCGCAAGAAAACTTGAAAATTTCAAGGCAAAGTCACCCCTCGACTGGAAAATATAAAACCTTGAATATCTCGGAAACGGAGGCAGCTAGAGGGTCCAAACTTGCACTTTTTCAAATGGCCCTACCTCGAAAACTACGGCAGCTAGAGAGTTGATTTTGGTCTTAAAATGCAGCTTATACCATGCCCTAAAAACCAAAAATAGGATTCCGGAACAAAACCCGCAAGAAAACTTGAAAATTTCAAGGCAAAGTCACCCCTCGACTGGAAAATATAAAACCTTGAATATCTCGGAAACGGAGGCAGCTAGAGGGTCCAAACTTGCACTTTTTCAAATGGCTGTAACTCGAAAACTACGGCAGCTAGAGAGTTGATTTTGGTCTTAAAATGCAGCTTGTACCATGCCCTAAAAACCAAAAATAGGATTCCGGAACAAAACCCGCAAGAAAACTTGAAAATTTCAAGGCAAAGTCACCCCTCGACTGGAAAATATAAAACCTTGAATATCTCGGAAACGGAGGCAGCTAGAGGGTCCAAACTTGCACTTTTTCAAATGGCTGTAACTCGAAAACTACGGCAGCAAGAGAGTTGATTTTGGTCTTAAAATGCAGCTTGTACCATGCCCTAAAAACCAAAAATAGGATTCCGGAACAAAACCCGCAAGAAAACTTGAAAATTTCAAGGCAAAGTCACCCCTCGACTGGAAAATATAAAACCTTGAATATCTCGGAAACGGAGGCAGCTAGAGGGTCCAAACTTGCACTTTTTCAAATGGCCCTACCTCGAAAACTACGGCAGCTAGAGAGTTGATTTGGGTCTTCAAATGCAGCTTGTACCATGCTCTAAAAACCAAAAATAGGATTCCGGAACAAAACCCGCAAGAAAACTTGAAAATTTCAAGGCAAAGTCACCCCTCGACTGGAAAATATAAAACCTTGAATATCTCGGAAACGGAGGCAGCTAGAGGGTCCAAACTTGCACTTTTTCAAATTGCTGTAACTCGAAAACTACGGCAGCTAGAGAGTTAATTTGGGTCTTAAAATGCAGCTTGTACCATGCCCTAAAAACCAAAAATAGGATTCCGGAACAAAACCCGCAAGAAAACTTGAAAATTTCAAGGCAAAGTCACCCCTCGACTGGAAAATATAAAACCTTGAATATCTCGGAAACGGAGGCAGCTAGAGGGTCCAAACTTGCACTTTTTCAAATGGCCCTACCTCGAAAACTGCGGCAGCTAGAGAGTTAATTTGGGTCTTCAAATGCAGCTTGTACCATGCCCTAAAAACCAAAAATAGGATTCCGGAGCAAAACCCGCAAGAAAACTTGAAAATTTCAAGGCAAAGTCACCCCTCGACTGGAAAATATAAAACCTTGAATATCTCGGAAACGGAGGCAGCTAGAGGGTCCAAACTTGCACTTTTTCAAATGGCTGTAACTCGAAAACAACGGCAGCTAGAGAGTTGATTTGGGTCTTCAAATGCAGCTTGTACCATGCCCTAAGAACCAAAAATAGGATTCCGGAACAAAACCCGCAAGAAAACTTGAAAATTTCAAGGCAAAGTCACCCCTCGACTGGAAAATATAAAACCTTGAATATCTCGGAAACGGAGGCAGCTAGAGGGTCCAAACTTGCACTTTTTCAAATGGCCCTACCTCGAAAACTGCGGCAGCTAGAGAGTTGATTTGGGTCTTCAAATGCAGCTTGTACCATGCCCTAAAAACCAAAAATAGGATTCCGGAACAAAACCCGCAAGAAAACTTGAAAATTTCAAGGCAAAGTCACCCCTCGACTGGAAAATATAAAACCTTGAATATCTCGGAAACGGAGGCAGCTAGAGGGTCCAAACTTGCACTTTTTCAAATGGCTGTAACTCGAAAACTACGGCAGCTAGAGAGTTGATTTTGGTCTTAAAATGCAGCTTGTACCATGCCCTAAAAACCAAAAATAGGATTCCGGAACAAAACCCGCAAGAAAACTTGAAAATTTCAAGGCAAAGTCACCCCTCGACTGGAAAATATAAAACCTTGAATATCTCGGAAACGGAGGCAGCTAGAGGGTCCAAACTTGCACTTTTTCAAATGGCCCTACCTCGAAAACTGCGGCAGCTAGAGAGTTGATTTGGGTCTTCAAATGCAGCTTGTACCATGCTCTAAAAACCAAAAATAGGATTCCGGAACAAAACCCGCAAGAAAACTTGAAAATTTCAAGGCAAAGTCACCCCTCGACTGGAAAATATAAAACCTTGAATATCTCGGAAACGGAGGCAGCTAGAGGGTCCAAACTTGCACTTTTTCAAATGGCTGTAACTCGAAAACTACGGCAGCTAGAGAGTTTATTTTGGTCTTAAAATGCAGCTTGTACCATGCCCTAAAAACCAAAAATAGGATTCCGGAACAAAACACGCAAGAAAACTTGAAAATTTCAAGGCAAAGTCACCCCTCGACTGGAAAATATAAAACCTTGAATATCTCGGAAACGGAGGCAGCTAGAGGGTCCAAACTTGCACTTTTTCAAATGGCCCTACCTCGTAAACTGCGGCAGCTAGAGAGTTGATTTGGGTCTTCAAATGCAGCTTGTACCATGCTCTAAAAACCAAAAATAGGATCCGGAACAAAACCCGCAAGAAAACTTGAAAATTTCAAGGCAAAGTCACCCCTCGACTGGAAAATATAAAACCTTGAATATCTCGGAAACGGAGGCAGCTAGAGGGTCCAAACTTGCACTTTTTCAAATGGCCCTACCTCGTAAACTGCGGCAGCTAGAGAGTTGATTTGGGTCTTCAAATGCAGCTTGTACCATGCTCTAAAAACCAAAAATAGGATCCGGAACAAAACCCGCAAGAAAACTTGAAAATTTCAAGGCAAAGTCACCCCTCGACTGGAAAATATAAAACCTTGAATATCTCGGAAACGGAGGCAGCTAGAGGGTCCAAACTTGCACTTTTTCAAATGGCCCTACCTCGTAAACTGCGGCAGCTAGAGAGTTGATTTGGGTCTTCAAATGCAGCTTGTACCATGCTCTAAAAACCAAAAATAGGATCCGGAACAAAACCCGCAAGAAAACTTGAAAATTTCAAGGCAAAGTCACCCCTCGACTGGAAAATATAAAACCTTGAATATCTCGGAAACGGAGGCAGCTAGAGGGTCCAAACTTGCACTTTTTCAAATGGCTGTAACTCGAAAACTACGGCAGCTAGAGAGTTGATTTTGGTCTTAAAATGCAGCTTGTACCATGCCCTAAAACCAAAAATAGGATTCCGGAACAAAACCCGCAAGAAAACTTGAAAATTTCAAGGCAAAGTCACCCCTCGACTGGAAAATATAAGACCTTGAATATCTCGGAAACGGAGGCAGCTAGAGGGTCCAAACTTGCACTTTTTCAAATGGCCCTACCTCGAAAACTACGGCAGCTAGAGAGTTGATTTTGGTCTTAAAATGCAGCTTATACCATGCCCTAAAAACCAAAAATAGGATTCCGGAACAAAACCCGCAAGAAAACTTGAAAATTTCAAGGCAAAGTCACCCCTCGACTGGAAAATATAAAACCTTGAATATCTCGGAAACGGAGGCAGCTAGAGGGTCCAAACTTGCACTTTTTCAAATGGCCCTACCTCGAAAACTACGGCAGCTAGAGAGTTGATTTTGGTCTTAAAATGCAGCTTATACCATGCCCTAAAAACCAAAAATAGGATTCCGGAACAAAACCCGCAAGAAAACTTGAAAATTTCAAGGCAAAGTCACCCCTCGACTGGAAAATATAAAACCTTGAATATCTCGGAAACGGAGGCAGCTAGAGGGTCCAAACTTGCACTTTTTCAAATGGCCCTACCTCGAAAACTACGGCAGCTAGAGAGTTGATTTTGGTCTTAAAATGCAGCTTATACCATGCCCTAAAAAACCAAAAATAGGATTCCGGAACAAAACCCGCAAGAAAACTTGAAAATTTCAAGGCAAAGTCACCCCTCGACTGGAAAATATAAAACCTTGAATATCTCGGAAACGGAGGCAGCTAGAGGGTCCAAACTTGCACTTTTTCAAATGGCCCTACCTCGTAAACTGCGGCAGCTAGAGAGTTGATTTGGGTCTTCAAATGCAGCTTGTACCATGCTCTAAAAACCAAAAATAGGATCCGGAACAAAACCCGCAAGAAAACTTGAAAATTTCAAGGCAAAGTCACCCCTCGACTGGAAAATATAAAACCTTGAATATCTCGGAAACGGAGGCAGCTAGAGGGTCCAAACTTGCACTTTTTCAAATGGCTGTAACTCGAAAACTACGGCAGCTAGAGAGTTGATTTTGGTCTTAAAATGCAGCTTGTACCATGCCCTAAAACCAAAAATAGGATTCCGGAACAAAACCCGCAAGAAAACTTGAAAATTTCAAGGCAAAGTCACCCCTCGACTGGAAAATATAAAACCTTGAATATCTCGGAAACGGAGGCAGCTAGAGGGTCCAAACTTGCACTTTTTCAAATGGCCCTACCTCGTAAACTGCGGCAGCTAGAGAGTTGATTTGGGTCTTCAAATGCAGCTTGTACCATGCTCTAAAAACCAAAAATAGGATCCGGAACAAAACCCGCAAGAAAACTTGAAAATTTCAAGGCAAAGTCACCCCTCGACTGGAAAATATAAAACCTTGAATATCTCGGAAACGGAGGCAGCTAGAGGGTCCAAACTTGCACTTTTTCAAATGGCCCTACCTCGTAAACTGCGGCAGCTAGAGAGTTGATTTGGGTCTTCAAATGCAGCTTGTACCATGCTCTAAAAACCAAAAATAGGATCCGGAACAAAACCCGCAAGAAAACTTGAAAATTTCAAGGCAAAGTCACCCCTCGACTGGAAAATATAAAACCTTGAATATCTCGGAAACGGAGGCAGCTAGAGGGTCCAAACTTGCACTTTTTCAAATGGCTGTAACTCGAAAACTACGGCAGCTAGAGAGTTGATTTTGGTCTTAAAATGCAGCTTGTACCATGCCCTAAAACCAAAAATAGGATTCCGGAACAAAACCCGCAAGAAAACTTGAAAATTTCAAGGCAAAGTCACCCCTCGACTGGAAAATATAAGACCTTGAATATCTCGGAAACGGAGGCAGCTAGAGGGTCCAAACTTGCACTTTTTCAAATGGCCCTACCTCGAAAACTACGGCAGCTAGAGAGTTGATTTTGGTCTTAAAATGCAGCTTATACCATGCCCTAAAAACCAAAAATAGGATTCCGGAACAAAACCCGCAAGAAAACTTGAAAATTTCAAGGCAAAGTCACCCCTCGACTGGAAAATATAAAACCTTGAATATCTCGGAAACGGAGGCAGCTAGAGGGTCCAAACTTGCACTTTTTCAAATGGCCCTACCTCGAAAACTACGGCAGCTAGAGAGTTGATTTTGGTCTTAAAATGCAGCTTATACCATGCCCTAAAAACCAAAAATAGGATTCCGGAACAAAACCCGCAAGAAAACTTGAAAATTTCAAGGCAAAGTCACCCCTCGACTGGAAAATATAAAACCTTGAATATCTCGGAAACGGAGGCAGCTAGAGGGTCCAAACTTGCACTTTTTCAAATGGCCCTACCTCGAAAACTACGGCAGCTAGAGAGTTGATTTTGGTCTTAAAATGCAGCTTATACCATGCCCTAAAAAACCAAAAATAGGATTCCGGAACAAAACCCGCAAGAAAACTTGAAAATTTCAAGGCAAAGTCACCCCTCGACTGGAAAATATAAAACCTTGAATATCTCGGAAACGGAGGCAGCTAGAGGGTCCAAACTTGCACTTTTTCAAATGGCCCTACCTCGTAAACTGCGGCAGCTAGAGAGTTGATTTGGGTCTTCAAATGCAGCTTGTACCATGCTCTAAAAACCAAAAATAGGATCCGGAACAAAACCCGCAAGAAAACTTGAAAATTTCAAGGCAAAGTCACCCCTCGACTGGAAAATATAAAACCTTGAATATCTCGGAAACGGAGGCAGCTAGAGGGTCCAAACTTGCACTTTTTCAAATGGCTGTAACTCGAAAACTACGGCAGCTAGAGAGTTGATTTTGGTCTTAAAATGCAGCTTGTACCATGCCCTAAAACCAAAAATAGGATTCCGGAACAAAACCCGCAAGAAAACTTGAAAATTTCAAGGCAAAGTCACCCCTCGACTGGAAAATATAAGACCTTGAATATCTCGGAAACGGAGGCAGCTAGAGGGTCCAAACTTGCACTTTTTCAAATGGCCCTACCTCGAAAACTACGGCAGCTAGAGAGTTGATTTTGGTCTTAAAATGCAGCTTATACCATGCCCTAAAAACCAAAAATAGGATTCCGGAACAAAACCCGCAAGAAAACTTGAAAATTTCAAGGCAAAGTCACCCCTCGACTGGAAAATATAAAACCTTGAATATCTCGGAAACGGAGGCAGCTAGAGGGTCCAAACTTGCACTTTTTCAAATGGCCCTACCTCGAAAACTACGGCAGCTAGAGAGTTGATTTTGGTCTTAAAATGCAGCTTATACCATGCCCTAAAAAACCAAAAATAGGATTCCGGAACAAAACCCGCAAGAAAACTTGAAAATTTCAAGGCAAAGTCACCCCTCGACTGGAAAATATAAAACCTTGAATATCTCGGAAACGGAGGCAGCTAGAGGGTCCAAACTTGCACTTTTTCAAATGGCCCTACCTCGTAAACTGCGGCAGCTAGAGAGTTGATTTGGGTCTTCAAATGCAGCTTGTACCATGCTCTAAAAACCAAAAATAGGATCCGGAACAAAACCCGCAAGAAAACTTGAAAATTTCAAGGCAAAGTCACCCCTCGACTGGAAAATATAAAACCTTGAATATCTCGGAAACGGAGGCAGCTAGAGGGTCCAAACTTGCACTTTTTCAAATGGCTGTAACTCGAAAACTACGGCAGCTAGAGAGTTGATTTTGGTCTTAAAATGCAGCTTGTACCATGCCCTAAAACCAAAAATAGGATTCCGGAACAAAACCCGCAAGAAAACTTGAAAATTTCAAGGCAAAGTCACCCCTCGACTGGAAAATATAAGACCTTGAATATCTCGGAAACGGAGGCAGCTAGAGGGTCCAAACTTGCACTTTTTCAAATGGCCCTACCTCGAAAACTACGGCAGCTAGAGAGTTGATTTTGGTCTTAAAATGCAGCTTATACCATGCCCTAAAAACCAAAAATAGGATTCCGGAACAAAACCCGCAAGAAAACTTGAAAATTTCAAGGCAAAGTCACCCCTCGACTGGAAAATATAAAACCTTGAATATCTCGGAAACGGAGGCAGCTAGAGGGTCCAAACTTGCACTTTTTCAAATGGCCCTACCTCGTAAACTGCGGCAGCTAGAGAGTTGATTTGGGTCTTCAAATGCAGCTTGTACCATGCTCTAAAAACCAAAAATAGGATCCGGAACAAAACCCGCAAGAAAACTTGAAAATTTCAAGGCAAAGTCACCCCTCGACTGGAAAATATAAAACCTTGAATATCTCGGAAACGGAGGCAGCTAGAGGGTCCAAACTTGCACTTTTTCAAATGGCTGTAACTCGAAAACTACGGCAGCTAGAGAGTTGATTTTGGTCTTAAAATGCAGCTTGTACCATGCCCTAAAACCAAAAATAGGATTCCGGAACAAAACCCGCAAGAAAACTTGAAAATTTCAAGGCAAAGTCACCCCTCGACTGGAAAATATAAGACCTTGAATATCTCGGAAACGGAGGCAGCTAGAGGGTCCAAACTTGCACTTTTTCAAATGGCCCTACCTCGAAAACTACGGCAGCTAGAGAGTTGATTTTGGTCTTAAAATGCAGCTTATACCATGCCCTAAAAACCAAAAATAGGATTCCGGAACAAAACCCGCAAGAAAACTTGAAAATTTCAAGGCAAAGTCACCCCTCGACTGGAAAATATAAAACCTTGAATATCTCGGAAACGGAGGCAGCTAGAGGGTCCAAACTTGCACTTTTTCAAATGGCCCTACCTCGAAAACTACGGCAGCTAGAGAGTTGATTTTGGTCTTAAAATGCAGCTTATACCATGCCCTAAAAAACCAAAAATAGGATTCCGGAACAAAACCCGCAAGAAAACTTGAAAATTTCAAGGCAAAGTCACCCCTCGACTGGAAAATATAAAACCTTGAATATCTCGGAAACGGAGGCAGCTAGAGGGTCCAAACTTGCACTTTTTCAAATGGCCCTACCTCGTAAACTGCGGCAGCTAGAGAGTTGATTTGGGTCTTCAAATGCAGCTTGTACCATGCTCTAAAAACCAAAAATAGGATCCGGAACAAAACCCGCAAGAAAACTTGAAAATTTCAAGGCAAAGTCACCCCTCGACTGGAAAATATAAAACCTTGAATATCTCGGAAACGGAGGCAGCTAGAGGGTCCAAACTTGCACTTTTTCAAATGGCTGTAACTCGAAAACTACGGCAGCTAGAGAGTTGATTTTGGTCTTAAAATGCAGCTTGTACCATGCCCTAAAACCAAAAATAGGATTCCGGAACAAAACCCGCAAGAAAACTTGAAAATTTCAAGGCAAAGTCACCCCTCGACTGGAAAATATAAGACCTTGAATATCTCGGAAACGGAGGCAGCTAGAGGGTCCAAACTTGCACTTTTTCAAATGGCCCTACCTCGAAAACTACGGCAGCTAGAGAGTTGATTTTGGTCTTAAAATGCAGCTTATACCATGCCCTAAAAACCAAAAATAGGATTCCGGAACAAAACCCGCAAGAAAACTTGAAAATTTCAAGGCAAAGTCACCCCTCGACTGGAAAATATAAAACCTTGAATATCTCGGAAACGGAGGCAGCTAGAGGGTCCAAACTTGCACTTTTTCAAATGGCCCTACCTCGAAAACTACGGCAGCTAGAGAGTTGATTTTGGTCTTAAAATGCAGCTTGTACCATGCCCTAAAAACCAAAAATAGGATTCCGGAACAAAACCCGCAAGAAAACTTGAAAATTTCAAGGCAAAGTCACCCCTCGACTGGAAAATATAAAACCTTGAATATCTCGGAAACGGAGGCAGCTAGAGGGTCCAAACTTGCACTTTTTCAAATGGCTGTAACTCGAAAACTACGGCAGCTAGAGAGTTGATTTGGGTCTTAACATGCAGCTTGTACCATGCCCTAAAAACCAAAAATAGGATTCCGGAACAAAACCCGCAATAAAACTTGAAAATTTCAAGGCAAAGTCACCCCTCGACTGGAAAATATAAAACCTTGAATATCTCGGAAACGGAGGCAGCTAGAGGGTCCAAACTTGCACTTTTTCAAATGGCTGTAACTCGAAAACTACGGCAGCTAGAGAGTTGATTTTGGTCTTCAAATGCAGCTTGTACCATGCCCTAAAAACCAAAAATAGGATTCCGGAACAAAACCCGCAATAAAACTTGAAAATTTCAAGGCAAAGTCACCCCTCGACTGGAAAATATAAAACCTTGAATATCTCGGAAACGGAGGCAGCTAGAGGGTCCAAACTTGCACTTTTTCAAATGGCCCTACCTCGAAAACTGCGGCAGCTAGAGAGTTGATTTGGGTCTTCAAATGCAGCTTGTACCATGCCCTAAAAACCAAAAATAGGATTCCGGAACAAAACCCGCAAGAAAACTTGAAAATTTCAAGGCAAAGTCACCCCTCGACTGGAAAATATAAAACCTTGAATATCTCGGAAACGGAGGCAGCTAGAGGGTCCAAACTTGCACTTTTTCAAATGGCCCTACCTCGAAAACTGCGGCAGCTAGAGAGTTGATTTGGGTCTTCAAATGCAGCTTGTACCATGCCCTAAAAACCAAAAATAGGATTCCGGAGCAAAACCCGCAAGAAAACTTGAAAATTTCAAGGCAAAGTCACCCCTCGACTGGAAAATATAAAACCTTGAATATCTCGGAAACGGAGGCAGCTAGAGGGTCCAAACTTGCACTTTTTCAAATGGCTGTAACTCGAAAACAACGGCAGCTAGAGAGTTGATTTGGGTCTTCAAATGCAGCTTGTACCATGCCCTAAAAACCAAAAATAGGATTCCGGAACAAAACCCGCAAGAAAACTTGAAAATTTCAAGGCAAAGTCACCCCTCGACTGGAAAATATAAAACCTTGAATATCTCGGAAACGGAGGCAGCTAGAGGGTCCAAACTTGCACTTTTTCAAATGGCCCTACCTCGAAAACTGCGGCAGCTAGAGAGTTGATTTGGGTCTTCAAATGCAGCTTGTACCATGCCCTAAAAACCAAAAATAGGATTCCGGAACAAAACCCGCAAGAAAACTTGAAAATTTCAAGGCAAAGTCACCCCTCGACAGGAAAATGTAAAACCTTGAATATCTCGGAAACGGAGGCAGCTAGAGGGTCCAAACTTGCACTTTTTCAAATGGCTGTAACTCGAAAACTACGGCAGCTAGAGAGTTGATTTTGGTCTTCAAATGCAGCTTGTACCATGCCCTAAAAACCAAAAATAGGATTCCGGAACAAAACCCGCAAGAAAACTTGAAAATTTCAAGGCAAAGTCACCCCTCGACTGGAAAATATAAAACCTTGAATATCTCGGAAACGGAGGCAGCTAGAGGGTCCAAACTTGCACTTTTTCAAATGGCTATAACTCGAAAACTACGGCAGCTAGAGAGTTGATTTTGGTCTTCAAATGCAGCTTGTACCATGCCCTAAAAACCAAAAATAGGATTCCGGAACAAAACCCGCAAGAAAACTTGAAAATTTCAAGGTAAAGTCACCCCTCGACTGGAAAATATAAAACCTTGAATATCTCGGAAACGGAGGCAGCTAGAGGGTCCAAACTTGCACTTTTTCAAATGGCTGTAACTCGAAAACTACGGCAGCTAGAGAGTTGATTTGGGTTTTAAAATGCAGCTTGT
This sequence comes from Chloromyia formosa, assembly GCA_964017055.1. Classification (NCBI taxonomy): domain Eukaryota; kingdom Metazoa; phylum Arthropoda; class Insecta; order Diptera; family Stratiomyidae; genus Chloromyia; species Chloromyia formosa. The sequence goes on from OZ024818.1 coordinate 48,770,708, forward strand.
ACCATGCCCTAAAAACCAAAAATAGGATTCCGGAACAAAACCAGCAAGAAAACTTGAAAATTTCAAGGCAAAGTCACCCCTCGACAGGAAAATGTAAAACCTTGAATATCTCGGAAACGGAGGCAGCTAGAGGGTCCAAACTTGCACTTTTTCAAATGGCTGTAACTCGAAAACTACGGCAGCTAGAGAGTTGATTTTGGTCTTCAAATGCAGCTTGTACCATGCCCTAAAAACCAAAAATAGGATTCCGGAACAAAACCCGCAAGAAAACTTGAAAATTTCAAGGCAAAGTCACCCCTCGACTGGAAAATATAAAACCTTGAATATCTCGGAAACGGAGGCAGCTAGAGGGTCCAAACTTGCACTTTTTCAAATGGCTGTAACTCGAAAACTACGGCAGCTAGAGAGTTGATTTTGGTCTTCAAATGCAGCTTGTACCATGCCCTAAAAACCAAAAATAGGATTCCGGAACAAAACCCGCAAGAAAACTTGAAAATTTCAAGGTAAAGTCACCCCTCGACTGGAAAATATAAAACCTTGAATATCTCGGAAACGGAGGCAGCTAGAGGGTCCAAACTTGCACTTTTTCAAATGGCTGTAACTCGAAAACTACGGCAGCTAGAGAGTTGATTTGGGTTTTAAAATGCAGCTTGTACCATGCCCTAAAACCAAAAATAGGATTCCGGAACAAAACCAGCAAGAAAACTTGAAAATTTCAAGGCAAAGTCACCCCTCGACAGGAAAATGTAAAACCTTGAATATCTCGGAAACGGAGGCAGCTAGAGGGTCCAAACTTGCACTTTTTCAAATGGCTGTAACTCGAAAACTACGGCAGCTAGAGAGTTGATTTTGGTCTTAAAATGCAGCTTGTACCATGCCCTAAAAACCAAAAATAGGATTCCGGAACAAAACCCGCAAGAAAACTTGAAAATTTCAAGGCAAAGTCACCCCTCGACTGGAAAATATAAAACCTTGAATATCTCGGAAACGGAGGCAGCTAGAGGGTCCAAACTTGCACTTTTTCAAATGGCCCTACCTCGAAAACTGCGGCAGCTAGAGAGTTGATTTGGGTCTTCAAATGCAGCTTGTACCATGCCCTAAAAACCAAAAATAGGATTCCGGAACAAAACCCGCAAGAAAACTTGAAAATTTCAAAGCAAAGTCACCCCTCGACTGGAAAATATAAAACCTTGAATATCTCGGAAACGGAGGCAGCTAGAGGGTCCAAACTTGCACTTTTTCAAATGGCTGTAACTCGAAAACTACGGCAGCTAGAGAGTTGATTTTGGTCTTAAAATGCAGCTTGTACCATGCCCTAAAAACCAAAAATAGGATTCCGGAACAAAACCCGCAAGAAAACTTGAAAATTTCAAGGCAAAGTCACCCCTCGACTGGAAAATATAAAACCTTGAATATCTCGGAAACGGAGGCAGCTAGAGGGTCCAAACTTGCACTTTTTCAAATGGCTGTAACTCGAAAACTACGGCAGCTAGAGAGTTGATTTGGGTCTTAAAATGCAGCTTGTACCATGCCCTAAAAACCAAAAATAGGATTCCGGAACAAAACCCGCAAGAAAACTTGAAAATTTCAAGGCAAAGTCACCCCTCGACTGGAAAATATAAAACCTTGAATATCTCGGAAACGGAGGCAGCTAGAGGGTCCAAACTTGCACTTTTTCAAATGGCCCTACCTCGAAAACTACGGCAGCTAGAGAGTTGATTTTGGTCTTAAAATGCAGCTTGTACCATGCCCTAAAAACCAAAAATAGGATTCCGGAACAAAACCCGCAAGAAAACTTGAAAATTTCAAGGCAAAGTCACCCCTCGACTGGAAAATATAAAACCTTGAATATCTCGGAAACGGAGGCAGCTAGAGGGTCCAAACTTGCACTTTTTCAAATGGCTGTAACTCGAAAACTACGGCAGCTAGAGAGTTGATTTTGGTCTTAAAATGCAGCTTGTACCATGCCCTAAAAACCAAAAATAGGATTCCGGAACAAAACCCGCAAGAAAACTTGAAAATTTCAAGGCAAAGTCACCCCTCGACTGGAAAATATAAAACCTTGAATATCTCGGAAACGGAGGCAGCTAGAGGGTCCAAACTTGCACTTTTTCAAATGGCCCTACCTCGAAAACTGCGGCAGCTAGAGAGTTGATTTGGGTCTTAAAATGCAGCTTGTACCATGCCCTAAAAACCAAAAATAGGATTCCGGAACAAAACCCGCAAGAAAACTTGAAAATTTCAAGGCAAAGTCACCCCTCGACTGGAAAATATAAAACCTTGAATATCTCGGAAACGGAGGCAGCTAGAGGGTCCAAACTTGCACTTTTTCAAATGGCTGTAACTCGAAAACTACGGCAGCTAGAGAGTTGATTTGGGTCTTAACATGCAGCTTGTACCATGCCCTAAAAACCAAAAATAGGATTCCGGAACAAAACCCGCAAGAAAACTTGAAAATTTCAAGGCAAAGTCACCCCTCGACTGGAAAATATAAAACCTTGAATATCTCGGAAACGGAGGCAGCTAGAGGGTCCAAACTTGCACTTTTTCAAATGGCTGTAACTCGAAAACTACGGCAGCTAGAGAGTTGATTTTGGTCTTCAAATGCAGCTTGTACCATGCCCTAAAAACCAAAAATAGGATTCCGGAACAAAACCCGCAATAAAACTTGAAAATTTCAAGGCAAAGTCACCCCTCGACTGGAAAATATAAAACCTTGAATATCTCGGAAACGGAGGCAGCTAGAGGGTCCAAACTTGCACTTTTTCAAATGGCCCTACCTCGAAAACTGCGGCAGCTAGAGAGTTGATTTGGGTCTTAAAATGCAGCTTGTACCATGCCCTAAAAACCAAAAATAGGATTCCGGAACAAAACCCGCAAGAAAACTTGAAAATTTCAAGGCAAAGTCACCCCTCGACTGGAAAATATAAAACCTTGAATATCTCGGAAACGGAGGCAGCTAGAGGGTCCAAACTTGCACTTTTTCAAATGGCCCTACCTCGAAAACTGCGGCAGCTAGAGAGTTGATTTGGGTCTTCAAATGCAGCTTGTACCATGCCCTAAAAACCAAAAATAGGATTCCGGAGCAAAACCCGCAAGAAAACTTGAAAATTTCAAGGCAAAGTCACCCCTCGACTGGAAAATATAAAACCTTGAATATCTCGGAAACGGAGGCAGCTAGAGGGTCCAAACTTGCACTTTTTCAAATGGCTGTAACTCGAAAACAACGGCAGCTAGAGAGTTGATTTGGGTCTTCAAATGCAGCTTGTACCATGCCCTAAAAACCAAAAATAGGATTCCGGAACAAAACCCGCAAGAAAACTTGAAAATTTCAAGGCAAAGTCACCCCTCGACTGGAAAATATAAAACCTTGAATATCTCGGAAACGGAGGCAGCTAGAGGGTCCAAACTTGCACTTTTTCAAATGGCCCTACCTCGAAAACTGCGGCAGCTAGAGAGTTGATTTGGGTCTTCAAATGCAGCTTGTACCATGCCCTAAAAACCAAAAATAGGATTCCGGAACAAAACCCGCAAGAAAACTTGAAAATTTCAAGGCAAAGTCACCCCTCGACAGGAAAATGTAAAACCCTGAATATCTCGGAAACGGAGGCAGCTAGAGGGTCCAAACTTGCACTTTTTCAAATGGCTGTAACTCGAAAACTACGGCAGCTAGAGAGTTGATTTTGGTCTTCAAATGCAGCTTGTACCATGCCCTAAAAACCAAAAATAGGATTCCGGAACAAAACCCGCAAGAAAACTTGAAAATTTCAAGGCAAAGTCACCCCTCGACTGGAAAATATAAAACCTTGAATATCTCGGAAACGGAGGCAGCTAGAGGGTCCAAACTTGCACTTTTTCAAATGGCTATAACTCGAAAACTACGGCAGCTAGAGAGTTGATTTTGGTCTTCAAATGCAGCTTGTACCATGCCCTAAAAACCAAAAATAGGATTCCGGAACAAAACCCGCAAGAAAACTTGAAAATTTCAAGGCAAAGTCACCCCTCGACTGGAAAATATAAAACCTTGAATATCTCGGAAACGGAGGCAGCTAGAGGGTCCAAACTTGCACTTTTTCAAATGGGTGTAACTCGAAAACTACGGCAGCTAGAGAGTTGATTTGGGTCTTAAAATGCAGCTTGTACCATGCCCTAAAAACCAAAAATAGGATTCCGGAACAAAACCAGCAAGAAAACTTGAAAATTTCAAGGAAAAGTCACCCCTCGACAGGAAAATGTAAAACCTTGAATATATCGGAAACGGAGGCAGCTAGAGGGTCCAAACTTGCACTTTTTCAAATGGCTGTAACTCGAAAACTACGGCAGCTAGAGAGTTGATTTGGGTCTTAAAATGCAGCTTGTACCATGCCCTAAAAACCAAAAATAGGATTCCGGAACAAAACCCGCAAGAAAACTTGAAAATTTCAAAGCAAAGTCACCCCTCGACTGGAAAATGTAAAACCTTGAATATCTCGGAAACGGAGGCAGCTAGAGGGTCCAAACTTGCACTTTTTCAAATGGCTATAACTCGAAAACTACGGCAGCTAGAGAGTTGATTTCGGTCTTCAAATGCAGCTTGTACCATGCCCTAAAAACCAAAAATAGGATTCCGGAACAAAACCCGCAAGAAAACTTGAAAATTTCAAGGCAAAGTCACCCCTCGACTGGAAAATATAAAACCTTGAATATCTCGGAAACGGAGGCAGCTAGAGGGTCCAAACTTGCACTTTTTCAAATGGCTGTAACTCGAAAACTACGGCAGCTAGAGAGTTGATTTGGGTCTTAAAATGCAGCTTGTACCATGCCCTAAAAACCAAAAATAGGATTCCGGAACAAAACCAGCAAGAAAACTTGAAAATTTCAAGGCAAAGTCACCCCTCGACAGGAAAATGTAAAACCTTGAATATATCGGAAACGGAGGCAGCTAGAGGGTCCAAACTTTCACTTTTTCAAATGGCTGTAACTCGAAAACTACGGCAGCTAGAGAGTTGATTTTGGTCTTAAAATGCAGCTTGTACCATGCCCTAAAAACCAAAAATAGGATTCCGGAACAAAACCCGCAAGAAAACTTGAAAATTTCAAGGCAAAGTCACCCCTCGACTGGAAAATATAAAACCTTGAATATCTCGGAAACGGAGGCAACTAGAGGGTCCAAACTTGCACTTTTTCAAATGGCCCTACCTCGAAAACTGCGGCAGCTAGAGAGTTGATTTGGGTCTTCAAATGCAGCTTGTACCATGCCCTAAAAACCAAAAATAGGATTCCGGAACAAAACCCCCAAGAAAACTTGAAAATTTCAAGGCAAAGTCACCCCTCGACTGGAAAATATAAAACCTTGAATATCTCGGAAACGGAGGCAGCTAGAGGGTCCAAACTTGCACTTTTTCAAATGGCCCTACCTCGAAAACTACGGCAGCTAGAGAGTTGATTTTGGTCTTAAAATGCAGCTTGTACCATGCCCTAAAAACCAAAAATAGGATTCCGGAACAAAACCCGCAAGAAAACTTGAAAATTTCAAGGCAAAGTCACCCCTCGACTGGAAAATATAAAACCTTGAATATCTCGGAAACGGAGGCAGCTAGAGGGTCCAAACTTGCACTTTTTCAAATGGCCCTACCTCGAAAACTGCGGCAGCTAGAGAGTTGATTTGGGTCTTCAAATGCAGCTTGTACCATGCCCTAAAAACCAAAAATAGGATTCCGGAACAAAACCCGCAAGAAAACTTGAAAATTTCAAGGCAAAGTCACCCCTCGACTGGAAAATATAAAACCTTGAATATCTCGGAAACGGAGGCAGCTAGAGGGTCCAAACTTGCACTTTTTCAAATGGCCCTACCTCGAAAACTGCGGCAGCTAGAGAGTTGATTTGGGTCTTCAAATGCAGCTTGTACCATGCCCTAAAAACCAAAAATATGATTCCGGAACAAAAACCGCAAGAAAACTTGAAAATTTCAAGGCAAAGTCACCCCTCGACTGGAAAATATAAAACCTTGAATATCTCGGAAACGGAGGCAGCTAGAGGGTCCAAACTTGCACTTTTTCAAATGGCCCTACCTCGAAAACTGCGGCAGCTAGAGAGTTGATTTGGGTCTTCAAATGCAGCTTGTACCATGCCCTAAAAACCAAAAATAGGATTCCGGAACAAAACCCCCAAGAAAACTTGAAAATTTCAAGGCAAAGTCACCCCTCGACTGGAAAATATAAAACCTTGAATATCTCGGAAACGGAGGCAGCTAGAGGGTCCAAACTTGCACTTTTTCAAATGGCCCTACCTCGAAAACTGCGGCAGCTAGAGAGTTGATTTGGGTCTTCAAATGCAGCTTGTACCATGCCCTAAAAACCAAAAATAGGATTCCGGAACAAAAACCGCAAGAAAACTTGAAAATTTCAAGGCAAAGTCACCCCTCGACTGGAAAATATAAAACCTTGAATATCTCGGAAACGGAGGCAGCTAGAGGGTCCAAACTTGCACTTTTTCAAATGGCCCTACCTCGAAAACTGCGGCAGCTAGAGAGTTGATTTGGGTCTTCAAATGCAGCTTGTACCATGCCCTAAAAACCAAAAATAGGATTCCGGAACAAAACCCGCAAGAAAACTTGAAAATTTCAAGGCAAAGTCACCCCTCGACTGGAAAATATAAAACCTTGAATATCTCGGAAACGGAGGCAACTAGAGGGTCCAAACTTGCACTTTTTCAAATGGCCCTACCTCGAAAACTGCGGCAGCTAGAGAGTTGATTTGGGTCTTCAAATGCAGCTTGTACCATGCCCTAAAAACCAAAAATAGGATTCCGGAACAAAACCCCCAAGAAAACTTGAAAATTTCAAGGCAAAGTCACCCCTCGACTGGAAAATATAAAACCTTGAATATCTCGGAAACGGAGGCAGCTAGAGGGTCCAAACTTGCACTTTTTCAAATGGCCCTACCTCGAAAACTGCGGCAGCTAGAGAGTTGATTTGGGTCTTCAAATGCAGCTTGTACCATGCCCTAAAAACCAAAAATATGATTCCGGAACAAAAACCGCAAGAAAACTTGAAAATTTCAAGGCAAAGTCACCCCTCGACTGGAAAATATAAAACCTTGAATATCTCGGAAACGGAGGCAGCTAGAGGGTCCAAACTTGCACTTTTTCAAATGGCCCTACCTCGAAAACTGCGGCAGCTAGAGAGTTGATTTGGGTCTTCAAATGCAGCTTGTACCATGCCCTAAAAACCAAAAATAGGATTCCGGAACAAAACCCGCAAGAAAACTTGAAAATTTCAAGGCAAAGTCACCCCTCGACTGGAAAATATAAAACCTTGAATATCTCGGAAACGGAGGCAGCTAGAGGGTCCAAACTTGCACTTTTTCAAATGGCCCTACCTCGAAAACTGCGGCAGCTAGAGAGTTGATTTGGGTCTTCAAATGCAGCTTGTACCATGCCCTAAAAACCAAAAATAGGATTCCGGAACAAAACCCCCAAGAAAACTTGAAAATTTCAAGGCAAAGTCACCCCTCGACTGGAAAATATAAAACCTTGAATATCTCGGAAACGGAGGCAGCTAGAGGGTCCAAACTTGCACTTTTTCAAATGGCCCTACCTCGAAAACTGCGGCAGCTAGAGAGTTGATTTGGGTCTTCAAATGCAGCTTGTACCATGCCCTAAAAACCAAAAATATGATTCCGGAACAAAAACCGCAAGAAAACTTGAAAATTTCAAGGCAAAGTCACCCCTCGACTGGAAAATATAAAACCTTGAATATCTCGGAAACGGAGGCAGCTAGAGGGTCCAAACTTGCACTTTTTCAAATGGCCCTACCTCGAAAACTGCGGCAGCTAGAGAGTTGATTTGGGTCTTCAAATGCAGCTTGTACCATGCCCTAAAAACCAAAAATAGGATTCCGGAACAAAACCCCCAAGAAAACTTGAAAATTTCAAGGCAAAGTCACCCCTCGACTGGAAAATATAAAACCTTGAATATCTCGGAAACGGAGGCAGCTAGAGGGTCCAAACTTGCACTTTTTCAAATGGCCCTACCTCGAAAACTGCGGCAGCTAGAGAGTTGATTTGGGTCTTCAAATGCAGCTTGTACCATGCCCTAAAAACCAAAAATAGGATTCCGGAACAAAAACCGCAAGAAAACTTGAAAATTTCAAGGCAAAGTCACCCCTCGACTGGAAAATATAAAACCTTGAATATCTCGGAAACGGAGGCAGCTAGAGGGTCCAAACTTGCACTTTTTCAAATGGCCCTACCTCGAAAACTGCGGCAGCTAGAGAGTTGATTTGGGTCTTCAAATGCAGCTTGTACCATGCCCTAAAAACCAAAAATAGGATTCCGGAACAAAACCCGCAAGAAAACTTGAAAATTTCAAGGCAAAGTCACCCCTCGACTGGAAAATATAAAACCTTGAATATCTCGGAAACGGAGGCAACTAGAGTGTCCAAACTTGCACTTTTTCAAATGGCCCTACCTCGAAAACTGCGGCAGCTAGAGAGTTGATTTGGGTCTTCAAATGCAGCTTGTACCATGCCCTAAAAACCAAAAATAGGATTCCGGAACAAAACCCCCAAGAAAACTTGAAAATTTCAAGGCAAAGTCACCCCTCGACTGGAAAATATAAAACCTTGAATATCTCGGAAACGGAGGCAGCTAGAGGGTCCAAACTTGCACTTTTTCAAATGGCCCTACCTCGAAAACTGCGGCAGCTAGAGAGTTGATTTGGGTCTTCAAATGCAGCTTGTACCATGCCCTAAAAACCAAAAATATGATTCCGGAACAAAAACCGCAAGAAAACTTGAAAATTTCAAGGCAAAGTCACCCCTCGACTGGAAAATATAAAACCTTGAATATCTCGGAAACGGAGGCAGCTAGAGGGTCCAAACTTGCACTTTTTCAAATGGCCCTACCTCGAAAACTGCGGCAGCTAGAGAGTTGATTTGGGTCTTCAAATGCAGCTTGTACCATGCCCTAAAAACCAAAAATAGGATTCCGGAACAAAACCCGCAAGAAAACTTGAAAATTTCAAGGCAAAGTCACCCCTCGACTGGAAAATATAAAACCTTGAATATCTCGGAAACGGAGGCAACTAGAGGGTCCAAACTTGCACTTTTTCAAATGGCCCTACCTCGAAAACTGCGGCAGCTAGAGAGTTGATTTGGGTCTTCAAATGCAGCTTGTACCATGCCCTAAAAACCAAAAATAGGATTCCGGAACAAAACCCCCAAGAAAACTTGAAAATTTCAAGGCAAAGTCACCCCTCGACTGGAAAATATAAAACCTTGAATATCTCGGAAACGGAGGCAGCTAGAGGGTCCAAACTTGCACTTTTTCAAATGGCCCTACCTCGAAAACTGCGGCAGCTAGAGAGTTGATTTGGGTCTTCAAATGCAGCTTGTACCATGCCCTAAAAACCAAAAATAGGATTCCGGAACAAAAACCGCAAGAAAACTTGAAAATTTCAAGGCAAAGTCACCCCTCGACTGGAAAATATAAAACCTTGAATATCTCGGAAACGGAGGCAGCTAGAGGGTCCAAACTTGCACTTTTTCAAATGGCCCTACCTCGAAAACTGCGGCAGCTAGAGAGTTGATTTTGGTCTTCAAATGCAGCTTGTACCATGCCCTAAAAACCAAAAATAGGATTCCGGAACAAAACCCGCAAGAAAACTTGAAAATTTCAAGGCAAAGTCACCCCTCGACTGGAAAATATAAAACCTTGAATATCTCGGAAACGGAGGCAACTAGAGGGTCCAAACTTGCACTTTTTCAAATGGCCCTACCTCGAAAACTGCGGCAGCTAGAGAGTTGATTTGGGTCTTCAAATGCAGCTTGTACCATGCCCTAAAAACCAAAAATAGGATTCCGGAACAAAACCCCCAAGAAAACTTGAAAATTTCAAGGCAAAGTCACCCCTCGACTGGAAAATATAAAACCTTGAATATCTCGGAAACGGAGGCAGCTAGAGGGTCCAAACTTGCACTTTTTCAAATGGCCCTACCTCGAAAACTGCGGCAGCTAGAGAGTTGATTTGGGTCTTCAAATGCAGCTTGTACCATGCCCTAAAAACCAAAAATATGATTCCGGAACAAAAACCGCAAGAAAACTTGAAAATTTCAAGGCAAAGTCACCCCTCGACTGGAAAATATAAAACCTTGAATATCTCGGAAACGGAGGCAGCTAGAGGGTCCAAACTTGCACTTTTTCAAATGGCCCTACCTCGAAAACTGCGGCAGCTAGAGAGTTGATTTGGGTCTTCAAATGCAGCTTGTACCATGCCCTAAAAACCAAAAATATGATTCCGGAACAAAAACCGCAAGAAAACTTGAAAATTTCAAGGCAAAGTCACCCCTCGACTGGAAAATATAAAACCTTGAATATCTCGGAAACGAAGGCAGCTAGAGGGTCCAAACTTGCACTTTTTCAAATGGCTGTAACTCGAAAACAACGGCAGCTAGAGAGTTGATTTGGGTCTTCAAATGCAGCTTGTACCATGCCCTAAAAACCAAAAATAGGATTCCGGAACAAAACCCGCAAGAAAACTTGAAAATTTCAAGGCAAAGTCACCCCTCGACTGGAAAATATAAAACCTTGAATATCTCGGAAACGGAGGCAGCTAGAGGGTCCAAACTTGCACTTTTTCAAATGGCCCTACCTCGAAAACTGCGGCAGCTAGAGAGTTGATTTGGGTCTTCAAATGCAGCTTGTACCATGCCCTAAAAACCAAAAATAGGATTCCGGAACAAAACCCGCAAGAAAACTTGAAAATTTCAAGGCAAAGTCACCCCTCGACAGGAAAATGTAAAACCTTGAATATCTCGGAAACGGAGGCAGCTAGAGGGTTCAAACTTGCACTTTTTCAAATGGCTGTAACTCGAAAACTACGGCAGCTAGAGAGTTGATTTTGGTCTTCAAATGCAGCTTGTACCATGCCCTAAAAACCAATAATAGGATTCCGGAACAAAACCCACAAGAAAACTTGAAAATTTCAAGGCAAAGTCACCCCTCGACTGGAAAATATAAAACCTTGAATATCTCGGAAACGGAGGCAGCTAGAGGGTCCAAACTTGCACTTTTTCAAATGGCTGTAACTCGAAAACTACGGCAGCTAGAGAGTTGATTTTGGTCTTCAAATGCAGCTTGTACCATGCCCTAAAAACCAATAATAGGATTCCGGAACAAAACCCACAAGAAAACTTGAAAATTTCAAGGCAAAGTCACCCCTCGACTGGAAAATATAAAACCTTGAATATCTCGGAAACGGAGGCAGCTAGAGGGTCCAAACTTGCACTTTTTCAAATGGCCCTACCTCGAAAACTACGGCAGCTAGAGAGTTGATTTTGGTCTTAAAATGCAGCTTGTACCATGCCCTAAAAACCAAAAATAGGATTCCGGAACAAAACCCGCAAGAAAACTTGAAAATTTCAAGGCAAAGTCACCCCTCGACTGGAAAATATAAAACCTTGAATATCTCGGAAACGGAGGCAGCTAGAGGGTCCAAACTTGCACTTTTTCAAATGGCCCTACCTCGAAAACTGCGGCAGCTAGAGAGTTGATTTGGGTCTTCAAATGCAGCTTGTACCATGCCCTAAAAACCAAAAATAGGATTCCGGAACAAAACCCCCAAGAAAACTTGAAAATTTCAAGGCAAAGTCACCCCTCGACTGGAAAATATAAAACCTTGAATATCTCGGAAACGGAGGCAGCTAGAGGGTCCAAACTTGCACTTTTTCAAATGGCCCTACCTCGAAAACTGCGGCAGCTAGAGAGTTGATTTGGGTCTTCAAATGCAGCTTGTACCATGCCCTAAAAACCAAAAATATGATTCCGGAACAAAAACCGCAAGAAAACTTGAAAATTTCAAGGCAAAGTCACCCCTCGACTGGAAAATATAAAACCTTGAATATCTCGGAAACGGAGGCAGCTAGAGGGTCCAAACTTGCACTTTTTCAAATGGCCCTACCTCGAAAACTGCGGCAGCTAGAGAGTTGATTTGGGTCTTCAAATGCAGCTTGTACCATGCCCTAAAAACCAAAAATAGGATTCCGGAACAAAACCCCCAAGAAAACTTGAAAATTTCAAGGCAAAGTCACCCCTCGACTGGAAAATATAAAACCTTGAATATCTCGGAAACGGAGGCAGCTAGAGGGTCCAAACTTGCACTTTTTCAAATGGCCCTACCTCGAAAACTGCGGCAGCTAGAGAGTTGATTTGGGTCTTCAAATGCAGCTTGTACCATGCCCTAAAAACCAAAAATATGATTCCGGAACAAAAACCGCAAGAAAACTTGAAAATTTCAAGGCAAAGTCACCCCTCGACTGGAAAATATAAAACCTTGAATATCTCGGAAACGGAGGCAGCTAGAGGGTCCAAACTTGCACTTTTTCAAATGGCCCTACCTCGAAAACTGCGGCAGCTAGAGAGTTGATTTGGGTCTTCAAATGCAGCTTGTACCATGCCCTAAAAACCAAAAATAGGATTCCGGAACAAAACCCGCAAGAAAACTTGAAAATTTCAAGGCAAAGTCACCCCTCGACTGGAAAATATAAAACCTTGAATATCTCGGAAACGGAGGCAACTAGAGGGTCCAAACTTGCACTTTTTCAAATGGCCCTACCTCGAAAACTGCGGCAGCTAGAGAGTTGATTTGGGTCTTCAAATGCAGCTTGTACCATGCCCTAAAAACCAAAAATAGGATTCCGGAACAAAACCCCCAAGAAAACTTGAAAATTTCAAGGCAAAGTCACCCCTCGACTGGAAAATATAAAACCTTGAATATCTCGGAAACGGAGGCAGCTAGAGGGTCCAAACTTGCACTTTTTCAAATGGCCCTACCTCGAAAACTGCGGCAGCTAGAGAGTTGATTTGGGTCTTCAAATGCAGCTTGTACCATGCCCTAAAAACCAAAAATATGATTCCGGAACAAAAACCGCAAGAAAACTTGAAAATTTCAAGGCAAAGTCACCCCTCGACTGGAAAATATAAAACCTTGAATATCTCGGAAACGGAGGCAGCTAGAGGGTCCAAACTTGCACTTTTTCAAATGGCCCTACCTCGAAAACTGCGGCAGCTAGAGAGTTGATTTGGGTCTTCAAATGCAGCTTGTACCATGCCCTAAAAACCAAAAATAGGATTCCGGAACAAAACCCCCAAGAAAACTTGAAAATTTCAAGGCAAAGTCACCCCTCGACTGGAAAATATAAAACCTTGAATATCTCGGAAACGGAGGCAGCTAGAGGGTCCAAACTTGCACTTTTTCAAATGGCCCTACCTCGAAAACTGCGGCAGCTAGAGAGTTGATTTGGGTCTTCAAATGCAGCTTGTACCATGCCCTAAAAACCAAAAATAGGATTCCGGAACAAAAACCGCAAGAAAACTTGAAAATTTCAAGGCAAAGTCACCCCTCGACTGGAAAATATAAAACCTTGAATATCTCGGAAACGGAGGCAGCTAGAGGGTCCAAACTTGCACTTTTTCAAATGGCCCTACCTCGAAAACTGCGGCAGCTAGAGAGTTGATTTGGGTCTTCAAATGCAGCTTGTACCATGCCCTAAAAACCAAAAATAGGATTCCGGAACAAAACCCGCAAGAAAACTTGAAAATTTCAAGGCAAAGTCACCCCTCGACTGGAAAATATAAAACCTTGAATATCTCGGAAACGGAGGCAGCTAGAGGGTCCAAACTTGCACTTTTTCAAATGGCTGTAACTCGAAAACTACGGCAGCTAGAGAGTTGATTTGGGTCTTAACATGCAGCTTGTACCGTGCCCTAAAAACCAAAAATAGGATTCCGGAACAAAACCCGCAAGAAAACTTGAAAATTTCAAGGCAAAGTCACCCCTCGACTGGAAAATATAAAACCTTGAATATCTCGGAAACGGAGGCAGCTAGAGGGTCCAAACTTGCACTTTTTCAAATGGCTGTAACTCGAAAACTACGGCAGCTAGAGAGTTGATTTTGGTCTTCAAATGCAGCTTGTACCATGCCCTAAAAACCAAAAATAGGATTCCGGAACAAAACCCGCAAGAAAACTTGAAAATTTCAAGGCAAAGTCACCCCTCGACTGGAAAATATAAAACCTTGAATATCTCGGAAACGGAGGCAGCTAGAGGGTCCAAACTTGCACTTTTTCAAATGGCCCTACCTCGAAAACTGCGGCAGCTAGAGAGTTGATTTGGGTCTTCAAATGCAGCTTGTACCATGCCCTAAAAACCAAAAATAGGATTCCGGAGCAAAACCCGCAAGAAAACTTGAAAATTTCAAGGCAAAGTCACCCCTCGACTGGAAAATATAAAACCTTGAATATCTCGGAAACGGAGGCAGCTAGAGGGTCCAAACTTGCACTTTTTCAAATGGCTGTAACTCGAAAACAACGGCAGCTAGAGAGTTGATTTGGGTCTTCAAATGCAGCTTGTACCATGCCCTAAAAACCAAAAATAGGATTCCGGAACAAAACCCGCAAGAAAACTTGAAAATTTCAAGGCAAAGTCACCCCTCGACTGGAAAATATAAAACCTTGAATATCTCGGAAACGGAGGCAGCTAGAGGGTCCAAACTTGCACTTTTTCAAATGGCCCTACCTCGAAAACTGCGGCAGCTAGAGAGTTGATTTGGGTCTTCAAATGCAGCTTGTACCATGCCCTAAAAACCAAAAATAGGATTCCGGAACAAAACCCGCAAGAAAACTTGAAAATTTCAAGGCAAAGTCACCCCTCGACAGGAAAATGTAAAACCTTGAATATCTCGGAAACGGAGGCAGCTAGAGGGTCCAAACTTGCACTTTTTCAAATGGCTGTAACTCGAAAACTACGGCAGCTAGAGAGTTGATTTTGGTCTTCAAATGCAGCTTGTACCATGCCCTAAAAACCAAAAATAGGATTCCGGAACAAAACCCACAAGAAAACTTGAAAATTTCAAGGCAAAGTCACCCCTCGACTGGAAAATATAAAACCTTGAATATCTCGGAAACGGAGGCAGCTAGAGGGTCCAAACTTGCACTTTTTCAAATGGCTGTAACTCGAAAACTACGGCAGCTAGAGAGTTGATTTTGGTCTTCAAATGCAGCTTGTACCATGCCCTAAAAACCAATAATAGGATTCCGGAACAAAACCCACAAGAAAACTTGAAAATTTCAAGGCAAAGTCACCCCTCGACTGGAAAATATAAAACCTTGAATATCTCGGAAACGGAGGCAGCTAGAGGGTCCAAACTTGCACTTTTTCAAATGGCTGTAACTCGAAAACTACGGCAGCTAGAGAGTTGATTTTGGTCTTAAAATGCAGCTTGTACCATGCCCTCAAAACCAAAAATAGGATTCCGGAACAAAACCCGCAAGAAAACTTGAAAATTTCAAGGCAAAGTCACCCCTCGACTGGAAAATATAAAACCTTGAATATCTCGGAAACGGAGGCAACTAGAGGGTCCAAACTTGCACTTTTTCAAATGGCCCTACCTCGAAAACTGCGGCAGCTAGAGAGTTGATTTGGGTCTTCAAATGCAGCTTGTACCATGCCCTAAAAACCAAAAATAGGATTCCGGAACAAAACCCCCAGGAAAACTTGAAAATTTCAAGGCAAAGTCACCCCTCGACTGGAAAATATAAAACCTTGAATATCTCGGAAACGGAGGCAGCTAGAGGGTCCAAACTTGCACTTTTTCAAATGGCCCTACCTCGAAAACTACGGCAGCTAGAGAGTTGATTTTGGTCTTAAAATGCAGCTTGTACCATGCCCTAAAAACCAAAAATAGGATTCCGGAACAAAACCCGCAAGAAAACTTGAAAATTTCAAGGCAAAGTCACCCCTCGACTGGAAAATATAAAACCTTGAATATCTCGGAAACGGAGGCAGCTAGAGGGTCCAAACTTGCACTTTTTCAAATGGCCCTACCTCGAAAACTGCGGCAGCTAGAGAGTTGATTTGGGTCTTTAAATGCAGCTTGTACCATGCCCTAAAAACCAAAAATAGGATTCCGGAACAAAACCCGCAAGAAAACTTGAAAATTTCAAGGCAAAGTCACCCCTCGACTGGAAAATATAAAACCTTGAATATCTCGGAAACGGAGGCAGCTAGAGGGTCCAAACTTGCACTTTTTCAAATGGCTGTAACTCGAAAACTACGGCAGCTAGAGAGTTGATTTTGGTCTTAAAATGCAGCTTGTACCATGCCCTAAAAACCAAAAATAGGATTCCGGGACAAAACCCGCAAGAAAACTTGAAAATTTCAAGGCAAAGTCACCCCTCGACTGGAAAATATAAAACCTTGAATATCTCGGAAACGGAGGCAGCTAGAGGGTCCAAACTTGCACTTTTTCAAATGGCTGTAACTCGAAAACAACGGCAGCTAGAGAGTTGATTTGGGTCTTCAAATGCAGCTTGTACCATGCCCTAAAAACCAAAAATAGGATTCCGGAACAAAACCCGCAAGAAAACTTGAAAATTTCAAGGCAAAGTCACCCCTCGACTGGAAAATATAAAACCTTGAATATCTCGGAAACGGAGGCAGCTAGAGGGTCCAAACTTGCACTTTTTCAAATGGCCCTACCTCGAAAACTGCGGCAGCTAAAGAGTTGATTTGGGTCTTAAAATGCAGCTTGTACCATGCCCTAAAAACCAAAAATAGGATTCCGGAACAAAACCCGCAAGAAAACTTGAAAATTTCAAGGCAAAGTCACCCCTCGACTGGAAAATATAAAACCTTGAATATCTCGGAAACGGAGGCAGCTAGAGGGTCCAAACTTGCACTTTTTCAAATGGCTGTAACTCGAAAACAACGGCAGCTAGAGAGTTGATTTGGGTCTTCAAATGCAGCTTGTACCATGCCCTAAGAACCAAAAATAGGATTCCGGAACAAAACCCGCAAGAAAACTTGAAAATTTCAAGGCAAAGTCACCCCTCGACTGGAAAATATAAAACCTTGAATATCTCGGAAACGGAGGCAGCTAGAGGGTCCAAACTTGCACTTTTTCAAATGGCCCTACCTCGAAAACTGCGGCAGCTAGAGAGTTGATTTGGGTCTTCAAATGCAGCTTGTACCATGCCCTAAAAACCAAAAATAGGATTCCGGAACAAAACCCGCAAGAAAACTTGAAAATTTCAAGGCAAAGTCACCCCTCGACTGGAAAATATAAAACCTTGAATATCTCGGAAACGGAGGCAGCTAGAGGGTCCAAACTTGCACTTTTTCAAATGGCTGTAACTCGAAAACTACGGCAGCTAGAGAGTTGATTTTGGTCTTAAAATGCAGCTTGTACCATGCCCTAAAAACCAAAAATAGGATTCCGGAACAAAACCCGCAAGAAAACTTGAAAATTTCAAGGCAAAGTCACCCCTCGACTGGAAAATATAAAACCTTGAATATCTCGGAAACGGAGGCAGCTAGAGGGTCCAAACTTGCACTTTTTCAAATGGCTGTAACTCGAAAACAACGGCAGCTAGAGAGTTGATTTGGGTCTTCAAATGCAGCTTGTACCATGCCCTAAGAACCAAAAATAGGATTCCGGAACAAAACCCGCAAGAAAACTTGAAAATTTCAAGGCAAAGTCACCCCTCGACTGGAAAATATAAAACCTTGAATATCTCGGAAACGGAGGCAGCTAGAGGGTCCAAACTTGCACTTTTTCAAATGGCCCTACCTCGAAAACTGCGGCAGCTAGAGAGTTGATTTGGGTCTTCAAATGCAGCTTGTACCATGCCCTAAAAACCAAAAATAGGATTCCGGAACAAAACCCGCAAGAAAACTTGAAAATTTCAAGGCAAAGTCACCCCTCGACTGGAAAATATAAAACCTTGAATATCTCGGAAACGGAGGCAGCTAGAGGGTCCAAACTTGCACTTTTTCAAATGGCTGTAACTCGAAAACAACGGCAGCTAGAGAGTTGATTTGGGTCTTCAAATGCAGCTTGTACCATGCCCTAAGAACCAAAAATAGGATTCCGGAACAAAACCCGCAAGAAAACTTGAAAATTTCAAGGCAAAGTCACCCCTCGACTGGAAAATATAAAACCTTGAATATCTCGGAAACGGAGGCAGCTAGAGGGTCCAAACTTGCACTTTTTCAAATGGCCCTACCTCGAAAACTGCGGCAGCTAGAGAGTTGATTTGGGTCTTCAAATGCAGCTTGTACCATGCCCTAAAAACCAAAAATAGGATTCCGGAGCAAAACCCGCAAGAAAACTTGAAAATTTCAAGGCAAAGTCACCCCTCGACTGGAAAATATAAAACCTTGAATATCTCGGAAACGGAGGCAGCTAGAGGGTCCAAACTTGCACTTTTTCAAATGGCCCTACCTCGAAAACTGCGGCAGCTAGAGAGTTGATTTGGGTCTTCAAATGCAGCTTGTACCATGCCCTAAAAACCAAAAATAGGATTCCGGAACAAAACCCGCAAGAAAACTTGAAAATTTCAAGGCAAAGTCACCCCTCGACTGGAAAATATAAAACCTTGAATATCTCGGAAACGGAGGCAGCTAGAGGGTCCAAACTTGCACTTTTTCAAATGGCCCTACCTCGAAAACTGCGGCAGCTAGAGAGTTGATTTGGGTCTTAAAATGCAGCTTGTACCATGCCCTAAAAACCAAAAATAGGATTCCGGAACAAAACCCGCAAGAAAACTTGAAAATTTCAAGGCAAAGTCACCCCTCGACTGGAAAATATAAAACCTTGAATATCTCGGAAACGGAGGCAGCTAGAGGGTCCAAACTTGCACTTTTTCAAATGGCTGTAACTCGAAAACAACGGCAGCTAGAGAGTTGATTTGGGTCTTCAAATGCAGCTTGTACCATGCCCTAAGAACCAAAAATAGGATTCCGGAACAAAACCCGCAAGAAAACTTGAAAATTTCAAGGCAAAGTCACCCCTCGACTGGAAAATATAAAACCTTGAATATCTCGGAAACGGAGGCAGCTAGAGGGTCCAAACTTGCACTTTTTCAAATGGCCCTACCTCGAAAACTGCGGCAGCTAGAGAGTTGATTTGGGTCTTCAAATGCAGCTTGTACCATGCCCTAAAAACCAAAAATAGGATTCCGGAACAAAACCCGCAAGAAAACTTGAAAATTTCAAGGCAAAGTCACCCCTCGACTGGAAAATATAAAACCTTGAATATCTCGGAAACGGAGGCAGCTAGAGGGTCCAAACTTGCACTTTTTCAAATGGCTGTAACTCGAAAACTACGGCAGCTAGAGAGTTGATTTTGGTCTTAAAATGCAGCTTGTACCATGCCCTAAAAACCAAAAATAGGATTCCGGAACAAAACCCGCAAGAAAACTTGAAAATTTCAAGGCAAAGTCACCCCTCGACTGGAAAATATAAAACCTTGAATATCTCGGAAACGGAGGCAGCTAGAGGGTCCAAACTTGCACTTTTTCAAATGGCTGTAACTCGAAAACTACGGCAGCTAGAGAGTTGATTTTGGTCTTAAAATGCAGCTTGTACCATGCCCTAAAAAACCAAAAATAGGATTCCGGAACAAAACCCGCAAGAAAACTTGAAAATTTCAAGGCAAAGTCACCCCTCGACTGGAAAATATAAAACCTTGAATATCTCGGAAACGGAGGCAGCTAGAGGGTCCAAACTTTCACTTTTTCAAATGGCTGTAACTCGAAAACTACGGCAGCTAGAGAGTTGATTTGGGTCTTCAAATGCAGCTTGTACCATGCCCTAAGAACCAAAAATAGGATTCCGGAACAAAACCCGCAAGAAAACTTGAAAATTTCAAGGCAAAGTCACCCCTCGACTGGAAAATATAAAACCTTGAATATCTCGGAAACGGAGGCAGCTAGAGGGTCCAAACTTGCACTTTTTCAAATGGCTGTAACTCGAAAACTACGGCAGCTAGAGAGTTGATTTTGGTCTTAAAATGCAGCTTGTACCATGCCCTAAAAACCAAAAATAGGATTCCGGAACAAAACCCGCAAGAAAACTTGAAAATTTCAATTCAAAGTCACCCCTCGACTGGAAAATATAAAACCTTGAATATCTCGGAAACGGAGGCAGCTAGAGGGTCCAAACTTGCACTTTTTCAAATGGCTGTAACTCGAAAACAACGGCAGCTAGAGAGTTGATTTGGGTCTTCAAATGCAGCTTGTACCATGCCCTAAGAACCAAAAATAGGATTCCGGAACAAAACCCGCAAGAAAACTTGAAAATTTCAAGGCAAAGTCACCCCTCGACTGGAAAATATAAAACCTTGAATATCTCGGAAACGGAGGCAGCTAGAGGGTCCAAACTTGCACTTTTTCAAATGGCCCTACCTCGAAAACTGCGGCAGCTAGAGAGTTGATTTGGGTCTTCAAATGCAGCTTGTACCATGCCCTAAAAACCAAAAATAGGATTCCGGAGCAAAACCCGCAAGAAAACTTGAAAATTTCAAGGCAAAGTCACCCCTCGACAGGAAAATGTAAAACCTTGAATATCTCGGAAACGGAGGCAGCTAGAGGGTCCAAACTTGCACTTTTTCAAATGGCTGTAACTCGAAAACTACGGCAGCTAGAGAGTTGATTTTGGTCTTAAAATGCAGCTTGTACCATGCCCTAAAAACCAAAAATAGGATTCCGGAACAAAACCCGCAAGAAAACTTGAAAATTTCAAGGCAAAGTCACCCCTCGACTGGAAAATATAAAACCTTGAATATCTCGGAAACGGAGGCAGCTAGAGGGTCCAAACTTGCACTTTTTCAAATGGCCCTACCTCGAAAACTGCGGCAGCTAGAGAGTTGATTTGGGTCTTCAAATGCAGCTTGTACCATGCCCTAAAAACCAAAAATAGGATTCCGGAGCAAAACCCGCAAGAAAACTTGAAAATTTCAAGGCAAAGTCACCCCTCGACAGGAAAATGTAAAACCTTGAATATCTCGGAAACGGAGGCAGCTAGAGGGTCCAAACTTGCACTTTTTCAAATGGCTGTAACTCGAAAACTACGGCAGCTAGAGAGTTGATTTTGGTCTTAAAATGCAGCTTGTACCATGCCCTAAAAACCAAAAATAGGATTCCGGAACAAAACCCGCAAGAAAACTTGAAAATTTCAAGGCAAAGTCACCCCTCGACTGGAAAATATAAAACCTTGAATATCTCGGAAACGGAGGCAGCTAGAGGGTCCAAACTTGCACTTTTTCAAATGGCCCTACCTCGAAAACTGCGGCAGCTAGAGAGTTGATTTGGGTCTTCAAATGCAGCTTGTACCATGCCCTAAAAACCAAAAATATGATTCCGGAACAAAAACCGCAAGAAAACTTGAAAATTTCAAGGCAAAGTCACCCCTCGACTGGAAAATATAAAACCTTGAATATCTCGGAAACGGAGGCAGCTAGAGGGTCCAAACTTGCACTTTTTCAAATGGCCCTACCTCGAAAACTGCGGCAGCTAGAGAGTTGATTTGGGTCTTAAAATGCAGCTTGTACCATGCCCTAAAAACCAAAAGTAGGATTCCGGAACAAAACCCGCAAGAAAACTTGAAAATTTCAAGGCAAAGTCACCCCTCGACTGGAAAATATAAAACCTTGAATATCTCGGAAACGGAGGCAGCTAGAGGGTCCAAACTTGCACTTTTTCAAATGGCCCTACCTCGAAAACTGCGGCAGTTAGAGAGTTGATTTGGGTCTTAAAATGCAGCTTGTACCATGCCCTAAAAACCAAAAATAGGATTCCGGAACAAAACCCGCAAGAAAACTTGAAAATTTCAAGGCAAAGTCACCCCTCGACTGGAAAATATAAAACCTTGAATATCTCGGAAACGGAGGCAGCTAGAGGGTCCAAACTTGCACTTTTTCAAATGGCTGTAACTCGAAAACAACGGCAGCTAGAGAGTTGATTTGGGTCTTCAAATGCAGCTTGTACCATGCCCTAAGAACCAAAAATAGGATTCCGGAACAAAACCCGCAAGAAAACTTGAAAATTTCAAGGCAAAGTCACCCCTCGACTGGAAAATATAAAACCTTGAATATCTCGGAAACGGAGGCAGCTAGAGGGTCCAAACTTGCACTTTTTCAAATGGCCCTACCTCGAAAACTGCGGCAGCTAGAGAGTTGATTTGGGTCTTCAAATGCAGCTTGTACCATGCCCTAAAAAACCAAAAATAGGATTCCGGAACAAAACCCGCAAGAAAACTTGAAAATTTCAAGGCAAAGTCACCCCTCGACAGGAAAATGTAAAACCTTGAATATCTCGGAAACGGAGGCAGCTAGAGGGTCCAAACTTGCACTTTTTCAAATGGCTGTAACTCGAAAACTACGGCAGCTAGAGAGTTGATTTTGGTCTTAAAATGCAGCTTGTACCATGCCCTAAAAACCAAAAATAGGATTCCGGAACAAAACCCGCAAGAAAACTTGAAAATTTCAAGGCAAAGTCACCCCTCGACTGGAAAATATAAAACCTTGAATATCTCGGAAACGGAGGCAGCTAGAGGGTCCAAACTTGCACTTTTTCAAATGGCTGTAACTCGAAAACAACGGCAGCTAGAGAGTTGATTTGGGTCTTCAAATGCAGCTTGTACCATGCCCTAAGAACCAAAAATAGGATTCCGGAACAAAACCCGCAAGAAAACTTGAAAATTTCAAGGCAAAGTCACCCCTCGACTGGAAAATATAAAACCTTGAATATCTCGGAAACGGAGGCAGCTAGAGGGTCCAAACTTGCACTTTTTCAAATGGCCCTACCTCGAAAACTGCGGCAGCTAGAGAGTTGATTTGGGTCTTCAAATGCAGCTTGTACCATGCCCTAAAAACCAAAAATAGGATTCCGGAACAAAACCCGCAAGAAAACTTGAAAATTTCAAGGCAAAGTCACCCCTCGACTGGAAAATATAAAACCTTGAATATCTCGGAAACGGAGGCAGCTAGAGGGTCCAAACTTGCACTTTTTCAAATGGCTGTAACTCGAAAACAACGGCAGCTAGAGAGTTGATTTGGGTCTTCAAATGCAGCTTGTACCATGCCCTAAGAACCAAAAATAGGATTCCGGAACAAAACCCGCAAGAAAACTTGAAAATTTCAAGGCAAAGTCACCCCTCGACTGGAAAATATAAAACCTTGAATATCTCGGAAACGGAGGCAGCTAGAGGGTCCAAACTTGCACTTTTTCAAATGGCCCTACCTCGAAAACTGCGGCAGCTAGAGAGTTGATTTGGGTCTTCAAATGCAGCTTGTACCATGCCCTAAGAACCAAAAATAGGATTCCGGAACAAAACCCGCAAGAAAACTTGAAAATTTCAAGGCAAAGTCACCCCTCGACTGGAAAATATAAAACCTTGAATATCTCGGAAACGGAGGCAGCTAGAGGGTCCAAACTTGCACTTTTTCAAATGGCCCTACCTCGAAAACTGCGGCAGCTAGAGAGTTGATTTGGGTCTTCAAATGCAGCTTGTACCATGCCCTAAAAACCAAAAATAGGATTCCGGAACAAAACCCGCAAGAAAACTTGAAAATTTCAAGGCAAAGTCACCCCTCGACAGGAAAATGTAAAACCTTGAATATCTCGGAAACGGAGGCAGCTAGAGGGTCCAAACTTGCACTTTTTCAAATGGCTGTAACTCGAAAACTACGGCAGCTAGAGAGTTGATTTTGGTCTTAAAATGCAGCTTGTACCATGCCCTAAAAACCAAAAATAGGATTCCGGAACAAAACCCGCAAGAAAACTTGAAAATTTCAAGGCAAAGTCACCCCTCGACTGGAAAATATAAAACCTTGAATATCTCGGAAACGGAGGCAGCTAGAGGGTCCAAACTTGCACTTTTTCAAATGGCTGTAACTCGAAAACAACGGCAGCTAGAGAGTTGATTTGGGTCTTCAAATGCAGCTTGTACCATGCCCTAAGAACCAAAAATAGGATTCCGGAACAAAACCCGCAAGAAAACTTGAAAATTTCAAGGCAAAGTCACCCCTCGACTGGAAAATATAAAACCTTGAATATCTCGGAAACGGAGGCAGCTAGAGGGTCCAAACTTGCACTTTTTCAAATGGCCCTACCTCGAAAACTGCGGCAGCTAGAGAGTTGATTTGGGTCTTCAAATGCAGCTTGTACCATGCCCTAAAAACCAAAAATAGGATTCCGGAACAAAACCCGCAAGAAAACTTGAAAATTTCAAGGCAAAGTCACCCCTCGACTGGAAAATATAAAACCTTGAATATCTCGGAAACGGAGGCAGCTAGAGGGTCCAAACTTGCACTTTTTCAAATGGCTGTAACTCGAAAACAACGGCAGCTAGAGAGTTGATTTGGGTCTTCAAATGCAGCTTGTACCATGCCCTAAGAACCAAAAATAGGATTCCGGAACAAAACCCGCAAGAAAACTTGAAAATTTCAAGGCAAAGTCACCCCTCGACTGGAAAATATAAAACCTTGAATATCTCCGAAACGGAGGCAGCTAGAGGGTCCAAACTTGCACTTTTTCAAATGGCCCTACCTCGAAAATTGCGGCAGCTAGAGAGTTGATTTGGGTCTTCAAATGCAGCTTGTACCATGCCCTAAAAACCAAAAATATGATTCCGGAACAAAAACCGCAAGAAAACTTGAAAATTTCAAGGCAAAGTCACCCCTCGACTGGAAAATATAAAACCTTGAATATCTCGGAAACGGAGGCAGCTAGAGGGTCCAAACTTGCACTTTTTCAAATGGCCCTACCTCGAAAACTGCGGCAGCTAGAGAGTTGATTTGGGTCTTCAAATGCAGCTTGTACCATGCCCTAAAAACCAAAAATAGGATTCCGGAACAAAACCCGCAAGAAAACTTGAAAATTTCAAGGCAAAGTCACCCCTCGACAGGAAAATGTAAAACCTTGAATATCTCGGAAACGGAGGCAGCTAGAGGGTCCAAACTTGCACTTTTTCAAATGGCTGTAACTCGAAAACTACGGCAGCTAGAGAGTTGATTTTGGTCTTAAAATGCAGCTTGTACCATGCCCTAAAAACCAAAAATAGGATTCCGGAACAAAACCCGCAAGAAAACTTGAAAATTTCAAGGCAAAGTCACCCCTCGACTGGAAAATATAAAACCTTGAATATCTCGGAAACGGAGGCAGCTAGAGGGTCCAAACTTGCACTTTTTCAAATGGCCCTACCTCGAAAACTGCGGCAGCTAGAGAGTTGATTTGGGTCTTCAAATGCAGCTTGTACCATGCCCTAAAAACCAAAAATATGATTCCGGAACAAAAACCGCAAGAAAACTTGAAAATTTCAAGGCAAAGTCACCCCTCGACTGGAAAATATAAAACCTTGAATATCTCGGAAACGGAGGCAGCTAGAGGGTCCAAACTTGCACTTTTTCAAATGGCCCTACCTCGAAAACTGCGGCAGCTAGAGAGTTGATTTGGGTCTTCAAATGCAGCTTGTACCATGCCCTAAAAACCAAAAATAGGATTCCGGAACAAAACCCGCAAGAAAACTTGAAAATTTCAAGGCAAAGTCACCCCTCGACTGGAAAATATAAAACCTTGAATATCTCGGAAACGGAGGCAGCTAGAGGATCCAAACTTGCACTTTTTCAAATGGCTGTAACTCGAAAACAACGGCAGCTAGAGAGTTGATTTGGGTCTTCAAATGCAGCTTGTACCATGCCCTAAGAACCAAAAATAGGATTCCGGAACAAAACCCGCAAGAAAACTTGAAAATTTCAAGGCAAAGTCACCCCTCGACTGGAAAATATAAAACCTTGAATATCTCGGAAACGGAGGCAGCTAGAGGGTCCAAACTTGCACTTTTTCAAATGGCCCTACCTCGAAAACTGCGGCAGCTAGAGAGTTGATTTGGGTCTTCAAATGCAGCTTGTACCATGCCCTAAAAACCAAAAATAGGATTCCGGAACAAAACCCGCAAGAAAACTTGAAAATTTCAAGGCAAAGTCACCCCTCGACAGGAAAATGTAAAACCTTGAATATCTCGGAAACGGAGGCAGCTAGAGGGTCCAAACTTGCACTTTTTCAAATGGCTGTAACTCGAAAACTACGGCAGCTAGAGAGTTGATTTTGGTCTTAAAATGCAGCTTGTACCATGCCCTAAAAACCAAAAATAGGATTCCGGAACAAAACCCGCAAGAAAACTTGAAAATTTCAAGGCAAAGTCACCCCTCGACTGGAAAATATAAAACCTTGAATATCTCGGAAACGGAGGCAGCTAGAGGGTCCAAACTTGCACTTTTTCAAATGGCTGTAACTCGAAAACAACGGCAGCTAGAGAGTTGATTTGGGTCTTCAAATGCAGCTTGTACCATGCCCTAAGAACCAAAAATAGGATTCCGGAACAAAACCCGCAAGAAAACTTGAAAATTTCAAGGCAAAGTCACCCCTCGACTGGAAAATATAAAACCTTGAATATCTCGGAAACGGAGGCAGCTAGAGGGTCCAAACTTGCACTTTTTCAAATGGCCCTACCTCGAAAACTGCGGCAGCTAGAGAGTTGATTTGGGTCTTCAAATGCAGCTTGTACCATGCCCTAAAAACCAAAAATAGGATTCCGGAACAAAACCCGCAAGAAAACTTGAAAATTTCAAGGCAAAGTCACCCCTCGACTGGAAAATATAAAACCTTGAATATCTCGGAAACGGAGGCAGCTAGAGGGTCCAAACTTGCACTTTTTCAAATGGCTGTAACTCGAAAACAACGGCAGCTAGAGAGTTGATTTGGGTCTTCAAATGCAGCTTGTACCATGCCCTAAGAACCAAAAATAGGATTCCGGAACAAAACCCGCAAGAAAACTTGAAAATTTCAAGGCAAAGTCACCCCTCGACTGGAAAATATAAAACCTTGAATATCTCGGAAACGGAGGCAGCTAGAGGGTCCAAACTTGCACTTTTTCAAATGGCTGTAACTCGAAAACTACGGCAGCTAGAGAGTTGATTTTGGTCTTAAAATGCAGCTTGTACCATGCCCTAAAAACCAAAAATAGGATTCCGGAACAAAACCCGCAAGAAAACTTGAAAATTTCAAGGCAAAGTCACCCCTCGACTGGAAAATATAAAACCTTGAATATCTCGGAAACGGAGGCAGCTAGAGGGTCCAAACTTGCACTTTTTCAAATGGCTGTAACTCGAAAACAACGGCAGCTAGAGAGTTGATTTGGGTCTTCAAATGCAGCTTGTACCATGCCCTAAGAACCAAAAATAGGATTCCGGAACAAAACCCGCAAGAAAACTTGAAAATTTCAAGGCAAAGTCACCCCTCGACTGGAAAATATAAAACCTTGAATATCTCGGAAACGGAGGCAGCTAGAGGGTCCAAACTTGCACTTTTTCAAATGGCCCTACCTCGAAAACTGCGGCAGCTAGAGAGTTGATTTGGGTCTTCAAATGCAGCTTGTACCATGCCCTAAAAACCAAAAATAGGATTCCGGAACAAAACCCGCAAGAAAACTTGAAAATTTCAAGGCAAAGTCACCCCTCGACTGGAAAATATAAAACCTTGAATATCTCGGAAACGGAGGCAGCTAGAGGGTCCAAACTTGCACTTTTTCAAATGGCTGTAACTCGAAAACAACGGCAGCTAGAGAGTTGATTTGGGTCTTCAAATGCAGCTTGTACCATGCCCTAAGAACCAAAAATAGGATTCCGGAACAAAACCCGCAAGAAAACTTGAAAATTTCAAGGCAAAGTCACCCCTCGACTGGAAAATATAAAACCTTGAATATCTCGGAAACGGAGGCAGCTAGAGGGTCCAAACTTGCACTTTTTCAAATGGCCCTACCTCGAAAACTGCGGCAGCTAGAGAGTTGATTTGGGTCTTCAAATGCAGCTTGTACCATGCCCTAAAAACCAAAAATAGGATTCCGGAACAAAACCCGCAAGAAAACTTGAAAATTTCAAGGCAAAGTCACCCCTCGACTGGAAAATATAAAACCTTGAATATCTCGGAAACGGAGGCAGCTAGAGGGTCCAAACTTGCACTTTTTCAAATGGCTGTAACTCGAAAACAACGGCAGCTAGAGAGTTGATTTGGGTCTTCAAATGCAGCTTGTACCATGCCCTAAGAACCAAAAATAGGATTCCGGAACAAAACCCGCAAGAAAACTTGAAAATTTCAAGGCAAAGTCACCCCTCGACTGGAAAATATAAAACCTTGAATATCTCGGAAACGGAGGCAGCTAGAGGGTCCAAACTTGCACTTTTTCAAATGGCCCTACCTCGAAAACTGCGGCAGCTAGAGAGTTGATTTGGGTCTTCAAATGCAGCTTGTACCATGCCCTAAAAACCAAAAATAGGATTCCGGAACAAAACCCGCAAGAAAACTTGAAAATTTCAAGGCAAAGTCACCCCTCGACAGGAAAATGTAAAACCTTGAATATCTCGGAAACGGAGGCAGCTAGAGGGTCCAAACTTGCACTTTTTCAAATGGCTGTAACTCGAAAACTACGGCAGCTAGAGAGTTGATTTTGGTCTTAAAATGCAGCTTGTACCATGCCCTAAAAACCAAAAATAGGATTCCGGAACAAAACCCGCAAGAAAACTTGAAAATTTCAAGGCAAAGTCACCCCTCGACTGGAAAATATAAAACCTTGAATATCTCGGAAACGGAGGCAGCTAGAGGGTCCAAACTTGCACTTTTTCAAATGGCCCTACCTCGAAAACTGCGGCAGCTAGAGAGTTGATTTGGGTCTTCAAATGCAGCTTGTACCATGCCCTAAAAACCAAAAATATGATTCCGGAACAAAAACCGCAAGAAAACTTGAAAATTTCAAGGCAAAGTCACCCCTCGACTGGAAAATATAAAACCTTGAATATCTCGGAAACGGAGGCAGCTAGAGGATCCAAACTTGCACTTTTTCAAATGGCTGTAACTCGAAAACAACGGCAGCTAGAGAGTTGATTTGGGTCTTCAAATGCAGCTTGTACCATGCCCTAAGAACCAAAAATAGGATTCCGGAACAAAACCCGCAAGAAAACTTGAAAATTTCAAGGCAAAGTCACCCCTCGACTGGAAAATATAAAACCTTGAATATCTCGGAAACGGAGGCAGCTAGAGGGTCCAAACTTGCACTTTTTCAAATGGCCCTACCTCGAAAACTGCGGCAGCTAGAGAGTTGATTTGGGTCTTCAAATGCAGCTTGTACCATGCCCTAAAAACCAAAAATAGGATTCCGGAACAAAACCCGCAAGAAAACTTGAAAATTTCAAGGCAAAGTCACCCCTCGACAGGAAAATGTAAAACCTTGAATATCTCGGAAACGGAGGCAGCTAGAGGGTCCAAACTTGCACTTTTTCAAATGGCTGTAACTCGAAAACTACGGCAGCTAGAGAGTTGATTTTGGTCTTAAAATGCAGCTTGTACCATGCCCTAAAAACCAAAAATAGGATTCCGGAACAAAACCCGCAAGAAAACTTGAAAATTTCAATTCAAAGTCACCCCTCGACTGGAAAATATAAAACCTTGAAAATCTCGGAAACGGAGGCAGCTAGAGGGTCCAAACTTGCACTTTTTCAAATGGCTGTAAGTCGAAAACAACGGCAGCTAGAGAGTTGATTTGGGTCTTCAAATGCAGCTTGTACCATGCCCTAAGAACCAAAAATAGGATTCCGGAACAAAACCCGCAAGAAAACTTGAAAATTTCAAGGCAAAGTCACCCCTCGACTGGAAAATATAAAACCTTGAATATCTCGGAAACGGAGGCAGCTAGAGGGTCCAAACTTGCACTTTTTCAAATGGCCCTACCTCGAAAACTGCGGCAGCTAGAGAGTTGATTTGGGTCTTCAAATGCAGCTTGTACCATGCCCTAAAAACCAAAAATAGGATTCCGGAGCAAAACCCGCAAGAAAACTTGAAAATTTCAAGGCAAAGTCACCCCTCGACAGGAAAATGTAAAACCTTGAATATCTCGGAAACGGAGGCAGCTAGAGGGTCCAAACTTGCACTTTTTCAAATGGCTGTAACTCGAAAACTACGGCAGCTAGAGAGTTGATTTTGGTCTTAAAATGCAGCTTGTACCATGCCCTAAAAACCAAAAATAGGATTCCGGAACAAAACCCGCAAGAAAACTTGAAAATTTCAAGGCAAAGTCACCCCTCGACTGGAAAATATAAAACCTTGAATATCTCGGAAACGGAGGCAGCTAGAGGGTCCAAACTTGCACTTTTTCAAATGGCTGTAACTCGAAAACAACGGCAGCTAGAGAGTTGATTTGGGTCTTCAAATGCAGCTTGTACCATGCCCTAAGAACCAAAAATAGGATTCCGGAACAAAACCCGCAAGAAAACTTGAAAATTTCAAGGCAAAGTCACCCCTCGACTGGAAAATATAAAACCTTGAATATCTCGGAAACGGAGGCAGCTAGAGGGTCCAAACTTGCACTTTTTCAAATGGCCCTACCTCGAAAACTGCGGCAGCTAGAGAGTTGATTTGGGTCTTCAAATGCAGCTTGTACCATGCCCTAAAAACCAAAAATAGGATTCCGGAACAAAACCCGCAAGAAAACTTGAAAATTTCAAGGCAAAGTCACCCCTCGACTGGAAAATATAAAACCTTGAATATCTCGGAAACGGAGGCAGCTAGAGGGTCCAAACTTGCACTTTTTCAAATGGCTGTAACTCGAAAACAACGGCAGCTAGAGAGTTGATTTGGGTCTTCAAATGCAGCTTGTACCATGCCCTAAGAACCAAAAATAGGATTCCGGAACAAAACCCGCAAGAAAACTTGAAAATTTCAAGGCAAAGTCACCCCTCGACTGGAAAATATAAAACCTTGAATATCTCCGAAACGGAGGCAGCTAGAGGGTCCAAACTTGCACTTTTTCAAATGGCCCTACCTCGAAAATTGCGGCAGCTAGAGAGTTGATTTGGGTCTTCAAATGCAGCTTGTACCATGCCCTAAAAACCAAAAATATGATTCCGGAACAAAAACCGCAAGAAAACTTGAAAATTTCAAGGCAAAGTCACCCCTCGACTGGAAAATATAAAACCTTGAATATCTCGGAAACGGAGGCAGCTAGAGGGTCCAAACTTGCACTTTTTCAAATGGCCCTACCTCGAAAACTGCGGCAGCTAGAGAGTTGATTTGGGTCTTCAAATGCAGCTTGTACCATGCCCTAAAAACCAAAAATATGATTCCGGAACAAAAACCGCAAGAAAACTTGAAAATTTCAAGGCAAAGTCACCCCTCGACTGGAAAATATAAAACCTTGAATATCTCGGAAACGGAGGCAGCTAGAGGGTCCAAACTTGCACTTTTTCAAATGGCTGTAACTCGAAAACTACGGCAGCTAGAGAGTTGATTTGGGTCTTAAAATGCAGCTTGTACCATGCCCTAAAAACCAAAAATAGGATTCCGGAACAAAACCCGCAAGAAAACTTGAAAATTTCAAGGCAAAGTCACCCCTCGACTGGAAAATATAAAACCTTGAATATCTCGGAAACGGAGGCAGCTAGAGGATCCAAACTTGCACTTTTTCAAATGGCTGTAACTCGAAAACAACGGCAGCTAGAGAGTTGATTTGGGTCTTCAAATGCAGCTTGTACCATGCCCTAAGAACCAAAAATAGGATTCCGGAACAAAACCCGCAAGAAAACTTGAAAATTTCAAGGCAAAGTCACCCCTCGACTGGAAAATATAAAACCTTGAATATCTCGGAAACGGAGGCAGCTAGAGGGTCCAAACTTGCACTTTTTCAAATGGCCCTACCTCGAAAACTGCGGCAGCTAGAGAGTTGATTTGGGTCTTCAAATGCAGCTTGTACCATGCCCTAAAAACCAAAAATAGGATTCCGGAACAAAACCCGCAAGAAAACTTGAAAATTTCAAGGCAAAGTCACCCCTCGACAGGAAAATGTAAAACCTTGAATATCTCGGAAACGGAGGCAGCTAGAGGGTCCAAACTTGCACTTTTTCAAATGGCTGTAACTCGAAAACTACGGCAGCTAGAGAGTTGATTTTGGTCTTAAAATGCAGCTTGTACCATGCCCTAAAAACCAAAAATAGGATTCCGGAACAAAACCCGCAAGAAAACTTGAAAATTTCAATTCAAAGTCACCCCTCGACTGGAAAATATAAAACCTTGAAAATCTCGGAAACGGAGGCAGCTAGAGGGTCCAAACTTGCACTTTTTCAAATGGCTGTAAGTCGAAAACAACGGCAGCTAGAGAGTTGATTTGGGTCTTCAAATGCAGCTTGTACCATGCCCTAAGAACCAAAAATAGGATTCCGGAACAAAACCCGCAAGAAAACTTGAAAATTTCAAGGCAAAGTCACCCCTCGACTGGAAAATATAAAACCTTGAATATCTCGGAAACGGAGGCAGCTAGAGGGTCCAAACTTGCACTTTTTCAAATGGCCCTACCTCGAAAACTGCGGCAGCTAGAGAGTTGATTTGGGTCTTCAAATGCAGCTTGTACCATGCCCTAAAAACCAAAAATAGGATTCCGGAGCAAAACCCGCAAGAAAACTTGAAAATTTCAAGGCAAAGTCACCCCTCGACAGGAAAATGTAAAACCTTGAATATCTCGGAAACGGAGGCAGCTAGAGGGTCCAAACTTGCACTTTTTCAAATGGCTGTAACTCGAAAACTACGGCAGCTAGAGAGTTGATTTTGGTCTTAAAATGCAGCTTGTACCATGCCCTAAAAACCAAAAATAGGATTCCGGAACAAAACCCGCAAGAAAACTTGAAAATTTCAAGGCAAAGTCACCCCTCGACTGGAAAATATAAAACCTTGAATATCTCGGAAACGGAGGCAGCTAGAGGGTCCAAACTTGCACTTTTTCAAATGGCTGTAACTCGAAAACAACGGCAGCTAGAGAGTTGATTTGGGTCTTCAAATGCAGCTTGTACCATGCCCTAAGAACCAAAAATAGGATTCCGGAACAAAACCCGCAAGAAAACTTGAAAATTTCAAGGCAAAGTCACCCCTCGACTGGAAAATATAAAACCTTGAATATCTCGGAAACGGAGGCAGCTAGAGGGTCCAAACTTGCACTTTTTCAAATGGCCCTACCTCGAAAACTGCGGCAGCTAGAGAGTTGATTTGGGTCTTCAAATGCAGCTTGTACCATGCCCTAAAAACCAAAAATAGGATTCCGGAACAAAACCCGCAAGAAAACTTGAAAATTTCAAGGCAAAGTCACCCCTCGACTGGAAAATATAAAACCTTGAATATCTCGGAAACGGAGGCAGCTAGAGGGTCCAAACTTGCACTTTTTCAAATGGCTGTAACTCGAAAACAACGGCAGCTAGAGAGTTGATTTGGGTCTTCAAATGCAGCTTGTACCATGCCCTAAGAACCAAAAATAGGATTCCGGAACAAAACCCGCAAGAAAACTTGAAAATTTCAAGGCAAAGTCACCCCTCGACTGGAAAATATAAAACCTTGAATATCTCCGAAACGGAGGCAGCTAGAGGGTCCAAACTTGCACTTTTTCAAATGGCCCTACCTCGAAAATTGCGGCAGCTAGAGAGTTGATTTGGGTCTTCAAATGCAGCTTGTACCATGCCCTAAAAACCAAAAATATGATTCCGGAACAAAAACCGCAAGAAAACTTGAAAATTTCAAGGCAAAGTCACCCCTCGACTGGAAAATATAAAACCTTGAATATCTCGGAAACGGAGGCAGCTAGAGGGTCCAAACTTGCACTTTTTCAAATGGCCCTACCTCGAAAACTGCGGCAGCTAGAGAGTTGATTTGGGTCTTCAAATGCAGCTTGTACCATGCCCTAAAAACCAAAAATAGGATTCCGGAACAAAACCCGCAAGAAAACTTGAAAATTTCAAGGCAAAGTCACCCCTCGACTGGAAAATATAAAACCTTGAATATCTCGGAAACGGAGGCAGCTAGAGGGTCCAAACTTGCACTTTTTCAAATGGCTGTAACTCGAAAACAACGGCAGCTAGAGAGTTGATTTGGGTCTTCAAATGCAGCTTGTACCATGCCCTAAGAACCAAAAATAGGATTCCGGAACAAAACCCGCAAGAAAACTTGAAAATTTCAAGGCAAAGTCACCCCTCGACTGGAAAATATAAAACCTTGAATATCTCCGAAACGGAGGCAGCTAGAGGGTCCAAACTTGCACTTTTTCAAATGGCCCTACCTCGAAAATTGCGGCAGCTAGAGAGTTGATTTGGGTCTTCAAATGCAGCTTGTACCATGCCCTAAAAACCAAAAATATGATTCCGGAACAAAAACCGCAAGAAAACTTGAAAATTTCAAGGCAAAGTCACCCCTCGACTGGAAAATATAAAACCTTGAATATCTCGGAAACGGAGGCAGCTAGAGGGTCCAAACTTGCACTTTTTCAAATGGCTGTAACTCGAAAACTACGGCAGCTAGAGAGTTGATTTTGGTCTTAAAATGCAGCTTGTACCATGCCCTAAAAACCAAAAATAGGATTCCGGAACAAAACCCGCAAGAAAACTTGAAAATTTCAAGGCAAAGTCACCCCTCGACTGGAAAATATAAAACCTTGAATATCTCGGAAACGGAGGCAGCTAGAGGGTCCAAACTTGCACTTTTTCAAATGGCCCTACCTCGAAAACTGCGGCAGCTAGAGAGTTGATTTGGGTCTTCAAATGCAGCTTGTACCATGCCCTAAAAACCAAAAATATGATTCCGGAACAAAAACCGCAAGAAAACTTGAAAATTTCAAGGCAAAGTCACCCCTCGACTGGAAAATATAAAACCTTGAATATCTCGGAAACGGAGGCAGCTAGAGGGTCCAAACTTGCACTTTTTCAAATGGCCCTACCTCGAAAACTGCGGCAGCTAGAGAGTTGATTTGGGTCTTCAAATGCAGCTTGTACCATGCCCTAAAAACCAAAAATAGGATTCCGGAACAAAACCCGCAAGAAAACTTGAAAATTTCAAGGCAAAGTCACCCCTCGACTGGAAAATATAAAACCTTGAATATCTCGGAAACGGAGGCAGCTAGAGGGTCCAAACTTGCACTTTTTCAAATGGCTGTAACTCGAAAACTACGGCAGCTAGAGAGTTGATTTGGGTCTTAAAATGCAGCTTGTACCATGCCCTAAAAACCAAAAATAGGATTCCGGAACAAAACCCGCAAGAAAACTTGAAAATTTCAAGGCAAAGTCACCCCTCGACTGGAAAATATAAAACCTTGAATATCTCGGAAACGGAGGCAGCTAGAGGGTCCAAACTTGCACTTTTTCAAATGGCTGTAACTCGAAAACAACGGCAGCTAGAGAGTTGATTTGGGTCTTCAAATGCAGCTTGTACCATGCCCTAAGAACCAAAAATAGGATTCCGGAACAAAACCCGCAAGAAAACTTGAAAATTTCAAGGCAAAGTCACCCCTCGACTGGAAAATATAAAACCTTGAATATCTCGGAAACGGAGGCAGCTAGAGGGTCCAAACTTGCACTTTTTCAAATGACCCTACCTCGAAAACTGCGGCAGCTAGAGAGTTGATTTGGGTCTTCAAATGCAGCTTGTACCATGCCCTAAAAACCAAAAATATGATTCCGGAACAAAAACCGCAAGAAAACTTGAAAATTTCAAGGCAAAGTCACCCCTCGACTGGAAAATATAAAACCTTGAATATCTCGGAAACGGAGGCAGCTAGAGGGTCCAAACTTGCACTTTTTCAAATGGCCCTACCTCGAAAACCGCGGCAGCTAGAGAGTTGATTTGGGTCTTCAAATGCAGCTTGTACCATGCCCTAAAAACCAAAAATAGGATTCCGGAACAAAACCCGCAAGAAAACTTGAAAATTTCAAGGCAAAGTCACCCCTCGACAGGAAAATGTAAAACCTTGAATATCTCGGAAACGGAGGCAGCTAGAGGGTCCAAACTTGCACTTTTTCAAATGGCTGTAACTCGAAAACTACGGCAGCTAGAGAGTTGATTTTGGTCTTAAAATGCAGCTTGTACCATGCCCTGAAAACCAAAAATAGGATTCCGGAACAAAACCCGCAAGAAAACTTGAAAATTTCAAGGCAAAGTCACCCCTCGACTGGAAAATATAAAACCTTGAATATCTCGGAAACGGAAGCAGCTAGAGGGTCCAAACTTGCACTTTTTCAAATGGCTGTAACTCGAAAACAACGGCAGCTAGAGAGTTGATTTGGGTCTTCAAATGCAGCTTGTACCATGCCCTAAGAACCAAAAATAGGATTCCGGAACAAAACCCGCAAGAAAACTTGAAAATTTCAAGGCAAAGTCACCCCTCGACTGGAAAATATAAAACCTTGAATATCTCGGAAACGGAGGCAGCTAGAGGGTCCAAACTTGCACTTTTTCAAATGGCCCTACCTCGAAAACTGCGGCAGCTAGAGAGTTGATTTGGGTCTTCAAATGCAGCTTGTACCATGCCCTAAAAACCAAAAATATGATTCCGGAACAAAAACCGCAAGAAAACTTGAAAATTTCAAGGCAAAGTCACCCCTCGACTGGAAAATATAAAACCTTGAATATCTCGGAAACGGAGGCAGCTAGAGGGTCCAAACTTGCACTTTTTCAAATGGCCCTACCTCGAAAACTGCGGCAGCTAAAGAGTTGATTTGGGTCTTCAAATGCAGCTTGTACCATGCCCTAAAAACCAAAAATAGGATTCCGGAACAAAACCCGCAAGAAAACTTGAAAATTTCAAGGCAAAGTCACCCCTCGACTGGAAAATATAAAACCTTGAATATCTCGGAAACGGAGGCAGCTAGAGGGTCCAAACTTGCACTTTTTCAAATGGCTGCAACTCGAAAACAACGGCAGCTAGTGAGTTGATTTGGGTCTTCAAATGCAGCTTGTACCATGCCCTAAGAACCAAAAATAGGATTCCGGAACAAAACCCGCAAGAAAACTTGAAAATTTCAAGGCAAAGTCACCCCTCGACTGGAAAATATAAAACCTTGAATATCTCGGAAACGGAGGCAGCTAGAGGGTCCAAAATTGCACTTTTTCAAATGGCTGCAACTCGAAAACAACGGCAGCTAGAGAGTTGATTTGGGTCTTCAAATGCAGCTTGTACCATGCCCTAAGAACCAAAAATAGGATTCCGGAACAAAACCCGCAAGAAAACTTGAAAATTTCAAGGCAAAGTCACCCCTCGACTGGAAAATATAAAACCTTGAATATCTCGGAAACGGAGGCAGCTAGAGGGTCCAAACTTGCACTTTTTCAAATGGCCCTACCTCGAAAACTGCGGCAGCTAGAGAGTTGATTTGGGTCTTCAAATGCAGCTTGTACCATGCCCTAAAAACCAAAAATATGATTCCGGAGCAAAAACCGCAAGAAAACTTAAAAATTTCAAGGCAAAGTCACCCCTCGACTGGAAAATATAAAACCTTGAATATCTCGGAAACGGAGGCAGCTAGAGGGTCCAAACTTGCACTTTTTCAAATGGCCCTACCTCGAAAACTGCGGCAGCTAGAGAGTTGATTTGGGTCTTCAAATGCAGCTTGTACCATGCCCTAAAAACCAAAAATAGGATTCCGGAACAAAACCCGCAAGAAAACTTGAAAATTTCAAGGCAAAGTCACCCCTCGACTGGAAAATATAAAACCTTGAATATCTCGGAAACGGAGGCAGCTAGAGGGTCCAAACTTGCACTTTTTCAAATGGCCCTACCTCGAAAACTGCGGCAGCTAGATTGTTGATTTGGGTCTGAAAATGCAGCTTGTACCATGCCCTAAAAACCACAAATAGGATTCCGGAACAAAACCCGCAAGAAAACTTGAGAATTTCAAGACAAAGTCACCCCTCGACTGGAAAATATAAAACCTTGAATATCTCGGAAACGGAGGCAGCTAGAGTGTCCAAACTTACCATGCCCTAAAAACCAAAAATAGGATTCCGGAACAAAACCCGCAAGAAAACTTGAAAATTTCAAGGCAAAGTCACCCCTCGACTGGAAAATATAAAACCTTGAATATCTCGGAAACGGAGGCAGCTAGAGGGTCCAAACTTGCACTTTTTCAAATGGCTGTAACTCGAAAACTACGGCAGCTAGAGAGTTTATTTGGGTCTTCAAATGCAGCTTGTACCATGCCCTAAAAACCAAAAATAGGATTCCGGAACAAAACCCGCAAGAAAACTTGAAAATTTCAAGGCAAAGTCACCCCTCGACAGGAAAATGTAAAACCTTGAATATCTCGGAAACGGAGGCAGCTAGAGGGTCCAAACTTGCACTTTTTCAAATGGCTGTAACTCGAAAACTACGGCAGCTAGAGAGTTGATTTTGGTCTTAAAATGCAGCTTGTACCATGCCCTAAAAACCAAAAATAGGATTCGGAACAAAACCCGCAAGAAAACTTGAAAATTTCAAGGCAAAGTCACCCCTCGACTGGAAAATATAAAACCTTGAATATCTCGGAAACGGAGGCAGCTAGAGGGTCCAAACTTGCACTTTTTCAAATGGCTGTAACTCGAAAACTACGGCAGCTAGAGAGTTTATTTGGGTCTTCAAATGCAGCTTGTACCATGCCCTAAAAACCAAAAATAGGATTCCGGAACAAAACCCGCAAGAAAACTTGAAAATTTCAAGGCAAAGTCACCCCTCGACTGGAAAATATAAAACCTTGAATATCTCGGAAACGGAGGCAGCTAGAGGGTCCAAACTTGCACTTTTTCAAATGGCCCTACCTCGAAAACTGCGGCAGCTAGAGAGTTGATTTGGGTCTTCAAATGCAGCTTGTACCATGCCCTAAAAACCAAAAATAGGATTCCGGAACAAAACCCGCAAGAAAACTTGAAAATTTCAAGGCAAAGTCACCCCTCGACTGGAAAATATAAAACCTTGAATATCTCGGAAACGGAGGCAGCTAGAGGGTCCAAACTTGCACTTTTTCAAATGGCTGTAACTCGAAAACTACGGCAGCTAGAGAGTTTATTTGGGTCTTCAAATGCAGCTTGTACCATGCCCTAAAAACCAAAAATAGGATTCCGGAACAAAACCCGCAAGAAAACTTGAGAATTTCAAGACAAAGTCACCCCTCGACTGGAAAATATAAAACCTTGAATATCTCGGAAACGGAGGCAGCTAGAGGGTCCAAACTTGCACTTTTTCAAATCGCCCTACCTCGAAAACTGCGGCAGCTAGAGAGTTGATTTGGGTCTTCAAATGCAGCTTGTACCATGCCCTAAAAACCAAAAATAGGATTCCGGAACAAAACCCCCAAGAAAACTTGAAAATTTCAAGGCAAAGTCACCCCTCGACTGGAAAATATAAAACCTTGAATATCTCGGAAACGGAGGCAGCTAGAGGGTCCAAACTTGCACTTTTTCAAATGGCCCTACCTCGAAAACTGCGGCAGCTAGATTGTTGATTTGGGTCTGAAAATGCAGCTTGTACCATGCCCTAAAAACCAAAAATAGGATTCCGGAACAAAACCCGCAAGAAAACTTGAAAATTTCAAGGCAAAGTCACCCCTCGACTGGAAAATATAAAACCTTGAATATCTCGGAAACGGAGGCAGCTAGAGGGTCCAAACTTGCACTTTTTCAAATGGCTGTAACTCGAAAACTACGGCAGCTAGAGAGTTTATTTGGGTCTTCAAATGCAGCTTGTACCATGCCCTAAAAACCAAAAATAGGATTCCGGAACAAAACCCGCAAGAAAACTTGAAAATTTCAAGGCAAAGTCACCCCTCGACTGGAAAATATAAAACCTTGAATATCTCGGAAACGGAGGCAGCTAGAAGGTCCAAACTTGCACTTTTTCAAATGGCTGTAACTCGAAAACTACGGCAGCTAGAGAGTTGATTTTGGTCTTAAAATGCAGCTTGTACCATGCCCTAAAAACCAAAAATAGGATTCCGGAACAAAACCCGCAAGAAAACTTGAGAATTTCAAGACAAAGTTACCCCTCGACTGGAAAATATAAAACCTTGAATATCTCGGAAACGGAGGCAGCTAGAGGGTCCAAACTTACCATGCCTTAAAAACCAAAAATAGGATTCCGGAACAAAACCCGCAAGAAAACTTGAAAATTTCAAGGCAAAGTCACCCCTCGACTGGAAAATATAAAACCTTGAATATCTCGGAAACGGAGGCAGCTAGAGGGTCCAAACTTGCACTTTTTCAAATGGCCCTACCTCGAAAACTGCGGCAGCTAGAGAGTTGATTTGGGTCTTCAAATGCAGCTTGTACCATGCCCTAAAAACCAAAAATATGATTCCGGAACAAAAACCGCAAGAAACCTTGAAAATTTCAAGGCAAAGTCACCCCTCGACTGGAAAATATAAAACCTTGAATATCTCGGAAACGGAGGCAGCTAGAGGGTCCAAACTTGCACTTTTTCAAATGGCTGTAACTCGAAAACTACGGCAGCTAGAGAGTTGATTTGGGTCTTAAAATGCAGCTTGTACCATGCCCTAAAAACCAAAAATAGGATTCCGGAACAAAACCCGCAAGAAAACTTGAAAATTTCAAGGCAAAGTCACCCCTCGACTGGAAAATATAAAACCTTGAATATCTCGGAAACGGAGGCAGCTAGAGGGTCCAAACTTGCACTTTTTCAAATGGCTGTAACTCGAAAACTACGGCAGCTAGAGAGTTGATTTTGGTCTTAAAATGCAGCTTGTACCATGCCCTAAAAACCAAAAATAGGATTCCGGAACAAAACCCGCAAGAAAACTTGAAAATTTCAAGGCAAAGTCACCCCTCGACTGGAAAATATAAAACCTTGAATATCTCGGAAACGGAGGCAGCTAGAGGGTCCAAACTTGCACTTTTTCAAATGGCCCTACCTCGAAAACTGCGGCAGCTAGAGAGTTGATTTGGGTCTTCAAATGCAGCTTGTACCATGCCCTAAAAACCAAAAATATGATTCCAGAACAAAAACCGCAAGAAAACTTGAAAATTTCAAGGCAAAGTCACCCCTCGACTGGAAAATATAAAACCTTGAATATCTCGGAAACGGAGGCAGCTCGAGGGTCCAAACTTGCACTTTTTCAAATGGCTGTAACTCGAAAACTACGGCAGCTAGAGAGTTGATTTTGGTCTTAAAATGCAGCTTGTACCATGCCCTAAAAACCAAAAATAGCGGAACGTTCCTCTACACCCCCCATTTTGAAGTGTCAATATTTTTTTTAATTGACGAGCACAAAACTTTTGAATGCAGCACATAACCAGCACATAACTAGCACATAACTATACAATAGTCGTTTTCGTAGTTTGCGTTAGTGGGGGGGTGCAGCGGAACGCACCTGAATTTGTGGACTAAACATCGAAAAGTTAGTGAAGTATAAATTAAAAGTGAATATAAAAAAGTTCAAATTATAAACAAAAGAAGTTTAAGAATAAACATAAAGTTAAAGTGTGACAGATATCAAAGTTCGGAATAAGGTGAAAGTGGAGTTCGTGGACTAAACATTGAAAAGTTAGTGAAGTATATATAAAAAGTGAACATAAAAAGTTAAAATTATAAACAAAAGAAGTCAGTTAATAAGTGAATCTAATAAAGTTAAAGTGTGATAGTTATTTAAGTTTAGAATCAGGTGAAAAGTTGAAGTTATAAACAAAAGAAGTTTAAGAATAAACATCAGTTAATAAGTGAATAAGTGAAATTCAATACAGAATTTAGTCAGACAAACAACTTATTGAAGCGGTAACATTACAGGTAAAAATAAAAAATTGATAAATTAATATAATTAAGTTTATTGTCTTTAAACATTTAATTAAGGTTATTTAATTAACAACCAAAACAATTAATAATATCATAATAACTAATAATACTACAAAAAAGAAAAGACCACTGATGAGTCCTTGTGGGTGAGGACGAAACATGTATGGTCGCCCATCAACAATAACAAATAATCATAACTTAATTATAATTGGTACCCATTAATAATAACAAATAATCATAATTTAATAATTAATACTACATAATATAATAATATAATATATTCAATTTTGTTTTTTCCAAAATGTCAAGAGCAAAAATTACAAAAAACATAAACTTAACAGCTTACAAAGAAAAACGCAAGTTTATTGATAAATTAATACAAACAAAAAGAATGACGTTAATTGAAAATTTTAACCTTGAAAGAACAGTTCAGTGTATTGACCATTACAGTAAATTCTTCAAACTCGACAATGGGAATAGCGGGTTCAACATACATAACATTTTGATTAAATGGAACTTCAATAACAATAAAGGATATATTTTTAAATTTCTTAAAAATATGACACCACTAGAAGAAAAAATTAACAGCATATTGGAAGAAATATCGGAAATATTTCTTAAGGAGGGTAACATTAACACAAGAAAATCCATTTTAAAAAAATATATAAATGCCTATGAATCTTTACCCATTGACAAGATAATTAAAACCAGGCCGAAGCTTCGCTGGGTCTTCTATATGGCCAGTTCATAGGGGAGGTTGGCACTTAGTTCGGATTTTACCCATCTCTAATGCCAACTAACTCAATCTCACTTCAAACATTTGACCAAAATTTCAAGTCACTGGCTTCATTGTATCAAAAGTTATTGCTTATTTGAAGTTTCGTTGGTAGGGGAGGTGGGGGTTCCTTGGGTCGTATCTTGCCCATATTCAATACCAACTAAGTTGATGTTACTAGCAACATTCCACCAAATTTTTAAGTCGGTAGTATCATTTTATCGAAAGTTATCGTAATTAAAGGAGCATTTAGTTTTTTTAAATTTGTAGGGGAGGTAGGTGTTCCTTTGATCTGATTTCGCCCAACTTACAGAACCTTGAGCAGCTTCTTCCCTCAGGGTTACATACCAAAAATCAGATGTCTACGTCAATTTGTTCAAGAGTTATGGACAAAAAACCTGAAAAGTAGGGTAGTACGGGGCTCTTTGTAAGAAAATTGCCGTTAGTTTTCAACTGATCGATTTTATTTTTCCAGAAGAGTATAAGATTACCCTCACGAGCAGTCTACCAAAGCTAGAGCTTTTCATGTTTATTTAATCGGGAGTTATGGATACATTTAAGTATTTTACATATGTAGGGGAGGTAGGCGTTCTCTTGGCCTGATCATGCCCATTTTCAATACCAACCAACTAGATCATACTTCCAACATCTGACCAAAATTTCAAGGCTCTAGCTTCATTCTATCGAAAGTTATCGTTTGAACGGACAGACAGACAGACATGGCTAAATCGAATCAGGAGGTGACCCTGATCATTTATATATTTACATTGCTATACCTCCGGAGCCTCCTTTAAGGTGTTACATATTTCCGTCGTGACAAAAACAATATACCCTATACTAAAAGTCTAGGGTATAAAAAGAACGTATCTACGCACTGAGCTTTTTTTTTTGCTCCTTGCCTTTTCAGACCACTCTGAGGCACTGAGCTACCGGTCGCCATATATGGGCCCCTACAAAAGTTGAGTAAGTTGAAAAATTATCTACGCTTAGACCTTTTTTTTTTTTCATTGAGCTACCGGTCGCCATATATGGGGGCCCCTACAAAGGTTGAGTACCGGGCCCGGATTTTCTCTCGAGGGCCCTGTGTGCAACATCGTTATTGGAAGTGAGGTTGGGTCTGTGCAAATATAACCATCAAGTGAGGTTAAGATCTCTGTTGCAATATCGCTTTCCAAAAAGTGGAGTTGGGTCCGCGAAAATTCTAATCACAAAGTGAGGTTACGACTTAAATTATAGTCAGTATGCCTCAAACAGTGGCGTGGCGTCCATGGAAGCAAGGGAAGCATTGCTTCCCTTATATTTGGCGATTGGTGGAAAATTTTCTAAATAATTTTTTCTGAATCGCGCAAAAAAGTCGCGAAAAAAACTCTTCGGCACAGTCTATGTAAATAAAAGTTCCAAAGAAACTAATCGCGAATATATTACACAGCCGAATTGGTAACACCGCGAAAACCACCACACCACACCAAGAAGAAGACACATGGAAGCATATCAAAATTTGCATCTATGAGCGTTTATTTTTTTCCCCAGTAAACCTACTGTGTCGCGATAAAAAAAAATTCACGTACACGGTAGGTTGGAAGCACTCAGGAATTTGCTTCCAAGTTCCCCTCACATGTAGTAGAGGAAATTCTTGCCTGCAGCGGAGCTGCTGGCGCATGGACGCTGGGGAACTTTTCTTCCCATTTCCTCTTTGTTCGTATTTTCTTGTGGACTGAAAATATTTGCTGTGTTGCAATGCGTATGTGATGTGCTATATGAGTTTCACAAGGGTTACCAGAGTAGGATAGGAATTGAATTGTGGAAAAAGTTTCGATTTGAAATATAATGGCTTCATGGTTAAAAATTATTATTGGTAAATTCGAGAAGAAGTGATTTCGCATAGAATTATTAGTGTATACGAGTATTAGTAAGAGACGAACTCAATTATAGGGATATTTATGCATATTTCAATAACTTATATCTAATCGAAAACCATTTAACGGAAAATTCCAAGCAAAAATAAGTGGGAGATGGTAATACTGCCTCAAGTCATTGACGTCACAAGGAATTGAATGAGCCGTTAAATTTAAAACTCATTTGCTCTAGTGTAGTGCTTTAGTGTAGTGCGATTTGTGTGCTTTTTGTTGGTGAAAAGGTGAAGGGGTTTTTTAATCGGTCTAGGTGCTTATAATTGCTTATAGTGTTTTGATTTGTTTTTAAAGTAGCATGGATCAATATTGTGTTGTTGATGATCTTTTTCGATTGTCTTTTGGATCTCGATCTTTCGCAGAAAAAAAAGACATTATCGAAAAGGGTCGACCGAAACCGATTTTGGAAATTGTTTCTAAAACAAAAAGATGTACTAGGCATTTTACTGCTAAGATTTATGAAGATACGGAATGGATTACCGGTTGTAAGACCAAGCAAAAATTATTTTGTTGGCCATGCTTGTTATTTTCAAATGATTCAAATGTTTGGCGAACTACCGGGTTTTGTGACTTAAATAATTTACATAAAGCTGTGGACAGGCATGGTACGAAAAGCGTTGATCATTTAAAGTCAGTACTTCTTCTTTCCAAGTTCGGTTCCGGTCCTAGAATTGAA
Source organism: Chloromyia formosa (assembly GCA_964017055.1). Taxonomy (NCBI): domain Eukaryota; kingdom Metazoa; phylum Arthropoda; class Insecta; order Diptera; family Stratiomyidae; genus Chloromyia; species Chloromyia formosa. Next base: position 48,815,510 of record OZ024818.1, read on the forward strand.
GAATTATTAAGTAGCCAACATAGATCTTCAATAATATTGCACAATGAGAAAGTTTCGAAAAATCGAGATATACTAAAAATGCTAATTGACGTTGTGTGCCATTTAGGATGTCAAGAACAGGCATTTCGTGGTCACAATGAAAATGTGAATTCTTGCAATAGGGGAAATTACGTTGAACTTTTAAATCTTTTAGCTAAATATAATCCGGACTTGCGAGCTCACTTTGAGCAAGCGACTGTTTTTTCCGGAATATCAAATTATATTCAAAACGATCTCATTAGTAGCATTTCTAAAATTTTATTAAAACAGATTTATAATGAAATTCAGCAAACTAAATTTATAGCAATAATATTAGATGAAACAACCGATGTTTCATGTCGTTCTCAACTCTCAACAACCTTTCGTTACATTACTCCTTCCGGTGAGGTTAAAGAAACTTTCATAACTTTTACAGATATTTCTGATGATCAGACTGCGTCGCGTTTATTTGACCATGTTTTAGATGTTGTTCAAAAATTCAATTGCGGTAACAAACTTATTTGTCAAAGCTATGACGGGGCTTCGGTAATGTCTTGTAAAATAACTGGATTACAAACACGTGTAAAGGATGTGTATAAAAACGCAATATATATTCATTGCTTCGCTCATCGGTTAAATTTAGTTTTATCTAAATCATGCGATAAAATACGCGAATGTCGAATTTTTTTTCAATCTATTACTTGTTTTTCAACATTTTTTAATCATTCAACAAAGAGAACAGTTGCACTAGATTTATTCCTCAAAAAAAGGCTTCCAAAATTAGCTCCAACACGTTGGACTTTTAATGGTCGATTAGTTTTAACCATTTTTGATAATTTAGATCAATTAAAAGAACTCTTTGAATATATATAAGCGCTTGCTACAAAACCCTCGGATTGCGGGCGTAGCCCTCTATATTCCGGTTTCATTTTGCTATTGTTGTTATTGTTATAGTAGTTCTAATAATTCGAATATGCTTTATTTATATACTTATAGTTACAGCTTTGCTTTTTTGATAAGTCTACCAACATATAATTTTTACAATTATTTATTTAAAAGTAAATTATTATATATTGGTAGCATGGGAATTAAAATGCTGATAAAATACAGTATACCTACTCTCACGTCCCCGTTCGTGATTCCTGGGTGCTTTTATATAAGAAATGTTAAAAGTAGCTAACGAGAGGGGTTCAATTAATACGCAGTAAATTTGTGGAAAGCATAATAATAGTAAATTTTTAATACCAATTGCTTCCCCTAGTTGAATTATCACGCCACGCCACTGGCCTCAAACAGAGGAAATCTCGACAAAATTAAGGGATGAAGCCTCCACTTTGTTAAAGGTACAAAGGAGAAAAATCTCCGACGTTAAACGCACTATCTCAAATTACATCAAAGACGGCAAGGCAAAAAGAACCACAGCATGGTCCTTCAACTACCGTATCGACGCACTACAAGCTGAATTAGCTGCGCTGGAAGTAACTCACAAGTCGCTCCAAGAATCATCTTCCAAAGAAGTGGACGATTACTTCGAAAGCGGAATATACGTCGATACGGTAGAAGAAATTCACGTTTGCCTTAGCGAATTGGAGCAGGATAAATCGGATTTAACGGAAACCTTAAGTAGCGGTGCACATGAACGTCCAAATGACGCCTGACGCTGCGTCACTTTCAATCGGATAGGAAGAAATACATTACGGGCAATGAAGCGATGCACATGGTCGTAGATAGCTATCCGGTAGCTATCGGCGGCATTTTGCCGCCGCGATAGCTATCTGGGATGACGCTGGTTTCTGCTCCTATCTGCGTCACTTCACGCGTCCGCATATCAACTTTTAATAAGCCGGCCCACATACATTCGAACGGTCACAATGTCTGATTTGTATGATGTTTCTTAAACCATTCGCTTGAGGATCACTTTTAAGTGCCAATTAATTAATTGTTAATCAATTGACAATTAATTTAAAAAAAAAATAGTGGGGATGGATGCTCCTCAGCCCGGATGGGGGTTTGTAAGGGGGGTGAAAATGGTGCCAAAAGTGCGAAATTATTCCTTATATTTTAGAAGTTATGGCCAAAAAACAGTTTATTTAAAACTAAAAATAACATATATTGTAAATTCAGGCTATTATGTGGCCCGGCTTATATAATACAGAGTGACGCTGCGTCCTATCGCATCATGTGAATTGAAATGCAGATAGGTATCAAAGAGGGAGGAGCTTAAGTGACGCGGCGTCCGGCGTCATTTGGACGTCCTTGTGTACCGGCTCTACAGGAAAAATCCTAGACCTCTAATGTTAGTGAGGTCGAGTCGACAACCGAATCAAATCTTCCCAAAATTGCCCTCAAGAAATTTTCGGGAAGTTACAGCGAGTGGCCTTCCTTTAAGGGACTTTTCCTCTCCATAGTGGACAGCAATAAAACTATATCCACCATCCAAATAATGAACTATCTCAAGCAAAGAACTAGAAGATAAGATGGAATGGGCGCCCCATACAAAATGGTGGAGAAAACGCGAGACCAAAAAACCACTCAATAAAGAAGAAGATTCATCCCCACTTCTTTTTATATTGACAGTTCTAGGACATCTGTGTCAAATTTATGTCATCTTGAGTCGGTTACATATTCGCGACAACATAGATTATCAAATTTCGAAGTGTTTTACCTTTCGAACCGTGTTGCCCGAGTGAGCATTCGTGCAGAGACAATAAATAAACATTTTGGCAGGAGTGAAGTCAATTGCCGTTGCACATTTCATAAGTAGAAACGAAAATGTCGTATGTAGTGCCAAGTTGCAGAAACCAAAAGAACTTTCATGCAATTGGTGTATCGTTTCACAGGTAAATACGAATTTTTAAGCTTCATGAACGAGTCTTCCATCTAATCAATGACAATTCACAGTGTTTTTCACATTTGTTGAAACGTTGTAATGAAATTTACGATAGTGTGTCAACGCGAGAGCAAAAGCACAAACTTGAGAACTGTCAACTTGACATAGATCACCTACTTGTTTTTTTACAATGCAAAGTGGGTCATTAGCGTAGTTAGAAGAAGATTTCTTGGGGGCTTTATATTTTTCCCAAAAATTTATATACAAGGTTATGTTTACAGATTTCCGCGCGATGAAAATAGGAGATCGTTATGGCTGAGCAAATTAAATTGTACAAACTTAGAAATAAAGAATAGTACAGTAAGTTGCTCGAGCCGTTTCCGTGACGAGGCTATGTTTAAGTTACCTGAACGTGTAGTTATTAAAAATGAAGCTGTTCCAGAACTCAATCTACCAGATCATCATGCAAGCCACATGGTAAAACTGTCATGACTTTCTAATCTAATCTAATCTAATTGTCTATTTATTTAATTTATATCTAGGTTCCTTTCAGTGAATATTTTCCGAAGGCGGCTCAGAGTCGCCTTCGGATTTCGGATTTCGGAATATTCAATATTCATCCCGTGATGGTAAAACTACCATGATTTTGTGTGTTAATCGTCTATTTATTTACCTTGTATCTAGGTTTCTATGAACTCTGAGCTACCGTCCGAAAATGTAAACTGGAGTGAGACTGTCCATCCCATAATGGTAAAACTGCCATGATTTTGTATGTTTATCTTTTATTTATTTAATTTATATCTAGGTTTCTATGAACTCTGAGGTGCCGTCCGAAAATGTCCACTGGAATGGGACTGCCCATCCCATAATGCCGTGCCGAGCGATGCAGCGATGACCGTCTCTTGAGCGAGGAATCTTTCAGGTCAATTCAATTTTTAGTGCAAAAGGAATGTGTTGGACAAAATTTATTCCAGGACGAAGCAAACCATATGACCTGCCCCATGCACTATGGGCTCCTAATAAAAGCAATAATTGAAAAATACATGCAGACAAGATTCCATTATATAGCGAAGCAACATTCGGGAAGCCGAAGAATTGCTTCGTAATTTCGCAATTAGCGCTGAAAATTACCAGCCAGCAATCGAAACTTTAACAAGGCGGTGTGAAAATAAGCGAGTCCTTGTTCATTAAGAATTGAATAAAATTTTCGAAGTCAAATGCAGCAACGAAGAAAATTCAAAAATTCTTAAGCGAATAATCGACACTTTCAACGGTGTGTTTGAAAGCGCTCAACAACTTAGAAATAAACACATCTACGTGAGATGTGTTTCTAAATCACATTATCCTATCAAAACTTCCGAGCTCAATAAGACACGCGTGGAATCAGGAGACAGGTGGTCTCACCGAACTTCCATAGTACGTTCAACTCATTGAATTTGTAGAAAATCGTTTTCGAGCGTGGGAGATGTCAAACTTCGAAACGAAAAAGCATCAAGTATTGGTCACAACGACGATACAATGGGTGGTATGTATAAAGTGAGTCGAGTGGAGTAAAGCTGAGTTGACAGAATTTCACTCAATTTGGTATGCATAAAATATGCGAAAAACTCCACTCCACTCACCAGCAGCCGCCATCTTGAGTGAAAATCAGTCTGACGTTTATAAAAATCATCGGATTTGATAATTCACTCAATTTCATATGCATAATATTTGAGTTGAGTCAAGAAATCCTGAGTCTACAAATATGCACACTCAAGCGGCAGTCGTTCAACATTTTCGAGGTACAAATTCTCCATGACAGTTGGCACACCTCATGACAGTTATCAAATTGTCATAAGAATAAGATACGTGTTGTGGTGGTTTCCTTTAAAATGTTTTAGGAACTACTAGTTTTACTGGTGCGGATCTGAAAAACATGCTGCTGCTTTAAGGCAACGCTCCTATGCACTTAAGAAATTCTGTTCGCTACAAAAAAAAAGATTTCTCGTTGGGCAGAGTCACCGTTGACGGTGCGGAGACGGTCACAATCCTAATAGGACCAGAAAGGAAGTTACGGCTGCCCGATGAGGAAGCAAACTAAACTACCGCCTATCATGAGGGTGGACATGCTATCGTTGCATACTTACAGAAGAGCACACTCAACGTGAAGAGGATAATATCGAAGCGGCTATAAATAAGATACAATTTATGCAGAACCAGTGATAATCTTCGGCATTTTCTTTTAGGGTATAAATCGCGTGGGTTAATGCATGTTACACGTTGCCGGCCAAGGATTTCCATCAACTGGACTAGTCCAGAGCTGTAATGAGAGCCAGCAGCGGTGCACACAGTTGCAAGTGTGCCTGGCGAAAATACTCGCCCGCACGCTTGCAACTGACTGTACCAGCGCAAACAGACCAATGGCGGCGTTCATAAAACGCATTGCTCAGCGCTCACTTAGCGTTGTGTTTTATGAGCGCAGCCATTGACTCCATATTGGATGTTCAGGTTGGTTCTCCAACTGTCAACTGACAATTCGACCTCCGAAATTCCAATGGAGTTTGGAGGTCGAAAAATAAAAGAAGAAGAAGAAGCAATCGGCAATTGATAGTTGAAGAACCAAAAGAACCAACGTGGATTGTCGTGGTGGAGCCAGCAGCAGGGAAAAAAAGAAAAAAAGAAAAATCCGGCAGGACAGGTAGGCTAGTTTTTCCTTACTGTGGCAAATAATGGTCCTAATGTACTCCTTTTAGGGCAATTAGGACAATTCAGCCGGCAGGAACGCCGTCCGCTACAACAAGTGAGGAACAACAGAGATCCTAACCTCTAAGGCGGGCGGCGTGTCTGCCGGCCGGACAAAAACGGGGAAAACAGAACACATACACGAAAAGACGAAGGAGCGCCACCATCTCCGGACGGAGCCGCATCGAATCGGCAACGAGCCGCAACAATTCGCGGCGGAACGACACCATAGTCGGCCGGAGCGCCAACGAATTGGCGACGTACGCCACCATCGCCGGAGGAGCCACCACCAATTCGGCAGCGAGCGACTCAGATATCGTGCCCTCCAATTTAAAGATTGTATAAGGAGTCGAGTGCGAGAAGCGGTCGTCGAGAGATGCCCGTAGCGGATTGGCGGTGTTTTGTTTACTGCGCGATTCCGTTCTCGATTTGGGTTCGTGGGAAAATTTGGCTTTTGGTACCATCATTACGTGTGATTACATTGCAAAGGTGTGGCATGAACGAGATCAATTAGAGTGCGGGCATTTTGACACCACGGTTGTGCCTTTTCGAAAACTTAACATTCATTGCTGTCACTGCACCCCATTGTTGCGCACCTGTGTTTATCTTCGCATGCCTATTGGATTGCGATGGCATTTTGCACGCGACTTGTTGTTTACTTGTGCCAAGTGGCATCAACATTGGGCAGTTCACGTCCGCACTTTGCGTCCGTTGAGCGTGTCATGCGTCGTCGTCGTTAAGAGACTGGTCTGCATGTCTGTCTCCCCATCAGCTGCAGTCTCAAAACCCAATGTGAAGCGTCAACGGGCGTCCTTCGACTCCACACACTCGAACGACCTCCGCCAGACACTTTGCGCGCGCAGTTTCCTTTGAAAGACCCGCGCAAACGACAAGTGAGCAATTATCTGCGCGAATCTGATCAGCTATCGTCGTCTGTATTTGGTGGATTTATCTGGGCAAATAGTGCGTGAGATACTTTCAATTCCTGTGACAATTCGACCCCGGCTAGAACCAATTATTTGTATGCATAAACGTACGTTTTTTTTTCCGTGCCTATCAGATATGATAGTTTCATGTAAAATTTTGAGTTTTTTCGCCTAAGTATTTTGTAGTAATTACTTTTTTCTTCTTGCCGTTGTTCGGGTGTCTTTCTGATTACGATTTTTGGGACGTAATAGCCTGGATACACAAGTTTTTTTTTTGTCTGGTCCATCTCCGCATGGCTAATAACTTGCTACAAAATTTGGGTGCACATAAACAACGACAAGAATTAATTAAAATACAATAGAACGGCATATATTTGCATCAGAATCGAATTCATTAAAAACTTCATACTACAGTTTTGCTACTATTACGACTTGCTTTTCGAAACAGAAAAGTACGATAAAATTGCGAAATATTATAGACTACCTAGATTATTGTCGTTTATCGAGTTATTTTCACAAAGAAAAGTACGTACGTATTACCATTGTTCATTGAAACAAACAACAAACAAAGATTAAAAATACTCCATGAAAGGAGAGAACTGTAAAAAGGATATATATGCATATACTGACTGTGCCGAGGAGAAGGGCGGACCTTGTGTGCCCCGACCAAAAAGGGGAAAACTGAATTGCAAGGATAGCCTATAAGGAAAACCCGAACGAAGTGGTAAACATTAAAGAAAAAATTGCAGAGCCTCCCGTCTCCTTGTGGGCTACGGCCGAAGCCGAGTGCCGCAATCGAAAAAAAAATACGGAACGGAAAAAAAAAGGAAAATTTCATAGCTAGAAGCATCCCCGAGGTTTGCGCCGGATTTGGCCCTCCCTAGCTACCTTGAAGCAACAAAGAGTGTGGCTGTGCGGAAGGCAAAATATATTTTTTTTTTTGAGGCCTCCGGCTGTATCGGGTGTCGCGGGGCGTTGAACAGCGGGTGCCTGGTCAATTTGGGGCACTTGATGTCTGGTTACGCCCTGAGCTTCGATCAAGAGCAAATGGGGGCCAACACCGGCTCGCCGAATTGGCCCGGATTGTTTGTTAGGCTATCAGGAAAAAAAGAAAAAAAAAGGTTATCGTCAGTGTTGGATTTGGGGTCGCAGAGCGGACGCAGGAGCCCGAGCCACGTGCCCCAAAAACTGGGCCGCCACTTAGTAAGCCGCGTCGAAGCAGAGGAGAAAAACTTAATTATTTGTGTAGTGTCATCATTTGTAATATTTATTAGTACATGTAATATTTATGTTTGTATCCTAAGTGTATCTTGTACCTTTTAATGTTTAAGTTTTTTTTTTTTCTTGGTAATTTAATAATAATTAATTTTTTCCTCTGGTGTATGGGAGCGCGACAGATGCCAACGTAACGTATACGTCACCAAAATTCAGCATCATCCCGTAGCGGCCGCCACCGGAGATCTGCAAGGAAAACAAGGGACTCGGCCCTCAAGTCGGGGGTCCTCCCTTCTCTTTTTTTTCTTTCTTCTTTTTTTTTTTCCTCTCTTTCCTCCTTCTCGTCAAGGTTTATGTCTTTTGGTTTTTGTGTCAGCTCTTGGCTTTCAGTAGGCATACCCGCACCTGAATTTCATAGTAATGACTTTGAGTGACCGGTATTTCTGAGCGTTTTCTCTTACCCCGACCCGCATCTCACGAACCGAGCTGCCTACTAGCAGGTGCGAGCTCAGAAGTGTCACCTCGACATATCAACTGTCTCGTCGGAGTTTCATTACAATGTTTTTGAAATAGATAAATTGTAAACTGAAAATTTTTTAATAGTTTCATTTTTCCGAAACTAAAACTTAACAGTCAAATCGAAGAAATATTTTTGTTGAATTAGACGATGTTTGAAATAATACAACGTACGACATGAAGCCAGGCCAGAACATTGTGAATGACTTAAAGTAAATGGCGTTTTATTTTAGAAATAAATACAATTCACTGATTCAGTCGACTTGAAAAAAAAAAGGATTTTGTAGAGCGGATCCCAATACTATATTCATTTCAAAAATATCGTATAACGTGAGCAAGGACGCTTTGCGTAACCATTTAATATAATAATACAAGAGCTTGTTTGGTTGTATATATATAAACGGCATTATTTTTATAAGACATGAAATCGATTACCTACGAAAAGGTATGTATAAGAGAAATTGTGTTTACGCCTCTTGTATAGAATCGTTGTTTATTACATAGTATTTGGTCGTAAGAAAAAAAAAAAATATCAATTTAAATTTAATATATAAATAAGTAAGATATAAATAGTATCCAAAAATTGGTAAACGAAGAATAAAAAACATGAAGTCACTGTAGACAACATCGCTTTTGCTTCCTGACATCCCAAGGGTCCTCCACTCATCCACTCTTGTCGCGGTAAGTTAATCATTGTTTTCGCTAAGGGGGTTGGGTAATAATGCGCGGCTCAACCCAAGGTTAGGGGAGGGAGCGCGGAGCCCCATCGCCATCAGGGGGCTCCCGTGCTAGAGGCAGGGACTTAGGGATTTTTCGCGGCCAATTTTTTGTTTCTATTTTAATATCCTTTGAGGGACCCCGTATTGGTTAGGCAAACGGGTAGACGCGTGATTTCTTTTTGTAGCGAAAAGAGGCAGACTCACTCACACAACCCCGCCCACACTACCGACAGCTGAGCTACCGTCGAGCACGCGTCAAACTGAGTGAAGTTTGAGAAGATATTGGCACTTAGGTGTCACGGCGGGTCTGAACGACCAGCCTCGATCTTCGTCCTCGGTTGAGGGAAACCTCAACTATCACGCTTCGTTACAGAGCAGTCGCCATTGTGCTGATGGGGTCATTTACGAAGCCGGGCAAAAATTTTGTTCCACTTCAGCAACTTTTCCTGGATGCCAAGTCAGCAAACAACTGTGAAGGGGTAGAGCGAGTTGTCTGCGACATCAAGAATCCGTTTCGTTTGCAATATTGCACGCAGCAAATTGTAGTGTGTCGCGCGATGGCTAAGCTATGTCGGAATACGTATCTTTTTCCCCAACTTAGAACAATTTGAATTATCACGTGAGTGATTTTAAATATAGGGTACAGGATCTACGCTCATTGCGAAATGTTTTCTGTTTGTTGTTGGCCAACGGAAAACATTAAATTTGAAGTGTATTTCGCATCGTTTGTGTCTTGTTTCGTGTTTCTCTCCAGTTTTCAACGTTGTTTTCACATCGTAATTACACAAGTAGTTGTCCCCACTATGAATGGATATAAAGATTTGAATTGTGTGGATTATAGCGATATGGACTGACTTCTGAGAAAGCTGGAAACGTCATGGGCCAAGATAGTCGCGTATGGTGCAGTCATTCTGTTGGAATATAGTTCCTACTCTTGGTAAAGGCGCGAGTTATGTTGTGCCTTGTGGTCGAGACTAAAAAAAACACAACACTCAATTTATTATTGCGAAATGCACTTTATTGTCGTACTAGACGGACTGACTACATAGATCTTACTGCACTAATCTCCGTGAACTGAATGAATGAATTGATGATAATCGTGTGGGAAATTACGTTTCCCATCTTTTATAAGTTTAAATGTGCTGACTTAGTGTCTGCACCTGAGTACACCGGTTGTTGGTGTCCGGTGACATTTGTTGAACTATGGAATTTACTTGATTAAGCAAATTCGCATAGCGATCGGATCCGATGGGATACGTAACTTGCCGCTTTTCAAAATTAGGATTCTCCTGAATCCTGGAATTAAGATCAATTTTTACATTGTTTTTGTTTTTCAGATATAGTATTACTAACAAATTAAGAGATATTATTAAAATTATGGCAAAACAATTTATTCCATATGATAGTTTTTTGTGAATTTGAAGCTCATTGATATGGTTTGTATTTTCAGTATTGATGATTGTAATTTCATCTAGAGTCAATTTATCGTTGAAATTTGTCGAATTTTCTTTTGGAGGATAACTAAAACGTTGTTTGAAATTGTGTTTAACATTTGAAAATATATGGTCTAAAATTTTCACGGTACAATTGTTCACCTGCTGAATGGATTGTAGCCATTGTGGCATCGTCATTTTCTACCTCATTGTTACATAGGAGTGGGAAATCAGAATAAGTATTCGTTTTTTCGTCTATTTCTTTCTCAGTTTCTGTATTTTCTTCCTGATTTTGAATTCTACTTAGAAAATCGGCAACACGATTTTCTTTGCCCTTCACATATTCGATATCAAATTTATACTCTCCTAATTTAAGTAACCATCTCTGATGATGTGGTGCAATGTCTTTGCCTTTATATTTACTTTGCAGATACTTTATTGGCAAGTGATCGGTATATATAATGAACTTTTTGCCATACAAATATGGTCGAAAATAGTTAACAGACCACATTATGGACAAAAATTCTTTGTCTGTAGTTGTATAATTCTGTTCATGTTTATTAAGTGTACGAGAAATAAAGGAGACTGGATGTCCATTTTGAGATAGAACAGCGCCTATCGCAAAGTTCGAAGCATCCGTAGTAAGGTGAAATTGTTTAGAGAAATCAGGAAAACGTAAAATAGGTGGTGAACTAACCAAAGTTTTGAGTTTTTCGAATGCATTTATATAATTGGGATCATTAATGTTAATTTTTGCGTTTTTCTGCAAATACTTAGTCATTGCTTGAGCTACTTTAGCGTAGTCTTTGATGAACTTCCGGTAATAACCGGTAAGTCCCAGAAAACTTTTCAGTTGTTTCTCTGTTTTTGGCAAACTCAGATTTTGTATGACACTTATTTTTTCCGGATTAGGTTTCAATCCTTCTTTAGTTATAATATGTCCTAGAAATTGTGTCTCCTTTCTCAGGAAACTACATTTATTAACTTGAATTTTCAGTTGACTTTGCTCGAGAACTGTGAATATGTCCTTAATTGCTTGAATATGCTCTTGGAGCGAAGTGCTAAATATTAAAATATCATCGAGATAGACGACGCAATTTTTATTTATGAAGTCTCGTAAAATACTGTTCATGAGTCGTTGGAATGTCGCAGGGGCGTTTTTCAGTCCAAACGGCATTCTAACGAACTCATAAAGTCCTTGCGGCGTTACAAACGCAGTTTTTTCTCTATCCTCCTCTTTGACGAGGATTTGATGATAGCCTTTGGCCAAATCAATGGTAGAGAAATATTGGGCTCGGCCCAGTTTGTCTAGAATAGACTCGATATTAGGCAAGGGAAACTTGTCATCAATCGTAATATCGTTAAGTTTACGATAGTCGATGACAATACGAAACTTTTGCTCGCCCGAGTTGTCCCGTTTTTTTGGAACAACGATGAGTGGACTGGAGTATCGAGAATTACTTTTCCTGATAATCCCTTGTTCTTCCATTTCCCTCACTTGTCTTCGGACTTCCTCCTCGTGCTTTGGAGGGTACCTATATAGCTTTGCGTTAATTTGGTTATCCGTAGTGGTTTTTATTTCGTGTATAATGCTGGGAGTGCTAGTAAGTCTATCCCCTTCGCGGTAGAATAGCTTATCAAAGCGATTTACTAACTTTACTATGGCGTTTTTCTCCTCTGTATTTAGGTGTTCCAGCTTCAAGTGTTGTAAGAAATTATTTCCAACTGCTTCCAAGGTACATATCTGAGCTGAATAAGGATTATTTAAAAAAGTAATCGTTTGTCCATTTAGTGTGATTGCGTTATTTTCGAGATCAATCACTGTGTCCAAATTATTTAAAAGATCAATACCTAAAATAAATTTGTATTTGCGATTGAGAAGAGATTTGACTTTCCATCTAACTTTCGCTCTTGATGGAAGTTTGAACTCTTCAGGTGCTGGAGTATGAACCTCATGTTTTATGGTGTCTTTTCCAGTTACGGTGCTAAAGACAAGTGGTGGAATTTCGATTGTTTCAAAACATTGAATACTGTCATCAATGATGCTAAATGAAGAACCAGTATCAATTAGAGCGATGTATTTTGTATTATTTAATGTTATATTTATTAGGGGAAGGTCTTCCGAGGCTAATTGCAAAAAAAAACTTCTTTGCTATTTTTGCAATCAGATTCCGGGTTGTTGCAGTTAATTTCCTTAGACTGTTTTTGAGATTTAGATGACTTTCGAGATTCGATATTAGAGATATCCATTGGTTCTCCTTGTTTATAAAAACCAGAATTTTGTCTGTTTTGAGAACTATTATTCCAGTTCTGATTACTGTAGTTATTATTAAAGTTGAAGTTTTGATTTTGACTGCCTCTATGCTGGTTAAATGGATTTGGGTTTTTATACTGGTTGGAGTTATTAGGAGTTCTGAATTGGTTGGAATGGTTGAAATTTCTGGATTGGTTTGAGTTATTAGGATTTTTGAAATGATTCGAATTATTAGTATTTTCAAAATGATTTGGGTTATTGAAGTTATTGTATTGATTGGGAAGAAAAGAATGTCTGTTCTGATTATTATTTGTCTGTGGATGTCTATTTTGATTATGATTTGTCTGTGAATGTCTATTTTGATTAGGATTTGTCTGCCTATAGTTATTATTTGAATTTGTAAATTTTTGTGCCCTTTCATTTCTGAATTCTTTTTTAATACACTCATCCTCGTAAGGACGTTTATTGAGGATGGCGATTATTATTTCAATATCTCTCTCATAGTATATTTTTTCTAAGAGTACTCCCTGGGTAATTTCTTTAACTTTATTCACTAATATGGAATTGACATTACTTAAGTCTATATAGCACTCTCCACCGTAATACGTTAATAATTCTTCAGATTTGATTTTAATTTTTTGGATGATAATGCTAAGTTCACTCACCCTGTTAACTCGAATGTTGTTAATTTGCCGGTATATGTCTGCTGGTTCCATATCGGGCCTATATCGCCTTTTGAGTGCTTCCTTAATCTTGATCCAATTGTCGGTTTCAAGAAGCGAAATAATGGAGTCTTTCGCCTCGCCGACAATTTTTTCAAAATAAATCGCCCTCGTAGCCGCTTTTTGCGTCTCGTACTCTCCAATCCCGTTGAGGAAATATTCGACACTATTGATGAATGCGTTAAGAGATATTTCTCCTCTTCCGGAAAAACTAACAAGGTGACGAACTTCCCGCAGTTTTTTATCGATGGTGGTTGAAGTTGCTTGTTGTAACTGCAGTTGTTGAAGTGCTGCAGCCAGTTGATCGGCTTGATGTTCTTGTTGTTCTCTTTGTCGTAGCAAAGCTGAAAGTCGTTCAACCTCCGACTGTAGCGCTTGAATTTGCTCAGCCATTTCGTCTTCTGAAAAACACAATTTTCTATTCAGACTGAAAAATTTCTCACGTTGCAACTTTCGATTTCTCTCTGTCATTCATTTGCTCCTGTTCGCCAATACTTTATATTCTTTTTCACTTCACTTTTTTTTTTAAATTTACAATTCTGTATGGGTTGTACCCAGCCTCAGGTATCAGTTTGAAGATCTTAAAGGCTTGTTTCAGATCTCCCACACAAGAAATTGTAATAAATAAATTTATATAAGATAGTCTTTTCGACTTCTTATTGTATCGATTTCATTCGCTGAATATCGAAATAATTTATATTAACCTTTGCGGTTTTTATATTTTATTATTTTATTTTGTTATTAGTGTATTTTACAGTTTTAAATCTTCGCGACTTTTCAACCGTTGTATTTCACTAAATTGGTTTCACCGACTGCGCCAGTTATGTTGTGCCTTGTGGTCGAGACTAAAAAAAACACAACACTCAATTTATTATTGCGAAATGCACTTTATTGTCGTACTAGACGGACTGACTACATAGATCTTACTGCACTAATCTCCGTGAACTGAATGAATGAATTGATGATAATCGTGTGGGAAATTACGTTTCTCATCTTTTATAAGTTTAAATGTGCTGACTTAGTGTCTGCACCTGAGTACACCGGTTGTTGGTGTCCGGTGACATTTGTTGAACTATGGAATTTACTTGATTAAGCAAATTCGCATAGCGATCGGATCCGCAATGGCATCGCAAGAGGTCGTACGTGGAATAGCGACGGGTCTGTCAGTTTTGGTAAAAAAAAAACGAAATAGAAACAATTTTGTTTATTTTAAAGTTGCTACACTCCACTAGGTTTTATTTCGCCGATTTGTAACTACCTACGTTTCCTTTCTTTTTAACAGCAATATTCGAGAAAGCCGCCGAAGATGTCAAGATACAGACTTATTGGAACTTTATGCCAATTTCAAACAGGCGACCGATGGAGACTGCAATACTGGTACGATTTCTGACAATTCGCCAATTTTAAACGACTCATATTTTACAACTAGTTTCTTTTAACTGTTGCAGACAAGCCCGATTTCCTCGGCTTTAAAGGCAAAGCGTTAGAATGTATGCAACAAAGTTGTAAAAAAAACATAAAAGAACTACGATTGGGGTAAACCCCAATCATGCAATACTCTAGATGAATTTGAACCTGGTTAAAGCCAATAAATAATTTTGGTTGCAATCTCGGATGCATCGTTAAGACGTAAGACGTAAGTCGTTAAGACGTATTTCATGAAATAGTGCAGTTTGTATGGGAGGGGGTAGAAGGAGAGTGAGGATTACAATAAATTTTAAAATGTAGGTTACAATTATCATAAAAGTGATATATTCAAAATTTCAAAGCAATATGTTTTATAGTTTCTGAGAAAATCTGATTATTGTAAATTATCAAAAATGTGTCATTTTGTATGGGAGGGGGTAGAAGGAGTAAGGGTAATCGATTACTTTTTTTTGAATCTAACTGATATTGTTAATTAAGTGTTAAGTACAAAATTTCAGCCCGATAAATTGTATACGTACTGAGTAAATTGGCTTAACGTATTTCATGAAATAGTGCAGTTTGTATGGGAGGGGGTAGAAGGAGGGTGAGGATTACAATAAATTTTATAATGTAGGTTACAATTATCATAAAAGTGATATATTCAAAATTTCAAAGCAAGATGTTTTATAGTTTCTGAGAAAATCTGATTATTGTAAATTATCAAAAATGTGTCATTTTGTATGGGAGGGGGTAGACGGAGTAAGGGTAATCGATTACTTTTTTTTAATCTAACTGATATTGTTAATTAAGTGTTAAGTACAAAATTTCAGCCCGATAAATTGTATACGTACTGAGTAAATTGGCTTAACGTATTTCATGAAATAGTGCAGTTTGTATGGGAGGGGGTAGAAGGAGGGTGAGGATTACAATAAGTTTTATAACATAGGTTACAATTATCATAAAAGTGATATATTAAAAATTTCAAAGCAAAATGTTTTATAGTTTCTGAGAAAATCTGATTATTGTAAATTTTCAAAAATGAGTCATTTTGTATGGGAGGGGGTAGAAGGGGTGGAGCGATTTAGCCCGTTCACGAACTTAGCCTTCATTTTTTGTCAAAAATAACGTGTGCAAAATTTGAACTTCATAGCTCAACGCGTTCTCGAGCTAGAGAGGTCACGGACGGACGGACGGACGGACGGACAGACGGACAGACGGACAGACGGACAGACGGACAGACGGACATCCGGTTTTGAGATATTCGAGTGATAATATGAACTTCTGTATCATTCATTTTTTTCTGCGAGCCTTATTTCTTAGCGTTACAAACTTTGTGGCAAACTTATAATACTCTCAGATTTCATCTAGAGTATAAACATACTCAGTGATTTCATTTTGGATTGCAGAAAACTTTTTTAAGCATTTTATATGTCTTTTTATTTAATAAACTGGTGTTTTTTTATATCTTAATAAAAGCATCTTAATCAATATAATACACTTAGGAGGTGCATGCTGGCAACTGCATTCTCCGAAACCAATTTATGCCAACGAAACGTCAACTGGGCCACAGGGAACAGTTGACGCGCTATACCCCACAAGGGGTTAGGGCAATTGAGTAATATAATACACTTCATAATATCCATGTGATAAATGCAAATAAAAAACATAAAAGAACTACGATTGGGGTAAACCCCAATCATGCAATACTCTAGATGAATTTGAACCTGGTTAAAGCCAATAAATAATTTTGGTTGCAATCTCGGATGCATCGTTAAGACTTTGTTGATCCCATCACCTCTCAGATTTCATCTAGAGTATATACCTATATACATTCCAAATTTCAGACTAATAGCTGTAACACTTTTCGAGAAAATCAGCTTTTGTCAAAAGACAACATTTTGTATTAGCTCAAAGCGATATCAAGCTAGAGAGCAACTTTGGTAAAATGTGTCATATTGTATAGGAGGGGGTAGACGGAGTAAGGGTAATCGACTATTTTTTTGGAATCTAACTGATATTGTTAATTAAGTGTTAAGTACAAAATTTCAGCCCGATAAATTGTATATGTACTGAGTAAATAGGCTTAACGTATTTCATGAAATAGTGCAGTTTGTATGGGAGGGGGTAGAAGGAGGGTGAGGATTACAATAAATTTTATAACATAGGTTACAATTATCATAAAAGTGATATATTAAAAATTTCAAAGCAATATGTTTTATAGTTTCTGAGAAAATCTGATTATTGTAAATTTTCAAAAATGTGTCATTTTGTATGGGAGGGGGTAGAAGGGGTGGAGCGATTTAGCCCGTTCACGAACTTAGCCTTCATTTTTTGTCAAAAATAGCGTGTGCAAAATTTGAACTTCATAGCTCAACGCGTTCTCGAGCTAGAGAGGTCACGGACGGACGGACGGACAGACGGACAGACGGACAGACGGACAGACGGACAGACGGACAGACGGACATCCGGTTTTGAGATATTCGAGTGATAATATGAACTTCTGTATCATTCATTTTTTTCTGCGAGCCTTATTTCTTAGCGTTACAAACTTTGTGGCAAACTTATAATACTCTCAGATTTCATCTAGAGTATAAAAAGAAGGGAAGGGCAAGAAGAGGAAGGGCAAAACAATCGACGAAGAAAATTTTCTTTTCGAAAAAGAAGAGGGAAAACGAGACGTGGGATTCCGGTGGCAGCGTCTGCTCCGTCAATCGAAGCCCCGTCCAGCGCCCCAATCGGTTTCAACACGTGAGACTTCGGTGGCAGCGTCTGCTCCGTCAATCGAAGCCCCGTCCAGCGCCCCAATCGGTTTCAACACGTGGGACTTCGGTGGCAGCGTCTGCTCCGTCAATCGAAGCCCCGTCCAGCGCCCCAATCGGTTTCAACACGTGAGACTTCGGTGGCAGCGTCTGTTCCGTCAATCGAAGCCCCGTCCAGCGCCCCAATCGGTTTCAACACGTGAGACTTCGGTGGCAGCGTCTGCTCCGTAACTCGAATTATACGGTCAGTATTGCGTCCAAAAAGGATATTTTTTTTTGTGTAAGGGATCCGCCCGCCGTGAATACGTTTTTTTTTGTGTGTTGTATAGTGGAAAAAAAAAGAAAAAAAAAAAATATATATATATTTGTTCGTGTGTAAAGCAAAATTGCGAAAAATGTGCATGCCTTTGTAAGAAAAAAATTTATAGTTTTGTTTCTATTGTTGTGCTGCGTAATTCGCACTTTAATCTTTGTGTATTATAAATACACTGTGTATCGTCCTGTAGCGGCCGCCACCGGAATGTAGTATTAGTCTTTGGATAAATTATTTGAAAAAAAAAAGAGAAAAAAACCAGTAAATTAATTTTTTTGTGTATACGGTTTACGCGCAACAACAAATTTTCACTTCGTGGAATTTATAGTTTAATAGTAAAGATATATATTTGATTCAGAAGTGAGTAGGCAACGGATATGTTAAATTAAGTAAAAAGAAAAAAAAAATTTATTTAATAAATATGTGTTATAACGTGAAAAATATGTGTTAGTTATTTGTTTTAAAGGTGTCTTCGCTCCTTCCCTCCGATCGGTATGAAGTGTCCGGGGTCGTGCATCGCCCTCTGGTGAAGTGCCTTCAGTGAGCTCCGAGAGGGCCTGAATTTGTCGGCATGGTGTCCACTTTATTGTCCTTTTCGCGTTTCGCTCTCTTAAATTCTCTAGTGATTATTAGCACCTGAATTTTGACGTGATGGAGTCAACGCCGGAGATTGTTTTTTTGTGTGACCCGCGACCATTTTTTCCTCCCGAACAGAGCTGCCCTCCAGCAGGTGCTTCCTCATCCGGCTTAGTTTGGCTATCGTTACAACACTTATGGGCGGTCGTCATGTTCGACTGTCTTGCATTTCTTTTCGTGTTTCGAGGAGACGCAGGCAATGGTCGCACACACGAATACCTTCTTCTTTTTGCTTAGTGTCCTCGGATGTTTTGTTAATGTCGTCCGAAGCTTGGGCTAAGTTCGCCAGTTGTACTGAAAGTGATCGTTGAAATAGTAATAATTGTGTATGCACGGAATTACTAAGCAAATTCATATTTCAGATAGAGGGAGCAATCCTTGCACATGATTGTCCCACACAGTCGGCAATGATGCTGTCGTCGGGTGAAATTAAAAGATTTAGCACAGTTCGGGCATAGTTTAACAGATGATCCGTCCAGCCACGGTACAGTCTACAAACAAGTTAATTTATTTTAGTTGCCATCGATCACAAGGACTAACCCAAATCCCACCTTTTGATCATGAAGCTTCCGCTGGACCGGATCCGCGGGTCTATCTTTCAACAATTTATCTATACTAATTATCAGCTTGTTGGTTTCGCTAGCGTATCGTTCCAGGCGAGGAGTTCTGCAAATACAATTGCCCATTATTGCATGCTCTAATTATTACAAATGCAGACACTCACCTGATTGCATTCAAATAGGAGAAATGATCACAATCCACGGCGACCGTTTGCTCATTACTTCACCACTATACACAGCAGAAGTACACAATTATAGCACGCTCGCAACACGTCTACAACCAATCGCTTCCTGAGTCAGAAAAAAGGTTTCTTCAAGTGCGAACGACGAACGAAATACATGATCACAAAGATCTTTCCACTTATCATTTTGCATAGCGCGTGAGATGTTCGAGTCACAGATGCGAATTGTCAAAATGACAATGACAGAATGGCTGCGTTCTGCGAAACTTACAGGATCAGACAATTTGACAGTGAGTAACAGAGATGTGAAGTATTGTATATCCGTAAGTTGAAGAGAGAGGGTCACTTATCTGTCAGAATCTTTAGAGGAAAAATTTACCGGAAAAATTTGTTGGTTCGTTTCCCCGGCCCATGATTTATAAACAAATACATCTACCACACTCTCTGTCTCTTTCGCTCTGGTGCAATTATTAAGAAACAGGCTTAACGAAAATTGGTTGGTTGTCATTTTGCTCTCTCGTGTGCGTCAAATGTGTGAATGTATCAGTTAAATGCATCTCTCTTTCACTTACGGATACACAATGCGTTGCTATCTCTGTCGCTTATTGTCATTTCCTTAACCGGTCAGGCTTTCAGGACCGCGACCAATGACAGTGAGTGGATAATCAATTCGATGTTTTTTTCACTCTGAAGTGGAGAGTAGTCTTATGCATACGAATTTTTCACTCGACTCACTGAACATCGCAGACTCAGAAATGCACTCAATAGTCTCCACTCTTGAGTATATCCTCATTATTATGCATACCACCCAATACATTGTTTGTAAAAAACCTCACAGGTTATATCAATGCGAAAATTTCAAATCGGTTGACACGAAGCAACGAAACAAAATCTTTACATGATATATACCCAGTCTGTGGCTTCGTACTTCCCGCAGTCTACAATCGTGCCACTGGCGGCCAAACAAAATTTTAAGTACGTGGCGCTGTTGAAATGTACACGAAATACACACACATACAATTATACATTTACTGTTGCTGAATCAAAATGCTCAGTGCACTTTAGACAATGGGTGGTATGTATAATAATGAGTCAAGAGTGGAGACTATTGAGTGCATTTCTGAGTCTGCGATGTTCTGTGAGTCGAGTGAAAAATTCGTATGCATAAAACTACTCTCCATTTCAAAGTGAAAAAAACATCGAATTGATTATTCACTCACTGTCATTCTGTCATTTTGACAATTTGCATCTGTCCGAGACTGGAAACACCTCACGCGCTATCCAAAGTGATTCCACTAGTGAGTGACGATCTCAATTATTTGTGCAGTCACGTATGCTAAAACTTTTTCCAGTTTGATGCCACATTTATGCCGCCGCGGATTCTACACTCCACGGGTAGTCATTTCGCTCGCTGTGATACAGGATGCACGTGGAATACGGGAAATTTTGGACCCGACGCTATTGCATTTTCGGTTGTTCGACCCAGAATAGCAATATTGCTGATGCAATGATTTATTCGGGATCGGGAAGCTATGAGTATCAATTGGAATTACTCTATGATAACACGGTGGATCCTCAGTCACATCATAAGTGGGAAACATTGGAATCGGTTTCGGGATCGTATGATCAGGATATAGTTCAAAATGACATGGCAGAGATTAAGTTTGATAGGTAACTTAGCATTAGCTGTTTGTTTCCTACGTGTAATTAAATAATGGAAATTATTTTGTAGGAAAATGCACGATATGCTCTAAGGCTATGCTCACAAGGCGCACGTACTTGCTCTGGAGATGGTGGAATGCCGTCGATTCGAGGCCCGTGTGGAACAATATTTTCATTTCATACGTGCGATTTGAGTTATAATGGAACCACGACAACAATTTCATCCTAACACGAATGGCTAAGCATCTCCAAGAGTAGTTCACCTAGTAGGGGTTTTGGCAGCTCTTGGCTGTTGATGAACAGGTTGCTCCGGTGCGTAGAACCGGCTACCGCAGGAACGTACTTTACGTTTTCATTTATAAATATTGGGAGCAACACATCATGGTGCAACTGCTCTCAATACTACTCCACCGCGACGGCATTAAACGTAACTTCAGTCCATGGATCTGCTGCGTTTGCAATAAAGTGCTGCACCCTGCTATATTTGTTAGATGCAACTGCTTAACTATCACAAGTACTGGAACTCCTTCGTCACTGGTACTCAGTGTAAAAATAGAAGGCAACAACCTCGTTCAATATACCAAATTCTGTAACACCTATGAGCGCACAGTTATCTCCGGTGACACTCTCACTAGTGCCAGTAACTTGCAACAGAATACAGCATAAAATCGCCGAGTTAACGTGATTCATCGACAGACATGGCATCATGGTAGAAGCCATACAGAAGACCAAACTACCGGCAACCTTCAATCATTTGGAAAAAAAATTTGTCCATTTCACCTTGCCGTTTGAGAAAAAAACTGAATCGAGCGTGCTCTATTCTCTTCAATATCTACGGAGCCTGCCAGCACAAGAGTATCGGAAAAAAAACTCTAAAGAAGTGACTGTCCAAACACATTGAAAAAGCAACCGAGTACTGTATCAAAAGTTTTAATCTATGAATAAAAAAAGTAGTCTTGACAAAATTACGCCTTAATTTTTCTAACTAACTTCCTATCGGTGCCACTTGAGTGTGCATATTTGTAGACTCAGGATTTCTTGACTCAACTCAGATATTATGCATATGAAATTGAGTGAATTATCAAATGCGATGATTTTTTTAAACGTGAGACTGATTTTCACTCAAGATGGCGGCTGCTGGTGAGTGGAGTGGAGTTTTTCGCATATTTTAAGCATACCAAATTGAGTGAAACTCTGCTAATTCAGCTTTACTCCACTCGACTCACTAAAAATGAGGATATACTCCAGAGTGGATACTATTGAGTGCATTTCTGAGTCTGTGATGTTCTGTGAGTTGAGTGGAAAATTGGTATGTATAAAAGTACACTCTATTCAGAGGACATAAAAACATCAAATTAATTGTTCACTCAGTCATTCCATCGTTTTGGCATTTTGTCAGCCGTTCTTGTCATCGTCTTCTCTTGCGAGGTAAAATCATTAACAAAGAAAAAATTCCTTCTAGCTAATCGTTTTCTCGGTGTTTCAGATATGCCAACTGTGGAAGAAGTGTGTAGCTCTTTTGATTTGAACGGTGTTGCCATGAAGTTCACCGACATCGTGTAAATTATTGGAAAAAAAATGTTCGGCCAATTTAGCGAATATTTATGTGGTAGTCTATATTTCTAAGCCCTTACTAATAGTTTGCATTACCGTTTGTTGCATACCTACATGTTTAACTTTACTTGAATTTATATTACCTCTGTAGTAGTTTACATTTCGTTTATATTCAGTTGCATGTATTGTCAGAGAGACTCTATAAAAGCTGTTACTAAGCATAAGAACGTCGCATTTCATTTTAAAACTCGTCGCGATTCAATCATTTCATTGTACTTATTTTTTACTAATAAACTTTATTATTATTATTCTATAATTGACTTTATAATCAATCCTACAATTGGGGGCTCAACCAGTGCAACGGAATTTAAAATTATCAGTGCTGAGCCAGTGCAAAGTGATTTTAAGCAACAGTTACGGAAACGAAAATTTACAGTGCTGATCTTGTGTAACTATAACTAAGACGTGCTCAAGTGAAAAATCGCGATGGAGGACTTTAATGAGATGTCGGCAGAGAATATGCGTGATTTGTGCAAGCAACTTGGATTGGCTGAGGACGGCGAAGGGACGACATTACTCAGAAGGCTGAAATTCTTTTACAAAGAACAGCAGAAAAATGACGACGGGGAAAACGACAGGACTGAGGACCGAACACCAGCAAATCCTAAAACAAGCGCAGGGAGCAGCAGACAAGGCATAATCGACAGCAGCAAGAAACTAACGGAACCTAGCCAACACGATGAAAAAAACAGAAACCGAGATTGGTCTGATGTAAAAGATGATGAAGAAGAAAGAATGATAAGATTAATGACGCGAGCGATGGCGCAAAGAAGGCCAGAACTCACCTTTCGAGATGTAGAAGAATCATTCCAGCGGTTTAGTGGTGACGATGGCAGATGTATTTTGCAATGGCTACGGGATTTCGAAGACCAAAGCGAAATGCTGCGTTGGACCGAACTCCAAAAATTCATCTTTGCAAAGAGGTTGCTATGCGGAACAGCTAAGCTCTTTACAGTGTATGAGTGTAAAGCACAAACGTATGAGCTACTCGCTCTCGCATTGAAAAAAGAATTCGGCAAAACAGTGAACAGCGCGTCTGTTCATAAACAATTAGTCGAACGAAAGAAAAAGCCAGATGAAACGTATCAACAATACATATATAAAATGCTAGATATCGCTTCGCAGGCAAGTATAGAAATCGAGGCTGTCATTGTATACATAGTCGATGGCATACCAGGCCCCGCGAACATGAAGACAATGCTGTATGAAGCTGTCACGGACGCTGAGACGATGGCGCTTCTGACGTCAGAGGATGAAAAACCGGAATGGCGTGGGAGGCGATCGTCAAGAATGGACTCGCTCTCTTGCTCGGGTGGAGTGGAAGCGGACGGACGTGCCTGGAAGTCGTGTCGTGAATAAAAGGAAGACATTGTATCTAATTGTAATAAAATACATAACACACTAACCATAACGTGTTAATAAAAATTAATTATCACTGCTCATTGACTGGTGTATTGGTGTTGTGGGGGGAATTTGGACCAGGAGGACTTCGCGTTTCACCTCCGGGGCCGGTTAGCATCGAAACGCGTGGCGCCCACGCCCGTCTTCGCGGCTAGTTGGCGAAATCCCTAACCGGCGGTCCAAAAAGGTGAGTGAATGACGAGTCAAGCTCGTAATAGTGGCGCCCAACGTCTAATTTTGGGTAGGAAATAAGTGTAATTTGTGCAGTCTTATGGTGTATCGTGCTGTAGATAATTTGTTACCAAGCACAAGTTAGAAAATAAGTCAAATCGTCAGCGTCGGAAAAAAAAAACACGTGTTTTCAAGTGAATTAGTGATAACGTGCTGACAACCATTATACTATTCTAACTTGTGATCGGTAATTAACTAATCCCGTAGCTAACACTCCGAAAGTCTAGTGGAATTGTTGTGTCTCTCGTTTTTAAAATGAATCAATACGCAAAGCTTGTAAAGGGAGAAGTTGATTCGTTATGCAAAGATGAACTCGCCTTCGAGATTGCAATTAGAGGATTTACGCAGGATAAGGTGGACTGTATGAAAAAAGCCTTAAAGTCGGCGGTAATTGCAGAATCAGTCATTCATCCTACAGTGTTTCACTATCCATCTTATCCGTTTTCCAATCAAGATGATATGGACGCTTTGTTGTCGAAAATTTCTGAAATTGAGACACTGTTGGAAGGCTTTGTGGGTGACACGAAGTCGAATGCATTTCGTAAGATTCGGAGCAAAATTCATTATGGGTTGAGACGGCTCGAAACAATGCCTGTTGAGGGAGAGGCGCAGGTATTGTCCCATAAAAAGATTAGAAGCAAATTCATAGTCGCTCTGGGCTCGTTGATGGAAAAGTCTGGACAGAGCGGCGATGACGTAGTGCGAGATGACGTTTGCAATTCGCATGATCAACCAACGATAGTGAAAACAATTGATGTGTCGAAGTGGGAGCTCAAGTTTAGTGGCGAGACGAAAGGTCTCAATGCTTTTCTTGAAAGAGTTGAGGAACTCAGAATTTCTAAAGGTGTGCAAAAATCTGTCCTTTTTAAGGCGGCTGTAGAACTGTTCGAGGGCAGAGCCTTAATCTGGTTTCGAGCAAATCGTGAGGCGTTGACTAACTGGGATACATTAGTCAGTGAGTTAAAGGCAGAATTTTTGCCACCCAACTACGACGACCATCTATGGGATGAAATTAAAGGAAGAACCCAAGGGCGCGAGGAATCCATCGGTATATACTCCGCCGTTATGGAAAGTTTGTTCAAGCGATTGTCGGAACCACCGTCTGAAGCAACAAAATTAAGAATTTTGAGAAATAAATTGACACCCTTTTATCAAACCCACTTAAGTTTGGTGTCTGTTGGGTCAATCCAGGAACTTATTAAATTGGGAAGAGCTTTAGAAGCTACGAGACTGTCTGTGGAAGCCTACGTACCTCCCCCTAGTAAAACGACACAAAATCTTCTTGAGACAGATTTAGCATATGAAGGATTAGTCGAGTGGTCCCCAAAGCAATCAAATGAGCCTGTCAAACAGCCAAAATGTTGGAACTGCAATAAACTGGGTCACATCACGAGAGAATGTTCTGAACCACGTAAATGCTTCTCGTGTGGTTTAGTTGGAACAATTAAATCTGAGTGTCCGAATTGTAAGCAGACAGGTCAATCTTCCAGCAGTAATCAGAAGGGTCAATCGTCTAACACTAGTCAAAAGAACAAAAAATCGGGAAACGGGCGACATGCTCCATAGGCGGCGATGCGAGCATGCCAACTGAACGAAGTGCCGCAGAGGTTGAATGCACTAGCTTCGGCTTGATGTTCAAGGAAGGTGATAATCGACCTCACTTGGAGGTGGATATATTTGGTAAGAGCATCGTAGGACTGGTCGATTCCGGTGCGTCCAATACAATATTAGGTGAGGAAGGTTGG
Organism: Chloromyia formosa; assembly: GCA_964017055.1. NCBI lineage: Eukaryota > Metazoa > Arthropoda > Insecta > Diptera > Stratiomyidae > Chloromyia > Chloromyia formosa. Next base: position 48,841,374 of record OZ024818.1, read on the forward strand.
GGAATCCTCAAAAATGTTGGCGTCAACGTCAACGATACAGATTTTCCTACAATTCAACTGGCCAATAATGCTAGTATCCCCGTCACGGGAAAAGTATTGATTCCGATGAAATTAAATGACACTGTAAAATGGTTACCGGTGTTAGTTGTTACCTCTTTATCACAACCACTGATTCTTGGGGTAGACTTCATACAACAATTCGGTATCGTGGTGGATTTAAGCAGGCGGAAATGGACCCTTGCAAGCCGGGATGAAATTGCAACGATTAGTCATCTAAGAGGGAGATCGAGGCTGACACGAAAGGAAGAGTCGGAGTTGTTTAATTGTTTGAAAGAAGAGTTTCGCCTTATGGGGGATGGTGTAGGATGCACCAATATGGTGGAGCACGTAATTAAAACTGACTCACCACCGATAAAGCAAAGATTTTACCCGGTGTCACCGGCCTAGCAAAAATACATCGACATTGAATTAAATGAAATGTTGGAAAAAGGAATTGTTGAGCGTTCGACAAGTGCATGGTCTTCGCCAATCTTACTCGTCAAGAAAAAGGACGGATCCTATAGATTCTGCGTTGATTATAGAAAACTCAACAAAGTCTCAGACCGAGATGCATATCCAATGCCTTTCGTGGCATTCATTTTAGATAAATTGCGGGATGCGAAATTTCTTTCCACCCTGGACGTGAAGTCGGCATATTGGCAGGTGCCAATGTCCCAGGACTCCAAAAAGTTCACGGCGTTTACGGTACCTAATCGGGGATTATACCAGTTTAGGAGAATGCCATTTGGGTTGCAAAACGCTCCTGCTACGTGGCAGCGCCTTATCGACCAGGTGCTTGGGCCAGACTTGGAACCCTACGTATTTACGTACCTAGACGATATAATCATAGTGACGCAAGACTTCAAGAAACACATGGAAGTGTTGCGAGACGTCTTTAGAAGGTTGAGAAATGCCGGTCTTCGAATTTCCCGGGAAAAATGTGAGTTTTGTCGGTCAGAGTTGAAATATCTCGGTTATGTCGTGAATGAATTTGGCTTGAATGTCGACCCCGAAAAGGTTGAATGCTTGCTCAAGATTCCCCGTCCAAATAATGTCAAGGGTGTACGACGTTTTTTGGGCATGGTGTCGTGGTATCGGAGATTTATTCCAGATTTCGCCACGGTGATGGCGCCATTAACGACACTATTGAAGAAGGGACGAAAATTCATTTGGGACGATAATTGCGAGGAAGCATTCACTCATGCAAAGGCGAGACTCACTTCCGCTCCAATTTTGTCTTGTCCAGATTACAGTAAGACATTCGTTATACAGACGGACGCCTCGGACTATGGATTGGGAGCGGTTCTCTCACAGGAAGACGGGGAAGATGAAAAAGTAATTTGCTTCCTAAGTCGGTCACTAACCAAATCGGAGCAAAAGTTTTCCACGACAGAAAAAGAGTGTTTGGCGGTCGTATGGGCCATTGAGAAGCTTAGGCCGTATGTGGAAGGCACACAATTTCAAGTTATCACGGATCACCACTCTCTAGTCTGGCTCAACAATCTTAAGGATCCGATAGGACGTTTAGCCAGGTGGGCCGTTCGCCTTCAACAATACGACTATGAAATTATTCATAGGAAGGGCAAGGATCATCTTGTACCAGACGCTCTGTCTCGGGCGGTGCCTCGTGTGGAAGTTGCTACGGCCGCAAGTTCAACGGATGTATGGGTGTTGAAAATGATGAGGGAGATACATAACCACCCTGAAAAGTATCCTAACTGGCGAATAGAAGGGGATAACCTGTGGAAGAATATGCCTTCATCTTGCCCAATTCAAGTTAGTGGTGAAAATTGGAAAAGAGTTGTTCCGAAAGAGGAGCGGACCACGATTTTACGAAACTGCCACGATAACCCAACCGCTGGGCATATGGGTATCAAGAGAACTCTTGATAGAGTCGGGCAGAAATACTACTGGCCGAAAATGACAGCGGATGTGCAAAAGTACGTAAAAAGTTGCAGAGTATGTCAGTCGGTGAAAGTAGAAAGAAAATCACCTATTGGTCCCATGGTGTCGAGAGTGACTGAAGCCTTGGAACCATGGGAAATGATATGCGTTGACTTGATCGGGCCCCTTCCGCGCTCTACTCGTGGACATACGCATATACTAACGGTTTTAGACTATTTTTCCAAATTTTCACTTCTATTTCCCTTACGGACGGCAACTAGCGCCGCGATAAGCCAAGCTCTGGAAAACAACGTTTTCTTACTTTTCGGGGTACCAAAATTTGTTGTCAGTGACAACGGGGCCCAATTTCGTTCGAAATCATTCCAAAAGATTGTGGAGTCATACGGTTCGACAGTTAAGTTCACTGCCCTGTACCACCCGCAGGCAAATCCTGCGGAGAGGTTAAATCAGAACGTAAAGCAGATGCTTCGTTCGTACTCGACAGAAAATCATCGGCATTGGGATGTGAACCTTGCCAAAATTGCTTGTGCACTTCGGACATATACACACGAAGTCTCAAAGCACACACCATATTATGTGAATTTCGGGAAGGAGATGGTAGTTTCCCGGGAAGATGTTATCACGCCGGCAACGACCAAACCAGCGGACCCGGAAACGAAAGCGGTAGCGCTAGAGCATCTGCGGAAGGAGATAGCGAAGCGCATGCAAGAAGCAGCCAAGAAAAGCAAGGACCGATATGATCTTCGCAAACGATCGTGTCCACTACAGATAGGAGAGAAAGTATGGCGGAGAAATTATGTACTTTCAGACGCGACTAAGCACTTTGCCGCTAAATTGGCGCCGGAGTACGTAGGTCCTTTTATCGTAAAACAACAAGTGTCGCCCTGGACCTTCCAGCTACGAGATCCACAAAACAAAGATGCTGGAATTTGGCATGCCAAGGATCTAAAAACTTTCACGTAAGACGGGTAGGTAAGTATAGTTTGAATTTAACATACCATACATTCATTATATCATTTCAGATACAATCCCATGGAGGGATTTCCATTGGACATTGAACTTTTGAAGTTTCAGCTGACAGGAAACAGGGTTACCATACGGCCCATCTTGAAAATATATGCGTTTTTTTTTGGTCCTTTTTTTCTTTTGATTTTTTTTAGTGGCTTTTCTATGATGGAGAAAACCCACTTCGGGAAGGGGAGGAGATGTCACGGACGCTGAGACGATGGTGCTTCTGACGTCAGAGGATGAAAAACCGGAATGGCGTGGGAGGCGATCGTCAAGAATGGACTCGCTCTCTTGCTCGGGTGGAGTGGAAGCGGACGGACGTGCCTGGAAGTCGTGTCGTGAATAAAAGGAAGACATTGTATCTAATTGTAATAAAATACATAACACACTAACCATAACGTGTTAATAAAAATTAATTATCACTGCTCATTGACTGGTGTATTGGTGTTGTGGGGGGAATTTGGACCAGGAGGACTTCGCGTTTCACCTCCGGGGCCGGTTAGCATCGAAACGCGTGGCGCCCACGCCCGTCTTCGCGGCTAGTTGGCGAAATCCCTAACCGGCGGTCCAAAAAGGTGAGTGAATGACGAGTCAAGCTCGTAATAAAGCGAGCTCTATAAGTGTATTGAAGGAGAAAATTAAGTTGTTCGAGCTAATACAGTCCAAAACGGTGAACAAAGAAGACTATAAAGCAAAAAAACATGACACAAACAGCAAAGTTAAAAGTGTATATAAAAAACGTTGTTTTAATTGTGGAGGACTAGATCACGCGCAAAGCGAGTGTCCAAATAAAAGTAATGGACCAAGATGTTTCGGTTGTAATGATTTCGGGCATCGGGCAGCGCAATGTCCGAAAAACGTTAAAAGTGTGTCTCCTAAGGTAAACTTTGTGTCAAATAACGCGTACAAAGATGTGTTAGTGAACGGAAAAAAACTAAAAGCATTGATTGACACGGGAAGCGAAATCACAGTGATACGCGAGGACATATTTTTCGGTAACAAAATGGGACAATTCAAAAAGAATAGTTCGGTTATTCGTGGACTGGGATCGGTGTTGAAAACGATTGGAACATTCGACGCTCAGATCGTAATCGACGACTGTGAATTTGTCGTGAAGTGCTCTATAGTGCCTAAACATAACGTGACAGTTGAACTCATAATCGGAATGAATTTGCTTAGACTAGCTAATGTAAATATGTCAAGCGATGGTGTTTTTATATCAAAAAACTCGAAAAGTGAAAATGAAAGTGAAGCCGATGTTTTAAAAAATTTTTCCGATTGTCAGTTCGTATCGGACGAAGAAAAACAGTTACCGGAGTTAGGTCATGTTGCTGATAAGGCTGTTGTTGCGACCATCAAAGAAATTATACATCATATATTCACCAAAACCCGTGAAGGAATCTCCAGTTCAGCTAAAAATTGTCATGAAAGACGATATTCCAGTTTATCAAAGGGCCAGGCGATTACCATATGCGGAAAAGGAAATCGTGGACAAGCAGATAGAAGAGTGGCTTCGCGATGGAATTATACGGCCGAGCTCATCAGAATATTCCAGCCCAGTTGTAATAGTCAACAAAAAGGACGGTACAAAGCGTTTATGCATCGATTACAGACAGCTAAATCAAAAAATTTATAAAGATCGATATCCGTTACCAGTGATTGACGACCAAATTGATTCACTACAAAAAGGTATAATTTTCAGTACATTAGACTTAGCTAATGGATTTTTTCATGTACCCGTGGAAGAAGAGAGTCGGAGATATACTGCGTTCGTCACTCATAGTGGACAATACGAGTTTCTTCGCGTACCGTTTGGCCTTTGCGTTAGCCCACCGGTATTTCAACGGTTCATTAATACAGTCTTCAATCCGTTAATCGCAAAAGGAGTTGTTCTATTTTAACATATATGGATGATCTAATTATTCCTGCAGAAAATGAACATGAAGCTATCTCACGACTTAAAGAAGTTTTAAATCTTGCCGAGCAGTATAATTTGAAGATAAGGTGGAAAAAGTGTCAACTTCTTCAGAGAAAAATCGAATTTCTTGGTTACGAAATAGAAGCTGGTCGAATTCGACCATCACCGCATAAAACTAAGGACGTCAAAAATTTCCCAGAGCCAACTACAGTTTTACAAGTTCAAAGTTTTCTAGGACTAGCAGGCTACTTTCGAAAATTTATCAAAAACTTCGCCACAATCGCTAAACCGCTGAGTGATCTCTTACGAAAGAATACAAATTTTGAATTTAAAGAATGTCAAAGATCGCCATTTGAAATGTTAAAGAATCTAATTTCAGAACGACCGATATTAACAATATTTCGCTACGGTGCTGAGACGGAACTGCACACAGACGCTTCAAAATGGGCGTTGGGAGCGATATTATTTCAACGAAACTTTGAAGATGGCAAGATGCATCCAGTAAGATATTTGAGTATTAAAACGACGGAAGCGGAGCAGAAACTACATAGTTACGAGCTAGAAGTCATGGCAATCGTCAAATCCGTTCAAAAATTTAGAATATATTTATTGGGGCAACCTTTTACTATATTTACAGATTGCAAGGCATTTGAAGCAACAATGAAAAAGAAAGACGTCCCGAAAATTTCTCGTTGGGCATTAATACTGCAAGAATACGATTGTCAGGTGGTCCATAGACCAGCTACTAAAATGAAACATGCTGACGCTTTAAGCAGGGTGCATTTCATCGAGCAGTCAGGAGTATTGAACAGCTTTAAAAAAGCACAAGAAGGTGATGATCACATTCAAGCGTTAATCGCGCTATTAAAGAACAACAAATATGAAAACTACATCGTAAGAAACGGATTACTTTGTAAGGACTTCGACGGAAACATCGTTATAGTTGTTCCAGAGCTCATGCAATATGGAATCATACGCAAAATACACGATCAAGGTCATTTTAAACTTAAGAAAATGGAAGACTTAATTAAAAAGGACTATTATATTCCACGTCTAAAAATGAAAATTCAGAACGTTATTCAAAATTGTATTGCTTGTATCCTAGCAGAAAAGAAAGCTGGAAAAGCTGAAGGATTTCTTAATCCAATTCCGAAAGAAAGCGTGCCTTTGGACACTTGGCACATGGATCATTTGGAACCAATGCCATCAACAAACAAAAACTATCAGTATATTTTGACGATCATAGATGCATTTACCAAGTTTGTTTGGATTTTTCCAACTAAGTCAACAACTTCACTAGAAACACTGAGTAAATTACTAATTTTAACAAACATTTTTGGAAATCCGAGGCGTATCATTTCAGACAGAGGAACCGCTTTTACTGCAGACGTCTTTCAAGAACATTGTCATGCTGCGAACATCGAATCGATTTTAACAACAACAGGAGTTCCTCGTGGTAATGGACAAGTAGAGCGTGTCCATAGAGTCATTATAGCATCTTTAAGTAAATTATCGCTGGATAATCCAGAAAAATGGTATATTCACGTCAACTCAGTTCAGAAGTTTTTAAACAAGACGTTCCAACGATCAATCAACACTTCACCGTTTGAATTATTGTTTGGTACAACAATGAACACCAAGGACGATGTGGACATTCGAAGCATCATTGAAGCAGAAACCGCGGCAGAATTTCAAAATCAACGCGAAACGAAAACTGGCTCAGATATATAAGTTAGGCGATATGGTTGCGATTGCACGTACTCAATTCGGTTCAGGTATGAAACTACGAGTTAAAAACTATGGTCCATACGAAGTTATTAAATGCAAAGGAAACGATCGATACGACGTTAGGAAAATCGGCGATCATGAAGGTCCAGAAAGAACGACTACTAGCGCCGATAATATGAAGAAATGGAGTGATGTCAACGCTGCAGTTCTATCAATTGAATCATCCGAGGCGGACGATTAGTAGGATGGCCGAGTGTGGTAGTCTATATTTCTAAGCCCTTACTAATAGTTTGCATTACCGTTTGTTGCATACCTACATGTTTAACTTTACTTGAATTTATATTACCTCTGTAGTAGTTTGCATTTACACTTACATTTCGTTTATATTCAGTTGCATGTATTGTCAGAGAGACTCTATAAAAGCTGTTACTAAGCATAAGAACGTCGCATTTCATTTTAAAACTCGTCGCGATTCAATCATTTCATTGTACTTATTTTTTACTAATAAACTTTATTATTATTATTCTATAATTGACTTTATAATCAATCCTACATTTATATCTTATGTTAACCTTCCGAATGGAGTTGATTGACGTAATACTCGTGCTTACAGGTTCTAATATCCAAGCTTATGATGCTGGTGAAAGATAAATGACGAAAATTCTGTGAGGCCAATTCAAATTTACAGACCGAGCAACAGTGCAATCTATCCTCTTTGGTCCAGTGATGATGACTATGCGACGAAAGAAAAGAACGAAGAAGGGAACACGGAGATCATCAAGCAGGTCGCTGAGGACTACGATCCAGTGTATTGGGTCAAGTTGCTTCGGCACCACAACGAACAGCACCAATAAGGCATTGGGCAAAGGCAACCGTGTCCGCAAACAAGTTAATTACAACGACGGTGGCAGAACCCTGCGCCGATTCCAACTGTTTTTGACTATTCGGGTGGATATTTGGAAAATCCAAAAAATGGTGGCGATTTTTAAGAGAAGATAAGACAAAGAAGGAAAAGATGAGCGAATAGCAACAAAATCGTAATGTTGCGCCATATTTTTCTTTTATAATTTGACAAATTAATAAAAATTATCAGTTAAACTTCTAAATACATATTTGTTTTACTTGTAAATGAAATGGAGATTGATTGGTTTACATAATGATTAGTCCACACATGAACATTTACCTGTTTGTCATATGGTATGAGCTACTATGCGTGTAATATGACAGCCCTGTGCCACTGACAGCTCTACACATTGATGTTGATAGCTATGTTAGTTAGTTGAGCATCAGCCGTCAATAAGCATACTTCGTTGAATATACTTGGTGATCAAAATAAAACAGTACATTTCATTTAATTATAATATTTAGCATAAATATTACATGGTGTCAGAAGTGGCTGAATTAATTAAAAAATTGGGAAACGAAAACAAAACAACAAACAAAACAGTGTAAATTGGAAATCTGCTGAGCAGCATTGTGTCATCAGCGTGTTAGCGGAAAAAACAGGGAAACAATTTCATCGACGGAAATCAAAGCCATCAGTGACCATCGGACAACAAATTGTATTCATCCGGAAACTAGACTGAAAAAGGGAACCAGGCCAACAAAAATTAATCTGTGTTATTTTGCGGAAAACATGGCCTCAAATGATAGATTGCCGGAGCCGCTGGATTGTACGGATTTACCAAGAAAGTGGCCGGTATGGAAACGCACATTTTTAATGTACATGATGGCGAAATGAATTGATGAACAAACCGAAGCGAAGAAAATAGCAACATTTCTTTGGCTAATTGGACAACAAGCAATGGAAATTTATAGCACGTTGTTTCCGAACGATGGAACAACAAACGGTATTCTCGGAATTGTGCAGAACGCTGCATCTACTGATACAGCACGACAACAACAACAACCAGCAGCAAACGCAGTAGCCGGTGCAGCACCAGCCGAAGCTGCAGTCGATGCAGTAAATGTTCAGAATTCGAATGAAAACGCTGCTGGGGCGCAACAACGTACATTGAATGATGTCCTAAATGCTTTTGATCAGTACTGCATTCCCAGACGAAACATAACAATAGAATCGTTCAAGTTCAATACGATTACACAAAAGGAAAAGCAACCGTTCGCTGAATTCGAAACTGAATTGAGAAAACAAATCCAATATTGTGAATTCAGTTGCAACTGTGGTGTATCGTATGAGGACCGTTTGTTGCGTGACCGCATCATCATTGGCGTACATGATAAAAAGTTGCAGCTCAAGTTATTGGATGCCCACAATGAGACGCTGGCAACTGTCATTAAAAAATGTAAAACATTCGAAGCCGCAAACGTCAACAAGATGTATCTGGACAAAAGTGCAACCACATCGACTGTGCACAGTATTGAAAATACTACGGTGGCAGCCGTTGGACGTAACAAGTGCTACAATTGTGGCGAAATTTTTACACCGACGCATCTTCGGAAATGCAAAGCAAATGGTGTGACTTGCAGATCCTGTGGTCGAGTTGGGCATTTTAGCCGATGGTGTAAACAAGGAAAACAGGGTAACAAAGATGGGCAACAACAAAACGTTAACCAGGACAACAGTAACAACAAGGAAGGCAAATGCCATTCAACCAACTGGAAAGATTACGGTAAATTAAATAAAGTAATTGGAGGTAATGAATTAGGTAGTAAACAAGTTAATCGTATTTTTAGAATAAATTCTGTTGAATCTCAAAAGACACGATGGACCAAAGAATATCGAATAGGGAATCAAGCAGTTGTTTTCAAGATAGACACTGGATCGGATGTGAATTGTGTCCCGTTGTCCATTATAAAAAGTTGAACATTGAAATTGATAATGATCAAATTAATTTTCCTGTATTTGATTATAGCGGCAATAAACTGAAAATTTTCGGTACAGTAAATTTAAATTGTTGTGATTTGAATGACAATATTCAAAACAAAGCTCAATTTCTCGTTGTGGATGACACATATGAACCATTACTGGGGCTTAAAACTTGCATTGATTTTAGCTTAGTCAAACGGGTAGATAGAAATACTATAGCCTCACTGCCAGCTGATAGGGATGTATTCTTGCAAAACAATATGGACTTGTTCAGTGGATTGGGTAAAATTCCCGGAACTGTTACCATCAACTTAAAGGAAAAGTCTATCCCAAAATTACATTATCGTAAACGAATACCATTGGCACTTATGGACAAACTTAAAACCGAAATCGATAAAATGGTTCAAGATGAAATCATTTCACCTGTAAATTATCCAACCGACTGGGTTAATAATCTGCAAATTGCAGGTAAACCAGATGGAGCATTACGTCTGTGTTTGGACCCAAAACCACTTAACGCATGTATCCGTAGAGAACATTTCTTAATTCCTACGTTTGATGACTTCGCGTCACGATTAGTAAATAAACGCGTATTTACCATACTGGATCTTTTAAGTGGATTTTGGCAACTTGAATTGGACAAGGATAGCTCTGATTTAACCACGTTCATGACTCCTTTTGGTAGATATAAATTCAACCGTGTACCATTTGGCATTAACAGCGCCCCTGAAATATTTCAGCAAAAAATGGTCAAAATATTTGGTGATATACCAGGAGTCATGGTGTATTTCGACGATATTGGAATCGCTGCTGAGAATTATGAAGAGCATGATAAGATATTGATGACTGTACTTGAACGGGCACGTAAACATAATATCCGATTCAATCCAAAAAAGATCCAGTATCGACAAACAAAAGTGGTATTCATGGGAAACATAATTTCAGAAGGAAAAATCAGACCAGAGTGCAAATATCGTGATGCAATAGTAAATTTCAAGAGACCGGAAAACAAACATGACGTCATGAGACTCTTGGGTTTACTCAAATATTTGGGCAAATTTATTCCAAACTTGTCGCAACAAACTGCTGAATTGCGTTACCTGACACGCAATGATGTTGAATTTAAGTGGACGGAAAAACATACGTTGGAACTAGAAAACATTCTCAAAACAATTAATTCTGAACCTGTGTTGATTATGTATGATCCAAAGCAACCTGTGATTGTGCAGACAGATGCATCTAAGTACGGTCTGGGCTGCATACTTATGCAAAATGGACAACCAGTAGCATATGCATCACGAACGCTTAGTACAAATGAACAAAAATGGGCACAGATAGAAAAAGAATTACTGGCCATTGTATTTGCATGTGAACGTTTCCATTATTACCTTTACGGTAGAGAGTTTACAGTACAGAGCGATCATAAACCACTAGAAACACTTATTAAGCGAGACATTGATGATGTTTCGGCAAGACTGCAGCGAATGTTTCTAGCTCTGCTAAAATATCCTCAATTGGAAATAACGTATGTCCCGGGAAAGCAAATGGTGGTCGCTGATTGCCTCTCACGAGCACAAGCATCAGAAGTGTGTGAAAATGAGGAGCTAAGAGTGGTCATTCATAGCTTGGTGGAATCTGTGTGCATAGCAGAAGAAAATTTCAAATTATATCAGCAGCTATTAAGAAATGATGATAGTCTCATGAAGATTTGCAATTTTGTGGAAACAAAAATCTGGCCAAGTTATCACCAACTTGATCAGGTCGGTCGTGAATTCTATAAATACAAACACGAAATGCATTACGAAAGAGGATTGCTATTTCGTGATCATCGTTTGGTAGTTCCGCTCGAATTGAGGAAGAAGATTTGCAAGTGGCTTCACGCACCTCATTTGGGAATCGAAAAAACGCTTGCACGAGCTCGCATGCACTACTTTTGGCCAAAAATGAGCAAGCAAATTAAGGAAATGATCGAGAACTGTTCAGTTTGCGAAAAATTCAAAAGAAACAGTGCCAAGGAGCCATTGGTACAAGAAAAGGCACCTTCATATGCATTCCAAACGGTGTCAATGGATATATTTGAATACGCGGGAATAAATTACATCTCTTTAATTGATTCATACTCCGGATTTGTTATATCTGAACGTCTGAATAACAAAACATCGGGTCATATAATTGAAGTGTTGCGGAAAATATTCAATCGCATTGGGTACCCAACAGTCATCAAAAGTGATAACAGTCCATTTTCATCATTCGAATTTGCAAAATTCGCTGAAGATGCAAATGTAGAAATGAAATTTTCAAGTCCAAGATATGCTCAAAGCAATGGACTAGCAGAAAAGGGCGTAGCTATTACCAAAAACATACTTAAAAGATGTTATGAAACACAAAAGGTTGAACTATTTCAATACCGATTATTGGAATATAATGCTACTCCTGTAGCAAGTATGAAATTAACACCTGCCCAACTATTCTTTGGGCGTCAATTAAAAACAAAAATGCCAGTATTGGATCGAACATTGCGTCGAAACAACTTGAATGAACAGGAAATACAGTCAAAATTGGAAAACAAGAAAGCAAAGCAAAAATATTATTATGACAGAAACGCAAGGTCATTGCCAGTGTTAAAAGTAGGAGATCTAATTATATTTAAAAAAAATGGAAAGCAATGGCATTACGGAACAGTCGTGGGAATCGTCAATGATCGATCATACATTGTTAGGGATAGCTTTGATAATTACTACAGACGTAATCGTAGATTTATAGCAAAAACGAATAATGTAGATTTCAATGCAAGTGATTTGATGTATGAGGATAATATCAAGGATAACCATAATCATAGCAATGGTGAAAAAATGCAGGAAATTGAAATTGTTCCATTGCCGGGACGGGTAAGTGACTCGAATAATTGCGAAGCAGATGAAAACAGGCTGTTAAACATAGATAACACGCTTAATAGCTCACCATCATATGACTATGAAACAGCTGACAGTAGTGATTCAGATGCTGAGGCCATTAACCCAGAAGTAAATAATTTTCAAAACATTATTGAGCCTGAAATTATGACTCAACCTAATGTAGTTAAAACGCGAAGCGGTCGAACAGTTCATCCACCAAAGAGATATGGTTTAGAGTAATTTTTAACAACCCTGAGCGATATTCGTTGCGTCCAATCTAACGAAAAAAAAAAAGTTTAATTTTAGTTTAATTTTAAGAAAAAAAAAAGCGTGTAATATGACAGCCCTGTGCCACTGACAGCTCTACACATTGATGTTGATAGCTATGTTAGTTAGTTGAGCATCAGCCGTCAATAAGCATACTTCGTTGAATATACTTGGTGATCAAAATAAAACAGTACATTTCATTTAATTATAATATTTAGCATAAATATTACAATGCGAGGATAAATAGGATATGTTCAACATCAACTATAGGATGACTTTGGAAACGAACAAAGTATCTGACGTACGATTTGTTTCAGTTCGTCATAGTAGCCACTACGGGAGAGAACGTTTTAATGAAAATTGATAAGTACTGTTATTTTTGTGGTAGCGATGCTTCAAATACTGCAGTTCTTCTTGCATCGAGGGTTTTCGCAGCTCTTGGCCGTCGAAAAACGGGTCATTCCGGTACGAAGAACCGGCTGCCGTGGGAACGATTGATAAGTACTCATACACCCACTTTTAATGCTGTTTAGGGGCAGTGTTTAATATGATGGATTCCATGTTGAGGTCCTCTTTAACTATGGCAAACTATGGTGTCAGATTTTGTGAATGTGGTTTGCTGGCCTTCTTAGGTGTCGTGTGATAATTCAATCCATCGAGTAGCTCTTTACGAGGCGAACTTCTTAAGGTCATAGTTGTGGATGCCGATTTAGTTGGAGTTGGTGTATTTTCCACATCGAAATCGTCCTCCGCATTTTCGCGCATGAAATCGTCATCGTCAAGAGTTGATTTTTACTATCCTCTGTTGTCATTATCCAAATAGGGGACTTTCTGAAAAGACTACAGAGCCGCCACTGGTCCGTCCTCCTTCAAATGCCTTCCTCCTGATCGACATCGTCCTGCGGGGCCAGCAGCCAGAACTTAGGTAGTTCTCACAGTCAAATAAGTGAATTTGCTTACCAAAAACATGCTAACAAAGCAAATCACCGTATATCTACTTGTTCTGACAATTTGACAACTGTCATGGTGTATATGTACACCAAAAATGTTGAAAGACTGTCGCTTGAGTGTGCATATTTGTAAACTCAGGTTTTCGTGACTCAACTCAGATATTATGCATACGAAATTGAGTAAATTTTCATATGCGATGATTTTTTTTAAATGTCAGACTGATTTTCACTCAAGGTGGCGGCTGCTGGTGAGTGGAGTGGAGTTTTCACATGTGTTATGCATACCAAATTGAGTGAAATTCGGTCAACTCAGCTTTCCTCCACTCGACTCGCTTTATGCATACCACCCAATATCCTCACTCTCGCTGTAACTTTGAAGTAATGAAGTCCTATTCGTTTGTATCACTTAAACACGTTTATTTCTTACACGCGGGATTAATAATACCAGTGTGCAACAGGTTATGGGCCCAGGTGTAAAAATATCGTATTATTTTAAATAGTTTGGATTGATCGGAAACTCGGTTGATTTGTACGGATTTTAAAATCTGAGGTTGGGTCGTCGCCCTGCACAATGCCGAAAGCCATTCAATTCGACAAATTGAAAGGTCGCGAAAATTACAGCGAGTGGAGGCGTTCTATGCTGGCGATGGCTAGTACTAGCAACAGAAACCAACGTGGCGAACCATTTTAGCGATACAAGCAACCCATTGGACGTCTGGAAGTTACTTCAAAAATCGTTCACCGAGTCCGGAATCGGCAGAGAGATATCTGCGCTTATGGATTTAACCGGAGTTAAGCTGGCTGATTGTCCGTCGATGGACGACATTGGGCGAACGCTGGAGGCGTCAGAAAGATGCACAGCCGCAAAACTAGTCATCCTCATCACTGATCGAGTCATTGCCTAGTTGCTGCTCGGCAAACTCGGCCCAGAGTACCAGCCGTTCATCATGGGTCTGACGGCAAGTGGTGCAGATATTACGACGCAGAAGGTGAAATCATCGTTGCTCTACCTGGTGCCGACAAGTGTAGTAAAATCCGAAACCGCTGTAGAATTACTTAATAATATACCAGAATTAGTTTTATGACGACCAAGGGATCGTCTCATATTGAATGTAGAATTGTTTGTACATTAAATTTAATGACGACCAACGGATCGTGTCATATGATAAGATCCATGTGGCACGGTCTTCGTATCTCCTTAAGATTGGATCGACAAGTAAATGTTGATTCTTGTGCGTGAGAATTAATTTTATGTGCGTTGCTGTGGTCTTAAGTCACCAGTAATAAAAATATGAGGGCTTAGGATTTTTATGTATGGCAATAAAATTGGTGTGCACGTGCAAGGATCTTAGATCGTAAATTTAGTAAATAGAAGATAGATTTTTCATACATAAGGTTGTTGTATAGTTTTAAGTATATATAGATAAAAATAAACGCACTTTGGGTCAGTGTCCGTTTAGAATTAAACCGTGTTGTGTGTTATTATTAAAGAATCAATCCCCAAATCAGTTTAAACATTGGTGACCCCTAGTTTTGAGCACGCGCGTAATAAAAGTTTCGCGTAGGTAAAAGTGTTATAAAATTATCTGTAGTGATAAAAGTGACTGGTGAAATTCATAGAAGAAAAAGCAGAGTAAGTGTACAGTGCAGTGTAGTGCTTGTGAATTTCTGCCGAAAAACGTAAAACGAAGTTCGTTTTGCGTATTGGTAAGCCAGTTAAAAAAAAAAAATAAGTGCAGTACTTTACTGTTCTGAGAAAATCTTCTTGGTCTTAATAAAAATGTCAAAGGATATTTTAAAAAGACAAGAAGAAATTGGAAACTTCTTCCAAGATATAGCAAAGCTTGTCCAAGAAAGGCAAGCTTTGATAGATGATCCGAAGGATTTAAAAAGTGAAGTGGAGAAAAGGTTTGAAGAATTCAAATCAAACCACTACACTTTACTTCCTAAGATCGGACTGAGAGATTATTCAAAATACTTTGAGAGTAAGTATTTTGATAATGTAAAATCTCTCAGTACAAATCTTTTAATCAATTTAAATAAATTGATTGAAGAAAAGTCAGTTAATCTTGCAGGCATAGAAAAGCCTCAAGAAACTGAAAAAACTCCTGAAGGAGAAAAAGAAGTTGACGCCGTAAGGGCTCAGATGGAATCATTATCGATCCATGAGACCCCAAAGGCTCACTTCAAAGTAAAGGGGGAAAAAAGTTCAGGAATGGCGAATAAAGCCTCCTCAACTTATAGAAAATTCTTGTGTACTTTACAAGATTTAAGACGGTGTCATGAGCGTGTAAGCTCAGGCAACATCGATACTGATCGACTACAAAGATTAGAAGATCGGGCATGTGAGTCAAGGTTGAACTTTATCGAATATTTCGATGAAGACGACCAATTGTGCCAAGAGTTTGAGATCCTCATGGGGATAGGCTCTCAAATAATTGAAGGCACGAGGAAAAAAGTAGAAAAAGATTTACCTGAGGCATACAACATTCCTCAGATAAAAATACCCATTTTTGATGGTGACTATGCAAAATGGGTTTCCTTGGAAACTGCTGCGTGGAAAATTCTGGAAGAAAGGTATGAGGACAAACGATTGATAACGTCCAAATACTTCAAAAAGATAATGGATGCTTCTAAAATTCAGAATCATGTAGCTGATGAAATTAAAAATCTGCATGATACAGTGGCTACAAGTTTAAAGGCGTTGGAAGCGTTAGAACTTTCGGATAAGGAGTTCAAGAACGCATTGATTCATTTCATACTAATACGGAAGCTGGACACTCTGACCAAAACTAGATATGAAGAGTCACTGGAAGATTCGACAGAAATTCCAGAAATATCGACTCTTCTACGATTTCTGCAAAGACAATTTAAGTCTTTAGAAGGTCCTGAAAACACTTTCATTAAAAGTAATAAGTTTTCAACCGAACCTCAATTTAAGCAGGAATTCAAACAAAGTTGCATTCTAAAATGCGCACAAAGTCACAATTTAAGTGTTTGTGAAAAGTTCAAAAAGCAAAATGTTGCTGCAAGGAATAAAATTGTGTACGAAAACAAGTTGTGCTCAAAATGTTTTAAGACAGGGCATCAGAGTAGAACTTGCAATGCTCAAAATTGTTTCAAGTGTAAAAAAAATGCATCATACACTATTACATGATGATAGCATTTCAAAACCCAAACCAAATGTGTCTTTGAAAACCAATGTCAAAGACAATAAACATGTATTAGTAGCGACAGCTATAGTGCATGTAAAAAAATTGGGTTTGAAGGTAAATCAAGTGGATAGTGTCGTTGAAGGCATTTCTCGAAAAGTTTCGAAGATAAATGGTCAAGTACAATTAAAAATTGGTTCGCCATTGAATGATTTCAATGCGACTGTTGATGCTGTAGTTTTAGACCAAATAACACCAAAGATGCCTGGAGAAAATATTGATGTATCTTGTTTTCCAAAAATCACCCCATTAGCAGATCCTAAGTTTCATATATCAAGTGGAATAGATATTTTACTAGGAGCTGAAATCATGGGTACGATTTTAACAAATGACAAGAAAATTTACATTGAAACAAATTTGTACATGGAGAACACTGTTTTTGGTTGGGCAGTTATTGGTCCAGCTCCCATTCAAGCAACGAAATATTACTGTGGAGTAGTAAGTTGCTCTTTAATGGAACTTGATAAAAAGGTTCAAAAATTTTGGGACTGCGAAGATATGAATACTGACCGTATTCTCACAAAAGATGAAGAGAAATGTGAGATAAATTTCGAAAAAAATCATCAGATAAGAGAAGATGGCAGATTTGTTGTGAGTCTTCCGCTTAAAGTTCCATCAACACAATTGGGAAATTCCAAATATATTGCAGTAAAGCGATTTTATAATTTGGAAAATAAACTCCAGAAAAATCGTGAATTACATTTGGAATATTCAAATTTTTTAAACGAGTATATGGACTTGGTTCATATGGAGGAAATTGATCAAAGTTCTCTTCCAAATAATGTTTATTACATGCCTCATCATTGTATATTGAGACCTGATAGTTCGACTACTAAATTGAGAGTAGTATTTGATGCATCGTGTAAGACGACTAGTGGACTTTCTTTGAATGATATATGTCTTACGGGTCCTAAACTTCAAGATGATTTGTTCAATATACTGGTACGATTCAAAAAACACAAATTTGTCATTATGGCAGATATTGAGAAGATGTATAGACAGATTTATATTTCTGAAGAAGATCAGTATTTGCAACTTATTATTTGGAGATGGAATCCAAATGAAGAACTTCGGATATTTAAATTAAAAACTGTTACGTATGGAACTTCTCCTGCTCCTTATTTGGCAGTTAAATGTCCGCAACAGATTGCTAAATTATATCAAAATGATTTTCCAAACGCCGCGAAAATAATAGAAAAAGATTTTTATATGGATGATTTGATGACGGGAGGAAATAATTTGAATGAATTGAAGCAAAACCAGAACGAAGTTATAGACTTGTTAAATAAACATGACTTGGTTTTGAGAAAATGGGTTTCAAGTCATCCTGCTCTTGTAGATAGTATTTCCACTGAACATCATGAAGTTCGAATTAATGTTGGTGAATCAGATAATGATTGTGTAAAAGCACTTGGTCTATACTGGTCACCACATAATGATGAACTATTTATTAAGTCGTCTTGGAAGGGAGTCAAATCCACCAAGATTACGAAGAAGGTAATATTATCGGACAGCGGCCTTTACACTTGGGCGCTTTCCTGCGTGAAACAGCCATGTGCAGGCTTTCGCTGGGTAAAGCGCGTGTGTCTAAAGGCTGTGCTGTGGTGGACGATTGCGTGCAAGTTTTTACATCCGCGCATTACCACGCGCCTTTTGTTAGCGTCGTTTAGACAAGTGCACTTTACTGCGTGAAAGTGTACATGACATTTCAGTTCTTATCGTCAAAATTAATTTGAAAATGGTTCAAGTGGATTTTTATGATTCGTTGCGACTGCATGGTAAGCAACTATAAGAATACGCGATATAAAATAGAAATACAGAACGCATTAAAAGAATGTCTTAGGTCCAGAGTATTGACCTCTTCTAGTTTTTGTATTTTCGATTTGTACATTGTAAGTCTTGATTTTATCGTTCATGAACGTAGATGTGATTTCTGAGTGCGGAGTTTAATAAATGAAAAATATAAGAAAAGACAAATTCGGTGTTAACGGCATCATAACAGTTTCACATTCCATCGCATTACTTTTTGTATACGACCAATAATTTATCCTTTATCCATCTGACCACTTGAAATCGTCTGGCACATCAGATCGCAACACTTTGTGTAGACGATCCATATTCTTAATTACTTTTCGTTACGTGACCATTTCAAATCGTGTACGTTCATAAAATTTTATTACATACTTTCCCACGATATAGGAAGATTTTTAAAATTTCTGAATTAGAAGATTCTTCGAAGAATAGTTGTTAAGTTAGTTCATAAGCGAATGTCAACCGAAGTAGACCGAAAATAAAAACATTCAAATCGAAAAATGGAATTTTTCATTTCTTTCCTTTTTTTATAAAAGTGTTTTTGTTTTCTCAAAAATATTCGCGACCGAGAAAACCCATAACTTAATTAATTATTTGGATTAAAATATTTCCATAACCATCCGAAGTTTCCAATAATGGATGTTCGTCTTTTGTCCAAAGAGTTGATAACAGACTTTATTACCGCTTATAAATCACACCCGTGTTTGTGGAAAGTTAAGAGTGAAGAGTACAAAAATCGAAATTTACGAGATGTCTCTTATAAAAAGATGGTTGAGTTTTGTAAAGCCCGTGGTTTTCCGGACGCAAATAGAGACTTTGTTGTAAAAAAAAATCAAAGCCTTCGTGGTTCTTTTCGGAAGGAGCTGAAGAAAGTGCAAGACAGCGTGCGAAGCGGTCGTGCAACCGATGAAATATACGTTTCGTCGTTATGGTATTACGACCTACTGATTTTTACCATGGACCAGGAATTGCCGACAGCCAGCACGTCAAATTTGGATACTGACATTGAAAAGGAGGGAGAACAGGGAGATGAAATGGAAGAAATAAATGAAGAAGAAACGAGACGAGAAGAGGTGAGTTTTTTTTTATTTTACATGTATACATAATACATTAAATGATATTACATTTTTAAACTCCTCCATTTGTTATCATTAAATCCTGCCACTCTACTCTCCCATCAGAAATAAAATAATTCATGTAGTTTTCTCGGTTTTGTTTTGCTTCAAGTGTAACGCACCTATCAGTGTTTCGTTGTAAATTAGGCAATTGTACCGAGTGTGTATGCCAATCTCCATTTTGAACAGTACCTGAATCTAGTACAGAAGGCGTTATGTATGAATCGGTGGATACACGTAAATAATTATGTAAAATGCAAATTGCCAATATTACATAACAAATATTTTCGGGTTTCATATTTATAGCCGTATGTAAAATTCGAAATCGGGATGAGATTATTCCGAATGTATTTTCAACTACATTTCGGGCACGTGATAACCTGTAGTTAAATATTTTTCTGTCGTGGTCAAGCTCTCGTTGGGCAAAAGGCCGAAGAAAACTTTCCGATAATCCAAAAGCTTCATCGCCAAGAAAGACAAAGTTTAAGTTGTTGACAGTTTCACTGTTATCAGGTAAATTCAGCTGTCGGGATTTCAATTTTCGGTAAAATTCTGTGTAGTCTAACACACCTCCATCTGACAGTCTTCCGTTTTTTCCAACGTCAACATACAGGAATTCGTAATTGGGGCCTACCAACGCCATTAAAACGATGCTATAAAAGTGCTTATAGTTGTAGTATTGAGCTCCTGAATGAGGGGGTGGAACAATACGTATATGTTTTCCATCCAGTGATCCTCCACAATTGACAAATTGCCATTTGTTTTCAAATTCACGAGCAATTTTGATCCATTCTTTAGAACCTGGAAACTAAAATATAAAAATATAAAAATTCTCTCTGTAGTACAATTTTTGGTACATTATAGATTTGGCATTAATTGAAGAATTCTTTCTAATTCATTAGAGAGAATTTTCATAAAAATCAAGAAATTTCCGCTCTAGGACTTACACATTTTCCTGCGTGGGTTCCAAGTTCTTACCACCTAAGGCGGAGATGGACTACTTAAAGCGAAAATGCTGCAATTATGGACTCTTTCTAAATGCAATGGAGAGAATTCTCCCTTTAGGGCCAAATCCATAATGTACCCAATTTTTTTTTTTTGTTTATGTATGTATATTATATGTATATTTTTTTGTAGATGCCAGCTATTCCGCAGACCAAAGCTCGGCCAAGAAAAAGGAAAATTACGGATGCCCAGGCAGACTTCATGAAACTTTGCACTACAACACTCCAAGCAAATAGCCGCCCAATGAGTGATTTCGATGCAGTTGGCCACAATCTTGCAAATAAATTGGCGAAGATGGAACCCTCGCAAGCCATATATGCGGAGTCCTTAGTAGCTGGAGTCATCCGTAGGGGACTACTTCACAAATTAACTGAGCCGACCGATTTCTGCGAGAACGGGTGCAATAATAATCAAGGACGGACTTCAACCCCACAAACTATAACTTCCGAATTGTTAGTACCTTCGCAGTCATCGGGAGGAACCATAAGTTCATTTTTGGAGAGTACTTCTTTTGTAATAAATTGAACACATTTTTGAACCTATTTTTTTGAACCGTTTTCTCGTATATCTATACATATCAGATATACATACATATATTACATATTTTGAGAAGTAATTTTTCAGTTAAGTTAATTAAAAGGAATAATAAAAAATTATTTTCAAGACAGTTTTTTTCTTACTTTCATGTAGTCTTTTTTGAGAGCATCGTATATAGCTTTACATGTTTCTGGTGTGAGTATGCTCAAAGAAGGAGCAGATATCCCAGTTGTGAATTTCAAATTCTCATATGATCATCCAGTGGCTAAAAATCTGAGAGTTGCTGTTAAACGTTCTTCAGCACTAATACTCTTTCTCAAGTGGGTATCTTGTTTTTTAATTTTGTGTTCAACTTTCTCTAATAACAAGTCGAACGATGAACTGGTCATTCACAAGTAATATTTGAAATCCTCTGGGTAATTATGACGTAATTCCCTTATCAACGGTAAAATGACCAAAGCGGCGTCTGTATTCTTTCTGCCAACACTTCCTTCTCTTAGATGGTTTAAGTCCAATTATTGCCAGTCCAGCAATTGCCACTGTGACATTTTGTCTCCTTTTTAGTTCCATTTCAAAATCCAAGCAACCAAACACAAAAAAAAACTAGGGTATAAATACGAACAACACTTCAGACACCACTAGAACACCTCACACGCCAGACAAAACTGTTCAACTTGCGAGCACTCCACGCTCCTAGGAATGCGTGTGCGATTCAGCTTTACACATGCATTCTTCCATGCGGGTTACACCCTTAGCCACAGCTCCATATAGGACATATCCTATAATAGTATAATGCATATATTAGTCAAATCTGCATATGGAATTCCGACTCAGTTTTATCTGAAATAAAACCAACGGAAATTCCAATGATAAAATATAACTTGCACACGATACATTGCTGGACCAATTCCTATCACAAACAACAGGAAATGGTCATCCGAATATTAATTATTAAGAGAACTACAGTGATAAGAAACATTTATAAATACGGAACCGAATCCACTGTATAATCAGTTCATAACTTCTAACCGTCGAAAGACAACATTAATCGCGACTGGTAGTTTTTATTGTAGCTCCTCTCTTCGAATAGAGAGTAATAAGAAATAAGATTGGATTGAATAAACATATATAAAATAAACTTTGTTTTTTTTTTATGTTGAATGTTCTACCAAAACATAACTTGCGCGCCATGATATGACTAAGCTTTCACGCGGTAAAGAATGAACTCACTTTTTTGCGTAGCAACTGCGTTACCGCGTGATTACTTGCACGGGTTTACTCTAACGCAATACTTCGCGATGCTAGTCCGTGGTAAAGAGTGCACGTGTAAAGGCAGCGGCCTTTAGGTTTATTAAATCCAGTTGTAGTTACAGCTAAGGTAATTTTGCAGGATTTATGGAGAGTCAAATTAGGTTGGGATGAAGAAGTTTCCGTAGAAATTAAAGAAAAATGGCTAAAATATAGAGAAGACTTAGCCATTTTGAGCAATGTGAAAGTTCCAAGGTATATGTTATGTGAAGATGCAGTAAATTATGAATTGCATGGTGTGATGCTTCAATGAAGGCATATGGAGCGGTAGTTTACATCAAATCAGTTAATCAAAAAGGTGAAGCTAAAATTTCACTTTTAAGTGCAAAATCGAAGGTAGCTCCAATCAAAACTGTTACTATACCTCGATTGGAATTATGTGCAGCAAGGCTTTTAACAGAGCTGATGCAAAAGGTTGAAGAAAGTTTAGAGTTGCCTATAAATCTAAAGCAATACTATTCTGATTCAGTAATTGTCTTATGTTGGATTAAATTAGACCCTGGAAAGTTAAAAATCTATGAAGGCAATAGGGTTGCAGCTATTCAAAGAGGTAGTAATATTGAACATTGGAAATATGTTAGGACCACGGAAAATCCAGCGGATATGGTATCGCGAGGACTATATCCATCTGAAATAGTAAATAATAAACTTTGGTTTGAAGGTCCAAGATTTTTAAAAAAAGAGTCCAATTATAGTATAAATAGAGCACAACCACCTTTATCCGTATAAGAAGAAATGATAGATTACTTTCTGCAATAAGCAGAACACCTTCTAATATACTTAATATCAATCATAAAAACAATTTTAAGTTTATGAGAAATGTGTTGGCAGTAGTTCTCAAATTTATTGACATAAAAACAAAAAAGGTAATTTTAGGAAATTTGGATTACAGGAAAAAGGCTTTGGAAATTATTATAAGACATGTTCAAAATGAACATTTTGAACCAGAAATTAATTGTCTGAAGAATGAAAAAAGGATTTCTACTACTGGAATTTTGGGCATTTATTCATAGATTTATTCATATAACTAAATTATTATATACGAATTATATTATACGAATCTTCTTCGAGTAATTTCGTCAATTCTTCGTCTTCAAACTTTTTTGGCTGGCCAGGTCGGTCTTCGTCGGTAATGTCGAAATTATCATTTTTGAACCGATGAAACCACCGAAAACACTGTGCACGCGAAAAAGCATCGTCACCGTAAACTTCCACGAGCAATTTATGACTCTGAGCTGCAGTCTTCTTAGCAAAATAAAACTTCCCGCAAATGTTGTTTTTTTCGTGAATTTTCGAAACTTTCCATGGTCCGGTAAAATACGTTGTCAACAATCAACACGAAATGTTTATACTGACATTGACAGCTTATGAATACAAACTTCAAATGGTATGTATGTCAAAGATGGACTACCATTGGTTTATCGGTGTTGCCATCTCTAAAAAAAGTCTCATTATTAAGTTGTAGACCAAATAATTCGTCCCGTTTATCAACGTTATCACCATTTTTAGATAAGTTAGGAATTGTCAGAGTAGGAGGCAGGATTGAAAATGCCATCCTTCCGTTTGAAGTAAAACATCCTATTTTGTTGCCTTATAAGAATATTGTAACAAAGTTAGTAATGACTAGGGCCCGGATAGTTATGCACGTGCATGTTGCATGCATATTTGCATGTTTGGCCATTTTTCGAAAAAAATGCATATTTTGACCAAAATTGCATGTCCAGTACATTTTTCGTGCATATTTTCAATATTTTCCAAGCATTTTTTAAATTTTTTTGGATGTTTCAAGAATATTTTACAATTTTTTAATTCAATAAAATCGATAACCAAATTGAAACATTTGTTTGAGAGAAATATCTTTCCAGTGTATATTCAATTGTGTACAAAAATACAAAAATTCCGAGAAATCGATGTCAACTGTACTGGCTCAACAGCAGTCAACAAAAATAGCATTGGTTTTTTTTTCATATCTGAAGTGTCCGAGTATAATATACGCAGCAATCACATAAACAGAACTCGCGCGTCTTTTTTGTTTTAGTTGGATTCCCGCTCGATGCTTTGTTTATTTATTTTCTATAGGCGACAAATATATTTGTATAAATGAGTGCAAAATTTTCGTTTGCTGTATGGGTGAGCATCTAACTGAGTGAAGTGGAGCAGAGATGTGAGACTACAGCAATAGCTTGACAATATCCAATCATTGCATATTGTTATTGACCGAGCATTGCGATTGACACTTCTCTGTCTCATTTAGTTGTTGGTCTTCGTAGTAATCAGTTCATTGTATATTAAACAACGCAATATTAGAAAATGCCGAAAGAAACTCAAGTTGAATTTGTTGCGCGAATGTTAGTGCAATTCCCAAAAATATTCAGATCGGATCATTCGAATTTGTATTGTTTGTATTGTGATTGTGTCGTTCCTGCAAAAAAACTGTTTCAAGTCAAACAGCACGTGGACTCTAACAAACATAAAAAAGCCGGCGAAAAGAGATGCCATTCCGATCGTCAATTAAATCAATCGTTGTTAGTGGATTACCAACCAAAACGTGGACCAAAGCTCTCACCATTCAATTCGGATTTATGTCGATCTTTTCTCGAAGCCAACATACCGCTGTTTAAAGTGAATCACCCGAGTATTAAAAAATTGATTGAAACGCACACATCACATTTGGCTCCGGATGAAAGTACTTTGCGCCGAAATTACGTGAAACCATTGTATGACGATATGATTAAAAAACTTAGAGAAAAGGCTGCTAGAAAACGAATTTGGGTTGATTTAGATGAGACAACAGATGTCGAGCAAAGAATGGTGGCAAATTTTATCTTTGGTATAATGGATGACGAAAATGAACGCGGAAAATCATATTTGGTGAACGTTCCTGAACTAGAAAAAGTCAACGCCAATACCATTGCTACATTTTTCACTGACTCTTTATTGTTCCTGTGGCCCAATGGCAAGTTTGTCTTCTCCGGAACATTTGAAATCGTAACATTTGAAATGATTTGATTGAATGTTTTATTTTAATAATAAAGGAATCCAATACGAAAATGTTATGCTTGTTGCTACCGATGCTGTTGCGTATATGATTTCTGCAATGAATTCGTTGCGCGTGCTGTTCCCAAAAACGTTGCATGTTACCTGTTTTGCTCATGGATTGCATCGTCTATCGGAATTCATTCGTTTGGAATTCTCTGAAGTAAACGAATTGATATCAAGTGTAAAGGCTGTATTTGTAAAAGTATGTTCGTTACTCTTTTTGATTTTGTTCGTTCCTCTTAATCAAGGGAAAAATTAATTTTTTTTATTATTGTGCAGTCGCCAGCTCGCCGACAACTGTTTAAAAAAACAAACCCAAATATACCGTTGCCACCAGAGCCGGTAATTACTCGATGGGGAACCTGGTTAAAAGCTTGCATTTACTATGCTGGTAATATTGACGCTGTAAAATTGGTTATCGACGATTTGGACGAAAATGATGCTGAAAGTATCCGAAAGTCAAAGGCAATAATTGCATCAAACAATATTCGTAAGCAGCTAGCATTTATTAAAGCAAATTTTGCATGCATCGTTGAAGGAATCGAAAAACTGGAATCGAAAGGATTAGAGCTAAATGAAAGCATGGATGTGATCGAAGGAGTTCGTTCGAAACTTGTGTTGCTTCAGCAGAAGAAATTTTTAGATAAATTTGACCGAATTTTAGCTCGTAATGTTGGTTTTAAATCATTGGTAGAGATAAGAGATATACTGTTTAAAAGTTCGTTTCATGGTGAGGATGAATATGTGTCGGCATTATCACCATTGGAACTTACAATGTTCAAATTTGCTATTGTTACATCGGTCGATGTAGAGCGTTCTTTCTCTACTTACAAATCCGTTTTGAGTGAAAAACGGCGAAGTTTTACCTTTGAACATTTCAAACAACATCTACTTTTTGCATGCAATATAGAATGTTTGTAAATATTTTTTGTTCAATTAAAAAAAGGTCCTTTTCAATAAGTAACAATGAATCTATCAGTATTTATTGAATTTTCCATTTTTAGTGCATATTTTGGGCAATTTTCTTTGAATTTTGGCATATTTTGGACTTTTAAATTGCATGTTTTTGAGCATATTTCTGATTTTTTCGTGCATATTTGCATGCATATTTTGGCTTTTTTTCGTGCATAACTATCCGGGCTCTAGTAATGACTGATATTCATAGAGATCATTTGCATGTAGGGGCTAAGGGTTTATTGGCTTTAACACGTCAGAAATACTGGCCTTTGCGCGGAAAGCAATTGGCAAATAATATAGTCCATTCGTGCTATAGATGTTTTAGAGTTAATCCAAGACCGCTACATCAATTTATGGGTAATTTGCCTTCAAACAGAGTAAGACAAACACGTCCATTTGAAATTGTAGGCATAGACTTTTTAGGACCAATCACAATTCACCATAAATTGAGGGGGGCAAGGACCGATAAAGCTTATGTTTGTGTATTTGTTTGTTTTGCAACTAAAGCAGTGCATTTAGAAGTAGTATCTAATTTAACATCGACAGCATTTATCGGTTCACTAAAAGGATTTATTAGCCGCAGAGGTTGTCCTTCTAAAATTTATTCGGACAATGCAACTAATTTCATTGGTGCAAAAAACAGTCTAAATGAGATCTATAAACTATTTAGGAATAATCATCATTTAAGGAATTTAGGTGAATTTTGCGCTCAGAAATAAATAAAATGGATCACTATTCCAGCTAGGTCTCCGCATATGGGGGGTCTTTGGGAAGCTTGTGTAAAGGCTATAAAAAAACATTTTAGGGTAATTAACGAATATTCCTTTACTTTCGAGCAACTCATGACAATTATGGCGGAAGTAGAATCTATATTGAACTCTAGGCCACTAGTTCCACTATCTGATGATCCTAACGATCTGCAAGTTTTGACGCCTGCTCACTTTTTAATAGGAACTACCATACGTGCTTTGACGGATGAAGATTCCCTTTATAAAAATTATAGAGATGGTTGGAAACAAGTTCGACATTGCGTAAAAGAAATTTGGGATAGATGGTCCCAAGAATATTTGCAAGAGCTTCAAAAACGTTTTAAATGGAAGACCGCCAAAGAAAATATTGAGCTAGGGACTTTAGTACTTTTGAAAGAAGACAATGTTCCTCCTTTAAATTGGAAAGGGGGGAGAGTTGTTGGAATAAAACATGGCCAAGACGGACTAGTACGAATTGTAAATATTAAGACAGCTCTTGGGGAAACGCAAAGAGCGATCCATACAATTTGTCCATTTCCTTCAGAATTGGAACTTTTGAAAGAAAAAGAAGAAAATAAAATGAAAAAATGTAATGAAAAAGAAATCACAAATTGTAAAAAAAATATTGATGAATGTTTGACTAAAAATTTAATAAACAATAAAGATGTAAATGAAAATAAATATATGGATAGTACCACCTGTAAGAATGAAAAGGAAAAGAATACTATTTTAACTAGAAGTAAGAGTAAAATCAAAAGTAAAAATAGTTTATGTACAATATTAATGTATTTACTTTTAATACCAAATGTAATTGGACATGTAATAGTAAATAATTTTAAAGATAAGTCAGGTATATTTTTCCAGGACAGGGGAGTTGTTGGATTGACAAAAACCTCCTGGAATATTATCGTACATATAAATATGGTTAATTATTACGATATGGTCAACGACATCGAAAAAAGCGTCGAAGTGCTCAATGAGTTGGACGAACGTTTACAACGAAGTGGAGGAACTAAGGCAGCGTTAATGCAACAAGTGGAGCTTCGTTTGAAAGGTTTGCAATCGAACAACGAGTTCATCATGGGTAATGATCCGCGAAGAGGAAGAGTCAAACGGGCGCCGCTCGAGTTTATCGGAAATGTCATGCATGCTATTTTTGGCGTTATGGATGCTGAACATGCGCGAATCATTGAGGAGAAGATTCGAAAAAGTCGAATTAGAGATGACTACGTAATGGATCTTTTGAAAAACATGACGTCCATCCAAGATGCTACGGAGGTTCAATAAGCAGCCCATTACTTAAGGAAAAAGCTCTTGAATTTGCTAGGAATTTGAACTTACCGGATTTAAAAGCTAGTGAGGGTTGGCTACAGAAATTTAAAAATAGACATCACATTTGTGGTAAAGTCGTATCTGGAGAAAGTGCGTCGATTGTTACGATTTTTCCCTAACGGTCCTCTACTGAAGTCGCCGCGGTTGCCGGGTCCTCCCTCCTAGAGCTCGTTTGCCTCTCTCTTGGCCGTACCTGGGCCTCTAAAGCCCGCTCCAGACGTTCTTCCTCAAGATACTCCCGATGTGAAATCCCTCGATTCTCCGCCCTCCGCGACGAATCCGCCAGGAATTCCACCCGTTCGGGTCCGCGACTCGTTTCGAGCTCCAGGAAGTAGGACTCGCGACCACCGTGTCGAATATATCGACCCATATACCGTACAACAACACACACACCCACGTCGTTGAGAAAAGATCGAGCCCCTTGCCGGCTTAACCCGAGGAGACGGGCGTGGCCGCCACGCGTTTCAAAAAGGGTCCCTTCTTGGGGCGGTCCGAAACGCGAAAAACCGCACCGAAGACCAATTCTCAACGGCGAGTCGGTACGGCGAGAAACACACTCGCGGCTTCGGCTTGCGTAGTTTCTGTCAAAGGACGCTGGCTACGCTCACTCCCAGCGCCCCGCTCCTACCAACGAATTAGCTCACTTCACAAACAATAAATTATAATCCTGTTTTCAGTTAAAAATTCGAAATGTAATCTCAGTAACACTTAAACACTAGCGTGTCGGCCGCCACTAAATACACTCTTCCTTAATCTGTTATACACTTAACTAGAAAATAGTAAAATTATGTGCCTAACTAGCTACCTGATTTTATCACGGGCGGCAACCTCAACTTCCCAAGAACCTCGTCGTCAGCTCCTTCAATGTCGTGCCTCGAAGTGTAGTCTCCGTCCGTCCGCTGAGACGTTGGCGCCACTCACCAATTGAGCACAATTACATACGTCCGCTAATGTGTGTCGTAGTTTTTCTTCTTCGTAAACGGGGATCCACCAGCCCGTCCGCGATATCCACCCTGGTCGATCCTGTCAAGTCCAAATTTACACACCAAAAGAGGATTGAGTCTTCTGTTTCACGGAATGATTGTCTTTGGATATTCACCTGTCGAGTCCAAATTTACACACCAAAAGAGGATTGAGTCTTCTGTTTCACGGAATGGTTGTCTTTGGATATTCACCTGTCGAGTCCAAATTTACACACCAAAAGAGGGTGTCCCGTTCGGATCCTCGCCCTTTTATTAGCTCTGGGCTACGGTGTATCTTACTCGTTGGCCTTGAATTCGGGGGAGTTCATGACCTTGAAGGCCACACGTGCCGGTGCGTGTACACTGCGCCATATCATGGCCCACAGATCGTGCACCGAATATCCAAACCACCAATTAATTTACCATATTTTAGTGGTCATTATTGGAAGTGGGATAGCTGACGTTCCCGCTTCCAATGTCTTATGACAGTTCTGCGTCGTTGTTAGCGTTGCGACTGTGTAAATTGTAGTATTTTCATGTTTTGTGTCGCGATCGTTTGATTATCAAATCAATACATGAAATACTTGCGAAATCCTTATAGCCAGCGTCGAGCATTTGTGGAGAGTGATTTCCTGAGCGTATCGGCTCGGATCTGTGTCACCGCGCGGAGGGGCTGTCGAATTTGCAACAATTTCGCACTGGATATCAGATAAGTATTTTTTTTGGTGTATTCGCTGAGAGGACTTGGTCCTTTGTGGATATTTCTTCTATTTTAGGTGTCCGGAGCTACTGGAGCGGTATCGGGTGGTGACGATGAAGTGGAGGAGGAGCTCCTAACTAAGGTAATTACCCCTACCTGAGTGCCGCATACTAAGCCTATACTTTTGTATGGGAGCAGTACATTGAAAGTTTCCGTAGGAGTTACCAGAAAGCTGCAAGTTTTCTTCAACTCATGTCTTCGTCGAATTTTGAAAATTTTCTGGCCCGAAACAATATCAAATGAAGAGCTAAGTCGGCGTACGGGTCAGATGCCAATCGACGAATTGATACGCAGGCGAAAATGGCAGTGGATAGGTCACACATTACGGAAGAGTGATAACTGCATTGCTTTGCATGCCATGAAATGGAACCCCATTTCCAACCAAGGCCGACCAAGAGGGGGTCCTCGAATCACATGGCGTCGATCTGTGGCAAAGGAGTGTCAGGTACTGGGTAAGTCTTTTGGGGAGTTGCGCCCCATTGCCCAGAACAGAGTACGATGGCGCGCAGGAGTAGTTGACGCGCTATGCCCCGCTAGGGGTTAAGGCAAAGTAGTAGTAGTAATTCGTATTTGTTTTTGTTTACTTTTAGAAACTGTACGCCCTAACCACCGGACATCGTGATTCGATAAACCAAGAAGCTGTAAATAACTGGATAAACCAACTTCCTGCAATACTATCGAGTTATAGTGCCGAAGATATTTTCAACGTCGACGAAACAGCTCTTTTTTATAAGTGTTTACCGAATCGTACGTTGGCTCTTAAAGGAGATAAGTGTTTTGGTGGCAAACATAGTAAAGAAAGAGTCACCTTATTAATCGGAGCCAACATGACGGGATCATTCTAGTTGAAACCTCTCGTAATAGGAAGAAGCGAAAGACCTCGGTGTTTTCGATAAATAAATTACCTTCCCGTTGACTATGTAGCAAACAAGCGATCTTGGATGACGGGAGACATTTTTACAAGCTGGATGATTAATCGGGGCGACCGGTAGCGCAGTCTCATGTTTGACTACCGGCGTTTCGGGTTCGAATCCCGTCCACGACGACGTTCGTGGCCATGGATGTGCAGGAGGCGCATGCTGGCAACTGCATTCTCCGATACCAGTTTATGCCGAGAATCGTCAACTGGGCTACATGAAACAGTTGACGCGCTATGCCCCACAAGGGGATACGGCAATTGAGAGAGAGAGAGAAGCGTAAAGTCGTCTTTTTCATAGACAATTGCCCGGCTCATTTTAAAGATATTCAACCAAAGCTTCAATCAATTAGAGTCGAATTTTTTCCTCCAAATATGACCGGTAAAGTTCAACCTATGGATCTTGGAGTTATACAAAACTTCAAGATTCACTATCACCGACGAATTTAAAAAAAAAATTGCACCTTTTACAGAATAATGATGAACTAAAACCAATTTCATTGCCAGACTGCGTCCAAGAAACGTCAAAAGCTTGGATTGAAGACGTCTCACCGACTACAATTGCAAATTGTTTTAAAAAAGCTGGCTTTGAAAAATCTGAGGGGGATATCGACGATAATTTATCACTGCAAGAAATTTCACAAGACGAAAGTAGCGACATAAATGACGCAGAAGAAACGTGGCAAAGGCTTATAAAATAGATAAGGGATACAACATCAATAATTCTAGTCTATTAGAATATATTCACATTACTCAATTGCCCTAACCCCTTGTGGGCATAGCGCGTCAACTGTTCCATGTGGCCCAGTTGACATTTCGTTGGTATAAATTTGTTTCAGAGAATGCAGTTGCCAGCATGCACCTCCTGCACATCCATGGCCACGAACGTCGTCGTGGACGGGATTCGAACCCGAAACGCCGGTAATCAAACATGAGACTGATGCCTCAACACACTGCGCTACCGGTCGCCCCAATACTTTAGTCACTGATATCCCAAATGACCAACAAATATTGGAAGAACTGCGTGAAACTAATAGAGACGACAACGATATGGAAGATGATGATGAAGACGACGACTTTACTATTCTAGGAAAACAAGAAATTAATCAAGCAATATCTACTTTGCAAACAGCAACTGCAAATGTTCCAGATGAGTTACAATATTATTTGTACAAAATCGAAAACTTTTTTTTTGTAAAAAAAACGAATCAATACGATCAGAAAAAGATGACAGATTATTTCAAAGTTTGAAGTATTTAGTTAAGTTCTAGTTTAAGTTATGTAAGAATGCATTTTAGTTCTCATGAATTCAAGTACCCATTTTTATATTATTATTTTGTTTCATATTAAATACGTAATAAATGTACATATGTATGTAGATGAAAGCTTTAATTACAATTTTTTAGTCGAACTCTCCCTAACTCGAACATTTTGTCTTGGCAAGTGAAAATTCGATTTAGAGAGGTTCGTCTGTAAATACACCGAAATGAATGTGGGCCTGGCCAGACCACATGTGTTATGAATGTGACTACCGAAACATGTGTCTGTGGGAGGGTTAACAAAAGGTGTAAACGCAATGAAGCTATTATTTTGAATTTGTAATATGGGCATGATATGTGCTTCATCATAAAAATCATACCCTGTTATATTGAAATGTATACGAAATACACACACCCATTTATACATTTACTGTTGCTGAATCAAAACGCTCAATTCACTTTAGACAATATCCTCACTGTCGCTGTAACTTTGAACTAATAAAGTCCTATTAGTTAGTATCACTTAAACACGTTTATTTCCTACACGCGGGATTAATAGTACCAGTGCGCAACAGGCGCCCATGAACCTTCTACTGTGAGATAGACGAAAACAAAAAATATCACACAGACTAATGAGCGAATTTGAATTTCCAATATACCTATACTTCCTCGTCTTCGCCAATAAATAGAAACATTAATAACAGTGAAAAAAATAAATCCAAATTATTTCGAGTGTGGAGTTTGCATATGTTTATTAAAATGTAAAATTGAAAAAAAAGTACAATGAGTAGTATGGTATACTACTAGTCAATAATTTTTAAGCATTTTTTTTTTACATTTTGTTTATTCTCAATAAAAGACATCACTTTTTTTCACTATGTATACTACGATTTAAATTGAAGATATTTAACATTTTTAGTTAACATTTTTTTTAAGTTTTCTTTTTTTTTCAATTTTTTTTTTTTTTTCTTTGTTCAATTTTTTTTTGTCTATTTTTTTCAACTTTGTCAAATTTCCCTTTATTTTTTTCATTTTTTGTTTCGATTTGCTTTAATTTTTTTTTATTTTTTTTTTATTTTTTTTTTTATTTATTTATTTTTTTTTATTTTTTTTTTATTTTTTTTTTTAATTTTTTTCTTAATATTAATAATCGTCCATGCTTAACAAACATAATTATAGCTTTTCTTTGAATTGTGTAATTGTGTAATTTAACTTGAATTAGTTGAGAATTAAAAAAAGGAAATGAAATGAAATTTGTTTAATATCTTTTTTACATACGAGTATAATATACACATTTGATATGTCTGTAATATCATAGATTCTCATCTGACTTAAAAAAAATCGACTTAATTCTACAAATACTTCCAAATGATTCAGTCTTTCTAGTCCATTACAAAAAGTACTATATTTCTACTTTATTAAGATAATAATAATCCGTTTGTTAATATGTACTTATTACCGGAAAGGAGAGTCTATCTTCTTCGAGCTGTCTTCATTGTCGGTCGCCATTATCATTCATTTTCGCTTAAGGTTTAAATTCTCTCATATTCTTTTTCTCAGTTTCAATGGATCATCCCGAAACTGTCCTTCACTTCACTATGCTCCGTTAAGGCATCGCTTCAATTCATTTCAGTCTTGTTTTTGACTTCCAGGTTCCGAGAACAGTTATCGGTTTTTCTGTCGCGTCGTTAGTCCATCCCTAATATCTTATATCCTTTATCAGCTTCCACGGAGTTAAATATTTTATTGAACATTTTTCTATAGTTCCAGTCGAAATATTCGTAGGAGGGATAACACTTTTGATTTTGCAATCGCCACTTTACTGCGTCCATATTCTCTCCACACGTAATTTCAGACGACAGTTCAACATTTCTTGATAGAATTATCTGCAGTGACTCCCTGTCCATTGGACGTTGGTAAAAGGGATGACACTTTATATTCTTATTTTTTTTTTCAAAGGCCAAAGCGTTGTTACGTATTGGTTTTTTCGATGTATGCTCAAGTGATTTTTTTTTGCTTGAAATACTGAATAATTAATACGTTAGTGCAATCGATTTTCAAGCGGCCAAGGACCGCAGTCAGGCTGTCGCGCCACGATGATGATGATGATGCCGTCGATCTTGGGGCAACCGGTAGTTCGGTGCGTAGAGGCGTCCGTCTGAAGTCTGACTACGGTCGTTACGGGTTCAAATCCCGTCGACGGCTTTCGAGACCATGAATGTTTTTATTGTGTTCCCCCTGTGGTGCGGGGCGTAATAATAAGCCAAAAACATCTCCCGACTTTTCGCAGGTGGGCGGCTAAATGGGAGCCGGAGGTGCATGCAGACAACGCGCATCGTCCGAAAGCGTTTATGCCAACGAAATGTCAGCTAAGCCAAATCGATTAGTTGACACGCTATCCCCCGCTAGGGGTTTTGAAAAATGAGTAGTATCAGTAGTAAAGTAGATTTACCTTTTCGAAACCTGGAAAGTTTTCCTTGCCAGATTTATTACAGACTTTTCAGTAAATTTTAGACCAATTCCAGTAGATTCAACATTTTCCACAGTTTCGTTGCAGTTCGTCCATTGAAAGCCCTGTCAAGAGTTCACCCAACTATGTTGGATGTCTGACTAGAACATGACACTATCGGAATCACTGAACATCGTTAAAAGGCTTCGTTGTGTTAATGTGGATGTTTTTGATACTACGATGTTAACTAGGCTGGTTATGATTCGATTTATTGAAGATTTCAGCGAATCTCACGTATTTTTAATAAATTTTAATCGCATGGACGTCTATCGTTTTTTTTATATCTATAACGTTTTTATGTTTCTTGCCGTTTTAAGGTCGCTTGCTGGAAATGTCGTCAACAAGGCAATTTAAAATGGATTTTAAAAGTTCGGCACTTCTTCTTATTATTATTAGCCATGTCGTCCCCGTTAAGATATGGCTTTCGAAAGTCGTCGCCTCCAATTGTCTCGGTCTTGACATCGGTGTTTCGAATCCAGCACACCAAGCAACTTCCTACTGTCTTTTCGCACTGAGTCCTTCCAGCGTTTCTTAGGTCATCCACGCGCTCTCACACCTTCGCCGGTGCCATCAAAGGTATTTTTGTGGATTCGGTATTAGTCCATTCTTTGCATCTGACCTGTCCACTGCAGTTTTCAAACTTTCACAAATATGGAGGCCTCTGGTTCGTCAAATAACTCGTACAGCTCGTCGTTGCACTTTCTTCAAAGATTCGTCGAAGGACACTTCCATTCGAAGGCGTTTATAATTTTTTCCGATGCCCGAGTGAGGGTCCAATTTTCACAACCATGGCAAAATATGGGTCGGATTATAGTTTTGTAGACATGGAGCTTCGCTTTTCTGTGTTGCAGCTGGTTTTCAGCAGGGAGAGAATTGCGTAAAGGGTGTGGTTTGCGAGCTGGATCCGTTGTTTGAGTTCGAAAGTTTCATCGCCATCTAAGGTATATGAAGTTGTCTACTTCTAACTTTTATCTTCGGCACGCTCGATCTGCTTTTCCGTTTTTTTTTTCGTGTTAGCGTTTTCGGCTTATTGATTTGCAGACAAACCTCTTTCGCTGCTTGATCGAGCGCTAGCAGTGTATATTGCGCTTCCATGGGCGATGTTGTCATGATGTTAATTTTATCTGCGCGCCCCACTATTTGGACAGTCGATATTAAAAGGATCTTTGTTGATCGCATATTCAAGTACAAGATTGAACAGCATGGGGGTCAATCTGTCACCCTGTTTCAGTCGGACTCGTGTTTCAAATGGTTTGGTCAAGTTATTGTTGATTCTGATCTGCGATGTTGAGTTTGACGTTGTCACACTGGTCAGTCGGATTAATTTGGCGGGTATACCAGAGAGCCGCACGATTTAATATAAAGTACTTCGGCCGATACTGTTGTATGCCTGTTTGAAGTCAACAAATATTAATAATAGTCCGGCACTGTTGTGGGCGACCGGTAGCGCAGTGTGTTGAGATATCAGTCTCATGTTGGACTACCGGCGTTTCCGGTTCGAATCCCGTCCATGACGATGTTCGTGGCCATGGCTGTGCAGGAGGTGCATGCTGGCAACTGCATTCTCTGAAACCAATTTATTCCAACGAAACGTCAACTGGGCCACATGGAACAGTTGACGCGCGGGTTAGGGCAATTGAGTATTACAACTTGACGTTGATCACATCAATTTTAAGGGCATCTTCAGAGGTAATCAATGTTTCGTGTTACGTAAATTATCCAGTTCACTGGATTTTAATATAATTTTCTGATCATTTGTGTAATTTGATACGATGGCAAATATTACAGGGCAAAATGTTGTTTGATCTTTCTCCCATCAGCAGATATTAGTGCGGTTTCACATGATGAACGTTTCGTTTAGTGAATTTCAACGGTGTTATGTATAGGCGACGCATAATAACGCATGATTAATTTAATGACGCGCTTTCCGACGTCATAGTTCCCAAAGTTATTAGTTCTAGAACTTTACTCTTTTCGATCCACGCGAATGCTTAAGAAATCGCCATTGATGTGGTTTCGGAATCGATTAACAATGCTCATAGCGCCTTGGAGGCTTCTTTGGGTTTCGAAACCCTGTCAAGAGTTCACTCAACAATGCTGAATGTCTGACTGGGGCATTCTCAAATTTTCACGATATTTTCGGAGATGATGGTTATGATAAATAATGCTATCTCGAGCGCCGATTATTTATTATGCAAGTTTGAAGCACGGACTGTTGACTGAAGACAAGTTTTTACTTAACAACTAAACATTAAAATGTTAAATATCAGTTTTGACAAACAAAGCAATTATATGACTATATTTGAAGTAGTGCCCATTATACAGTCAAATATTTGGCTACTCGTCTGTCAAATGTTTGGCTAATCGATCGAAAGTGAGATGATGCTAACTCATCTCGAGGCCATGGTTCACATTGGACTGTTACGCCAGTTATTTATAATATTTTTAATTTAATTGATATCAAAGAAATTGTATGTCGAACGCATCAAATTGTTTGACTGTATAACAGGCGCTTTACATTTGTTTTTTGTTAAACAAATTTAATTTGAGAAAAATAAATACATCAATTTAAGGTCTAGACAAAATTAATTTTTAATTGTTACAATGTACAAGTTCATAAAACTGAGCCGCTTGTAAAATGATGAGTGAGTGAGAGACACGTAGAATTTTATGCAAAGTTTAGTGAGTGCATGGGATAAAGTATGTAAATTAATGGTTGCTCAGTAGTAAAATTTTATGAACCTGTCCAATGATGCAATTTTTTAATAGGTTTTGACAATAAATAACCTATTTACAATAAAATTTAATTTCTTAAAATTATCATATTAACAGAATTCATTTATTTTGTATTATTTTTTTTTTATCTTAACTTGTTTTAGAAATAAGTAATCAGGGGTTTGCTGTAAAATAGAGTTAGCTCCATTTTTGTATTTAGAATCTTTGGCATATCGCAAAAACGGTTTGATAAATCGCTGCACAATATATATTTGAGTGAAAATACGATCATAACATGCTGAACAAATGAGCAAAAATTTGCAAGTTTGCATAACTTTCAATTTGAATTCCCTGATTTTTTTTTAATTACAGAAATGTAGCTATTTACTTTTTGCAGCAAATACCTGAATTGCAAAAAAGCAGCTTCGGATTGCTTACTTTTGGAATAATTATTAAAAACTTATGTAAACACAATATTTTCTGGACAAATGTCGTTTTTATTTAATTAAAAGATATTTTCGTTTTATTTAATTAAAGCGAAAAATGTAATTGATTTTTTTTAACAAAAATATATTGTTGACTAGGAATGCATCATATATTAATTACATCATCTAATTTCTTTTGAATTTTTATAATATTTGATTTGAAAAATCTAATTAATTCATTTTAAGTAATTGTAATTGTTATTAGTAAAAAAATTTACTTTTTTTTTAATATTAAAAGAATGCAAAAAAATAGTTGTTTGTTTTCTGCAAAATTATAATAATTATTATTTACATGTATCTATTATTGGATCTCTATCAAATTGTTTTTTTTTTTCATTTTGTACTTTTTTATCATATGCAAACTCAATATGCTGAAGCAAAAAATAACACAAAATTGGGTGTTTTTTGTTTACCAAAATGTAATTCATGTGGAAATTAACAGGGCGAGCTACGTATTTATTAGTACCTGTCTATCACCCACGTAATTAAAATAAGATCAATGATGTAATAGCGTTAAGCGATAGCATAATGAATTGTATTATTTAACATTTAACGTACTGCAAACAATGAATTGTCAAGATCAATGTAAATCTAGTACTTAAGTTCCTACATTGAACTCATGTAAATATTGGTAATAGAATAAAACATGACACGAAGTCAGTTGTAAGCAAGACATCCAACCGAGCGTATCATTTTCCTCTCACCACATGGGGGCTCAACCGAAGCTTTTGACATGGATATGTCTTATAGCTGGGGGTCATCTTAAAAATCTGTCCGTCACACGAAATGTCTGTTTTTCTACTCGGGGGTCAGAAGAGGAAACAAGCCCATTGAAAATTTTTCCGGGTTATATGAATGTAGTGGCCGATCCTCAGTCAATCCGAGTCAGTCATCAAAGGGAACTCACGAAAATCGAAAAACATCGCGTCATGAAGTGACTAAACAACCAGGCACCCATAACGCAAGTCAACATCATTCAACTGCCATTCCCTCGTGATTCAAATCTGCTCACAACACCAGCCACATCCAGACAACCTGTCTCCCTCACTCGTGCACAGCGCTATGGCTTCTCCTTCACACCAATCTTTTTGTTTTCATCAATTACGTCACTAACCTGACTCAATAAGAAAATCGTTGGGGTAGGTCGGGAAATAGCTTCAACTTCACACACACACACACACACACACACACACACACACACACACTCGTATGCACGCAATGGAGAGACGGTTGGGTCGAAGACGCTCAATGGATGGGTGTTGCTTCGTCATCGGCGACAGTGCGAAAGAGATGCTTGCTCCACGGACCTTGGACTACACTTCCGCGGCGGATCCACCCCTTTCTTGTGATGGCCAATCCCATCCAGCCGACTGAAATCAGTGTCACCAAGGTCACCAACGTGTTTTTTCCGTGAGATGTAAGGAACTTACGACCGTACTTGTATCGCGCATACCGCGTACTATCACGATCGATGATAATCAACTAACAGTGCACAATTCTGATTTAGTGAGGAGAATAGTGCAAATGATGCAGTTTGTGCAGCGCGGATAACGTAAACGTTAATGCAATAAAATTGTGTTGTCGCGCTTACCGTCTTTAGACTTAGACGAGTACTATCTAAGTATCTAATAGTAAGTGTGTTTAGCTAGACCGCAGCTTGACGCGATCGATCGCGGATTTACGTACTAACGAAGCACAGGCGCATATACAATATGTAGAGTGTATGATTGCTTGATCCACACACGGGGCAACGGTTGGGTTAATTTGTATTCCCCTGTACCCTATGCGGGACGGTATGTCTTGAAAATGATACAAAGTATCTACACTGCATGCAGATACATCGGTACATGGATATGTCTTATGCCTACCGAAAGCGTGGGACGTGTTTTGTCGAATGATTTCATCCAGTATAACTATACTGAGATCTTTATAAAACTTAAGTCGATATCTTCAACACAACAAGTTCCACACAGTCGGTAGCCAAAGACATATCCATGTTCCGATGTATCTGCATGCAGTGCATCATTTTTTTCACGACGAGGACGGTAAAATGAAAAGTACAACCGAATCTTTTGCATTTGTCATTGAAACGAGGCGGCGACCACGAAGCGATTGTGCTGGACTGGACGCAGAGAAATTTTAACGACGGAGCGACCGCGTGCAAGGTGCTCAATCAAAGTTTTTTCACGACGGTGACGGTAAATTAAAAGTACAACCAAATCTTTTGCATTTGTCATTGCAACGAGGCGGCATCGACGAAACAATTGTGCTGGACTGGGCGCAGACAAATTCAAACAACGGAGTGACCGCGTGCAAGGTGCTCAACCTAAGTGGGAAACGACGGTGCTTAACCTACGATTTTAAAAGCGTGTTTGGTAGAATACTGTAACGAAACAACGACCTAGACGGAAACGTTAACATCTTGACAATTTTTAAAAATTACGCAAAGATGACGGATATAAATAGTGATGACAATCAGATGCTATCGGATGACGAATCACCAAAAACGATCGTGCAGGCGGATGTCACCGAAATGACGAGAAAAGAATTATAAGAGGAACTGGAGCGCCTAGAAGGTAAAAAGACCCATAAAGAGATGCTTCGGGAACGTCTTATCCAGCCACGAAAGACGAAACAGTTATCCAAGCACGAGGAAAGTGAATTTGACGACAGTGATGGCGAAGATGTTAAAAGACAGACAGCAACACGCGGAGATGACGGCTTCATTGAATTCCACGACATTGAGGACCAGTTGACGAAATTTTGTGCCGATGATACCATATCCGTGCGAAAATGGCTGAGAGAATTAGAGTGGCAGGATGGTGTGAAACGAAAAAACTAATATACGGAAAGAGGATGTTGACTGGGACGGCGTCGTTATTACTTTGATCTCAACCGCAGATTTATACATGGAAAACTTTCAGAAAAACGCTTATTGATGAGTTCGATATGGAGGTCAACGCAGCCGAAGTACGTGCGAGTCTGTTCTGTGAGTTGTGTTGTTGATGTTTCTATAGAAAATTTTTATTTAGAACGGTGCAGTTGCTCGCATGCACCGTCTTATTCAGGCCTGCGATTAATTTTTATTTTTCATTTATAGGTATCGAAAATGGCCGAAGCGTTGCGAATTAGTAATAATACCGGCGAAATTGAATCCAACGAAAGTGTCTTTTCTGGGGACAGGGTTTCCACGTGTTTGTCTCAACTACAATTTTCAAGTTTGCCGATTCATTCGTACTCTTATATAGAGTATGAATTTATATTGGGAAAGCGTGCAGATTCAACAATTTTGTTTTCACAAACCGAAAATCAGATGTACGGTTATAATACGAAAACTCGTTTAGGGAAATCATATTTGTGCACATATACTGTAGGAAAAAAACGCACATGTCAAGCTCGAGTATACTTGGTTGAAGGCGACAAATGTATCAAACTTTTCGATAAGAAAAAACACGATCATGTTTCTGTGGTTCAGTCAG
The DNA here is from genome assembly GCA_964017055.1 of Chloromyia formosa. Lineage (NCBI taxonomy): Eukaryota > Metazoa > Arthropoda > Insecta > Diptera > Stratiomyidae > Chloromyia > Chloromyia formosa. The sequence goes on from OZ024818.1 coordinate 48,883,061, forward strand.
GGTGAGTAGATCACTGAGCTGTATAGTAGTGGTAGCCCATATGGATGGGGGTGGAGAAGGTGGATGTAGAGTAGAGAGATTCACTTACGTTGTAAATGGTTCTACTATAGTGTGTGCTACGGAGGATAGGCGATCCGGGGGCAGTAGGAGAAGCTACTGCCGTCTCCGTGTGAAGGCCAACCGATACTGGTGTGCAGTGGCAAGCAATCCGGGGGTAGTTGGGAACTGCCGTCTCCGTGTGCAGGCTTCGCCAAATCGCAATATCGGGTCCTCAGTATGTTCTCTAGTCACGGTGCTGGTGTGCAGTGGTGGGCGATCCGGGAGCAGTTGAATACTGCCGTCTCCGCGTGCAGGCCTACCTAATCGCAGCACCGAGTCGAGAGAGGTAGATCAATTACGTTGGATTGAACTGTGTAATGAGAGCCGTGGAAATTTGTGTGGTCGTGCCGGGGGTACTATCAGTTGCAAGTGTACCTGGCGAATCTACTCACCGGCACACTTGAAACTGACTGTACCACAGCAACACCATTAATGGAGACGCTCATAAAACGCCATCGCTCCGCGTTGACATAGCGCTGGTGTTTTATGAGCGTAGCCATTAGACCAATGGCGGAATCCATCTTGGATTTTGAACTTGGAACAAATGACAGTTTGACCTTCGAAATTCCAATTGGGACTCGAGGCGATCTGTCATTTGAGAATTGAAAATCGAAGAGGACACACCGCGCGGGCACGGCTGGACGAAAAACCACGGCAGGACGAAAAACCACGGGAGGAACGGAAGATAGCGCCGACCAGGTAAAATATATAATAGATAAATGCTCGTGGGACGGCTCTGACCGATTAATTGCAGGTCTACAAAATTGAAATCCAGCCGCCAGGAACACCGTCCGCTACAGCGAGTGCGCGAAAAGATAACCTCAAAGGCGGACGGTGTGACTGCCGGCTGGAATTGACAGGAAGAAACAGGAGCAGCCCACACATACGACAGCGAGCCGCCACAGAAACAGCGCCACAATTTCGGCAGCGAGCCGCCCCAATCGGAACGCTCGCGAATTCCGGTCGATGTTGCGACTAGTCGAAGAGTTGCGGAAAATGATCAGGCCCGTGGGAGTCTCATCCCATGGCCCATGGCACATCGAATTTCACACGCAACCGAATAGACCGCAAGGTAACATTTTTATCGTGAATGAGGATAGTTAGCCGAGCCGCGGGTTCCATGTCTGTTTTTTTCCGCCTTCCGATCTTCCACGAGAAAAACAATCTTGTTTTTTTTTGCTCGTCACCGAACCGAGAGCTGTCAATCGAAAAAGAGTACAAATACACAAGCAGCGCCGGTTCTGACGCTGAAACTTGGAGCGCCCAGTCGACCATCCGGTCTGAAACGCGGTTGCTACGATCAGGGTCCGGCGAACAGGCAACTTGTGCCCCAAACCTCTGCCCCCAGTTCAGTCCGTCCACGCTTCAGCACACAACTCGTAGAGTTCGGCCCGCACGATTCCAAGCCATCATTCGGGATACCGGAGTCACGATCCGAGGCAAGAGGTCGATCAGTATTCGCACACCGCTCCGCCACCACAATCAGCCTCCTTCGATTACAGCCAGAGTGGCTACGGTTCGACAGCGCCCACAGGCTACTCGCAATCCGCTGAGTACGCTCACAGTGAGTATTTTTATAAAATTCAATTAGTTGGCTAACAAGATACCCGGAATCAGGGATACACACCTGTAGTCAAACATATGAAGCGGCGGCCGGAGATTATACCGTCCCACCTCCCGACTATTCGCCGCAGCAACAGTACGACGATCGAACCTACAGTGGTAACGATATGCAAACATAGGCACAAGGCTACTCAAGTGGCTAATATTGCAACAACTTTTAAATAACGTCAGCCGCCTCTCAAATGCGCCGTGTGGGAATTATTTGTTATTTTCGTTTTGTTTTGTATCACCGATGCAGATTCAAAACAAGACAACGACGTCTATTACAACATATGTTTTCTGTGCGTTAAGGGTCGTGCGACATTAAAATCTATAAAAATACGCGTATATAAAATCAAACAAGATTTTGTGCAGTGGTGATTCGCATAGTCATGGCAACAGGTCAATTTAATTTAATGCAGCCCCGAATATCATTTGATGCACTAGTTAGCGAGATGATTGAAGCGGATTTGAAATTGTAATAATGAAAACAAAACATGTTTTGGAGACACCACAATCAGAGTGGCAAAAGTGCTTTGACAATTGGTTCAAATGCATGCAAAAGTGTATAGATCTTCATGGGGAATATTTTGAAAATTTTCCTTTTATATCTCGGGATTGGACAACCCTAGTGTTGCAATCTGGCAACTGACAGCTCTATCGTAAAGTTTGACATTTTTGAGGTTATACGTACTCAGAACGTTTTGACATACGAGCGCTATTTGTGTTTTTTACAGTAACTTAAAAGATTAATCTCGGCCAAATAATGGAATTCATTTTCGTGCGATTATTTTTTACAACTTTCGACGTGGATTAACTCAGCAACAGTGCATGGATGAACTGAATTCAATTTTTGGCGATGAAGCTCCATCAAGGACCAGTGTTTATCGATGGTATGGTGAATTCAATCGAGGTCGTAGTTCACTCCAAGACGAATTTCCGGAATGTCGTCCAAAATCAGTTGTTGTTCCGGAAACCATTGATGCTGTGCGCGAACTGATATTGCAAGATCGTCATGTGACCTATCGTGAGATTGAGACAACCTTAGGCATTAGTGGGACCAGCATACATTTAATATTGCATGAACATTTGACTGTCAAAAAAATTTGTTCGCGTTGGATCCCACACAATTAGTCAATCGCTCAAAAAAAGGCTCGTGTCGATTGGTCGAAAGAAATGCTCAAAAAATACGATCGCGGTGCTTCGAAACACGTCTATGACATCGTGACAGGTGATGAATCGTGGATTTACGCGTATGAGCCCGAAAGTAAACAGCAGTCGACTGTATGGGTGTTTCAAGATGAGCCAAACCCAACGAAAGTTGTTCGCGCACGAAGCACTTCCAAGCAAATGGTCGCCTGTTTTTTCGGAAAAACTGGACATGTCGCAACCGTACCACTAGAACAACGCAGAACAGTCAATTTTGAGTGGTCTTCCAAGAAATCAGGAAAACCAACCGCCGAAGACGGATCACTCTTCACCACGACAATGCGAGCTCTCACACATCAGCTCAAACAACTGCATTTTTGAGCACTCAAAACATAGATTTGATGGGTCATCCGCCGTATAGTCCTGACTTGGCACCGAATGACTTCTTTTTATTCCCAAACAAACTGAGAGGTCAACGTTTTTCAACACCTGAAGAAGCGGTTACTTCGATCAGAATGCATGTTTTGGAGACACCTCAATCAGAGTGGCAAAAGTGCTTTGACAATTGGTTCAAACGCATGGAAAAGTGTATAGATCTTCATGGGGAATATTTTGAAAAACAATAAAGCGATTTTCAATGATTAATATTTGTTTTTGTTCTCTAATCCCGAAATGTAAAAGGCAACCCTTATCAAAGTTGGAACTTTTTTGTTGCCATCAATGAAATGATTTCCTATTGAAACGCGACTAGAGTAATCGTTGTAGTGTATAGTTATCGATGATTGATATTTAAAAATTGTTTTTAGCCGAAAGATGAAAAGAATCTCACTGTCGACATTTTCTGATATTCTTTGAAAAAGTTTTCAATTAAGTTTCTTGCGCAATTATCGCATTTCGTAGCAATAGTTCCACGCATGGATGTGATTAGAATTTTCTCTGAGTTCGATTCTTATGCACTTGGACGTTGAATAAGAATTAATTAGTTAAATAATTGTGATTTTTAAGAAGGTTTTGTGCGTTGAATTGAGAGCCCCGAATATCATTCTCGAAACTTCCTATTAGTGTACAGTGCGCTAGTTGCGAAAAGGTGGAATGAAACGTCATATACCTTTTTACAAAGGAAAATAAATGCATTTCTTTTCTATTAAGTATACGAAAGGTTTCAAAAACATTTTTCAAATTTAAATCGCACTACTAGTATAGTTGTTTTTGAAACAGTGACGTGAGATTGTTTTTCACTCTCCTTGAATAATTATCACCAGTTTCTTTTGTTAATTGGAAAATTTTGAAATGAAAGCTTTATTCTCTTAGTGTTGTTAATAATAATAATCTATTGTCATTTATTATGCTTATTATTAGACCCAATCACAAGTAATTTTTCATATTCAATCAGTATGAATTAAGGCATGCAGGGGTGTGCTAACTGTAACTAGAGAAATAAACTATTATTTACTTATTCTGAGAAGATATAGATTCCATTATTTTCCATTTTATATGCTATTCGGAACCCACCTTCCTGTAAGTTTTCATAATTCTAACAGTCTCGAAATGCCACGGGGGGGGGGGGGGGGGCAAATTACGAATTAATATTTTCTGCGCCCCCACTATTCCGCTTTCTACAAATTTCAAGAAAACTCGAAAAAATGGAATGTATTCAACATTACCTTTCTCACAACACCTCACTTGCCTATACCAGTCGAAAAAAAAAATTTGACCTTAACGTCGCCTCTATGTGGACCCCTCCCCCCTTCCACCCGGTAAAGTTTGCCAATTACGACGCAGCGCCCCCAACTAATCTTTACCTTTTCAAAAATGATTAATTAAATAACTGCAATTCGCACTACGAAAAACAACATGAAAGTAATACTCACACCTACTATACATATGAGGCCAGTAGGTGTATTTTTTGTGTGGATAGTGTCAAAATGCCTAACTTTAAATGAATGTACTATTATTAAATAGTATGTGATTGTAATGAAACTTAGAGATATTATTGCCTATGATGTTGGTTATCATTGGCCATCAGTATTTTTGACCTCGGGTGTGCTTAAGGCGTGCACAGGTATGCTAACTGCAACTATAGAAATGTACTATTATTAACCTTTTTTGATGAGATATCAAAATTCAACGATTTTCGGTTTTCTATACTAGTAAAATGCCGCTTTTCTGCAAATTTTCATATTTCTAAGTATAACGGTATCAAAATGCAAGGGGGGGGGGCAAAGTCGGATCACATATTTTCCCCTCTATCTCTTTTTCTCTTTTTTCAAATTTGATGAAAATACCGAAAATGATAAGTACTCGGTGTTAACTTTCTCATGATACCCCACTTGACTATACCAGATGAAAAAAAATTTTTTACCTTCACTTCCTCTCTATGGGGACATCCCCTTAAAGTCAGCCTATTACAACGAATCGCTTTCTCCGGCGAATTGTAATAATTCTACATACTCCCACAAAATTTCATGTATGTAGCTTCAGCCGTTCGTGAGATATTTCATGGACAGACGGACAGACATTTGACCGGGTTTTGTTTTTAATACAAAACCCTAAAAAGGAGAAAAAGAAAAATGTATTTTATGGTGTAAATATAAATTATAATGAAGTCAAGATAGGCATAAATTCTTTTGCTTCCTGACCCCCTTCCTGGGCCCTCACTCCGCTTTCTCGCTTGACGAGTTGTTCGCTTAGGGGGCTAGAAGTTCAAGCGCGGCCTAGCCCGATGGAGGGGAGGGAGCGCGGAGCCCCTAAGACATCAAGGGGCTCCCTTGTTCGTCAGGGGACAGTGTCGTTTTCGTAGGTCGTACGCGTTTTCAGGTGTTTCTTTTTACGGCTCGTCCGCTCAGGCACTCGCGTGATACTTGTTTTGTAACGCTGCGAGGCAGGTGTGACGAATACAACCCCACCCCGACTACCGATAGCTGAGCTAGCTATCCAGCACGCACGAACTGGTCACATCTGAGGAAGTCTTGACACTTAGGTGCCATGCGCGGTCTGCACGACCAGAGTTTGACTTCCGTCCTCATGTAGGCTTCGGCCTACCAGGCAAATCTGTTACAACTGCATTAATCGAGTATGATTGGATACCTATGGTGGAGACCAATGAATGAGTATTCCACCTGAGTAGTAGGTTACGTAGAGCAACAAGCTTATGAGTTATTTTAGTGTCTTTCCAGGGACGCTCAACAGCAGCTGTGCTGTGTCGGCTATCCATGTAAGTAAACATCTCCTGGTAACTTTACATAAAAAAAAAACTCAGTCCATACAAAAATTAAATTCAAATTAACAAAAAATATTAAGAATTTCATATTATTCGCAAATGATCATGAGTTACGCACCCATTGTAAAATGTATTTTATCTATTTTTAGACAACTCTATGTGCAGATAAAGATATCTTCAGTCATACACGCATAGACAGATACATCATATTGTTATCGCATCACCACCCAGGCAACCAGAGACAGCACGGGAATCTCTATTTTAAGAATCGATATTTATTGGTGCACATGTTGCACACATAAGATGCATGCTTTTCTAAGGAATGCATCTCTATCCATTTTCACACATGTGCGGACTACACCATTCCGTTTTATTACTTAGGCTCTTTATGACACATGTTTAGGTTTAGATTCCTTTTAAGAACCCAGGTTGAGTTCTATTATCTTTTAAGAAATAGTTCTAAGTCCACAAGATATGGTTATTGTGGTCGTGTCAACGATTCACTTTTAGACAATTATGTTTATCTTTTGGTCCATAGTTCAAAGATCATGAATGTTTTTGTTATCAATGTACATTAATGCTCGGGTCTGTAATGGATAGAGTGTTGTGTATGTTGTAGATAATCCATAATAATAAAATGTTCTGCATATTGTGTGCATTGCAGACAGGAAATGTAACGTAGATAATAAGACGTTTTTGTTTATTTTAGTATATAAGATGCAATAATTTAGAAATAAAGACACTTCGAATCTAATCGTGGTCAGAACAGTTTTACTTCAAAAAAACTACAAAGTGTTTCTTCTGAAACAAACAACTATCAATTGATACAGTACAAGAACTGTCATCAATATCCATCATTGGTATCGGTTTTGTACCCTTACCTGATACTTTGAACCTTCAATACAAAGTAGTATTGAACATTTTGGAGGCCCCGGCGAGATTCCTCAATTCATTAGAATTTGTCGTGCAACACATCGGTAAACAAACATCCCACTTGTGCAAGCCAATTACGCATAAAGCCTTCAATCATGAGGACTTTGGAGGAATTGGCTGCTGAGCAGACAAAAATTGGTGACAATATTAAATCTCTGTTCACCAATTACAAAAAAGATTCAAATGACAGCAAGCATTTGAAATATCTCGAGGAGAAGCTAGCAACTATCGACAAGCTTTGATTGAGCTTCGATAAAAACGATGATGACATTCGAAGCAGCTACGGTGGCGAACTGAGTCATCCCTATTTTGCAAAGGCCTATTTTGAAGCGGTTCGAGACGGTTATCAGACGATGCGTGACGGCATCAAAAAGAGATTCGTTCTCCTTCAAGGGCCAGCATCGGGTCCATCAACGGTTCCATCAACGGTTCCATCAACGGATCCTTCAACGGTTCCATCAGCGGGCCCATCATCGGCCATTCAACACACAGCCACGGGTGGTCCAATCGAATCATCAAGAGATCAACAGCATGTAATGTTTGCCTTTTGTTTGATTCCTTCAAGTCATCAAAATTCAAAACTGTTCAACTTCTTTGATTTTTGTTAACTTGAAGGAATGGTTCAAAACGCAAGCCTTCATTGCGACTTAAAACGCTATTCTGCGCACTAATATAGACGGTAGCATATGCGCCTATGTCTAGGCAATTTTCTGATGACTGTAGATATGTATTTGCATACAACACAGTCGTTGCCTTGTAGCATTAGAAATGCAAACTACGCTATGTACGTGCGTATGTTCGCTGGCGAAAGTGTCGTCGTCGTCGCATTGCTTGCCTACCGTGCATGGCAATTTTGTCGATGGTGCGAATGTACGTACGTACGTTTGAAATTCAGCTATCATTAGTCTGAGGACTGCTGGTGTTCTCGGCTTGATAGTGGGGGAAGGCGGATTGCCACCAAACCAGTATTTTATACTATAGGTTAGTGAAAGTTTAAGGGGAATACTAGCTGGTGGGAGGATACGGTTAGGGAGCAAGTTTTGGCGGGAAAAAACTGACCCCTTTGATGGTGGACGAAGGGACTTTGAGGGAGGGTATGTTGAATTTTTGAAATTAAGGAGAAGGGGATGAAGGGCACTAACGAAAACCAGAAAAAATAGCGTTTTTTTCTAGAAAAATCGGGGGAGTCCGTTTTGCACCGCCGCCGGGAACTGACACGGCTAGTCCACGTCGCCCGAAAAATGGAGTTTTAAAAATTGAAATTTTGTAAAGAAAAAACCAAAAACGCCTTGTGATTAATGTACCGGCTTGTTGTCCTTGTTTTCTTTCGTTTTCTTTCTTTTGTTTGGATTTGACTCGAAAATCTAATGTTGGAGTGAACATCTTGTGTAATTGCGATTGCCGTACATGTGCGTTCGTCAGGTTGTGCCCTACGAAAGAAAAAGTGTCGAGTATCTTCCGTGTCGAATGAATTCGCCCCTGGTGTCTCCCTGAGAAAAAAAAATAATTAGTGATTGGCCTAAGCCCAAATAATAAGAGAAAAAAAATAGCCCGGTGCATTGTGTATCAAGTGGACTTCACGCCTTGTGTCTTTGTCCTGTCTCATAGCCGCAAAAACATCAGCGTTCGCCACTGACTCTAGTGGGAACATTATAGGCTGATCGCCGTCGTTGCGCCCTGAAATCAACATATGTAGCTACATAGTCCATCGGCTAACATCTATCGCGGGTCAACTGATGGTACCGGCTCGAAAGCTTTTGGACAACGAATGAAGCTGTGACGTCCGCTCTGTACTTGGACGGTTCAAAGTATATGCTGGAGAGCTTTTTGGACTGGAAGAAAGTGGTGACGTTCACTCCGTGATCGTGTTATTGGCCAGAGCTTTGACTTCAGTTACTGTGACGTCAACTCGATATGCCTTTCTCGTCAGCTGTCATGGAAAAGAGTATTGTGCTGTGTTTACTAACGGCAGATACAGTCTGCGCCTAAAGAATCGCTGAATAGTTTTTTTTGTCGCGATTAAAATTCTAGAAGTTATCTATTATTTATTAAATTAATTTTGATAATTTTGTTCTTTTGTTTTGCTAAGTTTCGACTATGTTCGCGTAAAAGTAGTTTAACGTTTTTTTATGTAACATCCTTTGTTTTTGCTTCGTTTTGCATTTATGACGGCAATTTTGTGACGTTTTCGGGAAAAAGAAAAGAAAAAAAAAATTATATCCGAAAATATAATTCCTAATCACGCATTGAGTTTCAGCAGAGCAGCTCCTATAGATTCAACGGCCGTTGCAGTCCTTGGGTGAGTCTCTTTATTTATTCTTATTTCTATTAACCCTCATCGACCGTGCTACATTATTTATTATTATGCCCGTGATTGCTGTCATTTACTTTCCTTTGCTTTCGCTTTGAGTTTATATAAATACAATAGTATATGTAAAAAAAGGAAAACTTAAAAGAATTTTTTTTTGGATATTATCTGTTAGATTTGCTATATTTATGTAATAAAATGATGGAGTAGACTTAAAGCCATCTTTTCCTTTAAAAGCCCTTCCTTTTCAGGTCCATGGGTTGAGCCCGTTTGTTTTTGGTAGCACTTTAGTTCTCTTGGGGTGGTTCCTCATAGACGGCCATGGAACCACATTGGTTGTAGGTGGGTTTAGAGGCTGAGGATCAATACCAGCGGGGATCCTCCCATAAGTGCATGAGCTAATGTTGATAGTCGATGCAACCTTTGCTTTCTCCACCAGTGTATTTTTCCCGTATCATACCTTACCCTGTGTTAGGAGTGGTTGCGCTCAGGCATGCGATTTGTGTTTAATTGTGATGAGATCCCGAGGGCAACAGGCTGCAAGAACTCACCCCGTATCTCCCGAACAGGGCTACATCCAGCGCATGCCGCCGCCACCTGTTGATGGAGCAACCGTCGGCAATTTCACCATCTAGACCTCCACGGTCAAACCGCTCCAGCTCCCTCATTACAGCTACTGCTGCACCATCTCTCGTCTCTCTCATTACAAGCAGCCAATGTTGACGACTCATGTCAGCGATCCCAGCATCAACAAGTTGAAGACAAAACAAGGGCTTATCATCAAGGATCTTAAGCGGATCATCACCGACGGACCTACAGTCGATGATACGACTCCAATTTCATCATTAAAATTGAAAATTCGTACGATCGAGCGTTATCTTACTGAGGCTCAAGCAATTCATCAGCAGATTTGGGCGAAGATCGAAGATCCGAATGGATGCACTTACGATATTGAAGAATTTTTCACCATTGAGGAAGAGGCTCATGTCGCGATGCTGAAGATTCAACAACAACTTGAAAGGCTATCGGTTGACAACAACTCTTCTACACATCAGGAAGAACAAGCGAAACCGGTCATATCACCCATGATCAAATTGCCCAAGGTGGTTATTCCAACATTCGACGGAAGCTATCTGCAATGGAGACAATTCCGTGATTTATTCATTGAGCTGATTGATAATCAGCCAATAGCGCCGTGCCACAAGATGTGATACTTAAAGACTAGCCTGTCTGGTGAAGCTGACAAACTAATTCGACATCTCACAACATCGGACGCGAATTACACTGCAGCCTGGAGCATCATTCAGGAGCGTTACGAGAATGAGCGATTATTAGTAACCGCATTCATTGAGAAGTTACTATCACAATCATCAATAGTGACTGACAATGCAATGTAGATCAAGGTACTCCATGACACAACGCAGGAATGTCTTTTGGGATTGAATAGCCTTGGAATCGACACTACAACTTGGGATCCACTTGTGAATCACATCATCCTGAAGAAGTTGGATCGAAACACACACACATTATTTGAACAATCATTGGCAGAACCCAGGAAACTACAATCAATGAAACAGCTTCTCGGATTTTTAGAAAATCGGTTTCAATCGTTAGAAGCGTTGGGTAACAAGACAAAGACAAGTGAGCGTCAAAACAAAGCATTCTCGGGACGATCTACAGCAATACTGACAGCCGCAACAAACTGCAGTCTTTGCAAAGGTCAGCATAAATTGTTCGCTTGTCAAAAGTTTCTAAGCTTATCACCAGAGAAACGACTTGATTATGTCAGAAAATCAAATCATTGCATCAACTGTTTGGGAACAGGACACAACGCTTCCCAATGTTCAGCTAGATGTTGCGCAAAATGTGACAAAAAACACAACACTCTGCTTCATCTGACTTCCCAATTTGTAAAACGAGACTCGAATACAAATTCATCATTCCAAGGAACCAGTGCATTATTAGCTCAAGATAGTGACTTTGCTGCGACATATTGCGATAAATCAAAAACTCAGACGAAGTACATAGTCTTGAGTACAGTCCTCATTGACGTCATTGACAAATATGGCGAGAAGATTTCTTGTAGAGCAATTTTGGATTCTGGATCTCAATTGAATTTCATTTCCTAGCGTTTGTTACGAAAATTACAATTGGATTCAACTGATGACGACATCATCATCGAAGGCATTGGCATCAAAAAACAAGCATCCACGAAGCGAGTCAATTTGAAAATTCATTCGCGAATTAATGATTTTTCGTCACGTTTGGAAGCACATGTGTTATCCCATATCATCTCTAAGCAGCCAACACAACAACTCAATATACAATCTTGGCCAATACCGAAGAACATAAAACTAGCAGATCCTAGTTTCAACGAGCCTGGTGCTATAGATCTTCTTATTGGAGCCGAACTTCATCACAATCTTTTAAAAGTTGGCCAAATAAGGTTAGGAGATCATCTTCCAACAATCCAAAACACACTTTTCGGTTGGATTGTGTCAGGACTTTGTAATCAACAATTCCAACAAAGTAGCAGAACGTGCAGCATTGGCAGTCTACATGAGCAGATCGAGAAATTTTGGCAACTCGAAGAAATGGACACTAGCAAAAATTTCACCGCGGCAGAACGGCGATGTGAGCAGTTTTACAATGAAACGACTACTAGGAATAAGGATGGCCGATTCATCGTGCGACTACCGTTTGTGAAGAACCCTTCACAGCTGGGAGAATCAAAGGACATAGCCTATCAGCGATTCATGTCCCTGGAGCGAAAGCTTGCGAAAAACCCCGACATACACAGCCAGTACGTTCAGTTTAAGAATGAATATATACAGCTTGGTCATATGAAAGAAATTAATGTCGATCAGCTACAGCGACCTTACTATTTTCTTCCCCATCATTGCGTTTTGAAGCCTGACAGCAGTACAACGAAACTTCGTGTTGTCTTCCATGCATCATCAAAGACATCAACAAACATATCATTGAATGATATCTTATCAACGGGTCCATTCAAAATGACGTATTTTCATTGTTATTACGATTCAGGATGCCACGTTATGTATTCACTGCTGACATAGTAAAAATGTACCGCCAGATTTCGATTGATGAAAGGGACCATAAATTTCAACTTATATGGTGGAGAAGCAATCCGGATCAAAAATTAAAGTGTTTTCAACTCACCACAGTAACATACGGAACAACTTCAGCGCCATACCTTGAAACGAAATGTTTACAACGATTAGCAGAAGATGAAGCCCAAAAATTTCCATTAGCAGCAAAAATACTGATGGAAGATTTCTACGTCGATGATGTTCTCACTGGCGATAATCATCTTCGAACAGCAGTCGAAATGCAATCGCAACTTACAAAAACACTTCAATCAGCCGGAATTCAGCTCAGAAAGTGGTGTGCCAATCATTCTCAACTTCTGCAGCACATTCCATAGGAAGACAGAGAAGTCGAACTGGATTTTAACAACAAAGATGAATCAAGCATCAAAACAATCGGATTAACGTGGTTGCCCAAGTCTGATGAATTTTCAGTCAGAACCATATGGACTGAACCAAAAAGAGTCACCAAACGATCAGTGTGTTCTGACATTGCACACTTATTCGATCCACTGGGACTAGTCGCACCAGTTGTAGTTGTAGCTAAAATATTTCTACAACAATTATGGAAGCTGAAATTGGATTGGGATGCATCTTTACCTCAGGAATATCACACTTTTTGGATAAAGTTTCGGGAAGACCTGAAGGCAATCAACGACATTAAAATACAACGACACGTGTTTGCTCATAAAGGCAGATACTGAAGAGAAGCCATCGGTTCTCGACAAACCCATGTACGCGGAGTACAGAAGTGTGTGTCAATCGCTGAGTGCTAAAAATGCCGAAAAAAAGACGGTGAGTGTTTGTGCCGATTTAGACGGTAAAAGTGGAAACGTGTAAATTGTGTAAGTGAAAAATATCGGACACGGAGGATCTTGACGATAATGATGTGCAGCGCGATAAAGTTGATTTCGCACGACGCATGCGAAACAAATTATCAAAGCTGTGCAAAAAGTATGGACGAGATATTCGCGAAGACTTTCTAACAGAAATTATGGGCACATGTCGGGTGCAACTGAATTTAAGTGAGGACAGTATCCGAGTATTGGCGTCTAGTGATGCGGACGACACAGAGGGAAATTTGGCGAATGTCCGCCCCAGCGAGGAAATGGAATACGACGCCGAGGAACAAGTGAATCGATCGTCGGTAGCAAATGTGGACCAAGCCGGTTTTGGCAATTCCGAAACGGTAAGTGTTAATTCTAAATATTTCTCGCCTGAATCAAATGATGATGAGGGCTTTACAACTGTTACGGGAAAGAGGCGGAGCAAAAGGGCTCCCCCTCTTTGTCAACCATCTGTTAAGAAAACCTCTCGCAGTATAGATAGCGACATCCCATGCTTGACTCAAGTGGTACGTGAACATTTCACGGCAGTGGCGGATAAAGTTCCCCCTCACGCCCCGGTGAAAAGGCTTGTTAAGCTTAGCGGCGATAAGCCAACTGTTTCGCCTGCCCAGGCACCACAAAAATCCACCATGAAAAATGGACGAACCACTAAGGCATCCATTAATTCAAAAGAAAGTAAGGCTGCTCCTGGCACTACAAATAAAAGGCACACCAGAGTGCCACCAATCATCTGTTTCAATTTAAATTTGAAACAGTTTAAGGCTAGCATCGTAACAGGATGTAGAGAGCAAAGCACCACTGAACCGATATTTGACGTCAAGGTAAATAACTCCTCTAGAACAACCTCCCAAGTAACAATTTTCCTCTCATAAGACTCTACCAGAGTCTTTAAGAGTTCTTCAACAAGAGTTATACTCTTGTAATTAACTCTTATAAAGTACTATGAGAGTCTTATGAGAGTCTTATGAGAATTAAATGGCGCACTTATAAGAGTTATTTTTGTCTTATAACAAGACTTCAACTCTCTTTATAAGAGCTATATATGTCTCATAAAGAGACTTTTCGACTTATTATGAGAGTTAAATTTTGCTCTTGTAATAAGTCATACGAAGTACTATACTCTTATTACGAGAGCTTGACTTTCCTTATAAGAGTTGAAAGAAAGAGAATGATATAGAAAAATACACGACGTCTCATTTTGTCTGTGAAGAATAAGTGATTTTATGAGAGCTTGTATTCATTGTCAACTCGAAATTACAAAGTTGGCATAAAGTATAAAGTTTTTGCCATAGTTATAGAATTATTAGACTCTGCAAAACGTGCATTTTTCACGAAGACGACCCAAAATCTTTATGCGATTGAAATTTTATCGTTGATATTAGGCATTTTGCTTCGAAAAACAGAAGGCGCCTTAATTATAATCAAGTTTTAGACTAGTTTCTAAATAAAAACACAATGTGGAGAAAATATAATAATTACATTGGTGTTCAATAGCTTCATTAAAATTTGTTGAGCAACATTTACGTTCATATAACACCGTAATCTTTTGCATACGTAATGGAGCTTATCAGTCAATAATTCAAAGTTATATTTTAGTACAAACACAATCCTATCGGGGAAAATATGGCCGCTATCGGTAAACTCTGCCTATGACATTAAAACTCTTACTCTGAGAGAAAAACTCTTTTTACGATAGCAAAAATCTCGATATGAGAGTTTCAATGCTTCTTACTTGAGTTAAACTCTTATTATAGAACTAAAAGTTTGGCTATAAGAGTTTTATTCTTTGTATGAAAATAAAAGTCTGCGTATGAGAACTCAATGCTTTTTGCCAGAGTTATAAAATAAAAACTCCCACTGTGAGTGTCATTGTTTTTATACCCTTCACAAAGTCTAAGACATGTTAATATTTTACGTAGGTTGCAACGTACAGAAGAAAGCATCCCCAACCATATGAATGTATCTTTAATGTATCTTTATTTCAAATAAATCAAACATATCTATCGCCAAACCATATACCCGGATTTCGTTGAAATTCGCTCACTATCTCAGATACCTCACTATTTCATATACCTTCCACTCCAGTCATGTGTGCAGGGTATTATATATTCGACAAGCCGTTTCTTTCACAATCATTTGACGTTTGCTTTTGTGTTGACCGCATGTGTGTCTATTGTGTTTAGTAAAGAAGACTTACATACGTTGTTGGAGCGAGCTTGGCTATATTTTGGATCGACGTAATTATAAACCATTTGTAAACATACTCGTAGATTAGGATTGTAGTGTTTTCTCAATTTATTTTCCAGAATGTCTTTTAAAATTGTCCAGACAATTGAACGAGGGGAAGCATTGCTTTCTATAGTGCCCCGTGATTGGGAATGTGGTGGCACTTTGTTCTGGCCCAATACAAAAAAAGTTTCCCTAATTAACAAATTAATACAAAGTGGAAACTCCAGGCCTGAAGCAGACTGGACATCACAGCCTTGTGTTAAAAAAAGGGAAAAAATCATGAGTTTCGAAGGAGCTGAAGCGGAATTGAAAACAATGGAAGGAAATAGTGATACCGACGGGTACATTGTCGACACTCCCCAAATAAAAAAGAGAGGAAAAACTACAACTATTGTCACCGGTTCTGATATTATTGAATGTGATTTCAATCAATATATTTGCAATCAGGTGCGTTTTCTTACAATAATTTAAATTTCTTCCACATAACCAATCATTTTCTTTCAGGACACTGTTCATCAATCGGGGTTCCTGCAACCACAACTATCATCACCGGTAAGAGAAGCAAGCAACATGAAATTGTTGAAAACGAATTTTTTTCATTTCATCAGATACTGACACCTATACAGTCTGGAGACTGGAATAATCCCATCAATATAATTGAAGAACCAGAGGAGGTCGATGCTGGCATAATTTTTAAAAATATAGCTGAAAGCTTGCCGCTGATTTTAGAAAAACTGGACACAATTATGCAGGAACTTGCCAAGCAAAATGCATTCAACGACATTGTCATGGACCGTATCAACGTTTTGCATGAGGACATCAACAATAAAAATAATAGATCGGCAGTCGAAACTATGACAGCCGATATTGGTGTATTAATTGAGCCGATTTCTAGCCCAAGCCAAATTGAAGAAATAGAAATTCAGTTGAATGACACGAAGAAAATGGAAGATTTGGTAGGTTGCCAATTGAACTGTAGATTAAAGATTAATAATACATTCCTAATCCGTTACAGGTCACACGAATGAAAAATATTTGCGGGTCAAGTGGAACAGCAGACGCAATAAATTGTTGCTACCGTTTGGTAGACCACTTTTTCGATAGGGATTTTCTACTGGAGGTTACTTGGAGCGGGGGAAGCCGAACCGAGAGTAAAAAACTGGCTATGAAGAATTACCCAAATATTCTTACAGCATTTAATTCAGTTATAAAGCTGGCTGCGACCGATTTTAATGAGCAAAAAAGCAAGGACTTCTTTTCAACAGTTCTACGAAATGCAAAAACCAGAAGCGAAAAAACAAATCGTCTTCGTCGCAGTTCTACAAGAAAAGTATATCCAGCTAAACAAACAGAACAGAAAGTTACTACTGTTACCGATGCTACCACAGGTAGCATTGTTGATAATAATGCTGCCACTATTGCACCTAATATGAGTCTTGAGGCTACGGATAACTAAAACTAATTTAAGGTACAATCAGTCCACAATACCTTATATACGTACATATATTATGTAGAGGATAATAACACAAATTTCTTTCTTTCTCTATCTTTCAGAAAAGCTGTGCTGCTGACTTATATTTGGAAGAAAGAATCTATTTTTGTTTGTTTTTTACTGAACTGTAATATTATTTATTTATTATTATTATTTACTTATAATAAAGTCAATACATATATTGAATCGCTGAGTATGACATTATTTATTTCTTATTTAAATACGATTTACAGAAAATCCTTTTTACTTTTTACTTCGTTGTGCGGAGTAATGGAATGAAAACTTTTGAATTATCGTTGTATTTCACAGATATCAATTTACATTTAATTTCGTTTAAATTATGCAGTGTTCGTTGATCTTCTTTGCAATCTGAGGAATATATATTGAAAAAAGAAGAGCGTAGCGGTTTTTCAAAAAAACATTCTTGATTTTTAAGACTGACACCAGAAATATAAATCTCCCCTTTAACTAATGTGGCTTTTTCCATGAACACGATTTTATTTTCATTAGTAAGAAACCACTTATCCCGATTTTGAGGACTTAGGATGAAGCCATTTACATGGACGGTGCCGTTTCTTAGATTTGGTGATTCGTTACCCATAAATTCATTTCTTTTTATTTGCAAATGACTAAATTCAGTCAGTCGTTTGGCTACCTGCGCCAAAGCTTTGTTTCCATTTCGTAACATATTCTTTATCTGATATAATTTACTCTCAAAGGGGTAAGCACTAAAAGTTGAAAGTATACCAAACTGTTTTACATCGTCAACAACATGTGACAGGTTATGTACGTTACTGGTTATATGCTCTTCACCATATATATCTCTGAAGTATTCGATAAAATGTAGGAACATTGTATGAGCTAAATCAAGATATCTATTGTATACAGTTGAAGAACATATTGTAACAGCAGAAAAAAATACAAGGAAATGTTGGTAGACATCGTGAGGTAGATGAGCTTTCAAGAGTACAACTGCTATATAAAATAAGAAAGTGCGATATTCTAAAGCTTTCCAGTGAGCAAGACAATCCAATCCTCTTACAGATCGATGCAGTTCTGAAGGTAGTTTTATGTTCACTAATCGGTTTGAAATGCAGTAGATTTCATGTGCACTCCATTTTGTACGATAATTATTAAATTTCCCATCCCTCCATCCGATCAAAAGCCTTTTCATAATTCCTAAATCAATCAGATGCAATGAATCTGCGACGGGAAAGTTATTAATCATATTTAAACCGGGAAGTTCCTCCAGGGGAGTGTAAAATTTATGGTGGGAATGATAATATCTTTTGCGGAATCCCTCATCAGTTCTTTTACTGCATTCTATCTTCGGAAAAATATTGGTGTGCGAAATATAAGAATATTCTCCGATTGTTGTACACTTTTGACATCCGTGTTGACCATTGAAGTTAGTGACACCTATAAATACATATTAATAATAATAGGAAAAAATTATGTAGTATGAATTTTTTTACCTTTAATAAAAGCTCGTGCCGGAGAATCGCATACAAAACAACGGATTTTTACAGTAATTTTATGCTGGTTATTAATTTTAATCCCATTAGATAGAATTTCCTTCAGTTCATCCACAAATGGTCTTATAAAGGATTCAAGGCTCGTTGGTTTACCTTTGCCACTATAAATTCCGATGACCATTGGTTGGATATCGGGGTTTTCGTATATATTAAACAAAATGGGCCAAAATTTATATTTTGAACTATTAAATATTGGTAACCCATCGATATTTATATTAATGCTAATAGCTATAGACTCTTTAATATCCCCAAAGCATTTTTGTAAGCAAAATTCAAGCCCTTGATGCCAATACTGGCCATCCAAACCGACGGGTAGAATCGTAGTAACAGCAGGCGTTTGCAATAATGTCCTTGGATCCTTCGGCAGTGCACCAGGGTTGCGGCTGTTACATATTTGTAGCAATCTTTTTAATGCTAAATGACGTATGTTGAACTCAATTGCCCATTTTCTTAGTTCCATCAAGTACGCTTCATTTTCCTTTAGCTGAGTGTCGAATAGGTTATATTCTTCATCATCCTTAACACTACCTTCTGATTCGATATCATCCTGGCGATTCTGTTTAGAATTGAATGAATATGAAAATGTTCATGTTAATTAAAAGTTGACTTACTTGCGATGGTGGTATTATATTTCCACTAAAATTCAATGCACCGTGGACAGCATTCGAGAAGCTTTCAGTATTTTGGCCTTTTAAAAAAATGGTCTGTTGATACATGTCAAAATGATTACTGTCCGTAGGTAATGCCATCGAAGCCTGCGCACGGAAGCCTTTCAAGTTAATAATCCTTGTTTTCTTTTTCGAAACACTCCTGAGTGTATCATTTTTTAAGCGAAAATAATTTTTTTTCACTTTCCTACGGAAACTTGTGGATCTTTTATATTTTTTCCACTCGAATTTGTCCATTGGAATAAACCGAACTTACAATACGATAAGATACAACCAAGACGAACTTCTATGTTTGACAGATTGCCAACCTTTATGTGAAATACTCCTCTTATGAGACTTTTAGAATTTCAACTCTCATAGCAGTATTATTACAAGACATTTGAGAGTTAGAATCTTATAAATCTCTCATTATAAGTGTCATAAGACTGAAGCTCTCGTAAGAACATTGTTATGAGGGTTTTACGCTTAAAGCGTTAAACTCTCATAAAAAAGGCTTAATAAGAGTCAAAGTATTTCACCTTTTACGATAAGAGTAGAAAAATGATCTTGTTACTAGAGTTACATTCTAGTAGAGTTAAAGTCTTATTCTAATGCTGCTATGAGAGTTAATTTAAGTCTTATTACAAGAATTACATTACGAGAGTGTCGAAGAGTCTTACTAGAGTCTTATGAGAGCTTTTTACAATTTGCAAGAGCTTAACTCTTGAGAGTTTGTTAGTTGGGCTTGCTGCCTAAAAATCTAGAAAGTCATGCTGATCTTTTTAAGTATCTTTGTACAAGCAAAATTGCTTGTTACACGTACACGCCTGCTATGCAGAAAAACGTCACGTTCCTGCTCAAAGACGTGCACTGCTCTTACGATGAGACCGATGTCCTGGAGGAGCTCAAAGATATGTTCGAAGATGAAGTACTCAATATCAAACGATTCTCCACCACCCACTCTAGAAACAACAATAAAAAATTGTCCATGTTCCTAGTCCAATTTATCCCGGACATTGACGCTAAAGAAGTCTGCAAAGTCAGTCACAGAGTCAAATGGGAGCGCTTGCGGAAAGATAAAATTTCGCAGTGTCACAACTGCCAGAGGTTTGGGCATGTTTCGGCCAACTGCGCCCTTGAGACCCGCTGCGTTCGCTGTGATAAACATCACGCTGCCGTGGAGTGCGAGAAACTGGAGAAAAGCACTGATGTCTACTGTGTAAATTGCAAGGCAACTGGACATCCCGCTAGCTACCGCGGGTTTCCTGCAGCCAAAAAAGCTGAAAACAGCCGTAAAGCGGCTCAAAAAAGCAAAACAATTAAAAGGAATTTAATCACGTCTGCTCTTCAAAGCAAAGTGCGGGAAGGAGTTTCCTTCGCCTCTGCCACCCGAGTAAGCCCACAAAGCAATGCTAAAACCCAATCGATTCAGACAATCAAACCGCCCACAACTCCTACCCAAACCTCCGTGAATACAGTCATCAGTAAAGAGTGCAGTAAGCTTTTTGGATGTGATCTCTTTGCTCTAATGAAGGAGGTTGAGAATTTCATTCCTCTCCTCAACTCCCTTCAATCCGAGAACGATAAGAGAATAGCATTCATTGAGCTTGCTCTTAAACTGTGCGGCGGAAATGGGGGTCGTTAAAATCGCTGCGCTAAACTCCTGCTCATTCGTTCCTGTGCATAAAAGGAACGCCCTACAGGAATATCTAAACGAAGATAAACCGGACATACTCTTCCTCTCCGAAACCAAACTAAAAGCACAGCACTCCGTACGCTTAGACAACTACGCAATTATCAGAAATGACACTCCTGCTGTGAATAATGGCAAGTTGAGCACTGCCATTATTCACAAAGCAAACATAGTTAAAAAATTAGTTAGTATCCCTTTTCTCAAATGCATAGAGGCCCAGGGAATATCGTGTCAGATTGGGAGCGACACAATATTATTTATCGGGGTCTATGTGCACCACGGCTTCAGCGTGGAGGACTACAGAAGTGATCTAAACAGCATCGCGTCCATAGCCTCAAATTACCAAAATGTCATAATAGGTGGTGACTTTAACTCCAGACATCAAGACTGGAGAAATTCAACCTTCAACTCATATGGAAACACGTTACATTCATGGTTGCAGAACAGGCCATCTGAGTTCGAAATAATTGCACCAAGAGAGCCCACTTTCCGGCACTCTGGATCAATTATTGATTTCTTCTTAGTTTCTCCAGAATTATACCACCGTTTTCCAATAACTGGATCCATACGATGTGACGTGCGTGATACTGTTTCTGATCACATGCTAGTGCAACTTACGACCACAAGCAGAACGATTTTGAGATTTCTCACAGCCGAACCGGATTTCTTTATCCCCTACAAAAGAGTGAATTGGTCAATTTTCGCAATGGAAATTGATCACAAGCTTAATGAAATAACTCTAGACAAGGACAGAAATCTATCAACTACCGAGATAGATCAAGCCGTAGCTCAAGTGAATGAAGTTCTACGCTCTTCCTTTGCTGATGTTATGGTGCCAAAAACTAGTAAGAACTATGCATACAGAAATCTTCCCCAAAATATCCTTGATTTACACGCGAGGCGCAAAGCACTCAGACGACGTCTGACAAGAATATTTCATCGTCAAATGAACACCAACAATGACGAATATCGTAGAGTCGAAGCGATAGTCAAAGCGGTGAACACGCTTATTCTTGTTAGGACCCGGGAGCATCAAAACCAGTCTTTTGCTAATACCCTAAGAGCAATAAAACCTGGGCCAGATATGTTCTCTGAAATCAATCGGGTCACAAAAAGAAAAGGGCGCTCTCAAGATCTCACCCTTGACGGGAGCACTCTTGCTGACAACGAAACCACTGCCATTGCTGTAGCAAATCACTACTCGAGTATTTTCATGGGTGAGAAAACTGGCGATGATGCCGAACTGGTCTCAGCGGTGAATGGTAGTGTCGACCGCTTTGATAATCAGCAGCAGGATAGTAAGCTACTGGATTTTTCTGTCAACAATCCAGCTGACAGACCCTCTGGGCATGCTGCTTTCATTGGTTCCCAGGAGCTAATTGACATTGCCAAATCTCTGCCCTCCAAAAAATCTTCTGGGGAGGACGGGGTATCCAACTTCGTAATTAAAACACTCCCACTTTCATTCTTCATATATCTCACCGTACTACTCAACAATTGCTTGAACATTGGGTACTTTCCCAAAGCATGGAAGAGAGCGAAGATAATCCCATTACTTAAACTCAAGGGGGATCGTGAAATACGTAACACACGACCTATTTCGCTATTGTCCAACATTGGCAAACTCTTTGAAAGGGTAATATTGTCTCCAACGCAAAAAGTGGTGGAAGAGAAACGCCTTATCCCGGATCGCCAATTCGGCTTCAAAAAGGGACACTCCACAATTGATGCACTTCAAGTCTTCCTCACAAGCACACTAAAAAGTACGGCAGAAAACAAATTTGTTGCTGCCTGTCTAGTTGACGTTGAGAAGGCCTTTGATTCAGTATGGATCAAAGGTCTCATCCACAAACTCATTACCTGGGATTTTCCCCCGCACCTTACAAAAATAATCAGAAGCTTCCTCGCAGATAGATCTGCCACTGTTAACATCAACGGGGCAAATTCCCCCACCTTTAACATCGCGTCAGGAGTTCCTCAGGGATCGGTTCTTGGCCCTTTCCTTTTTAATCTCTTTACAGGTGACATACCTGAGATAAGCGGCCAACTGTCCTCAATGCTTGGAGTCAACTTATACGCCGATGACTTGATTACGTGGAGTGCAGATCTAAGTCCGTTCGCAGCCTACCGTGTCCAAAAGTACATCGCCAAACTTACACAATACTATGCAACGTGGGGCATCCGCATCAACACAGCGAAAACCGAATTCATACTTTTCAAGAAGTTTGGAACGGCACAGTCTAAGAAAACAAAAGGAGTTACGTCAAAATCGATCAAAGTGCTCGAGCAAAGAATCAAAGTCGCCAAAAAGGTCAAGTATCTCGGTGTAGTACTAGATAAATTTTTAAGATTTCATGATCACACCGAACAGGCTTACGCCAAGGCAACACACGCTCTCTCTCTTCTCTTGCCTCTTTTCAGATCAAGATCGATTTCAACGAAGGTGAAACTTCTCATGTACAAGCAGCTAATCAGGCCGATACTATCATATGGAATGCCAATTTGGAGGAAGGCATCGAAAACCGCACTACATAAATTGGAAAGGCTCGAAAGACGAATCCTACGCCACGCCACAGGTCTCCACCGTCGCATCAACAGGGAAAATTACTACTACAGGAACGAACAACTGTATGAGGAATCCGAAATTGATCCACTTTCTGCACATTTCGAACAGCTGACAACAAAGGCCGGAGAAAGAACGGCGCATCACTCAAATGTACTTGTCCGCGAATCGCAACAACACATCAGCTAAATCACGTTCAAACCAGTCCATAGAGACACAAATATGTATAAAACTTCTAATATAAATAATATAATAATGTTCTATTTATGTATAGTCATAAGGACTAGGTAATAATAAAAATAAATAACTGGCGCAACAGTCCAATTTGAACCACGGCCTCGAGATGAGTTAGCATCATCTCATTTTCTAGATCGTGACGGTTTTTGTGCAGAGGTATGTGATCAGCAACACGCTCAACCGAGTTATTTACCCCATAATGGGTACTCATTTAACAGCTGAGTGGGCTCATAGTCCGACACATAAATCCCCGGAATCGAACCGGGGCCCAGTGCGTTGAAGGCGAACGTGCTAACCATTGCGCCATCCGGACTACTAATAGGTAATAATACTTAATTTTAAATCAAAGCGTTACTGAACTCTGGATTTAGCACGTAGCACATCCGTAGGTATAAGTAAGTGTAATTTGTTATGTAGCTTTTAAGGTTAGCTCTAAGTACGATTTATAATGTTTTGTTGAAAATAAAAAACCTTTTGAAATTGATTGCTCATAAAGGCATCAAATCGTTTCAAATACACATATTTGCTGATGCTTCGGAAAAGGCATATGCAGCAGCGGCTTATATCCGGTCTGTCGATAAGGATAACATCGTGTTTATTCGACTACTTTGCGCCAAATCTCGTGTTGCGCCAACAAATAAAACCACGTTGCCACGGCTTGAATTATGTGCAGCAAAGACGGCAGCTGACCTAATGAACCGAATTATTGTAGATCAGACTTGAAAGTGAGTAAAGAAAAATTTTATCTTTGGTCTGATTCTAAGGTTGTACTGGCATGGATTAATTCATCCACATCTGCGTTTTACACATTTGTGGCTAATCGGATTGCCCGCATACAAGAGCTGACTTTACCATCACAATGGCGACATGTAAGATCTGAAGAAAAGCCTGCTGACATTCTATCGAGAGGCTTAGCTCCTAATAGATTAATAACTTCCTATCAATGGTTTTATGGTCCCAGATTCTTGCATGGATCTGAATCAACTTGGCCGGAACCTTATTTGAAAGGAGATATGGATTACATGGAAGAAAGGCGACAAATCCGGCGTATCGCATTGGTTGCTCACGCTGACGCCCAATTTATCGAAGGAATAAATCACAAAAATTCCTTTCCAAAATTACGACGCATCATTGCTTATGTGCTAAGATTCATCAAGAATTGCCGAGACAAGCAGAGAGAATCAAGTTCGAGTGGAGTCACAAGTCTTGTGATAAGCTTCGTGACGCTGAAGAGGCCATCATACGGAATATGCAACAGCAAGGTTTCAAACTGGAATTCAATCATCTAAAACGTTATGGAGAAGTGGGGAAAGGAAGTTCACTCAGCACATTAATTCCACTTATTGACGATTTCAATATCATCAGAGTAGGAGGGAGAATTGAATCAGCAAATTTACCCTTCGAATCGAAACATCCAATACATAGTTCTACCATATGATCACAATTTAACTAAATTGATCATGGTGGATATTCATAAAAATAATCATCACGTTGGACCTCAAGGATTGTTATACATCACAAGACAACGTTTTCGGCCTATCAAAGGAAAAACTATTGCAAGATCTATTGTGCAGAATTGCGTTCAATGTGTAAAAGCTAAACCACAGCTGTTTACACAAATGATGGGTAACTTACCAGCCCACAGAGTTCAACCGTCACGTCCCTTCATAAACTCTGGTGTTGACTTTTGCGGCCCAATTTGGACTCATTACAAATTGAGAGGCAAGCGACCACAAAAATCATATATTGCTGTATTTTGCTGCTTCGCAACCAAGTCAGTTCACCTGGAGGTAGTCACAGATCTTACAACTCAAGGATTCATCGGCGCACTTAAGAGGTTTATGGGCAGACGAGGCCATTGCAAGGACATTTATTGCGACAACGGAACGAATTTCGTCGGAGCAAAATCACAACTGGAAGAAGTCAAGAATATCATTGAGTCCAATTCATCCCGTGACGACGTGATTTCAACATGTACCAGTAAAGGTATCGATTTTCATTTTATTCCACCGCGGGCATCTCATTTCGGAGGCTTATGGGAAGCTGCAGTCAAAGCAGCAAAAAGTCGATTATACCATACGTTGTGGTCAGCATCATTAACGTATGAAGAACTTGAGACTGCTGTGGTTGAAATAGAAGCAATTCAAAATTCAAGACCATTGACACCGATGTCTTCCGATCCCAATGACTTATCAGCTCTTACTCCAGGTCACTTCCTCATTGGGGAACCACTCACTAGCACGGTGGATCCTCATGCGACAACACAAAACACAAGTTTAGTGGCTCGATGGAAGGTAGTAATGAAAGTCAAGGAAGACTTTTGGCGACGTTGGAATACAGAGTATCTAAATCAGCTTCAACAGCGATACAACAAGTGGAAACATAAGTGTCAAAACGTAACTATCAGCACTATGGTTTTAATAAAGGAGGATAATCGTCCTCCTATGCATTGGTCTTTGGGACGCATCACGAAAGTCATAAATGGAGATGACGGGCTGGCAAGAGTAGCAGATGTTCGCACGGTTCGAGGGACAATTCGCAGGTTGATTCACAAACTCGCACCACTTCCAAATGAAGAAGAATCGCATCCATCAATATCCATTGAGACTTCTGATTCCAGTTCACGCAATAGTAAACCTGCTATTTTGAAGCAAACTCGCGACACTTCCAGTTCAATTCCAGAAATGCCGAGGAAAAAGAAACGTTCGACACTTGGCTCGTTTATAGTCACTGCGCTCCTTTGCTTTGCACCACTTATGACAGAGGCATCACAACTTCATGTAATGCCATTCAAGGATCAGCCTGGATTATTCTTTGAAAAGCTAGGTCAAGCTAACGTGGTTTCCGGTCAGTGGAATTTAGTCGCGTATTATGATATGGAACTATTTTGGAAAGAGTTTGAATTACTCAAAAGTTGTAGAAAATTACTCGAAACAACATGTAATGGTTTAATTGAACGAACTTCTTGCCTAAAAATCATGAGCAATTACAGGCATTTGTTTAGTGAAGTGGAAGCAAACAACCAATTATTGATTCCTACTCCACATCTTCTGCGATCAAAGCGAGGAGCAATTAATTTCATCGGGAATATAGCCAATAAACTTTTTGGAGTTCTTGATGCCGACTATGCTGAACAAATGTCTCAGACCATTTCACACTTTCAACAGAATGAGCAGCAATTACATCACTTGGTATTGAACCAAACATCTTTGATTGACTCAACTATCAATATCATTTCGCGAAATCAAAAGGCAATGGATAAACAATTACATGAATGGGAATCTGCATTCACTAACATTATTGTTTCAATGGAGAATATAACCGAAAGAATGATGCAAGAAGATTAATCAAATTCCTTTTCGCTATTGACAATTCAGGCGATGATGGGAATATCAAATTTCCAACGAATTCAAGGAGCGATTCTTGATGTTTTGGTGGACACTCATCATGGCAAAATCAGTCCACAACTTGTGACGCCTCAACAACTTCGTAGCGAGTTAGCAAAAATCGGAAGTCGTGTGCCGTCATCATTGAAGTTGCCCGCTCCAAATGATGATATTCTGCAATACTATAACCTTATGACAATTGAAGGACGACCAACACGAAGCCACATCATTTTCAAAATTTCGTTTCCGATGATATTGCTGGATGATTTTGAGCTCTTCAATGTAATTTCAATTCCAATGTTCATAAATCACACCGTTATGGCAATTCAACCATCATCACCAATGCTAATAACAAATTTGCATCGAGACGAATATTGCCCCCTTCGCGATCTTCGATCCTGCGTATCGATGGCCAATCACAAATACATATGCAAATCTGAACATCCGTTATATAAACGAGGATCGACTATGAATGCATGTGAGGTGGATCTTATCAATCGATTGCCGTTTTCAACAAAATGTAAGGTTGCAGAAATTGGCAATGGTCCCCATTGGGTTAGATTATTTGATCCAAACCATTGGATTTTGGCCGTGGACAAACCGACAACTGTCAACGTCGTTTGCAAAGGAAATGTAACACAATTGGAGCTTACACATACTGGAATTTTGGAGATGCACGGAGAATGCATTATCAAACACCTTTGCTTACCATCACCAGTCACAGCATTTCCAATGCGAAAACATCACTTTCGTTCATCACAGCGGGTCATATAAAAAATATAACAAGAGATATTCCGTCATATCTCAAATCATCACATGGCATCAATCATCCTGAATTAATTGAATTGGATAGTCTTCGAACTCAGTTAAAGGAACTTCAAGTCACTTTTCCAGCACAAATAGCAACAAACACATTACATTACTCTACCTTAGCATATTTAAGTTTATTTTCAATAATTGTAATCATTTTCTATTTAATTTGGAAACATCATGACCAGTGTAAACAATTTTGTATAAAAAGAAAAACAATTTTATCTCCCTCTAATGTTAGTTCTGATGACAATAACAAGAAACATTTTGAAATTAATTTTGAATTAGATAATATATAGTTGAACAATCATTCAACGGTGGGGAGAATGTTGAGTTCTATTATCTTTTAAGAAATAGTTCTAAGTCCACAAGATATGGTTATAGTAGTCGTGTCAACGATTCACTTTTAGACAATTATGTTTATCTTTTGGTCCATAGTTCAAAGATCATGAATGTTTTTGTTATCAATGTACATTAATGCTTGGGCCTGTAATGGATAGAGTGTTGTGTATGTTGTAGATCAAGGGTGTCAAACTCAAAGGCTGGCATGGGCCAAATAACACAAGCTAAGTAAGGGGTGGGCCGCAGAAAAAAAAATGACAAAAATTTCCATAGAAACTTAAATTTTATTTGGTATTACATATTTTATAAATTCAACATGAATGAGCAAAATGAAACAAACTGAACAATGATAATGATATTATATATAAAATAAACACGATGTTAATATTATTTTTTACTTCCTGACACTTGGCATCTCTTCTCTGCTACTAATTTTTCTACTTGGGGAGAAATGTTATTCGCACTGATGACTTTTAGAACTGACCCAAGGTGGATGTCAGTAATTCTCGATCTGGCTGGAGATTTATTTCCTTTCATTATTGAAAATAATTGCTCGCAACGGTAGGTACTTCCGAACATAGAAATTATTTCATATGCCAATTTTCGGATATTTTCAAACCTGACGGGCAAATATCTGTAAAAATTAGGAATGCCAACTTCAATGTATTTGGCCTTCAAATCTGAATCACACTGTATCTCAATTGCTTCCATTTGCATTTCATTATGTACTGATTCTACATTTATTGAAAATAATGAAGTGAATAGAGAGAACTTATTTTCCAATAATTTGAAATCCGCAAATCTAGTTTCAAATTCATTTATAAGACCTAAAATTTTTTCTGCGTATTTTTTATATGTTGCCGTTTCACTTAAACTTGATTTGTTTATGTTGCATGTTGGAAAGTGCGTTAAATCTTCATTTGTTAGCTGTTTTTCCCATAGAAGTAACTTACATTTGAATGCTCTAATTTGGTCACACATATTCGTAATAAGTTGGTCTTTTCCTTGCAGCTTTAAATTCAAATCATATAAGTGTTTAGTAATATCAACCATGCAGGATAAATCTTGCAACCACATTTTATCAAAAAACAAACTGGTATCTTTATTTTTGCTTACTAAGAACTGACATATTTCTTCTTTCAAGTCCCAGAATTGTTTAAGAATCTTTGAGCAGGAGAGCCAACGTACCTCGGTATAGTATGACAAACCGGAATAACAGCTGTCTGATTCACTTAATAAAGCAGAGAACTGTCGCTGATTCAAACCTCCAGATTTTATGAAATTAATTGTTTTTTTGATAGGCGTTAAGACATGGTCCATATTCATCACCTTGGCGCATAATACTTCTTGGTGTATGATGCAATGCGTATGATGAATCTCGGGCCCATTATAAATTTCACTTCTTTTTTTTTTTTAAGTAATGCAACAAAACCATTATTTTTTCCGGTCATAGAAGGAGCTCCATCTGTAGCTACAGAAGTCAATTTTGACAGAGGTAGTCTATATTTTTCTAGCAGATTGATTATAGAATCAAATATATCTTGACCCGTACAAGTGTTATGCAGCGGTACCAGTTCTAGATTCCTCGAATATGTTGAAATCAGCGTCACAAGCACGAACAAATACAGCTAATTGAGCTACGCCCCCAATGTCCGTACTCTCGTCACAGGCAATTGAAAAAGCTTCAAAACTTGATGACTTAGCTTTGATCTGAATACTTAAATTTTCAGCCAAATCAGTAATTCTTTCCGCAACTGTATTTCGAGACAATGGAATTCCTTGAAAAGTTTTTACATATCCAGGACAACAAATTTCAGCAGCTTTAACCAGACATTCCTTGATGAAATCACCGTCAGTAAATGGTTTCGAGTGTTTAGCAATCAATTCCGACAAGACGTAGCTTGCATGTACCGCCATTTCACTTTCTTGTGTGGGTTTAGTAAACATTAACTGTTGCTTTTTTAGTTTTATTTTCAGTTCCTTCAATTTTTCATGTCTCATTAATCCCTGGTAATTATCATATATTGATTTATGTTTTTCATAATGACGACTGATGTTGTATAATTTTGGTACACTAATAGCATTATTACATATCATGCACACTATTTTATTATTCACTTCACAACAAAAAAAATCCAATTCCCACTTTTCTTGGAAATTTCGATGTTCATCAACAATTTTTCGCTTATTTGTACTACCACTTGCTTTCGATAGAGACATTCTGAATATAAAGGGCTGAAATAAGTGAATAATTCTTGAAGTTCTTTCAAATAGTATTTTCAAAAATATCAATATTTTTTTTGAACATTAACTTACCAGACACTGAATAATTACACGAATTAATAAACTTTTTCCGAAAAATTAATACTTCGTAATTAAGGAAGGGCCGATATTGGGTCACAGTCAGAGTCACTACTAGTTTCAGTTACTACTAGTCAGAGTCACTTCTAGTCACAGTCACTATTGGTCACAGTCACAACTGGAGATGTTCCCCGTCAAGAATAGTTCCCCGAGTTGGTTATGGTTACAAAAGGCTGATTGCACTTGAAAAAAATTCATATTTGTGTAAGCTGAAGAGTTTTGGATTTCAAAATATATTAAGAGTTAGATTGCAAAGCACATCATATTATCGATTAGAATTTATCATAAACATGTCAAGCTAGCATTCTTCCCCGAATGAAGTAGACTAAACAAATTTGTCGTAATACTGAGATGGAATGGACTCGGCTCAATTGGGTCAGTAAAAAGAAAACTGATTAGAGAAACCATTCTTTATGTTAGCAGTCCGATCATTCTGGGAAGAATTCTATGCGAAGATTGGGCATGCATTGTATAGCATTGAAGGAGAATAAACGGATTAAAGTTATAACGAAAGACGGACTCTGTCATTTATTGAATTTTGTGAAAAGGTAGTTTGAGTGATCTTACATTTGTATGATTTTGAAGATTTTTGACTGTACGATTCTGGTATGAGGATTGAATGTACAATAAATCACTTCGAATGAGAGTACATACCAACTTCAGTACGGCTGGATTTTCGATTACTAAAGTATTGACGGCTAGTAACGGTGAATGGTGTGCCTTCCGCTAATGCCGGCTAGTCACGATGCTTGAGTATACATTATATGTAATCTGTATTTTGTGCAAATGTATCGCGCCGTATCCGTATATACAGAATCACCAACATTTGTAGATGAGTTAATATTTGATATATTAATTAAGTCGGATACTTGCAAAATATGCCGTACATTGAAATGTGGCAAGTGAACGGCGCGTAAGATGACATAATATTTGCATTCCAACACATTGGCTTGACCTGGCCCGGGCTGCACAAAAAGGCGCGGCGGGCCGCATGCGGCCCGCGGGTCGCGAGTTTGACATGCCTGTTGTAGATAATCCATAATAATAAAATGTTCTGCATATTGTGTGCATTGCAGACAGGAAATGTAACGTAGATAATAAGACGTTTTTGTTTAGTATATAAGATGCAATAATTTAGAAATAAAGACACTTCGAATCTAATCGTGGTCAGAACAGTTTTACTTCAAAAAAACTACAAAGTGTTTCTTCTGAAACAAACAACTATCAATTGATACAGTACAAGAACTGTCATCAATATCCACCATTGGTATCGGTTTTGTACCCTTACCTGATACTTCAAGAACCTTCAATACAAAGTAGTATTGAACAAATATCATACATATTAAGAAAGAGATTGAATAACGCAGCCAAAGTTTGTTGTTCATAAGTATAGATAAAAACAAAAAAAAAATATAATACAATAAAAACGAAGTCCGCGTAAAACTATCTTTTGCTTCCTGAGCCCTCAAGGGCCCTTCTCCATTCCACTCTCACCGCGTAGTTTTCATCCGTTTCGCATGGGGGTTGAGCAATATCGTGTAATGAACCATATTCTGGTCTGGTTGTGCTGCTCCCACCGGCAGATCGAAGCAGCACGTGATGAGTAGTGATCTGTTGGTGGTACGAGACCAGAGGCCGAGGGTCCCATTACACCCGGACCCAGATTCGACCGCTTGGGCGTCTGACCCGTCCAACCATTCCATCCTTATCGACTATTTTTGTTTCATTCCCCATTTTTACCCCTGTTTGTCCCCTGTTTGTGTTGTCTTCCCCAGGCCTATGAATTTTTGTTAATACGTAAGGGACAGGGGCAACGAGCGGCGAAAACCCCGCCCACATCTCCCGAACTGAGCTACAGCAACATAGGCCACTGCTTAGCTCGTTGAGGAGCCTTTTTCTTCGCCAGATGGCACGGCCCGACTTTCACGGTCAATTAAGCTACCTTAGGCTCCGTCCCCACGGGCATCTTCGGATGCCCCCCAGATCGTCCGTTACATATTTTGGTGTCAGAAGTGGGATGGCGACGCATATGCAAGAATCAGTGCTTTAGAACGGATTTTTTTTGTCAGGGGTGTGTTGATTCACTTCAGCCCAATGACGAAATTGAAAAATTTAGATGGTAAAGATATTAAATGTTGCAACACCATCATCATAATCGGTTAATTGAGAAATATATATTTAAATATGATAAATTCAGAACAAACTATATTAAAACAAAAACAAAAATGGGAAAAATTCCAAAAAAGTAAACTCTACAATTTTTCACTATAATTACCGGCTAGAGACAAGAGGAAGCAAGCAGCTTGTGTAATCACGGAACATAATTAAAATTAACTTAGAGAAATGAAACGGGAAGCGGTGGGTTTTCACATTATTGTTATTAAATGAAAAAAAAACTGAAGCAAAAATAGTTTCGCATTGTACGCTTTAGAATATACCAGAGAGAGAGAGAAAAGGTTTACAATTTACTTTATTCGATAATTTAAATAATTCAATTAAATTATCGAATAAAGTGAATTGTAAACCTTTGAAATCGTGAACTATTGTTAATGGGTTTTGGAGAAAAACCATTACTCAACTAATTGAAACGTATCGTACGTTTCTGGTCCGTCGAGGAGCTGGTATTCGCTACATTTTTTGGTCCGTCGAGCCGGATACGCAAGTAAGTTCACTTGGTTTTTTCCTACTTTCCTCCCAATGAACGTTCCCTTCCCTAACAACCTACGATCTAATGGACCCAATCAGTCCTACTTTTCAACGAGCTTTGTAAGCCTACAAGAGCTCAACGCATATATTGCGGAGGTCAAACGTAGAGCGTTCATACAAGAACAGTGTAGGCAAGAACGGTTTGTGCAAGAATATTTGCGGCAACAGCGCTACGTCCGCCGAGTGTCTTTACTGACTCGCTCCCCATTCCCGGATGATCCGCGTACTCGTTCTCCGTCGCCGAACGATCGACTAGAAGATATCCAGACGGTAGAATTAACAAATGAGCAGTAACACAATATAAGTTCTTGGTGTGGTAGGCAGTTATAGACCATACTCAGTGAACATTCTGCATGGTTTCAGCGGTCGCACCCGTTGAAAATCCGTAAGAACAGTGCAAATTTATCGGTCTTACCAGTTAAATATCGGTTTTGGAACAATTTTCGTGTTTAACGGTCGCACCCGTTAAACTCTCAAGAGCAGTGCAAATTTAACGGTCTTACCCGTTAAATATCGGTTTATGAACATTTTTTACGCGTTTTAACGGCCGCACCCGTTAAACTTCGCAAGAACAGTGCAATTTAACGGTCTTACCCGTTGAACATCGGTTTTGTAGAACAGTTTCGTGTTTTTTAACGGTCGCACCCGTTAAAGTTCGCAAAAGCAGAGCAAATTTAACAGTCTTACCCGCTAAATACATTAAAGTAGTATCGTTGGTCCACATACGGAAGAACAACCATGGAAAGGCTTCTTACGGAACAGCAAATGATTCAGGACCATGTGATCCGCATTCGTGCGAGATATAAAAGAGAAGGTAAAGCTCGTAGGACAGTTACCTACGTGACAAATATTCGGACCAAAGTGATTGGCCTGCAGCAGCAATACTCCGAGGGATATCGCGCGATATTGGACCTCACCACTGGTATCGAGGACGACTACTTACTTTAGCGAACAAAAATACATGGAATTCGAAGAAATCTGTTTGGATATTCTCACCGAGCTCGAGGAATTCCTAGTTGAAAATGCATAGTCCAGTCAACCACCTCCACAACCCTTAGCTGAGTCCAGCCTGAGGGTCAAACCTAACGTTGTTGACATTAAATTGCCGAGCATTGAATTACCTAGCTTTGATGGAAAGTATGAAGAATGGACCACGTTCAAGGATTTATTCTGGTCCCTTATTTATCGCAAAGAGGGCATTAGCAATGTAGAAAAACTATTGTACATTACTTGAAATGTAGTGTCAAAGGTGACGCTGCCACGTTGCTTAAGGCATTCCCGGTTACGGATTCCAACCTTGATCTGGCTTGGAGAACGTTGGTGGAACGGTATAACAACCCCAACGTGCTAGTCAATACTCATCTGAGGCACTTAGTTAGCCATGAGCCTGTCACGGAGTCAGCATCCACCATCAAGGGACTGTTAAGTGTCTATTTTCGAACTTGTGTATTTTTCACAAATGTATTTAATTTGGATTTACTTCAAATCATTTACATTTGTGAAATATCGATACAAGTTCAAAAATAGGCATTATGGGTTAGAATTGGCCGCTGTAAAAACACCGCTGTCATTAAACTCCAGGGATGAGAAAAACACCCGATTGGTGAAGCCAATTTTTGGCGCGAAATGTGGTGGAATGGACATGAATAGGGAAAACGACGAAGTTGGAACGGGTGAGAAAGGGAGAGTTCGACTTGAAACGCCGCCGAGTACGGGTGGATTTCACAAAAAAAAGGAGAAAAATCCGAGAAATTATTCGGAAAAGAAAGAAGAGTCCGCCGAGCACGGGTGGATATCGGGAAAAGAAAGAAGTTTTGTATTGTGGTTACCGAAAAACCTAAATTAAAAGTGTTCTGATCGGGAGTCCGACAAAAGAAAAAAACGCCGCCGAGCACGGGTGTATATATATAGCCACAGAATCCCGAAATTTGTCAAAGAAAATGGAATTTCGGGTCAAATTTCCGTGTGTTTGAGATTGCGACTGCTTTCGAGGAAATCGTGCGACGCCCAAGTGAAGGAAAGCGCGTCGAACTCTCGGTCATTTTTTTTTTGTGCACCCAAAAATAATAGAACTCCGCCACGGGAGTATTACCCCTGACCGATAATTTTGTTTTGTGCGTGTCGAATATATTGCGGTGCGCAGATATGATTAAAGCTGATTGCTAGTGCCGCCGCCGTCTAACCCCTATTGATTGTGAGCAGTTGTGCTACCTGGGTACAGTCGGTGCCCTCATAATGTCGTACCCCGGGGAAAAAAGAAGTTGAAAGTTCTCCTAAATTCCCCCATTCCCCGGCATCAGGGCCCCAGTCGCCGCCGCTGGCGCCCTAGGAAAAAAGTGCGTGGTCGTGGTACAGTGAGATACAGCAACAACAATGGGGCACAGGTTTGCCGCCCGAAGGAACGAGATCCAGCAGTACTAACAACAGTAGCAGTTCGAGTTTTTTTGTTCGTCAGCGAATTTATTATTGATTGATACGAGTATACCGCCACCGCGTTTCCGTCATTTTTGACTAGATTTTTTTTGTTGGTTTGTTTTTGTTGAAAGAGTTTTTGGTATTAGCATTTTGGATACATACATCGAAATTTTGTTAGGGATCCGGCGTCGCGACGGCCATCGGAAACGTACGATAAGTCCCATACTTTTCCATGCTGTGGTTGTCATTGTTTTGTTATTGTATATCTAAAATTCCTAGACTTTGCTCTCTTTCGCGAATGGCGGTTGGAAATATAAATTGTCACAATTGTAATACCATTTATACTTCTCTTTTGAAAAAAAAATAGGCGGAATATAATTATGTTCAGTTCATTCTAAAGCTCTTTGTTTTCCTTTGAAGTATGACCTAGCCCCGTTTCAGGTTGGATGACGGGATGAGGTGAAAGGCCTCATCCCTTGGTTCGCTATGGGAGGCCCCCATAATTCCTTTCTATTTCGGCCATGGGGGGCCTCAAGGTCGGGTTTCTTTGTTTTCTTTCAGCGGGTTAAGTAGGCCGGGGCCCATCGCCATCTGGGCCTCGGAGCACAAAAAAGATAGCACCTGCGCAGGCTGACGCCACGCTTCCTCTATTTTCCCCAAATTTTTTACCCCCATGTTGTGCTGTCTTCCCCAGGCCTGTGATTCCCTTTAATATGTATGGACAGGGGCAGCGAGCGGCGAAAACCACGCCCACATCTCCCGAACTGAGCTGCAGCAAGCACAGGCCGCCACTTAGCTCGCCGAGGGGTCAATTTTGGCAGCTGTCAACTTTGGCAGCTGTCACTACCGGACCTTAACGGTCAAAATGGCTCCGTCCCCGTTGACACCTTCGGGTGTCGCCATCGTCCATTACAGGATCACAGAAGAACGGAAGAGGACTCACTCTTGGTTGAGATCGCTGACAGGTACATGAGAGCAAAATAAAGTATCTGTAAAATTCAATCGTCATCCCGTGTGTTTCAGTTACAAAATTAAGGCATTAAAAGAATAAAAAATTGATTTATTAACCACAAAACAAAATTTCAACTACAAACGAGCCACAAAAATTAAATACTGGTCAAGCCGGTAGAGCACCGATTGATTTAGAAGAAAATGAGTCCTGCAGCGAAATGCTGACAGAGAAGGTGAATTCGTCGATCCTCATTATATTCATCAAACCTTTTAATGGGGATCGTGACAAAAAATAAATTCCTATCTAACTGAATGCAAAAGAGCATTCAAATTAGCATATCCAGAACAAGAACCCGTCTTGCTGGATTACGCTATCACTCAGCTGAAAGCCGTTTACGCTATCACTCAGCTGAAATAGCCGTTTCAAATCATACATTCAAGGAATGGACTGAACTTAGTGATTTTCTTAAATTACTGTATGGTGATAGAAAACACTACAATTGAATTGCAACAATGCAAACAAGGCGCAAAGGAAACAATATCACAATATATTGTGAGAATTGAAACTGCCGCAAAAAAATTGATTTCATGCGTTCAACAATCAGCAGAAGATGAAAGGGAATTAAGAGTTCGAATAGCAGCAATGAACGACCTAATTCTCCACACATTTATTTTAAATGTTGATCCTGCAATAAGCAAAATTATCAGAGCTAGGAATGTAAACTCCCTTACCGAGGCCATGCAAGTAGCCATTGAGGAGGAGAAAATAAATAATTTTACAAAAAGGCATTTCATGGGTACTAATGGTTCTAATAATAACAACACTTCGAAATTTTGCAAAGTTTGCAAAATGGAAAACCACAATACTGCAGATTGCTACCGATAACAGAAATCGGGAAGTCCATTAAGCTGGCACCCCCACAACAAAAAATCGAAATGTGGCATATCGCATAATTAGGGGCTAATTAGGTGCTAATTTGGTGCTCAATTCAAAAATTTAGTGCTCCAGTCGAATCTTCACAAATGAGTATCTTATATGAGGGTGCTAGCTTGACGTTACCCTAGCACCCCCACTTCTTTAAACAACGCAAAATCGAGATGAAACATATTGCATAATTAGGGGCTAATTAGGTGCTAATTTGCTGCTCCATTAAAAAATTTAGCGCTCCAGCCGAGTCGCCACAATTAAGTTTCCTATATGGGGGTGCTAGCTTGACGTTACGCCAGCACCCCCACTTCTTTAAAAAAATGCAAAATCGAGATAAAATATATCGCATAATTAGGTGCTAATTTGGTGCTCAATTCAAAAATTTGGTGCTCCAGCCGAGTCGTCGTAATTGGTTATTTTATATGGGGGTGCCAACTTAATACTAAGCTACCACCCCCACTTCTTTAAACAACGCAAAATCGAGAGAGATGAAACATATCGCATAATTAGGTGCTAATTAAGTGCTAATTAGGTGCTCAACTCTAAAATTTAGTACTCCAGCCGAATAAAGCCACACGAAATTTTCGCAGCTTCCCAAATTGTTTCGTTAATTTTGTGTTGCCACTGTCCACTTCTTAATATGGTGTACTCTCGCCGAGACTGCGGATTACTTTTATCAAGTCGATGATAGGTTCTGCGCGTCAGCATGGACAGAAACTCGTCTTTCGGCATTGTAATAGTGAATGATTTGTAACTTTCGTTCACTTGCAAAGTTGTATCCGCTATAGACAATTCATTGCTCGATTTCGAGACATTTATTGAGTCTACTATTTCCTCTCGATTTGTTAGCGGAGAAAGACAATTCATAAGTTTATCACGCACATTAAACTTATTGCACGCAACAAATGTGTATAGCAATGAGGCGGTAGTGTTCAATTCGATTAATAGGGTAACCTATTTCGAACTACTTTTCGGCGCAATTTTGCTTCCATTTACTACGATTTTGTCCTTAAAATTTAGAATTTTCTCTATGTAGAAATCCTTATTTATTTTGGCAGGTCTTCCGGCAGGCACTCTGATGTAACACAAACCCAAACGCAAAAAACACTAAACACAACCAAAAACACTATGCAAAAAAAAAAGACACAACCAAAAATAAACACAAACTTTAACGATAAACGAAAACACTTATTTTAATTTGGAACACATTAAAGACTTTGAGTCTGACCACGTTAGCGATTGAAAACGGAGTGGATCTTTATCTGCAGTAGGAAATATCTGAAAAATTGGGGATTTCCTGCACCGAAACATCGACGGTTGGCTCGTCCATCGCATCGCAGAGGAGCTCCCTGAAACAGAAATATTAAGAAACAGAAATATTATGAAACAGAAATATTATGAAACAAAGAATTAATTCTAAAAACACGCTTTAAAAAAAAAATACTTATCTGAAGACTTGTGGCAATCCATCGGAATACGAACACTAACCAAAACAAATTGTTGACACCTCTAGACATCTGTCAAGCCCGACGTAACAGTGTGGATCATACATCGATAATGCAGTTACAGTATATAGCCGGTGCATGTCCAGGATAAATATTGGGCGAAGCCTTATCACGGAACTCCGGCCAGCTAAAAGTAAATAGTAATTTTAAAGAAAAAAAAAAACCATTAGTATATTAAAGATGTAATGGGCGGCATAGGTTAGTATGCGGCACTCAGGTAGGGGTAATTACCTTAGTGAGGAGCTCCTCCTCCACTTCGTCGTCACCAACCGACACCACTCCAGTAGCCCCGGACACCTGCAATAGAGGAAATACTCACAAAGGACCAAGTCCTCCAAACTAGCACGTCAAAAAAATATATTTTACTTATCTGATATGTACCCGCGTCCAGCTTGAATCACCGAATGCAAAACGACAGGAATCGGCACTTTTACGTAGATTATATTGGCACAGATGCTGACAAGCTAGAAAATAGCAAACAGCAAAACACAAGTGACACACCAACGAAACACCATCTAAACACCGAAATGGACAAATGTCACAAGCGAAGGTAAACAAATAAGTGGAAAAATGTCACAACACATTGGAAGGTGCCAGCTGTTCGACTTCCAATAACCACACGACAGTTTGGGAGCCACTGCGGAATATCGTAAGAATTATGGTTTGGAGACTCGATGAAGATCTGTGAATCATGTACACGCACCGGCACGTGTATGGCCCAAGGTCATGAACTCCTTCCGAAATTCAAGGCCAACGTGTATGCTGCACCGTTCACCCGAGCACATAAAAGGGCAAAGATTCGTACGGGATACCCTCTTTCTGCAAATGGAATTTGACGAGATAGGTGAGTATCCGCGTACGAATCTCCACTTAAACAATTTTGGGTAATTCCACTTTTATTTCCGAACATGCATTTCCCTCTTTCTGCAAATGGAATTTGACGAGATAGATAGACCAATTCAACGAGAACAGCAGCAGCGACTAGAACCACGGGTGATTATTAGGAATTATCACCGCGAGGATAGCAGCAGCGACTAGAACCACGGGTGATTATTAGGAATTAACACCGCGAGAATAGCAGCAGGGACGAGAACCGCAAGTAATTGCCGAGCAGATAAGTCGAGCGACAACAAGTGCCGCAGTGGGAATAATATTGGCAAGTGCGCGAAACGGCGGTTGGAGTTGGCGTGTTCATCGACGCTGGAGGAGCGAATCAAGGAAATAGCGAATAATATTTTATAGTGAGATTGCCGCCCATATGTTCTTGCTAAGGTATTTATTTAGTGTTAAGTTAGTGTAAGGTGACTGTAACGAGTGACGGCCGGCACGCATAATTTAAGGTGCGAGAAATTATACAGAGTTGCGTAACAAAAAAAATACATCGTGTTCTCACTTTGAGTCGGTTGGAGTTCAGAATACGGATTTTGGGGCGCTTGGTTAGGCGTAGCCAGCGTCCACGTAAGAGTAC
This sequence comes from Chloromyia formosa, assembly GCA_964017055.1. Taxonomy (NCBI): domain Eukaryota; kingdom Metazoa; phylum Arthropoda; class Insecta; order Diptera; family Stratiomyidae; genus Chloromyia; species Chloromyia formosa. The sequence continues at coordinate 48,923,595 of OZ024818.1, forward strand.
GCCGTGTGAGTTCGAGTGTGGTAGTTCTGTGTGAGGTAGACTTCGGAGCGCGTCTTCGCGTTTCGGCTGCTCCAGGAAGGGATTCCCCATTGGCATTTTCTCGAAACGTGTGGCGCCCACGCCCATCTCCTTGGGCTAAGCCGTCAAGGGGGTCCTGTCTATCTCTCAGTATCTCGTGGAACAAGTGGTGGTGGATATTTAATCGTGGATGGGGCGTTATCTCGGCCACAGTGCCGACTGGGTTTACCTCCTCGAGCGTGAGACGAGCCGAGGTACAAAGACTGTCCAGTTCCTCGCCGATTCGAACCGGAGGGCTGCAAACCGGGGAGTGTCCCAGGAGAGGCTCGCGGAGGAGGAGCGCTTGGAGCGCCTGTTCGAATCGCGGCGAAGGCTGTTGACGAGCTCGAGGGGGGAGACGCCTGTCGCGGGTCACGAGTCTGCTCGGAATCGCCGGGGAAATCCGTAACATTTGGCGCCCAACGTGGGGCCCTAAAAAAAACAGTTAGCCAAACGGTTTCCTGGGCGAGAATCTGCAGGATCTGTAGAGAAGTAATTGAAAAAAAAATTCGGTAAATTTTGTTTTTTTTTTTTTTATTAAATCGTGTGTGTACAGTGGTTACTGGCCTTTAATACCGTATCGGAACGGCTCCCCGAAGCGGAACCGAGTAGAGCTTGTCCGTTAATTAAAGTTGAAGCGGTGTACTCAACCTGAAAGTAGGAATAGTGAGTAATTTTTCCTTTTAAGTGAGTTTTTTTTTTGTACGAAATAAGGAAGTGCCGGACGCATTGTACAACACCGGAAAGTAGAAGTAGAGTAATACAACTTAAGGAAAAAAAAAATTCTTCTACTTTCAAGTTGAGTTCAAGTGTTGAGAAGTGTGGTCGTTCGTAGTTTATGTAGTAGCTTGACATTTTACTCTATTTTCTCTGCTGAATCAAATCATTTTTTGTTGTTGCAAGATTTGAGTCTGTATAACGAAATTTGGGGGTGTTACAAGCAGAATTGCGCGACCATCGTTAATTTCCTGTTCTCTGAATTAAGTGGCGGTGGCAAGATGAGCCAGATTTTTGTCTCACGATTGTCGAAGGACGAATTGTCCTATGAGCTAGAGATTCGCGGGCTTCAGGTCGATACGGTCGACAATATGCGGAGGTCGCTGCGCATAGCTCTGAAAGCGGAACAGTCGGACAACGCCTCTTTTGTCTGTCCCAATTACCCATTCACCTTTGAGGAAGACTATGAGGCTCTTGAGTTGAAGTTGTCTGAGGTCCAACAGTTGACGGATGCTTTCGATGGTGACTCGGCGTCGAACGAGTACGCGAAGATCGTCTCGAAAATAAAATTTGATTTTCGGCGATTAGATCGCATGGTGGTAGCTGGTGAGGGAGAGGTGAAACAAAAAGAGCTCAGGGGGAAGTTTATCATGGCTTTGGGTACAATCGCTGAGAAAGCAGAAGGGGTTACGGACGGGGAGGAAACTGGAGACGAAGCCGGTGGACCACAATTTCACTCCACACCCCAAGTTAACGTCGAAGCCAGTAAACGAACGGATTTAGCGAAGTGGGACTTGAAATTTAGTGGCCAAGTCCCCTACTCGCTTAATGGGTTTCTGGAAAGGGTGGAGGAACTGCGAATTGCGCGTGGACTTAAGAAGAGCCAACTATTTAGAGCGGCAGTGGAGCTGTTCGAAGACAAGGCTCTTATATGGTTTCGAGCAAAACGCACAGTTATTAATAGTTGGGACACCTTAGTAAGGGAGCTGAGGTTAGAATTCTTGCCCCCGGACTACGAAGATCGATTATGGGACGAGATCAAGTCACGTACGCAAGGTCGGGACGAGTCCTTAGGGATCTTTGTGGTCAGGAAGGAGGCCGAGAAAATTAAAATTTTGCGGCGCAACATGGCCCCAAGTTACCAGGCGCAACTAGCCCTGGTCAAGATCGAATCAATCGACGATTTGGTGACGTATGGGAGACAGCTGGAGGCAACCAGACTCTCTATAGAAGCCTTCAACCCACCTCCTCCGCGGAAATCTAACAGATCTCTGGAACCGGATCTGGCCTACTCCGGAAATACCGGGCCCAGCGGAACCGGAACAAAAGCAGTTTGCTATAACTGCAAAGAAGAGGGACATTATTCCAGAGAATGCAAAAAACCACGCACGTGCAGTGGGTGTGGGCGAACGGGGACAACCAAGGCAAACTGTCCTTCCTGCAATAAAAACTCGGGAAACGGAGCGGGTGTCCACTAAACGGCCGGGTGGACACCATCTCAATAGTCGAGGAGGCCGTAGATTCGTCAACAAGGGGGAATGCGTTAACTATCCCAGAGGGTGATAGCCGCCCACACCTATCGGTGGATATCATGGGCGTAACTTTCCTGGGATTAGTCCACTCAGGAGCTTCCTGCACTGTGATGGGCAAGAGTGCTTGGGAGACCTTGGAGGAAAGAGGAGTGCCTCTTGAGGCGTCAACGGACCCAGCAGTTAGGCTGGTGAACGGAGAAAGGATAGAGGCTCTGGGAACCGTCAGAGTCCCAATAGCCCTTAATGGCCACATGATCGAGACCAGTATTCTCGTAATCCCTAAGCTAAAAGCGGAACTAATCTTGGGGGTAGACGCTTTAAGGGAGTTCCGGATTGTCCTGGATTTGGGTCAATCTAGCTGGGAGTTTCGAGAACCAACGAAAGCCGTGCCGACGGTAGCGTTCCTGAAGGGGAGATCCCGACTTAGTCCAGACCAAGAGCAGGAGCTAAAGCGGGTGATAACTCAAGAACTGAATCAGATGGGCGAGGGGCTTTGTCGTACCGTCCTAACCGAGCACCATATTAAGACAACATCTGCACCTATTAAGCAGAAGTACTACCCGGTATCGCCAACAGTACAAAAATATATAAACGAGGAATTGGACGAGATGCTCCGATTAGGGGTAGTCGAACCTTCGTCAAGTCCCTGGTCGTCGCCGATACTTTTGGTTAAGAAAAAAAACGGAACATACAGATTCTGTGTAGACTACCGCAAACTAAACCAAGTATCGGAGCACGACGCCTATCCATTACCGTACGTCTCGGCGACGTTAGATATGCTAAAAGATGGGCGATTCCTATCTTCCATCGATTTAAAGTCGGCATATTGGCAAGTCCCGATGGCCCTCGATTCGAAACAATACACGGCGTTCACGGTCCCCAAGCGAGGGTTGTTCCACTTCAACAGGATGCCATTCGGGTTGCAAAACGCCCCCGCCACATGGCAAAGGCTAATATATGGGATTTTTGGTCCAGAGCTAGAGCCATATGTATTCACATATTTGGACGAGATTATTATAGTCACTCAAACCTTCGACAAACACTTGGAAGTATTGCAGGAAGTGTTCCGTAGATTGAGGGAAGCGGGATTAAAAGTCTCGGAAGAGAAGTGCGAGTTTTGCCGTCCGCAACTGAAGTACTTAGGGTATGTTGTGGACGAGTGTAGTGTTCGCCTTATCCGACGCCTACGGACATGTACATTTATGCACACGTATGTGTACATGTATACTATGTATGCACATACTCGTAGTTCCCAAATATTATTATTATAATTTCCTGCATCTTGATCATTAAATTTTGCGAGTCACTGTACCCGTGACGACTGGGATAGCGGGTTCCGTGATAAGAAGTGATCAAAATGCAGGAAATTATGAAAACTGGTTTTGAGAGAGATCGCTAACTGGACTCGAGTTCGGATAAAGGTGATAGAGGAGTCTGGTTTTGGAATTGGAGGTGGACGGTCGTGTGATAGCTATCGTGGTGTCAATAATTTTTCCCGGTCGTGGCGATTCCCTGGAATTATTTATTTGCCACGCGAGAGTTGGATTCCATCTGCAAGAAAGAATCCCATCGCGGAAAAAAATTCGTGTCGCGAGTTTTTTTTTAAATTTAGTGGTCGAGTGTGAAAATTCGTTGTGCGGGCTATCTGGAGCCATCTTTTCCCGGCAGTGGCTCGTCCTTTTGGGACGACTGTGATAACGGGTGAAGGGGGCTTGCGGAGTGTCCTGATTTCACAAAGACCTCAGCCCGTTATCCAGCAATTGGCCCGGCAACCACCACATGGGCATATCGCCCAATATCAACGTGAGAACAGATGAGGGTGCTCCGCTAATACGGGGAGCTCTCTGTAGCCAGGACGCATACATGTCGGCAACCATCTTTGTGGCGACGACGTACCCGCCGTCGCATGGAACGTGAACGTGACGTCGAAGCAGCTCGGTGCCCACGACCGTGGAAAACACCATTAGTTTGTATTTCGGGAGATGACAGATGCCCCTCCAAAGCGAGTGGGCATTCAGGTAAGGGGAAATCGTTCGGTGTTGGTGGTGCGCCTCGGTGGCTCCGCTCAGTCGGCTGGTAAATATGTCGTCAAAATGAGCAAAACCTTTGTGAATTGAGGTTTCATGGAAATATTATTATTGTGTTTTTTTTTTCTTTTTGAAGTGTTACGTACTAATATTCGCGCGTAGAGGTTAGCAATCGTCCGTGAAATTGACGGGAAAAAGCAGGCAATTGCAATATACATACAGCTAGTATAAGATACTTTCACTGCTCGATTGCCTTGTCATTGGTAAATCTACATTACTGAAATATCTAAACAACAACTAAGGGTGCAATTTCATCGCCTCAATTTAAACAAGCCTTATCGTTATTCTCGAGCGCTTTGCAATCGGGTCAATTGGGACCGGTTGTTTCGCAATTTCAATTGTCATCGGAGGCCGTGGCGGCAGCAAATACAGGTGATTTAGAACAATTCGTGAAAGCGCTTGAAAAGTCTGCCGGCGGTGCCAAAAAATAAGAAACGGCTGATGACAAGACAGGCTAACTAACAAATTGTTTTTGAGAGTTACTCAGTGCATTTTGCGTAATCAATATATTTCTTTTATATATATAAAAAAACAAACAAACATTACATATATCTATTGCCTATGAGAGAAAACATTTAATTTAGATGCAAATTTCACGCTCAGTAAGTACATTGACGAGCTTCCCTATTCGAACTAAAGTGCGCGCGAATAGGTGACGTTGAGCCGATTTTTGATACGTTAGTTGTAATGAACCTTCCGACCGTTAGAGCTGCTTCGTAATGAATGACTACTTTTTTTCCGAAAAATCATGTAAACAGCTGACATCCGGAACTTTGTTATTTCTCTGACACATGTCCTCATACTGGAAACGATAGTACAGCAGATAGTAGTTTTTGAAGAGATGTTGAATTAAACATCGACATTTTAAAGGATAAGATGTCTTTTGCATTTATTGTTTAATTTTTGAAATATTGCCATAGTATCTAATCCGTTTGGGTTGTTACAAAAAAAAAAAAAAAAACAAAAAAAAAAAAATATAAAAAAAAAAATTTAAAAAAGAAAAAAAAAAAAAATAAATAAATAAAATAAATAAATAAAATAAATAAATAAATATACATACATGCATTCATGTATATATATATGTAAAAAAGAAAAAAAATTTATATTTACTTATACTAAGTATTATGAATTCCTTGATTTTATTGGAAAATTTAAAATGAGCGGCTAAATCCTGAATTTTCTCCCACTCTCTCCTCTCTCTCCTTAGCGTTTGAATTTTATTGGGGGTTTCGAATATTAATGGCGCCGGAAACCCATGGAAGGGAGGACAAGGTTGCGCTGGGCCCACTGCATCTGGGGCCCATATAGAGCCGTTAAACATCTACAGGCTCCAATGACCTGAGAGGGAAAAGGATCGGTCCTGATTGGACGGTTTCCCTCCGTAATATTTTCTGTTGGCCTTGATGCCACATTATCTAAAATAGATTGGCTGATGCAGCCCCTTTTCCCTGCACGGGACTTAGTTGTTTTGAGTCTTAGGGAGTTTGGTGCATAGGCACCCCAATTAGGTTTTCTCGTTTTTCTTTGGTTTGTGTATCGCGGGTGTTAGCGTATTTTGAATTTTGGACATCGGGCAGACGTGCGATTTTGTTCTTGTAGGTATATGGAGGAGGTCGATGACTGCCGTGGATTACCCACCCCGCTACTCCCGATAGCTGAGCTGGTCTGCCAGCGCACGTCACGGGTGGTCATCGGAGAGTGGTTCTTCGACACGTATTGTCATTAGGCCTTCACGGCCATCCCAACCCTCGTCTTCCGGTATCCATTACTACACGAGCTTGGGCTAAATGTGGACCCCGAGAAAGTCGAAGCGGTGACAAAAATCCAAAGTCCTCGAAATGTTAAGGCTGTGCGGCAGTTCCTTGGGATGGCATCGTGGTATCGACGATTCATCCCAAACTACGCAACACTCATGACCCCCCTCACCGAACTCTTAAAGAAGAACAAAAGATTCTTCTGGTCGGAAGAATGCGAGGAAGCGTTTAACGCTGCCAAGCAGAAACTAATTTCCGCACCGATATTGAGTTGCCCAGACTATGACCGACCATTTATTATCCAAACGGATGTGGTGAGGGCGGTGGACAAATTACGACCGTACATCGAGGGAGTAAAATTCACTGTGGTCACAGATCATCACTCTCTTTTATGGCTAAATAATCTCAAGGATCCAAGGGGTAAACTGGCTCGATGGGCAGTGCGTTTGCAACAATATGATTTCGATATCGTCCATCACAAGGGGAAAGAACATCTTGTCCCCGATGCACTATCTCGCTCGGTACCGGAAATTAGTGTCGTTTCCCATGAAGTTAAGGAGGATTGTTGGTACCAAGATCTGAAGTCAAGGGTAACAGACAACCCCAAACAATATCCCAAGTTCAGGCTTAGCGATGGGATACTATGGAAAAGGGTGGAAGGACCTTACTCAGAATTAAAGAGTGTAGATGAATGGAAGCGGGTAGTACCAAAGCCAGATCGTGCTCAAGTACTCTACCGGTGCCATGACGACCCAAAAGCTGGTCATATGGGTATCAAGCGCACACAAGATCGTGTAGCGAGGGGCTACTACTGGCCAAAAATGGCTGCAGACATTCAGACTTATGTCCGTAAATGTAAGGCCTGCCAAGCAAATAAGGTTGAACGGCGACTCCCGGTGGGTCAGATGGTTACGAGAGTTGGAGAGGCCAAGCAACCCTGGGAGATGATCTGCGTAGATTTAGTTGGACCCCTTCCTCGTTCTACTAAGGGTTACACATTCATACTTTCGGTATTGGATTATTTTTCCAAGTTCGCTTTGGTATTCCCGCTAGGGAAAGCGACCGGACCTGAGGTAGTGCGCATATTGGAGGAACGAATATTCCTGTTGTTCGGAGCACCACGGGTTATAGTGTGTGATAATCGGGTACAATTCAGGAGTAGGAAATTCGACGAGTTGGCTAAAACCTACGGGACGAAAGTTTCGTATACAGCCCTCTACCATCCCCAAGCGAATCCGGTAGAGCGTACCAATCAGAACATCAAACGGATGCTAAGGACCTATGCCTCCGATAACCACCGTACTTGAGATCAGGAGCTAGCGAAGATTGGGTGCGCATTGCGGACATACACCCATGAAGCGATGCAGGTAACCCCGTATTTTGTGCAGTTTGGACGGGAGATGGTAACTCATCGTGATGAAGTCCAACGTCCAGCGGATGGAACCGGTCAACTGGACCCAGTGAACCGAGCCGAGGCTCTAAAACGACTCCAGGAAAGTGTTGCTCAGCGTCTTAAGCGCGCCGCAGAGGGCAGTAAGAATCGATACGATCTCCGTAGACGAGATCAGCAATTCTTGCCAAACGAACGGGTCTGGCGACGTAATCATGTACTGTCGGATGCAGCTAAGTACTTTTCAGCCAAACTCGCCCCGGAGTATGTGGGCCCGAATGTCATTAGGAAAGGCGTAACGCGTTGGACGTACGAACTGATGGATAGCGGGGGGAAATTTGTTGGTGTTTGACATGCCAAGGACTTGAAACCCTACGTTGAATAGTGATGTTAGACGGAAGTAGAGGTTATGAATTAGAGGCTATTTGTTAATAAGTATGGCGATGGAAAATAATAAATAAGCTAGTATAGTTACCGTGTTAGTAATGAATTCAGGGGAACCTAGTAGTTTTGTTGTGAATTATTGCATCACGGATAATTTTTTTTTTTTTGCACACGGTCGATAATATAATGTGGCGTTTGGAGCCACAGCGCTTCCTGTCCGAAGGAAGAGGCGGAATGTCACCGGAGCCCATCGTGCTAGAAAAAGAAATAAAGAAAAATGAAATGTAGTTGCAGAAATCTAATTGATATGAGTAGTTGTTATGTTGAATTCAATGCTGTACCTTGGAATTGCGACTGTGTCATTACGCGAACTCACACGTGGCGTTTAGAGCCACATAAATCTTTTTTTCGAGGAAAGCGTCGAATTATCACGGAACTCCGGCCAGCTAAAAGTAAATAGTAATTTTAAAGAAAAAAAACCATTAGTATATTAAAGATGTAATGGGCGGCATAGGTTAGTATGCGGCACTCAGGTAGGGGTAATTACCTTAGTGAGGAGCTCCTCCTCCACTTCGTCGTCACCAACCGACACCACTCCAGTAGCCCCGGACACCTGCAATAGAGGAAATACTCACAAAGAACCAAGTCCTCCAAACTAGCACGTCAAAAAAATATACTTATCTGATATGTACCCGCGTCCAGCTTGAATCACCGAATGCAAAACGACAGGAATCGGCACTTTTACGTAGATTATATTGGCACAGATGCTGACAAGCTAGAAAATAGCAAACAGCAAAACACAAGTGACACACTAACGAAACACCATCTAAACACCGAAATGGACAAATGTCACAAGCGAAGGTAAACAAATAAGTGGAAAAATGTCACAACACATTGGAAGGTGCCAGCTGTTCGACTTCCAATAACCACACGACAGTTTGGGAGCCACTGCGGAATATCGTAAGAATTATGGTTTGGAGACTCGATGAAGATCTGTGAATCATGTAGCACGTAGTGTGCACGCACCGGCACGTGTATGGCCCAAGGTCATGAACTCCTTCCGAAATTCAAGGCCAACGTGTATGCTGCACCGTTCACCCGAGCACATAAAAGGGCAAAGATTCGTACGGGATACCCTCTTTCTGCAAATGGAATTTGACGAGATAGGTGAGTATCCGCGTACGAATCTCCACTTAAACAATTTTGGGTAATTCCACTTTTATTTCCGAACATGCATTTCCCTCTTTCTGCAAATGGAATTTGACGAGATAGATAGACCAATTCAACGAGAACAGCAGCAGCGACTAGAACCACGGGTGATTATTAGGAATTATCACCGCGAGGATAGCAGCAGCGACTAGAACCACGGGTGATTATTAGGAATTAACACCGCGAGAATAGCAGCAGGGACGAGAACCGCAAGTAATTGCCGAGCAGATAAGTCGAGCGACAACAAGTGCCGCAGTGGGAATAATATTGGCAAGTGCGCGAAACGGCGGTTGGAGTTGGCGTGTTCATCGACGCTGGAGGAGCGAATCAAGGAAATAGCGAATAATATTTTATAGTGAGATTGCCGCCCATATGTTCTTGCTAAGGTATTTATTTAGTGTTAAGTTAGTGTAAGGTGACTGTAACGAGTGACGGCCGGCACGCATAATTTAAGGTGCGAGAAATTATACAGAGTTGCGTAACAAAAAAAATACATCGTGTTCTCACTTTGAGTCGGTTGGAGTTCAGAATACGGATTTTGGGGCGCTTGGTTAGGCGTAGCCAGCGTCCACGTAAGAGTACGCCGTGTGAGTTCGAGTGTGGTAGTTCTGTGTGAGGTAGACTTCGGAGCGTGTCTTCGCGTTTCGGCTGCTCCAGGAAGGGATTCCCCATTGGCATTTTCTCGAAACGTGTGGCGCCCACGCCCATCTCCTTGGGCTAAGCCGTCAAGGGGGTCCTGTCTATCTCTCAGTATCTCGTGGAACAAGTGGTGGTGGATATTTAATCGTGGATGGGGCGTTATCTCGGCCACGGTGCCGACTGGGTTTACCTCCTCGAGCGTGAGACGAGCCGAGGTACAGAGACTGTCCAGTTCCTCGCCGATTCGAACCGGAGGGCTGCAAACCGGGGAGTGTCCCAGGAGAGGCTCGCGGAGGAGGAGCGCTTGGAGCGCCTGTTCGAATCGCGGCGAAGGCTGTTGACGAGCTCGAGGGGGGAGACGCCTGTCGCGGGTCACGAGTCTGCTCGGAATCGCCGGGGAAATCCGTAACAGCCTTGCTTTTGTGCGATTGTCATATTCGAGATGTCGTCATCGATGATCACATAAATTGGTAGCGGGTTAGTACCGTACCCGTACCGAGTTGATAAAAGGGCGAAGATTCGAGCGGGATACCCTCTTTTGTTCTGATCTTTCTGTGGAATAAGGTAGGTATCCCGCCCGTTAAACCCAATATTCCGACTAAGTTCCACTTAGGAAATTTTGAATTTGAAAACAGTTTTACATCTGAGACGCACCCTCTTTTGTTCTGATCTTTCTATGGAATAAGGAATAAGACGTTCAGCAAGATCCGAGATCTCAACCCCATGAAGAGAAGAGTGAGGCGATTTAGCGGAGACCCGAAATTATAAGGAAATTGTGGAGACGACGACGCCGAGGTGGAAAACGAGTATCTGAGAATGTGCATGGAAGTGTGCAAGCAAGTGCAACGCGAGGGAATTGTCGAAGGTGGACGACGACGACGCCGTGGTGAAATTGTTTGAACTTGTATCTGGGAAAATTGTTTGAATTTATACTACCTTGCCTTAACCCCTAGCGGGGCATAGCGCGTCAACTACTCCTGCGCGCCATCGTACTCTGTTCTGGGCAATGGGGCGCAACTCCCCAAAAGACTTACCCAGTACCTGACACTCCTTTGCCACAGATCGACGCCATGTGATTCGAGGACCCCCTCTTGGTCGGCCTTGGTTGGAAATGGGATTCCATTTCATGGCATGCATAGCAATGCAGTTATCACTCTTCCGCAATGTGTGACCTATCCACTGCCATTTTCGCCTGCGTATCAATTCGTCGATTGGCATCTGACCCGTACGCCGACTTAGCTCTTCATTTGATATTGTTTCGGGCCAGAAAATTCTTAAAATTCGACGAAGACATGAGTTGACGAAAACTTGCAGCTTTCTGGTAACTCCTACGGAAACTTTCCATGTACTGCTCCCATACAAAAGCACTGATAGTACCAGGGAGCGAAACAGGCCCAGCTTGGTCTTGATGCTGAGATAACTGCCCTGCCAGATTTTGGACAGCATGCCGTATGCACGTTTAGCCTGGTTGATACGACGAGCGATGTCCTGCTCCGTACCACCATTTTCGGCAACAATGCTACCCAGGTAGACGAAGTTGTCCACCTTCTCCACAGGCTGCCCATTAATATTAATGGCAATAGGTGTCGGATTTCTTTTTCGCAACGGCGGGCTAAGAACCTTGGTCTTGTTGGTATTAATCTTTAGCCCAACCTTGCTTGCCTCCCTCTCGAGATCTAACGCCATTGCGGACAGATCCATGATTTTGTGGGAGAGTAGGCATATGTCGTCAGCGTAGTCAAGATGTTGTAGATAAGATGTCAAAGTCCATTGAATTCCTCTGTCGAGTCCGGATAGGGCTGCATGCAACACATCGCCGATCACAATGAGGAATAGGATCGGTGAGAGGATGCACCCCTGCCGAACTCCACTGCGAATCTCAAAGTCCCCCGCCACCTTACCTTTATGCAGAACGCGACATTTCGCGCCGTCATAGGTTGCCTTAATAATAGCCACAAGCTTCTCAGGGATGCCTCTCCTGCGCAAGGCCGCCCAGATAGAATCCCGGTTCACACTATCGAAAGCCTTTTCGAAATCGATGAAAAGCAAGTGAAGCGGAGAATCGTATTCAGCGCATTGCTCGATGATGATTCGCAAGGTGTTAATGTGATCGACACAGGAGAATCCGGATCGAAAGCCAGCCTGCTCTTCATCAATTGTGCTTTCTAAGTGGGCCTTTAGTCTTTCCAGAACGATTTTGGCTATTATCTTGGCAACGGCAGGAAGCACACAAATGCCTCTCCAATTATTACAGTCTGTGAGACTACCCTTCTTTGGAAGTTTGATGATCAAACCTTCCTTCCACTCAGTGGGAAAGGTCTCTGTATTCCACGCTTTATCAACAAGTGGGTGCAGCAAATCGGCAGTTACGCTTGGGGCTGCTTGATAAAGTTCGGCAGGGATGCCGTAAAGTCCGGCGGCCTTTCCTCGTTTTAGTGCAATAATTGCAGTGACTATTTCCTCTTTAGTCGGGGCAGTGGACCGTATACGCACATTCTGATGGTTAGCTAAATTATCTATATGAGGGGGAACTTCACCAGAGGTTACACGGTTCAAGACCGCGGCGAAGTGTTCTTCCCACCGCCTCATTTGATCTTCTTCCAAGATAAGTAGCTTTCCATCACTATCTTTCACCGGATGTTGGCAGGAGTTACGACCACCTGTAAACTCCTTGATGACACCGTATACGGCGTTTAAGTTGTTACTTCTAGCGGCTTCTTCTGCTGACGCTAAAAGAGAATTGGCATAAACTCTTTTATCGCGTCGCACACTACGCTGAACTTCTCGAGCTTTCTGACGGTAAAGGAGTTCGATGATGCTTCGATTGTCGTCTGAGGCTGCAGCCAAACGAACTTTCAGCTCCTTTCTTTGAACAATCCGCTGCCATGAAGCGTCGGACATCCAGGGCTTATTCCGGCAATCCGGGTTTGGGCCAAGGATGGTATTTGCGCTATCAATGTACGCATTTTTTATGGCATCCCAGTTTTCGTTTATGTCACGATCTGGGAGACTAGTTATCTCAGCCGCTTTTTGCGCAAGATGGTCATTATATTGTTGTAAGACAGCCGGATTTTTTAGTCGAGCGGTGTTGAATTTGCGGGGCCTGGATCTTTCGTCGCTGGGGCGGCGCACGGCTGCAATACGCAATCGAACATTAGCGATCATAAGATAATGGTCTCTTCCCATCCCAATATCGGCACCCTTCTTGTTTCGCACGTCCAGGAGGCAACTCTTGAATCTTTTACTAATGGCAAAATGGTCGATTTGATTTTGTGTTCTGCGCCGATCAACAGAGGACCAACTGATTTTGTGGTGGTCCTTATGCTCAAACATAGTACCACCGATGAAGAGACTGTGAAAGTTGTAGAACTCCACAAATCTTTCACCGTTGTCATTACGATCACCAAGACCGTGTCTCCCCATCACATGTCTGAGCCCATAGTTATCAGCGCCAACTTTCGCATTCAAATCACCCATAACCATTATAATGTCACCTTTAGGTGTTCTGCTCTGAATGGCGTTTAGTTCTTCGCAGAAGGAGTCTTTTGCCAAGACATTGTCGGGTTCAGTAGGGGCATAACATTGTATTATTGAGATGTTCCTCATTTTGGTCCGGAACCTGGCGGTCAAGACCCTGTCAGAGACCGGTTCCCAGGATAAGAGACAGTTTCGCGCGGCTCTGGTTAAAAGGAGCCCCACACCTGACTCACGGCGACTACCGGTAGCTTTACCGGAGTACAACATTACAGTGCTGCCCGTTGGAGAGATGAATTCTCCGCTGTTCCACCATCTTATCTCACTAACTCCTAAGATATTTAATTTGTACCTCAGAAATTCACTCTCTAGTTGAAGAAATCGTGCGTTCTGGGGACCTTCTGATCCATTGTCCAGGAGAGTACGCACATTCCAGAATCCAATCTTTGTCATTGTACGATAGCTAAAAGTCGTAACCGTTGAGTCAGTCCTTATCCGAGGCATAGTTGACGTTTCGTTAGCATATAAAGATTTCGGATAGTGCAAGTTGCTGGCATACACATCCTGTCCTTTGATTGTCGGTTTTAACGACAGGCCCTCAAAGGGAAAGGCCGTGGTATTTTTTTTTTCACACCACACACCACAGGGGTACCTCAACCAAATCATCGCACCGCCATCACTGGCGGCTTGACGTTGGTTGGCAATGGTCAGTGACCACTGCCGTTCCAGGGGGCGCCCACGCGGAGGACTATGGAAGAGGAGTTTTTGCCCCCCGACGGCAAGAGCAATAGGTGCAGCGTAACAAGTAGGTGGTAGGGTTTCTTTGCCGCCCCAAGGTCAGTGTAGTAAGTAAGCAAGTTAACTTAAGCATAGTGTAATTTGAGTTCTTTTGTTATTTCTTTTTTGCGTGATCACGATTTAACGGTAAAGTAGAGTTTAGTTTTATGTACATAGATCAGTGGTATTCGAAATATAGTGCAATTGAGTCAGAACAAATTGTTTTGTGAAGAGTGCTCCGGGGTAATTGTCTAATTTGGAGGGTGAAACCGCAACTCTAGTGCTCGCACTTGCCTAGAGTCCCTTGGTCACCACACAATTGGGCAAATTGAAAGTGCGTATCGCCCCACGGCCTTGCTCCGCGGCAAGCCGGCACCAACCGTTGACCTCCATTGGGTTTCACGGGTAACAATGGTATCAAACCCCAATATCGTAGCTACGATTTTATGAATGATTAAAACAAAACATGATGATAAACAAAAACAGTGTGATATTCCAAACTTATCAATATTGCTGCTATCGGAGTGTGCATTTTTTTGAGTTTTAAGAAGTTGGAAATGCTTGAGAAGCTTACTTCCCTATAACCCATAAATTTCTTTAATATTTATAGGTACATTGGAATGTCCAGCATGTGCTAATGGCGATAAACCGACTGGCGCACAAAAATGCCGTGTATGTAAAAAGACAGTCCAAGCCCTTGAAATGTGTTCTACTCCAATCGGAGAGGAAGGTTATCGACAAGAGCGTATTTGCAAAAATTTTCAGCAAAAGGGCAACACAAATGAAATCCTGGATACTGAAGAAATTGAAAACTGGAAAGGACTTGCCTCTGAGGAACCACGCAGGTCTCAGTATATTAAACGACGCCATTTGGAAGAAGACTATGGGTTGCAGCCTGGTGAAGCACTAGAATCTCCGAACTGAGAGCTGCGTGTAGGAAGAGTTTCAATGAAGCTAAGGTTTCTAGGCTAGAGTCTGATTGGCACTCCTATAAAGTGCATCTAAGATGCTTCAAGAAAGAGTTACGGGAATCCAAACGGAATTCATGGAGAAATTTCTGCGAACGGATTGAAGGTTCTTGCGAGAGCCCTCGCCTTCGCAAAGTCCTGGCGTCTAATCCATCTGCACCAAGCTTCCTACAAAAGGAATATGGGTCCTGGACGTATACAAGTTAAGAAACTATCGATTGTCTGCTAGATTTTCCCGGCAGTTCGACTGCTGCCTCACCTGAAGAGCCCTATACCTGTTGCTCAACGCCTTGTGTCGACAGTGCATCAATCCTTTCTTGAGAGAAGATTATGTGGGCGATATCTAGCTTCTAACTTTTTAAATCTGCTGGACCCGACGTCATTATTCCGGCGGATCTGCAGCAATGTCTAGCATCGGCCATTACACTGCAATATCCTTAAGGAAAAACAACAAATGGATATTGTACGATGACTTCCAAGATGTCGAAGAAATCTTCAATTGTACCTACAGAGTACGTCCACATGTTGCTATATACTGTTTGTAAACTTGTCGTTCTATAACATTAAGTTAACACTAGCGGTCAAGCCTTTTGATATGGTCCGATTACTGGGTCTGAAATTGTTAAAGATCTGATTTTATTAAAAATACATACAAATACATACACACACACATAAAAAATTTCTCACCAATTTGTTGCCATTTTAAAAAACCCAATCTTACTTTCCGGGTTTTATAAAAAAAATATATATATAAAATATATGTATATATTTTTTTTTATTAAATAATTGCTGACTGTAGCAGCGGGTGTCCTATTTTTAAATATTTTTCCGAAGTCTGCAAAAGTTTTTAGATAGCATGTGCCGACGGGTACATAACTTGCTAGCGTAACGTCAAGCCAGCACCTCCATATAAAATATGCGATATATTTCATCTCGATTTTACGTTTTTTAAAGAAGGGGGGTTGCTAGCGTAACGTCAAGCTAGCACCCCCATATAAGATACTCAATTGTGGCGATTCGACTGGAGCACTAAATTTTTGAATTGAGCACCAAATTAGCACCGAATTAGCCCCTAATTATGCGATCCTCGACAAATTCAAATATCTGTATGTCCATGTGTTTTCGCGTGTAGTGTGTATTATGTGTACGTTACATGGAAAACACGTTTAGATACACAAGCTAGGTTTAGATATAAATAGCCATGTTTAGTTGTAAGAAGAACAGTTTAACACTGACAATAAAGAAGTCCACTTTTTGTTGTGACGAATTTACGCGTCTTATTTTACTCGAAGACACATTTCTTACATCAGATACAATAGGCGAAAAATTCTGCAAGTACTGCAAAAAGAAAGGGCATGTAATAGAAGAGTGTAGGAAACGTGCTTACAATCAAAATAAGAATAATTTCGCATCTAATATTGATCAAAACACTTCAAATAGAAACGAATCCATAAATTCAATAAAATTCCATTCAAAAAACGAGATAATTTCCTGTCAACAACAACCTCCAAAAAACGGGAACAAGCCGTCAACGCCCGAATTTCCGTACCTCAATACCGCGGCGTTGGCATCGCTAACAAGGAGCTTCCACTTGGAATTTTACCATCCCATTCCCTGTCAGTCGAGGTCCGCGTCTCAAACATGGCACACCATGTGGTCACCTATTAATGTTGGGATACGCAATTAAATTTTAGTTCGGCATATTTCTTTATTTTCTACATTGGTGACCCCGAACGAAGCACGCGATTTGTCACTTCTACATTGGTGACCCCGAACGGAGCACGCGTTTTGTCACTTCTAAATTGTTGACCCCGCATTCGCTAAATTGGTGGTCCCGGGAAAAAAAAACAAGAAACGACAACCAACAAAATGGCCGACATCATCAGTGATAAAAATATGATGGCTTAGGATTTTTATGTATGGCAATAAAATTGGTGAGCAGGGGCAAGGATCTTAGATCGTAAATTTAAGTAAATAGAAGAAGACTTTAGATACATAAGGTGGGCCATCTAGTGGTTTCTTTTTAAATCATAGGTTATTTTGACAGTGAAAAATGTTTCCCGCTCCAAATTTTGACAGAAAGTCAGTATCATACCTCCGCAGAACGAAATGAGTCGCTTTACACTTGAACAACTTTGGGAACTATTGAAAACTTATTTCCAAAGTGAGTGCTGTGTAGCCCAAACAGTGCGTTTTTTGAAAAGAAGTTTTGGCCGAAATGAAGCACCCACCGCGCCTGCTGTACGCAAGTTTGTGCAAAAAGTTCATGAGACTGGCATGCTAGTGGACAACACTCATGGTCCCCGTCGTCGTACGGTGTGCACAGACGAGAATGATGCCTTGGTTACACAGTGCGAGCTATCGTGCGAGTTGGCCTAGACAGCTACTGCAGAGCAGCTACTTGCACCATGTGACCGCATCATACGAGTTACTGTCATGTGCGATTCGGTCAGTAGCTCGCATCCGAGTTACTACAACATTTTTTGTTTTGACTCGGCCACTCGCCCCCAGTCAGCGTCAGCTGGTATCGCATACTACGATTCGGACATTCGAAATTGCACCGATTGTGAAATAACAATTGCTCGAAATTAACCGCCGGGTGCATTCGTCTGTAAATTTTGTCGTTTACAGTGTGAGCTTATTGTGCAACAATGGATAGATGGACTTCGGAGCAGAATTTGAAATTTGCCGATTTATACAAGGACCAAACAAACCTGTGGAATTGTTTGGATCCGAGCTATAAAAGCCGAGATTTGCGTAAAGCGTCTCTGGAATTTATTCGTGTAGAAATGGCATTAAAAGACATAAGTGAAGTAACTAAGAAAATCAAAAATTTACGTTCTACATATAACCAAGAGGTTTTAAAAATTCAAAAAAGCAAAAAAAGTGGAAGAGGTACTGACGACATATATAAACCATCCATTAAATGGTTCGGTGCTATGGACTATATAATGAAAATAATTAACCTAAAAGAAAAACAAACAACAACTAATCTGGTAAGTATTTTATTAATAATCAGACATTCATATTTTGTTGCCAAGCAACTGCTCCCTCGCCATTAAAGTAGTTTTTATATTTATCTCGCATTTTCTCTGCTATTGCTCTCGATCTATTATTGACACGCGATTGATGGATGCTTTGTAATTGATCAATCTCTGACCTCCACTGCCCCAAATTGATTTGCGAGTTTATGATGTCTTCATAGTCTGTCGTTACTGGTGGTGTATACTACTACTCAATTGCCCTAACCCCTTGTGGGGCATAGCGCGTCAACTGTTCCATGTGGCCCAGTTGACGTTTCGTTGGCATAATCTGGTTTCGGAGAATGCAGTTGCCAGCATACACCTCCTGCACATCCATGGCCACGAGCGTCGTCGTGGACGGGATTCGAACCCGAAACGCCGGTAGTCAAACATGAGACTGATGCCTCAACACACTGCGCTACCGGTCGGTGTATAGGTTGTTGATGATGTCATACGTAACCAGTTGTGTAACGTACATGTACATAAGACGATCTTTTTTGCAGTGTCCTCTTTAACTTGAATTGGTTTTCCCAAAGCACGGAAACGAGATGCTAGAATGCCAAATGCATTCTCAACAATCCTTCTTGCTCTGCTCAATCTAAGGTATAGTTGAAAATCTTTTCTCTTATAGTTGGTGTATTTTTGTAGGGCTTCAGTAAATACGGCTTTAAAGGAAAGGCATCATCCCCAACTAGAACACCATTTTCAGGCAAAATTAAGTTGTTTTCGAGATATGGGTACAAAGAGCAGTTCTGGAATACACCACCATCTGCATTACGACCATATGCGCCAATATCCACATATCGAAAACAATAATCGTGATCGACGACAGCCATAAGGACTATACTATTAGTTCCTTTGTAATTGTAGTATTCACTGCCACAATTTGGTGGTGCTTGAATTGTGACGTATTTCCCATCAAGAGCTCCACAGCAATTTGGGAAATTCCACCTTGAATCGAATCCCACTTGTATATTTTGCCATTCCTCCATAGTCGGTATCTGAAAAATAGTATGTAGTAGCTTTGACTTAAAATATTGATTTGACTTAACATAATACTGCGAAAACTCTCAAAATAATAGTAGTATTGTTTATTTCAGAGACCACTTGAAGAATCAATGACGGAGAACGAGTTGTCTGAAGAATATTTAGAAATGGATAACGAGTGCCAAGATACTAGTGGCACTGACAACATCACCGTTGGAATACAACCAATGAAACCACCAAAAAGACCAAGATCAAAGAGGACATTGTCACCAGAACAGTCTGACCTTAAATCAGCCGTGAATGAACTCAAAGAACTAAATAGCAATTTAATAACCCCGAGTCCAAGGGAATTGGAAGATGAATGTGATGTAATTGGAAGACACGTAGCACTGCAGCTCAGGCAGTTACCGCCAATTGATAGGATTGATGCGACGGATGAAATACAGGCTATACTATCTAGACACCGTAAGAAAGCCCTCTCTGCTAGAATTACGTGTACGGCTTCAAATTACAGTTCCGAATCTGATCCGTCACCACCTGTAGGATTCCAAACAATATCACTTATCGCACCAACAGAACCTTCAGTATCTGCACACTCCACACAATTTGAATTTCAATATAAATAATAAAAATTACTTACTTTGATAAAATCTTTCAGACTTTCATTTATAGCATCACACACTTCCGGTATTATTTTAATTATGGATGCTTTTGAAATTCTGAAAAATATCGACAACAATCGATACGATATTCCAGACGAAAGGTAGACCAAGGTTATTTCCAACTTCACCCTTGCAGGTATGGCATCCCTCATGTGGGTGTTTTAACGTTGAATTTTTGGAGGAATTAAATTCAATAGCGTTTCCAATTGTGTAGGTGTCACTCTCATTGTAGCTTTATATTCTCGGGGATCTTCATTGTATAGTTCTTTAAATATTTTATGTGTTGCCCCTTTCCTTTGCATCCAATTCCTGACCCAGATCATTCTTTTTTTCTTCTTTTTTTGTATAACTCTTTCAGCCCGAAGTACGCTAAAAGCGCAAAGTATTTTTGTAACCGCTCTCATCACGATAAAAGCAGTGTTCACTCGTTCACTTCGCGACAACATTATACGAGACATGACATGCTACTGAGATGCAACTACATACGTGCAGTAGCTCTCTAGTCTGCCGACAGCTCGCACTTGTGTGACTGGGCGATGCGAGTCGAGCTACTTTCATGCGAGTACACAGGTGCAGTAGCTGTCCACTGTCAGGTCAGCAACTCGTACTGTTTAACCAGCCCATGAGGCTGCGGTAGCCGAGAGTGTGAGACTCACTCCACGAACATCAACTCACCATCAATCTCAACAGCTCAACATTTCACGCACTAGCCTAAAGAGAATTCTGCACAAAGATCTCGGATTATTCGCTTACAAGGTCCAATTGACTCAGCAATTGAAGGCGCACGACCATCCGCTTCGCAGTTTGGGCCTTAGAGCAGCTTGAATTAGACAATGATTTTGGGCGAAAAATCATCTTTTACGACGAGGCGCATCAGCCGTCTTGGCGATGTCAATTGGCCGCTTTGGAGCTGCGATTTGACCCCTTTGGGCTTTTTTTTTCGGGGGAACCGCGGTAATATGCTCATTAATTCTAATTAATTACCTTTTTTTACATTATCTAAATCTTGGACATCCCTTCAATCCAAATTGCTCCGAATATACCAAATAAAAGAAAAACAGGTTTTGGAGGGATCGAGGAAAGTTGTGGAGTAAGAGTGAGTCTCTTGAGTTTTGGACGCCGACCAAGAAGGTCGGATAGTGCGTGAACGTGAGTGGAAAATTAAGTGAAATTTATTTTTGAATATCTAAAAATTAGAAAATAAAATGTGGTGAGTTACAATTGTAGGATTCCTCTCTCCGTCTTCCTCCTTCTACTTCTACTTGTAAAATGTGTAATAATAATTATCCTCGTTAAATTTTCTTTGTGTCGGCTTGAAGCCATGTAGGTGGCACGACCCGCGAAATAGTTTTTTTTGTAATGGAAGGACCAGCAGCCGCATATGTCAACCCCGCCAAACACCCATAACCGCGCGTCACTGTAGCGGCATGCTGAGAAGGATTTGTAATTCGGTACACCAGGACCTTCACGATCCCGCCTTCAGTCCGATTTACTCAATTACACCGATGTTATGCCAACAATCCAGGAACGATTCAAGCACTTTAGGCCAATATCATCCAAGCAATCCGTGAGCTACCGCCCGAAACCATCGACATGGTTTTGGAAAATTGGAATGACAGAATGCGCTACTGCGAGGCCAGCCGAGGAAGCCACTTGAACGAAGTTGTGTTTCATCATTAATGAGAATTTTTGCTCTTACTAATGAAGCCATAATACATGGGAAAAAATTTAATTTTGTTCATTTTATTGCATTTTTAAAAAGAAACTTGTATTTGGCCCACCCTGCATATATAGATTAAATAAACGCACTGAAAGTCAGTGTCCGTTTAGATCAGAACAGTGCTGTTGATTATTTTAAATTCCATCCCGCTTTTAAATTAAACATTAGTGACCCCTAGTTTTGATCACGCGAGTTACGTATTCTATACATATTTAAATAACATACATATTCATATTACATACACGTTTTCTTACATATTCATGTTACTCAACATCCGTTACGAATTTTCATAAATTCTTGATAAAGTATTAATTCTTGTTAAATTTGCAGTTTCTAAATTCCCATTTTATTAAATTACCTACAGAAGGCGATGTTGTAATTGTAAACCATCGCCTCAGCATTTTATTCATTTTTCATTTGTTCACCTTTTAAGAATAAAAATTCAGTCTTAAGTTGATCGTACTTAATAAACGTTGTCTTGGAAAAAATTAAAATTTAACGAGTTTATTTTTTTTAACATATCGGAGCATCTAAGTTATTACTGGCGCAGTCGTGCGGATCGTTTTTTTTTTTCTTTTCGAACTTTACGTGTCCGTAACAAGTACTCGAAGGCTTATCGAGTAAATTCTCCGTTTAACGTTTTGGTGGTAGCAGATTCTCGACGTGTTACCGGGAAGTAAACTACAATCTCGAGGGAATATCGAGAGAAAATCAAAATTCGGTGGTGTTCCGTGGTGTTCGGCAGTGTTTTTGGAAACGAGTACTCGAAGGATTATCGAGGCATCGGCGATGGACTCGCTTTCATTTTTAAGCATATTCACGTAAGTCAGTTAAAATTGAATACTTCCTTACCTTAAATCCCTTAATCCTTATCCTATGTTTCAATTTACTAAGAATAAGAAAAATCATAGACCTAGGCCATATCCGCGTAATCCAAATTTAAGAATAATTCCGCTTACCGAAATTTTAGAAAGCGAAGAAGTAATAGAAGAAAACGTGATAATAAGTGAAACCAATTTAGATATTGTGAACGTAACAAACACCTCAAACTCAATAATGGCAAACACGAATGATGTTTTTAACTCACTTAGAGTTCCCGACGCAGTAAAGGATTTACCTAGATTTGACGGGAACCCTAGACTATTGAGGGATTTTATTGAAAATGTGGAGGAAATTTTGGCAATAATCGGTCCCATTGAACCTATTCACGCGAAAGTTTTATTGCGTTCTATACGAAACAAAATTTGAAGGCCCAGCCAATGAAGTCCTAAATATGTATGGGACATCCTTGAACTGGGCGGAGATAAAAACTAATCTCACCCTCCACTATAGTGATAAACGTAATGAAACGTCTCTTATTAGAGATTTACACAATACCAGACAGGGCGAAAAGAGTGTTGAGAAATACTACAGTGAGATCATAGAACTTCTTTCAACACTAAATAGCCACGTTTTGATTCATGAATCAGACCAAAACGTAATCTCCGCTAAGCGTGATCTTTTTTCAGAAATGTGTCTAAACACATTCCTAACCGGTCTTCGTGAGCCTCTTGGAGCAACCATTCGAGCCATGAGGCCTGACTCGTTAGCTACAGCGTTCTCTTTCTGCATAAAAGAACAGAACATCTTTTACGCTAAAAATAACGGTCAAAATTCTCAACGAAAGCCAGTGAATCCCGTTCATGCACAAAGGGCAATTCAACAGAACAGACCATTTCCTAACAATTCTAACCAGCCAATATTTCAATTTAATCGACCTTTTATTACACCTAACCAACCGCCTTTTCGATCAATTCAACCATTTTATCGCCCACTCCAACCATTTGCTAATCAGACTCCGTTCCCCAGACTTGGTGCAAATATACAGCAACCACTCACACAGCCTAATAGGACATTTTTACAGAGACCGGAGCCGATGGACACCAGGAAACACGCATTTACGTTTCGCTCAAGCAAGACAACCGCAACCCAATCTCCCTAATAATCAATTTATTCGCCCAACAACAGCACCAAGGTTCACTTTTAGAGAATTACACAATATTTCAACCGTGGAACAATCGGACAATCCAACTTATGGAACTTATAATTCCGGTTCATATTTTCAACCAGCTCCTAATGACTCATACAGACAAGAACTAGACAATTACTACTATGTACAACCTGACTATACTGATGGTACTGATGACTCTTACAGTACAAATCCTGTTCCTGAATACGAACTATCGAACACGAACCAATCAATTTCTCCTCAACCGACTAATCAACAAGATATTAATCACCAAATTGATGACGAAAATTTTACGTTACCAGCCTCCCAATCCCAACAGGTTACGTAGATATTAATACACATGGTTCAACACTTCCGTATATTAAGATAGTTTCTCCATTTGGCCATGAACTTAAATTCTTAATCGATACGGGTGCCACTACATCATTTATCAATCCGGAATACGTCCACCCAAATAATATCAAAAAAACAAATCCTGTTATTATCAAAACCATACTTAACCAGCATACACTAGATAAGAAAACAATTTTTCCAAATTTCGCAGAATTCAATCAACCCGGAGAAATAACATTTTTGATTTTTAAATTCCACCAATATTTCGACGGTCTTTTGGGGTTGGACACACTAACAAACCTACAGGCAAGAGTAGATCTCGCCAACAAAGCGTTAATTACTACCAACGCCGTTATCCCTTTACATTTCAAACCAAACATTATTTCAGAAAAAATCCTAATTCCCCCCAATTCTAAATTTATTGTTAAATTACCGGTTGATCTGTGCAATGGTGATTTCTTCTTAGGAAACACTAAAATTAGACCAGATCTACTAATTCCAGAAGGAATCTATAGAGCAAGAGATTGGTACGTTTTTCTTCCAATAATAAACCCAACTGACCAGGAAAAACTTCTCTTCCTCGAACAACCTCTAAAAGTTTGCGAATTTTCCTCATCAAATTTCACCGAAGTATTTTAGAAAAATTTAACATCGACTGTACTCCTGAAACAGACTGTTTAATAACACAACAAGACATAGCAAACCTTATTCGCGTTTCTCATCTAAACCAAGAAGAGAAAACCCTCATTTTAAACCTATGTCGAAACTATGACGATATCTTCCTTAAAGAAAGGCGAACGCTTAGGATTCACAAATAAAATTAAACATACAATCCCTACTACCGACGAGTCACCTATCTTCACAAAATCATATCGTTACCCCTATATACACAGGGATGAAGTCAAAAGGCAAATCCATGATATGCTCGATCAGGGCATAATTCAGCCAAGCTATTCCCCGTGGAGCTCGCCAGTGTGGGTAGTCCCTAAGAAGAGGGACGCAAGCGGGAAGCAAAAGTGGCGATTAGTCATAGACTATCGCAAATTAAACGAGAAGACGATAAGCGACCGTTACCCCTTGCCCAACATTACCGACATACTTGATAAATTAGGCAAAAGTCTCTATTTTTCCACCATAGACCTGGCAAGTGGATTCCACCAAATAGAGATGGATCCTAAGGACATCAAAAAGACCGCCTTCACCGTAGATGGTGGCCACTATGAGTATGTCCGTATGCCCTTCGGGCTAAAGAATGCCCCTTCTACGTTCCAAAGGGTAATGGACAACGTCTTACAAGACCTCCAGGGAAAAATTTGCTTTGTGTACCTGGATGACATAATTGTGTTCTCCACCTCCCTCCAGGAACATGGAGAAAATTTAAGGAAGGTATTCGACAAACTCCGAGAGTCAAACTTCAAGATTCAAATTGACAAATCGGAGTTTCTCCATAAAGAGGTAGCTTTCCTAGGTCACGTGGTCACTCCGGATGGCGTCAAACCTAACCCGGATAAAGTGAAAGCATTAAAAATTTCCCAATTCCGAGAACACAAAAAGAGATAAAGATGTTTTTAGGTCTGATAGGCTATTATCGCAAGTTCATCAGAGACTTCGCGAAATTAACCAAACCCCTCACCGAATGCTTGAAAAAGGGTCGAACTGTGCAGCTTACCGAAACGTATGTAAAAACGTTTGAGCTATGCAAGGACCTTTTAATGAATGATCCAATATTACAATACCCCGACTTCAGTAAACCCTTCATCTTAACTACTGATGCGAGCAATTTTGCCATCGGTGCGGTATTGTCCCAGGGGATAATAGGTAGCGACAAACCTATCTGTTTCGCGAGCAGGACTCTAACAGACACAGAAATTAATTACTCTACCGTGGAAAAAGAGCTTCTTGCGATCGTGTGGGCTGTAAAATATTTTAGGCCCTATCTGTTTGGCCGAAAATTTCAAATAGTAACAGACCACAAACCACTTACTTATCTCATGAGCCTAAAGGAACCAAACTCTAAACTCGTAAGATGGCGCCTAAAGCAGGAAGAGTTTGACTACAAAGTAGTATATAAAAAAGGAAGTCTAAACTGCAATGCTGATGCATTAAGCAGGATCAAGCTTACCGATTCTCCGCAACTCGGACAAGCTGATGTGAATATTGGCGAATTAGCTCAAAACCAAACTAACACCTCAACTCGAACGGAAAATGGCTCTACTGTCCACTCTGCAGAGGAAAATTTAGACGACGGAATCCCTATCTCTGAACGCCCCCTAAATGAATTCAACCTTCAGATAATTTTCGAGAAATCCACCAGAACTCCCCAGACTACATTGGAAATGCCGTTCAAAAATAGACAAAGACGACGCATACGGATGAACGACTATAACGAAAATTCCATGATAGAACTTTTTAAAAAATTTCTAGCTCCAAATAAACTAAACGCCGTATATACAGACGATGAAACGTTCAAAATTATCCAATCGGCTTACTCTAAATTCTTCTCGCAATCGAAAACTTTCAAAGTAATTCGTTGTACTGAAATTATTACCGACGTAAAAGACAGCGGTGAACAGGACAGACTTATTCAAGACTACCATAACAACAGTAACCACAGAGGCATTTCTGAAACTGTATTACACCTCAAAAGAGAATTCTATTTTCCATACCTTAAAGAAAAGGTGACTAAAATTATTAACAACTGTGAAATTTGTCAAAACAAAAATACGACAGAAATCCTCAAAAATTAAACTTTCAAGTATCGGATAGCCCCCAAAAACCCCTAGATGAGATATATATTGATGTATACACAATTAACAGCAGACCTATCCTGACCATTATAGATCGATTTTCTAAATTTGCATCGGCCTATACATTTGAAGCAAAAAATAGTCTCAATATTGTAAAATCTCTTAGGAACTTTTTCAGAACACACGGCATTCCCAAATCATTAATCGCGGATCAGGGTACTGAGATGACGTCTACTATATTCCAAAGTTTTTTGTAAACAATATGATGTTGAAGTTCACATTACCTCATTCCAACAGACCACTAGCAACAGATACGTCGAACGGTGGCATTCTACTCTAACCGAAATATATAGAATCATACTGGAAAAACTAAAAAAGGAAAACATTAACATCGACCACAACGACGTACTAGACGAAGCTATTTTAACGTACAATAACGCCATCCACTCTACAACAAAACTCACTCCTTTCGAAGTCTTTACAGGAAGAACTCACATCTTTAACAAAAATTTTACATGTTCTAACGAACATGACTATTTGGAAAAACTAAACGAATTTCGTGCTAAAATTTACCCGGAAATTAAAAACAAGGTTGACGAATTAGTAAATAAAAATTTAGACAAACTTAACGTAAATCGAGAAGAACCCCCTATTTTAAAAGAAAATGAAATTGTGCTTCGAAAGGAATGCAGGAGAAATAAAATAACACCTAGATTCAGTAAACACAAAGTTAAGAACGACAACAGAATAACCTTAGTTACTACCAAAAACCAAAAACTTCATAAAACAAGAATTAAACGTAAACGTAAATTTCAGGATACTGCTCGTGGCACTGGCGCAGAAACTAGAAATACAGGAACTGACCAAAGGACAAGGACTCCTACCACTACGACTGGGGACAACTAGGATTATCTACACTTACGAAAACCTAATTCACATAATTAACCTGAACAACTACGAACAGACACTAAACAAAATTCAAGACTCCATATCAAAAATTGAACAAACAGGCGATATAACTGATATTCTGGCAATTACCAACATTAAAATGAGAGAACTTGCTCGAAAACTGGAAAATTTGCAACCAAAATTCCGTTCCAAAAGAGGTCTAATTAATGGATTAGGGTCGTTGATAAAAGGAATCACGGGCAACATGGACGCATATGACGCAATAAAACTAAACAATGATATTGACAAATTAAAATCAGATCAATACAATTTAAAATTAGATACCGCTAAAATAACGAAAATAAATTCAATGATGATGGAAAGATTTGAAAATATAACAACTCACATTAATAGTCAGTCTGAAAACATCACTAGCTATTTCAAGGATTCGCAAAATCAAATTTCACCGAAGTACAAGTAGAAAAATTTAACATCGACTGTACTCCTGAAACAGACTGTTTAATAACACAACAAGACATAGCAAACCTTATTCGCGTTTCTCATCTAAACCAAGAAGAGAAAACCCTCATTTTAAACCTATGTCGAAACTATGACGATATCTTCTTTAAGGAAGGCGAACGCTTAGGATTCACAAAAAACAGCACGATCTTCTGGTACGTACGCAATATCTGAATCAAGTTAACTACAACATTGACTTGTTAAATAACCACCTTACGGATATAGCGGAAGCCGTAATACTTGCCAGATTCAAAATTATTTCGAAACAAATATTAAGCCCAGTCGAATTAACCGACATTTTACACATTTTTCAAAAACAAGCAATAGACATTAAATCAAACGAACATATTTACGAGCTACTGAACCTACAGGCGTACTATAATAACTCAAACATAATTTTTAATATACAAATACCAATTTTTTCAAATGAAACATATCCTTATTTTCATATCATCCCCCTCCCTATACACAAATCAAAGCGAATCCTCACCAAACCTTACGTGATCCTTAAACAAAATAGTATTCAAAGTTCTGACGAAAAGTGTCCAGAAAGCGAAGGAATCTTCTATTGTAAAAACCAAATGAACCAGGAAGACATTAGCAATTCCAGATGTATAACAGATATACTAAATGGGGCACCAGCCTCATGCCTACTCGAGCAAATATCCCGAACACCGAAAATTTTCCAACCTGAACCGAATTACATCCACGCTATTGACATACCTGAAACTCGACTTGAATCAACATGTGGAGCCCCAAAACGGTTTATACTCGGAACAGCATTAATACATTTCGAGAAGTGCCAGATCACATTGAATGGAATCGCCTACAATAGCCAAAGCAGCATATTTTGGGACAAAATCGACATCTTCCCGGTAACGGCTAACCAAATCAATAAAAACGAATCCACGAGAAACATCGAACTTGAGCAAATGAAACATCCCGAATTTCCCCAATTGGACAACATTCAACTTTTGGAAAGACCTAGTTCCGAGGGAAATTACACCCTACAAACTATATTCACCTTATTTGGCATTAGCATCATCATCATCATCATCGGCATCTACTTACTACTCAAATTTGGAAAACAACGCCGGCATCCTGACGAGGCATCGACACCTTGAATCGCGACATCCACCTTCCTGATGGTCGCTCCTCTAAGGATGGAGGAGTTACGTATTCTATACATATTTAAATAACATACATATTCATATTACATACACGTTTTCTTACATATTCATGTTACTCAACATCCGTTACGAATTTTCATAAATTCTTGATAAAGTATTAATTCTTGTTAAATTTGCAGTTCCTAAATTCCCATTTTATTAAATTACCTACAGAAGGCGATGTTGTAATTGTAAACCATCGCCTCAGCATTTTATTCATTTTTCATTTGTCACTTGTTCACCTTTTAAGAATAAAAATTCAGTCTTAAGTTGATCGTACTTAATAAACGTTGTCTTGGAAAAAATTAAAATCTAACGAGTTTATTTTTTTTAACATATCGGAGCATCTAAGTTATTACTCGCGCGTAAGTAAGTAAAAGTTTCGCGTACGTAAAAGTTGTATAAAATTATCTGTAGTGATAAAAGTGATTAGTTAAACTGTAAATCATTAACAAACAAAAAGCAGAGCTAATTCAAAATAGTGCAGTGCTTGTGAATTTCTGTCGAAAAACGAAGTTCGTTTTGCGTATTGGAAAGCCAATTCAAAAAATGTGAGTAAGTGGAGTACATTGAATTATTGTTCTGCAGAAAATCTTCTTGATCCTAATAAAAATATAAAAGAATATTTTGAAAAGACATTGGAAACTTTTCCAAGGTATAGCAAAGCTTGTCCAAAAAAGACAACCTTTGATTCAAGGGATTTAAAAAGTGAAGTGGAAAAAAGGTTTGAATAATTCAAATCAAACCACTACAGTTTACTTCCTAAGATCACACTGAGAGAATATTCAAAATACTTTGAGAGTAATTATTTCGATGGCGTACTATAAAATCTCTCAGTGCAAATCTTCTAATCAATTTAAATAAATTGATTGAAGAAAAATCAGTGAATCTTGCAGGCATAGAAAAGCCTCACGCAACTGAATAAACTCCTGACGGAGAAAAGGAAGTTGACGTCGTAAGGGCTCAAATGGAATCATTATCGATCCATGAAACTCCAAAGGCTCACTTCGAAGTAAAGGGGGAAAACAGTTCGGGAATGGCGAATAAAGCCTCCTCGACTTATAGAAAATTCTTGTTTAGTTTACAAAATTTAAGAAGGTGTCATGAGCGTGTAAGCTCGGGCAACATCGATACTAATCGACTACAAAGATTAGAAGATCGGGCATGTGAGTCAAGGTTGGACTTGATCGAATATTTCGATGAAGACGACCAATTGTGCCAAGAGTTTGAGATCCTCATGGGAATAGGCTCTCTTGAAGTCACGAGGAAAAAAGTAGAAAAGGATTTACCTGAGGCATACAACATTCCTCAGCTAAAAATACCCATTTTTGATGGTGATTATGCAAAATGGGTTTCCTTCAAGGATATATTTTATGAGGTTTTCATATCTAAAAATATTGGAGATACTTATAAGATGGTAGCCTTGAAATCTTATCTATGAAGGGAAGCATTAAGCTTAACAGACCATTTAGGTATCAGCGGAAGCAATTTTTCGGCTGCATGGAAAATTCTGGAAGAAAGGTATGAGGACAAACGATTGATAACGTCCAAATACTTCAAGAAGATAATGGATTGTAATGTGGATCGGACAACTAAAATGGGCTGATGATGTTGCCGTCAGAGGCATTCGCGGGCAATATGCACCCTTTGCGGCAAAATACTGCTGCCACTGGTTCTGCCGGCAAAGTAACCACACCATTAAACGAGTACCGAAGGTTTGTGTCTTCACTTGCGACACACGCGAGTTAAGGAACATTTATGTGCACATGCACACTTATATGCATATTAAAGATAAGAGATTCATACAATAGAATTTATGTTAGAGATAAGAAATGCATTCTTGCATACATTAGAGATAAGTATTCTAAGCCCAATGTAAGACGACTTATAATTAGATAATAAGAAATTATCTTTAGAGCATAAGGTCCAATATTGTATAGATAAGTAAAAGATATAAATAGGGATGATGCAGTACGATGCACATCTCAGTTCAAGAAGAATGTTTGAAAAATAAATTACGTATTCAAGAAACTTCAAATGTTATTGTGATCAAAATTAACTCGCGCGCCATCTCGCAACTGATATAGACATCGGAGACTGTACAGGATAACGGAAGCAATGGACGTTGATTCGGCCGCTTAGCAACAAACGCCAGTAAAGCAGGTCGACCGAACGGAATGAGGTTCATTCGCTATCCGTCCGTGGAAGAGGAGTTAGTATCTGACCACCGCGCCGACGCGAGTACTCGTGCAAAACCATCTACATTCAAAGCCAGGAAGTAGACCCTCGCGCGCACACAACTATGGCTAACAGGAGGCTGACTTTAGTCGAAAATTTGTTCCGGACTCTATGGAGGACGGAGCAACGCGTGGCATATTTTGTCAAAAAAATACGGGTTCTTGGTTGATATTTTCAGTGAAAAGTGGAATAGTTTGTGAATTGTAGTGTCGCGCATACGGCCACATAATTTTTGTTCGGAAAAATACGTATTTTCGTGGAAATTCGCGGGTTTTAATTTGCAGTGGATGTGCTGTGTTTACACTAGTGTTGCACGTGATATATTTGAGAGAGAGAAAGTTCCTTCCAAAATGGCGGCTGTAAAATTGTGTGATTTTCATGGAATTTACGATGAAAATCGAATTCTAAATTTTCAGTTTTATGAAGTGAAGAGTGAAGTGCAAACGTGATGAAAATCGAATTGAAATATCGGGCATATCATTTTATTGGTCGTAATACTAATTCGATCAACAAATGAATATGCCTGAAAAATGTCGATTTGAAATCCAGCTGTCACATTCGAATTAAGTGAATAAAAGTGAAATGAACACGGTAGAATGAATTCGTTTAACGGCACAGATTTCATTATAGGGGGATTCACGCTCCCTGTCGTAAATGTAGTAAACGTTGTATTCGTCGTGAACTTTTGTCATTCCCATAGAAAAATGTCAGAAGTTTACAACTTGGTGAATTGGTGAGAGCATAATCATTGGACAAATTTCATTTGCTCTCCCAGCCGCAGTTTGCTCTCCCATGTTAGAATTGTCAGATTTGAAAGGAGGCTGACTCACACTTTCTCAGCAACCTACTTCCCGGCTTTGTATGTAGATGGTTTTGACTCGTGTGTAATTGATTCCAAAAAAAATGTGTGGTGCTCTTCCGGGCAATTTTAAACCGTTTGCCGTGGCAGAATTCCATCCAATTGGATTAAAAAGGACTCGCAAAGAGTCTTATTGGAGCGTTAGTAGTTACAATATTTATGTCCTAAATCATTTTCATAAAAATGTCTTGTGGTTAACGACTTCCGGTCGTAAAGATAAGGATGGTGGGTGCTAGTGGTAGTGGTGGCGCATGTTGACCGCAAAGTTTCTGATTGGTTGGTTAGTAATGATAGATGTGGTGTGGTGGTGGCGCTTAGAGTGTGTGGTTGGTGATAAGGGGTTTTGGTGTGATGGGGCACTATGGCGTGGGAAAATTGTGAAGACGGTGGGAGCTTGTGGTTGAGATTGAGATGGTCTTTGGGAGGGGGTCTTGGTGGCGTGATAGGTAATCGGTACGTGATTTATGGATTGTAAATGAGGTGGCTGTTGTGTGGGAATGAATGGGATGATAGTGATGGGATAGGTGGGTGGGTGGGTGGGTGGTAATGTGAATGGGGTCTGAATCGAGTCCCAATTGAGGCTCAATCGAGGCTGAGCGGAATGTGAATGGGGTGGGGATTTGGTTTGGCGAAGGTATGGTCTCCTTCACGCGAAGCGTGAAAGGTACCATGCCTTAGCTTCGATGTCGTCGTCATGTGAAGGTTCAGTCCGTTGTTGTTTAGAGATAAGGATTGGCTGGTTGGCGTGTGCAGATTGCGTGTGAGTGGTACGTGACGTCACTGGGGCTAGATTGGGTGACCGCCAAGTGTGTATTTCATGGGCGGCGGCGCTTTTGAAATGTTTGCTACCAATTGTGCCTGGTTTTCTATTGGGATTAATGTGCGCATTCCATGTGCGAACAATTTTTTTTTGGGGATTCCCTCGTGATAAGGATTGACTGACACCCGTTCTTAATTCAATTCGAGCTAATCATTATGGTGGTTCTGTATGACAACAACAACAAGCATGTATTTCATGGGCTGCTTATCAGGCGGTGGCGCTTAGATTTGTATTTCAAGGGTGTGACGTCACTGGCATCCAGTTCGAGTAAGCTTTCGAAGATGGGAACTGTACGAATATCTCGTTTTACCGACACATGTGTGAATATTGTATATGTGAAGTAATATGGCAGAGTTTTAGGATTGTTAATGTGAGAATAGACTCGTTTTATTTGGAGGTGTACTCGTATATAACGCCTGAGAATGGAACAAGATCGCTTGTGCTGGCGTTAAGGAATGGCGAGGATTGTAGTATGCGTGGTTTGGATATGCTCTTTGCGTTTCAAAATTGGCAGCATCTTAGGATTGAGGTGATAGGTGGCTGCAATTAGAGAAAGAGATGGAATGCTAATTTTTTAATGTAAATTTATTGCTTCAGGTGGTGAAATACCGTTGGCGGGAGGAGTGTTGACGGGGTTCGTTGCGACTAGAACGAAAAATCAATACCCTGGTTGTCCGGGGTCAACAACCACCCCCATCACAACAGCCGTCTAATGCGACGACGCAGGGGCGTCTGTCGTACACCGGGTGGGACTATCGGACCCAGGAAGGATGGGTCCCGCTACCGCTATCCGTACAGCCACCACAACAACCGGCCGTACAGCCGGCGAACCCGGCCAAAGAAAGGCGGGAGTCTTACCCCGAAAAGGAAGCCCCACCCCAGGAGTGGGGACCACAACAACCGGCCATGCAGCCGCAACAGCTGATCCGGCCACAAACCCCACTACAACCGGCCGCACAGCCGGCGAACCCGGCTAAAGAAGGGCGGGCCTCGTACCCGGGATGGGAGTTGCCGCCACAGGCGTGGGGACCACAACAACCGCCCCCACAGCCACAGCCGAGACCCCCTTGGTGGGACCAACAGCCACCTTGGTGGGGTCAGCAACCACCGGCTTGGTGGAACGCCCAGCCTCCGGCCTGGTGGGTTCAAGACAGGCCTTCCCCCTCAGGTCCGGCTCCGCCAACCGAGCCATGTCCCCCCTTGTCGCCTCGCGCAGACCAAGGAGCGGTCAGCAAGCCCCCCAATACCAATCCAAACAGGACGCCGGCGCAGTCTTTAGGCGATCAGTTTCCGCAAGGATTAAACGAATCCTTGCAGAAACTGATCGACTTGGAATGTGCCCGGCGCCTCTCTGCCATGAATATAGACAACACTCCACGGGTATCGATTGCTCGAGCTGACCCAGTGGAGCGGCGACACAGGCCGGCTGCCTCCTCAGCGACCATTCCGGCACACCACGTCCACCGAACAATCCAGGAATGGGGATTAAAGTTCCAAGGGACGGCGGTCGACGAATTCATTCGTCAGGTGGAGTTATTCACCGACCGTACCCTTGGCGGGGACTTTGAGCGGGTGTGCCTATACGCCCACCTTTTCTTCGCTGGAGATACAGCCGAGTGGTTTCGCCACTTCCCGGCCAGCTCGCGCAACCGATACACGTGGGAGTCGTTGCGAGCTGCTCTACAAGATCAATACCAGGACCCGTATGACGATGACGACATCATGGAAATGATGCGTCATCGTCTGCAGAGGGAGGGACAGACATTCGACGAATTTCTCAAAGAAATTCGTCAGCTGAATAACCGCATGAGGGACCCCCTCTCGGACCGGGATTTGACGAGGATGGTGAAGAGAAACCTACGGGACGACGTAGGCCGATCGGCTGTCCATGTCAAATTCACCAACATGTTACAGTTGCGAGAATTTGTACGCGACGCGGAAAATTTTGGGGAGCGCATGGCTTCCCGACATTCCTCTCGCTATCCTCGTCAAGTCTCGCGTCCTCGGGTCTCCGAGCTGGACCGCACTGCCGATACCCCCTCTATTTGGGAAGTCCAGGGAGAAATCGAGGCACTGAACGCCAATTCCAACTGCTGGAATTGTAATAGGCCCGGACATTCTTACGCAGACTGTCGGCAGGCACTGAAGTTGTTCTGCTTTGGATGCGAAGCTCCGGGTGTGGTTAGACCACAATGCGAGCAGTGCGCAATTCCAAAAAACCATACGCGCAGGAGACCTCAACCCCATCAGAGGTCTTCCAAGGAGGTTCAGACAGAACCGACCTCCCCCGAGATGCCGCGGTAAAATTGCAACCGCACCCGCAGAGTTCCGCTCCAAAGCGGAATGGCGTGGAGCTTCATGCACAGTCGGCGTCGGAACCCTCCGAAGCGCCTCATTCCCCTGTTACGCCTTTTACACCGGACTTACATCTAACCAACCCCACGACGGCCGAAGCTACCACACAAACTCCAGCTTCGTGCGACATGTTGCCGTGCGGACCCACTGAATCATCAACCAACCAGACCGGATCAGTTAGGATCTTGAGACCCTGTCCGGCCACTAGCATCACACGGCCAGCAAACCTAGTGGTACCCAAGTCGTACCCCACTCACTACAGCTTTCGACCACTCCATGAGAGGGAGAAGGACTACTTGGAGGCTCGCCAACGGATTTTCAGCGCCGAAGAAATCCAGCCTCACCGACCGAAGCGTTCAACGTTGCGGTGCCGGCGTTTCTGGAAAAAGGTGCTGGCTAATCGTCGGCGATACTGCGAAGTAGTCCTGCCGGATGTTCCTAAGGATGACATTCGGCCATATGCAGCAGTCACGCTCCTTGGTCAGACAGTGAGTGGGCTGGTCGACACTGGCGCTTCTTGTAGCGTCATCGCTTCCGACTTTGCCGAATCAGTCCTGAAGGACGACCGTTATTCCTGGGTCAAGTTCCAACTGGGAGTCACAACCGCGGATGGAACCTGCCATACCGCCCGAGGTAAGATCCTTGCGGACGTTACGTTCCGAGGGCTCACCAAACAATTGGAGTTCCTACTCATGCCGACTCTCAGTCAGAACTTGTACCTAGGAGTCGATTTTGTTCGAAGTTTCGACCTGGCTCCTGCCTTATTTACGTCTTCCCCATGTTTATCTGAGCTGTCTTCCGATGACCCTTCGGTGACAGTTAGTAAACATTCCCTGTCAGCAGATCAGCAAGTGCGACTCAATGCCGCCATATCATTGTTTCCGTCCTTCACCAATGAGGGCTTAGGGCGTACGACCGTCATCTCGCACGCCATCGACGTCGGAAACAATAAACCCGTCAAGCAGAGACACTTCGCTGTCTCTCCCGCCGTCGAAAAGCTCCTCTATAAGGAGATCGATCGGATGCTTGATCTGGGGGTTATTGAGGAGTCGCAGAGTGCGTGGTCATCACCAGTCACCTTGGTAGTCAAACCTAACAAGGTTCGTATGTGCCTGGACGCACGCAAGGTCAATGCAGCAACTTTGAAGGATGCTTACCCTTTGCCGCTCATCGATGGGATTCTGAGCCGCCTCCCCAAGGCTGAGTTCATTACGAGCTTAGACTTGAAGGATGCGTTTTGGCAGATTCCCCTCGATGAAGCGTCAAAGGATAAGACCGCCTTCACTGTCCCTGGCAGGCCGTTGTATCAGTTTGTGACGATGCCATTTGGCCTCTGTAACGCGCCACAAACGATGCAACGCCTAATGGACCGCGTGATTCCAGCACACCTGCGAAACCAGGTGTTTGTCTACCTAGATGATCTGTTGCTGATCTCGACTACTTTCGACAAACACTTGCTGCTGCTACAAGAAATTGCACTGTGTCTCCGCAAGGCAGGGCTCACGATAAATGTGGAGAAGAGTAACTTCGTCATGACCCATGTTCGGTACTTGGGACATATAATTGGTAACGGTACCATCATGACTGACTCCAGCAAAGTGGAAGCGATAGCCAACTTCCCTCGACCATCTACGACGAAACAACTCCGCTCCTAGGGATGTGCGGATGGTACCACAGGTTTGTACCTAACTACGCTTCTGTCTCTTCTCCGCTGACAGACATGCTACGGAAAGGCCGTGGTTTTGTCTGGACTGAAGAAGGCCTCCTGGCATTTCAAGCTTTAAAAGACTGCTTAACGCGGGCCCCTGTGTTGCACAGCCCTGACTTTTCGCGTCCGTTTGCCATCCAATGTGACGCTAGTCAACATGGCATCGGCGCAGTGCTAACACAGACAACCGAAGACGGTTCCGAAGTGCCCATAGCTTACATGTCCAGGAAGCTTAATTCAGCACAGCAAAACTATACGGTCACCGAACAAGAATGTCTGGCAGCGGTGACAGCGATAAAGAAATTCAGGGCCTACGTAGAAGGACAGGAGTTCTCGGTCATAACTGATCATGCGTCGCTAAAGTGGCTGATGAGTCAGTCGGACCTGCATGGCAAACTCGCCCGATGGGCATTAAAATTACAAGGGTTCCGGTTTACCATCCTGCACCGGAAAGGTAGCCAGAACGTGGTGCCCGACACTCTGTCTCGAGCCTACTGCACGGAATCTCTGTCAGTTCAGGATCCGTTTGGCAGTTCGGTCGAAATCGACCTGAACTCCCCTCACTTCCGCTCTCCGGAGTATAAAGAACTGGCAGATAGAGTCGACGCCAATACACACCTGATGCCGGATCTAAAAACGGCTGATGGATTCGTGTACCGGCGCAGCGAATACGCGAGCGGAAATGAAGTGCAAGAGCAGCAGGCCTGGAAACTCTGGGTTCCCGCTGAGCTCTGGACTGAATTAATCAAGCGCGCACACGAGCACCCGCTATGTGCGCATGGAGGAGTAGCAAAAACGATGCAACGTCTTAGGGTCCTGTTCTTTTGGCCCAACATGGCGAAGGACGTCAGCGACTTTGTCTCCTCCTGCGGCTTGTGCAAGCAGTCGAAAGCTCCTAACCAGAGTCTCCGACCGCCTATCGAAGACCACTTCACTTCCGAACGCGTCTTCCAGCGCCTGTACATGGATCTGTTAGGTCCGTTCCCTAGATCCAAGTCGGGTAATATTGGAGCTATTGTGCTAGTCGACCATCTGTCGAAGTTCTCTTTCGTCGAGCCAATACGGAAGTTCACCGCAGAGGTTCTGACCAGTTGGCTCGAGACTAGAGTGTTCCACATCTTTGGGGTACCCGAGTCCATTGTGACGGACAATGGACAACAATTTAGGGCGAACGTCTTTAACACGATGCTGGAACGATATGGAGTGCAGCACCTTTACACCGCGGTCTATTCACCGCAGGCCAACGCTTCGGAGCGCTTAAACCGCTCCATTGTAGCTGCCATCAGGGCCTACATTCACCCGTCCCAGCAGGACTGGGATGGGCGAATCTCCCAAATCAATTGCGCACTCCGATCGTCCCATCATGCATCCATTAAAGCGTCGCCCTACTTTGTTGTCTTTGGCCATCACATGATAACCCATGGACAAACATATGCCCTCCTTCGAAGGCTCCATCTGTTGGGGGAAGCCAATGTCCCTAGCGTGGACAATGTCGACAGATTGGCCATACTCAGACAGCAGGTGCAGAAAAACCTGGAATCGGCTTTCTACAAGTATTCCAGCCACTACAACCTGCGCTCGCGGCAAATTGAATTTCAGCCTGGCGAAGAAGTGTTCCGGCGGAACTTTGCGCAAAGCAATGCTGCCGCTCACTACAACGCCAAGCTGGACTTCAAATTTGTCAAGAGCCGGGTTGTCAAGAAAGTCGGTAACAGCCGATACCTGTTGTCTGACCTCCAAGGCAAATCCGTCGGCATTTTCCACGCTAAGGACATCCGGCGCTAACCAACCTCTCCCTCAGTACCTGCTTCTGCTCCCCAGGGGAAGTCGATCGGCATATATCCTGCCAAGGATACCCACCACTAATCCCTGGTCTTCAATACCTCGAAGGCCTGCGCACTCCTCGATCGATGCCCCAGATTCTTTTCGCCCGCAGGCGGTCGAAAAGAATCTATACTGTAACGAGTGCCGAACGGCGAAGATCGACTGATCTCTGGCGGTGCACTCAATCGCCGGTGAGGCGAGCGAAATTAGTCGTCCGACACGCCTGCAAATGGTTTGCACCAACATCATTCCCTAATGGCGGCGCTCACCAAAATATCGCTCAGGGCGACTTAGTGCGATGCTTTGGTGAACGCACCCATTATACCAGTCGCAGCCGTCAGGTTGAAATTCTCATTCAGCAATTGGCAACTCTGCTCTCGGAATTCCAATTAGACTTCCGGGAGTAGATCTGTCAATTGACAGATGGAATTTCAAAGTGGTGGCCGGGGCTCGGTCCAAGAGGAAAGTGCACAGAAAAAAGAAAATTGTACACCTACCCGGAAAATTTCCGCGCCTACAAGGGTCTGATTGCGGCACAATACTCAGGAGCCAAAGTTGAGGTGGCAACGGATTTCGTCTTCGGCGATACTAACAAAAAGAAGCCTTTCCTCAAGAAGTTCCCAACTGGCAAGGGTGCAAATCGTGTGGAACAGCACAGGGCAGTCGCCTACCCTCTATCACCCTCAACCCCCTTTCCAGCGCGACACCCCGAACGGGCAAAGCGGCCCCCGTTCCAGCCAGCACATCGCCACCGGGCAAAGACAGGCGACAAACCAGCGGCCCCGATTCCTGGCGACAAACCAGCCCCACTTCGGTGGATGCGCCGCATCAACCAACGGCCACGATTTTCGTGCTAGTGCCACAAATAGCGCGCGCCACCATTTGGGCGGCGTTATCAATCGGGCAGCGCGCCACACAAAAGTTGTGTTGTCAATCGGCTCCAGGTAAAGTCTCTAGATTAGTCGGAAGTAGGGCGTCAGGACTTCTCATGACCCATAGAGTCATTCTTTGGCTGCGATTAAGCGTGTGGTGTCGTAGGTTCCCACAGAGTGTTGGCGCGTATAATTTCAAATTGGCGGAGCGCCCAGGCGATAATACGGTGGAGGCAATTTCGGATAGGAAAACGAAAATTTTGAACCGGGATTTGGATGCTTGGAGTTGCTCGGTCGTTCGTGATTAGTTCTATCGGTTGCGGGTTTCTAGATATAGCGACTACGTTTAAAATATAATATCATCGCATATCAGGTTCACTATCGTCAATTTGTGAATACTTGCGCTACCATTGGGATACGATGCATGGGCCTAGGAGTTGAAGCGGAGGCAACAGCTACTGTGAGTGTCAATCTTCTCCACAAAGGAAATCAAGATTGTTCCCAGAAGAAGAAGTAGTGCTCTTGACTTAGTTGTAATACACGGTTTTAGTCTTCGTATTAAAATGCCGCCTGTCATAAGAAAAAGAACAACAACATAGTGCATTGACGAGTAGTATTAAATGGGGAGTTTTAACTACGTATTTATAATTAACGTGTTCTACTTAAATCCACTGGTAGTCAATCGTCGTCAATCAGGTTGATGACCGCCACGAATGGTCTTAACCCTGTTACGGAAGCCCAACATGAAGATCATTTCGAAGAAAAGTTCTTTTCACGTAGAGTTCGCGCCAATCTAAACTTGGTTTGAATGTTATAAATCCAATAATAGTGTATTCGATTTAATATGCTAATTTCTACCGATTTTCTTTTTTTATCATCCAACTCGACACCAAACTATTGCGGGAAGGTAAAATATCGCGTTCATTTACTCAAAAGCCTTTACAATCTAAGCGGGTTCTCATCAAATTTAAAAAGAAAACTGCTAGTAAATTGAAGTGACCGCAAACAAACAAACATTTGTGTTTTACGGCTTAGAATATGCAGACCACCACATACACTGGTCTATTTGTTTTTCATTTTATAAATTACAATTTAATTTTTTTTTATGTCATAACGTAGAATTCTATTGCCTCTAAAATATAAGAAACAGTACATAAGTAGACATCTAAAATCAAGTCAGATTAAAGTTTAAATACAAGAATAAATGAAATTTGGTATAGGAGTCAACGGCCGCACACACAATACATCGGTCTGGCGTTTTAGCTTATGTTACAGTTATAAGGATCTTTACGTAATAAGTAAGTTGCGCACTACATTTTTTTTGTGTATTTGCATATACATATATCTGTAAAAGTAAGCCACAAAGAGAATAACTGTTTAAGTAATTTTTGGAATCATAATCGAGTCTCTGATTATATTATGTAGAAGCATGAATTGGGAAAAGGAAAGAAAATTGTTTGAGTCAATAAACATGACAAGAAGATAAGCAAACTTTATTTTGCTTCCTGAACCCCATCCCTAAGGCCCTCCTCGCTCCGCTTTTCTTCTCGCTCATTCGCTGTTTTCGCCAAGGGGGCTAGGAACATGTGCGCGGCCTAGCCCGATGGTGGGGAGGGAGCGCGGAGCCCCTAAACCATCCAGGGGCTCCCGCGTTCGTCATGGGACAGGGTAGCTTCTGTCGTCGTAAATTTTTTCTTGGTCTTGTTTGTTTTTGCAGGTACAGCTCGTCTGCTTAGGCACCCGGGCACGCGCGTGAGTTTTTTTTGTAACTCTGCGAGGCAGGTGTGACCCCTTCAACCCCACCCCGACTACCGATAGCTGAGCTAGCTATCGAGCGCGCGCGACTGGTCACATCTGAGGTAGGCTTGGCACTTATGTGTCACCGCGAGGTCTGCACGACCGGAGCGCGACTACCGTACTCTTGTAGGCTTCAGCCTATCACACAGTTGGTTACAAAGGTGCTAGATCATTAAAGTTGTAACGTAAACGAAACGACGCGATTTCTCTTTTCTTATATCGTTCCCTTCCCGGTTGGTGACTTCGGTGGATTGCGAATTCGCGCTTATCGCGATTCTTATCAAGTTCGGCGGTTGGAAAATATCAAGCGCGTGGCGCCCACGACCCGTCTCCGAAGCTAGTCGGACGGCCGCCAAGACCAGAGGGGAAAACAACCGCGTAATAATTTTTACAGCATTTTCATCGTTATATTTTTTCTTTTTTAAATTTTGAAGAGATTTCTTTTGAGCAAAAATTTGTAATTGGGCACTGTATAATAGGGCAACACTACTCTCGAAGTTCACAATCGGCAACAACTTCGCAGGGTGAGTGAGGAGCAAAAGGCGGGAAACGAGCGAAAAACAAAAACGTGGGGAGTCTAGTGTGAGAGGTTGATCGTAGCGCACGGAAGCGTTCGGAAGTGAAAAAGATTTTTTTTATTTTTTTTTCTTTCGGCCATTTTAGTGAAAATCTATTTCAAATTGCCTGATCACGCTTTGTAGTAATGCCTATTGTTTGTTTGTAAAGCAGATTCAGAGGAGTTCGGTTCTGTGATTCAAACGATTAGCGCAGAATTCGATCGCGTTTGAGATTGTCGCGAAAGCAAAATTTAATTTTTGTTTAGAGAAAAGTGTAGGAGTTTTGTCCTGAAAGGAGGTGAAGGCGCTTAAAAGGATTGGAAAGCAATTTTGGTGCGTCGTGGAAGTGAAAATTTTGAATCCCCGAATGCCCAGGACGGGCAGCAAAGGATCCCTGAACCGACAAGCGATGTGCGGAGGAAGAGTTAAGCACTGCAAAAAAAAAAACACAACAGTGTTAACAAAGAGTAAACTAATTGTATGACGTGTATATATACAGATATTGATAGATATCTAGCTATCTATATGTGTATATATATACGTATCTACAAAGGAATTATTTCCGTGCAGTGCTGACCCAACCTCTTTGCCGCAGTTACCAACTGATGACAACCAATTTACCACGTGGCCACTGGTGGAGTCCTCGTTGGAAAGAGGAGTGCTCCGCCAACAGCGCGGGCACCACAGGTATTTGGTTCACTCACACACCAACACGAACGATTTTGACCCTGTAAGGTGTTGGGAATGGGCGCTAGTGTGAGTGCATTGAGAGAAAGAGGGCGCTGTGCTTCGGTGCAGTTGACAGATCTAAATAATACGGTCCTACGTGCCCTATTGCGGGATTTAATGCGCGGTGTTAAACATTTGTTGACTGTCATATTCAATCCGTTGCTCACGTTTAAGTAAATATTGCGGAGTTGAGGGGATATTCAGTTGGAATTCAGGTCGGGTGAGTTCATTTGAATTGCGCGATGCCCTGAAGTCGGCTGGCTATAGATTAAATAATCGCGTACTCAATGCATTAAGCCATAGATACCGAGCGCGCGAAGGTTTTACTAGTCTTGATGACTTTATAATGCGTGCTGTAAAGATTAAGATTAATGAAAGCTATCTTCAAGGAACGTGATTTCGAAGGCACAAACATGGCGACATTTAGTATGGACGAATGGGTCGAGAAGACCGTTTACAATTAGATTACTTATTACAAACTCTTAATCGTGGTGGCCTTTATTTGGATATGAGAAGCAAGTATAAATGGATTTTATTTTTTTACAACGGGAATAGTGAAGCGAATATAATGCGTAAACAATTGCATAAATTTTAGTGCTTTCGAAATAGATTTGAATACGTAAAATCTGCCTCTGTATATTTATACTCTAGATGAAATCTGAGAGTATTATAAAATAAGTTTGCCACAAAGTTTGTAACGCTAAGAAATAAGGCTCGCAGAAAAAAATGAATGATACAGAAGTTCATATTATCACTCGAATATCTCAAAACCGGATGTCCGTCTGTCCGTCCGTCCGTCCGTGACCTCTCTAGCTCGAGAACGCGTTGAGCTATGAAGTTCAAATTTTGCACACGTTATTTTTGACAAAAAATGAAGGCTAAGTTCGTGAACGGGCTAAATCGCTCCACCCCTTCTACCCCCTCCCATACAAAATGACACATTTTTGAAAATTTACAATAATCAGATTTTCTCAGAAACTATAAAACATATTGCTTTGAAATTTTTAATATATCACTTTTATGATAATTGTAGCCTATGTTATAAAACTTATTGTAATCCTCACCCTCCTTCTACCCCCTCCCATACAAACTGCACTATTTCATAAAATACGTTAAGCCAATTTACTCAGTACGTATACAATTTATCGGGCTGAAATTTTGTACTTAAAACTTAATTAACAATAACAGTTAGATTCAAAAAAATTAATCGATTACCCTTACTCCGTCTACCCCCTCCCATACAAAATGACACATTTTTGATAATTTACAATAATCAGATTTTCTCAGAAACTATAAAACATATTGCTTTGAAATTTTTAATATATCACTTTTATGATAATTGTAGCCTATGTTATAAAATTTATTGTAATCCTCACCCTCCTTCTACCCCCTCCCATACAAACTGCACTATTTCATGAAATACGTTAAGCCAATTTACTCATTACCTATACAATTTATCGGGCTGAAATTTTGTACTTAACACTTAATTAACAATATCAGTTAGATTCAAAAACCAGGTTCAAATTCATCTAGAGTATTGCATGATTGGGGTTTACCCCAATCGTAGTTCTTTTATGTTTATACTCTAGATGAAATCTGAGAGTATTATAAGTTTGCCACAAAGTTTGTAACGCTAAGAAATAAGGCTCGCAGAAAAAAATGAATGATACAGAAGTTCATATTATCACTCGAATATCTCAAAACCGGATGTCCGTCTGTCCGTCTGTCCGTCCGTCCGTCCGTCCGTCCGTGACCTCTCTAGCTCGAGAACGCGTTGAGCTATGAAGTTCAAATTTTGCACACGTTATTTTTGACAAAAAATGAAGGCTAAGTTCGTGAACGGGCTAAATCGCTCCACCCCTTCTACCCCCTCCCATACAAAATGACACATTTTTGAAAATTTACAATAATCAGATTTTCTCAGAAACTATAAAACATATTGCTTTGAAATTTTTAATATATCACTTTTATGATAATTGTAAC
Source organism: Chloromyia formosa (assembly GCA_964017055.1). Lineage (NCBI taxonomy): Eukaryota > Metazoa > Arthropoda > Insecta > Diptera > Stratiomyidae > Chloromyia > Chloromyia formosa. The sequence goes on from OZ024818.1 coordinate 48,968,381, forward strand.
CTATGTTATAAAACTTATTGTAATCCTCACCCTCCTTCTACCCCCTCCCATACAAACTGCACTATTTCATGAAATACGTTAAGCCAATTTACTCAGTACGTATACAATTTATCGGGCTGAAATTTTGTACTTAACACGTAATTAACAATATCAGTTAGATTCAAAAAAATTAATCGATTACCCTTACTCCGTCTACCCCCTCCCATACAAAATGACACATTTTTTATAATTTACAATAATCAGATTTTCTCAGAAACTATAAAACATATTGCTTTGAAATTTTTAATATATCACTTTTATGATAATTGTAACCTACATTATAAAATTTATTGTAATCCTCACCCTCCTTCTACCCCCTCCCATACAAACTGCACTATTTCATGAAATACGTCTTAACGTCTTAACGACTTACGTCTTAACGATGCATCCGAGATTGCAACCAAAATTATTTATTGGCTTTAACCAGGTTCAAATTCATCTAGAGTATTGCATGATTGGGGTTTACCCCAATCGTAGTTCTTTTATGTTTTTTAAATCAGTATTGGAAATATTTTCAAATTCTAAAAAGCAGAGGTCGGTTGACTTACACTACGTTGCCTCCGAAAAACAAACAGCTACGGTTTTATTGTGCCGTGCCGTGTTTTGCGTGACAAAACAATTTCTAATTGTATATATGCGTTCGGGCTGAGTCTATGGGAGGGGTGGCGTTCGTCCGGAGCCGTAAAACACATATTTGCGTTCGGGCGATTCATCTGCATACGGAATATTTTCACCGAGCATTAGTGGCTTGTTTTGATTCCGCCTATATAAGCGTAGAGTTGGCTTCGATAGATTCTCTTTCTGTTCCGGGGATTCGGATTCGATTTTCGGATGTCGCGTACCTTTGTTTCGAGGACATCGGTGACCGTTGTGAGAGACATTGAACCCATATCACTCGCTTGATCAACGTTCAGTTCGTTTTCAGTTTGTTTCGTTGACTCGCCATCTAAACTGGCCTGATCGTCTCTGTACCCGAATGCACCGCCTTCTTTTAGTTTATTGTCAGCCATTGGTTTCGTCTCGAAGGACGATATACTATCGCCAGAATGTGTATCTGAGTTCGTGCCGCTCTTTTTGGTGCGTTCGTCGTCTCAAATGCGGTATGAAACGCGAACTTATCGATTTTTTATCATGGAATTTATGTTCAATTTTGGACACATTGCCTAGCAATAAAGCCGTACGTTCTTGTGGTGCTGCAGCGCATGCTGAGCGGTCGACATTTCGGCAAGTTCTGGAAGAGCATCACTTTCGAAAAAGTATTCATACTGTGTAATAAATAATTCTACTATTCTACATTGATATTTCATATCTTTAACAGCCATTTCTAATGTTTCATCGGGCGTATGTATGATTGATGGTCTAAATATGATGGCAAGATTCTTCAGTTCCATTACATTCGAGTCACCATGTTGACTGACTCGATGTAAATGTCGAATGATATGTTTTACCGTCTGATATAGTACTTTCGGAAGAGATTGTAATAGCGCATGTAATTCTTTACATCGCCTTTCGCCCATTTTCTTATCTGCCTCGATAAAACTATTATAAACCGAACTGGGCAAGAGAGCATCAGGTAAACTTCGTATGTGTGTGCGTTTTCCTCGTAGAGGACAGTTTGCACACTCGTTTTGGCACTATCTTGTTGCGGTTCAGCCAATTGCGATTATGATTTCGATACAGACACATTGTGAGAAGTACCTTTAAAAGAAATCTCCTGCAATGCTCCAAACCACTTTCTAAAGTCGTTGGTGTTTTTAGTTTCGAAAGGTATTTCGACGGGCGACTTGTGCTTATCATTATGCGTTTTGGCTGATTTTGGTGTTAGTTTGAATACGTATTTTCTCTTACTGAGATCATCTTCGCTGACCTTGAAATCTCGAACATCAATTTCGACAAGATTTGTATCGTGTTTTGTGTAGGCCTTTAAAATATTGTCCATTAATGGTGGTTTACATGCATGTCACGAACGACAATAGGATATCTGATCCGATGAACCTGAGGTTTGAACATTCATTTCACTGGCGAGTGCCATTGACTTGGCTTTGTCTAACCTGGGAACGGTATTGCTTTGCTTTATTGAATCATCTTTTTCAAGCACATCCTCTTCGCATGCTGTAGCCTCTGGGCATGAAGGATAAACGATTCACACTCGTTTATAATTTTAGTGTGTAGTATCCATTGTAGAGCTCGGCCATTCTAGATTTTGACTTGTCGTGTATTTCAATATTTACACATCTTACGGTGAAAATGCTCGTGACATTTTGTAAGTCGTATTTGTTGTTCTCTCTTACGTAATTTAGATTCAGGTGTTCATTTATTCAGTAGAATGATATTTCTACTCAACATTTCGCTCATAAAGAATTGAAAAAGCCAAAGACTACATAAGATACAATACGATTTAAGCTCTGCTAAAAAAAAAAATCAGGCATTTTTTTTAATCATTACACACTCACACGCGGCAACCATCATTACTGCCGGGTTTTGAGGAGAACATGTATTGTTACCTCGAATTCCAATGATACCAACAGATACACCAATTCAATTAAGACGTTTGCAGTTTCCGATCCGGTTAGCATTTGCAATGACAATCAACAAGTCACCAGGGCAATGTATGCAAATTTGCGGTTTGGACTTGGAGAATCCATGCTTCTCTCATGCCCAATTATATGTAGCTTGCTCCAGAATAGGAAAACCCTGCGATTTATTTGTATTTGCCGAAAATGGTGAAACAAAAAATATTGAGCATACTTTAGCATTAGAATAATATTTTTATTTTGTTCAGCTATAAATTTAAATCTTTTTATTTCAAAATTATTTTTAAAGTAAATTTCAGAATCGCTAACAGCATCTGTTACTATTTCACCACATATGTTTGGGCAAACATCGCTGACCCGGGATGATCGAGGTTAGTGTCAAGTTGTGAGCGAAGCGAACAACGCGAGCGCAGCGAGCACTAGTATAAATATAAGATAAAGAAAATGTTTGCTATGAAGTACATAAAAATGAGCGGCGGCTAAATTCTGACTTTTCTGCCTCCCGTCCTTTCTCTCACTTAGAAATTTGAATTTATTTTGGGGGATTTCCACTTGGAATGGCGCCCGAGATCCAACTGTTGGGAGGGTTAGGTCGCGCCGGGCCCACAACATCTGTGGCGCATAGAGAGCCGGTTTCCATCTGAAGGCTCCAATGACCTGAGAGGGAAAAGGATCTGTCCTGATTGGACGGTTTTCCCCGATAATGATATTTTTTTGGCCTTTGTGCTTTGTTAGTTTGGCTGATGCAGCCCCATGTCCCTGCACGGGACTTTGCTGATCTTTTTAGCATTTGGGAGTTTGGTGCAAAGACACCACCAGTAGTTTTTCTGTTTTGCGTATATTGGATTGCGGGTTGTAGGGTTTTTCGAGTTTTATTTTTGAGTCTTTTGGTTCGGGCAGACGTGCGATACCTTCTTGTACGTTGATGGATGAGGCCGATGACTGCCGTGTTGAACCACCCCGCCACTCCCGACAGCTGAGCTGGTCTGCTAGCGTACGTCACGGGTGATCGTCAGAGAGGGTCTTTTCTTTCTTTACGGCCATCTCAACCCTCGTCCTCCGGTCTCTATCACTACACATGGTACCCAACTATACAGAATTTCACTTGAACAATCTTATTCAATTATAAACTAACCACAATGCACTGGTCAAATTAATTTCAATAATCTTTAGGTCACACAGCCTAAAATAAATAGAAAACCACAATTGACACTTAACATTTCACTGAAAATTATTCATAAGCCGATAACGATTTCCCGAGTTTCACAGCCACAGCATTTCCTTCGAAAAACTTTAATCACCAATGGAATAACTACAATGAACCACATGACGACGACATCGAAGCGAAGCCATGGATCAAACCAACCCCCCTCCACCCCCATTCACATTACACTCAGCCTCGATTGAGACTCAATTGGGACTCGATTCAGACCCCATTCGCACTCGATTCACACCCCATTCACATTACCACCCACCCACCTACCTATCCCATCACTAACACAACGGTCCAAATGATGGACTAAGTGTGCTGGGTGAGCACCCGGCAGCCCCTTTACCTATCCCATCACTATCATCCCATTCATTCTCACACAACTGCCACCTCATTTACAATCCATGTATCACGTACCGATTCCATATCACGCCACCAAGACCCCTTCTCAAAGACCATCGCAATCTCAACAACAAGCTCCCATCGTCTTCACAATTTTTCCACGCCATAGTGCCCCATCACACCAAAACCCCTTATCACCAACCACACACTCTAAGCGCCACCACCACACCACACCACACCTATCATTACTAACCAACCAACCACACACTTTGCGGTCAACACGCGCCACCACTACCACTAGCACCCACCATCCTTATCTCTACGACCGGAAGTCGCTAACCACAAGAAATTTGTATGAAAATGATTTAGAACATACATATTGTAACTACTCCACTTTTCCTCTTACATTACTCTATCCTTTTTATACCCTAGACTTTTAGTATAGGGTATATTGTTTTTGTCACGACGGAAATATGTAACACCTTAAAGGAGGCTCCGGAGGTATGACAATGTATATATATAAATTATCAGGGTCACCTCCTGATTCGATTTAGCCATGTCTGTCTGTCTGTCTGTCTGTCTGTCCGTTCGCACGATAACTTTCGATAGAATGAAGCTAGAGCCTTGAAATTTTGGTCAGATGTTGGAAGTATGATCTAGTTGGTTGGTATTGAAAATGGCCATGATCAGGCCAAGAGAACGCCTACCTCCCCTACATATGTAAAATACTTAAATGTATCCATAACTCCCGATTAAATAAACATGAAAAGCTCTAGCTTTGGTAGATTGCTCGTGAGGGTGATCTTATACTCTGTTGGAAAAATAAAATCGATCAGTTGAAAACTAACGGCAATTTTCTTACAAAGAGCCCCGTACTACCCTACTTTTCAGGTTTTTTGTCCATAACTCTTGAACAAATTGACGTAGACATCTGATTTTTGGTATGTAACCCTGAAGTGAGAAGCTGCTTGGGTTTTAGTAAGTTGGGCATAATCAGATCAAAGGAACGCCTAACTCCCCTACAAAATTTAAAAAATTAAATATTACCTTGATTACGATAACTTTCGATAGAATGACACTAGCGAGTTGAAAATTTGGCAGAACGTTGGTATTAACATCCTGTTAGTTGGTATTGGAAATGGGCAAGATCCGACCTAAGGAACCCCTACCTCCCCTACAAATGAAACTTCAAATAAGCGATAACTTTTGAGAGAATGAAGCCAGCGACTTGAAATTTTGATCGAATGTTTGAAGTGAGATTGAGTTAGTTGGCATTAAGGATGGATTCGATCAGACCTAAGGAACCCCTACCTCCCCTAGAAATGAAATTTTTAATAAGCGATAACTTACGACAAAATAAAGCTAGCGACTTGAAATTTTGGTCAAATATTTGTAGTTGGATTCAGTTGGCTAATACTGAAAATACGTAAAATCTGACCAATGAAACCCCTGCTTCCCCTACAAATTAAACTTCAAATAAGCGATAACTTTCGATAGAGTAAAGCTAGACACCTGACATCTTTTTATTTAATGTTTGTAGGGTGATCTAATTGGTTGGTGGCTATGATGGGCAAGATCCGATCCAAGGAACTTCTACCACCCCTACAAGTGAGACTTCAAATAAGCAATAACTTTCGATAGAATGAAGCTAGCGACTTGAAAAATTCGACAAATATTTGTAGAATGGGTTAGTTAATTGATTTTTAGAATGGCCAAGATTCTCATGAATGTATGCCAACCTCCCCTATAAACTGGTCATATAGGAAACTCACTTTTAATGCATATGGTCGTTGCCAATTGATACTTTTGGTATCACCACTAGGTCTGTACAAGTCTAGGGTATATACGCTTCGGACTCCGGGCCGAAGCGAAGCTTCGGCCTGGTTTTAACTTAATTCTCTTCTGTTTGTAATTTTACATTACTTATTTTCTTATTATTTCTTAGTTGTACAGGGTGGCGCAAAAGAAACGAAGGGGTTTGAATAGTCTATAGTTGCTTTATTTTTGAATCAATCGAATTTCTTTTTTTTGACATGGATATGTCTTATAGCTGGGGGTCATCCTAAAAATCTGTCCGTCACACGAAATGTCTGTTTTTCTACTCGGGGGTCAGAAGAGGAAACAAGCCCATTGAAAATTTTTCCGAGTTCTATGAATATAGTGGCCGATCCTCAGTCAATCCGAGTCAGTCATCAAAGGGAACTCACGAAAATCGAAAAACTTCGCATCATGAACTGACTAAGCAACCAGGCACCCATAAAACAAGTCAACATCATTCAACTGCCATCCCCTCGTGATTCAAATCTGCTCACAACACCAGCCACATCCAGACAACCTGTCTCCCTCACTCGTGCACAGCGCTATGGCTCCTCCTTCACAGCAATCTTTTTGTTTTCATCAATTAGTCACTAACCTGACCCAGTAAGAAAATCGTTGGGGTAGGTCGGGAAATAGCTTCAACTTCACACATACACACACACTCGTATGCAGGCAATGGAGAGACGGTTGAGTCGAAGAAGTTCAATGGATGGACGTTGCTTCGTCATCGGCGACAGTGCGAAAGAGATGCTTGCTCCACGGACCTTGGACTACACATCCGCGGCGGATCCACCCCTTTCTTGTGATGGCCAATCCCATCCAGCCGACTGAAATCAGTGTCACCAAGGTCACCAACGTGTTTTTCCCGTGGATGTAAGGAACTTACGACCGTACTTGTATCGCGCATACCGCGTACTATCACGATCGATGATATATCAACTAACAGTGCACAATTCTGATTTAGTGAGGAGAATAGTGCAGATGATGAAGTTTGTGCAGCGCGGATAACGTAAACGTTAATGCAATAAAATTGTGTTGTCGCGCTTACCGTCTTTAGACTTAGACGAGTACTATCTAAGTATCTAATAGTAAGTGTGTTTAGCTAGACCGCGGCTTGACATACTAACGAAGCACAGGCGCATATAAATATGTAGAGTGTATGATCGCTTGATCCACACACGGGGCAACGGTTGGGTTAATTTGTATTCTCCTGTACACTATGCGGGACGGTATGTCTTGAAAATGATACAAAGTATCTACACTGCATGCAGATACATCGGTACATCTTATGCCTACCGAAAGCGTGGGACGTGTTTTGTCGAATGAATTCATCCAGTATAACTATACTGGGATCTTTATAAAACTTACGTCGATATCTTCAACACAACAGGTTCCACGCAGTCGGTAGCCAAAGACATATCCATGTTCCGATGTATCTGCATGCAGTGTAGATACTTTGTATCATTTTATTTTCTTAGTATACTTCATAAATGGGGAATTTTGTTAATTTAAACGTGAAAAAAAAATTGCGTAGGTGGTGCCCATCCTCAGCTTTGCACAGTCGCGCTCTTTCTAAAATATTTTCAATGAATTTTTTCAAGATTTCAGGAGGTATCGCTAAAATTTCTTCTCGAATATTATTTTTTAGTTGGAGTATGGTCTGGAGTATGTGTATAGCATATGAATAAGGCACAGACCATACCCCAACTAAACAATAATATTCGAGAAGAAATTCGAGCGATACCTCCAGAAATCTTGAAAAAATAGTGAAAACGTTTAGAAAAAGCGCAATTTGCGAAGCTGGAAATGGGCACCAATTACGCGATGTTATTTTTCACGTTTAAATTAACAAAATTCCCCATTTATGAAGTGTACTACAAAAAGAAAAGAAATTCGATTCATTCAAAAATAAAGGAATTATGGACTATTCAAACCCCTTCGTTTCTTTTGCGCCACCCTGTATAAGCAAATGCTTGATCTCTTACGTAAAAAAAAACTATTTTTTATTGTATCATCATTATTTTTGTTTGGTTGAATAAAGAATTTGAATTTGGATGGAGAAATAAAAATCAATAATCCGAATATCGACGAACCATCCGGGAGCGTATTTGGATGTCCTCAATCCAGCATGGATCGCCCTTTTTAACGTATATTGGTTTTTTTTTTCACTCACGGCAACTTTTATCAAAAAGCAGTAAATCCATGATCTACGTGATAGGGCCGAAGGTCGGTGAGACGTGCAAAGGTGTGGAATGGAAAAGGCATTGCGAGCGGCCGAAAAGGATCGCGAAAGTTTTGACAGTGCATCCATGATGTGTCAATTTAGTTAGTGAATTAGAATATCGGCATTTGATGGCGATTTTAATTGAATTTATATCGTTCACATTTGTCTATAATACATTTAATATAAATATTAAATAATACTAATACTTTGTAGTATAATCTCAAATGTATAACAATTTAAATTTGAAAAATAAGGATTGTAAACGGACGTTGTGGCACGACTATTGTAAACGGACCCCGGGGAATGACTTTTGTGAAGAAACCTTGAAGAAGAAGAGACTTGTCACTTGTTGACAGCGACTCGAGAAGAACACACGTTGTTTTCTTTGATTCCACTTTTCATCGGTCGAAATTCAAAATCCGGGGCCATCGGACGTTGCAAGTCGGCGCGAGTAAGGATACTAAAGCTTGATAGTATGTATTATGAATTATGTATATAAATATAAAAAAAATTTTCTAATTCGATTAAGTGATAATCGGAGTTTCGGTGAATCGTTCTCTGCGCGCGAGTTACGTTATCACATGTCACCTCTGACCTGAACGACCCGAAGTTGGATGATAAACAATCATCCAATCTCAATTTTTCCCAGAAGATAGTTTGACCAAAGGTCATACGCTTTAGAGATGTGTTTACTCATATTGTAGACAACAACTCTATAGACGATAAGAAATTACTGGGATGCATCGAAAATAAAAGACATGTTCGATGCATAGTTTAGGTTAGTTCTATAGATACTTTAGTTTTGATTTCATCTGCTCTGTAATAGATTTAAGTATTAATAAATTCTTTAAATAATAAAAAGTAAATTTTATTATTACAAAACTCGCGCGGACATTTCAAGTATTTCAATTCCCATCTAGGGAATTGAAGTTTGCCAATTCAAAAAAAAGGTGGTCGGTTTTCGCTAGTCGAGTTCTAGTGGTTTTGGCAAGTGAAGGAGGAATATGTGGGCCATGCGAGTGAGCTGCTTGCGCTTAGGAAGTGTCACCGGTGACGACGCCTGTCCTCTGCATTATAGGAAAGTGCGATATGATTCCAGTAGTGCCGCCGAAACCACAGTTCATTAGACTGGGTGTAACGGACCGATTCTGGCACATAAGTGTCTATTTTTGAAGTTTATATATTTTTCACAAATGTTTGATTTGACTTTATTTCAAATCTGTGGCGCCGCCATCTAGCCGCGCGCTATCACCGCAGCCGAGTAGCACTCTCCAACCAGCAACACGACGCGCGCGCAAGCAGCGATTAACACCGCGACCCGACTTCTAACATAACATAAACCCAAGTACAATCCAGTTGAGGTCCGCGTCTAAAGCAGATAACATATCTTGGTGACATTCTTGTAACACAAAGAACCAAAGTAATAAAGTTTGTTGTTTATACCATGCAAAATCGGGTGATTTTCCTTGTTATTTTCAGATACTAACTTGTAGAGACCTATTATCTACACTGGTGACCCAAATACGTGCAAGTGAATTTCTAACGCTCTTGTAGGAGACTCAAAATATAAATTAAACATTCTGTGCAAGTGAATTTCTGTTCTTGTGGGAAAAACTGAAAAAGAAATCAAACAAACAGGTGCAAGTGAAATGCAATCGGAGTCGCGCGTCTGAAATATGATCTCAAAAATGCTTACAAGTGCGCGCATAAGTGACTCAGTGTACGCAACAGAGACAGCAAATCGCAGGCGCAGAACTCTTGGTCATAGAATTATAAAACTATCTATTGATTTTTTCTTGAGTGTGTGTTGGTCCGCAGGGGAATGTCAGACAACGCCACCCTGACGCAAAAATTGTCGACAACTAAAGACACGTCACACCCAAACACACGAATAAGTGACAAAGCGACACTCCGCGACGGAGAAAGTGATACACAAGCAGATCACAGTGACAAATCGTTCTCGCTCGCAGATAAAAGCACCGAGGAAATACGTATTCTTCTCGACGAACAGCAAGGCGATAAATACAACGAGTCAACACTCCAGCCAGGCGACGAGCAGCAATCTTCAAGGCCAGAAATACATCCACTAGAGGAAATTCAGTCCGTCGCACGCACACTTAAAGACGCAGAGGAAATCATGTCAACCGAAAATAAAAACAACGATGAAAACGTTGCTGCAGTGACGACGTGCAAACTCCCGCAGTTTTGGAGTGACCAGCCACAACTTTGGTTTTATCAAGTTGAGTCCGTATTCCAGGTAAATAGAATAACGAAAGACGAATCTTAATACCACTTAACAATAGGCGCCCTAACTGGTGAAGCGCTAAAAGAAATCACAGATATTTTAGCCACGCCACCCGAAAAAAATAAATATCAGGCGCTAAAAGATCGTATTCTCACTCGTTTTGGCGACTCAGCAGAGAAAAAGCTAGAGATGATGCTGAACCGACTCGAACTCGGAGACAAAAAACCGTCACAGTTGTACAGGCAAATGGCAGATCTAGCAGGCACAAATGCTTCCGAAGATCTTTTGAGGGTCAAATGGCTCGCTCTACTTCCACAAAACGTGCGCCACATTTTGAAAATTTTCAAAGCTGGCAGCGCACAGGAGCTACTCGATGCAGCAGACGCCATTATTGACACACCAGCCTCGCCTTCGTCGTTTGTAGTAAGTCCAAATCCACAAGTTCTTGCAATCCAAGATCGCATGCCAGATTTCACAGAGATCAAAAACTTATTGACCCAACTCATCGCAGTTTCGAGAGACATCCTGACGCGGGTAAAAGAAACCAACAACAACATGCAGCGACAGCCAAGGTCGTCAAATAAAGACAGAAACAAGGGACGAGGACGCTCAAACTCAAGGCCACGTCCACACACAAATGGAGTTTGCTACTACCACCACCGTTTTGGAGCAGCAGCCACACGTTGCAATCTACCATGTAGTTTCTCCAACCACCAACAGCAACTGCCTTCGGGAAACCGATAGAGCTGCTGCCTGGCCAAGTACTAAGCAGCAGCCCAGCCTCCAATCAAACTTCAGAAAGCAGCAGTACCGACAACCAAACCTCAAAAATCAGCACCCGGAGCGTCGCTCAAACGTCACCAAGCAAATCATGGGTAGAAAATCGTTTACATGTCTACGACCGGCGTACGCTTCCTGGTTGATAGCGGATCAATCGTGTCAATTTTGCCACACATAGTGAGAGGCAGCAGAGGACAACAAGCAGAACCTTCTCTAGCAGCAGCAAATGGGTCAACCATCCGCACATTTGGACGAAAAGCAGCACATCTGGACAGAACTCCTGGGCGGAGGACAACGACGATGGACACTCTTTCCTTGGACAAAATCTTCACGTGAACAATCCACCCACACACCTCGGGAAAATTCTTTTCATCGGAATTTCGGGTGATTTCTCAGCAACTCGCTGGCAGGGAACACAACGGATCGGGGTTGAAAGTTGTCGGTACGACACGCACAAACCACCGGCTGGCGAAAAAAGAACCGACCACACGGAATCTCTCGAATCGCTGGGACGTTTTGCTTGCTCGCTTGGCAGCAGGGCGTGATTCGTTGGCAGCAAAAGCGGACACGCTTTTCGTTTCCTTCACGTGCTTATGGCGCGCGGAACACCTGACAACACCCAACTGGCGGCGGAACGCGTGGCAAACGTTTTCTGTATCCGTTTTCAGACGAATTGGCTACGAATCGACGGGCTGCTGCGGGAATTTCTGTAGCACTCGGGAGATCGCGGATTGCATCCGTGAACGGAAGAAAACTTCACACCCTCAAGGGCGGCAATGGCGGGTCACTCCTCGCCGTTCACCTCCAACTCTCCTCACAGCTCAAAAACACAACACGAACATCGCAGCAGCAGCATACGTCCGACCTTCACGAAAGTGCCATTCCAACAATGGAATTTGACAGACGTCTTGGCGCGATCACATCTCTTCAAAACGCCAACCATCCGGAGTCGTTGCACTCCTCCTCAAAAAGATGGCCGCCGCGTACGTTTACACGAATACGATTAAAACACAAAAATGCCCATTTTTAAAAATTGTAACGACTTTTCACAAATATAAATGATTTGTAGATAATAGGTCTCTACAAGTTAGTATCTGAGAATAACAAGGAAAAACACCCGATTTTGCATGGTATAAGCAACAAACTTTATTACTTTGGTTCTTTGTGTTACAAAAATGTCACCAAGATATGTTATCTGCTTTAGACGCGGACCTCAACTGGACTGTACTTGGGTTTATGTTATGTTAGAAGTCGGGTCGCAGTGTTAATCGCTGCTTGCGCGCGAGTTATGTTATATCTCAACGACCGAAGGTTAGGTGATAAGAAATCGACCAACATGAATTTTTCCCAAAAGATAGTTTGACCATAGGTCAAATGTTCTATTCTAGATGATAAGAAATTATTGTAATGCATCGGGTATAAATGTCAGTTCCGATGCATAGGTTAGTTCAGTTCGATATTATAGCTCTATAACTCTATGTTAAATAAAGTATATTTTTCCATTTCAAAGTCTTGATAGTTTTATCTTAACAAAACTGGCGCAGTCGGTAGGATTGCGTCCAACCTAAAGTAAAAGCAATGTATGAAAATTAAAGGCAGTGTTTTCCTTTTAAATAAAATATATAACACACATAGTGCAATTTAGGAGGAGTTTTTTCTAAACTGAAGACGCAATCGAGTACTATTTATTGAAATTAATCAAGCAGAGATGGCTGAATTACGGGATATATTGACGGAAGCTAGATCTATACCCATCTTTACGGGCTCTGGATCATATGCATTAGATTCGTATATCGAAGACGCGGAGTCAATAATGGAGTTAATATCGGAACTCACCGTTGCACAGAGGGCGTATGTTACAAGAATAATCGTATCAAAGGTCCAAGGTGAAGCACGAGAGGAATTGAGACATTTGGAGGATCAAAATGACTGGCTAAATGTGAAGGCGATGCTAATTAAAGGTTTCGGTATCAAGGAGAAGTATCTGGATTTGATTAATCAGGTAAATACGGTGACATATTCTAAGAATGTTGGTGAAACTTACAACAAGCTGAAATCAGTGCTAAACAAATTAAATTTAAAATATAAATTAGACAGTTTAAAACCTAGTGAGTATAAACCCAGCCGGAACGAAAATTTTGTGTTAGAAAAATTTAAGGGGTGTTTACCGGAATATAAAAGTATTCTAATAACGATGAAAAATTGTGTAACATTGAGAGAGGCATATGAGCTTTTAGAATCTTGTAATTATTCAAAAGATAGAGATTATACTCAAAGTAAAAGTAATACATCTTCTGCCTTTCGTAGTAAAGTTAGCCATAATCAAGTGCAAAATTATCAATTGTCACAATCAAGACCAAAACCAAATTCTAGTGGTGTTTCAAATCAAAGCTATAAACGTACTGAAAATATGGAAACAGATGAGATAAATTTTTCAGTTAATAGCCTCGAAGATGAACCATTACCGATAGTACTTTTAAACGTAGAAGGAAAACAAATTCCAACATTAATAGATACTGGATCCTCAGTATGTCTGTTAGATAAAAAACTGTTTCCTGAAAAAGATAAAATTAAAGTGAATATACCTATCAAAGCATTTAATAACCGCTACATTATAAAAGATCAAATTATTACTGAAATACCAAGTGAATTTAATGAACCTTCCATAATGACTTGGAACTTAGTAGATCTTTCCCAGAGCAAATTTAAGGCACTTATTGGTCAAAATATTCTAAAACCGATAAATGCCATTCTTAATATGGGTAAGGGATCTATGTTAATTAATAATAACGAAATAAAATTCACTCATGCATGTCAGTACGATGAAATACACATGTTAGAATTAGATCACATGAGTCCTTCGTACGATCATTTGAATACTGAGGAAAAAACAAACGTTATTAAATTTAAAAAAAAATGGGAGCATATATTTTACAAAGAACATACTACATTGACTAGTACCACTTAAATTCAACATGAAATTGTCACATCGACAGATAAACCAATTTTTTCGAAAATATACAGATTTCCAAAAGTTCACGAAAATGAGGTAGATGAACAAATAATGGAAATGTTAAACCAAAATATTATTCGACATTCAAACTCTCCATATAATTCACCTATATGAATCGTACCGAAAAAAAATGGATAATAGTAGAAAGAAAAAGTGGAGGATAGTAGTAGACTATCGAAAATTAAATGAAACAACAATAGATGATAAATTCCCTATTCCAAATATAGAAAGTATATTTGATAAATTAGGTAATGCTAACTACTTTCCTACTTTGGACTTAGCCAAAGGCTTCCACCAGATAATGGTTAGAGAAGAAGATCGGGCTAAAACCGCATTTTCAACTCATAATGGTCATTATGAGAATGAGAATGCCGTTTGGATTAAAAAATGCCCCAGCGACATTTCAAAGAATGATGAACTTCGTACTGAGGAAGCATATTAACAAAATATGTGTTGTGTACTTGGACGACGTTCTGGTTTTTAGCACTTCTTTACAAGAGCATATTCAAAACTTGAAAATTATTTTTGAAGAATTCGAGAAATATAATCTCAAAGTACAAAGAGACAAATGCAAATTTCTGTGTAAACAGACAGAGTTTCTAGGTCACATAATTACAGAACATGGCATAAAACCAAATCCTGAGAAAATAAAAACTATAAACCAAATCGAAATTCCAAAAAAGGTAAAACAAATAAAGAGTTTCCTTGGAATAACTGGTTACTATAGGAGATTTATTAAGGATTATGCTAAAATTGCTGTACCGTTAACGAAATGTCTTAAATTGAATGCAAAAATTAACAGCGAAGATGTTAACTATATAAAAGCATTTGAAAAATTGAAACAAATGATAACGGAAGAACCCATTCTCAAATACCCTGATTTCAAAAGTAAATTTCATCTAACAACAGATGCATCCCAGTTTGCAATTGGTGCAGTTTTATCACAAAACAGCCACCCCATTGCTTATGCATCTCGAACTCTAAATGATCACGAACAGAATTACTCAACAATAGAAAAAGAACTATTAGCAGTAATCTGGGCTGTGCAATATTTTAGGCCCTACCTATTTGGAGTCAAATTTACGATAAAAACCGATCATCGACCTCTTGTATGGTTAAATAATTTAAAAGAGCCAAACCAAAAACTTATTCGTTGGAAAGTTAGGCTTAATGATTACAATTATGATTTTGAATATATCAAGGGAAAAGAAAACAAAGTAGCGGATTTCCTCTCTCGAATTAAAGAGAACGAAATACACTTTCAAGACTCAGACCACGCTACAATACATACAAGTACTGAAGAACAACTTTCTCACATTCCTATTAAGGAAGATATTATAAATAAATACAACACCCAAATTCATTTAGTTTCAGAAGCAAGGCAAAGAAAATTCGAAATGGTACATGGGAACAAAAAATTTTTTATATCTCAAAATGAGTTAAACGATGTGAACATAGTAACAAACACTCTAAGAAGATTCATACCTAATAAAGGCAAAATCGGTATCTATACAGAATTAGATTACCCAGCCTATAATAAATTACAAGAAGCAATAATAAAGCTATATGGGTCAAATAGTAGTTTAAGATTCATCAAATGTACCATTCAGGCACAGGATATTTCAAATGAAGCCGAAATTATCAGTTTAATAGAGAAGGCCCATTTGAAAACAAATCATAGAGGGATTCAAGAAAATTATCTCGAATTGAAGAATGTATACTATTTCCCCAAACTTATACATATCATCCAAAGGTATATCAATAACTGTGATGTGTGCAATATGGCAAAATATTATAGAAAACCTATCAAAGAAAAATTTCAATATACTGAAACACCAAAGAAAATAAATGAAATTTTACATGTAGATATTTTCCATGCAGAGAAGCGTTATTTCCTCACAATTATCGACAAATATTCAAAATATTTGTATGCGAAGGAAATTACTGATAAGAACTCAATAACAATCCGGGAAGAATTGAGATTTAGAAATTCAATAATGGGCAAGCCCGATAAACTCATATTTGATAACGAATTTAATACTCTACAGATAAGAGAATTCTTAAATGAAGAGGAGATAAATTATCATTTTACGAACCCAAAGTCCCATACGGGAAATTCAGATATTGAAAGAGTTCACAATACTATATTAGAGCACATTAAAATACTCACTTCTCAGGACATAAAAATGAAAATAGATGTGAAAATGTGTAAAGCAGTAGAAGCGTATAATGCAACCATACATTCTACTACCCAGCAAAAGCCCATAGACATATGGCAAGGGAAAGTAGATGATAAGAAAGTGTTAGAGCATTTGATTAAAACCAAAGAAAAATGGATAAAGAAAAATAATGCAAAACGGGAAGATCCAATTCAATATAGCTATGATAAAGTATTCATAAAAAATTTTGCCGCCGAGCGAAATAAAACTTATCCAAATTACTATAAAGTCAAAGTAAATCATAGGGACAACAAAATATATGACGAAAGAAATCGGCGAATAGATAAAAATAGAATAAAGAGACCATATAAATATTTAGCAGGTCCATCGGAAACAGTGTATCAAAGGAATACGAACCATACTGTTCGTTCTTTGGTTTCTAAAACCCCGCTTTATCCAGAATACAAATCAACAGACTGGAAACACAAGCAGGGATGGCAATTATCACAAACGGACAAACGAAACTAATTGAGAGTTAAGGGCGTTGTACACTTCATCGTGAACGTGAAAATGGAAAAATGTTTTCTTGGAAAATATCAATGAAAATAACTTTTTACGTCCGGGGATTATGTTGGAATAAATGGAAAACTCGATAAACTATATTTTGAATACATTTCCACAATTTAATATTGATATTTCATATACTTTTTTTAAATTCCCCGTATATTTCATCGTGAAAAGAAAAATTCATCGTGGAATCAATTTCACCACGTTTCACAGAGAAGTGTAGACGCGTGAACGTGAAAGTGAACGACCTAGACGTGAAATTCACCACGATATTTTTCCACGATGCTGTTCACGTTCGAATTGCATTTGCATTCTGAAAAGTGGTTCATCGCGAAAAAAAAAATACTTTTTTGTTTGATTATGAAATAATAAAATCATATAAATCGTTTAATACGAATGTGATCATGTTTTAATTATGAATATATGAATTATAAATTATAAATTTGAACGGTGTGGGGAGTAAAAATGTAGGAGGAACGCGTTAAAGGGAGATTCAAACCGGAAGAATGGAAAGGAGACCGGAAGTTGATATTTACAGAAGAGAAACGAGAAGTGAAAATCAGAAAACCGTAAGAACACGTTCACTAATTTCAAACATGCAACGTAATGATACTAAAATCGAATACGGAAAAGAGCTGTGAGGTCAAGGAAAACAAGAAAACAAGAAGCAGTCGTTATAGCTGCCGAACTTACAAAATGGGATAGAATGATAAAAGTTATTTTATCGTATCCAGATTAGACTAAAGTGACCCACTCACTTGAGTGATTATCTTAAGACATAGTCACGTATGAAAATCTCAATTGGCCACACACTTAGGCCGGCCGCATCTCGGACGTAGGCAGGGCAGCGCAGCACAGCGCGAGTTATGGATCCGAATATGAAAACTGGTTCTTTCAAAAATAAAAGTTTATTGTCTTGCCTCTATGACGATTAATACAAGAATGAGAGTGATTCTACTCAGTTCAAAAAGAAAGTAATTTGCATACATACAAAAGTTGAATTCAATGTTGTTACAATATAGTTCAATATAGTTATTACAATTATAGAGTTGCCGTAATCCGTAAATCCAATGAATTATTTAAATGATTTGATAAAATAAAAATTATTGCATTATAAGATTACATTGAATTACAAAATGAAGCTATTAGACATAATATAGTTGCTGTTGTGGGTGTTGCCATAACTCCTCCCCTCCGAGAAGGATACGCTAGGGTCAAGAACTGCATCTTTTGTGCTGTGTCTAGAGCAGCGTGTTTGCTGAAACTTCCAGGGCATCATTTTGAAGAAAGGATGGTAATTTGCATTGCAATTTGACTGATTTAAATTGACGCAATCTTGAGTGTGTAGTTTCAATAGCTTCTTTTTTTTGCATCTTTTGTAAAGTTGTTGGATATCTTTAGGAGTCAGGACAACATAAAGGGTGCTTACAATAAACATACAATCAGATATGAGTAGCTCTTAATGGATATTGAAAATAGTTTTTATTTTGGTTTAATTATGCTGTTGCCATTTAAGTCTTGATTTGAGTTTTTTCATGGAATCTTGTAATTATTTCTATATAAGTACATACATGTGCCCAGTGGGTTTTATTTTGTTTGAATTTATAAACGGTCGCCTAAAATATATCTTCTTAGTTCTTTAGCGAATACATGTTTTGAAATTTTCGTTTCCGTTTAAGTCTTCTTTTGTGTATTTTTTGGTTCTTATCAGTTATGATAGTGACGTGGTTGTTAGTTTTAACTTTATGTTTCTTAAACCTAGCTGTAACTTTATTTCGTCTACACTCTTTTCTATAAACTGACTGATTTTCATCTAATTTTCGGGGATTTTGACGACTTTTATTTAGTTTTTGAAGATTTTTGTTTACCAAATTTTCTATTTTATTTTTGATTTTAGGGTAAATTTCCGACCTAAATTCGTTTAGCTTTTGAAGGTATTCATGTTCATTGTTGAAGGAAACGTTTTGGTTGAATTCATGCGTCCTGCCAGAAAATAGTTCGTATGGGGTGAGTTTGGTTGTTGAATGGATGGCATTGTTATAAGTAATTATAGCTTCGTTCAAGATGTCAAGGTGGCTATATTCGAGATTCTGTTTCTTCCTTTCCTCAAGAATTATTCGGTAAGCCTCAGTCAGGGTGGAGTGAAATCTCTCTACATACGAGTTGCTACTTGTTTGCTGAAAGGATGTTATGTGGAGTTCAATTTTATATTGTTTGCAGAAGTCTTGAAAAATTACGGTAGTCATCTCTGTACCCTGATCGGCGACGATTTTCCTGGGGATCCCATGGAGGCTAATGAAATGTCTAATAGATCTTACGATATTTAAACCATTTTTCGTTTCCAAGTTGTAGGCTGCAGCAAATTTTGAGAAACGATCGACTATTGTTAGAATAGGTTGGGAACAAATGGTATATACATCGACATATATAGAATCTAGTGGTTTCAGTGGGCTCTCAGACTGTTGAAATTTGATATTAGGTGGGTTTCTGTCATACTTAAGGGTCTGGCATATCTCGCAATTATTTATTATTTTTGTTATTTTAGTTTTAATATGGGGAAAATAATAATCTCTTTTGAGGTGTAAAACCGTCTCATTAATACCTCTATGATTGTTCTTTTGATGGTACTCTTGAATAACCTTGTTTTGTTCATCTTCCCCAGTCACATCAGTAACCATTTTAATACAGCGAACTAACTTAAATAACTTTGAGTTTGAAAAATATTTGGAATACACGTTTTGTACTTGGCGAAATGTCGTATCATCGGTAAGAATTGCAGTAAGTTTATTAGGCACCAAGTATTCTTTGAATATTTCTGTAATACGATCTTCTGTAAAACTTAGATCCCGAAAAATTCTCCGCTGTTTTCTTTTGAATAAAATTTTTGTTGACACACGAGGATTCCTATCTACTTTATCTAAAATGATTTGATGATTGAATTCATTCAGTGGGCACTCCGAAATGGGTATTCCATCGTTTAGGTTCTCATCAGTTGAATGAATTGTGGTGCTGCCGTAATTGATAAGAGTAGGATTCGCAATTAGAGAGTCAGTGATGTTTGCATCAATATAATTTTCTACAGTTGGTTCTTGTAATCGGATTCTACTAAGTGCGTCAGCGTTTGAGTTAAGAACTCCTTTTTTATAGATAACCTGATAATCAAATTCTTCCAACTTGAGTCGCCACCTGACCAGTTTTGAGTTCGGATCCTTTAAGCTCATTAAGTACGTTAGAGGCTTATGATCCGTGATAATATAAAATTTCCGTCCAAATAAATAAGGCCTAAAATATTTAGTCGCCCAAACGATGGCTAGCATCTCTTTTTCTACGGTGGAATAATTTATTTCGGTGTCCGTTAAGGTTCGACTCGCATAGCTTATCGGTCGGTCACTACCTATAGGTCCTTGCGATAATACTGCGCCAATGGCGAAATTGCTGGCGTCGGTGGTCAAATTAAATGATTTTTCGAAATCGGGATATTGGAGCAGTGGATCGTTCATAAGCAAATTTTTACATTCATTGAATGTGGACAAGTATCGATCGTTAAGTTCTATTTTCCTACCTTTTTTCAAACATTCTGTTAGAGGTTTCGTTAATCTAGCAAAATCTTTTATAAATTTCCGGTAATATCCCAATAAGCCAAGGAAACTTTTAATTTCCTTAGGCGTTTTGGGCACAGGAAATTTTTTTATTGCTTCGATCTTCTCAGGGTTTGGTCGAACTCCTTCGGTGGTTATCACGTGGCCCAAAAATGGTATCTCCTTATACATAAACTCGCATTTGTCGAGTTGGATTTTGAAATTCGACTCGCGAAGTTTTTGAAAAACTTTCTTTAGATTTTCCCCATGTTCTTGGAGTGAGGTGGAATATACGATTATATCGTCAAGATAAACTAAACAAATCTTTCCTTGTAATTCTTTGAGAATGTTGTCCATTACTCTCTGGAATGTGGACGGAGCATTTTTTAGCCCAAAAGGCATCCTGACGTATTCATAATGCCCTCCTTCAACAGTGAAAGCCGTTTTATTAATATCCCTTGGATCCATCTCGATTTGATGGAATCCACTTGCGAGATCCACTATGGAATAATACATACTCCTGCCTAGTCGATCGAGAATTTCGGTTATGTTCGGGAGTGGATACCTATCGCTTGTTGTAACCTCGTTAAGCTTGCGATAATCAATGACAAGCCTCCACTTTTGTTTTCCACTTGCATCAGTTTTTTTTTGGGACTATCCACACTGGGGAGCTCCACGGAGAGAAACTCGGCCTGATGATGCCTTGTTCTAGCATATCACTAATTTGCTTTCGAACCTCTTCCTTATGAATGAATGGGTACCTGTACGATTTGGTATGTATCGGTACGTCATTGGTCGTTTGAATTCGATGTTTAATTTGGTTCGTGAAAGTCAATTTTTGATTTTCACGAAAAAATAAATCTTCATATTCGCGACAAATTTCGAATAAGATGTTTTTTTCTTCTTCGTTCAGATGCGATACGCGAAGGAATTTAGTAATATCTCCAGATATATTTTTAGTAGTCTCAGAATCTATGCTAAAGTGGTTTACTTCTACATAATTGGAAAAAGGTTCTACTTTCAGTGGTTGTTCCAAGAGAAATTCTTGTTCTGAGTTTAGGGAGTTCTCGACTTCAGTTAGACTATACCAGTCATTTGAGTTGTATACTCCTTCATTTACGTAGACTCCTGGCTTGACACTGGTTGTTTTAATATAAATATCTCCGTTCTTAATGTCAACAGGGAGTTTGGCTATGATTTTACAACTTGCAGGAATTGTTATTTTTGTAGACATAAGGTTCGGTTTGAAATAAAGGGGAATAGTGCTAGATCTAGTATTCAAGGTTTTATTAGCAAGGTCGACAGTGGCTCCTAATGCCGATAATGCATCAAGTCCTAGCAAACCGTCGAAATATCTATGGAATTTGAATATCAAATAGGTAATTTCACCGGGATAGTTGAATTCATTGAAATATGGTAGTGTAATTGCTTTACTCAACTGATGTTTATTGAGGATTGTAGAAATAATGGTTGGTTTAATGTCTTTGCAATCTTCGGCGTTGACAAATTCAGGGTTTATGAAAGAAGATGACGAGCCTGTGTCAATAAGGAACTTCAGCGAGCGCCCAAATGGTGACGATATATTTATGTATGGTAGTGCACAACCATGTTTGTTGATATCTACGTATCCGATGGGTTCTTCGAGGCAGTTAAGTGAAAATTTTGGTCATCTATTTCACAATTTTGTTGACATTCAAACTCTTGATCATAGTAATTGGTACTACCTGTATTTACAACATCTAAATTGGCAATTGCATTATTATAATAGGAGTCTAACTGTTGAAAATTTAAATGCTCACTTTCTTGTGGTCTTTCACCACTGGAAATATTAAACATTTCATTGGTGGCAAAATTTGAAGGTCTAGCCTGTCGAAAAAGGTTATAGTTTTGCGGAGTCATTTGCTGTTGTACTTGCTGTCGATTTTGTTTGGAAAATGTTGACCCAATGGTATTTGGTGAAAGTATCTGTTGGACAGAATTGGGTTGGTATGATTGTCGCGTTTGGCGTGTATTGGTTGAACCCAATTCCATTGGTTCAGGTTGATTAAATTGATTTATTCCCGAATGCGAATTATTAGTCTGGTTAATGAATGGACTACAACTAGGTCTTGCAAAGTTTGTATTTTGAGATATGGGTCGGCTAGTGTTAAGGGGATTCATATTGTGTGTGTTTGCCTGTTTGTAACTATGATGAACTTGAGACTGAAATCCCGGACTGTACGAAGTAATGGGTGGTGTAACCGACGGATAAGAGTACCTGACATTTGGCTGAGGGAAAGTGAAATTGGTCGATCGCGCTGAATTTAAATTGGCACGTGAAACAGATTTTTCACAAAAAACTCCTTGTCGCGAATAAAATATATTTTGTTCCTGAATGCAAAACGCGAACGCCATCGCCAGAGTCTTTGGCTTCATAGCTCTTATGGTTGAACCAAGCGGTTCCCTAAGTCCTGACAGGAAGCAATTCAAACACATCTCCGTAAATAGGTCTCTTTTCGAGTTTAATACATTGCTGTCGGTTTCATGAATCTGAACATGGTTTGTCATTGTGGCTAATATCTCGATTATCTCACTATAGAAACGTTCAACTGTTTTGTTAGATTGTTTCATCCCGTAAAGGTCACGAATTAAAGACGTTTCGTTACGTTTATCCGCGTAATGCAGGATTAAGTTTTCTTTAATTTGCGCCCAGTCTAATCGTGTGCCGTACATATTTAATACTTCGTTTGCTGGCCCTTCGATTTTATTTCGTATAGCACGAAGAAGAATATTTCCGTAAGGGGTTCCATCCGTAATAGATATTATAGATATAATTTCTTCAACGTTATTGATAAAATCGAAAAGAAGCCGGGGATTGCCATCGAATTTCGGCAAGTCTTTAATGGCGTCCGGAACACGTAAAGAACTAAGGAGATCGTTAATGGTTACTGTATTATTGGCGGCACCGAGTATACGAGTATTATTATCATTACCGTTATTTTCTAAGGACATATTTGACAAATTTATATAATTAGAAGGTTCCACAAATTCACTCGTTTTACCACTGTCTGAACGCGTTTCTAAAAATCTTCTAGATACCGTAGAGTATGGTTTTCCTGCTTCTTTATATGGCATTAGCAGAAGACACTTTTTATAAAATTTATCAGTGCGATAAATTTTAAAGCGAAAATCTAACCAACTTAAATAACTAACTTAACTTCGATATCCAATTCGCACTATAGATTTAAGTTTTCGAACACGTGGGACAGCATTTGTATTTTTATATGGGATTACTATATTAATAGGTAACACGTAAAAGGAAGGTAGTTATGAAAGGACTCGATATCCAACTTACAAATAAATTGAAAGAACCTCGTTCTTTTCCGATCCAGTATCCTCTTATATAGAGCGTAGATGCCTTTTCGCTACCGTGTTCCTCGGTATATTTTGTAACGTTTTCAAATTGATGACTACTATGTGCCGATATGCTTTCGACTATCTTAGCACCAAATCCAGTTGAAAACAGTTATAAGGTGAAAAGTCTCCAAGACTGCGCCAGTTATGGATCCGAATATGAAAACTGGTTCTTTCAAAAATAAAAGTTTATTGTCTTGCCTCTATGACGATTAATACAAGAATGAGAGTGATTCTACTCAGTTCAAAAAGAAAGTAATTTGCATACATACAAAAGTTGAATTCAATGTTGTTACAATATAGTTCAATATAGTTATTACAATTATAGAGTTGCCGTAATCCGTAAATCCAATGAATTATTTAAATGATTTGATAAAATAAAAATTATTGCATTATAAGATTACATTGAATTACAAAATGAAGCTATTAGACATAATATAGTTGCTGTTGTGGGTGTTGCCATAACTCGCGCACATGGCATTGTTGTTGTAACAATTGTCAAAATCTGATTTTACAGCAACAATGCCATGTGCGCGCTGCGCTGCCCTGCCTACGTCCCAAATGCGGCCGGCCTAACAGCCTGATCTTATGATGGACTGAAGACCGTCATTTGAAAGCTCTAGTGTGTAGCCAAATTGAGATTTTCGTGATACGTGGCCGTCGTGAGTCAGGCCATGAGATCTGCTATCAGTCCGCTTATGGTTACGTCGGGGTACCGAAATAGCGACTAGAAAAACAATGAAGAGACGAAGAGAGACGCTAATTTTCGGTGTGAAATCGAAATAGTGCAATAAGAGGAAACAAATGCGGGAATTTCATTGCTGACAGCAGCAGCGGCATTGCCTGTGTCTTGGCTAATTAGACCGCACGCATTCGCCTTGAGCGAATTACATTGGGGCAGCGGCAGCAGCATCGGCAGCATTACTTTTTTAGCCAGATTTCAAATGCTGCTTTAGTGGCGGGATCTACATATCTGCTGGGGAAACTTTTGAAATTTCAGAAAGAAAAAACGAAATATTATGCATTAAAGTGTCGAACGAAAGCTTTATTTTGACGTTAAAAGTTATAAAACACTTTCGACATTCCCAACAACTATTTTTTTTTTTGCGAAACAATGAAACTCGTAATCTTGCTGCCATAGTTGCTGTCTTCAATGACGCTCGGAAAGCAGAATAGCCAAGACACAGCCGATGCCGCTGCCGCTGCTGGCAATGAAATCGCAAATGTCTAGCTTTATCCTGAAACTTTCATGCACTATTTTGCTCCACATCGTCTTCCATTGTCTCATCCATTATGTACTTCCTTCCTGTAACCGACATTTTTATTAGTTTTTATACTCTAGATGAAATCTGAGAGTATTATAAGTTTGCCACAAAGTTTGTAACGCTAAGAAATAAGGCTCGCAGAAAAAAATGAATGATACAGAAGTTCATATTATCACTCGAATATCTCAAAACCGGATGTCCGTCTGTCCGTCCGTCCGTCCGTGACCTCTCTAGCTCGAGAACGCGTTGAGCTATGAAGTTCAAATTTTGCACACGTTATTTTTGACAAAAAATGAAGGCTAAGTTCGTGAACGGGCTAAATCGCTCCACCCCTTCTACCCCCTCCCATACAAAATGACACATTTTTGAAAATTTACAATAATCAGATTTTCTCAGAAACTATAAAACATATTGCTTTGAAATTTTTAATATATCACTTTTATGATAATTGTAACCTATGTTATAAAACTTATTGTAATCCTCACCCTCCTTCTACCCCCTCCCATACAAACTGCACTATTTCATGAAATACGTTAAGCCAATTTACTCAGTACGTATACAATTTATCGGGCTGAAATTTTGTACTTAACACGTAATTAACAATATCAGTTAGATTCAAAAAAATTAATCGATTACCCTTACTCCGTCTACCCCCTCCCATACAAAATGACACATTTTTGATAATTTACAATAATCAGGTTTTCTCAGAAACTATAAAACATCTTGCTTTGAAATTTTTAATATATCACTTTTATGATAATTGTAACCTACATTATAAAATTTATTGTAATCCTCACCCTCCTTCTACCCCCTCCCATACAAACTGCACTATTTCATGAAATACGTCTTAACGTCTTAACGACTTACGTCTTACGTCTAACGTCTTAACGATGCATCCGAGATTGCAACCAAAATTATTTATTGGCTTTAACCAGGTTCAAATTCATCTAGAGTATTGCATGATTGGGGTTTACCCCAATCGTAGTTCTTTTATGTTTTTTTAAGACGTTTTACATATTCCGTTGTTCCCGGGGAACTGTAAATACGACTGTGAACAGGAAAAATAATTCTCACCATGCGATAACTGTCAAATCTTTTCACGGCGCTGTTGATCGGGGAAAATTTATATTTTCATGTTCACGTTCACGGTGAAGTGTAAAGAGCGCTTTATAGCAAAATTTTACATGTTGTGAATATAACATACATAGAAGAAATGTTAAATGATCTCGAAAATAAAACTCTTGTTAGTACAATCAAGCATAGAATCTATACAATTCGAAATGAGTTGAGAACTATTAGACCTTCGCGAAACAAAAGAGGACTAATCAATATTATCGGTAAAGGTTTCAAATATCTTTTTGGCGTATTAGACGACGATGATAAACAAGAAATTATAGATCAATTAGAAATTAATAACCAGAATAATCGCAATTTAATTATCAGTCAAAATAAACAAGTAACTATTAATAATGAGATACAGACAAATTTAAATCGTTTGCACAAAGAATTTCAAGTAAATTTCGGCATACTTTACAAAGAAGTAAAATCTATTTCAATAGAGATGGTAAAATTGAATAAAATTATAAATGATATGCAAATAACTAATATGTTACACGTGATTCAAGAATATATAGAAAAACTGCAAGATAATATAAGCTCAGCTAAATTAGGAATTATGGCTAGATCAATACTAAATAGCTACGAAATAGATAAATATGATATTTCTTTAGAAAAATTAGAACACATTAAAATAGCAGCCATATATTTTATGATTCTGATATTATTGTTATTGTCATACTTTTACCAATTTTTTCAAAAGAAAACTTTAACAAATTTTTATTATTCCCACTATCCAATAAAAATAGCGAACAATTAAATATTTTGCAGCAAGAAGTTGTAATCATCAATAATACTTTATATAAAATGAATACAATGAATATAAAAAACCTCCATCCTATAGATCAGTGTATACAAAATACTTTCCAACATAAAATTAATAGTGAATGTAAATATAAAATTAATTCTAATTTAGAAATAATTGAAATCAGTAAAGGAAAAATATTACTGAAAAATTTCGGCGGAAAAATACAGCATAATTGTAACGAAAATGAGTACATTCTACAGGGAAATTATTACATCACATTTGATAATTGCATTGTGACAATACTGAACAAAACATTCTCTAATACAGAAGAAGTTGTACATGACCATATCATTGTTCCAAATTATAATAATTTAACATTTGCAACAAAAGAAATAGCATATGAGGAGATAAAGTTAAAACAAATTGAAAATATCAAACGCATAGAAGAATTATATAAAAAAGTTCATTTACATACATTAACTTTTTCTATCTCTGGAATGGTGATATTGTTCATTATCATCGCTACATTTTTGTACAAAAATTGCAAAATAAATTGTATTAAAACACGAGCTCAGGAGAACTCTTCTTTAAAGGATGGTCGAGTTATGTTATATCTCAACGACCGAAGGTTAGGTGATAAGAAATCGACCAACATGAATTTTTCCCAAAAGATAGTTTGACCATAGGTCAAATGTTCTATTCTAGATGATAAGAAATTTTTGTAATGCATCGGGTATAAATGTCAGTTCCGATGCATAGGTTAGCTCAGTTCGATATTATAGCTCTATAACTCTATGTTAAATAAAGTATATTTTTCCATTTCAAAGTCTTGATAGTTTTATCTTAACAAAACTCGCGCGTCGTGTTGCTGGTTGGAGAGTGCTACTCGGCTGCGGTGATAGCGCGCGGCTAGATGGCGGCGCCACAGCCACTCCCCCTCTGGAGTTTGCCTGACTTGAAGGCAACCCTGGAGCTGAACTTGCTGGGGCTTGTACAGCTGGTGGTGTGTCCTGAGCCTCAGGCTCAGGCAGTTGAAAATGGACCCTGCGGGGTGGTCGAATGATATTTGCCTGTGGCTGGTGTGCCAGCAGGTTTGTGGAGATGGTGGCTGGACTGCCGTCGATATCGATAAGGTAGCGACGGTCGTCTAGCCTTTGAAGTATCCTGTGAGGACCTGTATACGGAGGTGTTAGAGGTGGCTTCACTGCAACTATTCGCTTGAAAACATGCGAGCAGGTACGCAGGTTTTCATGCCTGAAAACTTTTGCCTTGATGTGGTGTGCCGTCTGTCTCGGCTGCAGCATCTTGAAGTAGCTTCGTAGGTTTTCCAGGAAGGATGCAGGTGCAACTGGCAAGTTCTACGTAGTGAAAAAGTCTCCTGGGACTCTTATGGAGGTTCCCAACAAGAGTTCTGATGGTGAGGCTTTAAGGTCCTCCTTGTATGCTGTTCTGAGACCTAACAGCACGATTGGTAGAACTTCAATCCATGGCGTTTGCGGTTTGCACATCAGAGCAGCTTTTACGGTCCTGTGCCAGCGCTCAATCATGCCGTTGGACTGTGGGTGGTATGGAGTTGTGCGAATCCTTTCAGCGCCAATCAGCTTCGCCAGGGAGGTGAAAAGTGCTGCTTCAAACTCCATGCCTTGGTCCGTTGTGATTGTGAGAGGTGTGCCAAAAAGTGCAATCCAACCAGAGAAA
Source organism: Chloromyia formosa (assembly GCA_964017055.1). Lineage (NCBI taxonomy): Eukaryota > Metazoa > Arthropoda > Insecta > Diptera > Stratiomyidae > Chloromyia > Chloromyia formosa. The sequence continues at coordinate 48,997,110 of OZ024818.1, forward strand.
AATGCTGCTGCTACTGTATCTGCCTGTTTGTTTTTTAGAGGAATCGCCTGCGGCCACCTGGAAAATCTATCAATTATTGTTAGACAATACCTGTATTCGTTTACCAGGGGCATGACGATGAGGTCGAGGTGAACATGGTTGAAACGAGCTTCTGGGACATCTATGTTGTTCGGCTGATTACGAGTGTGCCTGTGAATCTTGGCTCGCTGACATGGAATACACTCGCGAGCCCAGCGTAGTACTTGTTTTTTTATACCTGGCCAGACGAATTTCTCTTTCAGTTTCCTGCAAGTTTCTCTGCCACTCGGATGAGATGGTCCATGGACTACGTCGAATGCAGTTTTTCTGAGCGACTGCGGCAGGAAGGGGCGTATTACGCCTGACGAGACGTCGCAAAGGACGCGAACTCCTTCGATTTGTAGAGGCTGAAGTTTGAGAGACGTTACCTCTGCGTGTGGCAGCTCTGCATCAGACTCGGCTTGAGCCTCGCTGATTGTTTTTGCGTCGAGTCTGGTCGGCATGGTGATTTCGCAGATCCGTGAGAGTGCGTCTGCGACTGTGTTTTCCTCGCCTGGGATGTGGACAATGCTAGGGCTGAATTGACCTATGTAATCGAGCTGCTGCATTTGCCTTGAAGAAGCTTTTTCTGGACGCTGTTGGAACGCTTTGACCAAAGGCTTGTGATCTGTACGTATGATGAAATCTCTGCCTTCGACGATGTGCTCGAAATGCTTGAGCGTCGCGAAAATCCCCAGAAGTTCTCGATCGTATGGGCTGTAGTTTTTTTCTGCTGGCGACAGTTTTCTAGAAAAAAAACCAAGAGGATGGCGTTTGCCATCAATTAATTGCTCTAACGAACCTCCAATAGCCGTTGACGACGCGTCTGCTGAGAGTATGATGCGTTGTGGCGTTGGCTAAATCTTTTTTCGACGACTCAAAGGCTTCTATGAGCTGCGGAGTCCAATTTATTGGCGTTTTGTCGCGCTTCTTTGCACCAGCGAGTTAGTCGTTGAGCAGCGCTTGAGTTTCGGCTGCGTGTGCGATGTGCGGTCTGAAGTAATTTACGGCTCCCAAGTACCTTTTGAGAACGTACTTTGTTTCTGGTCTTGGCCAGGATAAAATGGCTTCAACTTTCTCCGGCGGCGGCTTGAAACCGTATGAGTTGATCGTGAAACCTAAAAAGATAAGTTCTTCTTTGGCGAACTCGCACTTATCCCAGTTTATGCGAAGTTTGTTTTCCAAGAGGATGTCGAAAACAGCACGCAGGTGCTCCATGTGCTCCTGTATGCTTGTGCCGAATTGCTTCGTTTCTCTCGCTCTTTTTCATTTCCTCTGATTCTCTCTTCAAAGCCAAGCCTCCATTCAACATAGGCTTGAGAAAAAATGCACGTATCGCTCGATACACATATTGCATTGGATAAGAACGTCATGTAACGGAACGCTCCACACAAATTCAAAGCATATAGTGGAAATGGAGTGCTCTGGAAAAAACGGAACAAACTCTACCTACCAACTGCAACACCCCTCGGATTGATTGGTTCCATACAAAAGAACAGGAGTGGATTGGCGCAACGTGTCGGGACGTTCCGGCAATCGTTCCCGTCTTCTTCCCATACCTGATGGTCCCGTTTTGTTGTTGCTGCACGCAACAACGGTAGTTTCCCAATTCAAACCTAGTTTTGGCTTTGGCTATTGAGGAAGAGGGGAAGAGGGAACTGTTGAATGTTTGTCGAGCCAACTCGCTCGTCACTTGTGCGCGTGCTTCGAAACCTATCGGATGTGCTCGAGAGTGGTGCGCCGCAGCTGGTTGTGATGTGATGTCTCACAGAAACAGACACCACAAGCTGAGTTTACTAGTCACGTACGACGACCCTAAGGGTGATGTGTTATCATCACCCACATCAAACACGGATGCACATCAACCAAATTTTATGGTGTAGCTACCGGATATAGATAACGATCCTTTTCCTTTGCAATTGTTAAACACGTAGATCAATTCTTAGAAGACATGATCACGCGAGTTCGTAAAGTCAATAAATTAAAAGAGGAATATCCGTTTGTGTAGAAATTAACATTTCCATTTGAATTAAATATTAAGAGGCCGAGGTTTCGTAAGATTGGAAGGACCTCAGCCCAGGCAGATTTAAGTGAGAGTTACGCGAGACAACATCCTTTTTGTATTGAACTCCTTAGAGTTTTAGTTTAGTACATTAGTTCACAAACGTGTAAAAATTAATGTTCCTAGTGAGTAACTATTAATTGTTAAATAAAAATAATTTTAATTAATATGTTGAATTCTTATTCCGCAACGGGTAGTAATTATTTGTTGTTTTTTGATAGTTTTTCTCATGAAAAACTTGAATCACGTCACACCCAAACACACGAATAAGTGACAAAGCGACACTCCGCGACGGAGAAAGTGATACACAAGCAGATCACAGTGACAAATTGTTCTCGCTCAAAAGCACCGAGGAAATACGTATTCTTCTCGACGAAAAGCAAGGCGATAAATACAACGAGTCAACACTCCAGCCAGGCGACGAGCAGCAATCTTCAAGGCCAGAAATACATCCGCTAGAGGAAATTCAGTCCGTCGCACGCACACTTAAAGACGCAGAGGAAATCATGTCAACCGAAAATAAAAACAACGATGAAAACGTTGCTGCAGTGACGACGTGCAAACTACCGCAGTTTTGGAGCGACCAGCCACAACTTTGGTTTTATCAAGTTGAGTCCGTATTCCAGGTAAATAGAATAACGAAAGACGAATCTTAATACCACTTAACAATAGGCGCCCTAACTGGTGAAGCGCTAAAAGAAATCACAGATATTTTAGCCACGCCACCCGAAAAAAATAAACATCAGGCGCTAAAAGATCGTATTCTCACTCGTTTTGGCGACTCAGCAGAGAAAAAGCTAGAGATGATGCTGAACCGACTCGAACTCGGAGACAAAAAACCGTCACAGTTGTACAGGCAAATGGCAGATCTAGCAGGCACAAATGCTTCCGAAGATCTTTTGAGGGTCAAATGGCTCGCTCTACTTCCACAAAACGTGCGCCACATTTTGAAAATTTTCAAAGCGGGAAGCACAGGAGCTACTCGATGCAGCAGACGCCATTATTGACACACCAGCCTCGCCTTCGTCGTTTGTAGTAAGTTCAAATCCACAAGTTCTTGCAATCCAAGATCGCATGCCAGATTTCACAGAGATCAAAAACTTATTGACCCAACTCATCGCAGTTTCGAGAGACATCCTGACGCGGGTAAAAGAAACCAACTACAACATGCAGCGACAGCCAAGGTCGTCAGATAAAGACAGAAACAAGGGACGAGGACGCTCAAACTCAAGGCCACGTCCACACACAAATGGAGTTTGTTACTACCACCACCGTTTTGGAGCAGCAGCCACACGTTGCAATCTACCATGTAGTTTCTCCAACCAAACCAACAGCAACTGCCTTTGGGAAACCGATAGAGCTGCTGCCTGGCCAAGTACTAAGCAGCAGCCCAGCCTCCAATCAAACTTCAGAAAGCAGCAGTACCTCCGACAACCAAACCTCAAAAATCAGCACCCAGACCGTCGCTCAAACGTCACCAAGCAAATCATGGGTAGAAAATCGTTTACGTGTCTACGACCGATCATCCGGCGTACGCTTCCTGGTTGATAGCGGATCAACCGTGTCAATTTTGCTACACATAGTGGGAGGCAGCAGAGGACAACAAGCAGAACCTTCTCTAGCAGCAGCAAATGGGTCAACCATCCGCACATTTGGACGAAAAGCAGCATATCTGGACAGAACTCCTGGGCGGAGGACAACGACGATGGACACTCTTTCCTTGGACAAAATCTTCACGTGAACAATCCACCCACACACCTCGGGAAAATTCTTTTCATCGGAATTTCGGGTGATTTCTCAGCAACTCGCTGGCAGGGAACACAACGGATCGGGGTTGAAAGTTGTCGGTACGACACGCACAAACCACCGGCTGGCGAAAAAAGAACCGACCACACGGAATCTCTCGAATCGCTGGGACGTTTTGCTTGCTCGCTTGGCAGCAGGGCGTGATTCGTTGGCAGCAAAAGCGGACACGCTTTTCGTTTCTGTAGTGGGTCGATGGTACTGCCGTCGGAAGCAGTGTGGCTAGTAGGCTCCTTTGAGGAAAATACTGCTACGCTGCTTCTGCCAGCAGTATAATCGTCCTATAAATACAAATAGATTGAGGTTGTTGTCTGCGCTACAAACGCAGCTGCCTGAATTAATTTATAGCAGCAGAGGTTGCATCGACAGCAGCGACTGTGTCAGCACGAAACGAAATTTTTGTCGTTCGCCAATATGGGAATTACAAATTTTCTCATTGTTCTGCGAAAAACAAATAGTTGATGGGAATGTTGAAAGAGTCTTATAATCTTTGACAACCAAACTAACCTTTTGTCCGACACCTACTGCTAAAATCTCCTTTCTGCATTCCGACATTTCAAAAAAAGTTTCTCCAGCATGCCAATAGATCCCGCTGCAAACGCCGCACGAAATTCGCGAAGTTCGCGATCGGGGCGAACTTCAGGGTGAAAAAAAAGGCGGAAATGAACAGTCAAAAACGTGTGGAGGGGAGTTCATTTGGAGAAGTGGTGCAGTGCGGATGTCTAGAGAGGCGACAACGAGTTGGGACTCGGTACGACGAATTGAGGCGGATTGGATGCTGGCGGAGGTTTTTCCCAACCTTTGTAGAGGAGAGATACAGCGGAAAGCAACGATTCTCGCAGAAAAGTAACCGTGGATGGTGATGGATGGTTAAACGTATTTATACGTCCGCGTATGTAGGTATATTTTAAATTGAACGTACGGTATCGTAATTTGAGGATTACGGAGAGGGTACTGAAAGACGAGGCCGTTTAGTTGATAACCCAACTTTTGGTATGTATGTCTCAAAGTACCATTTTTCATTGGCGAAGCCATAGAGGTGGTTAGGTGATTTGATGTTGCATCGGCAAATTATTAACGTGACTCGGCGAGTGTGGAAGGATTTTAGCCCAAAAGTCATGCTGGCTTGCGGCACTTGTCAATCTTTTGGTTCTGAAAGGGCTCCGTCTAAGATTTGCCCCAGATAAAGAGACTCGCTAAATATAGGTCAAGTTGGAGACATCGACCCCACACGACTCCTTACGAAGATTTTTATGTGTACCGGGAAATTTCAGGCGACAAGAAGTCGGAACAGAAGTTGGAACTACCCAGCCAAATCCAAACTTGCGTGAAGACCCTATTTTCCCTTCTATGCGCGGGTGGTATTACTCCTTTCTGGGTGTCATCCTATTTATGAAGCCCTAACCACGAACTACAAAATCCAAATCCTGATTTCGTATTGGGATCATACAGCTACACACGCATGTTTATATGGTTTCTGCTGGGTTACACAATCTGTATGGCAAGGTACAGTGTCACCAACACATTTTATTGGTGGTAAGGACGAAGCAAATTTATGGCAGATATTATCCAAAGGCTCAGTTATGAGTTATGTTTCCCGTACTATAATTGGCCGGGAACCGTACGTGTGCCAGCGTGTTGTCAGGATGCCCATAAAGTGGTTTAACTCCTCGGACGAAGTGTCGAACGCCCACCTCTGAAGAGCTAGCAGACAAGTTTGCTTACCTTTAAGCTTAAGGATTTTCGGGATGATACGTACATATTATTCTTTTTGTGGTATTGATTATTTGTGAGTCGAGTTTGTGAGGTGATGGAAGGCGGTCGACGGAGTCCGGTTGGGGAATCGAGTGAACTGTTACTGGAGGAATGGGGTGTTTAAAAATGGTTTTATTGGGGATTTGAGAAAGGGTTTTGCGATCGGCCAAGTGCCCGGTCGGTTTATACTCTTATGTAAGGTTTAAATATCGAAGACGCGTTAGTTTGAAACACATTTGAAATTGAATTATTATTATAATAAACATGTATATGATTTATTATATGGATTGGTAAGCGTAACGTATGTCGGAATCAGAGAATACTGTTTGGATACATAGTAGCGGGTTGCTGGTACACACATTCATACATGCAAACTGACATATGCTTAATTGATTTTGTGGTTCTTTGTGTTATAAACGGATCTACACGGTAAGAGATTTGGTGCCCTCTTGTTTTATTGGAAATTATTATAGGGAGCCGAAGTTGGGTTCAGATGCGAAAGGTGTCACTACCTTTCTTTACACCTTTTTTTTTCTATATACTGAACTTTTTCTTCTGCTACTTTCAATCGAGAGATGTACAGTATTTGTTTTGTATTTTTTTTTCTACCCAACTATATTTGCCAAATCCGCAAGTACGAAGGAATATACGTTTGAATTGTTGTTACGAATATCCGAATATGAAAACTAGAGTTTCGGAATACATACATGCATACTCGTGCAAATGTACCTTCATCTGTTATCGCCACAAATTTAAAGTGCAAGATTTGGAAATATTGGGGATGAAACACGTTTGAATTCCCTTCAACTCTTGGTCAGACAAATCAATTTGTATTCCTCCTATAATTTCGGCAGTTGTTTTTTTTTCATTCATTCAACTTCCCTCATCTCACTCCGCCTTGTTTTGTTTATTTCTTTATGAGGGAAACAGGATTGCATTTTTTTCAATGTTTTGGTACTCTCCGACAAATACGCACTGTGAGCCTTAATAGTGTTTTATTGTGTAATTGGTGCGCACCAGCCAGACTAGACGACTTGCATCTAATAATACAAATTCTCGCGGTTAACTATTTTTGCTATATTGTTTTTTTTTTGCAATAAAATTTCATGAACGTAGTTCCGAGTTTGGAGACGGGTTTGATCTGATTTTTTTTTGCACACGAGTATGAACATTATTTTTTTATGAGGCTTAAATTCCGATATGTACTCAGAATTTTGATTGAGAAAGTGATCAGGAAGAGTTGTATGTATATCATTGTCTTGCGCAGCGGGGCGGTTATATTATGAAACGTGTTTGTCCTTCAGGAGTTTTTATATGATTTTATAAATCCCCGCGATACATCGGTATAAGTTTTCTTTTCTGACGTATCTGAAGACACACCCACACATAAAGAGGAATGTCGTTCCATTTCAGAAATAATAGTATCATGAAAATGCATAGTGTCTTAATAATTACCACAACAACAAAGTCCTAATAGAAATTATCTTATTTTATATTATATAAATTTGAGTAGATTATAAGTTTTCTGGTGTTATATTCATTTTTTTGCATTTGAAAAAAAAAAATAATAATAATAATAAGATTTAAAATATACATAGCAAAAAAAAAAAATAAGCGCGATTAGAACTTGGATTTTCGTTTTTTTTTGTATACGCGCTTAGCATGCCCATGAAGGGCTAGAGACAGATTTTTTCTCCTTCTCCTCTCTCTCTCGCCCATGAATTAATGTTAAGAATAGGGGGTTTCTAACTTTTTAGGCGCCCGAAACCCATGGCTGGGAGGGCAAGGTAACGTAACGGGCAGACGTGCGATACCTTCTTTTGTTAATGATGGAGGAGGCCGGTGACTGCCGTGCATATCCCACCCCACTACTCCCGACAGCTGAGCTGGTCTGCCAGCGCACGTCACAGGTAGTCCTCCGGAGAGTGGTTCGTTGACACTTGGTGTCCTATAGGCCTTCACGGCCATACCAACCCTCGTCCTCCGATCTCCATTATTACATTTCCTTCGCGTGCTTATGGCGCGCGCAACACCTGACAACACCCAACTGGCGGCGGAACGCGTGGCAAACGTTTTCTGTATCCGTTTTCAGACGAATTGGCTACGAATCGACGGGCTGCTGCGGGAATTTCTGTGGCACTCGGGAGATCGCGGATTGCATCCGTGAACGGAAGAAAACTTCACACCCTCAAGGGCGGCAATGGCGGGTCACTCCTCGCCGTTCACCTCCAACTCTCCTCACAGCTCAAAAACGCAACACGAACATCGCAGCAGCAGCACACGTCCGACCTTCACGAAAGTGCCATTCCAACAATGGAATTTGACAGACGTCTTGGCGCGATCACATCTCTTCGAAACGCCAACCATCCGGAGTCGTTGCACTCCTCCTCAAAAAGATGGCCGCCGCGTACGTTTACACGAATACGATTAAAACACAAAAATGCCCATTTTTAAAAATTGTAACGACTTTTCACAAATATAAATGATTTGTAGATAATAGGTCTCTACAAGTTAGTATCTGAGAATAACAAGGAAAAACACCCGATTTTGCATGGTATAAACAACAAACTTTATTACTTTGGTTCTTTGTGTTACAAAATGTCACCAAGATATGTTATCTGCTTTAGACGCGGACCTCAACTGGACTGTACTTGGGTTTATGTTATGTTAGAAGTCGGGTCGCAGTGTTAATCGCTGCTTGCGCGCGCGTCGTGTTGCTGGTTGGAGAGTGCTACTCGGCTGCGGTGATAGCGCGCGGCTAGATGGCGGCGCCACAGCCACTCCCCCTCTGGAGTTTGCCTGACTTGAAGGCAACCCTGGAGCTGAACTAGCTGGGGCTTGTACAGCTGGTGGTGTGTCCTGAGCCTCAGGCTCAGGCAGTTGAAAATGAACCCTGCGGGGTGGTCGAATGATATTTGCCTGTGGCTGGTGTGAGGGGTTATCGTCAGCAACATAACCTGGTACCAGCAGGTTTGTGGAGATGGTGGCTGGACTGCCGTCGATATCGATAAGGTAGCAACGGTCGTCTAGCCTTTGAATTATCATGTGAGGACCTGTATACGGAGGTGTTAGAGGTGGCTTCACTGCAACTATTCGCTTGAAAACATGCGAGCAGGTACGCAGGTTTTCATGCCTGAAAACTTTTGCCTTGATGTGGTGTGCCGTCTGTCTCGGCTGCATTATCTTGAAGTAGCTTCGTAGGTTTTCCAGGAAGGATGCAGGTGCAACTGGCAAGTTCTGCGTAGTGAAAAAATCTCCTGGAACTCTTATGGAGGTTCCCAACAAGAGTTCTGATGGTGAGGCTTTAAGGTCCTCCTTGTATGCTGTTCTGAGACCTAACAGCACGATTGGTAGAACTTCAATCCATGGCGTTTGCGGTTTGCACATCAGAGCAGCTTTTACGGTCCTGTGCCAGCGCTCAATCATGCCGTTGGACTGTGGGTGGTATGGAGTTGTGCGAATCCTTTCAGCGCGAATCAGCTTCGCCAGGGAGGTGAAAAGTGCTGCTTCGAACTCCATGCCTTGGTCCGTTGGCATTGTGAGAGGTGTGCCAAAAAGTGCAATCCAACCAGAGAAAAATGCTGCTGCTACTGTATCTGCCTGTTTGTTTTTTAGAGGAATCGCCTGCGGCCACCTGGAAAATCTATCAATTATTGTTAGACAATACCTGTATTCGTTTACCAGGGGCATGACGATGAGGTCGAGGTGAACATGGTTGAAACGAGCTTCTGGGACATCTATGTTGTTCGGCTGATTACGAGTGTGCCTGTGAATCTTGGCTCGCTGACATGGAATACACTCGCGAGCCCAGCGTAGGGCTTGCTTTTTTATACCTGGCCAGACGAATTTCTCTTTCAGTTTCCTGCAAGTTTCTCTGCCAATCGGATGAGATGGTCCATGGACTACGTCGAATGCAGTTTTTCTGAGCGACTGCGGCAGGAAGGGGCGTATTACGCCTGACGAGACGTCGCAAATTATCCGTCCAATTTATTGGCGTTTTGTCGCGCTTCTTTGCACCAGCGAGTTAGTCGTTGAGCAGCGCTTGAGTTTCGGCTGCGTGTGCGATGTGCGGTCTGAAGTAATTTACGGCTCCCAAGTACCTTTTGAGATCGTACTTTGTTTCTGGTCTTGGCCAGGATAAAATGGCTTCAACTTTCTCCGGCGGCGGCTTGAAACTGTATGAGTTGATCGTGAAACCTAAAAAGATAAGTTCTTCTTTGGCGAACTCGCACTTATCCCAGTTTATGCGAAGTTTGTTTTCCAAGAGGATGTCGAAAACAGCACGCAGGTGCTCCATGTGCTCCTGTATGCTTGTGCCGAATTGCTTCGTTTCTCTCGCTCTTTTTCATTTCCTCTGATTCTCTCTTCAAAGCCAAGCCTCCATTCAACATAGGCTTGAGAAAAAATGCACGTATCGCTCGCTACACATATTGCATTGGATAAGAACGTCATGTAACGGAACGCTCCACACAAATTCAAAGCATATAGTGGAAACGGAGTGCGAAAAAACGGAACAAACTCTACCTATCAACTGCAACACCCCTCGGATTGATTGGTTCCATACAAAAGAACAGGAGTGGATTGGCGCAACGTGTCGGGACGTTCCGGCAATCGTTCCCGTCTTCTTCCCATACCTGATGGTCCCGTTTTGTTGTTGCTTTTCAATTCAATTCAAACCTAGTTTTGGCTTTGGCTATTGAGGAAGAGGGAACTGTTGAATGTTTGTCGAGCCAACTCGCTCGTCACTTGTGCGCGTGCTTCGAAACCTATCGGATGTGCTCGAGAGTGGTGCGCCGCAGCTGGTTGTGATGTGATGTCTCACAGAAACAGACAACACAAGCTGAGTTTACTTCGCACTGGCTATCTCGAACTTGGAAACATTTCAGAAAAGTTTGAGATATCGTTGAGATTGGAAGTGTGCGTCGAGAACTTGGTTCAAGTTAAGTAATAAAAGTAAGAGAGTGCAGCGAATGGTGACAGTAAATTTTCTTTGTTTTCTCACGTGTTACGCAAAACAGTCGGAATTACGGGAAGTGCATGAACGTACGTTGTGAGATGTGTGTTTAACTTCAAACAGAAAATAACGTTAGTTAAATATTGCGCTCGAAAGTGTACTACGAGCATCTAACAACAAACATAATTATAATACAATACATGCAGAATTATCTACATACGTACAAAACGGACCAGCCTGAACGCATAATTTACCGTAAAATTGTTTTTTTAACGGTCATTTGATAATGCTTTCTTTTGCCCCCACATGTCACGCATTTTTACATGCCGTTTTGCCCCCCGTTGTTGGACTATCGACCCGAAAAGTCCCGGTTTCGGACAATTGGCGCCAACTGTAGTGCGATGGATACATTCTGGGACACCCAAGGAAATTTGTTATCCGTTGGAATACGTTGATTTCCTGTTAGTTCCACTATGCGGTGAATCGCCGTCAAAGGAGGACGACGACGAATGCAGTTGGTAGAGAGTTCTTGTCACAAATAATAATTTTGTCGGACTTTCAATTTCCTTGCGTAGCTAATATGTGACATGTGCATATTGTCACGCAACGACGCAGATGTTGGTTGGAGTGGATCGTGCTAGCAAGTAACGGAAATGGACGTTTTCGCCGCTAGTTTCGTTTGTGACATGTAAGTAAAAACAAACGTTGTATTGCATGTTGTAACCGTGAAAAAGTGAAAATTTGAAGAGTGTGAAATTTGTGTTCGGTACACTGTGATATGTACAAGTAGGTAGTTCTATTTTCTATGCCTAATTTTGAAATTCGCGGCTGCGACAGAAATTCATTAGGTGCAGTATCTTCCAATTGTTACTCGAATGCTAGAGAGATACCGTAATAGATTCGGTAACAGTGGATACGGTGGCACAGTATCGTTTTAAAAATTGTTGAAAACTGCATATTACTATCAAACGAAAGGTATTCGAAAACAGCCCGAATGGCGTAGATACTGCCGTTTTTGGGATATCTTCCTCTGCAACCGGGATCTGGAAGTCTCTCTTTAGATCTATTTTTGAAAAAATTGTTTTTTCGTGCAATTGCAGGAGTTGATCGTAGGTTCGAGAAAACGGGTATCTGTCTGGCACTGTTTGTGCGTTGAGATTCCGGTAATCGCCTGTCGCTCGAAATTTTCCGGACTTCGTTGGTGCCATGTGAAGAGGGCTTGCGTACTGGCTGTTTGATGGCCTGATTATGTTTAATTTCTGCAGAGTTGTGTACTCTGCTTTGGCAGTTTTGAGCTTTTCGCCGATTAGCTTGCGGGGTCTGCAAAACACCGGTGGACCAGTGGTCACTATGTGATGCTTTACACTGGCTGATGGTCCGGTGATTAGCCCTTCGTTTGCAACGAAGCGTTTGAAATAATCTGCAACCATAACTTCGAGATCTTTCTGATGCCCGGTTGTTGGATCTTTGATTGGTGAAAGCGCAGAGATGGTGTGGACGAGAGTCTTCTTGATCTCTCCAGGAGTAGAAAAAAGAGTCGTCTCGTCGATAAGGCGTCGCCTCTTGAGATCTGGCAGAAGGCCGTAATACGAAAGGAAATCTGCTCCTAAAATAGGTACCTTCACGTCTGCAAGAACGAATGACCATGCGAATTGGCGGCCGAGACCTAAGTCCAGATATGCTGCTTTTCGTCCAAATGTGCGGATGGTTGACCCATTTGCTGCTGCTAGAGGAAGTTCTGCTTGTTGTCCTCTGCTGCCTCTCACTATGTGTGGCAAAATTGACACGATTGATCCGCTATCAACCAGGAAGCGTACGCCGGATGATCGGTCGTAGACATGTAAACGATTTTCTACCCATGATTTGCTTGGTGACGTTTGAGCGACGGTCTGGGTGCTGATTTTTGAGGTTTGGTTGTCGGAGGTACTGCAGCTTTCTAAAGTTTGATTGGAGGCTGGGTTGCTGCTTAGTACTTGGCCAGGCAGCAGCTCTATCGGTTTCCCGAAGGCAGTTGCTGTTGGTTGTAGTGATGGGCGAAAGGGCTAATTTTAGTTAGCTGTTAAATCTGTTAATGATACTATCGATTAGTAGCTAAAAATAACAGCTAAATCTGCTAACTGTTAATTTTGTTAAGGATATATTCAAACCGGACTAAATAACTTAATTTAATGTTAGATACATGCAGGTACCCACATTAAATAATATAATTTTATTAAAATTTTAAAAGTTCTTCTTTTTGTCATAAGGATCTAGACGTCATATTGACACATTAGGTTGCTTGGTGTAGTTCGTAAAGAACATAATAAAGATGATCTATCTATTCCGAGATCTGTCTGTCTGTTTTCTTTCACCTAGTTTAAGAAGGCCTGAGGTACCGTTACTTGGGAAGACAGGCCAAGCCTGGATTGGTCGGAACGGAATAGATAGATCATCTTTATTATGTTCTTTACGAACTTTGTCGGACTTTCAATTTCCTTGCGTAGCTAATATGTGACATGTGCATATTGTCACGCAACGACGCAGATTTTGGTTGGAGTGGATCGTGCTAGCAAGTAACGGAAATGGACGTTTTCGCCGCTAGTTTCGTTTGTGACATGTAAGTAAAAACAAACGTTGTATTGCATGTTGTAACCGTGGAAAATTACGTTAAATTGCACGGAAATGAAAAAAAAGTGAAAATTTGAAGAGTGTGAAATTTGTGTTCGGTACACTGTGATATGTACAAGTAGGTAGTTCTATTTTCTATGCCTAATTTTGAAATTCGCGGCTGCGACAAAAATTCATTAGGTGCAGTGTCTTCCAATTGTTACTCGAATGCTAGAGAGATACCGTAATAGATTCGGTAACAGTGGATACGGTGGCACAGTATCGTTTTTAAAATTGTTGAAAATTATTATTTGTGACAAGAACTCTCTACCAACTGCATTCGTCGTCGTCCTCCTTTGACGGCGATTCACCGCATAGTGGAACTAACAGGAAATCAACGTATCCCAACGGATAACAATTTTCCTTGGGTGTCCCAGAATGTATCCATCGCACTACAGTTGGCGCCAATTGTCCGAAACCGGGACTTTTCGGGTCGATAGTCCAACAACGGGGGGCAAAACGGCATGTAAAAATGCGTGACACGTGGGGGCAAAAGAAAGCATTATCAAATGACCGTTAAAAAAAAACAATTTTACGGTAAATTATGCGTTCAGGCTGGTCCGTTTTGTACGTATGTAGATAATTCTGCATGTATTGTATTATAATTATGTTTGTTGTTAGATGCTCGTAGTACACTTTCGAGCGCAATATTTAACTAACGTTATTTTCTGTTTGAAGTTAAACACACATCTCACAACGTACGTTCATGCACTTCCCGTAATTCCGACTGTTTTGCGTAACACGTGAGAAAACAAAGAAAATTTACTGTCACCATTCGCTGCACTCTCTTACTTTTATTACTTAACTTGAACCAAGTTCTCGACGCACACTTCCAATCTCAACGATATCTCAAACTTTTCTGAAATGTTTCCAAGTTCGAGATAGCCAGTGCGAAGTAAACTCAGCTTGTGTTGTCTGTTTCTGTGAGACATCACATCACAACCAGCTGCGGCGCACCACTCTCGAGCACATCCGATAGGTTTCAAAGCACGCGAGTTACACCTTGTGTTACACCCTGTCCCCAAAATCCTACAGTTACATCCTGTCCTCCTATAACAACCAAATTCTCTAAACCCATCAACTTAGTTAATGACATCATGCATGCCCATCCAATGTAATCGTCACTTCCAATAATAATATTTTTGCCATTACCAAAATGCATAAAAATCTAACAATTATCAATCAACACGTTTTGACAATTTCAATTAGCGAAAACGATCTTAATTTCTAAAGAACAAAGCCATCAGCACGTTTTGGCAATTTCAACGTAAAGAATATCAATTGCATACTCATTTAGATCCAGATTAGTATATAAGGGCTAAGCTCCAGTTTATTAAGTTAGTCTTATATTAGCCAGTCGAGAAGTCTGTCTTTGTGTTTTTGAATTTTAATAAAAACTAATTACACTTAACTTGAGTTTCTTCTAAAGATTCCGCGGAAGGAAATTATTTTTTTCCCAGTTAGTGTTTTAGGATTTATAACTGGCGCAGTCGTGCGGATTTTTGTTGGAAAACAACTTAGATCAAGAATCAAATCGCGGATCCACTAAGTACATTGTACAAGGATCAAACGTTAATATTTTAAAGTTGGTGCAGTAAAAGAATTTGAGCGAAGATCAAATTCCACCGTAACAATTCTAAAAACTAAAAATCTAACAATTTTCTTGATTCAAGAAAGGTCATACGAAAAGTATACAAAGACCTAGTACTGAAAAAAGATATAATTAAAAGTGTGTGAAAACCAAATTTATCTTACGACGTAAGAAGGGCTCTACGAAAAGTAGTAAACTTGGTATTGAAGTAAGATAAATTAATAGTGCGAAGCTGTTTAATCCAATAAAAGGAACCAGACCACATAAAACACATTGACTAAAGACAAAAACAACGATCATCAAAAATGGCTAATGCTGAAGGAAATTTACCAAACCTCCCCTTGGATTTGTCATTTGAAGACCTCTTGAAGGAAGCTAGAAGACTACCCATCTATAATGGAAACAACAAAGAATATGCCTTAACCTCTTGGATCAGCGAAGCAAACACAATACTGTCATTAACACCACCAGGAGATCATACAGCATACGTATTCCGACTTATACTCAACAGATTACAGGGACATGCACGAAATACGATACAAAAAATACAGGACCCAACGTGGGACAACATCAAACGCATCCTAGTTTCAACATATGGCATCAATGAGAGTTACAGTAGCATAGTAAACCAAATTCATAAGGTAGGTGTAAGTAACATTGAAAATATGTACCACAAATTAAATGGTTTTCTGAATCGGTTAAATATAAAGTTCATACAAGACCCAAACCAACATCTTAACGCTGAGTTTAACCCCGTTCGTAATGAAGGACTTGTACTAAATAAATTTAAAAGTCTGATACCCGAGTATAAAATGTTTTTAATTGAATCGAGAAACATCCAAACATTAGATCAAGCTTACCACCTTCTAAGAGAATTGCAACAAAACACTAACGAATCAAATAATAATGACCACCATCATAATTCACCTAAAAATCATAAACATAATAACCGACATAACACACCAAATAATTACAATAGAAATAGTAATACTAATAATTATAATCATAATCACAGACATAATCAAAATAACTACAATAACAACAACTACAACCATAGAAATAATCAGAATTATCCCAATAATAATTATTATCATAATCGAAACTACGATAACAATCGACAATACCGAAGTAATAACTACAATCGCAATAGGAATCATAACAATCAAGCTGAACGAATGCAAGTTGATGGTTCTGATAGATCCCGTCAGAGACAGAATCAAAACAATCAAGTTGAGCAAATGGACACAAATTTTCAAATACCTGCCTCGGAAACTATTTACCCTTAATCAATTTAAAAATCGAAGACGAAATCATACCCACATTAATCGATACTGGTGCATCCACTTCAAGTATACATATGAACTGTCTGAAAACTCTAAAAAGAGAAGAATTAGCTAACCCCATCCCCATAATTGGTTTAGGAGGAGCTACCCTTGTAAGATATAAACTTAAAACCAGTATGCCTGAAGAATTCAACCTACCCGAAAATCACAAAATAATGTGGAATATAATGAACTTTGAAAATAAATCTTTCAAAGCAGTAATAGGACAAAATTTATTACGACCACTTAATGCAACCATAAACCTAGGTGAAGGATATCTCGAAGTCAATAATAGAAAGTTAAATTTCACGTATGCTATACCCAGCGAACTTAACTTCCAAAACGAAATTGAGACCCCCAACTCTACAAAAAATGTATTATCTAATGCCTTAAACAGCGAAGAAACAAAAATTGTAGAACGAATCCTCAAAGAATATGAAGATTTGTTTTATAAAGAAGGTAGCAATTTAACATGCACAACACAAACCAAGCATGAAATCGTTACCAAAACAAACAAACCCCTTTATTCTAAGGTATATCGATTTCCACAAGTACACGAACAAGAAGTTGCCACCCAGATTGAGGATATGCTTAAACAGGGAATAATACGACCCTCAACATCCCCATATAATGCACCCATTTGGATAGTACCCAAAAAACTAGATAATTCAGGAAAAACTAAGTGGAGAATTGTTATTGATTATCGAAAGCTAAATGAAGAGACAATCGAAAATAAATTCCCCATTCCGAATATCGATTCTATATTTGATAAATTAGGGAAAGCCCAATACTTTACCACTTTAGACCTTGCCAAGGGATTCCATCAAATTGAAGTTAATGAAAATGACCAATTCAAAACCGCATTTTCAACACCACAAGGCCACTACGAATTTATCCGTATGCCTTTCGGACTAAAAAATGCCCCAGCGACCTTTCAACGCATGATGAATGAAGTCCTTCAAGAATTCATAAACAAAATCTGTGTAGTTTATCTAGACGATATTCTTATCTTTGCAACCTCCCTACAAGAAATGGAAGTTAATACAAGAAAAATCTTACAGGCACTCAGAAAGTTTAGACTGAAAATCCAAATTGATAAATGCAAATTTTTTGCAAAGGAAACTGACTATTTACGACATATACTCTCAGTAGACGGTATCAAACCCAATCCCCAAAAAATAGATACAATTAAAAATTTGAAAATACCAGACACTGTAAAGAAAATAAAATCATTTCTTGGAATGACAGGCTATTATAGAAAATTCATAAACAATTACGCCAAAATTGCCTCCCCATTGACTGATGCTCTGAAGAAAAACAATAAAATCAATATTGATGACCCCAAATACATCGCAGCCTTCGAGAAACTGAAAGACCTTATCACAAACTACCCAATACTGAAATATCCAGACTTCAAGCAAAAATTCCTTTTAACAACAGACGCCTCCGATAAAGCCATTGGTGCCGTCCTTTCACAACACGGACATCCTATCTCCTTTGCAAGCAGAACCCTAAATGACCATGAGAGAAATTATTCTACGATAGAAAAAGAGTTATTAGCAATAGTATGGTCCACTCAGTATTTCAGACCATATCTATATGGTGTAAAATTCGATATAAGAACTGACCATAGACCTTTAGTATGGTTAAATAACCTCAAAGAACCGAACAGTAAAATGCAACGATGGAAAATAAAATTAAATGAATACAATTATAACATAGAATATTTAAAAGGAAAAGATAACAAAATAGCAGACTTTCTTAGTAGAATTAATATAGATAATCATGAAATCAATGTCAATTTCGGAAACAATGAAGCAAGAAGCGATATCGTAACTATCCATTCAGCAAATGAGGACCAAAACGATTTTATACCGATCAGAGATGGAATAGTAAACATCTACGGAACACAAATAATAATAACAAAAAAAAAACCAAAACCAATAAAAACAATAAATAGAAGAAGGAAAATCTACATAGACGAATCAGACATTAAGAGCGAGAACTTGATTAAAGACATCTTAAGGCGATATATACCCGAAAAAGGATCTATAGGAATCTATTGTGAACTAACAGACCACCATTGGAACAAAATCCAACTAGCAATAATAGAACTCTATTCAAATAACAGCGACCTCAAATTTGTAAAATGCACACATCATGCAGTCGATCTTTTAAACGAGGAGCAGTGTTTCGAAAAAATCAGCGAGGTACATGAAAAAGGAAACCATCGTGGAATAACAGAAAATTATGAAGAGATAAAAAACGTATACTACTATCGCGGCTTAATAAAAGTAATAACAAAATTTATAAATAATTGTGATACTTGCAATCTAGCTAAATACGACCGTAACCCTGTGAAACCAGAATTCAAGCTTACTGAAACCCCCACAGATATAAACCAAATAGTGCACATTGATATATTCTTCATAGGCAAAAAACAGTTCTTTACCGCCATTGATAAATTTTCTAAACATCTTTATACCAAAGAAACCCTTGACAAAAACTCATTAACATTTATAAATCTAATTCGCGAAAGAAACGCTATTCTAGGAAAACCAATCAAAATCATTGCCGAAAACGAGTTTAACATGATCAACATTAAAGATTACCTAAGGAAAGAAGGAATAGAAATACATTTTTCATCACCTAAAGCACATACAGGAAACTCAGACATGAACAGATGTCACAGTTCCTTGATAGAACAAATTCGAGTACTTACTATAACGCATCCGGAAATGAATATAGTTGAAAAGACTCTATACAGAATATTACAACAATACAATCCATTCAAGCACACAATATAAACCCATAAATACGCTATACGGTCAAAGTAACAAAGAAAAAATTCGAAAAACACTACAAGAAAAGAAACTAAAATGGATAACATATTCCAATAAAAACCGGGAACCACCACAAGATGTACCAACTAATAAAGTATTCATAAGAAATTATGCTAATGAACGACATAAGGAACAACCCAAATACCGCAAGGAACAAATAATCAAGGATAAGGATGATAATATAATATTAATCAAAAATAATAAACCCAAGAATAAAATACACCCCAATAGAATAAAAAGAATAAAGAAATTTTCTTCACAATCAACAAACGACATAATTACTCCCATAAATAACACCCAAGAAGCTATAATCGAAAAAGCCTTAAATGAAGGACCATCGAATGAAGTATTAATTACAAAATTCAATCTTAGTATAACTCGAGACGATATCAACACATTAAAAGACGATTCGTGGCTCAACGACCAAATCATTAACTTTTACATGAATTTAATTGCGGATAGAAGCAGGCAAAATCCGGAGTCCTTACAAAAAGTATATACAATGAACACATTCTTTGCCCCACGTCTTTTACAATTAGGATACCAAGCAGTTAACAGATGGACCAAGAATACAAATATATTCGCATATGACGTAATACTATTCCCCATACATGTCAATAATTCTCATTGGTGTATTGCTATTATAAATTTCAAAGAAAAAACCATCAAATATTATGATTCACTGAGAAACGACAACAATGACATTTTAGACACCCTAGAAAATTATGTAAAAGCAGAGCACCTCAATAAACATAAAACACCACTCGATATGACTGAATTTATAAAAGAAAACGTTAAAAACACCCCCCTGCAAAATAATGGTAATGATTGTGGAGTATTCAGTTGTATAGTTGCCGAATATATTACTAAGAACAAGAAGCTAGACTTTTCACAAGAAAATATCCCATATTTTAGACAAAGAATGATCATAGAAATTATACAAGGCAAATTACTTTCATAAAATCCCAATGCACTAAAACAATACTATCCTTAAATTTACAGACATTAACAACAACATCCAGACATACCCTACAAGCAATCAATAAAAGCTCAGTAATAACGATAATTTTAGTACTTATATTATTACCTGTTTGTAAAACAGAAATGTCAATAGAGGTAGCACAATCAGATTCAGGAATAATTTTGATAAAAAAGGACCCAGTAAGATTAATTAATGATTATAGAAGAATATACCACCAAATCGACCTAAACCAATACAGACTCGTATTAGAAAATATTTCAAAAGAAGTAGATCTAAATCTTTATACCATTGAAGCAATTAAAACAATCAAAGGAGAATTAAAACTCTTACATTTTGATAAACCCATGGAAAATTCCGATAAACAATCAACAACTTATACATCTACCAAACCTACCACCTATTCCCCTGAGATATCTACGAATATACTATCAAAAACTTGTAAATCAAAATTAGGAAAAACGTCAAGATACATCGAACTGTGTAGGAATGTTAACCAGAAACATAGTAGACACAGAAGAGGATTAATAAATCCAGTAGGAACCGTTTACAAATGGCTTTTTGGAATAATGGACAATGATGACTACGAAGAAATAATGCAACATCTCAAAATAATTGATGCTAACAACCATGCATTGATAGAATCAATGAATAACCAAATACAAATAAATAATGTTTACCAAAATAACTTAAATAAGATAATACTAAATATAAACCAAACTAACAGTCAATACAAAAAATTAACTAACGACATAAATAATACCACAAATTACATTAATAAGATACTGCTAAACATACAATTAAATCGGAACCTGGATTTAATAAAAGATGAACTCGAAAAAATAATAGATAATGTGAATTCAGCAAAAACTGGAATTATGACAAGATCAATACTATCACATGATGAAATAGACACGTACAATCTTTCATTTGAAGAACTAAAAGATATTTCTATTAACGTCCTGATCAAAGATAGTACCATTGTATTTGTTATCAATATACCAGTGCTTACACAACCTTTATTATCATATTATGTAAGAAAAATACCTAATCAAAGATCAGAAACATTAAATATCGACATTAAAAAAGCTGTATTTTATAAAAATTCATATTATAAGTACTCAAAGTACACAAAATCATTAAAACATAAATTAGAATGTAAGAACACTCAATGTATAATCAAAGCAGAAAACCATTCAAATGTAGAAGAAATAGAAAAAGGATTACTTTTACTTACAAACATAAGAGTCACATTAAAACAAAATTGTAATGAAAAACTGTATGAATTAAATGGATCACATGTTATAAGATTTAGCAATTGTGAAATTAAAATCAATAAGAGAACCTTCACAAACGAAGTTAAAGAATTTCAACAAATTTTGATATTGCAACCAATTCAAAACATATCTGGATATAAAATTGAATTAAATTTTGATCAAATGCAACTAGAAAATATAAAAAACCTTGAAAGAATTGAAGAAGTAAAATATACCTATAATAGAAATACTATAACTTTTGGATCAACCCTATTTGTAATTATAATTCTAACAGTAATAACATTTATCTTGTACTTTTATTGGAAGAATAAAAAATCGTCAATTCATATAAACTTAAACAAACTTACCGATAACAAAATTGAAATTCCAACACTTAGCATTGTCGAGGACGACAATGATCTTAAGGAAGGGCGAGTTACACCTTGTGTTACACCCTGTCCCCAAAATCCTACAGTTACATCCTGTCCTCCTATAACAACCAAATTCTCTAAACCCATCAACTTAGTTAATGACATCATGCATGCCCATCCAATGTAATCGTCACTTCCAATAATAATATTTTTGCCATTACCAAAATGCATCAAAATCTAACAATTATCAATCAACACGTTTTGACAATTTCAATTAGCGAAAACGATCTTAATTTCTAAAGAACAAAGCCATCAGCACGTTTTGGCAATTTCAACGTAAAGAATATCAATTGCATACTCATTTAGATCCAGATTAGTATATAAGGGCTAAGCTCCAGTTTATTAAGTTAGTCTTATATTAGCCAGTCGAGAAGTCTGTCTTTGTGTTTTTGAATTTTAATAAAAACTAATTACACTTAACTTGAGTTTCTTCTAAAGATTCCGCGGAAGGAAATTATTTTTTTCCCAGTTAGTGTTTTAGGATTTATAACTCGCGCACAAGTGACGAGCGAGTTGGCTCGACAAACATTCAACAGTTCCCTCTTCCTCAATAGCCAAAGCCAAAACTAGGTTTGAATTGAATTGAAAAGCAACAACAAAACGGGACCATCAGGTATGGGAAGAAGACGGGAACGATTGCCGGAACGTCCCGACATGTTGCGCCAATCCACTCCTGTTCTTTTGTATGGAACCAATCAATCCGAGGGGTGTTGCAGTTGGTAGGTAGAGTTTGTTCCGTTTTTTCCAGAGCACTCCATTTCCACTATATGCTTTGAATTTGTGTGGAGCGTTCCGTTACATGACGTTCTTATCCAATGCAATATGTGTAGCGAGCGATACGTGCATTTTTTCTCAAGCCTATGTTGAATGGAGGCTTGGCTTTGAAGAGAGAATCAGAGGAAATGAAAAAGAGCGAGAGAAACGAAGCAATTCGGCACAAGCATACAGGAGCACATGGAGCACCTGCGTGCTGTTTTCGACATCCTCTTGGAAAACAAACTTCGCATAAACTGGGATAAGTGCGAGTTCGCCAAAGAAGAACTTATCTTTTTAGGTTTCACGATCAACTCATACGGTTTCAAGCCGCCGCCGGAGAAAGTTGAAGCCATTTTATCCTGGCCAAGACCAGAAACAAAGTACGATCTCAAAAGGTACTTGGGAGCCGTAAATTACTTCAGACCGCACATCGCACACGCAGCCGAAACTCAAGCGCTGCTCAACGACTAACTCGCTGGTGCAAAGAAGCGCGACAAAACGCCAATAAATTGGACTCCGCAGCTCATAGAAGCCTTTGAGTCGTCGAAAAAAGATCTAGCCAACGCCACATCGACGTGTTTCCTGCATCCAGAGGCCACCATCATACTCTCAGCAGACGCGTCGTCAACGGCTATTGGAGGTTCGTTAGAGCAATTAATTGATGGCCAACGCCATCCTCTTGGTTTTTTTCTAGAAAACTGTCGCCGGCAGAAAAAAACTACAGCCCATACGATCGAGAACTTCTGGGGATTTTCGCGACGCTCAAGCATTTCGAGCACATCGTCGAAGGCAGAGATTTCATCATACGTACAGATCACAAGCCTTTGGTCAAAGCGTTCCAACAGCGTCCAGAAAAAGCTTCTTCAAGGCAAATGCAGCAGCTCGATTACATAGGTCAATTCAGCACTAGCATTGTCCACATCCCAGGCGAGGAAAACACAGTCGCAGACGCACTCTCACGGATCTGCGAAATCACCATGCCGACCAGACTCGACGCAAAAACAATCAGCGAGGCTCAAGCCGAGTCTGATGCAGAGCTGCCACACGCAGAGGTAACGTCTCTCAAACTTCAGCCTCTACAAATCGAAGGAGTTCGCGTCCTTTGCGACGTCTCGTCAGGCGTAATACGCCCCTTCCTGCCGCATCGCTCAGAAAAACTGCATTCGACGTAGTCCATGGACCATCTCATCCGAGTGGCAGAGAAACTTGCAGGAAACTGAAAGAGAAATTCGTCTGGCCAGGTATAAAAAAGCAAGCACTACGCTGGGCTCGCGAGTGTATTCCATGTCAGCGAGCCAAGATTCACAGGCACACTCGTAATCAGCCGAACAACATAGATGTCCCAGAAGCTCGTTTCAACCATGTTCACCTCGACCTCATCGTCATGCCCCTGGTAAACGAATACAGGTATTGTGTAACAATAATTGATAGATTTTCCAGGTGGCCGCAGGCGATTCCTCTAAAAAACAAACAGGCAGATACAGTAGCAGCAGCATTTTTCTCTGGTTGGATTGCACTTTTTGGCACACCTCTCACAATCACAACGAACCAAGGCATGGAGTTCGAAGCAGCACTTTTCACCTCCCTGGCGAAGCTGATTGGCGCTGAAAGGATTCGCACAACTCCATACCACCCACAGTCCAACGGCATGATTGAGCGCTGACACAGGACCGTAAAAGCTGCTCTGATGTGCAAACCGCAAACGCCATGGATTGAAGTTCTACCAATCGTGCTGTTAGGTCTCAGAACAGCATACAAGGAGGACCTTAAAGCCTCACCATCAGAACTCTTGTTGGGAACCTCCATAAGAGTCCCAGGAGATTTTTTCACTACGCAGAACCTGCCAGTTGCACCTGCATCCTTCCTGGAAAACCTACGAAGCTACTTCAAGATAATGCAGCCGAGACAGACGGCACACCACATCAAGGCAAAAGTTTTCAGGCATGAAAACCTGCGTACCTGCTCGCATGTTTTCAAGCGAATAGTTGCAGTGAAGCCACCTCTAACACCTCCGTATACAGGTCCTCACAGGATACTTCAAAGGCTAGACGACCGTTGCTACCTTATCGATATCGACGGCAGTCCAGCCACCATCTCCACAAACCTGCTGGTACCAGGTTATGTTGCTGACGATAACCCCTCACACCAGCCACAGGCAAATATCATTCGACCACCCCGCAGGGTTCATTTTCAACTGCCTGAGCCTGAGGCTCAGGACACACCACCAGCTGTACAAGCCCCAGCAAGTTCAGCTCCAGGGTTGCCTTCAAGTCAGGCAAACTCCAGAGGGGGAGTGGCTGTGGCGCCGCCATCTAGCCGCGCGCTATCACCGCAGCCGAGTAGCACTCTCCAACCAGCAACACGACGCGCGCGCAAGCAGCGATTAACACTGCGACCCGACTTCTAACATAACATAAACCCAAGTACAGTCCAGTTGAGGTCCGCGTCTAAAGCAGATAACATATCTTGGTGACATTCTTGTAACACAAAGAACCAAAGTAATAAAGTTTGTTGTTTATACCATGCAAAATCGGGTGTTTTTCCTTGTTATTCTCAGATACTAACTTGTAGAGACCTATTATCTACAAATCATTTATATTTGTGAAAAGTCGTTACAATTTTTTAAAAAGGGCATTTTTGTGTTTTAATCGTATTCATGTAAACGTACGCGGCGGCCATCTTTTTGAGGAGGAGTGCAACGACTCCGGATGGTTGGCGTTTCGAAGAGATGTGATCGCGCCAAGACGTCTGTCAAATTCCATTGTTGGAATGGCACTTTCGTGAAGGTCGGACGTGTGCTGCTGCTGCGATGTTCGTGTTGCGTTTTTGAGCTGTGAGGAGAGTTGGAGGTGAACGGCGAGGAGTGACCCGCCATTGCCGCCCTTGAGGGTGTGAAGTTTTCTTCCGTTCACGGATGCAATCCGCGATCTCCCGAGTGCCACAGAAATTCCCGCAGCAGCCCGTCGATTCGTAGCCGATTCGTCTGAAAACGGATACAGAAAACGTTTGCCACGCGTTCCGCCGCCAGTTGGGTATTGTCAGGTGTTGCGCGCGCCATAAGCACGCGAAGGAAACGAAAAGCGTGTCCGCTTTTGCTGCCAACGAATCACGCCCTGCTGCCAAGCGAGCAAGCAAAACGTCCCAGCGATTCGAGAGATTCCGTGTGGTCGGTTCTTTTTTCGCCAGCCGGTGGTTTGTGCGTGTCGTACCGACAACTTTCAACCCCGATCCGTTGTGTTCCCTGCCAGCGAGTTGCTGAGAAATCACCCGAAATTCCGATGAAAAGAATTTTCCCGAGGTGTGTGGGTGGATTGTTCACGTGAAGATTTTGTCCAAGGAAAGAGTGTCCATCGTCGTTGTCCTCCGCCCAGGAGTTCTGTACCCTGTTTTTTTTTTCGCATTTTTGCACGCAAAGAGATTTCTTCGAGTCTTCGCTCGCATTGAGAGCGCCGGAAGATGCGGTTTGAGGTTAGAGGTGCTCCGAGTGGCACATAGAGCACATGTCAATGACAGTGCGCAACGAACATCATAACGCGATTTTTTTTTTGGTTGTGCAGATACGGAAATGTTCCTGTAAATTTTTCGGGTTTTTTTATGTTTGTTTGGTATCAGTGTTAGCGGTGATTGATTCCTTGTTTAGTTGCTTTGGATTCACGTTCTCCGAACAGCAGTCTCGGATTTTCAGCTATTCCCTCTCCATATGGCCATCTGGATGCAGAGGTAAGTCAATTTGGATTGTAATATTTGTTGCTAATTGTGTCGTATTGATAATTCCTAAACTTTCGCCGCACACTGATTTTTAGTTTAATCTCATTTCGAATTTCGAAGCATTAGAGGATGGCATGTGAGATGGCTGGCGCCACACTTCCAGTCTTTTCTTTCCCAACTTTAACGTCCCTTGTTTGTGTCGTTTATCCCTGGCCTGTGACATCCCTTTTTAATATGTATGGACAGGGGCAGCGGGCGGTAAAAAACTCGGCCCATATCGCCCGAACTGAGCTACAGCAAGCACAGGCCCAGGCCGCCACTTAGCTCGTTGAGGAGCCACTTTTGGCAGCTGTCACTATCAGACCTTAACGGTCAGCATGGCTCCGTCCCCGTTGACACCTTCGGGTGTCTACATCATCCATTATTGACGATTCGTATGCGTCGGAACGTGACGCCCAACTAACAGACGATTGGGTGACGTCCTTTGCATTTAATGCCCATCATCATTGCCGCTGGACACAACGGAGGAGCGGCAACAGGTGCTCTGCCATCAGGGGAGCACCCCAGGCTAATCATAACAATGGCAGCATGGAGACTTTAGTCAATTGCACGAGGAGTAATTCTCTGAGAAGAGCGACTGTGACCGTTGTAGCCACAACTGCATTAACAAATCAGACGAGTAAGGGCTACCAGGCAAGTTCACCGGGTGCTGCTGCTGTTCCACAAAAATCTAGTCGTGATATGTAATACGATGATGAAACGTTTACTACTCAATTGCCCTAACCCCTTGTGGGGAATAGCGCGTCAACTGTTCCATGTGGCGCAGTTGACGTTTCGTTGGCATACACTGGTTTCGGAGAATGCAGTTGCCAGCATGCATCTCCTGCACATCCATGGCCACGAATGTCAACGTGGACGGGATTCGAACCCGAAACGCCTGTAGTCAAACATGAGACTGATGCCTCAACACACTGCGCCACCGGTCGCCCCATGAAACGTTTACGGAAGGAAGTGATCATACGTTTTATCGCTCCGCCAATAATTAGATTAGATTAGATGGAGGGCAGTTGGCCCAGAGGGCCAACAAGCACTGCGACCCGGAAGTCTATTGTGCTACACCCTGAAGTCTATGCAGATTAGTGATCTGACTAATTCTCCCAACAAATCTGCTCAGCTGTTCGAGTGTTAGTGAGGCAATCGTTTCCGCTTCAGGGAATGCATCGCCGAAGCACTTCAAGCGGCGGAGATGAAGTGCATCACAGTCACAGAGAATGTGCTGGGAAGTCTCATCTTCGCTCTCACAGAAGCGAGAGCTTGGGTCAGAGACAATTCCCATTCTATGCAGATGACCCCTCAGGGTAAAGTGACCCATAAGGAGCCCACAAATAATTCTAACCCGGTTTCTGCGTAGTCTCAGTAGTTCGTGGGTACGGTTGCGTCAGTGGCCAGCTATAAACAGCTTGGCATTTCTAAGACCAGGGGTATTGTCCCAGTGCGCGATGGTTACTGAGTGTTCCCATTCCCTGATGTGCCGTCTTACACTACACAAGGGAATTCCACAGTATGGCTCCGGACCGACGAGTGGGGTTGCAGATGCTCCCCTGGCCAACTCGTCCGCTGTTTCGTTTCCTGGGATACCGGCGTGTCCGGGGACCCAGTAAATGGTAACCTTATTTACGGAGCCTAATCTCTGCAAGGTTTCACGACCACTAAGCACCACTTTCGACGAGACGGAGAAGTTACTTAGTGCTTTGATCGCCGCCTGGCTGTCAGTGAAGATTGCAATATTCCTGCCTTGGTATCCAGCTGTTAGCATGTATTCGCACAAGTCTCGATTGCGTGAACTTCCGCCTGAAATACCGTGGCGTACTTTCCCATTGGAATGGATATCTTGTGAGACAGACCTACGACGCCCGCCCCTGTACCATCTTCGGTTTTAGATCCATCTGTAACCACCACGTAACAACGTTTGAAGATGGTATATCAGTATCACCGGGAAGGTAGGCCGATGCGATGACAAGTCCTGGTTTTTTACTGCCATCGGTCGATCCAATAACTACTGCCTCTAGATCACAGCTAGTGAAGTCTGTAAGGCAGATATGTGTTATGGTGTTCTTTAAGATGATACAGGCTCTTGGTCGGGTGGAACCAGAGTCGTAAATTAAGGTAGTGTTACTTACTCTTAGGCCTTTAATTATTCCGTTGATCTGCCATGGTTCTTGAATGAGGGCCACCCCTAGGTCTTCTTTTATGAACCTGGCTACTAAAATATCCGAGGCATTTTTGGCGTGATGTAGATTAATTTGGATCACGCCAGTGCTCGGATCAGAGGATTGTCACATCATCGGAATCGAATTCGTATCCTTCACCTTCGAAACTACAATAGAAGGGATAGGCTGTCTCCATAAGGTCATTGATGGTTGTCGAGGCTAGAGCAGCATTGCCCCTTCTGCACTCCCTACTTGTACCAGGCTGCGGTTCGGCAGGTACACAGGATGTAGGCTTGAGACTGCATGAGGTAGGGACAGCGGATGTGGCT
The DNA here is from genome assembly GCA_964017055.1 of Chloromyia formosa. Taxonomy (NCBI): domain Eukaryota; kingdom Metazoa; phylum Arthropoda; class Insecta; order Diptera; family Stratiomyidae; genus Chloromyia; species Chloromyia formosa. The sequence goes on from OZ024818.1 coordinate 49,025,812, forward strand.
TTCGTGGATCTATGCTCGTTATCGCTGGGGAGGGTGACCAAGGGGTCGGCTACGGCCACCACACTCTCAGGTTTCCTCCGGTTCCTCATGCGAACATTAACCTTCCCAAACCTGAAGGATAGGCAGAAGTTGCGCTGCCTTACTATCTCCATAGACCGTGGATCTACTAAGGCGACCACTGAGAGGCCATCTCCTTGTTTCTCCTCTCTAATGATCCTCCAGTTTTCTGCTTGTACACCTCCATTTTGTCTACCCAGGAACCTGATGGCTGTCTCCGCCGTCGATTGCCCACTCTTCGGGAAGAAAACACTCACCACCCTGTGACGGGGAATTTCCTCTCCCGTAGCCACACGTAGCGAGGCTCCTTCCCAGGGTTTCAAAGAGGCAACGATGGAGATAAGCCATTCCTTGGTTTGGTGATTATCGCACTCGATCAAGATGTACCCTGGTTTAAAGCGAATGCCCCCAAACTCAGGGTTGGCGGCCTCTTCTACGAGTACTCTATCCATTATGGCGTCCTGCACGATAGTCTGTTGTTCAGGAGTCAGAGCTGAGGCGGGGTAGTTGAGCGGGAGAACAGCAACTCGCTCCGTCGACGCTACCTTCGCGTAGGAGACACATGCCCCGTTGCCAGCTGCTCTGTGAGCGGCTGTAGCGGAGCCCCCTTGCGATTGCGGCAGAGACCAGCTCTTGCCCCTTGGCACACTGCTGGTATTATTACTATTGGCTAGGGGTTTACGTGCCTGACTCTCAGGTTGAGTGCGAGAGTCACGTAATTGCATGGTGTTGCTAGCCTGACGTGCTGATGATTTTGGGGGAAATGTCCTGCGGGGGTTGGGGGCAGGATTCCTTGAGGGATCTACTTCTGGTGACTGTTACACCGGCTAGGGTTTTTTATGGGCAGAGTCCTTATTGTCCTCTGTCGACCTTTGCCTCTTAGGAGGGTCACGCCTGATCATTGATTCAGGAAGAGGCTTTTGAGCTAGATTCCTAGCTTCTTCAGGAGCATGGCCCAGCTCCAGGTATCTAACATACCTTCTAGTAGCCGCACCACATAGACCTCTCCTGAGCGGGTCGTGAGCGCCCCCTGGAGAGTCGGGATGAGGCATAGGAGGTCTACGTTGACGCCTATTCTTTTTCTTAGCGGGCGTAGTGGCCGCTTTATTGCTATCGTCAGCACCTCTCGGATCTGGTTTGTCGACATCCGAGAGGTAAAGCTCATCTGGAACGACTGCAAGGGTTGTGGCTTCAGCCACACGCTCCTCGCGCTCCTGAGCAGTAGTTACCGATTTAGAGGAGTCTTCAGCATCCTGCTTGTGTTTGGTCGATCGACCACGGCATGACGGTGACGAGAGTTGGTCCGGAAGCTCTTCACCCAAGTCGTCCATTATCGGCGCTGCGCCAGCCACTTAGCTGGGCATTGGTCGCAACCGCGTAGCTGTCACCCTCGCACAAAATACGTAGGCAACACCCTTTATTACAGAGTATGCTCACGGGCTTCAATAGTCAGAGGCGGAGTGGAGTGGCTTTCGCTCGGGCTCCCAACTAATGGGGCAAAAAGAAAACTACCACTTACCTCGCCGATTGTAGTAATATACAAATCTGCGCTTCTTGGTGGAATTCCGACGAGATGTAAATTTAGCACGAAACCCGTTGGAGAATAATAGTCACGAAAACTCTTCAAACAAGCGGCTTGACAAAACGCACCCTCGATTACTCGGAAGACACCGTTAGGACCGCTAGACAGCACACACGCGTCTGTGTACCTTTCCCGGGTTAGGAAAACTATGCAACACGTCCAAAAACACTTTTACTTTCCGTTTGCGAAATTATTCCAAAAGCACAGAACGCGACGATTTCCCAATGGATTCGTGTGAACTGGATAATACGTGACATTAATTTCGTCAAGTAATCAGAAATTTGCCGATTTCGTTGGACTCGTTTTGGAAGATATCATGCATGGTAGCAATGGTGAAACCGAATACAATTCAATTCAATTCAATATTTATTCAACCATATAAGTAGAGTGTACATTGCAATGAATATTTTTTACAGTAAGTGATTGAGCAATGCTCTTGCAACTTTAATGATTATCGCGTAGTGATAAACAAACAAATTATGTAGAGGGATAACTAGAAATTAGCGTAAGAGGAAAACGGGTTAAAAACCTCTTATTCATATATTTAACTAAAACTTGAAAACTAACTTAAAAACTAACTTAAAAAAACTACCGATAAAACTTATAGACTAGACTGTACTCAGTACAATGAAAATAATAGGATCATTATGATGATATACAAAGATTAGTTAGGCGGTGCTAAGTAACTAGAGACATGGTTGAGTGAACTAAGGCAGGTTGTTAAGCAGAGGGTTGGAGGAGTTGGCACATGACAGACTAAAATTAATTAAGATATGTGTAATTTTAGAATATATTAAAGATACCTTTGAAACTGAATGAAGTGCTGAAGTCGAAAAATAATATGGTAGATCCAGTATTAGCTTCAGAATTTTGTTTTGTTTAATTTGGAGCTTTTTAATGTGGGACACAGCGCATGATCCCCAGGCAGCAGCTGCATATAATAAGACCGGTTGGAATATACTTTTAAATAGCAAAATTTTATTTTCTGTCGATAAAGGCGATTTTCTATTAACTAAAGGATAAAGTGATTTGATTAAGGAATCTGATTTTTTCAATATAGCATCCGTGTTTACTTTGAAAGTTAATTTCTTATCGAGAAGAACTCCTAAATATTTAATAAATTCTGGATTCCAGTTGATGATATTATTTCCTAATTGCAAAGGCTGATTGGGAATCTCGCTGGTTTTTCGTTTTCTTGTGAAGAAAATTGCTTCCGTTTTATCCGTGTTAATTTTTATTTTCCATTTTTTGAAATAACTATCTAGAATAACAAATCCATTTGTAATTAAAGACACAATTTGGTTAGGGGTGTCACCGCTGCAAAGTAGGGCGGTGTCATCCGCAAAAAGACAGATTTCACAATTTTCAGGAACTGGCATGTCACTAGTGAATATATTGTAAAGTAGTGGACTAAGAGCTGATCCTTGAGGAACGCCAGCTGGCAGAGTGAAAGATGTAGATTTTGAGCCATTTATATTGACTTTAAAGGAACGGTCTGTGAGAAAATCTTGAATAAGTTTTGTTAGGTAAAGTGGAAAGCCTTGGTTGTGCATTTTGGAAATAAGTCCGTCATGCCAGACGCAGTCGAAAGCTTTTTCAATGTCCAATGTCAGCATGCCTGTGGACCGTTTTAGCTCGAAGTTTGTTTGCACTATTTTTTTAATCCGAGCAATTTGGTGTGCTGTACTGTGTTGGCTTCGGAATCCAAATTGTTCGTTAGGTAAAATATTTTTTTCATTTAGTACGTCCACTATTTGAGTTTTTATGAGACGTTCAAACATTTTCCCTACATTACTTAATAAACTTATGGGTCGATAGCTGTTAGTCAATGATTTTTGTTTATTAGGTTTCGGAATGCAAATGACGGATGCATTTTTCCAAGCTTTAGGGAAGTATGAATACCTTACGCAGGCATTGAATATTTTGCAAAGCAATATAGTTGTCTTCTTATGCATATTTTTTAAAAATGACATTGGAATAGAGTCGGGGCCTGGTGCTTTGTTTGTCTTAGATGATTTTATTATATTCCTTATAGAAGATAGTGAAAAATAGGGGAAGTTTAAGCAATTTGAATTGTTGATTTGACTAATGGTCTCGTTGATTGCGTTTTCAGCCTCTTGATCTGCGAAATTGATAGTAGTTAGATGCTGCCTGTGAAAATGCTCCCCAAAAGCTTGGCATTTTTCAGCATCAGTTATAAGAGTTGAGTTTGCCTCTTTGATTGGTGGGATATAAGTACGACGCTTTTTAAGGGCTTTTGTGATATTCCAAAATGCTTTGCTGCCCTTATCTAGCGATTTTAATTTGTTGTTCCAGTGTAGGTTTCTGATTTTAAGTATTTCAGTATTAATTTGCGATTTAAGCCGATTGACCATTTGTTTATATATTATAAGTCTGGTACGTTGCCAGCGTCTTCGAAATGAATTTCTTTCGGCTATTAGCTTTTCGATCTGCCGCGTTATTTTGAATTGACTAGATAGGGACGAGGGAGATTTTTGCGGGATTGACACCCTCGCAGCTTCCCAGAGTATATCACTGAATTTCTCTATGTGATGATCTATATCATCTTTAGAAGTAATGTTAAGATTGGGATTACTAAGGTTGGTCAGATAGCCGGTTTTATGAGTGAATCGACTCCAATTTGCCTTATGAAACAGAAATTTTCTTGACGTTTCAGTTTCAATAGACTGATCATTTACCTTGAACAACACCGGCAAATGATCGGATGAAAGGTCAGTGAGTGTGGAAGGAGGTGAGAGGTACTGAACAGAGTTCGATAAAATAATATCTAAAGTTGATGGATGGCCTCTGCCTGACTTTGGAAAATATGTTGGAGTAGGAGTAAAAACTATATCGTAATAACTAGTTGTGATTTTATGATGAAGCAGCTTACCCCAATGGTTGGTTTTTGCACAATTCCAATGTGTGTGTCTCGAATTGAAGTCACCAGCAATAATTACGTTCCCCTGAAGCCTATTGAGAATGTTCAGATCCTTTTTGTAAAGATATTCCTTGTTTGAATTTGAGTTACCTCCAGGAAAGTACGCTCCAACAATTGTGAATGTGTTGTTACACAAATGAATATCAACACTTAATGTTTCAAAAATACTCGTATTTAGTGCCGGTTTTACACAATGATGAATATTTTTCAAAATTACGATAGCAACCCCACCACCTCTGTTGTTATTTCGATCAGCTCTATAAATTTTATAGTTGGGATCGTATAGTACACTATTCTCTTTCAACCATGTCTCAGTTACAATGGCTATGTCTATTTTATTGCTCTTTAGGAAAGAAAAAAATTCGATTCTTTTTGCGATTGGACCTAAACTTTGCGCGTTCCATAATAAAATATTAATATTATGAGGATTATCATTATTATTTGCCATTATATAAATATTTAACAGCCAATTCTGCAATAACTTTAAATTGCTCTTCTTTAGTTCTACAATTTTTTAGATTAAGCAGCATATCATTTGTTAAATTCATTAATTCTGATGAATTGAATAACTCATTAGAGGTTGTGTTAGTATCTCTCACTACATTTGCGAAACTTCGATCGATATTATTAGATACTGTCGGAATGAGTACATTCGTTGCATTCGGTAGTGTCGGAAAGCTATTTGGATTTGGTATATTTGGCAGGCGATGCTCATTGTTTTTATTAGTGCGCTTCTCTCTCAATCGTTGAAGGAGAGCAATATAATTAAGTCTCACAGGGCAGTTAGAATAGCTTGCAGCATGTTCTCCCGAACAGTTGGCACATTTGCGTTTGGCGTTTGGGATGTCTTTCGTAGAGCATTCCGTCGTTTTGTGTGGACCCGCACATAGATTACAAATTGTCTTCAAATGACAGCCACTGATGGCGTGCCCCATAGTTTGGCAATTAAAGCAACGTATTGGCCCGGCGTTATGTTTTTTTCTGTAGTGATTGAATTGCACTATGGTGTGAAACAAATTCTTCACATTATTTTGGAGATCACCCAATTTTGTTTGTCCTCGCGGGAATGAAAGGAGATATGACGCCTGTTTGTCATACCGCTGATTTTTGATAGGCAATTGTTTAATTGACAGGCAATTAACATTGTGCAGTTTTAACTCTTCAGCTAATTCCTCAATAGGAACATAATCTAAGCCCGTAAGAACTACTTTGAATGATTTACCTGCCATGGGGTCATGGGTGAAATATTTTATATTGCACGAAATTAATCTTTCGTTGAATTTGAGATACTCTTCTTCGGTGAGCGAACACACTTTCGTACCGATGCTGGTGAACTTGATCAAATAGTCCTTGATGTTGAGGGCTGTCAGTTCTTGTTCTATTTTATCTCTCGGGATGTCGATGATTGTTATTGGTGGCATATTACGCCGTACCACAGGAGGGATTTCGGTGACGTCATCTTCAGCTGACAGTTGACTAAGTGGTGCAAACCGGTTAGAGCTAGTGCTAGCTCCAGGAATGAAATGCACTTTCTTGGATTTCGCCATTACTGCACTGTGTACATTTTCCGCATCGCCGTCAGTAGGCAAAGGGGGCCTTGTACGTTTATTGGAAATTATAAGTAATGATATGGAGGCAACTTAAGATAAAATTATACTTGGGAACAGGTTACAAAACTAAGAAATCAAAGGAAAAAACTTCCGACGACTATGCGTTAGGTGTATCGAGCACTGACGCTAGAACACGACTGTGAAACCGAATACTATGACGGATAATAAACATAAAGCGTAGTGCGCGCGCGAATATTGAATGCAGCAGAGCGATTCGCAAATCATTAGCAAAACAATGACTGTTGTGTCGCCGCCCTACCCATAAGGAATGGTTTTCTTCTGTTTCTATATATTTTTCTTCTTCTTTCAGCTAACTAAAATAGTTAGGATTCAATACTAAATAATACAGAAAAAAAATGATTTTTTTGACATAATGAGCTTTGTTGGATTTTGGAATAATTTTTAATTAGGTATTTTAAAATGCGGGGCTAGACCCAGATTTTCTTCCCTCCCTCTCTCTCGCTTGCGTGTGAATTTTTATATTGGAGTATTTCAAACCTTTGCGCCCGAAATCCCACGGTCGGGAGGGCTAGGTCGCGCTACCACCGGAAGGCTCAGATGACCTGAGAGGGAAAAGGATCTGTCCTGATTGGATGGTTTTCCCCGTTATGAATATATTTTTGGCCTTCGTGCCCTGTTAGCTCGGCTGACGCAGCCCCATGTCCCTGCACGGGACTTTGTTGATTTTTTTCAGTCTTTGGGAGTTTGGTGCAAAGGCACCACCAGTAGCTTTTCTCTTTATCGTTAGTTGTTATTGCGGAATGCTAGTTTTTTTTTTTCGAGTTTTCTTTTTTGAGTTTTTTCGTTTTTTCTCTATGACAGACGTGCGATCTCTCCTTGTACGTTGATGGAGGAGGACGATGGCTGCCGTACTGAACCACCCCATCACTCCCGACAGCTGAGCTGGCCTGCCAGCGCACGTCACGGGTGGTCATCGGAGAAGGTCTTTCGTCACCCGTTGTAGTTATTGGTCTTCACGGCCAATCCTCACCCTCATCCCCCGGCCCCCATCACTACAAACGGAGCCTGGAGCGGACTTTAGAGGCCCAGGTACGGCCAAGAGAGGGCCCACCGAGCTCTAGGAGGGAAGATTCAGCAACCGCGGCGAGTTCAGAACAGGACCGCTAAGAAAACACCGTAATAAGCAGCCCATGAAATACGCACTTGGCGGTCACCAAATCTAGCCCCATTGACGTCACGTACCATTCACACACAATCTGCACGCGCCAGCAAGCCAAAGCGCCAACCGTATGGCGACGATTACATCCGGCTGAAATTATAAATAAACTCTGGTTTGAAGTTCCAGGATTTAAAAAAAAAGAGTCCAATCAGAGTATAAATAGAGTACAACCACTTTTATCTTTATTTGAAGAATGCAGTAACGATAGACTGTTTTCTGCAATAAGCGCGCAGATGGAACGGACGCGTAGTGGTACTCCAGGAACCACAGGATTTTGCAAGCGAGCGCGCAGATCGAACGGACGTATAGTGGAACTCCAGTGGTCAATCGTTCCACAGGATTTTGGTAAGCGAGCGCGCAGCTAGAACCGACGTGTATTGGAAGTCAAGAACCATCTGGAACTCTAGCGCGGATAGGATGTGGATGGCTTCGCCACGCAACACGAGGAAAGAGAGCCCTGAGAAGCAGCGCACGAAAAAGCAGCTGCAGCAGAAACAGATCACGAATAAACAGTACACATAAAAAAACAGAGCCTTGAGGAGCAGCGCACGAAGAAGAAGAGCATGGAGTTCGGGCGGTAACAGAAGGTTGGTTGGTTAGTTAGATAAGTTAGGTTATGTCAGTGCTACCGAGCGCTTAGACCTACATACGAGTTTCGTGTTCCCACCCGACACGCGGGAATTTAATAGTAGTCGAATTGTCAGTTGCCGATAGCAACTCGCGTCTTGCGACTTCGTCATTTTCTAGTAGAATCATGCGACAGTAAATTTTTCGGAGAACCTGCTGGGCGGAAGCAAGAATGCCTAACCGTCCCGTAGTGCTCCGTTCAAGTAGAGTCGTGGCGACCTCGGCGATGGAAAAGCGCTTGTAAGAATTTAAAACACATGTATGTAGTTACATAAACCGTACTGCGACCCATGCTAGAAAGCGCCATTAATTTTTCTTCGCTTTGATATTGGCTAAGTTCATATCACACAACAGTTGGCATACTGTTGCCAATTTGTTTTATGAACTCTCTCCACTGAGTTTTTGATGGACGCAACATGCTGCGAAAAATGTCATTTTCTCCATCACAAAAATTTCTCCGCTGGCTAGGACCAGCATATGATGCTGAAATGACACGCGCGCTGTCATATTCATACGATTTTCCGATAGTAGTCAGTTTTGAACTGGAAATTTGACAATTGATGGATGACTAGATGCGAGTGCAGTTCAGAACACAACAACGTGTTGCAATGCTGCTTCGATACTGTTGTCACAGCATGTTGCGATTCCGCTATGTGTTATGAAATTAGCCATTGTGTTTTTTTATATTGATAAGTACTAAATTGGAGCAACGCCTGTAAAATGTAATTCCCTTATTCTCAAATCAAATCCTCAAAAGCTGACAAACTCCGGCAGTGGGACCATATTTGAACCTCGAGGTGGAGTGAGGTCCTAGGGTGACCGAAATCAACCCTAACGGTTTTTGGGCCCCACGTTGGGCGCCATTTGTAACAATTCTGCAGCGTAGGCCGAAGCTTACATGAGGACGGGAGTCGAGTGCGAGAAGCGATCGTGGGAGGACGCGCGTTGCGGGACTCGTGTGCCAGGCGTAGTCAGTTTTTTTTTTGCTTGTTATGTGCCGGTATTATTTAGATATTTGCAATTCCCTAAGTTTGAACTGTGAAAAGCTTTTTTGGCGCAAGCAAACGATTTTGCCATCATATGATCGACTTTATGTGACGCGGAAGCTAGTTTAGACCGTGATCTGCTGTCCGTATAACGGTTTTTTTTAAGTGTGTGATCCTTACACACTGCAGGTACCGGCGGTAGCGTCTGTCGTTATCAGTGAGAAAGAGTCGGCATTATTGGGGCCACTGCCTCTGTCGCGCATCGAGTTGTCGTCGTCTACTTGGCGGTTTTGAGGTTTTGTTAGTTTCTCAGGCGTACCAACCAGCAAATTGCGAATGGTTTTTCGAAAGTGGTAGTGACTTCACGTTGACATGTGTGACCCAGGATGCGCCAAGTCAACTGTCGTATATGTATTGGTATACGGATGGCAAGTAAACTAGTGATAGCACGAGTAGTTCCGTCCAGTTCGGGAAATGATACATGCTTGCCGAGCACTTCAAATTCCGACAGCGTTTTCGTGCACAGATGTTTTAGATTAACGCGCTATTCTCTCCATTTGCAGAAATATCAGCAAGTGCCCGTACAGCACATTCTCAAAGATCAGTTCGTGCAACGTGTGCATTTTCAGCAAGCCGGTGGCGCGGCGTTTCGCAACTACTACCACAACAGTAACATAATCAGCAACAAAGTTTACCAGGGACAACAACAGCTGCAGCCCCATCACCCACATGTATAGAAGTGCCTCACTGGTAGGTTTACCAATAAATATGAAACTGTGTACCCGCCTAGTTACCTATATATCCGTGCACCATTCCACTCTGCCAACCACAGTTCGCCAGACCATTCCACTATGCCAACCACAGTTCGCCAGAGGAGATCAAGAAGTCCGTATCGCTTTTGGAAAGCCCGGAAGATCTTTAAGAGAGATAAGAAAAAACAAGCTAGCCTTCGGCTAGCTTTCCGAAGGTATGATACCCTTAACGCTTTGCGTGAAATCTGGTTCAGGGTTGTTGATTGCTAAGAGGCATTTTTAGTGATTCTATTTCAGAGACGGAATTGCATACAACCATGTATCCTGAACTTAGACATATGTTGGCTCTTTAGTGTAAATAGTAAAATGTAACGACCTTTTTCAAATTTAAATTTGAACGATTGTAACCTGTAATGCTTTCTAAACTTGTAACGCTTTTAAAATATTCGATATCAAGAAGAAGAAGAAGAAGCACGAGGACTTGAGATCAAACTATGATAGATGTCAAACACGAGTTTATATTAAGAAATAAAAATCATTCATAATTAAAGGGATCTCGTGTTTTATATTGGATACATTTTTTTCTATATATGAAGGTTCAAGCGGACAAGGTGACAACTATGGTGGTGGGACCAATCCAATTATAATCAGGGCGGAGGTGGCAGAGGAAATTATGGTAGCAAGGCGGAGCTGACGATCGCAGAGGACGAACGAATTATAATCGGGGTGGCAGCAATCGCAGTGATTATTAGCGTTAATATTACGAAATCTTAGAACAGCGATTTTCGCGAACTCTATCAAGCACTTTTCAATTGTACTGTACATAACTTACTTAACTTAAGTAATTTATCGTTAAGAATACTACAATATTATAGAATTTGCTGAAGTGCTAAATTACAAATCCGAAATCAACCGGTCAAGTCAACTTTTCGTTGATTTTCAGTTTATACCATGATATACAAATAAAACAACTCATTTATAAGGTGTATCGTTACGTTTCTTTTATTATAAATAGCTACATACAGTATATCCCAATTTACGGTGTAGTTGCACTTTTGAGCCTTTTTATAACATAAATAACTTTTGGGTTTTAAATTCGATACGAGTCTTTGACCATATACGATGCAATCGATGTTGCCTGTTTAACTGTTGGCGCCTATTGTGAGAGCAAGAGATTACCATTAGAAACTAATCTGTTTTGTCATGTATGCAAAATATACCGGATGTTATTTTGTCGGCACCAAAATTAAACTCTTCCGCCGCTCGCCTTCCATCATGATATTCATCATTGCCAAAAGCTGTGATTTCGTCACGTAGTATCTTTCTTTTTCGGGAATATACGATGTACGGCCTAGTGGAGGGTCGTACGGAATAATCACCTTATGCATCGGATGTGCTGCTTTTGTAAGTATACAACGATAGCATGTCCAGCCTCATGATAGGCGGTAATTTGGCGTTACCTTAAAACAGCAGCATGTTTTCCAGCTCCGCACCAGTAGTTCCTAATTAATTTCCGAGAAGGAAACAAAACATTTTAATGCAAACCACCACGACCACGTACCTAATTGTTATGACAATGTGACCGCTGTCATGAGGTGCGCCAACTGTCATGAAGAATATCTAAGTACATATATCAAAAATGTTGAACGACTGCCGCTTGAGTGTGCATATTTGTAGACTCAGGTTTTCTTGACTCAACTCAGATATTATGCATATGAAATTGAGTGAATTATCATATGCGATGATTTTTGTGAACGTCAGACTGGTTTTGACTCAAGATGGCGGCTGCTGGTGAGTGGAGTGGAGTTTTTCGCATATGTTATGCATATCAAATTGAGTGAAATTCTGTCAACTCAGCTTTACTCCACTCGACTCACTTTATGCATACCCCCCATTATCGTTGGATGCGGCTGTGGTCTTCAGGTACGAAATTAATCATTCATATTTGGTAGAGATGATTCTTGATTCAGATTCTCCTTTGTATTTCAGAGTTGCAGTATTCTTCGAAACGTTAAACGAAAACAGCAGCAACTTCCGCAAAGTGTAATGCCATTACCAGCGGAGTCAACTCCAGACGGATCGTCGTAGGATCTGGCAAGTGTAATCCCAAACATTACTTACCAACCGAGATTGGCTGCATAGAATAAATACTTTCTTCTCCTGAAGTCAAACTTGATCATTTGCACACCCCGTGAAAAAGAACAAAACAGAGCAAATGACCATCAAGGATATAACTTTAAATGCCTTACTCGCTTTCCTCACTTCGGCACTTGGTTTTATTGTAATGCTCTCTCAAATCGTTCACTTCGTTCTGAACCGTCGACGGGTCAACAACTTTGTTGTAAGGCTAAAATAAACCCTATCATTAAACGATTAAAAGTTTTAATTATTAAGGGGAAAGAATATTTTCCTTACATGGTGGTTCCATCCTTTCATCCGCTACATAGTACCCGGTTTCATTAGAAAATTTAAAATAAAATTCGTATTTTATAAAATCGAAGTAATTTCTAACATAAGTTGCAAAACCAGTTTCGACTTCCTAACCTGATGTGAAAAACGTGGCGATTCATATCGTGAATTTGCAAGAAAATTTGCATTCTAATATTATAACGAATATAACAAATATTCCGAGAAACTAACAAATTATAAATAATAAAATTAGTCAAACGATAATACGCTAACGGGATAGTGGAAATACTTAATAATAATTGGAAGCGTACAAGTACAATATCTGGATCATTTTGAAAAACCAGTTCCAATAGAGACAACATGGAAAAATAGTCAGTGTCAATTATCGTTCATCGAGAATGGCCAAAGAATAAACAAATATCTTTAATTGGAAGCGGAATTTTGGAGAAATCTTCGACATCTTTAGGCTGCCGTCGTTTTTATCAGGGGTTTTTTCGTGGACAGCTTTCCCGAGTATACAAGGAAAATCGTACATGGATAACATACGAATTCGATCGACTTCAAATACGCACCGTTTAACCAGACACATGTTTGTATTTTCATCGGAATGAATAATCTTTTTTATACTTTTATGTTGATACATTGAGCGAAACATACAACAAAGTACCCAGGCGAGGAACAAGAACTACGTGCTTGTATTCAGCCCTTTTACTCAGGTTCAACAATCAGAATCAATTGAGTCAGATCACGAATCTGAAGTCGTAAACTCTAAAATTCTGATTCATTCAAATATTTTAGTTCCTTCTCAATCCGATAGAAAATCTAAAGCTAAAATGGTATCCGCAATGGAGTTTACAAGCTTTGCTTGCCGTATTTTACCAGAATTTGATGGGACAGTCGCCGAGCTAACCCGGTTTATTGATGCGCTAGAGTTATTGGATGAAAATCTTCGAGAAGAATATGCTAGTGCCTTTACCGAAACGGCAATTCGCGTAATAAAAACGAAACTTAAAGGAAATGCTCGCTCACTAATAACTAACGAGTCGGATATAGCGTCAATTGTAAATACTTTGAAAAATAATATAAAAGCGGAACCAACTGAGCTAATCGTCGGAAAATTAATGAATACCAAAACATTTAACAAATCTAGCGCCGATTATATAAAAGAAATCGAAGTGCTTTCTTCTTCACTGAAACGCGCCTACATTGCAGAAGGTGCATCAAATGTCCTTGCTGAAAAATACACAACACAGCATACCGTTTCAGCTTTAAAAGCAAATTCGACTAATTCCGAAATAAAAACTGTCATGCGAGCTGGTACGTTCGATTCTGTTAATGCGGCGATTACCAAATATGTACAAACGATAGCTGAGAGGGAGAGTTCAGCCTCCATATCGCACTACAGAGGACACCGGTCTAATTATTATCGTTCAAATAACCAAACGCGTGGTGGTAATCAACGTCAATATGGACGAAACTCTTCTGGCCGCGGCAATAATAATAAGTATAGGGGCAATAACTTTCAATACTCCTCAAGGGGTAACGGCAATAACTCTCAATACTCCTCAAGGGGTAACAGAAATAGGTTTTCACAAAGAGTACAGAATAATAGTCAAAGCATCCGTAGTTTGCAACAAACTAATGAAGCGGAAAACTAAAAAGGCCTCCAGGTGGTCCACCTGGGCTTGGCCGCAAAATTGTCTCGGTTCAAATGTACTCACTTGACTTAAATCTTTGCTCGTTTATACATTTAAATTTAAATATTTCCAATTATACGGCAACATTTTTAGTAGATACAGGGGCAGGAATATCTGTCATCAAAAGCAACGTTTTAAATCAGCATTCTTCAATTCTAAAAAATAATAAATGTTATATTAAGGGAATAGGAAGTAACACTATAGTTACAATCGGCACAATAAAGTCAATTATTTGCTTTGAGGAGCATGACCTTAAACATACATTTCATGTTGTTGGAAACGATTTTTCAATCCCATGCGACGGTATTCTAGGCTTAGATTTCTTTCAAAAATATAACTGCCTTCTTGACATGGGAAGAGCACCTAAAATGATCATAAATTTCAACCAGGTTCATGTAGAAGTACCAATTTCATTAGGACATTCTACAAGCATGTTAACAATACCCTCTCGGTGCGAGGTTATACGACGAATTCGAGTAAATTCTAACGAAGACGAAGTATTGATCCCCGAGCAAGAAATTTATCCTGGAGTATTTGCAGCTCGTTGTATAATATCAACGGCAAATCCTTTTGTAAGAATTTTAAATACCCAAGACAAGACTATCGAAATACCATACCCGGAGCTTAAAACTGAATCTCTTAGACATTATGAGATTTATACCTTTGATACTGTAGGGAACGAAAGAACGAAGCTTGTGCTTGAACAACTAACGCCAAAATTTCCAGAGTTTGTAAAAACCGAGCTAACTGAACTCTGTACAAAATATTCAAATATTTTCGCTATGCCTGATGACAAAATAACCGTGAACAATTTTTATAGGCAGAAGCTTCGTGTGAAGGATGAGACGCCAGTATATGTCAAAAACTATCGGATTCCACATTCCCACAAAGAAGAAATTAATAAACAAATAAAAAATATGATTCAAAGTCAAATTATAGAGCCGTCTGTGTCTGAATACAACAGTCCAATTCTACTGGTCCCCAAAAAAAGTTTGCCAGGTTCAGAAAAAAAACGTTGGCGATTGGTTATCGATTACAGGAAACTGAATCAGAAGCTTTTATCTGACAAATATCCTCTACCCAGAATCGATGATATTTTAGACGGTTTAGGTCGTGCGAAGTACTTTTGCAGTTTGGACTTATTTTGTGGATTCCATCAGATCGAACTAGATGAAAACTCCAGAGATATGACCTCTTTTTCAACAGATGAGGGTTCATTTCGATTTAGCAGACTGCCATTTGGCCTGAAAGTCGCTCCGAACTCATTTCAAAGGATGATGACATTAGCATTTGCAGGACTAACTCCTGAACATGCTTTCATATACATGGATGATATAGTAGTTTTTGGTACATCCGAAAAGGATATGATTGAAAGTTTAGAAAAGGTTTTTAAAATTTGCAACGACAAAAACCTTAAATTAAACCCTGAAAAATGTTTTTTCTTCAAACATGAAGTTACATACTTGGGTCACAAATGTACATCTAATGGCATTAGGCCGGATGATGAGAAATATAAAGTTGTTCTGAATTATCCAGTTCCTACAGACGCTAATTCCGTTAAAAGATTTGTAAAATAGCTTTCGCAAATTATTATCGGCGATTCATAAAAAATTTTGCCGAAAACTCATATCATTTGACCAGATTAACTCGTAAAAATGTTCCTTTTGAGTGGACTAACAAATGCCAAGAGTCTTTTAATTACCTAAAGCAATCGTTGTTGTCACCGAAGATACTGAAATATCCAGACTTTGGTAAAACTTTTTACATAACCACTGATGCTAGCAAGATTTCTTGCGGAGCCATTCTCTCGCAAAACGACCATGGAAAGCAAATGCCAGTAGCTTATGCTTCAAGAGTCTTTACTAAAGGAGAACAAAATAAAGCTGTAATAGAACGAGAACTTTTGGCAATTCATTGGGCCCTGCAACACTTCCGACCATATATATATGGGAAGAAATTCGTAGTACAAACTGACCACAGACCCTTAGTCTTCTTATTTTCAATGAAAAATCCATCATCAAAGTTGACAAGAGTTCGTTTGGACTTAGAAGAATACGATTTTGAGATACAGTATATAAAAGGTACTGATAATACAGGTGCAGATGCTCTTTCCCGTATTGATTTCAAGGAAATCAAAGCAATACCTAACATGTCAAAAGAGGTGTTTGTTGTACAAACCAGATCATCTACTCGAAAAAAAGAAAAAGAAACTGAAAAGAAGAATTCTTCAAAACAAAACTTGACTAGCAACCAGTTTCATAGTAATTCAAAAGTAAAAGTTTATGAAGCATTAAAACTAGCTGAAGTTAAAAATTTTCCATATTTACATTTCGAGCTTACAAAACTAAAACCTAGGTGTATATGTAAAATAAAATCAAAAATAATATTTTCAATCTATTTATCTGAATATATTACTAATGGCGAACTCGACGTAAATCGTGTTATGTCTGAACTTCGAAAAGAAGTCGGTAAACATTCGGTTAACAGATTGCAAATTTCACTCAACGATGAAATATTCATGAAAATAAAAGTAGAAAATTTCAAAGAAGTTGCAACTAGAATTCTAGATAATGTTATAATTGCTCTAACACCACACAGAAAGCGGATATACTGTGACATAGAAAAACGTGTTTTATTAGAAAAATATCATGATGACCCAATATTTGGAGGTCATTCAGGATACAAAAGAATGCTCGAAAAACTAAAATCAAAATATATGTGGAGAAATATGACTAAAGATATTATGAATTACGTCAAAAACTGCGAAAAATGTCAAATTTCAAAAGCCTCAGTCAAAAACAAAGAAAAACTGATCATGACACCTACGCCCCAAAGAGCGTTCGATATAGTAGCAATCGATACCATTGGACCACTCCCAAAATCGGAGTATGGTAACGAATATGCTGTTACTATCGTTTGTGAATTAACTAAGTATTTAGTAGCAATACCAGTCCCTAATAAAAAAGCAACCACTATAGCTGAAGCTATATTCGAAAATTTTGTTCTTGTTTATGGACCCATGCGGCGTGTGCTAACAGATTGTGGATCAGAATATAAGAATGAGATTTTGAAGGAAGTTTTTAAATTGCTAAACATAAAACATTCAACTTCTACTCCTTATCATCATCAGTCCTTGGGACTTGTAGAGGGTAACCATCGAACACTTAACCAATATTTAAGAACATATATCAATAACGCTCATAATGATTGGGATACTCAATTAAAATATTTTACATATTGTTATAATACAACGCCCTCATCTGTACACAATTACTGTCCTTTTGAATTAATTTTTGCAAAAAATCCCTTATCATTTGATTTCGTTGATGGTGAAATAGATCCGGTATACAATATTGATCTGTACTATAAGGAGATTAAATTTAGATTACAAGCTGCTCACAAACGAGATTTAGTATTAGCGGCAAAAGAGACCAACAAATGTTATTATGACAAAGGGTCAATTGAATTAAATCTAAATATTAATGATCTAGTATTAGTAAGTAAAGAACCTAGACATAAGTTGGACCCGCTATTCAAGGGACCGTATAAAATAAAATCAATAGATGCTTCAAATTGTACTCTAATTGATGAAAACGATAAAGAATTTACAGTACATAAAAATAGAATCAAACAATTTAATCGTCTATTTTACTTTAGATTTTATGTTTAAGTATTAATATAGAAGAAGAGCGCTCTTCAAATTAGTACCCTAAGTTAGTTTATGCAATAATTCTTCTTAAAAATACACTTTAGAATTAATTTAATTAAATCAATTAACTAAAATAAGAATTTGTCTAGTATATACTAAATTTATTATAGTTTTTGATTTCATTCAAGACAGAAATCATTTAGTAAGAAATTTTTATTATATCATCTAAACAATACTGAATTAAATACTGCAAAAGTACAAAAATCTGTAACAATTATACGTGAATTCATAAACAAGCTTTGTAACTAGTGTAATTACTAAATTCGAAAAATGTCTGATTGAAAATTGGATGTAATTTCAATCACCGAAAGGAGGGAGGTGTAATGCTCTCTCAAATCGTTCACTTCGTTCTGAACCGTCGACGGGTCAACAACTTTGTTGTAAGGCTAAAATAAACCCTATCATTAAACGATTAAAAGTTTCAATTATTAAGGGGAAAGAATCTTTTCCTTACATTATCAATAAGCTGACATGTAAAATCTTCCAAGTTAATAATAGGTCTGAATAACGAGGAGGAAGCTATCAATATGATGAAACAAACAATTAGAGATCAGGGACCGCAACTCCAATATGTACGATTAGATTACATGTTATAGCGACAATGGAGTTGTCTTTCGTAGGGTGAGTCACGATTAGGAATTGTATAGTGTCCTCACTCTACAATTGTAGTGAATTTAACACACTTAGAAAACCCAATTTGATCACATACAAGTTAACATAATTCTCACCTGAATTTGAAGTGAAATGATGAATAAATGGGGTTTTAGGCAGTGTTCCTTCTGTTTCGTATCATCCAGTCGAAGATCTGACATACCGTTACTTGGGAAGATATACGTAGGTTATGCCTGGATTTATTGTAATAGACCATCTGCACTATGTTCCATACGAACAATACCAAGAATCCTAAGGGTGTTAATATGATGGAGCAGACGTCTAAAGCCCGGTTCCCATCAGGCGATTTCAGTCGAAAGAGACAAGCCGAGACACAAAAAAAACAGCAGAGAACAGCAGTTTTAGCAGTGTTAGAGACCATTTCAGTCAAGAGACAAAGTATTGTCCCGGTCAATAAATTTGTGTCTCGACAGAAGGTTCGTGCACTTCCGCATATTGTTCGGTGATAAAGTCAGTCGTTCGTTTTGTCAGTTTGGCAAATGACGGCGGCCATATTCCCATTTATGGCAATGAATAGTAGTGATCGCGATACGGTTTAAATTTTCTTGGGAAAAGGTAGATCCGAAACGGTGACAATTGCACAAGGTATGGAAATTTATTTAATTCGTATCTTGAGTGAATGCGGAGATAAATTCGTTGAACAATCACTTCAGGAAGTGGATTCTATGAAATCGAAGTATCAGAGCCCGGAATTGTCAAGTGTCGAGTTTGATCCGAAGACTGGTGAACTCATCATTTTGCCACATCAAATTGAAAACGTAAGTTTATATATTTTTGTATTTATCGTTTGTCAGGAATATGTCGTATGTCCACAGTGAATTGAGAAATATAGTACAGGTGACGTTGTTATCGTGGATTAGCTTTCTCAGATCGTTGTCGAAAAGAAAATTGCAATAGCTTGTGATCCGAAAATATTGCGAAGGCTTTTCCTTCTACTATGTGCCAAAGGAGGTGCATGCTGGCGACTCATCATCATCATCGTGGCGCGGCAGCTCGACGTCGGGCTTTGGCCGCCTGGATCGTTGTCCTCCAATTATCTCGGTCACGTGACCGCGTCGTCCAATTTAGGAAGCCCAGTAGTTGCCCTGCCCATTGAAGTCATTGTAGTCTGACGATTTTCGAAACTCCCAGCTCATCGTACAGTTCATACAACTCATGGTTGTACCGGATGCGCCATCCATCTCGATCGCAAACAGCCCCGGAAATTCGCCGTAGAACCTTATGCTGGCACTACATTATGCGGGATTCGCCGAATCACGAGCAAAAGTTCGCCAATTGGCGAGCATCTTATACGATAATTTGCATGGGATTCGCCGAGTTGCAAGTAGTGTGGTTAGGTACAATATGCTCGCCAATTGGCGAACTTTTGCTCGTGATTCGGCGAATCCCGCATAATGTGGTGCCGGCATTACGTTCAAAAGTGTCTAGCATGTTTCCGGAGGCTTGAGTTAGGGTCCATGCTTCGCAGCCATAGCATAGCACTGGTCGTATAATGGTTTTGTACACGCGGAGCTTCGTGTTTCTGTGCACATGCTTCGATTTCATTATGGGGAGAACCGAGAAAAAAGTCTTATTAGCTAACTGTATCCGTCGCTTGATTTCGTCAGTTTCGTTGGCGTCCCTTGACAAGTTGCAACACAGGTATATGAAGTAGTTCACGAACTCAATGTTGGGGTCCCCCACATTGATGTTAGGTTGTGCATCATTCCCTGCGTTCAGAAGTTACCGAAGAGCACGAACTGCTCGCGAGCAGCTCCGGAACTTGTCGATTATGCAGTCTGTGCCTGCTGAACGCGACTCTGTTGTCACACACACTTCATACGAAAGTCAAGGAGAAAGAAGAAGAAGAAAAGTGCGAGCGGTGAGCAGAAATTTTTCCTGCTCAGTGATCAATTGATCATGATCAGTTGAGCGGAAGTTGCTCAGTATCTTCTGAACCCACACATTATTTTAGTTTTACCCTCGTTAAGACGTAGTCCAATTTCTTTTGCAGCGGTATCGAGCGTATGGCTGCGTCGGCCAATCTTCGGGACATGATGTTGATGTCGTCGGCATACGCTGCTAATTGTGTCAACTTGATGAGTAGCGTCTGGCTGTTGTCCATATTCGTAGCCCGAATAGCGTATACTTATCTTGGAAGCAAGTTCCTTCAGTAATGTTTCTGAAGCTCCCAATCGGTTTCTTCTCAGAATCCACTGCCTCACCCAAAAACGACGCTTCTTACGTTTCTTCATATTTAATAAAATTGTTTCTAATTCGTTTTTTAACAAAACTGACAAACCAGTCGCTATTCCACGCACGACCTCTTGCGATGCCATTGCGAAACTGTTAGTGTTGAAAGCTTTTTGTTGACACGTGTGAACAACAACGAGTTTATCTCCCATGGGATTTTTGTGTCTCGGCTAGTCTGTTTCGACAAAAATCGCCTAATGGGAACGCGCCTTAAATCCTTAAGATATAAAGACGAAACTCACAAAAAAAACTACAAATTGATAGTAATGATTTAAATGAAAATAAATATATGGATAGCACTTCCTAAATAAGAAAGAAACTGAAAAGAATTGTTACGACCAGAGATAAGGCGCGGTGCCACTGCATCCCGTGCAACCATGAGGCGAGGCGCAATATGAATACGTACATATACACGGCGTGTGTGTATCTGGCGAGGCGTACGTGACTGCTGGCGAGTAGCGGACTTTAGCAACAGGCGATGAGACACTTGTTCTCTAGCGGGCGTAGTGAACAGTTCATATTGATACAAACGGCGAATCTGGTGTGATATTTTGGCGTACAATAATAAAAGGCGAATGTTAATTAAAGGCGAATGTTAATAAAGGCGGAAAATCAGAGATCGGGTGTTTGTGTGTTTAATTGGTGTTGTTTTCAGACAGTTTGCCGTAACAGAATACTATTTTAACGAGAAGAGTAAAATGAAAAGTAAAATTCTTTATATATTTTACAATATTAATGTATTTACTTTTAATACCAAATGTATTGTAATTGGACATGTAATAGTAAATAATTTTAAAAATAAGCCAAAGACAGGGGTGTTTAGAATTTAAGAATGTATTAACCCAATAAGTAATTTCATGTCCTTCCGTCGGGAACAATTACAAACATTTTTGGTCCGTCGAGCCGAATAATAGTTGAAGACAGTTTTGTGCAGTTCTTCTATAATAATCTCCACCGTACAAATTGACAAACATTGCAATTTGGTGCAGACTATAGTTGATACTCCACAGTATAAACAGCCATTAGACTTTATTCGGGGACTTCATTGTCGAGGATACGAGTTGGTCACTAGCAGTGACAATGGCAGAAGGAGCGACAACTCTTCAGCAAGATACCTTCGAGAGTATCTATCCGTACAAAATGCAACGAAATTAAAAGAAGGATGGCAAAGAGCGACACAACGTTGGCTACTTCAAAGCGAGGCAACAGCGGTTGGCAGAGCTATGGATTACATGCAACCAGCACCATAAGGCGATCGTGTCAACCGGAAAGCTAACGAAAGAAAAATTGGAGGAATACCTCAATGAATTCAGCGAGGTTGAGGAAGTCTACATGGAGCTGTTGGAGAATTTCGAGACTGGCCTGAGTTTGCATATCAGTCAACCAACTACAGTGATGGCCCCAGCAACCGTGACATATCCAGACCCTGGTCGAACATACAACGCAGTGAGACTGGAAAGCATCACCATACCAGTTTTCGATGGGAATTATGCAAACTGGCGTACATTCGTCGACTTATTTAACTGCATGGTTCACAGCAACAATTCCCTTTCTGCAGTGGAAAAGATGAAGCAACGAAACTTATGATGCTGCCTGGATGTTGCTGAAGGAAAGATTTGACAACAAAAGAGCAATGGCATGGAGCTATATGCACAAATTTTTCGATCTTCCTGCTGCCAAAGAGGAAAACGATTCTGCTATAAAGAATATTTTGGACTCCACATCCGAATTCCTTGCAAATATGGAAAGCATTGGAATTGAAACGGATCACTGAGATTCAATAATAATATTCATTATCAGCCAGAAACTCGATATACAGTCGAGAGAATTGTGGGAATCATCTCTCGGATCCAGCCCAGATGTTTCGGAATTAAAAATGTTTATGGACTTCCTGACAGCACGATTCAGGACTCTAGAAGCTTTGGGTGCTCCGAAGAAACCCAAGAAATTTGAAGCACTTGTGGTCAAGGAGGGAATCGTATGCAACGCAGCTATTGCAAAAGGGACCATTCAATCATGAACTGCAGTACGTTCAAAGGATTGAGTCTCAATGATAGAAGGAATATCATCAAGGAGCAAAAAGCGTGCTACAATTGCCTAAGGAAAGGTCACAATATTATCAACTGCCAGTCTAGGAGCAGTTGTCATGTCTGTAAGAAAAGACATAACCCGTTGTTGCATTTTGAACAACGAAAGGAATCGCACAGTGAACACAATCCAGCTGTGACGAAATCATTGATGACGAAACAAGAGAATGAAGGAAAAATCATGCTACTGGCTACTGCAAAGATAAACGTAAAAGATGTCTCTGGTCAAATTATAACTCTCAGAGCGTTACTTGATGGGATACTTCTCGGACCAGTTAACACTAAAACAGCATCAAGTAGTGTGATCTCGATGGTGACGACAGATGACACCACTAACGAAATTTTGAAAAAAATTTGGGAGCTCGAGGAAGTACCATCATCTAGAAAATTCACTGAGGAAGAGCAAGAAGCAGTCAACTTCTACAAATCAACCACAGAGAGAGATACTACTTTGCCTTCAACCCTAGCGGGGCATAGCGCGTCAACTACTCCTGCGCGCCATCGTACTCTCTTCTGGGCAATGCGGCCAAATCACAAAGAGAGATACAACATAAAGATATACGGTCAAGCTTCAGGAATACAAATCCAGGGAGAAAACTCCGCAACTCAAGGAAGAACGCATATATTCAGTTCTCTCAGCTAGAAAAACGCCTAGCAGCCCACGAGCAGTTAAAGACACAATATATGTCCTTTATCAAGGAATATATGGAACTAGGACATATGGAAGACCGTATCAAGTATTGTGGATTTTGCTATAACGCTGTTGTTACGTCCCGAGTTATGAAAATCTAGGTGGTTATACAGAAATTCTAAATAGAAAGTGTAGCGAACGGAATGATTCACCAGTACCCAACAATCAGTAAATAAGAAATAGCAGTGTTTTAATTATTACGCATTACTCTCTTTAGAGTCGATCTATGTAAAAAAAAAACGTTGGAAGAATATAAAGGACACATTGTAATGGGCTGGTTACATTGTCGACAGAGGTAGTTGCAGCTTTATACACCTTTGTGGCGAAAGACTGCTGCAACTGCTTCTGCCGGCAATGTGATCAGACCACAAAAGCACCCGTGGGTTCGTATCTTCATTCAAATTCAAATTTTTTCCCGCCGTCGCCATGAAGTAGTATGAACCCAGCCGATGGGAATGAAGTGGGATGCATGGAATGGGGACGGGGCGCGATCCGGTTATGGGAGGCATTCGACGTTTTTTTCGGTCTTTTTAGGTTGAGAGCTGCCGCGAAGTGGTCGTCTGGAGGAGGAAAATCGTATTTCGAAGTGGACGGCGGGAAACTATCGCGAAAACGTGAAGTGCATATTGCTTGGGGCTTTTCGTCCGCCATCGGTCTGGGTGGAGGGATCAGCAAGATCACGTCCGTACGCATTTACGCACAAAATTGTGGAAATTGCCGCATCGGGAATATGGTTTATCCAAGTTAACTAACAGCGAAATATTGTCGAGAAAAATTAGGAGTGAGCTATTGGACGGTGTGGTCAAGGCTGGCGACACAGATAAGTATAAGCCTCCGATTGGAACGGGCCAGGTAACATTCAATAATAATCTATCAGACCGGAAGGCTGTATTGTCGGCTTTTATGGACATTTGACATCCTAACCTCAAAAAAACTCACCAAGTCTTACAAGTCGACCCCTGTCTAGAAGATTCACTATGTTAGCGTGGCGGGGTGCGGCACGGACCACACTATTGGCGGGAATTGTCTTGTTTTAGACAGTTCTGTCGATCGGTCTGGGAGTGGCAACATAACCCGGAGGCCTATCGCAACCACAATCCGCTAACGCGCAACTCGAGATCACGACAATTGGTTGGTGGTGGTCCACAATTCTCGGTGCGACTTTGCAAATTAAGCATGAAAGGCTAAGGTCCTAAGTTTCCTCCTCTTTCTCCTCTCTCTCGCCAAAGCGTTTTGAATTCTGCTTGGGGGTTTCAATTTGAATTTGCGCCCGAAACCCACGGTAGGGAGGGTAGTGATGCGCCGGGCCCTTACCATCTGGTGCTCGTAGATGAGACAATTAACACCTTGGGCTCTGATGACCTGAGGGGGAAAAGGGATCTGTCCTGATTGGACGGTTTCCCCCCCGTTAGTATATTCTGTTGGCCTTGGTGCCACATTTTGTAGATTGGCTGATGCAGCCCCTTGTCCCTGCACGGGACTTTGCTGTTTTGATGTTTTGGGAGTTTGGTGCGTAGGCACCACCACTAGTTTTTCTCTTTTCTTGTGTCGACTTTGTTGTTTTGCGGGTTGTAGTTGTTTTGCTTTTGGTATATCGGGCAGACGTGCGAATGTGTTTTTTTTGTACGCATATGGAGGAGGCCGATGACCGCCGTGTATAACCCACCCCGCTACTCCCGTCAGCTGAGCTGGTCTGCCAGCGCACGTCACGGGTGGTCATCGGAGAGCGGTTTTTCAACACTTGTTGTCCCTTTGGCCTGCTCGGCCATTTCAACCCTCGCCCTCCAGGTTCAATTGCTACAACATACGATAGGAGAAAAAATAAAAAAAAAAACCGGCTCTGCTGCTTCTCCAAAGAAAAAGGCCAAGAAGTGGGCTCTCGAAGAAAAGCTATCGTTTTTAAGGGTAGCTGAGGAACATCGTCAGTTTGTATTTTTTTTTTCATCTACGATACGCATCTGATAATAAATTAATTTTTATGCTATTTTCTTTAATTTTACAATATCTTTTTAAATGAAAAATATCCTACAATGACTGCAATTCTTTATTTCAGGAGTTTTTCAAATGTGATCACACCATTACAAGAAGTGGATGCGGACCCATAATCTTGGTCGGATGTTGATGTGCCGGTGCAAACTTTAGCATCGACGCCAACAGTCATGCCAACTCAAACAGCAACATCGATTTCAATACCGACTCCAACAGTATTTTCAACAGCATCGTCATTGGGATCGGTTATCAAGCAGAAACCAGGCTCATCTAGAAAACAATCAAACAGCAGCCGGGACAACCTTGCAGCAGCTTTAGAAAGAAGGAAAACACAAAGGAACGAAATCTTTAAATCTTTGCTTTCGGCTGAAGAAAAGGAAGATGACATAGATTTGTTTTTTTAAAGTATAGGCAAAGCGGTAAAAAATTTAAGCCAGTACGTCAGCGAAAAGCTAAACTCGAAATCCTTACTATTTTAAATGAATTACAGTTTGAGGAAGAAACATGTACAGTGGCGGACAAAAGTCTACGGCAACACCTTATATTGAGGTTCTGGTTAATTGGAAGCTTTAATCAAAAATCCATTGATGCACATTTTTTCAGTAACATAAATACATTTATAAAAAACAAAAACAAAAACTTTTCAAAACAAACTTAAAGAGAAATTCATAAAAACATAAAAAATTGAATGGACAAAAGTCTACGGCAGTCAGTGCTGGCTGACTTATACAATAAAAATTTCCAACTAAACGTGTCGGAATTTTTAAAATTATTTGCTGGCTTAATACTTGGTTGGACCCCCTTTAGCATCAATTACTGCTTGTAGTCTTCGGGGCATAGATGCGACTAAATTACCAGTTTCTGCGGATGTAATTTTCTCCCATTCTGTAATGAGCGCTTCCTTCAACAAATTTTTATTTTTTACGCAACATTTCCGAATTTTCTGCCCCAGAAGCTCCCATACATGTTCTATTGGGTTTAAATCCGAACTTTGGGGAGGCGTATTCAGCTGCCTGGGTGCGTAGTACAACAACCAGTTCTTGACGAAAAGTGCTGTGTGCTTCGAATCATTGTCCTTTTGGAAAATCTAGCTCCCTCCAAGGCATAACTTCTCAATTGATGCCCTTAAATGTTGTTCCAACAGGCTCTTGTAAACATAGCGGTCCACAGTAGTTTCAACAAAAGCCAATCTGCCGACCTCAGATGCAGCTATGGCTCCCCAAACCATAACATTACCTCCGCCGTGCTTGACAGTAGGAATCAAATTTTTGGTCTCTAATGCCGTATTCTTTTTTCTCCATATTTTACTGCGACCATCACACCCGAACATGTTGTATTTCAACTCATCGGTAAAAAGGACTCGATTCCAAAAATCATTGTCCTTGTTGATATGGGCCTTGGCGAACTCTAGCCGCAGAAGTCGGTTTTTTGCGGATATTAATGGTTTTTTACGTGAAGTTCTGCTTTGAAACCCATTAAAATTTAATGCTCTCGAGATTGTTCTTGCATGGACATCCTTTTTCCTTACCGCAGCTACTTGTTTCGCCAAATCTGGAGCACTTATTTTTGGATTTTTGTTCACTTCTTTTCAAATTGAACTAATGTCTCTGCGTGAAATCTTTTTCGGTCGGCCAGTTCGCGGCTTATTTTCAAAGGAACCACTGCTTTAAAATTTTTTGATAATGGTATAAACAGAACTTCGTTTTAGTTTCAGTTATTTCGCAATTTCCGAGCAGTTTTTTATACTGGACGATCAAATTTCGGACATCACTAGAAATTTCTTTTCGCGATGACATTTTGCGGCCCTTACAGTTCGAAACTAGCGATAAACCTATAGTAGAGTTGCAGCCGCACATGTACTGAATGGCAGTAAGATCAAATAAACAAATTTCGAAGAAATACAGTTAGGTTTAGTTGGAAATTTTTTGTGTATAAGTCAGCCAGCACTGACTGCCGTAGACTTTTGTCCATTCAATTTTTTACGTTTTTACGGATTTCTCTTTAAATTTGTTATGAAAAGTTTTTGTTTTCGTTTTTTTATAAATATATTTACGTTACTGAAAAAATGTGCATCAACGGATTTTTGATTAAAGCTTCCAATTAACCAAAACCTCAATATAAGGTGCTGCCGCAGACTTTTTTCCGCCACTGTAGTTCATCCTTCAACACAGAAAACGATAATTCAAGCGTTGACATGAAATAATCTTGCACATTTGAACTTTTTTTTACTGCATTTTTGTTTCAGCATCATATTTTGCTGATTTTGAAGAATAAGTAGTTTTAATAAATTTATGTATTTAATGTTTGTTTCTTTGTTAAAAAAAAAATTTAAATAAATTTGCATGACTACGAACAGTGTTTTTTTTTAAAAAAACATATGGTTTTGGCGTTTGGGTATTTAAAGGTCGTATTCGCATTCCTTTTTTCAATTCGAAGTAATGACGAAGGAGAATGATGATGGCAATGATATGAAATACAGCCAATATGGGTGTCATATGAATGTGGCAACTCTCGCACGTCTGGCAACGTCCCACACGTACCAATGTACCATTGCGGAAACACACGTTCACCAACACATACGCTCAAGTCTGCATCGTCTAGATCATAATATAAAACAAAGTTTTTAGTACAGTCGTCGTCATTCTCTTAACGTGTCGTGTCCAATCATATCAGAGCATAATAAACGATAAACTTAACTGACTCTTTTTATTTCGATTTTCATGGAGTAAACAGTGATCTCCTGGGTCTGGTGACCCCGTGTTGTGAACATTTTCGCTTGTTAAATTTCGCAATTGACACAATTCGACCGGGACAACGCGGCTCGCGCATACCAATTCGAATGTCGACCGCCGACGCGAACAGCACCTCGGCCTCCGCCAGAAATTCGCTATAATTTTGGCAGCCGTCGGGCCAAATGTGATCGCTCAATTAAGTGAGATACTACGCGAGGAGCCCGCGAGTGCAAAATATGACTTTATAAAGGCGCGTATTATCCTACATTTCGCTGACAGCGAGCAACGCAAGCTCAATCGACTACTATCCGAGATGCCGCTCGGAGAGAAGCGACCGTCCGAGTTGTTTCATGAGATGAAACGTGTTGCCGGTTCCGTCGTGGGTGAAAGTGCTTTAAAGGGTCTTTGGATACAGCGACTGCCTGAAGCCGTGCGCGCTGTCGTAGCTGCAACTTCAGGGCCTGCGTCCGAGTTTACAAAAATCGCGGACACAACGATGGAGGCAATAAAACCGCGTCATGTTAGTGAGGTAGCCACCGTTGCGGCACCATTAAATGAATTTAACGAATTAAAAAAGTTGATTGTCGACATGCGCAGCGAAATCAATAGTTTACAACGACGATCCCGTTCAAGCCAACGCGACTCTCGCCGGTCGATCCCCGCGAACTCGGAAAATCCTCGCAGTGGTGATTCAACAACAGAACTATGCTGGTATCACGAAACGTATGGCCGAACCGCCCGCAAGTGCCGTAGTCCATGTCGTATTCGAAGTAGCCGCTTACGCACGCCGACCCAACCCCCGGCTCCGACGACCGCCAACGAAACCGACAACGCATGACGCCGAAAGTGATATAAGGACGAATCGACAATCAACAACATCAAATCGACCACCGATAATCGACCCAAAGCAACAACCGACAACCGCCAAGTTTTCCGTCTGCAAATTTGCGACAGCAATTCGAAGCGCCAATTTCTTATCGACACCGGAGCAGATGATTCTGTCATCCCGAACGCCTCGCCATCGTACGACCTCTGACCGACCGAAACCCAACTATTTGCCGCGAATGGCACACCCATCAAAGTTTTTGCAGAGCAAGTGATCCACTTGAATTGGGCTTGCGCCGAGATTTTTGCTGGCCATTCATCATCGCCGACGTGAAAGCATCGATCATCGGAGCAGACTTCATTCGGCATTACGACCTGCTCATCGATTTACGACGAAACCGCCTCATCGACAACACCACGAAAATAGAATCATGGTGCATCGTCAACATGCACACAGACAGCGCAGCCATCAAAATATTTGACACGACCAATCATGATGATCACTCGCGGTTCTCACCCCTGCTGCTGCTCACAAAATTCCTCGCGGTGATAATTGCTTGTAATCACCCGCGGTTCTCGTCTCTGGTGTTGTCTCGTTGAATCTGTCTCGTCGAGTTCAATTGCAGAAAGAGGCGCCAATGTAAATTCGAAAATACAAAAAAGGAATTACCAAAAGTGTCGAAGTGCGGATTCGTAGGCGGATATTCACCTGCCTCGTCGAGTTCAATTGCAGAAAGAGGGTATCCCGTACGAATCTTCGCCCTTCTATGTGCTCGGGTGAACGGTGCGCCCTACACGTTGGCCTTGAATTTTGGTAGGAGTTCATGACCTTGGGCCACACACGTGCCGGTGCGTGCACACTACGTGATATACGATCCACAGATCATCACCGAATCTCCAAACCATAATTCTTTCCTTCTAGTGGCCTTCAAACTGTCGGTTGTCATTGGAAAGTGGAACAGCTAACATTCCCACTTCCCAGTGTGTTGTGACGTTTGTCTGCTTATTTGTTGTGTTGTGACTTTGTGTTGTTGTGTGTTGCCGGGCGAGTGGTAAAATTGTCGGAATATCGTAGAAACCTGGCTAAATATTCGGCATCGACAGTACAAATCCTGGGAGCCGAGAAAGCACTGTTCCGTGCATTGAAAGCGCGCAGCAGTACACGGAAATGTGGTCTGCTCTATCATTCGTAATCTCTTCGTCGCGCCGGTGCCAAGAATAGAGGTCGCATCTCCCACTAGACGCCAGATGTCATGTCAGATAAGTATAATATTCGATGTATTCGCTTAGAGAACTTGGTCCTTTGTGTCCCTTTTCTCGTTGCAGGTGGCGGGACGCTTGTTTGAGGCTGTGTACTTTCGCGGATTTATCTCACCATCACAAGCTCATAGTTAAGTGTTCGTTGTCGTCCTGTGTGGATCCGCTGTTTACCTGCTGTAGGCCGGGGTCCTGCTGACCAATGTCGAAAACCTCGCTGCCAGAACCAAACCCCAAGGAGCCGTCATTGATAATGGGTCTCAGTCCCAGTTGAAGGTGTTTTGTGAAGTGGCGGGGGTTATCGTCGTGATGCTGACTATCAATGAGGAGCTCCTAACCAGGTAATTATCCCTGCCTGAGTGCCGCATACTAACCTATGCCGCCCATTACACTTTCATTATGCTAATTCTTTTCCTTTCAAATTACTATCTACTTTTAGCTGGCCGGAGTTCCGTAATAAGTATCTCACTAGAGTATTCGGAGTGACAGAGTCATTTGTAACGCTGATACACCAGGTACATAGAGTAAGCACAAGAAATGTAGAAGAAGCATATTATAAGTTAAATTCAATTTTGAACAAATTAAACACGAAGTATTTACAAGAACCGAATCAAGAGGAAATACCTCAATACAAACCGACAAGAAATAAACAATTAGTACTTAGCAGATGGTATTGCTTTTCGCCAGAATATAAAGCACATATAGTATACCATAAACGATTTGAAACATTAACTGATACAGTAAATTACCTAAGAGAATCACAAAGTGTATTTGATGAATTCAAACCAAATAATGATCAATATCAAAGAAATAATAATCAAAGAAACAACAATTCAAACAAACTACAATATAATCAGAATAATTACAGAAATCAAAGTAGACAAAATGGTCAAGATTTTAATCGAAACAAAAACATTAACAATGGTCAAGGTAGGGACAATTTCAATCAGAATAGAAACAATTTCAATCAGAATAGAAACAATTTCAATCAGAATAGAAATAATGTCAATCAAGGAAGGAATTTTAATGACCAAGGAGAAAATAATAATCAGGAGAGAAATAATAACAATCATAACCAAAACCCATTCGGACAGAACAACAATAACCAACAAAGACAGAATAATTATCAGAGAAATAACAATAACTATAATAATAAATCAAACGATACAATCATTATGAGATCCGAAATGAGCAGAGATAGCTCAATGGACATAAATTATCAATTGCCAGCCTCGGAAAGAAACTTCCAATAGTGGACTTAGACATAGAAGGAGTAAAGATTCCAATACTCTTTGATACAGGAGCCTCTATTTCAAGTTTAGACGCTAGATATAAGATACCAAATGCAAGAATCATGAAATTAGAACAACCAATAATAGTGACAGGAATACGGGGATCGGTAGAATTAACCGAAAAGATTAGGACAATAGCTCCAAAAGAATTAAATTATCCAAAAAATAAGTTGAGTTCGGACCGTCCAGAGGAACGGACGTGCGCGACATCGTTCCTAAAAAAAAAAAACCCAATCTAAAAATAGAAAAATAGAAACGAAGTGCATCCGGGCTAAAGATACATGTGCGCACCACATTTGTTCGTAAAAAAAAATCGTGTGTGCGGGCGTATTTGTGTTGTGTGCAATAGCAAAGGGCCCCCTAGTGACAGCACAGCAAAGTCCCGGTGAGTCCGTTCCTTGTAGACTTAACATCCTGTCCAACTTCTGAATTTAATGCATTTGCATTAATCGCAACCATAATTGAATAATGGCCGCTTTCAATTCAACGACAACTAGCAAGTAGGCATAACACTACTGTTAGCTGTGATTGGATTATTGCTGCTGCGTTCTGTTATCTAGTGACCAATTTTACCCCCCCCCCCCCCCCCATAACTTTGTACATTCCGTCTAAACATGCAAGAATTTAAATTTGATTTTTGCAACATTCGTGGAATTAGAGCGAATTATACTGCGGTACATGCCCATCTCATGCTACACAACCCAGCAGTTATGGCGTTAAGCGAAACAAAAGTCCTTAGCGATTGCGAAATAAGCCAATTTAACATCCAAGGCTATCGTTTTTTGCCCGTTTTTGCAACCCAAAGGGGGATTGCAATGTACATCCGAAATAATACCACCTTTTCCACCGTCAGTCCCCAGTTCACTTTATCTAATCCAGAATTCACATACACCTGGATTAGGTTCAATTACAATAAACATACTCTATTCCTGTGTTTTCTGTATCGAAGCCCTGGGATTTCTGATCCTGATACTGAACGTTACTTCGATATACTTTCCACCAATGTCGATGAGCTCTTAGATAAATACCCTGCATCAGAAATCGTCTTGGCAGGCGACTTCAATGTACACAATGTACAATGACTTAAATATACTTCATCTACAAGCCAAGCAGGAAGACTGGCTGAGCTATTCTGTGAATCATACAACCTACACCAATTAGTAGATTCCCCAACCAGAATACCTGATATAGAAGGTCAAAACGCCAACTTATTGGACCTGTTTATAACCTCACACCCCGACAAATATTCAGTATCTGTTTCATCTCCTTTGGGAAACTCCGATCATAAATTGATATCGACCAAATTCACAACTAGGTCACTAAATGTCAATAATCTATCTTCCAACAAGAGACTATTGTGGCATTATGATAAGGCGGACTGGGTCGCATTTAATCAATTCATCAGTGAACTGAACTGGTCTGACTGCTTCTCTACGCAGAACGTCGATTATATAAGCGAGTCAATTAGTAACATCATTTGGTATGGAATGCACTGCTTTATCCCACACAGTTCTAAGAATACCAAACCAACCACCAACTCTTGGTTTAACAGAGATTGCAAAGAGGCTATAAAGAGAAAAGAAGCGGCATACCGTGCATACAAACAATGCCCCTCTGTCGAACTGAGAGAAGTTTACAATTCTACGCGTAACATCTGCAAATCAGCATAAATAAGGCTAAATTCCAGTTTGACAGCAAAATTAGGCAGAAAGTGTTCGTTCAACGGAAAGGTAGCAAAGGTTTCTGGTCACTCGTCAAATCTGTGAAGAATAACTTCACCTCCTCTTCTATTCCACCACTGGTATATGATGGCAAAATATACAGTGAACCGCAAGACAAGGCCAACCTGTTGGCCGAAACTTTTGTTGCAAACTCTTGCCTACTACCCACTACTCAGAGTCCACCAGCCATACCCTTATGTGATTCACACCAGAGACCTTTGCATTTCCGCACTAGGGAAGTATTTAAAGTACTCTCAAAACTCGATGTATCTAAATCGGCTGGACCTGATGGCATCTCCCCCTTAGTTCTCAGACACTGCGCTTCCTCGCTAGCCAAACCTCTCCGAAAACTCTTTTACCTGTCCTACGCAACAGGAGTGTTCCCATCATCGTGGAAACTAGCTCATGTCCAACCAATCCCCAAGAAAGGAGAAGCATGTGATCCATCTAACTACCGACCAATAGCACTAACTTCGACCCTATCAAAAGTCTTCGAAACCCTGGTTAACAACCAACTAATGAGCTACCTTGACTCACATCATCTCATCAATGATCGGCAATATGGTTTCCGGTCTTCGCGCTCCACCGGC
Organism: Chloromyia formosa; assembly: GCA_964017055.1. Classification (NCBI taxonomy): domain Eukaryota; kingdom Metazoa; phylum Arthropoda; class Insecta; order Diptera; family Stratiomyidae; genus Chloromyia; species Chloromyia formosa. Next base: position 49,059,450 of record OZ024818.1, read on the forward strand.
GACCTAATGACATACCTCACCGAAAGATGGAATCGCTGTATCCACCAATTTGGCGAAGCTAAAATCATTGCCCTCGACATTTCGAAAGCTTTTGATAGAGTCTGGCATCCGGCTCTACTAGCTAAGCTCCAGGCTTTTGGTTTGGACCCAAAATTAGTTAAATGGATCGAAAGTTTCCTTCACGACCGTTCGCTTCAGGTCGTCCTTGATCGAGTTAAATCAAATTGCCATACCACCAACGCAGGGGTCCCCCAAGGTACTGTCCTTTCACCAACACTCTTCTTTCTCTTCATCAACGATCTTCTCAGCGTGACTTCCAACTCAATCCATAGCTTTGCAGACGATAGCACCCTTGACTACACTTACTCTTTCAACTCTGTGGCTGACTCTCGCCGAAATTCAACATCTATCAACAGAGATCGCATGTTTGACTCACTAAATGAAGACATTTCAAAAATTATTGCATGGGGGAAAGCGAATCGAGTAGAGTTTAACGCCTCAAAAACTCAATGTTGTCTACTTTCCAATAAGCGATGTGCCCCACCTACCGCCCAACCCATTCTTTTCGATGGGGTCAGCATTCCTGATTCGCCCATACTGAACATACTAGGTATTAACATCTCCAGTAAACTAAATTGGTCCGACCACATTTTTTGCGTTGCAAAAAACGCAATGAAGTGTCTGGGCTTTCTGAATCGCTGTAAAAGATACTTTTCACCATCTGATCTGGCTCAAATTTACAAGGCTCATATAAGACCGAGACTTGAATTTAATTCCCACATATGGGCAGGCGCAGGTAGAACCGCATTATCCGCGTTAGACAAAGTTCAACGAAAAGCCTTCAAGCTTATTGGCGAGGAACCCATAACATCTAAAATCGAACCGCTTGAACACCGGCGAAGTGTCGGCTGTCTCTCACTCTTCTATCGCTACTACAACCGCCGTTGCTCTGATGAAATAGCCAACCTCATTCCTGAGCGTACTTTTCCTTTACGTAACACCCGACTAGCCAGTCGTGCCCATCCTCATCTTCTAGAACTCAGCAATAGTCGCACCGCCAAATTCCATGACTCGTTTGTATCTAGGACAACACGAATGTGGAACGATCTACCATCTTTTGTTTTCCCCCGCAACTATGACCTACAAAAATTTAAACGGAATGTACACCGTCACCTTATTCAAACTCAACCCATCTCCCCACTACCTTAATCCCTTACCGCCAACGCTGTGCTCTCGCATCAAAGGGTTACCCCCTAAGCTTTGGTATAAACATAAAAAAAAATAAAAATAAAGGGATAATTTGGTATCGAATGAATTTCGATAACAAAGAATTTAAAGCAATTATGGGACAAAATTTACTTCACGCAATTAACGTGACACTAAATCTCGGAGAGGGATTTATGATTATAAATGAAGAGAAAATTAGGTTTAACTATGCAGCACCAGAAGAGTTGAATTACCAAGAAATTGTAAGAGACATAAATTACGAAAGAGTTTATGAGTGTGTAATGTAGACATTTCTGAAGCAGCCGCCTGCATATGATTTTTCGATGTCCGTTGAATATTTGAATTGGGTTGCCGCCATCGATATCTCAAATTTGACTCGGTACTGCTCCGACCATTTTTCTTTAGGAAGCGAAGATGCCTTCCGGTAGGAGAAAGTTTGGTGTATTTATTTAAATATTATCACATTCACGGTAATATTATTTCTGGTAAATACACCTAATTTTTCCCGACCGGTCTGGTTGAGTCAAATCCGAATGAAAATTATCTCTGGCCAGATCACCAAAAAAACGTTCGAAAACAGCGCCCCCTATACGAGCGACGGACCGGACGATTTGACCGCATGGTCGAGAGTTCGTGCTGGATCACGAGTGTGGACAGATCGGGAAAAGGTTTCGAAAAATCAACTGCGCGGGAGATTCCCTAATGTGCACGTATCGGGGCCATATTGAGAAATAAGGAAGATTTGTAAGTCGGATTACGTTCGCTTCGCTACAAGTCGAAAGTAGAGGGACCGCGCGCGCGAAGTCCCATTCGAAATAGACCTGCGGAAAGTCGGGAAAGTTTATATCGCAAAGTAGTAGCAAAAGCAGCCCCAAACCAGGCGGAAAATTAATTTGACCGTTTGTCTTTCAACCGTCCGGAAAGAAACGATTTGTTGAGTGTTTTCCGACAGTGCTCGGTGTTTGTCATTGTCCCACAAGCAGCTGCGTGCAGTGCTGGAGTGTTTTATCGCGAACGAATTGAGGGAACGTTCCGCGGTACAAGTCCCATCTCGGTAAGTTTCCAGACGATCGGAAATCCTAGCCGCGCCGCAACTTGACGACGATAAGCTCAACTCCGTGTGTGTCAGGCGGATAAGAAAAGACAGTTCCAAGGTCCGATCACCAACGGAGCGCCCAGAATTGTTGTGTTGTGCATGCATTCCCTCTTCCCCTTTCGGTTAGCCGTTCGTGGTCTCAATTTTTCGTTGCGTGTATCGACAGCAGCAATTGAATTAGGGTGTGTCTGTGTGTGTGGGTGCATCCACACAAGCGCAAAATTGCATTAGCGCGAAACTGAGCCGAAGCACCGGGGTCCCGGATTCGAAAGTCGCAAAATTGTACTTATTAACTGGCCGAATTTGATCACGCAACGCACGTCGACGCACGGCAACGCTCACTACGATTTTCGTTTCGCACTTAAACGGGATTCGTGAGTTGACATTTGGCTGCTGTGCATTTCACAACGATCGGTTATTCTATTTACATTTTTTTATCGCGCGAGTTATGGGATCCTCATGCGACACCAACAACCAGACATTCACACGAGTCATAGGATCGCCATGCGACATCAACAACGCAAATTCACACGTTCCTCAACGTCATCATTAAATTTATTTTTACCTATTAATTCATTTTCATTGCAATGTATGTACTATTTGTAATCCAATCTATTTCACACGTATCCGGTGCTCCACTTGGGAACACCTTGCTAAAACGTAAGACGTAAGCAGGTTTCATGAAATTATAAATTATCCAGAACATTTAGAAATTGGTGGAGTTGTATTCAGATTGTCATTTTGTACGTTTCGAATAATAAAGTCCTTCGTTAATCCAAACTTTGTTTTTTTTTTTGATTACCCAAGTACGAGATACGTTACTCGCGCGAGTGTTTGCTCTCGCGTTTTCGGGACCGCGAGGATTAAGTGACAGCGATTGGTACATATTTGGTAAACACCGCTTTTCGCACATGCTTGACAGTTAAATTGGGAGAGTCAACCCGCAGCAGCGCTGGCCAAAGGAGTTAGTAGATAACCGCTGGCGTGAGCACAAGGAAGAAAAAGGGAGGTCGGGCTCGTATTAAGTGTCAACGTTTTCAGAAGATCCGTGTCGAGCACCATTGTGGAGAGGGCTCCGCCATAGGCACGAGAGCCCCAGGTAAATTGTAGACTAACTACCGAAATTTATCCTTTATAGTCTAGGGCGCCAACAGTACAGACCATCGCTGTATCCGTCGCTCGTCGTCCCCGCCTAAGCGTCACGCACAGCCCACACCTAATTGGATTTTTTTTTTATCAGTGCAAATTCAGTTGGTTTCCTTCCGTGCCGTGGTGCCGCTGAACATACGCCCCTCTAAAACGAATACCTTAAGCATTAGGCGAGTAAACTCAGGGCAGTGTACTGTGCCCGCCCCGTCTCTTTACGTAAACAATCGTCCGGTTGAGTCACAAGGCAGATAGAGAAGACCTCTGACAGAATCTCGTCTCAGACTCGAGTTCCCACGTCACGAGATCATCTGGCATTTGGATATTGGTAATCAGCCGCTTTCTCGTATCTCTTTTTTTTTGTTCCTTCCGTACTCTACCCATCGCCTTGTTCGCAGAAGCATAAGAAAGTAGAAGTGAAAGTTGAGGCACCCAGTACGATCTGCATCGATGAACACAGATTTTTAGTCAGCCGCTTGTCGGTCATAAAGTTCTTATCGTTTATTTGCCTATCCCCGGGAAACGTGATAATGTGGGAGCGACTAAGGGAAGTGCGATTAGGGTCGTATGTATTTTAGACGAGCATCGCATAATTCAAACTGGCAGTTGGCTGGGTATGAAGGAACGGGTACGAGTGGAGACGGAACGAGAGGGTATATTTCCCGTGGGTCCGTGGAATCGATTGACGGTGTTCCTGCCATGGTTGGCCGCGGATTATGTAGGTGATTTTTATGCAGATAATTTACCGCCATTACACATGAAAATTTGTCATGGCCAAGTTATTATAAAAAAAAAAAATCTGCGCAGCATCCAGGCGAACTATCAACAGAACTGCTGCTCATCCGTACAACGTTACTGAGTTCATCGGAGCCCATTCGGACTGATGACATGGCTTCGCACATTGTAACATCTGGCTACGCATATACGCATATACACATATACATACACCAATTCCCACTTCGGTGACAGCAACCAGACATGATAGTGTGAACCAGGTCTTATATTGGAGAGATTCCACAAAACTAATGTAGCGACATGACACACGACAGCTGCTCGGACCAGCGAATAAGATTGCTATATGGACTGGCAAGGATATAAAAGTCGATACCGTGTACACGATCACACACTCGATATCATAGCGTCCTGGGAGCGACAACTGTTTAATTATTTATTGTGTACAAACGTTCATATGTTAAAATAAAGTTATTTGTTAGAAATTCAAAGACAGATGTATTAATATCTACAGTGAGTTTCTACACTAATTCTCCATGACAAGCCATCTGTTGGGAATCTTAGGTTGGTTCCACAACTCAACCAAGACCCGAACCCATGGTATTGGGCAACAGCAGAAAAAAAAACATAAAAGAACTACGATTGGGGTAAACCCCAATCATGCAATACTCTAGATGAATTTGAACCTGGTTAAAGCCAATAAATAATTTTGGTTGCAATCTCGGATGCATCGTTAAGACGTAAGACGTAAGTCGTTAAGACGTTAAGACGTATTTCATGAAATAGTGCAGTTTGTATGGGAGGGGGTAGAAGGAGGGTGAGGATTACAATAAATTTTATAATGTAGGTTACAATTATCATAAAAGTGATATATTCAAAATTTCAAAGCAATATGTTTTATAGTTTCTGAGAAAATCTGATTATTGTAAATTATCAAAAATGTGTCATTTTGTATGGGACGGGGTAGACGGAGTAAGGGTAATCGATTACTTTTTTTGAATCTAACTGATATTGTTAATTAAGTGTTAAGTACAAAGTTTCAGCCCGATAAATTGTATAGGTAATGAGTAATTTGGCTTAACGTATTTCATGAAATAGTGCAGTTTGTATGGGAGGGGGTAGAAAGAGGGTGAGGATTACAATAAGTTTTATAACATAGGTTACCATTATCATAAAAGAGATATATTCAAAATTTCAAAGCAAGATGTTTTATAGTTTCTGAGAAAATCTGATTATTGTAAATTATCAAAAATGTGTCATTTTGTATGGGAGGGGGTAGACGGAGTAAGGGTAATCGATTACTTTTTTTGAATCTAACTGACATTGTTAATTAAGTGTTAAGTACAAAATTTCAGCCCGATAAATTGTATAGGTAATGAGTAAATTGGCTTAACGTATTTCATGAAATAGTGCAGTTTGTATGGGAGGGGGTAGAAGGAGGGTGAGGATTACAATAAGTTTTATAACATAGGTTTCAATTATCATAAAAGTGATATATTAAAAATTTCAAAGCAATATGTTTTATAGTTTCTGAGAAAATCTGATTATTGTAAATTTTCAAAAATGTGTCATTTTGTATGGGAGGGGGTAGAAGGGGTGGAGCGATTTAGCCCGTTCACGAACTTAGCCTTCATTTTTTGTCAAAAATAACGTGTGCAAAATTTGAACTTCATAGCTCAACGCGTTCTCGAGCTAGAGAGGTCACGGACGGACGGACGGACAGACGGACAGACGGACAGACGGACAGACGGACATCCGGTTTTGAGATATTCGAGTGATAATATGAACTTCTGTATCATTCATTTTTTTCTGCGAGCCTTATTTCTTAGCGTTACAAACTTTGTGGCAAACTTATAATACTCTCAGATTTCATCTAGAGTATAAACAACAACCTGCAAAATAGAAAAGTACGTTGTCATGTCACGGGATGTTGTGATGTCACGGGACGATATTGCCCCCCCTGGGAGGATTGACAATCGTGGGAAAGGAGGGTCATCCGGTGGCAAGCTCGAAGGCAGGACGGTTCGGCAGCGGAAACAACTTTAAACTGCTGTGCGCTAGCAAAGTGGAGGGATTCAGCTGCATTCGGCGCACGTTACGAAACGTGGTGACTGGCTGTTAAAAGTGGAGCACGCACGTGTTTCCAAAGCGTCCGAAAGGAGCGAATAGGACCAGGCGGCGACGACTGCAACACGAAGCAAGTGAGGAGCGTGCACACGGGTGTGCAACATTCAGGACAAGAGCCGGATGCCCAGCGCTAAAGCGAACGAAAGACACGGACAATAGAAGTTTGGTGTTTTCCATTACTCTAGGGCCATGAGTTACGGTGTTACGGGGCTACCGAGCGCCTGGCCCTGGGAAAACGTTCCTGGCCTCGCACGATGCTCGTGAATTGGACGCGAATAAAGACGGCACGCCGCGGATAGACCTCCCGCATCTATGTGTTCATTGTTGTCGCGCTGCGCTTGAATTAGTGCGGGAATAAGAAAAAGGGGGGAAGTAATGCAAAACGAAGTCAGCCATCAAAGTAGATTTAACCTTCAAATTGAATGTTGTAGTCGTAGGATGTTATCTATTCTTATAAAACCAAACATAAAAAACATAAAAATTTATTGAATGATCCATTAATGATTTTCATAAGAAAAAAAAAAGGGAAACAAGTCGCCAGTTATCCAGCTAGATTTAGATTAAGCTTTGTTTGAGAGCAATCAGATGCGCGACGTTCGTGGGGACAGCGTGCCCAATGCGATTTGAAAAACGCGCGCGAAAAAACCATTCCATCAAGAGAAGTAATGGTATCCTCAATCATATCTCTTACTTATTCAGCTAACCAACTGAAAACTATGATATAAGACCTTTATCAAGAAAAACTTGTGCATACGTTTGTAGTTAGGTTACTCAAGTTTGCTGGCGAACCAAGCAGATTAGCTGCTTTAATATTTTTTTTTGAGTACAAGATCAAAGACGTGTGCGAATTTGAAGCCAAGTTAGAAAAGTCATTTCAATGAAACACCGGCAATGTAAGGTACACTTATCTAATATTTTTGCACATTAGAGAATAATATTTAATCTTAGTCCATGCAGATCATTTGGGCATTAATTTACACAACTCTTTGGTCGTATTCTTTTTTTTGTGAGGTTATGCATTGAAATCAAACTCCTCATTCGGCCATAATCAGAATGTTGGCAATATCCGTATTATTAAGTTGAACTTTAGAAACAGGTAGTTTCGAGCTCCTAACTACACTATTATTTACAACTGCATATATTCGGACATATAAAATAGAAAAAAAAAAGAATAAATTTATAGCATGAAATTAAATGAAACTACAAATGTACTAATGAAATCAGTCACTACTGAAAAAAATAGAAGTAATTGTAATCGGGCCTCTTATGAACTAATTGTTATTAAATAAAATGTTGTACAGCATGACATAAACGATTTCTTATTTCTAGCTTCCTTCATCCTCGTCTTGGTTCCCTTCGTCACGTAGCGTCTCGGTGTAACAACGTTTTGGGGACCGTTAACATTCTCGCGAAGGTCCAGGTAGGGAGGGTCAAGAGCGATGAAGCTCTCCATCAAGGCTTCTATCCGTTTCTGATTCAGGGGTTGTAAGCTTTCCCGTTCACTCATTCCTGTTCACCTTTGACACATTTTTATAGGGCCAGATGCGTGAGAATTTTTTTTGTAGGAATGAATATGGCCTGATCTTGGCAACCCTTTTCCCCACCCCACAACTCCGAGGCCTGAGCTGCCACGCAAGCACGCAGCACCGCCAAGACAGCGAGGGAACTTTTAACATCTGTTCTCCGGCCACTGCAACTTCCATAGTTGTCGAACTGCGATTCATTACAAACCTCAGCAGTATAGTACTGTTTCTGCGGCTGCCACAACATCTTCGTTTTCATGGAAATATTGCGTGTCGCTATTGCACTACGATAATCGTTCGCGTCTTTGGTCAATAAATTGAAATGATTTCGCACTACCCTTGGGTGGGCTCCGCTTGCTACGCGAGTTCCGTTGCTTAAGGGGTTGCGACCCTCAGCATAACGTCTTAAAACGCTCGTTATACATATAGGCTATAGCGGTAAAACCATTATTAGCGTGGCACGAACGTTCACTCGATTGGCGCGAACTGGACTTTTAATTTTCCATCGTTTGACCATTTCCCGCCCCAAAAGTTGAGAATCTTCCGGGCGCGCGATTCCCGCCAAGTCAGGAAATTTACCCGCGTTGTAAAAGTAGTTGATGCGATACAGTGAGGACGACTGCGTTCCGTTTGGGGTTTTCCGTGAGTTTTTACGCGTTGCCGGCTGCAGTGGTGGTGGTGGCGAAGTCTCAGGCTCGCGGCTTATTCGCAACGACACAAAGCGCCGCGGCCGCTAGCGCTTCCGACAGGGGTTGAAATGGGCTGATGATATTGCCGACGGAAGCACTCGCGGTCCCTATGCACATTTGCGCAAAAACGGCTGCGACTGCTTCTGCCGGCAATGTACTTGGTCCATAATAAGCTCACTTGGTGGTTGTCCACGCTAAGCAAATGAGCGCCATTTTCGACTTGACCGAAGACGTCATCCGATAATTTCGAATAACGGAATTATCGGATGATTTCGTCGGTCTGGCCAATGAAAAGCGCCCATTTGTCAGGCTGACAACAAAGTGAAGCACGAGAGCGAAACCACGGAACCGGTCGGGGAGTCGTTCCGGATCTTTGGTAGAAGGAGGTCGTCGTCGCCATTGTTCTGCGCTCGCGTAGTAGTTAGTGGAAAAAGTTTTGCTGTCCGCCGTGCCGGCGTAGACGTCGCCGTGCTTAGATAATTTTCGCTAAGTATCCTGTGACAGGAGGCCTGAAAGGGAATTTCTTCGCCACCACCGCACAAAGGGAAGCCCATCGTCGAGGGAACAACGGAGGGTGCTCCGCCACGAGCGTGGGGCACCGTGGTAATTTTTCTTTCAAGTTCGGATGTGTTTTCTTTTGCCGTGATATGGCGGGTTAGTGGGTTTAGGTAATGGTCGGGGCCAGTAAAGGCCGAGTGGTCGTCGGATTCTGTCTCGAATCCCGGTTCGTCGCGTTCTAGCCGAGAGTGTGGTTTAAAATTGTTGTCATACGCACAGCCAGTACACGGAGCAGCCAGCTGCCGGTCCAGTTCTTTGGCAAAATAGTTGCGGATCTAGCGCAAAAATCGGCAGCGCTCAAAACGTGAACGCACTGATTCGCTGACTTGCCAAAATCGTGAACTAGTAGTTCGTCTATATTGTTTGGCATGAACGTATTTTATAATTACCCCCGTAGAACATGGCCTTAACGATCATCAAAAAGGTCATAGAATATCGTGAAGCATCTGTTTTGTTGGTTTCAACTTCCATTCCATTTCAGTAGTGCGGCTGCATGGATATTTGAAAGAGGAGAAATGTATCGGCAACAATTTGCGGTACTTTTCTCATCTGTCAAGTATACATGTAATCAGCCTGGAAATTGAATGGAAGTTGAAAGCAGCAAAACAGCTGTTCTGTGCACCCAACAGTAATGTTGAATTTGACAGCGAACAGCTGTGTCAGACTCAAGTGAGAAAAGTCAATAAGAGAATGGTGTTCATGTGGTGATTAGGGGGTTTCTAATATTTTAAGCGCCCGAAACCCATGGCTGGGAGGGCAAGGACGCGCTGGGGCCCATCTGTTTATATAGGGGGTTTCTAACATTTAAGGCGCCCGAAACCCATGGCTGGGAGGGCATGGACGCGCCTGAGCCCACAACATCTGGGGCTCCTATAGAGCGATTAACACCTTAAGGCTCAACTGGCCTGTAGAAGTGAAGAATCTGTCCTGATCGGACGGTATTCCCGTCTTTATTGTATTTTCGGCCTTGTGCCTGTTGTAGTTTGGCTGATGCAGCCCTGTGTCCCTGCACGGGACTTTGCGTCTTTTGGTTCGATATTTTGGGAGTTTGACGTTCGTCGTCACGGTTAGGTTTCTCTTTTTTTGTTTTGGTATATTTGGTTTTGATCTTGGTAGTTTCTTTTGCGGTTTTCTTTTGTGAGTAACGGGCAGACGTGCGATACCTTTTTTTGTTAATGATGGAGGAGGCCGGTGACTGCCGTGCATAGCCCACCCCACTACTCCCGACAGCTGAGCTGGTCTGCCAGCGCACGTCACAGGTGGTCCTCCGGAGAGTGGTTTGTTGACACTTGGTGTCCCATAGGCCTTCACGGCCATACCAACCCTCGTCCTCCGCTACTCCATTGTTACAGGGTAAGTGGGGGTTTCTGTCTAGATTGTTCGGTGCTCTGGTGGATTTTTTTTTAATTTTCCAATATTTTCTAATTGCGCTTTTCATGTTTCATTCTAAATAGATTGCCGCTTCCGCATTCGTTTCGAATACTCGATGATTATTGGAGACATTCGTTTTCTTGTTACATGACACCATTTTCATCCATTCGCAAGCGATTCGAATCGAATTACATGATAGCGCTTTAGTTCTATTTGAAATATTTGTACATTTGACCATTCTAGTATATATTAGCACAGTATTAGTATTGTTATTGATTATAAGGTGCGTTTTCTCCAACACTCCAGATCAAGAGCAAAACAAAAATCGCACGCATTACACTAACAACCTGCTCTGTATAGAACAATTTTGTTAGTATAAGGCCGTTTCCTCACATGTCGGTACGGCAGCAGTGCGGGATCAGCATGCTCGGTATACGCGGTATCGAAAGCTTACCAAGCGCCTTTATTTCAGTGAGTGTTTCCTGGTTGGCTCGGTCCCTACCCGCATCCGCGAGTACTGAGCCAGTCAGGAAACACATTGAAATAAAGACGCTTGGTAAGCGTAGCTAAAATATTTTGCTGTCTCCTCAAAATTCCGGGCGCATTTCTGAATTTTATAGGCTTCATACTGGAAGTTGTTGGATACAGAGTTTTGGCCGTAATTATCCATGTCTTGGCTGTAAATGGATCGGCTTCGTGGGCCTACGCGTGTCCGTGAAACGAGTTTCACCGGCCTTTGCTCCGGGAATAATACCAGCCTTCGATACCAGTGAATCGGTCAGGGTGGACTTTCCATGGTCGACGTGAGCAATGACGGGTACTCCGCTTTTTGTTCACCAAGGCACGAATTTCGTCTATAGTGAAATTCACCATTTTGGATGTTGGATGATTTTCGACCGACGATTTAAAAATAAAATACAGAAATCTAAAATACAACGCGCCCGCAATGGCGAAAACACAACACACAAGCTGACATTTGTTGAATTGTTGATCAGCTGATTATCTGACAAATAACCATAGTGTTTCATAGCAGAGACGCAATCCGTTGAGACAGTACCTGCGGTTCAATATGCGCATGGACACACTACGCCTGCGCTGCGAAGGCTGCCCTGCTCTGCGCTGTGCTGCCCCGCCTACGTCCAAGATGCGGCCGGCCTAATAGTTGCAAAAACCATTATGAAATCTGTTGGAATAATAGATGGCAGTACTGCGCCTGTCATAAACCTTGAACGTATTCATTTGTTCCTTCTTCTCACTTTGACTGTCTATAATAAAAGATGTCCGCAATTGTGCTCTCGTATAATAGCTTTCTTTTATTTCAAACGCGTAATCTCAACAGGTTATGGGCCCAGATATGGGTAACTGAAAGTGAGAGGCACTTGTAATTGTTCGGTTTTGTTTGTGCGATCAAAAGGTAAATCCGCAAAAACGTTTGTCGTAGCCGGGTGAACACGATTCGCTAAAAACAAGTTTGTGCGTGTGTGTCGCAAATGGACAATTAGTGCGTTCGTCGCAAGTTAAAAGACAATTTGCGTTTGTCACGAATAATTTTGTGTTTGATGGAAGTACAGCCGCTGATAAAGACAATGTCGTCGAGAAAAAATGAAATGCAGTGCATTGCGAGGATAAGGGGGAGCGAAAATTACCACAGGTGGCAATTTGCGATGAAGAACAATTCGCATTTCATAATCTGAGCGCGTGCATCGCAGATCCGCTAGTTGAAGATGACCCTGAAAAGTTATCAAAGGCAAAATGTAGAATTGTAATGGCCGTTCACGAGTCAATTTTCGTTCATATTGAAAACGCAGCGAATGCATCTGTTATTTGGAAAACGCTGAAAGGATTGTACGATGATCATGGACTTTCGAGAAAAATTGGCTTGCTGCGTCAATTGATTGGTGTGCGATTGGAAAATTGCGAGTCGATGGCCGACATAGATAAAGAAAAAATACCAGGATATAGCATAACCCTATACGTGACTGTCTGTGAAGGTAACCAAAATGTTGTTTTCTTTTTTTAAATACGATCAGCTGTTTGTCTAGTCTGGCTGTTATTTCGGTTTGTCCGTGTGTTTCAATCCATATTTTTGTTGAAAACAACGATAGTGACTAATAAAAACTGTGAACTAATTCAGTGCGCCTTATTTCGCGTCCGATTCAGTTTTAGTGAAAGTGTATTTTGTGATCATTTGCCGAGATGAGCTGCGCCATGCAAGGTTGCTGTAAAAAGTGGGATGCTCGACGAACCGAAATCTCATTTCATCGGTAAATGCCCACATTATCTGTGCTAATAAGAAAGTTTTCACTGCCAATTGATAAAACTTGCGTTATCCATTGCATTGCCTCGCGAAACAGATATTTCCACTATCGAGACATGAAAATTCAAATGTAAACAAAACCCGACCATGACGCCAATCATCTGTTTAGCACAAGTCAGTGGCGTAGGGTAAATAGGGTGTTTTGAAGGGATTCTGAAATGACTACCTGACGATCCGTATTAATTGATTTGAGTAGTATTGGGAACGTCTTATTTCATACTAATAGAATTGAAATTGAATTAAATAATAAATGTTTTGACTTTGTGTTTATTTATTTTTCAGTTTCCCTCAGGACCCACTTTTACGGGGCATGGATTAGTCTACGGATTGGAGAGATAGGCCAATCACGAAGAATACGAATATTAATTCCAAAAAAAAGAAGAATTATCATCCGTCTTTCCCAAGGGGGGTGTTGTTATGTGCCACCCACAATACGTCACATAAACAACAGAGGCGAATACCATATTTCTTTATACCGCCTTTCTAGAGCATAAGCAATAGTGTTGTAACCTAATGTTGCAAATGAATCCTCGAAATGAGAAACTATTTCCCAATCGAGGGACGATGTTAAACAATTAACGTTCTAATTCCAAAATGTACGATATTAAACGATTTATTCTATTTCAAAGAATGTACAATGATTATCAATTTGATCCTAGTTCAAATATGCAATACAACTTGACAAATACAAAAGACGACTGTATCCACGAACTATCAATACTAGAATAACCATATTCTACTTGTTCAAATTATTTAAAATGGCAAGCAATGTTAATTTTGCACAGTTATTTTCATAACGAAATTACTGTAATATCTAAATGAACTATGTACAATTCGAATCTAAATTTCAAATGATTTTACTACATATTAATAATACAATTTCATCATATAAAAAAAAAAGTACTGCCGCCGCGAAGATTTGATCCTGGTACCTCCCGGGCGTGGAGCCGATGCTCTACCAACTAGGCTGATGAGCTTGACGTCTTGTCGGGGGGAATTTCAATCATTCAAGTCCATGTCAGATAAGTATTTCTACTATTATTCGTTGTATTTGTTGATTCTTTGTGCTTCTTGTTTCAGATTTGTTCGTCGTACCAACTCCAGGGTGACGAGTGGCGCGGAGTTCTGCTTATGCCAAAATTCCGATGCAACATACCGCCCCCGATGAAATATTATTTCATGACGTAATAGTATTCGACGAATTCATCTGGTTCTCTGTGGTGGCGCAGCGAATTACCGCGGCATTTGTGCCTTGTAAGTAAATGCTACGCCCTGCAACCAGAGACGTTATTCAGCGCGTCTCACTCGCTGTCTCGAATCTAGATTCTAGGTGATTTCAGGTTTTTATTGTAATAATGGGTTCAAATTTGAAAAAAGGTTAATGGAAATAGGAAATGGAAATATGAAGGGATATGAAACGTTCTTAAGTTGATTTGAAATTTATTCGTAGTTCTGTTGTACAGGTAATAAAGCAATTTTAGTGATTGGTCGTTTATATATTTTGCCGTTCAATAATATCGAAACAACGCGCACAAATGAGTCTTTACCCGTATGTAATTCTACTATTTTCGCTAATGGCCATTTATATGAAGGAGATTTATCGTCCGATACTATACAAATATCTCCCACTTTAGGTTGCGATTCTTTACGAAGCCACTTTGGTCTTACTTGTAAACGCGCGAGATACTCCGTTTTCCACCGAATCCAAAACATTTGCGACAATTTTTGAGTTAATTGCCATCTGTCCATATGTGTTAATTTCACTTCACTTAAGTCATTTTCAGGGGGCGCTATCATGGTATCACCAATCAGGAAGTGAGCTGGGGTTAATGCGGAAATGTCCGAAGGGTCATCGCTTAAAGGGCAAAGTGGGCGTGAATTTAAACATGCCTCGATTCTAATTAAAACGGTTGTCATTTCTTCGTACGTTAATGTTGTTGTTCCAATGGTGCGTTTCAAATGTGTTTTGATAGATTTAACTCCGGCTTCCCAAAGACCGCCGAAGTGCGGGGAAGCGGGAGGATTGAAATGCCAGACAATTCCTTCGTTCGCTAAACTCTCGGAAGCGTTGTTGATCGATGCATTGATGATTTTGTTTAATTCGACGTTCGCACCAACGAAATTTGTTCCACAATCCGTGTAAATGTGACCACAAAATCCTCGTCGTCCCATAAATCGTCGTAATGCGGCTAAAAATGCTTGTGTTGAATAATCAGTTACCAATTCGATGTGAATAGCTTTAACGCACAAGCAGATGAAAATGGCAATATAGGCCTTGTATGTTCGACTTCCTCTTCCTCTGCGATCTCGAAGTTCAATGGGTCCACAATAATCAATCCCGGTATGTGTAAAGGGACGCGAAATATTGACTCTAGGCTGAGGTAGATTTCCCATAAGTTGGCTTGAACCCTTGGCATTGGCTCGAAAGCATCTGACACAGCTATGTATTACTTGTTTGATTGTTCTACGCGCACTCAAAATCCAATATCGTTTACGCACAGTGTTAAGCATGAGTTGCGTATGGCCATGCATTGTCGCTTTATGTATTTGTTCTAATAAAATTTTCACGAAATGTCCACTTTTTCCCAGTATGATCGGTTGTTACTCAGTAAAACTTAAATCAGCATTCGATAATCGCCCATTAACTCGCAATAGTCCTTTGTCCAGAAAGGGGTTCAAATTTCGTAGTGTGCTTCTTGTATGTATTTGATCTCCTTTTTCCAATGCATGAATTTCTGGCGCAAAATATTTTCGTTGTGTGTACTTTATCCAGAAATCCATTGATTGTTGTAGTTCTACGGTTGAAAGATGTCCTTTGATACAAGATAATCTCGATTTTAACGATCCAAAACGAAAGCAATAGGCTGTGACCCTAAGGAGTCTAGTTAACGACGAAAATTTGTTTAAGAGTGATTCTAGAAACGTCTCTTCAATGCCGATGTGATTCACATTCTTCTTTGTTTTCCTTACTTCTTCGTCAGTTTCACAATCCTTTGGTCTTGGCCAGTTTCTGGGTCCCATTCCCAACCAAGATGGTCCATGCCACCACAAGTCATTATCGATGAATTCGCTTGCTCCTAATCCTCGAGTAGCTAAGTCTGCAGGATTTTCTTTCGATGGTATTTTACATATCTCCAAATTGAGTCTCCGACAACATCTTGTATTTCAACTATACGATTTGCCACGAACACCGTCCACCTCGTTGGATGACCTTTCAGCCAGGCCAAAACAGTTTCCGAATCGGACCATAAATATAATTCGGATTGCTTAATATAGGCAACTTCTTTCACACGCTTTATCAAGTTAGCTAGCAGTATAGCTGCACAAAGTTCCAAACGGGCAATCGGTACCTCTTTAATAGGGCCTACCTTGGTTTTTGATATAAGTAGAGACACCCTCACGCTTTCATGGTTTCCGATAACTATATATACTGCTGCAGCATATGCTTGTAAAGAAGCATCACAAAAACCACGTATTTCTATTTTACTTTCGACATAGTTCTAAAATTAATCCATCGTGGAATTCGAAGATCCATTAATTTTCTAAGGCTGTTTCGATATTTAATCCAGTCATCACTCAGGGCCGATGGTAAGAGCTCATCCCAGTTCAGATCATGTTTCCATAATGACTTCATGAACATCTTTGCTACGATTACGATTGGCGCCAACCATCCCAATGGATCATACAAATGCGCTATGTCAGACAGCACGAGTCTTTTCGTAAAACTGCCTTCCTGCTCTCGAAGTTCTATTCCATAACTAAATTGGTCCAATAGTGGGTACCATTTAATTCCTAGCGATTTATAATTTTGCTCCAAATTCAAGTTCACTGTAGTTTCCATTTCTAGGTCCGTTTCGGGGATGTCTTCTAATATTCGCAGATCGTTGCTTATCCATTTTCGAAGATGGAAACCACCTGATGACAAAGCAGACTCGATATTCTTCCGCTTTCTTATAGTCTCCTCCAAGTCATGTCCTCCTGATAACAAGTCATCCACATAAAATTCATTGTCGATACAATCGGTGATGTTAGGGTAGTTCGCTTCTTCATCTTCTGCTAATTTTTTTAACGTACGTATAGCCAGAAAAGGAGCACAAGTCGTTCCGAAAGTCACTGTGTTTAATAAATAATCGCGAACTTCTCCATCTGGAGTGGGTCTCCATAAGACTCGTTGAAAATTGGCATCTTCTCTATGCATGTTGATTTGGAAAAACATTTTTCCTACGTCGGCCATGTAGACAAATTGGTAAAAACGAAAATTCAAAAGTATTGTTATAATATCATTTTGTATGGCAGGACCCGTTAATAGTATTTTACATCGTTTAAATCCACACCCGTGCTAGATTTCCTTGATGCATCGAATACTACGCGGCATTTAGTTGTGCTGCTTTGTTTGTATACGGCGTGGTGAGTGAGATAATGTGCCACGCAACGCCTTTTTTCGCCTTCGAATTCAATCTCCCGAAGAGGCTTGACTTCCTTCATATATCCGCGTTCAATATATTCTTTTATGCAATCTTCGTAATCCATTTTTAAGTTTGGATCCTTCAAGAAACGTCTTTCTAATGATAATGGCGATGTTCCGAGAATATCCTAAGGAGTTTTTGGCGTCCTCATTCTTGAACGGTAGTCGAACTGTATATCGCCCACTGGGATCTCGTTCAACGTGTTGTACAAAGTGCTTTTCACAAAGATCTTCTTCCAATGTATTTTTTCGAACAAGAGAAGCTTCTTCTAGTTCCCAGAACTTTTGCCGTGTGGTATTTAACTCTACAAGTGGATTGACTATTTCGATATTATAGCAGCTATAGTCCTGATCACTTGCGTTTTGAATTCCTCCAGATACGATCCAGCCCAATTTTGTACTTTGAGCAATTAACCCACACTCTAAGCGATGCACATCTCCTAATATGAGGTTGGCGTAGACGTCGGCTCCTAGTAAAAGATCTATGTGCTTTGGATGTTCGAAATAAGGATCTGCTAATTGAAAACCTTCAAGTTGTCTTTTTACGTCAAACATGATAGCACGATGGGGAAGTATATTAGTCAATTGCTCCAAAATAAATGCTTCAAAGCCCAAAGTTTCGTTACAGAGGGTCACCATTTTTAATTGGACTTTTCCCTTCACAATTTTCGATGCAGACCTTCCAATGCCTTGGATTCGAATATTGGAGTGAGATCTGTCGATTCCTAACTGCTGCACTGCTGATTCGGAAATTAAGGATGCCTCAGATCCTTGATCTAGTAAGGCTCGTAATACCACTGACTGACTATTTCCTTGACAAGTTACTAGCGCCGTGGCCAAAACTACATCGCGCTTATTGCCGTTAACGGAGCCCATATTAACATTTTGAGGTGACTCAATTGACGGTGGTGGACGCATATAACACCCTTGAAGATGCGACGACGAGTTTCCATTAGTCGCTTGTGAGACTGGAGTACTGATTTTAGTATCGTCTTTGTGAAGAAGGGTATGATGGGATTTCTTGCATTTGAAACACTTCCAACGACTTGCACAATTCGCTACCAGATGTCCCCTTTCAAGGCAGTTAAGACACAAACCATTCTGCTTAACTATTTTAAATTTGTCAGCAAAAGTGGCGCTTATAAATTCGGGGCAACTGCGAAGTGGATGTTCTTTCTTACATAGAACACAAGAAGCAGGTTCCTTTTGCGTAGCATTGACATTTCGAACGTGTTGATTTGTGCGATTGAGTTTGGGACGATCAATACCTGAAGCCTCCAAAGCTCTGAATCGATTTTTCAGAAAAGTTCTAAGACTTTCAAAGGTGGGGAACTCAGTATTCGAGGCCTGACTCTGTTCCCACAATTGCCGTGTTTCTTGTGGCAACCGTTGTGTCGTCATGTAAATCAATATTGACTCAAACAAATCACCTAGCTTCAGATTTTCGATAGTGTGGATACATTCAACTGTGCGATCCAGCAACGTTTTTAAGGATGATGCGGACTCGGAAGCAGGACTAATGCTAAAGAGCTTTCTATACTGAGCATTCAGTAGAATATATTTGTTGTCGTAGCGTTCATTTAGCAAATTCCATGCGGAATCGTAATTCGACTCAGTAATCGTAAATGGCCTGAGTAGATTATAGGCTTCTCCCGACAAGCTGCTCACTAAGTAATGAAGTTTTTCCACTTTCGAAAGAGAGTTGCGATTATGTACAAGTGATGTGAATAAATCACGAAATGACAACCAATCATCATACCGTCCAGCAAATTTCGGCAAATTAATACGCGGTAATTTGATGTCTTGGTCTTCCTTTTCCAAAGGCAATGATTGTTTGGCTTTATTCTCGTCATTTACGACAAGTTTCGCAGCGTGATCTTCCAATTCCGAAATAAAGGCTAAATGTGTATCTTCAAAAACGCTTTCTCGCTCTTCTTTAAAATACACATTTTCTAAGTCCTCAACACTTGTCACTAATAATTCGATTTTGCGATGAGTATCCTTGAAATCATCACGAACCGCATTTACTTTCGCTATTAAATTAGCCAAATACGACGCAGTTTTTCTTGATTTCGAATCCTTTTTGAAATTACTAACGAATTTACTTAATTGTTCAGATTTTAAATATTGTTGCAGCACTAAGCGATCCATTTCCATTTCGGAACACGAAAGATTATATGTCCTTAATACACGTGGACGTTAAACCGTAATTAATTACACCACAGTAATTTAAGCGAAACTACGGCACTATTCTCTTACGCGTAATTATATTGTATATGTTATATCGTTTCACGAAATGGTTAGGGAAAGGAAAGGGACTCACCCAATTTGTTCTTACAATTTTCCAAAGCAAACGTGGACTGTATACGAATTTCTATGGCCGAGATCCGGCTCGACGGACCAATGTTGTAACCTAATGTTGCAAATGAATCCTCGAAATGAGAAACTATTTCCCAATCGAGGGACGATGTTAAACAATTAACGTTCTAATTCCAAAATGTACGATATTAAACGATTTATTCTATTTCAAAGAATGTACAATGATTATCAATTTGATCCTAGTTCAAATATGCAATACAACTTGACAAATACAAAAGACGACTGTATCCACGAACTATCAATACTAGAATAACCATATTCTACTTGTTCAAATTATTTAAAATGGCAAGCAATGTTAATTTTGAACAGTTATTTTCATAACGAAATTACTGTAATATCTAAATGAACTATGTACAATTCGAATCTAAATTTCAAATGATTTTACTACATATTAATAATACAATTTCATCATATAAAAAAAAAGTACTGCCGCCGCGAAGATTTGATCCTGGTACCTCCCGGGCGTGGAGCCGATGCTCTACCAACTAGGCTGATGAGCTTGACGTCTTGTCGGGGGGAATTTCAATCATTCAAGTCCATGTCAGATAAGTATTTCTACTATTATTCGTTGTATTTGTTGATTCTTTGTGCTTCTTGTTTCAGATTTGTTCGTCGTACCAACTCCAGGGTGACGAGTGGCGCGGAGTTCTGCTTATGCCAAAATTCCGATGCAACAAATAGAGATGAAAGACCCCGCATTTCCATCGAATCGTCCTCTTCGGACATGCACATGTTTCAATAGAAACAAACTCCTTACATTCAATGTGACCGGAAACATAAAAATCCCAATTGAGTCACTTATATCGTTCTAATTTTACGACTTTCCTAGGAAAGGAAAACGATCACCACAAGGGGTAGGCGATCGTCTAAAAGGTGTGTGGCAACCGTGTACAAAGGATCTCATGATCATAGCCGTAGGGTATAAAAATAGTATAGCGCAGCACCATCGTCACTCATTTTTCTTCATCTATCGGGTGTGTGCACAACGAACCATCGATCCGCTCAAGTGTAGTGTGAAATAGTTATAATATAAAATAATCACGAAAATAATAATAATAATGTTAATAAAATTTGTATGTTTTTTGTAAATAATATTAAGATTAAAATTATATGAATAAATAGTTTGTAGAACAGCACTGCGCCTTTTTCTTAACAACAAATGTTTGGACGGGTAAAGCCGTCCATAACACGAGCAAAACAGTTGAACGGCGCGATCTTTCTTTTTCCCAGGCGCGTCCGGGGTTTTTTGTGTAAAAACACACCGCGCGCCGCACGCACGCGCGCACGGTTCTTGTGAGGGAGCGGTGGGGTCGCGCGAGGCGGGCTTGTGGTTCCATGCCGTGTCGACATAGGAAAGGATAGATGTATGCGAATGAGTGACGACAGCCGACAGCACCATACAGGGGAGCACATCTACTTCCGTGGAAAATGTCAATTTTTAGTTTTGAATCAGAATTCGTAAGTAAACTATACGAGTGTCAGTGTGTGGAGGGCTCCGCCACTAGCGCGGGAGTCCGAAGTAAGTAGGCACATTTGTTTTGACTGTGTGAATTTACGCAAGTTTTACTCTTAGTCCCGAAGAGACTGCCAAACACGAACGGTTGCGGGGGTACAATTGTGTTAGTATAAGTGACTGGTGCTGTGTCCCGTTCCGAGATTGGATTCGTCGTCGCCCCGTGTATGTTTTGGGAAGGGCGAGTGGAATCTCCTAGACTTCGGCCTAAAAATTCCCGTCGCTAAGCAAGAAATCCGCAACCGGATTTCACTGGAAAACGGAAATAAAATTAATCTATGTATATTGGAAATCCCGGTGAGTTCGTTCCATTATTTATTACGCGTTGAAGTTACTGGCCAGATAGTTGATAGTGACGTCATACTCCACCATTAAGTTATTGAAAGTGACGTCGCACTATCATCAAATTATTGAAAGCAACGCCAACTCATTGAAAGTGACGTAGTAATGCGATGGTAATAGTAATAGTGGGGCAACACAAGAGGGTATAGACTCTGGTTATTTTTACATTTTGTAATGTAGCCACTTCGGAAGCAACAATCTGCGTATATTTCATATATTTCCGTTGCACAACAAATTCAAATTTGTTTACCGCCATCTCCGTCTCGGATTTGACTTTGTTCTGCTGCGGCCATCTTTTCTTCAGGAAAAGGAAAACGCTTTCCGGTAGGAGAAGTTTTGGTGTAATTGTGAAAATATTACCGCGTTCGCAGTAGTGGTATTTTTCACAAATGCACCAGAATTTATCCTACCGGACTGGTTAAATAAAATTCGGTCGGAAATTATCCTGGCGGTCATAATATCTAAAATGCGCAGAAACAGCGCCACCTACTCGAGCGGAGGGACCGAGGAACTTGACCGAGAGGGAGTTTGGATTTGGTACGCGAAGAGGTCGCACCGCGCCGAGTACTTGAGAAAGTAGGGAGTTTGTGATAGACCGGCCACGAAGGTGGTCGTCACGCCGGGACACGGTTTTTTCGAAGAACGTGGAATTCTTTTCTTTTGGCGGTTATTAAAGTTTAGCCTTAATTAATTGAGTTTCTTTTTTTTTTATAACTAACTAAATAGTGCCTTCGTTTAATAATTTCTTTTTTTTTCTCCATCGAAATACTGGACTTCTTTATTTTAGTTTTATTTCTTTTATTTCTTTCTCTCGCGTCGACGATATTTTTTCTCTTTTGGTCGGTGGATTAACTTGTCAAATCGACAAATGCAAGTGAATTTGCTTAGTTCAGTGCCATTCCCCTACCTTGAGCTGAAAGAAAAGAAAAGTGATGTGTGTGCATTCCTTCGCAGTGTAGTGCACCACCGGCGGCAGTACGCAGGCCGGGAGAGTCCCACCACATGGCGCCCCATCTGTGTCGACGCTTCATCACCAGCACCACCACCGCCTAGTATGCAGTCGTGTTAAGCGAAACTACATGCGCGCCATCTATAGCAAAATGATCGGACTTACAGGAATATAACTTGGCTAAGTATTTTTTTATTCAAATAAAATTAATGTTACCGCTACTCACTACGGCTGTGACGTCACAAAACAATAGCTGATTATTTATTGTTGCGGTTGGCCATTGCTTCGCGTCGTCAATTTTCATTTTCGGCTCCTACTGAACATCGTGCCTACTCACGCACAAGGAACTTTGTCGTGGTGAACTGCACACTTACGATCTGTACTACTCTTTCATGCTAGCTCGGATAAAGAGGTACTCGTATTATATCGGTGAGCAGTTGGGACGGATTCTTGCAAGCAAAACAAATATTATAATTCCGTGCTTGTTAGTAGATAGAGGAATATTTCAGAGGCGACTGCGAGAAATGAGTGATTCCTCGCTGAGTGGAGAGCACGAAACTTAAACCATCCGACTGGAAGGATTACATGAAACCCTAGATTTGTCGTGGGGCAATCCGAATATTGAAAATTAGGCTTCACGTTATTTGCAATTCGGGAAATATTTCGTAGTTTTAAGATACGGTTGGTTACATGGGCTGGACGTAAGGAGGAGAGTATATGCAACTTCGAGAGTCTCGAAAAGCTAGTACATGAACAGACTGGCGTTAAACCTGTTGGGAAATATGTACATTTGTATTCTTGTAATACTAATCTGAGTTGTCACATTATTAAATCGTACTTTGGTAACACTAATCTTATGGAACTACCAGTTAAGTTGTCAATCATCAATACGAAAAGTTGGATCATTTTGCTTTACTTAATAAATATAATTTGCTGCGCTTGTACATATATCTTTTATTTTAACATGGTATCAGAGCCTGGTTAATTGTTGCGCGAGTGTTTCTTTGTTTGAAAAAGAAAACGCGAAATTGTAAATTCGAGGAAAAACAAGTGGCTAACATGGATGGAAAAGTGGCGTACGTGCGGAATGATGATGTCATCATCCCCATTTTTGATGGCACAGAATATGGCAATTGGAAGGTGCGTATCTTCAAATTCATGGAGATGAAAAAATGCCTGGATGTAGTTGCACGAGTAAGAAAAGCGGAAGAAAATGAGGCGAATTGGAAAGAGAAAGAATTGAGGGCCACAAACTATATCTTTAGTGCCGTAACAAATAAGCAGCTAGAAAGGATAAAATTGTTGGATACGCCATTTAAAATGATTAGAAAACTCGACGACGAATATTTGAAAACGTCAACGGCTTTGCAAATTGTTGCACGGAATAATCTTGAGCGCATTAAATTAGAAAATTATGTGGATCCTGGAAAGTTCTTCGATGATTTCGGAAGGGCGGTGAATGACGTAAAAGCTGCTGGAGCGAACATAAGTGAGACGGAAATATTGAACTACATGATAAAAGCGCTCCCCTCTTCGCTTAGCTATTTTGGCGATTTAATTGATGTTTTGCCGGAAGAACAAAAAACAGTAGAGTTCCTGAAAAGTAAAATTAAAACCAAGATGATGGAGAGTTTCAAGGTCACGAAAAATGCAGACAGCGGTTCCCAGAATTCTAGTGCCTTCAATACGGAGAGAAATACAAACACACGAACGTGTTACAAATGCGGTAAGCCGGGACACTTTCAGAGAGAATGTAGGCAGCAGCAAAATATCAGCCGAGGAAATAGTAGAGGCAGAGGTAATTTTTCACGAGGCAGAGGAGATTTTTCGCGAGGCAGAGGCAATCAACGAGGATATTATAAGGGAGCAACAAATACGACGACACGGTTTCTGCAGCAATCAGGCCAAAATGAAGACAACAATTACTCAAATGCATTTACAGCGGAAGTAAATAAGACCCATGTAAGTAAAAAAACAAAATGTAATGAAATTAATTGGATTCTTGATAGTGGCTGTACTGACCACATAATAAATAATGAAAATTTGTTCGACGAAAGTATTATTTTAGAAAAACCAATAAATGTCAAATTAGGTGACGGCAGAAATATGAAGGCCACAAAAATTGGAAGAATTACGACAATATTTAAAGTTGATAATAAGGAAATACCGGTAAATTTAGTTGATGTTTTTTATGTTAAAGAAATGAAAAATAATTTAATAAGTTTTGCTAAAGTAACTAATAAAAACAAAATAATTTCATACGGAAATGAGTCAAAAATTTACAATCCATTAAACGAATTAATTGCAATTGCTAAAAAAGAAAATGACATATATCGTATAACAAGTTATGTTAAAAAGGCAGATAAGTGTACTGAAGTTAATAACAATGAAATGCAAGACAGTACTTTATTGAAAATGTCACAAAAAGAAAAATGGCATCGGACACTAGGACATGTAAATTTCAAATACCTTGACACAATTTGTAAAAAAGAACTATTAATCGATATGCCAAAGGAATTAGAATCAGATTATATGAAATGTGGGATCTGTATTCAATCAAAAATGCATAATTTACCATTTGAGAACAATCGAAGAAGGGCTACAGAAATATTAGAAACAATACATACAGATGTTAATGGGCCTCACCCTACTACAGGAATTCATGGTGAAAAATATTTTTTATCTATTATCGATGACTATAGCAAGTTGGCTAAAGTCTACTGTATAAATAATAAAACTGAAGTTTACAATTGTTTGGAAAGTTATGTAAATTTGATGGAAAATATTACGGGTAAGAAAATAAAAAATTTAATTTGTGATAATGGAAAAGAATATATGAACAAACAAGTTTCTAATTTTGTTAGGAGTAAGGGAATTCAAATGAGACCATGTCCTCCGTATGTACACGAATTAAATGGCGTTGCTGAACGTTTTAACCGGACGATTATGAATTCAGCTAGGTGTCTAGCGAAAGAAGCCAAAGTAGGCAACAAATACTGGCCAGAGTTTGTTAAAGCTGCCGCATATTTGAGAAATAGAACATTAGCAAATACGATTGAATTAAAAACACCCTATGAAATATTTTTTGGCGAGAAGCCGAGTGTTAAACATTTAAAGTTGTATGGAAGTAGAGTGTTCGTAAGAACTCATGAATCACAGAGAAGATCTAAGTGGGATGATAAAGCAAAGGTTGGAGTTCTGTTAGGATATTCTGAAGTAGGTTATAGAGTTTTGATTGACAATCGAGTTTTTGAAGTAAGACATGTCGACATAGTTGAAAATAATATTAAATGCATTGGTTTTGAAATTAATGAAAATCAAGAAGAATTAAATAAAGCGTTTGATGAAAAAATTGAAGATAAAGCAAAAATTGAATCGGATTACGAGTCTGCTGAATCACAAGATGAGAAGTCTGAAGAAATTATTGAGGAACCATTGAGAAGATCCAATAGAGAAAGAAAATCGAACAGGAAATATACAGATGATTATTTAGCTCATGTTGTGTATGTAAATTGTTGCAGTGTCAATACCCCTCATACATTTGAAGAGGCGATAAATTCTGATGAATCCAATGAGTGGAGAAAAGCAATGGATAAAGAGTTAGAGTGTATAGAGAAAAATAAAACTTGGAATTTAGTTGAGAAACCCAAAGATAAAAAATGTATTGATGTGAAGTGGATTTATAAAAGAAAAGCTAATGATGTATTTAAAGCCAGACTAGTAGTTAGGGGGTTTCAACAAAGAGAACAAATCGATGATACTTATTCACCTGTGGCGAAAATGGAGACATTAAAGATCTTATTGTCATATTGTGTTCAAAACAAATTAATGATCGATCAAATGGATGTGGAGACTGCTTTTTTAAATGGAAAAATAAGCTCAGAGGTTTATGTAAATCAGCCACAAGGTTATGAAGATGGTAGTAATAAGGTATACAAATTGTCAAAGGCACTTTATGGTTTAAGGGAAAGTTCAAGGTCCTGGTACAATTGTTTTCATAAATTTATGGACGAGCAAAATTTTAATAGAAGTAAACACGATTATTGTTTGTATGTAAAAAATGAAGGAAAGGACCCAATTTATATTATTATTTTCGTTGACGACTTACTTATTTGTTGTAGAGATTTTTCAAAAATAAAAAAGATAAAATCCAGTTTGTCTAAGAGATTCAATATGAAGGACATGGGAAAGATTAAAAATTACATTGGAATTGATATTAATTATAATTATGAGAGTAATGAATTGAGTTTGAGTCAAGAGAAATACATAGAGTCATTGGCTAAGAAATATAATTTGGAACAAGCCAAACTTTATAAAACGCCTATGGAGATAAATTTAAAATTAGATCCAGCTGAAGAAGTTAATGAACAGATTAAGTATCGAACAATTATTGGTGAATTATTATATATCAGCACAGGAACAAGACCAGATATTGCATTCAGTACTAATTACTTGAGCAGATTTCAAAATTGTTACAATGAAACACACTTTAAATATGCATTGAGAATTTTAAAATATTTATATTTTTCCAAGAACCTAAAGTTAATATACACAAGGTCCGAAAATTCAGATATAATTGATTGCTTGGTAGATTCTGATTGGGCAGGAGATATTGTCGATCGAAAATCGACTACAGGATATTTAATAAGATTGTATGGAAATGTTATTTACTGGAAATCCCGAAAACAAAAGTCTGTCACGAAATCGTCTACTGCTGCTGAATATGTTGCTTTGTCAGAATCATTGAGTGAAGTTAAGTTTGTAAAAGGATTAATTGAAGAAGTTTTTGAAATAAAAATTGAAAAACCGATAAGCCTATATGAGGACAATTCAGGAGCAGTGGTAATTGCAAAATGTGGAAATTTATCAAAGAAATCAAAGTACATTGAAGTACAATACCATGATGTACATGACAATATTAATAAAGGGATAATTGAAGTAATAAAGATAAATACAGAAGAAAATATTGCCGACATTCTGACAAAATCGTTGAGTAAAGATAAATTCATTAAATTAAGGATTTTGTTAAATTTAAAATAAAAATTGAGGAGAATACAAATGTAAAGAGGCGTGTTGGGAAATATGTACATTTGTATTCTTGTAATACTAATCTGAGTTGTCACATTATTAAATCGTACTTTGGTAACACTAATCTTATGGAACTACCAGTTAAGTTGTCAATCATCAATACGACAAGTTGGATCATTTTGCTTTACTTAATAAATATAATTTGCTGCGCTTGTACATATATCTTTTATTTTAACAAAACCAACCACCATCATTCGCGAGTACACCCCAAACGGCATGGTTGCTATTATGACAATTGGTAGCACAACATGCATCCAAGAATACAAGGCATGAAAAGTCTTTATGGCGTGTTTTCTTTTTTTCTATTATACCATATTATCGAATTTTAATATTTGTTGGAAACGGATTTAGCTAGTACTGTATGTGGTACTACAATATTATTTTATTAATGTTTGTTTTTTCTGTCGGATTTAATCTCGGTACATAATACATCGGCACTCCAGTCGATACTTTAATCTGAATTTTACCTACAGCATTCTTAGATTATAGGCGCGAAGGAAGGAATATTGTACAAGAAAATGGTCTGCCGTACGAGTTCGGCAATTGATAATTAGTTGTGGCAAACTCTCACTTAATTTTATCTTAGATGCTAAGAGAATATCAACCCGAAAGAAATATTATTCGGTTGAGTACCAAAAATCCGAGGAAACAAAAGAATGACAACTTTTGTTTGATTTAACAGCTTTCTTCATACAACAGATCACGTCTCTCTTCATTTTTTTCCTCTTCGATTATAAATTGCATTTATTTTAAATAATAATAGCCCGCTGAAGTACTACACAAAAAAAAAAAAAAATAACTCATGGACGTTACCAATTACATATCTGGAGAAGGTGCAGATTTTCGCAACAACTTTGATCTGGAGAACACTTTATAAGAGATGATACAAGTTGAATTCGTGGTGTGCATCCTCATTGCGATTGTCGATTTGACCAACGATTATCGATTTAAACCGATCCTTGTTGATTTCGACTGGCCTGAGTCGAGTTACACGTTCGTATTGATGGAACATAGTAAATATTTCCATTCGGTAATTATACTTCTTTTCGCATTAAGAATTTCTTTTTTTTTCTCACGATTGGATTTTAGTCGCATCTCACTGTGTAAGAGATATATACATAGCTATATATATTTTATTTTTTTCTGCGAAACATTTGATAGCAGGAGAAAGGCTTCAAAATTTCTATCACATTTATTTGTTATAAAATAGTAAGAAAAGAATTATATATATATAAAAAAAACAAAAAACAAAAAAAACACATATACATATAGGTATACTATATAAAATACATATATTTCACTGCAAAAGTATGCATTTTTTATTTGTATTGAATTTTTTTTTGAATAATGTTGGCCAGCTAAAATGAGTGGCTAAAGGCCGGATCCTATTCCTTTTCCTTCTCTCTCGATGAATTGAAAAAAATATTGGGGGATTTCACAACATGCGCCCGAAGTCCCACGGTCGGGAGGGTATAGACGCGCCGGGCCCATCCCATCTGGGGTCCGCAGATCGAGCCGTACAAAACCTTTAGGCTCACGACTTGAGGGAAAAAGGATCTGTCCTGATTGGACGGTAATCTTTTCTTCCTCCCCTTTTTTTTGTTTGCTTTTGTAGCATTTTTGATAGTAGTTTGGCTGTAGAGCTCTTTTTCCCTTCACGGGAACGTTGTTTCCGCCGGTTTAGGGAGTTTGACGCGTAGGCGTCCCATTGTCATCTCGTTTAGTTTTTTTTTTGAATCAGTTGTCTTGGTAAAGTAGAATTTCTTTTTGGTTAACGGGCATGATGTGCGATATGTCTTATTGTATCTGATGGAGGAGGCCAATAGCTGCCGTCAACCCACCCCGCAACTCCCGGCTACTGAGTTGGTCTGCAAGCGCACATCGCTGGCAGTGTTTGGAGAGGGTTTAGAACCTATGTCTTTCTTTTTCTCTGGCCTTCACGGCCAATCCTCACCCTCGTCCTTCTCCGACACCCATCATTACAATTTTTCGGCAATTGGCATGCACGAAAGGTGCCATTTATTTGGTGACGACGGATTTTTCGGGTATTGGGTTATATACCTATAGTTATGGAAGAATTATCCAGCCAAATCCAAATTTTCGTGAAGACCCTATTTTTCTTCCTATTACTCCTTCCCTGGTGACATATTTATGAAGCACATAACACCGAGCTACAAAATCCAAATCCTGGTTTCGTGTTGGATCATACGGAAATATTTATATGATTTCTTATTGGTTTCACAATCTGTATGACAAGATACAATGACACCAACAAATTTATCACAGATATTGTCCAAGGGTTGTAATGTTTGGCTCTTCTTGGGCTCGATGTAAATTTTCGAAGTTCAGAAATTTGAAATAACATTTCTTGTTTTCTATTTCTGAAGATTGGAAATTTTCTTTGAGCATCGGAAATGCTAAATATTCACCCACCAATGGAGCAACCTGTGTCTATTAGCAGGCTCAGTTTGCTACACGGTACTTATCAGCTGTACCGGCCCTACAGCATCCATATTCAATGCTGCATATGATATCGTCGTCGCCGTACAGTCAAAAATAAAGAATCAATCACCTGGTTCAGTTGCCTGTACTAGCCATGGTAGCGACGACGATGCGACATCAACGCTCAGCCAAGCGGCGCACTGATAGTGCAATACTGCACTGATAGTGCAATACTGCACTTATCTGTTTGTCGTGCCGACGGCCAGTGTATCGTGTCTGCTTCTGTGCAGGCAGTACGAGCGTAGCAAGTATGTATGCATTTAATTCGGCTATGCGTGCAATCAAAATGTAAAGATAGCATTGCTGAATTGGTTTTGCCAATTGGGTGGGGGGAGGCTAGATCGATCGGATCCGGATTGATGGATCCGAATATGCATGAAAATTATGATTTCGCGTGTATTTTTTTTTTTTGTGCATATTTTTTTTAGGTCAGATGGGTGAAGGGATATGGTAAAAGGAAGCCGTTGAGGGAATGAAACATTTTCGGTGTTTGCCGTTTTTAATTGGGAGGGAGAACCTTGAAATTGGATTGGAACAAGCAACAGGATTTGGGAAGACAGTTTTTTGAGGAGATCGGAAGTATCCGTGAAAGAAGTTGGACGTTCGACGTTTTAGTTCGAGAGAACAAGAATTTTTTTATTTGGGCCGAGCAATGGCCACTTCAATTTAATTGAGACTAAATTAAGTTAAAGTTTCTTCAGTAAGAAGAATTTATTGAAATACGTAGTTTAAAGTAACGATTAGGCGCGGTAGAAAGTGGTGAAGTGCAGCAGTGAAGCAGCAGAAATTCTACCAGAGTGGCCGCAGATCGAGGACTCGCCAGGAAAGAGGAAGCAGATATTGATAGACACTATCAAATTATTCCCGCATTTCCACGCGACTTTTATTTTTGAAATCTATGCAGTTATTAGGCACTAAGTGTCATGGTTCTGGCATGTACCCTGCATAAAATACAGTAATCTCATCAGGGGATTCGACTAT
The DNA here is from genome assembly GCA_964017055.1 of Chloromyia formosa. Lineage (NCBI taxonomy): Eukaryota > Metazoa > Arthropoda > Insecta > Diptera > Stratiomyidae > Chloromyia > Chloromyia formosa. The sequence goes on from OZ024818.1 coordinate 49,090,455, forward strand.
TACGTGCATAAAGCAGTTCATCATAAAATTCAATAAAATACAGTAATCTCATCAGGAGATTCGACTATTACGTGCATAAAGCCGTTCATCATAAAATTCAATAATATACAGTAATCTCATCGGAGGAGGCGACTATTACGTCCCCAAAGTAATGTAGTTCATCGTAAAGTTCAATATATACATATCTGTACATACATATATAAAACAAAAACAAAAAAAAAATGGAAAAAAGAAAAGAAACTTAAATTTAGCGTAAAAGAAACAAATGACTCAGTAACACGTTTTGATTAAATAATCCCTTGCATGACATTCTTCATATGTATCTATGTATCTGTCTGTAATACCTCTTCCTCAACGGCCGTTCCGGAATACTGGTAAGTTGTTTTATCTTTCATAAAAATTGTCAGCATTAGAGATAAATAGTTCCTTTTTTTTTATTAGTTGCTCTATATTCTTTTTTCTTAGTTAATTTGCTCTACAACAACAAAAAAAAAAAACAAATTAATTAACATTAAATCTAACATTACGATTCCTTTATGGCAATTTTGTTATCATTTTTGTAAACCAAAATGAATTCAAAAATAATAATGGATTAGTTTGAAGACCGGTCTTTTCTTGATGAAACGCCCATCTTCTCCCGTGATGTAGTGCCAATCCACCGGCTTATTAAATTATATCTGGGAAGTCTCAGAAATTGCCATGGGACTTATAGGTTGTGGTGGGTTAAGTCGGCAGTGCGCCATTCCATCTGGACGCACTTACATACATATGTAAGTCATCGGTTTCGCCTTGGTTCGATCCACTATTTTTTTGGTTACAGGTTATCCAGCCATTTCATTTATTTTTTACTTTTTTCTCGGCACGTGAGTGATTTTTTTTATTAGGTGTAAATTAACATGGGAGTCTAAGGAAAGCAAGACCCCACCCCGCGACTCACGAACAGAGCTAGCACAAGCACGTGCCATCCCGCTTTCCTGCCCTAGCCGCATCATGATGCGGGCCTCAAAGCTCTCATATTACAGGGTTCAGTTATCAGTTATGTTTCCTGTACTATAGTAGGCCGGGAACCGTAAGTGTGCCAGCGTGTTGTCAGGATGCCCATAAATTGGCTTATCTCATCGGACAAAGTGTCGAACGACCCACCTCTGAAAAGCTAATAGATAAGTTGGCTTACCCTTAACCTTAAGAATTTTCGGGATGATACGTACATATTATTTTTTTTTGTCTCGTATTGATCATTTGTTGTAGACGACAGGAAGGAATGAATGCGTATTTAGGTTTGATGTTACAAGTTGGGGATAATACTTGGAGTTTACATTGATTTCATTCATATTTTTTTTTTTTCATAATGTCAACCGACAGAAGGCCATTTAGACTTGAACATTGAATAATCATTCAGGTTGCTATCGACAATTAGCTTGGAGCCTTTCGAAATTGAGTTTGTATATCATGCATAATATGCAAGTACTATGGCATTGGAATTTCAACGCAGAAATAAAACGATATGCATATAATACATATAACAATGTTTTCGGCGTGGCCTATTATGGCCTATATACCAATATCTCTTCATTGTTTCCATAAAGGGAGTTAATATATTGTAGTATTTCATTGGCTTCATTTATATTCACCATTATATTATAGCGTCTCACTCACGAGGCTGTGCATCACACACGCAAGGGCTCAGTGTGATGGTCACCGTTATACATGTATCTTCGCTGGCCACTTAATACAAAGTAAGGTTTGAATCTCAACTTACCAATTTTTTTTTAGTCTTACAAAATTGGTTTATACACTTCTACTTTTTGGGAAAATTCACAAAAAGTACAATATATATTAAGAACGGCTTAAGAATATTTCATTCTATCACGTAATATTGTATAATTATATTCTAGCGGCAATAGCATTTACTCGTAAGTTGACTATTTCCGTTGAAAAAAAAAAAGAATTTTAATATTTCTTTTAAAACAAAACGCAAAAAAAAAAATATAAAATAAATCTAGGCATATAGGCCAGTCAAATTAAATATTATTAATAATATTTAGGGAAAGATCTGGAAATAATTTTAATCCCTTCCATAGATTGAAGTGGGTTGATTGGGCTGCCGACAGAGGCAATCGCGGTCCTTAGGCATAGTTGCATAAACGGCTGCGATTGTCTCTGCCGGCAATGCAATTAGCTCATAAACCTATGGACAGCGGTCTGCTGAACACATTTTTGCATGTGTTTAAAGGCGCGTCGACACGATCAAACTACGGTTTGACAAATCAGCAGTTGTTGAAAAGTTGAGCAACGTCCAACTACGGCTTGACAGAAGCACAAGACTGCAACCCAGTTTGACATGGGGTTGACACGTTCAAGTAGGTTGTCAAACGGGGTTCGTCAAATCATAGTTTGATCATGTCAACGCACCTTAAAATGCGCTTGCACAAAATTCGACGAATTTCTCAAATGTGACACGAGCAGCCAACCCCCACACACAATCGAAGTCAAGATTTATTCGCATTAGCCATGAGAGTGAGCGAGAGTGCTCAACAAAGTGCACGGTATTGTACCTCTGAATGTGTGCAGAATGGACGAGAATTTCCTCCGTAATGTGTGGATAGTGTGCGACGCGTGCGTGCAAGAGAGCGAATACGTGTGTGTGCGCTCCACGATAGACCGAGACGACAAGCGAAGAGAAGAACACGGTGCTCCGGGATGCTGGCGAACTAGTGGTCGTGTGGAGAGTTTCGTTTTGTCGAGAGCAGAGACAGTCGTGCTTGGATTTCCGTACAGTAAAGACGGTTGAGTGGAAAAGCGGGGTTGCGCTACCGCTTTAAGTAGTATTCTAATCGAGAAAGTAGTAAAAAGTACAGTTTTTTTTCTTGTTCGTCTGGCGCCCAGTGAGTCCGCGGTATCGATTTAGGGATCACTCGCGAGATCAGCAGACGGAACACTTTAGTAGCTGCAACTCCCTCATCGTGGTGCGCATTGCCTTACTCCGGAAAAAAGCGTCTTTAGTAGTAGTAGTATGAGTAGCTAAATCGGCATGGTAAACGGTCGGGGCCGCGGAGCCTGTCGAAGCGTCTAGTCTCGCTAGAATATGACAGCCGGCATATGTTTCAAAGCAATTGTTTTACCGCTTGCGTACCAATACCTTTTCCTTCAATTTTTGTTTGGAAATCTTGTATATACCAGTATGTACGTATGTATGAATTGTAAACAATCCAATTGGAAGCAACCTTTCTCTATGAAATTTGAAGTTACCATTTGAATAATAAATATATGTGCAAGCAATGGATTTTCGACAATGTTACGAATATTTTACGCGATGCATATTCTATAAAAGGGACGAAGGAATCAACGAGAGTACTTTTTACGATCAGGTAGAACCGAGAGCTGTATTTTCAAATTTAAATGTCAACGAGCTCAACATGGTGGCGGGGTCCGTGGTGTTAGGGGGAAATAGAAAACTCGAATTTTTAAGCAATGTACCAACTCAAACAATATATCAAAAATCGAAACTACCTTAATTAAAGCAACCAGTGTTATAACATTTTGACTGACCAAAGTATTTTAACCTTTGCAGAATCAATGACTTTTTTTTAAATAAAAACGCTATTACTCAAGAACTATACCCGCTAGCATATTCCAGTAAAGAGTGAATCGCAGGTAATATCTTACCCTAAAAACAGAAAATAGCCTGTGGAAATCAGATAAACTGTTTATTGGATATAGCTCGAAAAAATAAGAAGGATATGTAGCCCACGATCAACATTTTGCTGTTTTATCTTATTTTTCTCGAGTTTTCACCTACATATTACCTATATACTAATTTGATCAAAAATAAAAACTTCCTGTTTTGTTGTAAACAATTTGTTTTAACATTATATAACACTAATTTTTAAATTTCGAGTCATTTACAGCCCTTTAATTAAAGAAAATAATTTGTTCACACTTTTTTATTTTATTTTCCAAGGCCATATCTAATTAACAGTTCATTTGATTTCTACAGGCTATCTTCTGTTTTTAGGGTAAGATATTACCTGCGATTCACTCTTTACTGGAATATGCTAGCGGGTATAGTTTTTGAGTAATTGCGTTTTTATTTAAAAAAAGGTCGGTGATTTTGCAAAGGTTAAATTACTTTGGTCAGTCAAATTGTTATAACACTGGTTGCTTTTATTAGGGTAGTTTCAATTTTTGATATATTGTTTGAGTTGGTACATTGCTTAAAAATTCGAGTTTTCTATTTCCCCTTTAACACCACGGACCCCGCCACCATGTTCAAAATGTGCCTAATTTTTTGGCTTGTCCTGTTTCTTTTTAGTATCTCCTAAATTGGTTTCACAAGAAATCTTGTAAAACTTTATTTAACTGGAGTAATTTATCTACAATTTGAGACTAAAATAAAACTTCTAACTGTTATACTTACCGAGATAGACCTTTAAGGCATAAATCTATGAGCATTAATTTTTGAATTTTTGCTCATAGCTACTCTAAAAATGGCCCGAATTGAAAAATATTGGCCACGTTAGGCTCGCAATCAAATTCCCCAACTTTTGCAGACAAGTTTTTCCATTTGGAGGATCCGTTGCAAAGATCTGTGAGCTTGAAAAGTGAAAAAGTGTGATTTTTCTCGGGAGCCTCGAAAATTGTCATTTTTGGACTATCGATTTTGACTACGTTACTGAATCGAATTTCAAGTTTGAGCAGTGCATTGAAAGCAGTATTCAACGGTCTTTAATTTATTCATGCTAGGTTTTTCGATCCGAGGCACCGTTTAGGATTTATAACGATTATTAAAAAAAGGCCTCAAATTTCTCGGATTTTGGCCCTCCCAAAGTTAAGCTCACCTTCTACGACCGTGCAAACTCAGTTGCCATGTATTCAGTATCTATAGAAGGGATTAAAATTATTTCCAGATATTTCCCTCATTATTATTAAAAAGCCCCAAAATTGGCTTAATTTGACTGGCCTAATATGCATATGATACATATTATATAGGAATATTGCTAAAAGAAAAGCAAAAAAAAAATATAAAATATATATATTACATATAGGAAAAACTCTTAAGGTGAATAACAATGCATTGAAAGTTCAATGATTTGAAAATTCTATGAAGTTGGTGGAGAATATCGAGAAAAAAATTAAAGCAATTTTTTTTTTTGTATAAAAAAAGAAGAAAATTGATTTAAATCTAAAACAAAAAAAAACTATATTTGACTATTCAAGAGGTGCACCTAGAACATGGATTCTTTCTCTGTGCCACTTCTCTAGTCGAGCCATGAAGGGCTAATTTAATTCGATTCTTCCCTCTCCCTCCGCTCTCTCACAGTAGCTTTGATGAAATTTTGGGGGTTTTCCAATACATCATGGCGATTGAAAACCCAACGGTAGGGCGGGTTAAGACGCGCCGGACCCATTACATCAGGGGTCCATTGTGAGCCGTTCACCATCGTAAGGCTCGTTTGACCTGGAGGAGGAAAGGATCGGTCCTGATTGGACGGTTTCCCTCCGTAATATTTTCTGTTGGCCTTGATGCCACATTATCTAGATTTGCTGATGCAGCCCCTTGTCGCTGCACGGGACTTCGTTGTTTTGAGTCTTAGGGAGTTTGGTGCATAGGCACCCCAATTAGGTTTCCTCGTTTTTCTTTGGTTTGTGTATCGCGGGTGTTAGCTTATTTTGAATTTTGGACATCGGGCAGACGTGCGATTTTGTTCTTGTACGTATATGGAGGAGGCCGATGACTGCCCTGGATTACCCACCCCGCTACTCCCGATAGCTGAGCTGGTCTGCCAGCGCACGTTACGGGTGGTCATCGGAGAGTGGTTCTTCGACACTTGTTGTCATTAAGCCTTCACGGCCATCCCAACCCTCGTCCTCCGGTCTCCATTACTACAAGATGTTTAGGAGGAATGGAACATGACAAAAATAAATATGTACTAAAATTTTGGTTTTTGCTTCCAATCCCTAAGGCCCTCCGCTTTTCCACTTTCGTCGCGTGGATCTCGTCGCTTTCCGAAAAGGGGGTTGAGCAAAATGCGCAGCTGAACCCAAGGTTACGGAGGAGGGGGGGGGGGGCGACGCCATCAGGGGCTCCCGTCCTAGTTTTAGGGATGTGTTTCGGGTTTCGTCGGCAAGTTTTCTTTCGTTTTGTTTCTGTTTCGTCACTCGGGCCGACGAGCGAGTTTTGTTCTTTTGTAACAATGAGAGAGGCAGTTGGTGAACCAAATACCCCGCCCACACTAGCGATAGCCAAGCTAGCTACCTAGCGCGCGTCACAACTGGTCAATGCTGAGGAGGTCTCAAATATCACGGACGATCTCCGCCGAAGCCTGTCCCAAGCCAAGGTTGCAAAAAGAGGAAAGAAGGATAACTATGCAGCCTGAATGGTTGAGTCACACCTGAATGTCTCAGGTCAGTAGGGTGGCATCAATCACGTAGTCAGACCTGAACATAGTTGAATAAACCACCAGCTATCACCGAGGCCACCCCTGGATAGGGCTTAGGGATAGACCCACACTGTTCCACTCACTTCCAACAAACGACGTCAAAATACTTCTGCGAGATTTTAATGCGAAAGTTGGACACGAAAGTTTTCATCGGACAGCCACCAAGAGAATTGCAATGATAACGGTTAGCCATTAATTGACTTGGACTACAGTAGGAATCTTTTCGTAAGCTCCGCATATTTTCCGCATCGACGCATTCACAAGCAGACTTGGAAATTTCCCGACGCACGTGTCTTCAACCAAGTTGAAAACGTCCTCACTTGCAAAAGGTGGGCGTCCGGTGTATTGAATATCCGAATCGAGGAGCAAACTGGGATTCAGTCCATCACTTGATCGATCGTGGTGTACGGTGCAACATCATGCTGCAATTCGGTATACCAGCAAAACTAGTACGACTAACAAAAATGACGATGACCAACTCCGTCTTACAGGTCCGGATCCAGAGCATGTTGACTGATTTTTTGAAACACGTACTGGTTTGAAGCAAGGCGATGCACTAGCGCCGACGCTCTTTAATCTAGCACTTGAATGGTCATTCACGTAATGGATACGAACACCATCGAAATGCTGCTCATCAAGTCGACATAATTGATACAGACGACATCAACATCATGTCCCGAAAACTTATCGACGCAGAAGAACTTCTGCATATTTTTGACACCGCTGCAAAAGAAGTTGGACTACGCATTAACGGGGGCAAAACAAAAATAAAGACGCAGTCAAGAACTAGGACGCCGGCACAATCGAACATGAACGTAGGGGACTTCAACATCGAATTCGTAGACGACTTCACGTACCTGGGTAGCAACATGTCAAAAGAACACCAACGAAGCTGACGAGATCAAGGGACGGATACAGTTAGCTAATGGGACCTTTTTCTCGGATCTCCCATAATGAAATCGAAGCATGTGCACAGAAACACGGAGCATCGCGTATGCAAAACCATCATACAACCAATGTTATGCTATGGCTGCGAAACATGGACCCTAACTCAAGTAAAACATGCTAAACACATTCGGACAGAAAGTCAAATTTTCGGACCAGTTTGCGAACGAGATGGATGGCGCATCCTGTATAACCATGAGTTGTATGAACTGTACGATGAGCTGGAAGTTTCAAAAATCGCCAAGCTAAAACGTCTTCAATGGGCAGGGCATGAACAATGAATGAACGATATTCGCATGCGTAAATAAGTAATGAAGGGACGACGAGTCAACGGAGAAGACTGCCAAGAAGACCGAGAGCTCGTTGCGAGAGTTCAGTATGTGCTGACGCCGAGCAACTGCTGAGCTTCCAAGATTTCGAGATAATTAACGGACAACAATTCAGGTGGCCAAAGCCCGACGTCGGACTGCTGCACCACGATGATGATGATGATTGTCTGAACGACCATGCCTCGACCTTCGTCCTCATTTGAGGTAATTTTAAACCAAATTTCCTTTCAAAATTTGGAAACAGTAGGTCTATTATTACCACCTTTATTGTTTTTACCATATCCCGACTTATTGCGCTGGAATCAAAAATCAAAAGGTTTGCAAAACTTTCCATCTCGGCCGTTTGGCAATCTATCAAGCTAATATACGAGTTTATCGGTTTTTTTTTACTTCTAAATTCTTTTACAATACTCCGTCAATATTAAATTATTTATTAGACAACCTTTTTCGACTTCAGATCTTAATCGTGACGCCGAGGTACATGATACGATATCCTCAAGTCGAATCTGGATCAACATCAACACAAACGTGGTCTTTTTCTGCACTATTGTAATATTTGCATTCTTTTCTTCAAAAAGGAAGGGGAATGTCAGTATTAAGAACACATAATTTTTCTATTTGTAAAATAGAAAATGTAATAATAATGTACATCTGGCAACACTTTCTCGTTTGCTTACTGCTTCTCAATGCGTCGATCTTTTTTTCTCATCATAGATCCTAATTACCGTACAGAATGATTTCTGACGTCACCAAGTCCATTGCTTGGTGAACCGGTATGCAAATCTGGTTTGGTGTGGGTGTATATGGGAGAAATGCAGCTAAGTGAAAGTATAGCGTGAGATAATATTGCCTAGAGAGCAGTAAATGCAATGGTTCATAGATGATAACATTGATGGTGGTAGTGCCCTTCTGTATTGAAGAAATTATATTGCTGATATGCAAAATTTGTGTGGGAGCGTCATTCGTAGGAGGGACAGTGCCCAACAGTGAGCTTCCACCAAGGAAGCAAAGTTGTACACCCAATATATGTGGTGTTGATTCAGAAATTACATTACAGAAATTACATTTTTGTAAATAAATTGTAAATAGTGAACAACTTCAAAAGAAAAAAACTTTGGGATATCTTTAAGCAGTGGCGGATCTAGAAATAGATTTGGGGGGGGGGGGCAAGATTTTCTTTTAATATGCCTGTAAACGTTTGTCGATAATATATGTACATATGTATGCATGTATGTATGTATGTATATATGATAGTTTTAAATAAGAATTTGAATATATTATTTAATATTTACTATAGCTTACTTAGGCATATTAGCCCTGTTCGATTCACTCGATCTCGGTCCGACACCGAAAAGAACGGTCTGAATATCAAATATCAGTTCGTGCCTCCGAAGTCTTACAGTTGGCAAGTTGGAAACAATTTGACGGTGTTGTGTGCCGTTTGGTTGGCCGTGCATGGCGACCTTCACTTGCACTTTGTGAAAACCGTGCCATCAACTTAACAAAATGCAATGTCGCAACATTATGACGAGATCCCATACGAGACCAGTGCATAGACCGGTCTACCGATTTGTATGAAAGCGTTTTTTGATCTGGTGAATCGAACGTGACTATTATTATTATACATACTATACAGTGGGTTACCATATTATTAGGGACAGTACACAAAATAATGTATTTTTCGATTAAAAATCTTTTTTTGAGTAAAACAATTAACTTTCATAAGCTTGTTTTAATTAATTTTGCTGCTGGTACTATTACTAATACATTTGACAAGTTGTTTCCAAATTTTAACGCTGGAAATCTGTATTTTCTATTAAATTAATTAATTAATAATAATAATAATTAATTAATAGGTAGTCCGGATGGCGCAACGGTTAGCACGTTCGCCTTCAACGCACTGGGCCCCGGTTCGATTCCGGGGATTTACGTGTCGGACTATGAGCCCACTCAGCTGTTAAATGAGTACCCATTATGGGGTAAATAACTCGGTTGAGCGTGTTGCTGATCACATACCTCTGCACAAAAATCGTCACGATCTAGAAAATCAGATGATGCTAACTCATCTCGAGGCCGTGGTTCAAATTGGACTGTTGCGCCAGTTATTTATTTTTATTTATTTTTATTAATTAATTAATTAGGGTAAGTGTTCATTTGGTTGTCATTTGTTGACAAGTGTTGTGCAGTGACATCGCCTAAAATGGCTTTAAATCATTTTTTCTTTCTAGTAGTGGTAAGACTTCAGACACGTCTCCACGCAAATGTCGAGAAATTCAGACATCAATATTGCACTTAACACGTTCTCACCGGCAGATAGCAGCTATAACGGGTGTTTCGAAGCCGGCTGTCAACAAAACTAAAAAAACGGATCAAAACAAGCTCTTGGAGGCGAACCATGCAGGAAAATGTAACAGGAAAAAAGTCTCCACTCCCCGTACTGATAGAAAAATCAGAGATGTCTGCATTGAGAATCGTAAAGAAAGTGTGGCTCGTTTAACGACATTGATAAACAATGAGAGAATTGGAGTTTCGAAGAGAACAGTCGAAAGGCGGTTGACTGAAGCAAGTCTGGTCGGTCGTCATCCTATGAAAAAACCGCAGCTCACCGAAGCCATAAAGAAAAAGCAACTGCAATGGGTCAAACAGCACTGGCATATGAATGTTGCAGACTGGAGTCGTGTAAAGACTTCTTTTTAATAGCCGTCAATAGTTTTTTTTTATAATTTTTAAAAACACCTTATTGACTTTGCTATTTTTCAAATTTATTTTACAATAAATTTCAATATTTCGGATGCATTTCGGCTATTTTCATCCTCAGCGAGTACTTTGCGGTTAAATGATTTTATCGTTTTTTAACACAAAACCCGTCAATGGTTTATTTGCCAGTTCCATCCACACTGCCTTGTAGAGATGGTTCACTTCTGTTCGAGCACTCGTGCGAGACAGACGTGGGCTAGGATTGGTCTTTGGATTCTTGTCTCTGAGCCTTTGTCGCCTGTATTATTCAATCGTCATAAATTGTGGAGGAGCTGCCATACTCCGAAGCAGTTGCCAGTGCGAGCGAATATTAAATAAATAATATTTTATAATATTATTATAATACGGTATTCGCGTTGCGGTGTAAATCCGGTACAATCTGTTTATAGTGAGACACGTGGTGTTAACTAGTGCGTTGGATAGTGAGCGAGATAGCGGTTCGCCGTCTATTGTGAACGAATTCTTTAAACACGTGGTGTTTATAGTGCATGTGCTGTGAATAACGGTCTTAGTACCGTAGTGCACAACCGTTTTGGTGTGTGCTGTCGCTAAGGCGAAGCACGTGGCTGGTGCAGTGCTGTTGCCAAGTGCAAAGCACGTGGTGTTTGTTAGTGTTGTTGCTATGCGCAAAACACGTGGATAATAGTGCTTGTTGTCAAGTGAATTGGAAAATAATAACACGTGGTGGTGCGTGTTTGCACTTTTAGAGTGCTGTTGCTAAGTGCAACCTGTGCTTGTTACCAAGTGAATTGGAAAATAATAACACGTGGTGGTGCGTGTTTGCACTTTTAGAGTGCTGTTGCTAAGTGCAACCTGTGCATGTTGAGAGATAGTGGTAGTGGCATTTTTTGTGTTATTGCATGCTGATATTCCTAAAGGAAATATTTATCAAGTGATAGTGTCACTTACTCTGAGTGCTGTTCCCTGTAATCTTGGCGGGTCGTAAAGATGCCGCCCAAGAAATATAGAGCAAGCAAGGCCCCAGCGGATGAGTCCACTGCGCTGGAGAGCAATTCCGACTCTGAACTTGGGCAACGTACCCCAACGGGGTCGCCTAAACGTAAAGGCTCGTTACCTGTGGATAGGCAGGTAAGTGAACGTAGGAATAGGGCTTTGGTTGGATCGGATACGGGTCACGTCACTGACAAGAACGTGACTTCTGATGCTGGTGAAGGAAACCGTCAGAAAGGCAAGAAAGTGGGTAAACCCTGCCCACTTACTAAGGTTAAGGAAATCAAGAGCTCTCTGCTTACTGTGCTGAGGGACGCTGAAGAAAAGACGAGCATGGGAACTCTAACCCTGTTCGCGGAAATGGAGGAACTCATCTCTCGGCAATTGGCTGAGAATGAGAAACTCCGAGGAAAACTCGAGGTGTTTGGAATGTGGAAGAGCGCTTCTCTACAGGGTAAGGTGGCACAGGTTTCGGCTCCGGCTCAGGTTCCGGCTCCTGTTTCCTGTAATTCATTGGCGGCTATGCCTCCTCCGGCCCCGGTTCCGGTTAAGGCATTGCCAAAGGCGGTGGATACCTGGTCCGTAGTGATCAGGTCTAAGAACAAGAAAGCTACCTCCAAGGAAGTGGCTGGAGTAGTCATGAAGGAGGTTGGTCCTTCCCTTGGTGTCAGGGTTCATGGGGTTAACCCCATGAAAAGTGGTGAGGTTGCGATCAGGGTTCCCTCCAAGTCGGAGAGGCAAAAGCTGGTCGATAACGCAAAGTTCGACGAGTGTGGGCTTGAGGTTCGGGTTCAGGACAAACTGGGCCCGAAAATCAACATCTCTGGGGTGTATTGTTCAATTCCCACTGAGGAATTGATGGAACAAATATATGAGAATAACCTCAAAGGCAAGGTTTCTGAAGAAAGCTTCAGAAAAGGGCTGAGGGTCGTGAATCGCCCTATGTCCACTGAGGAATATGCGACATCCACAGTGATCATGGAGGGTACCCCCAAGATCATTGGTGAGCTCATCAATGGTGAGCGCGCCTATGTGAGGTGGTATTCCTTCAGGGTAAGGGAACAAGAACTTATACCATCGTGTTACCGATGCCATGGTTTCGATCACATGGTGCAGAGGTGCAAGGCCAGGTCTGCGATATGCGCCAAATGCTCGGGCATTGGGCATGGCATAAGAAACTGTCCGAACCAACCTAGGTGTCGGAACTGCGAGTCCAATGGATGTCCTGCTGGACATATGATGAAATCGGACAGCTGTCCGTTTTACAGGGCGATGGTTGCCAGAGCCAATGCAAGACACTAATCCTGTGTCTTCGCTGATCTGTCAGCTGAATTGTAGACGAGCTGCGGCGGTGATGTATGAGCTTGGCGACAGGCTCATGCAGACTCGTGCCTCGATTGCCCTTTTACAGGAACCTTACACGGTTGGTGGCCATGTAAGGGGACTGCCTGCTGGCATGAGGACTTTCCTCTCTAAAGGTGACAGATTGAAACTGTCTGCTATTGTTATCTGTGAGCCCTCCTATCAGTGTGTCTGTGTGGATGAGCTGACGGACGAGTGTGGTGTGTGCGTGAATGTGCGTGGTCCGTTTGGCGAAATTTATGTCTGCAGTGTCTACTGTCCTCCTAGTGTTGACATTGGACCGTATCTATGCTATTTGGATAGGGTGCTGCTACAAGTGAGCAGTTTACCTATTATCCTGGGCATAGATGTCAATGGCACGTCGCCGCTTTGGTTCAGCAAAGTACGCAGATACAGATCTGCGTACCCGCGGAACCAGCGCGGAAGTGCAATGGCGGAGTGCCTTCTGGCTAATCGTTTGTCTGTCCTTAATGTGCCGTCTGAGTGGTTTACCTTCCACGGTCCAATGGGTGCTAGTGATGTTGATGTCACTTGTGTGAATGAGGCGGCAATGGCATTCGAGTATGAATGGCGTGTTGTCCCTGAATGGGGTATGAGTGACCACAACCTCATCGAGATCAAATTGATCTTCGGTGAGGCCGTGGTAGCAAGTGTGAATGATGCGCCCAGCGTTCCACGCTGGCGCATAAGAAATTGTGACTGGCCTGTCTACGAGGCCTGAATAAGAGAGGTGTTTGAGCGCCTCCCCCTGTCCGAGTTCTCTAGACTTAGTGTGAATGAACAGTGCGATTTCATTATGGAATCCACTGTTGCTGTGAACAATGATGTGCTTGGGGTTCAACGCACGTCGGATCGCAGGCACGTCAAGTGGTGGACTAGGAGTCTAAGTGCCAAGAAGCGCGATGTTAATCGGCTTCGGAAGCGCTTTCAGCGTGCAAGGGCGCGCCAGCATGTTGAGGCGGCTGCACTTGGTCTTGCCTATAGGCGAGCCAGGTGTGAGTACCGCGACATGATGGCTAAGTGCAAGAATGATGACTGGAGACGCTTTGTGAGTAGATCTTCTGACGACCCATGGGGTAACGCCTATAGGGTATGTAGGGGCAAAAATACTCGTTGCGAAGTGACTTCCATCAATGTGAATGGAAGCACTACCCATTCATGGAGGGAAAGTGTAGCAGCACTTCTAGATAGCTTCTTCCCTGCTGCTGAGCCTGTCAATGCGCCTCGTGACCTGGAGTATATGGAGGAAGAAATTCCTCCATTGGCTTCAGGAGAGATCGAGGCTTGCATTGGCAAACTCAGGAGCAGGAAGTCGCCTGGCTTGGATGGAATGACTGGCGGGATGTGTAAACACATCTGGCGAGTCATTCCTGAATATTTGATGTGTCTGTTTACAGAATGTTTCCGAGCGGGAGTATTCCCTAAGTGTTGGAAAACTGCTCGGATGGTCATCCTACTGAAGGGCCCTGATAAGGACCGGACGGATCCTCGATCCTATCGTGGCATTAGTCTTCTTCCAGTGCTTGGCAAAGTGCTGGAAGGTATTATTGTCCGTAGGATGGAGGTCAGTCTGGCTGATCAGATGTCCAACAGTCAGTATGGTTTCCGAGCGGGCAGATCTACTGATGATCCGTGGCACTACATCAGACGGACGGTGTCTGACAGCGGTTTCGGATATGTCGCTGGAATCTTCATAGATTTCAGGGGGCATTCGATAATCTGCTGTGGGACGCTGTCCTGCGTAAGCTTACTGCCGTTGGATGTCCAGAAATAGCCCTCTGGAGGAGCTACTTCTCGGACAGAGAATCCATAGTCGTGGGTGAATGGGAGAGTGTGTGCAAAACTGTGTGGCGTGGATGTCCGCAGGGCTCCATCGTAGGTCCATTCATTTGGAACCTTATGATGGATGACCTGCTGAAAAATCTAGATGTGATATGCAAGTGTGCAGCATATGCCGATGATCTTCTCATCCTTGTGGAAGGGGGATCTCGGGCTGAGCTTGAAAGGCTGGGATCCTCATGCATGGACATTGTCCATGCATGGGGCTCCCAAGTGGGTGTTGAAGTTTCGTCTTCGAAAACTGTGACGATGATGCTCAAGGGGGCATTTCATCGCAGTCACCTCCCGGTTATTAAGATGGGTAATGTTAGGCTTAAGTGTGTGACGGAAGTCAAGCACTTGGGCATAACTATGGGTGAGCGGATGAACTTCAACATCCACTTTTTAAAATTGAGAGAAAGATTGACCAGTGTTGTAGAGTGCATTCGTCGTATTCTTCGTGTGGAATGAGGCTTAAGTAGGCGCGCAGTTCGTGCGATCTACGAGTCTCTATTTGTTGCGCGCGCAACTTATGGATCGGTGGCTCTCATGGACTGCGTTCGTACTGAGCGTGGTGCCAGTCTATTGGAATCTTGTCAACGTGTTGTATTGTACGCGTGCATGCCTGTATGTAGGACGGTGTCCACGGATGCCTTGCAAGTCCTGATGGGTGCGCCCCCGCTTGACTTGGAATTGCTCCGTCGTGGGACGGCTTTCTATGTCAGGAGGGGGCTGCCATTGCCGCCTAGGTCTTTGTTATCCTCTGTTAGTGTCTCTGGGAGGCCCCAGCGAGAAATCGCTGGCCTCCTGGAAGACTGCGTCCTATCTAGATGGGACGAGTCTACCAAAGGGAGAGTGACGTACGAATACATTAGAGATGTTCGTGCTGCTAGGGGAAATCTAGACTTGGATTTTAATCTAAGCCTAGGATTCCTCATAACAGGTCATGGATCGCTTAACGCGAAGCTGTTTGAAAGAACGCTAGCCGAAGTTTCCTCTTGCCCCATGTGTGGGGATCTACAAGAGGACTGGGTGCACGTTCTTAGCTTATGTCCGATGTATGCGGACGTACGTGATCTTGATAGCCTCGGCATCAAGATCATCAATGGCTCCCTAGACGTTTCTAACTGTCTTTTTAGTGAGGAAAGTATACGGGCCCTGAATGCCTTCGCTAAGGAGGTATTCAGTCGCCGTCGTCGACAAGTCTCGATTGCTGCTAAACAGCAGTTGAACGGATGAGTGTCTTGGATTGGTCCTGGTAAGAGCAGGGAGGTGGTACCTGTACCATCACCGGCTGAAAGACTACGGTCGATTCCGGTGAAGCCTTCGGGAAACGACTATCCCGCTCCCCCGAATAGTCAGGCCACCAGTCCGGAGTGTGCAGAAGCACTCAACTGGTAGTAGCCTTTTGGCTACGAATCCTGACCAGAGGTTATATATCTGGTAGCACGGGAGCCGGGGAGCCCTGGAGTGGCACTGCTTCGGCAGTAATACTTCACCCCGGCTGTTGAGGTTGGCCCCCTTGTGGGAGCATCGTGCTGGCTGTGGTTTACCGCCCAAATCGCGGGCAGGGTGTACAGATTCATTTCTGTGCATTCGGCGTGGAGTTGCGATTATCAACCGGGTGCCGGGACCCATAGAACGGCAGAGGTTTAGATAGGCCTCGCATCTAGCAGTATGATCGTCAGCCCCTGCAGACTGATGTAAACTGTTACCCCCATGCTTGCATGGGGGGGGGGGCGCTGATTGTCGTCCCAAAATCAATCCGTGGTCCTACCGAGGACCGTCTGGTAAACCCCCGAGGTAGGCACAGACGTTAAACACTCCCGGATAGACTTCCTGTAGAGATGGTTAAACACCCAGTTAGTGTTATGGTATGGTCTGTTACCTCGGCCAAGGATATGGGGCGCCTTTCCATCGTGGAAGGATCAATACAAGCGTTCCCTGGAAACTCGATTGGTCCCAGAGCTCAAGGAATGGTTCTGTAATACAAAAAACTGCATTTTTATGTACGATTCGGCTCCGTGCCATAAAGTAAGAAGTGTCACGACATTCCTGGCCGAAAAAATATAGCGGTTTTGTCCTGGCCGGGAAACTCACCAGACATGAACCCCATAGAGAACATGTGGGAGCTCACCAAACGGGCGATCGCCAAAGAAGTGATCACCACCAAACGCCAGTTAATTGAAACTTATCAGAGAGTGGCATTAACACCAAAATGCAGGAAATGCAAAAGCCTGCATAGAGAGCATGCATCGTTGCATAGAGGCTGTAATTGCAGCCAAGGGCGGTATCACTAAATATTAAAATTATGTATTCATTAATGCACAAATTACTTTAACGAAAAAAATATATTATTTCGCCCTTGTAAATTGTTGTTTTTATAATCTTTATAACACAATCCTTTAGATATAAAATACTAACGAAACCTAGAATCAAGTATCTGTTCGAAAAATCAAGTTAAACTTGAAAATACACAAATCTAAGAAGTGTCCCTAATAATTTGGCAACCCACTGTACTATGAAACCAGCGAAATATTTGGGGATTTCTATCTTATCCCAATTTCTTATGTACTCCGAAAATAGTTGTGGGAGGAAACATCGCCAAGATATTCGAGTTTCAATTTTCAACCATTGAGCACATAAGGCTTTTCCGTATTTGCAGTTTGTTCAGGTTAGAAATGCTTCAAACATTAGACAAAGTAGAGTATTGCAGAATTTTTTTTTTTTTTTTTTCTTTTTTCATTTTTTTCTGTACCTATTAAATATATCTACGGCAATTTCACTTAGCTTGCTACTTTACTTGATCATCGTATCATTGACCGCGCAAATCTTTCAAAGAAAAGCCTTTATCAACTAATTAATTACTAATCGTTTTCTTGATCCTTCGCAACAGTCGATTTGACATGAATGAATCCAAGGAAATCTTCTCTCATTGCGGAGTTATGTATAGTATGTAATATCTAAGTATCGAACACATTTTGAGAACATTACGAAATTGCGTATGCCCAACCCATCGCTGCCGAGGATCAGATGTTAGCCTGAAATTCACAAAGAGGGCAACGAAACGAGGGAAATCATCGCTGACTCCAACTCACCAACGTATAACATTGCGCAATGGCTAATTAGTGAATGCAAGGCACTAGGTGATACAAACGGAAAATACTCTGTAAAAAACTCCCGCGAACTTACCACCAAGTTACAAGCAGCAGGGGAAATCAAAGAGAACGAAATGCTAGTATCCTTTGATGTCACAACACTATTCCTAAACGTACCAGTAAAACAAGCCATTTACCAACTGGAACTATGGCTTAAAAAATTCGAAAGTACCCCGGAATGGAGGAAAAAAGTAAAGGTTTATACGCAATTAGCCTCTCTATGTATGAACGAAAACTATTTTACATTCCGGGGGAAATTCTATAAGACCACATCAGGAGTAGCGATGGGAAACCCACTATCGCCGCTGCTTACGGAAATATTTATTGCATCAATCGAAGCAAGCATCGAAAAAAAGGAGTTATACCTAGAGTCTGGCTGCGCTACGTAGACGACGTTTTCGCCATCATTGAAAAAGATAAGGTGGACAAGACCCTAGTCGAGATTAATAAGATACATCCGAAAATACAATTTACCATCGAAAAGGAAGAAAATGGATTGTTACCATTCCTGGATCTATTACTAACAAATAACAATGGAACAGTAGAGTACGAAATCTACAGAAAACCGACAAACACCCAGAGAACAATTCCGATGTCATCACACCACACACACTCGCAAAAAATGGCCGCTTACAACGCTATGGTACATCGGCTCATTAAATATCCTCTTAGCGAATCTGGATTCCAAAAAGAAGAAGCATATATTATGGACACAGCACTTAAAAATGGCTACACTAAAGAGATAATCGAATCTCTGATAAGGAGAAAACAGTATCAAGAAAAGAGAAATCAGCACACAACCCTACTCGATATAAACGACAACGAGAACAAAAAATGGTTAAGCATACCAATGTCCAACATCTTCAACAAAACAAAAAGCCTGCTAAAACGATTCAATTTTCGAGTGGTAAGTTCGAGTAGAAACTCCGCCCTGAAGAGCCAACTGGGAAGCGAAAAGGATCCTCTTAAATTCGACGAGAAGAGCGGCATATTATAGAATCAACTGTAACGACTGCGATAAAGTTTACGTAGGACAGACAAAACGGCTCATCAAATCTCGAACTCATAAAACATGTTAAAAAACCATATATCCTGGGCGCTTGGGAGACTTTCGCTATACTACAAGAGAATCCGACGAAACTTCTCAATACGGACGAAAGAAATTGCTCATCAAGACTCCTAAAATTTCTTGCGACGGGATCAAATACCAGGTAATCAGGAATGTACTTTTTAGCATATTGGCAACCAGGTATGTAAACTTAGATAAAAATGTTTCAATCTACCTGGACCTTTAACTACAAATATACCTGTAAGATAATTGTATCCCTATTTAAGCCAATGTGTTGTAACTTAATGAGTAGTAGCTAACATACTTGTAGAATTACTTAATAATATACCAGAATTAGTTTTATGACGACCAAGGGATCGTCTCATATTGAATGTAGAATTGTTTGTACATTAAATTTAATGACGACCAACGGATCGTGTCATATGATAAGATCCATGTTGCACGGTCTTCGTATCTCCTTAAGATAGGACCGATAAGTAAATGTTGATCCTTGTGCGTGAGAATGAATTTTATGTGCGTTGCTGTGGTCTTATTGTCACCAGTAATAAAAATATGATGGCTTAGGATTTTTATGTATGGCAATAAAATTGGTGTGCACGTGCAAGGATCTTAGGATCGTAAATTTAGTAAATAGAAGATAGAATTTCCATACATAAGATTGTTGTATAGTTTTAAGTATATATAGATACGAAATAAACGCGCTGGAGTCAGTGTCCGTTTAGAATTAAACCGTGTTGTGTTTTTAAAAAGAATCAATCCCCCTTGCAGTTAAACATTGGTGACCCCTAGTTTTGAGCACGCGCGTAATAAAAGTTTCGCGTAAGTAAAAGTGTTATAAAATTATCTGTAGTGATAAAAGTGACTGGTGAAATTCATAGAAGAAAAAGCAGAGTAAGTGTACAGTGCAGTGTAGTGCTTGTGAATTTCTGCCGAAAAACGTAAAACGAAGTTGGTTTTGCGTAGTGGTAAGCCAGTTAAAAAAAAAATAAGTGCAGTACTTAACTGTTCTGAGAAAATCTTCTTGGTCTTAATAAAAATGTCAAAGGATATTTTAAAAAGACAAGAAGAAATTGGAAACTTCTTCCAAGATATAGCAAAGCTTGTCCAAGAAAGGCAAGCTTTGATAGATGATCCGAAGGATTTAAAAAGTGAAGTGGAGAAAAGGTTTGAAGAATTCAAATCAAACCACTACACTTTACTTCCTAAGATCGCACTGAGAGATTATTCAAAATACTTTGAGAGTAAGTATTTTGATAATGTAAAATCTCTCAGTACAAATCTTTTAATCAATTTAAATA
The DNA here is from genome assembly GCA_964017055.1 of Chloromyia formosa. Lineage (NCBI taxonomy): Eukaryota > Metazoa > Arthropoda > Insecta > Diptera > Stratiomyidae > Chloromyia > Chloromyia formosa. The sequence goes on from OZ024818.1 coordinate 49,110,582, forward strand.
AATTGATCGAAGAAAAGTCAGTTAATCTTGCAGGCATAGAAAAGCCTCAAGAAACTGGAAAAACTCCTGAAGGAGAAAAAGAAGTTGACGCCGTAAGGGCTCAGATGGAATCATTATCGATCCATGAGACCCCAAAGGCTCACTTCAAAGTAAAGGGGGAAAAAAGTTCAGGAATGGCGAATAAAGCCTCCTCAACTTATAGAAAATTCTTGTGCACTTTACAAGATTTAAGACGGTGTCATGAGCGTGTAAGCTCAGGCAACATCGATACTGATCGACTACAAAGATTAGAAGATCGGGCATGTGAGTCAAGGTTGGACTTTATCGAATATTTCGATGAAGACGACCAATTGTGCCAAGAGTTTGAGATCCTCATGGGGATAGGCTCTCAAATAATTGAAGGCACAAGGAAAAAAGTAGAAAAAGATTTACCTGAGGCATACAACATTCCTCAGATAAAAATACCCATTTTTGATGGTGACTATGCAAAATGGGTTTCCTTCAAGGATATATTTTATGAGGTTTTCATATCTAAGAATATTGGAGATACTCTTAAAATGGTAGCCTTGAAATCTTATCTACGAGGGGAAGCGTTAAGCTTAATAGACCATTTAGGTATCAGCGGAAGCAATTTTGCGGCTGCGTGGAAAATTCTGGAAGAAAGGTATGAGGACAAACGATTGATAACGTCCAAATACTTCAAGAAGATAATGGATGCTTCTAAAATTCAGAATCATGTAGCTGATGAAATTAAAAATCTGCATGATACAGTGGCTACAAGTTTAAAGGCGTTGGAAGCGTTAGAACTTTCGGATAAGGAGTTCAAGAACGCATTGATCCATTTCATACTAATACGGAAGCTGGACACTCTGACCAAAACTAGATATGAAGATTCACTGGAAGATTCGACAGAAATTCCAGAAATATCGACTCTTCTACGATTTCTGCAAAGACAATTTAAGTCTTTAGAAGGTCCTGAAAACACTTTCATTAAAAGTAATAAGTTTTCAACGGAACCTCAATTTAAGCAGGAATTCAAACAAAGTTGCATTCTAAAATGCGCACAAAGTCACAATTTAAGTGTTTGTGAAAAGTTCAAAAAGCAAAATGTTGCTGCAAGGAATAAAATTGTGTACGAAAACAAGTTGTGCTCAAAATGTTTTAAGACAGGGCATCAGAGTAGAACTTGCAATGCTCAAAATTGTTTCAAGTGTAAAAAAATGCATCATACACTATTACATGATGGTAGCATTTCAAAACCCAAACCAAATGTGTCTTTGAAAACCAATGTCAAAGACAATAAACATGTATTAGTAGCGACAGCTATAGTGCATGTAAAAAATAATAAGGGTGAAAATATTATTGCCAGGGCAGTACTCGATAACTGTTCTCAAGGTAATTTTATAACAAATTCATTGCGTAAAAAATTGGGGTTGAAAGTGAATCACGTGGATAGTGTCGTTGAAGGCATATCTCGAAAAGTTTCGAAGATAAATGGTCAAGTACAACTAAAAATTGGGTCGCCATTGAATGATTTCAATGCGACTATTGATGCTGTAGTTTTAGACCAAATAACACCAAAGATGCCTGGAGAAAATATTGATGTATCTTGTTTTCCAAAAATCACCCCATTAGCAGATCCTAAGTTTCATATCTCAAGTGGAATAGATATGTTACTAGGAGCTGAAATCATGGGTTCGATTTTAACAAATGACAAGAAAATTTACATTGAAACAAATTTGTACATGGAGAACACTGTTTTTGGTTGGGCAGTTATTGGTCCAGCTCCGATTCAAGCAACGAAATATTACTGTGGAGTTGTAAGTTGCTCTTTAATGGAACTTGATAAAAAGGTTCAAAAATTTTGGGACTGCAAAGATATAAATACTGACCGTATTCTCACAAAAGATGAAGAGAAATGTGAGATAAATTTCGAAAAAAATCATCAGATAAGACAAGATGGCAGGTTTGTTGTGAGTCTTCCGCTTAAAGTTCCATCAACACAATTGGGAAATTCCAAATATATTGCAGTAAAGCGATTTTATAATTTGGAAAATAAACTCCAGAAAAATCGTGAATTACATTTGCAATATTCAAATTTTTTAAACGAGTATATGGACTTGGGTCATATGGAGGAAATTGATCAAAGTTCTCTTCCAAATAATGTTTATTACATGCCTCATCATTGTATATTGAGACCTGATAGTTCGACTACTAAATTGAGAGTAGTATTTGATGCATCGTGTAAGACGACTAGTGGACTTTCTTTGAATGATATATGTCTTACGGGTCCTAAACTTCAAGATAGTTTGTTCAATATACTGGTACGATTCAGAAAACACAAATTTGTCATTATGGCAGATATTGAGAAGATGTATAGACAGATTTATATTTCTGAAGAAGATCAGTATTTGCAACTTATTATTTGGAGATGGAATCCAAATGAAGAACTTCGGATATTTAAATTAAAAACTGTTACGTATGGAACTTCTCCTGCTCCTTATTTGGCAGTTAAGTGTCTGCAACAGATTGCTAAATTATATCAAAATGATTTTCCAAACGCCGCGAAAATAATAGAAAAAGATTTTTATATGGATGATTTGATGACGGGAGGAAATAATTTGAATGAATTGAAGCAAAACCAGAACGAAGTTATAGACTTGTTAAATAAACATGGCTTGGTTTTGAGAAAATGGGTATCAAGTCATCCTGCTCTTGTAGATAGTATTTCCACTGAACATCATGAAGTTCGAATTAATGTTGGTGAATCAGATAATGATTGTGTAAAAGCACTTGGTCTATACTGGTCACCACATAATGATGAACTATTTATTAAGTCGTCTTGGAAGGGAGTCAAATCCACCAAGATTACGAAGAAGGTAATATTATCGGACATTGCAAGACTTCTTGATCCTTTAGGTTTATTAAATCCAGTTGTAGTTACAGCTAAGGTAATTTTGCAGGATTTATGGAGAGTCAAATTAGGTTGGGATGAAGAAGTTTCCGTAGAAATTAAAGAAAAATGGCTAAAATATAGAGAAGACTTAGCCATTTTGAGCAATGTGAAAGTTCCAAGGTATATGTTATGTGAAGATGCAGTAAATTATGAATTGCATGGTGTGATGCTTCAATGAAGGCATATGGGGCGGTAGTTTACATCAAATCAGTTAATCAAAAAGGTGAAGCTAAAATTTCACTTTTAAGTGCAAAATCGAAGGTAGCTCCAATCAAAACTGTTACTATACCTCGATTGGAATTATGTGCAGCAAGGCTTTTAACAGAGCTGATGCAAAAGGTTGAAGAAAGTTTAGAGTTGCCTATAAATCTAAAGCAATACTATTCTGATTCAGTAATTGTCTTATGTTGGATTAAATTAGACCCTGGAAAGTTAAAAATCTATGAAGGCAATAGGGTTGCAGCTATTCAAAGAGGTAGTAATATTGAACATTGGAAATATGTTAGGACCACGGAAAATCCAGCGGATATGGTATCGCGAGGATTATATCCATCTGAAATAGTAAATAATAAACTTTGGTTTGAAGGTCCAAGATTTTTAAAAAAAAGAGTCCAATTATAGTATAAATAGAGCACAACCACCTTTATCTGTATTAGAAGAATGCAGTAATGATAGATTATTTTCTGCAATAAGCAGAACACCTTCTAACATACTTAATATCAATCATAAAAACAATTTTAAGTTTATGAGAAATGTGTTGGCAATAGTTCTCAAATTTATTGACATAAAAACAAAAAAGGTAATTTTAGGAAATTTGGATTACAGGAAAAAGGCTTTGGAAATTATTATAAGACATGTTCAAAATGAACATTTTGAATCAGAAATTAATTGTCTGAAGAATGAAAAAAGGATTTCTAATTCATCCCGTTTATCAACGTTATCACCATTTTTAGATAAGTTAGGAATTGTCAGAGTAGGAGGCAGGATTGAAAATGCCATCCTTCCGTTTGAAGCAAAACATCCTATTTTGTTGCCTTATGAGAATATTGTAACAAAGTTAATAATGACTGATATTCATAGAGATCATTTGCATGTAGGGACTAAGGGTTTATTAGCTTTAACACGTCAGAAATATTGGCCTTTGCGCGGAAAACAATTGGCAAATAATATAGTCCATTCGTGCTATAGATGTTTTAGAGTTAATCCAAGACCACTACATCAATTTATGGGTAATTTGCCTTCAGACAGAGTAAGACAAACACGTCCATTTGAAATTGTAGGCATAGACTTTTTAGGACCAATCACAATTCACCATAAATTGAGGGGGGCAAGGACCGATAAAGCTTATGTTTGTGTATTTGTTTGTTTTGCAACTAAAGCAGTGCATTTAGAAGTAGTATCTAATTTAACATCGACAGCATTTATCGGTTCACTAAAAAGATTTATTAGCCGCAGAGGTTGTCCTTCTAAAATTTATTCGGACAATGCAACTAATTTCATTGGTGCAAAAAACAGTCTAAATGAGATCTATAAACTATTTAGGAATAATCATCATTTAAGGAATTTAGGTGAATTTTGCGCTCAGAAAGAAATAAAATGGATCACTATTCCAGCTAGGTCTCCGCATATGGGGGGTCTTTGGGAAGCTTGTGTAAAGGCTATAAAAAAACATTTTAGGGTAATTGACGAATATTCCTTTACTTTCGAGCAACTAATGACAATTATGGCGGAAGTCGAATCTATATTGAACTCTAGGCCACTAGTTCCACTATCTGATGATCCTAACGATCTGCAAGTTTTGACGCCTGCTCATTTTCTAATAGGAACTACCATACGTGCTATGACGGATGAAGATTTCCTTTATAAAAATTATAGAGATGGTTGGAAACAAGTTCGACATTGTGTCAAAGAAATTTGGGATAGATGGTCCCAAGAATATTTGCAAGAGCTTCAAAAACGTTTTAAATGGAAGACCGCCAAAGAAAATATTGAGCTAGGGACTTTAGTACTTTTGAAAGAAGACAATGTTCCTCCTTTAAATTGGAAAAGGGGGAGAGTTGTTGGAATAAAACATGGCCAAGACGGACTAGTACGAATTGTAAATATTAAGACAGCTCTTGGAGAAACGCAAAGAGCGATCCATACAATTTGTCCATTTCCTTCAGAATTGGAATTTTTGAAAGAAAAAGAAGAAAATAAAATGAAAAAATGTAATGAAAAAGAAATCACAAATTGTAAAAAAAATATTGCTGAAATTTTGACTAAAAATTTAATAAACAATAAAGATGTAAATGAAAATAAATATATGGATAGTACCACCTGTATAAATAAAAATGAAAATGAAAAGAAGACTATTTTAACTAGAAGTAAGAGTAAAATCAAAAGTAAAAATAGTTTATGTACAATATTAATGTATTTACTTTTAATACCAAATGTAATTGGACATGTAATAGTAAATAATTTTAAAGATAAGCCAGGTACAGTCATTTCCACAAGAGCGTATACTTTGTAACTTTTTAATGCACCATTTCTCAAAGAGTGGTGGGGGACTTTTAGTTACCTGCATTCTTCCTCTTTTTCGCATTGTATAAATTTGGTCATTCTAAGTTCAAGTAGGAGAGTGATAAGACGTCAAGTGAAATGAGTGCGATTTACAAAAAACGATTCGAAGCTGTGTTTTTAGTAAGTCATCCGAAAGGACCAAAAATGACACCTGCATCGGCCGGAAAGTACCTGAAAGTTTCGACACAGTTTGTGAATAAGTGGATAAAGCGTTTTAAAGATACTGGAAATGTAGACGATCTACCTGGTAGGGGTAAAACCCGAAGCACTTCAAGGCCATCATTGATATTTTTAAGAAAAATCCGTCCGTTACTACCTTAGTGCAAGCAAAGGAAATGTTATCGAAGAAGAATATTTACGTGTCCTTGAATACGATTCGGCGAAGATTACAAGAGGAAAACATCAAAACCAGGTATGCCTTGATGAAACCATTACTTACCGAAAACCAGAAGCGAAGACGTGTAGAGTGGGCTAAGGAAAACATCGATCGTGATTGGGACAACGTGATCTTTACGCATGAATCAAGTTTTGCTGTAAATACGTTCAGGAGACGAGTGTGGTCACAAAAAGGAGAAGCTGTCGTGAACCGAACCGTTAAACACCCTGTGAAGGTCCATGTTTATGGATGCTTTTCTGCACGCGGTTTCGGAAAATTAATAACGTTTACCGGAATTCTTACTGCTGAAAGGATGATCATTTTGTACAAGAAAGGATTATTGAAGTCTGCTAGGATGCTATATGGCAACGACAACACCGATTGGTTTCTACAAGAAGATAACGATCCGAAACATAGAAGCCGGTTGTGTACACGCTGGAAAGAAGAATGGGATTAATGGGGATTAATGAAGCAGAAGCTTCAAGGAAAGCAAATAAAAGGAGCAGCACATTTAAGGCGAACGCTACAAAAAATTTGGAAGAACTTATCGACAGACTACGCGGAAAAATTGGCCGAAAGTTGTCACCGAAGATGCCAGTCAATAATCAATAGTGACGGCGATTGGACCATGTATTAAATATAATTGCGAAAATGTATTTTGTATTTACTTTCAATAAAAAATAAAATTTCTTACTTGTAACATTTTGTTTTTATTTTGTGAGGTATACAGTCTTGTGGAAATTACTGTATATTTTTCGAGGACAGGGGAGTTGTTGGGTTGACAAGAACCTCCTGGAATATTATTGTACACATAAATATGGTTAATTATTACGATATGGTCAACGACATCGAAAAAAGCGTCGAAGTGCTCAATGAGTTGGACGAACGTTTACAACGAAGTGGAGGAACTAAGGCACCGTTAATGCAACAAGTGGAGCTTCGTTTGAAAGGTTTGCAATCGAACAACGAGTTCATCATGGGTAATGATCCGCGAAGAGGAAGAGTCAAACGGGCGCCGCTCGAGTTTATCGGAAATGTCATGCATGCTGTTTTTGGCGTTATGGATGCTGAACATGCGCGAATCATTGAGGAGAAGATTCGAAAAAGCCGAATTAGAGATGACTACGTAATGGATCTTTTGAAAAACATGACGTCCATCCAAGATGCTACGGAGGTTGTTATGAAGAGACAAATTGTGACTATAATGCAAAACTTTCAAAGCATTAACAGTTCACTGAACATCTTACGTGGCGAGGTTAATCTTCTGGAAAATCAGGAAGTGTTTCAAGCAGCGATGATGAATACGTTGATGACGATGGAAGCTTTCGAGAAACTCCAAGAAGGCATACGCAATTGCATATTTAATAAGGAGAATGTGATTCCGGATAGTATTCTATCAATGCACACTTTGAAAGAGCATGTGTCGACAATTCTGCATCATCTGCCTGAAAATCTACAATTGCCAGATTGCGATTCTATGGAACTGATGAAGATTGCTACTGTAGCTGTTCGAACGACTGAGGAGTATTTATTAGTCAATGTCAAAATTCCTCTAATCATTGCCGATAAGTTTCAATCGTATCAGGTGTTTTCCTACCCTACACCTCATAGTGGAGCTTTCGTCAGCATTAAAGCAGCCAACAGCTATGTGTACGTTAATATGGCGAAAAATCGGTTTTATTCAACTGATCAACACAACTTCCTGAGATGCAAGAAGCTGATGAAGCTATGGGTTTGTCCACAACTACATCCCATTTTCAATGTGGGAGGAAAATTCTCTTGTGAGGTCGCTATCCTATTACGAAAAGGGAATTTGTCAGCGTGTGAGGTAACGATAGCACGTCAAGAACCATTTTGGGAGCAAATCAACGCTGATAATACTTGGTTGTTTTCGCTTCCGGAGGAACAATTGCTAGACGTGAACTGTGAGCAGAATTCATCTACGATACGAATAAATGGACAAGGAACGCTACAATTGCAGCCCAGTTGTCAAATTGAGTCACCGGAGGTGTCTTTATGGGCGTTTGACGAAGTTAACGAAACTACAAGATTCATCAACCCGGAATATAATCTGTCGAGCAAACTACCAGTTTTCAATCAGGTAAAATTGAAATCATCGATCAATTTGAAAATTGAGGATATGCCGAAATTCAATGGAGATGCAAGGTACCCCTTCGACTATGATATAAGCGAGTTATTCGACGAAGGTATCGCATCAAAAGATACTTTAATTCTTATTGTAATTTTGATCATTGTTGTATTGTTAATCATTACTGTAATACAGCGATCCAATATGCTGTTTAGATCTTCCCCACAATTTGTAATTCGACAAGATTCTTGAAAAACCTAAGTTTTCAATAAGGGGGAGGATGTAGAATTACATAATAATATACCAGAATTAGTTTTATGACGACCAAGGGATCGTCTCATATTGAATGTAGAATTGTTTGTACATTAAATTTAATGACGACCAACGGATCGTGTCATATGATAAGATCCATGTTGCACGGTCTTCGTATCTCCTTAAAATAGGACCGATAAGTAAATGTTGATCCTTGTGCGTGAGAATGAATTTTATGTGCGTTGCTGTGGTCTTATTGTCACCAGTAATAAAAATATGATGGCTTAGGATTTTTATGTATGGCAATAAAATTGGTGTGCACGTGCAAGGATCTTAGGATCGTAAATTTAGTAAATAGAAGATAGAATTTCCATACATAAGATTGTTGTATAGTTTTAAGTATATATAGATACGAAATAAACGCGCTGGAGTCAGTGTCCGTTTAGAATTAAACCGTGTTGTGTTTTTAAAAAGAATCAATCCCCCTTGCAGTTAAACAATACTGAAGAAGGGAGTAAGTCTCTCCCGAAATATATACATATTTACGAAATAAAAAAATATACCCTATACTAAAAGTCTAGGGTATAATAAGTTGTAATTAGGAATAAAGCTACGTGTTTTTATTAAAAGATTTAGATTTTCAGACAACTCTAACCACATACGAAACGGCCGTTCCGGACAATCTGGTGAGTTTTGTTTTTCCCATATAAAGTGATTTTCTCTTAAATTCAGTATTCAATCTTTTCGTGAATCTTTTGTTTTATTGTATTAATTGATTGCATTTAATTCGAAATGGAATCCTATTGCCGGCCAATTAAATATGTTGCCGCAACAATGAACTGTCAACATTAGTGCAAATCGCGGTGGCGTGTAGAATTGAGTTTGTAGCAGGCCATATGAGCGTTTTTTTTTGTGAAAAATTGTGAAAAAGAAAACAAAGCATAATAGAAATAATGAATTACTAAATATTTTGAGTTTTTCCTGAATGGATTCCTCCTTCGTCTCTTCCAGGATGTGCTAGAGTGTGACCGTAGAGGTTTAAATTAGGGAGATCCCGGTAACTGTTGAATGTTTATTCGTCATTGGTGATGATGTTTATATGTCTAGCGAAACGTCAGCATTATCAAAAATTATAACAAATGATTTTTAATACATTGCTGGTACTAGTGACGAAATTGGACATATAGACATATAGATCCCAATAACTGGCTACAGGATCTCATAGGCTGGGTTCGGGTGAAGAAAAGCCATGGGTCAGTACCATCTTGGCCTTAGCGTGTTGTTGATTGAACAGATCCGGTAGTCACATGTTTTGTTTTTTATACCCTAGACTTTTAGTATAGGGTATATTGTTTTTGTCACGACGAAAATATGTAACACCTTAAAGGAGGCTCCGGAGGTATAGCAATGTATATATATAAATGATCAGGATCACCTCCTGATTCGATTTAGCCATGTCTGTCTGTCTGTCTGTCCGTCTGTCCGTCTGTCCGTCTGTCCGTCTGTCCGTCTGTCTGTCTGTCTGTCCGTTCGCACGATAACTTTCGATAGAATGAAGTTAGAGACTTGAAATTTTGGTCAAATGTTGGAAGTATGATCTAGTTGGTTGGTATTGAAAATGGGCGTGATCAGGCCAAGAGAACGCCTACCTCCCCTATATATGTAAATTGTTAAATGTATCTATAACTCCCGATTAAATAAACATAAAAAGCTCTAGCTTTGGCAAATTGCTCGTGAGGATAATCTTCTACTCCCCTAAAAAAAATAAAATCGATCAGCTGAAAACTAACGGTAATTTTCTTACAAAGACCCCCGTACTACCCTACTTTTCGGTTTTTTTGTCTATAACTCTTGAACAAATTGACGTAGACACCTGATTTTTGGCATGTAACCCTGGAGTAAGAAGGTGCTTAAGTTCTAGTAAGTTGGGCGTAATCAGATAAAAGGATCGCCTACCTCCCCTACAAATTTCAAAAAATTAAATATTCTTTTAATTACGATAACTTTCGATAAAATGACACTAGTGAGTTGAAAATTTGACAAAATGTTGTTAGTAGGATCTACTTGGTTGGTATTGAAAATGGGGAAGATCCGACTCAAGCAACCCCTACCTCCCCTACAAATGCAACTTCAATAAGCGATAACTTTCGATGGAGTGAAGCTAGGGACTTGCAATTTTGTGCAAATGTTTGTAGCATGATTTTATTTGTTGGTAGCAATGATGAGCAAGATCCGACCTAAGAAACCCCTACTTCCCCTACAAGTGAAACTTCAAATAAGCGATAACTTTCGATAGAGTGAAACTAGAGGCCTGAAATTTTGTTTAAATGTTTGAAGCATGATCTTATTTGTTGGTGGCAATAATGAGCAAGATCCGACCCAAGGAACCCCTACCTGCTCTACAAGTGAGACTTCAAATAAGCAATAACTTTCGATAGAATGAAGCTAGCGACTTGAAAAATTCGACAAATATTTGTAGAATGGGTTAGTTAATTGATTTTGATAATGGTCAAGATCCTATTGAATGATTGCCAACCTCCCCTATAAACTGGCCATATAGGAAACTCACTTTTAATGCATATGGTCGTTACCAATTGGTACTTTTGGTATCACCACTAGGTCTGTACAAGTCTAGGGTATATACGCTTCGGCCTGGTTTTTTCTAATACCTTTTTTAGCACGCGATTTTTTTTTTTTTTTGTAATGGCTGGTGCTGCGAGCAACCAGAAAAAAACCCACCCCGTTCCTCACGAACAGAGCTGCCACAAGCGCAGATAGGATAGGTCCTTTAAGATTCGGTCCCGTCGAAAACGTTCATTATACTATTTACGTATGATTTTTTACATTGATTTATTTAAATTTTTTCCAACATTTATACTATTTGATCGAACCTTAAGTACATAGTACCTTAGCGAAATTAAAATTTATTCTTCATTGTATTGCGGGGAGGGTATTTACACTTCCATTTTATGATTTTTTATATCTAGAACTTATCATAAAAATAGAAAAGCGGTATATTTTTCCACACACTTTAATATTGTTTGCGTCTTCAAAATGCCTCGAGAAGCAAAAATCAACCCAGAGGTTCTGCTCGATGCACTCAAATTACACCAAATATTTGATGACAACAATGATTTGAAAAAACCTTCAGACATTGTATGGAAAAAGGTTTGTTTATCGATTGGAAAATCAATTTCATACGAAACCCTTAATTCTTATGTTAGATGTAATCGCTGGAATGTAATGAGTGCCTCATATTGGCGTCGGTCGCGCCGGGGGTACACACAGTTGCAAGTGTACCTGACGAAGATACTCGCGGCACACTTGCAACTGGCTGTACCAGAGCAACCCGACCAATAGCTGCGTTCATAAAACACATCGCACAGTGCTCACATAGCGCTGATGTTTTATGAGCGCAGCCATTGGAAATATGACTGAGCGCCATCTAGGTGTGATTCGCGGCGAATTGACTTTTCACCATGACATTTGATAGTTCGACCTTCGGAATTCCATGAAAAGTGGGAAGGTCGAATTATCAAATTGACAGGTGAAAAGTCAATTCCAGCGTGGAGGAGCAAGTCATCCTGGAGCGAGTCGCAAAAGAAAAAAACCGAAAATTAGGGCGGAAGACACCACAGGTAGGTGCCTTATTTAACGATAATCGCGTGATTAGTACTCATGCCATCGTTTCAGGTCACAAAGCAGAAATTCGGCCGGCAGGAACGCCGTCCGCTACATCGTGAGAAACAAAACATAACCCCCAAGGCGGACGACGTTTCTGCCGGCCGGGAACTCAAACCAAGCTCGGCCACTTCGGAAAAAGCGGGACGGACACTCCAAGGAAGCGAGCAAAGCTCGGCCACTTAGCCGCCACCAAACTTGCCGAGAGGCCGGCTGCAACCAAGCTTGGGCACTTAGCCGCCACCAAATCGAAGCGAGACACCGCCACGTCTGGGTCCTGTAATTCGGCCAGCGAGCCGCCCCCTTAAATCATTTATAAGTAGTCAAATCGAAGATTGCGCGTACCATAAATTCATGCAGAGAAATTTTCGGATAAATAGACGGACGAAGTAACGAATTCAAAAAAAAATAAACAAACGAAGCACTCCTAGCACTAGCAGTCAGGAATTCTAGCATGTTGAGTTGCTCTGAACTGGTCGGGTGCGCTAGTGAATCCGTGAAGCTGCATATGTGGATTTTGCGGTGTAGATAGGATAAATCATAGCGATATTGTAAAAATTTTACGTTTTTTTTTCTGGCTACGAACGGCATATTGAAGATCCAAACCTGTGAATGTAAATGTACAGTGCAAGATATATTGTCAATGCAAATTTATAGTAGCAAACAAACAAACAAGAAAATTCAACTAATGAAAAAGCAAAAAAACTCTTGATATATAAAAATTCACAGACAATTGTCTTTGTCTTAATTCATTGTCATCTACGATTCGCATTAAGTTCGACTTATTATCTTAATCCGTATACCTAAATAAATAAATAAAATTTTCTGTCTTAAAATATTACGATAAATATAAAAAAAAAATATGAATTCACTTTAAATCGCGATTTTGCTTCTTGAATCCCTGAAGGCTTCCCCTCCACTCCACTCTCTCCGGTAGTTTTTCATCGGTTTCGCTATGGGGGTTGAGCATTATTGCGCGGCTCAACCCAAGGTCGGGGAGGGAGCGCGGAGCCCCATCGCCATCAGGGGGCTCCCGTGCTAGATGCAGGGACATAGGAATTTTCCGCGGCCAGATTTTTGTTTTTATTTCCGTTGAGGAGGGAGGGACTCCCGTTTAGTTTCGGCATTCGGGCCGACGCGTGAGTTTTTTTTTTTTTTTGTAGCGATGACGAGGCAGAAATACCCAGCAAAACCCCGCCCACACTACCGATAGCTGAGCTAGCTATCCAGCACGCGTCATCTCGGGTCATTTCTGAGGAGGTTTTGACACTTAGGTGTCACGGCTGGTCTGAACGACCATGCCTCGACCTCCGTCCTCATTTTGAGCACAGCTTAAACTACCAAAACGTTACAGGAATTTGCTAATCGATCTGAAATTTTTTTTTTTTGGCATTCCTGTAGCCGAAATCTCATGTTTGACTACCGGCGTTTCGGGTTCGAATCCCGTCCACGACGACGCTCGTGGCCATGGATGTGCAGGAGGTGCATGCTGGCAACTGCATTCTCCGAAACCAGTTTATGCCAACGAAACGTCAACTGGGCCACATGGAACAGTTGACGCGCTATGCCCCACAAGGGGTTAGGGCAATTGAGTAGTAGCCGAAATAGAAACCGATACTTGTTTTGACACAACAACTAATTCAGATATTACCTTTGATTCAAAAACGAATTCTGAATATCTCTCAAGTGGTAGTTTAAAAGGGTTGAATTTCAAATGCTAGGGCATTTCTATTCACTAACCTAGTTCTTTCGGAAGACAAATGGAAAAGCATTTCTCCAGTTTCAAGGGTATACAGCAAAAAAAATGGTTACGACGAAGCTCAGCGAGTTTTGAAAACTGGGTGGACAAATTTGGTGGCAAAAGAATTTTTCCTAAAAACGAAAATACCTTGCGCATACATTTTTCAGTACGGTAAAGTGCATGAATCTCCAGAAGCGGAATCCTTTTTAAAGATTCGTGGAAGTTGCAAAGAATGCGGAGCTGCATTCGATGCTCGCTGTATTTACGAACCAGCTTCTGGCGATGGTATTATTCTTAATATCGTGACATTTGATACGAGGGGAGTCCCTCACAATGCAAGGCGTCTTGTAAAAAGTTATGCACGTCCATTGATAGGCAAAGAACTATTGTATAAAAAGCCTCGATTTTGGCTCAACGAAGAAATAAAAGACATTTCGTTCGGTGATCCCGAGCCACCTTACTTACCACGCAGAGCTACGATTCGAAAAATTAAGCAAGAGGCTATAAATAGGCAACTAGGCATTAGCCCAAACCTAGATGCTGTCGACTCTTTATGTAAAATGAAGTATGAGGGAAAGTATTCAGGATACATAAAAGAAGTTTGTAGAGACAAGTTTTACTGCTTTTACTGGTCGAAAATGCAAGTGCATTTGTATAAAGAATCGATTAAAAAATACGGTAAAATAGAGTTAGATGCTACTGGAGGGCTTGTAAAATCACTTGTTGAAGTATAAACTGCTCTTTAACTTTTTCTCTTCTATCAGTTGTCACAACGTTCTTTGTAAGTTGGTATAAGTGATCGTAGCTGTCAGTCGGTCCGGTCTTTCTTGTTAAACCTTAAAACGTCGGTCGCGTTTGCACATCGTGAATAAAATCCATATCTCTGCTACCAAGACTGTGTTTTAATTATCCATATCAGGTTATGGGCTTAGCACAATTCCACTGCGCTGAGATAAATATTCTGGACACTTGTTTTTTTTTTTCTGTTTCGGTGATTTCGTGTATAGTACAAAATGGCGGATGTGCAATCGAGCGAGACTAATCGTGCTCTGGCAGGCATTCGAAAGCTGGCCAACGAGTCTCAGTGGGAAACGTGGAAGTGGCAAGTGGAACTTTGTTTAAAAGAACAGTCCCTTTTTACGATTGTAAATGGTACACGGTTGTGCCCCGCGGAACCGGAAGCGGGCGCGGAGCTCTCCGAGGCCTACCGACAATGGCAACGAGATAACGCGCGTGCCGCTCGTATTATTGGAACAACGCTGGATGACGACGCGACCATTTACGTTCGCAAGAAGACAGATGCAAAAGAAATATGGGATACGCTGTTATCGGTGTTCGAGCAATCGTCTTTGCAACGTTTGTACACACTCTTCGACAATTTCTTTGAGATCACAAAAGATAGTGATACATCAGTTACAAAACACGCATCTCGACTGGCAAATTTGTTTGACGACATTCTTGCAGAGCTTCAAAAGGATAACCCAAACGCCACGCTCCCTTTGTCTCTGCTCCATCATAGAATTTTCAAAACACTCGGTCCTGAATACCAATATTATCGTTCGACTTGGTATCGTGTTTCTGAGAAAAAACAAAAGACAAAGCTACTGATCGAAAATTTGCGTTCGATTGAAAGTTCACTAGAGTCACACGGTATATCGCAGTCATCTAGTGCCTTCTTTGCAAAATTAAAATCTTCGAAGGATCCACAAAAGAGGCAAATCAATTCAAGCAAACCGACTCAAGATTCGTTTTCGGTCCATCAGAAGGAAAAACGGAAGTGTTTGTATTGCAAGAAAATCGGGCACATTATCAGAGATTGCCGGAAGCGTGTTGCCGCAGAGCAGCATAAAACAGCAGGCTCATGTGACAGCAACAACAAGCAAGTTAGCAAACCGGCCTCATTCGTAGCGACTGGAATGGCCGTCAACATGGACTTCGTTCCTGCTGATTCCTGGATTTCGGACTCCGGCACAACGCATCACATATCGGCGAACAAGCAGCATTTTGCTACTTTCGAGGAGTTCCCGATTCCGCAACGTGTTCAAACAGCTGGAAAAGATAGTATTTTAGCGTACGGATCCGGCATTGTCAACGTTGAAGTTAAAATAAATGAAAAATGGTCGTGTGCTATTCTAAATGACGTATGGTACGTGCCCGAAGCACGTCATCAACTTTTCTCCATTCGACAAGCTGCTGCTCATGGAAATAAAGTAATTTTTGATAGTGTTGAAATTCGGCGAAAAGATGAACTTGTCGCGGTTGGTGAACTGGTTCGTTCGGTATACGTGATGAATATGCGCGTTCGACTTCCGAATGTTCTCGTGAAAACTAATTTGGCCACATCGACTGATGTGCTGCAAGCATGGCATGAAAGACTGGGACATCAAGATAAGCGGCATGTGCGCGAAGTCTTACTCCGCGTTGGTATTCAGTGCAAGTGCTCAGATGCCGCGGCGTTCTGTGACGGTTGTGTACTCGGAAAGTCACATCGTAAATCGTTCCATACGCGTCGGGAGCGTCCTAAAGTCGTTGGTGAGCTGATAAATGCTGATGTGAACGGTCCGATGTCAACAGACTCGATAAACGGATTTAAATTTTACGTGGTTTTCAAAGACGATTTTTCCGGATTCGTTCGTATATTTTTTATGAAACACAAATCAGAAGTAGCTACCCATTTGAGAACATTTTTGAACGAGTGTCAAACCGCAGGACACAAAGTGAAAACTTTTCGTTCGGACTGCGGTACCGAATTCGAGTGTCGAGATGTGCAGAAATTATTACAAGAACGTGGCATTCAGTTTCAACCGTCGTGCCCGTACACACCTGAACAGAACGGTGTTGCGGAGCAATCGAATCGTCACGTCGTCGAACTGGCACGTTCGATGCTTTCGGTCAGTGGCCTGTCGAAATCGTTTTGGGCACATGCTTGTGATACAGCTGTATTTCTGATTAATCGAACAGGAAAGTCGCGTGTTCCTGATAAGACGCCGTTCGAGTTGTGGACTGGCAACACATTTGTAAGCTTCGAACATTTACGAATTTTTGGCTCAAAGTGTTACGCCAATATACCAAAGCAGTTTCGGACTAAGTTCGATGCTAAAGCGGTTCTGGGACATTTTGTTGGTTATGTCAATGACAAAGACGGTTATAAAGTATGGGTACCGTCAAAACATCGCATAATGAGAACGCGTGATGTCGATTTTTGCCCAGAAAAGCTGTGTACGGTAAATGAAGCGGTCAATTTCGAATTTGACCATTTTGATGAAAAAGAAGCCAAAGACGAGGACGATAATCTCAACTGTGAAGATGCTGAAGGAGAAGCAAGCAGTGAAAACACAGCTCCAATAGGAGACGCGGATCCGATTCAGGCACCACGTCCAGCTCGAACGATTCATCCACCGGCAAGGTTCCAGGACTACGAAGTGAGTCATCAAACTCGTCGCTCTGAAACGAACAGTACACTAGCATGTCTGACAGAGGCTGTCCGCGAAGACTTGGAACCAACGAACTTCAGTGAAGCTATGAAAAGTCAAAATTCAGACAAGTGGCTGCATGCAATGGAGGACGAGATGGACGCCTTTAGTGAAAACGACACGTGGGACTTAGTGCCATTGCCACCGGGAAGACGTACTATTGACAACCGCTGGGTACTTCGGATGAAATACAAACCCGATGGTTCAGTCGATCGGTATCGCGCTCGTTTAGTTGCTCGAGGTTTGTTTCAACGTGCAGGACTTGACTATGACGAGACGTTTAGCCCAGTCGCTCGTTACGATTCTATTCGAGCCCTCATCGCAACTGCAGCTGAAAAGAATCTCGTGCTTGGTCAATTCGATGTCAGAACTGCGTTCCTGTACGGGAAAATCAATGCTGAAATATACATGACTCAACCGCAAGGATTCGACGATGGGTCTGGTCGTGTTTGCCGCTTAAAGAAATCTCTTTACGGACTCAAACAGTCTCCCCGTTGCTGGAATAATAAATTCCACTCATTCATGGAAACGAATGGGTTCAGCCGCTCAACCGCTGATCCATGTGTTTACATTCGGATGAAAGAAGGAGAAATATTACTAGTTGCAATCTACGTTGATGATGGTCTCATTGCGGGGTCAACGCAAGACGCAGTCAACTCGTTCCTGGGATTGTTAACTTCGGAGTTCAAGGTTACAGTGGGCTCTCTTGATTCGTTTTTGGGAATACAAATAAAGCAACGTGAGTCTGGTTTCTTCGTGTCACAGCGCATTTACGTCGAGAAGATTCTACAACGTTTTGAAATGTCAAGCTGCAAATCCGTGAAAGTACCTGCGGACAATCAACAACCAGAACAGTCTACCAACAGTGTTCTTGACAATTCTGTTCCGTATCGTTCAGCGGTGGGCTCATTGATGTATTTGGCATGTGCTACACGTCCGGACATAGCATACGCTGTTTCAAGGATTGCTCGATCTATGGCAAATCCAACAACATTCGACTGGATGTGCGTCAAACGCATATTCAGATATCTCAGAGGCACTACAGACTTTGGTCTGTTATACACTTCGACTGCTGATGGGTTGTGTGCATATTCGGACGCTGATTTTGCGGGAAGCGTCAACACTCGGCGATCAACAAATGGTTTTGTGTCCCTTATTAATGGCACGGCTGTATCGTGGACTTCGCAGCTGCAGAAATCGGTTGCTCTTTCCACAACGGAGGCGGAATTTGTTGCGGCCAGTGAAGGTGCAAAAGAGCTGGTGTGGCTCAAACGACTACTGTCTGAAATCGGGTCAAGCGATGAGACACCGATTCTATTTGTCGACAACGCCAGTGCAATTAAGTTGGTGAAGAATCCCGAATTCCACAAACGATCAAAGCACATTGAGGTGCGCTACTACTTCGTAAGAGAACTTTATCAGAAAGGCGACATCAACGTGGAGTTCGTACGTTCCGAGGATCAACTAGGAGATATGTTTACGAAGTCTTTAAATTCAGTCAAGTTTAAAACAATGTGTTCCAAAATTGGACTTTGTAATTAATTTCTTCTCTTAAAATTAACTAATGAATAGTTCTTTTCTTGCTTTATATACATATTGAGATCAGTTTAGGGGGAAGTGTTGAAGTATAAACTGCTCTTTAACTTTTTCTCTTCTATCAGTTGTCACAACGTTCTTTGTAAGTTGGTATAAGTGATCGTAGCTGTCAGTCGGTCCGGTCTTTCTTGTTAAACCTTAAAACGTCGGTCGCGTTTGCACATCGTGAATAAAATCCATATCTCTGCTACCAAGACTGTGTTTTAATTATCCATATCATCACTCACTCCTATAAATGGAGAAAAAAGATTAACGTTGCTGTATCAAATTGTAATACCGACAGAAAATGGGGTTCAACCACTTTTTTCGATGCTTTCACAGAAGCATGATAAAAATATTATAACTTAATGGCTTCGAGAAATTTTAAGAGATGGAGTTTCTTGTCTCCCAGAAGTTGTATGTGATTACTCCATGGCACTTTTGAATGCAACTTGCTTAGCTTTCAATGAAAAGAGTTTAGTTACATACATTCTTGATTGTTATCGTTGGTTACATCACAATATGGCGCAGAATTTATGGTGTTTCATAAGGACTGACATTGCTCATTTGATCAAGGTAGCTTGCCGAAAGAAAGTCTTCGATGGAAGACCTTACAAAGTTAAAAACTTGTATGTTCGATGGCTGGGAATAATGTCAACTTGCGAAAGTATCAATGATCTCGCGTTGCGGTCACTAAAACGAAATAAAGCGCCGGGCGCTGACGAGATTCCAGCTGAACTGCTAAAATTCGGTGGAACGAGTCTAGTTGATGCCATACATCAATTACTCCTGCGAGTATGGCAGGAAGAGGAGATCCCAGACGATTGGCGCAGAAGCATCATCAGTCCAATTCATAAAAAGGGAGATAAACTGCGGTGTGAGAATTACAGGGGTATATCACTAGTTTGTACGTCCTATAAAATTTTGACGAAAATTCTGGAAAATAGAATAAAACCGTACGCAGAACGAGTCATTGGCGAATATCAAAGCGGTTGCAGACCTGGTCGCTCCACAACCGATCAGCTCTTCTCAGTCAAACTGATACTCCAGAGGTGCTGCCGCGTGGTTTTTCTTGGATTGGCAGTGGTTAGGAGTACGGGCTGCAGTAAAACGCTGGGAAATCCATAAAATAAAAATACCCAAAGGTATCTTAGAAGCAAGTGGGCAATAGCCGCGATAATTGAATTGGGCAGTGAAATGTGCGTGCGGTTGTGGCTAAATCTTGGTTTCCTTTTGGGTGCAGGACAATTGGCTAAGGCGGTCCTAGCGGGTTCCGTCCTAGCGGGAGGGACGAAACCCCATTAAAAAAATCCCGTGGGACAGAAGTCGGCCTCCGCCCTGCCTGTGTCTGATTGTGCCGGTATCACCGAGAAAAGTTGGCCTCCGCCCTGCCGCAACACACCCAAAAGGGCCCCATTGCGCCGCCGCTGGGCTTGCGTCTGCTTGAGCCTGTTTGTGCCCGGTACCAGCGAAAAATCAAGGAAGCGAGAAATAAGAATCGTATTTGTGTTTTGTGATGTGTTATTTATTGTAGTAGCTTATACTTTCTAATTTCATTTTTGGCCATTTTCGTTTATTTGTACAATGTATATAACTTTTAAATTGTTCCCCGGGTGTATGTAAGCCCGCCAATAACCAACAGATACGCGTCCTTCAAATAAGCAGCATCATCCCGTAGCGGCCGCCACCGGAGATATACAAGAGAAAAAAAAACGGAAAGTAAGAACAAATCGTGAGTAAAAGAAAAAAAACACAAAAAAAAAACCAATAAACATACATTACAAATTACATATATCGGGGGAACAGTAAAATATTAGCGTCGAGAAAAAAAAAAAAATTTTGATATATAATTCTATTAAACTTGCTCTATATTCCTATATATGAAAGAAAAACAACAATAATCTAATAAATATGCTTTATAAAATGAAGAGATAAATTTTGCATAGAAAAGAGGTCTTGCTCGCTCCCTCTTCCGCTCCACCCTCCTGTCGCCGCGTACACTCCATGTACAAGTATACCGAACTGTACCTGTGCAAAACCTTGTGGGGACCGCAAGTGAAATGTGCGGTGTGTGTCTACACTTCGCTCTCCTGGGCTTCTTTTTCTTTTTGCACCTGAAATTTTAAATTGTAATGCAGAAGACGACTTACTCCGACCCGCCCTCTCCTAGACTGAGCAGCCCGCCAGCAGGTGCCACCGTCTTCGCCTGGTGACGTCAGTTAGGCTGACGTTCAAACATGTCTTCTAGGCTTGCATTACAAATACAACGTAAACGTATACCAAATCTTTGTCGACTTCATTCGACAGTATCGATCGTGGAGTACTGTACAACATCATGCTGCAATTTGGTATACCGGCCAAATTAGTGCGACTGACTAAGATGACGATGACCAACTCCGTCTCACAAGTCAGGATACATAATAGACTTACTGATCTATTTGAAACACGCACCGGTTTGAAACAGGGCGATGGACTGGCGCCGACGCTCTTCAACCTAGCTCTGGAATACGTTATTCGGGCCATGAATATGGACAACAGCAAGACGCTACTCATCAAGTCGACACAATTAGCAGCGTACGCCGACGACATCAACATCATGTTGTAACGAGTACCGAATGACTTGGGTGATCGGTCCCTGGTGGTGCATTCAGTTGCAGGTGAGTCGAGCGAAATTATTCGCCCGACACTCTTGCAATTGTATGCACCAACACAACCCAAATAATGGCGGCGTTCACCAAAACATCGCTCCGGGCGATTCCGCGCGGTGTTTGGTGAACGCAACCATTATTCCAGTCGCAGCAGCCATGTTGGATTTCTAATTCAGCATTTGACATTTCGACTTTCGAAATTCCAATTGGACCCAATTGGACTTCCGGGAGTCGGAATGTCAGTCAACTAGTAGAAATACAACGTGGCGGGCGACTGCAAAGAAGTGCACGAACTAGTGAAAGAGTTGAACTCTGGAGGTAGGTATCACATGAATTGCTTGCACCCACGGTGCGGAACAACGAAAACCAAATGTAAAGTAAAAAAAAAAAAAACGCTTTCTTACGTGTTCTAGAGAGCGTGTATCACCGGACACCCGCCACATTTTGGGTCGTCGCCACATCACATTTTGGGTCCTCGTCACCGGACACCCGCCACATTTTGGGTCGTCGCCACATCTCATTTTGGGTTCGTCGCCACCGGAGACCAGTGCGGCACCTTTGGTCGGCTTATTCGAAGACGGCACAAGAGGTTTCAACTTGGCAGTCTACGAGCGCCAAATTCGGCGGCGCAAACCAGGTATCGTGCATAGTAACCATAGGGCTACATTCCTTTTCGGTCAATTAGGAGATTGGCCGCGACCATCAAATCCACTAGCGTCGTGATAGCGCAAAGCGGAGCGGGGGGGGAGTACATCACGAGCCTCTTTCGCTCGGACGCGGTCAATAAAAATTAGGCCGCATAGCCAGGCGGCCAATCCAAATGGCCATGCATAGAACAGTTCTTGTTTGGCAACAACTGTGCACTTATCCATAACGTGCCAAATATCGAACATCCCTAAAATATCGAAGGAACTCTGATGATTTGATACAATAAGACACGCTCGATCCTTTTCCAAATACTTTTTTTGACGAAGTTCCCATTTTAATCCGAGTATGGTTGATATATGACGACAACATGCGCTGGCCCGTAGTAAATGGCGACAGTCGAACGGCCTGAACAGCATCGCCGGGATTAGAATTATGGAGCACATGGACACGACCAGGTAGTAAACAAAAAAAAAAAACTTGAAATAGTAGCGGAAGACGTGCGAAGTTTCGCACAGAAGTGGGTAGTAAGCATCGACGAACAGTTGCTGTAAGCTGGCCATCTGGGTATAGATTAGTACAACTGGGTCTAGTAGTCGAACATTCTTCAAATGAGGTGTAAATCTGGAAATTAATATTCTTGATTAAATGTTTTGTCGACTTTCATTGTTAACGGCTTACCGCATATTTTTCTTTTAAGCTATTTTTATTCCTCTCGCTTAAAATTTTGTATCAAAGGCATCAAGTAAGATTAGAAAATAAGTTTCATTGAAAGGAAAATTTCCCTAAAAGGCGCCCTTTAGGTTTAACCTTGAGTTAGCTTGGAAGTCTAACGGTAGTAGAATCTCGATAACAGGCGAATTGGTTATCCGCTTGAGAAGTATAAAACAAAAAGGAGATGACAGTTGAGAAGACTGCATTCAGAATAAGAATAATTTTAATCATTATCAGCTAGGAATCAGAGTGAATCTCACGTATATTAAGGACAACCGTTGAAATTGGCAACCAGCCCACATTTTTTTCAATTCGTAAGAAATGTTTTTGCGTGGACAATATGTTAATTGTAAAAGGGTGGTTTTACCTCCGAAGATTTAGTTTTTATGCGTCGAATGTAATAATTAAGGTAGTTCAAGAATTGAAGAAGCAAGCAAGAATTAGAGAATTAACAATGAAAGTGAAGCCTCTACCAGAAAGGCATACCTGACCCCTTTTGATTAAGAATTGAGTGTAGGATAGGTCAATTAAGTAACTTGTCATAATAAAAGAGAAATGTATTACTACAGAAGATAAACGACTTCAATTTGCTTCCTGACACCCCTTCCTAGGGCCCTCCTCTTTTCGTTCGCTTCGTTCTCTTTCTGAATTGCCCAGGGGGCTGAGCACATCGCGCAGCTCAGCCCAAGGTTTGGAGAGGGGGCGCGGAGCCCCATCGCCATCAGGGGGCTCCCGTGCTAAAGGCAGGGACATGGGATTTTTTTTTTCACGGCCAGATTTTTTTTAAACCTTGGAAGGACTCCCGTGTAGTTAGTACTCGGGCAGACGCGTGATTTTTGTTTTGTACGATTACGAGGCAGCTTGCCTTCCACAACCCCGCCCACACTACCGACAGCTGAGCTAGTGTCGAGCACGCGTCGAATCAAGGCAAGTCTGAGGAGATTTTGGCACTTGGTTGTCCCGGCAGGTCTGAACGACCAGCCTCGATCTCCGTCCTCGGTTGAGGGTTACCTCAATAGAGTTACAATGTTCCGAAAATTGGCTGACGCAGAAGAACTTCTGCATACGCTCGATATCGCTGCAAAGGAAGTTGGATTACGTATTAATGAGGGTAAAACTAAAATAATGATGCAATCGGTGACAAGGACACCTGGACAACCGAGCATCAATGTGGGGGACCTCAACATCGAGTTCGTGAACAACTTCATTTACCTGGGTTGCAACCTGTCAAAGGACGCCAACGAAACTGACGAAATCATGCGACGGATACAGTTAGCTAATAAGACCTTTTTCTCGGTTCTCCCCATAATGAAATCGAAGCATGTGCACAGAAACACGAAGCTCCTCGTGTACAAAATGAGCGCCACGGAGATTGGATTCGGTCGCGTCGGCGTGCACGCAGTTGCACGTGAACCGGGCGAAAATATTCGCTTGGCACACTTGCAGCTGATTGCACCAGCGCGACCCGATAAATGACGGCGTTCACAAAACACCATCGCTAAGTGTTGACATAGCGCTGGGGTTTTGTGAACGCAGCCAATTATGCCAATGACATCCGCCATCTCTGGAGCAACACCGGCTCCACATTGGAAGTCAAATTGCCACCTGACACTTCTGAAAGACAACGTGGAGGAGGTGCGCGAAAAGGAATTGGACAATCGGAAAAAAAAGGTATGTGGTGTTCTCTCCCGAAGTTAGGAGTTATTAATGGGTTTTTTGTTTGTTTAGGCAGTGGAAATACGCGGCCGTCAGGAACGCCGTCCGCCAGGTGAGAGCGGCCCCAGAAAAAAGGAAAAATAACCCCCAAAGCGGACGGCGTGTCTGCCGGCCGGACAACCACAGCAAGCTCGTCAAAATAGCCGCCACCCACCTCGGCCGGACAACCACAGCAAGCTCTTCAAAATAGCCGCCACCCATTTGGCTTAGCCGCCACCCATGCGGCCGAACGACCACAGCAAGCTAGTCAAAATAGCCGCCACCCACCTCGGCCGGACAACCACAGCAGCTCGTCAAAATAGCCGCCACCGTCGGAAGGAGCCGCCACCAGCAAGCCTTTACAACCGTCGGAGCGAGCCGCCATCCATTTGGCTTAGCCGCCACCAGCAAGCCTCCACCACCGTCGGAAGGAGCCGCCACCGAGTGGGTCAGCGAACCGGCTAAGGTACGTGGGAAGCTCTTCTTTGTTTTCTTGTATGGGGAGGGCAACATTTTGGTTGTGCACGACTGAAGGTGGCCGCCACATCTACTGCCTCGGCTGCTGCTAGCGTTGGCTCCAAACTCGGTGCGAAATTCCGTGACAAATACGTCTCGAAATTCCTTGGGGCGCGTTAGATGAATTCGTGAATTGGTGATAAGTATGGTTAGACGAACGATACAGAACGAAATAGCAAAAAAAAACTAAAATAGGCAGATATTAAATGAGGTTAGACAAAAAGAAAACAAAACACTCATCTGCCCTGAGTCATTTATTGCGCCAGTAGACATAGAAAACAAAAAAATTTTAATTTGCAACATTATATGCGTTAGTATGCATGATATATAAATAGAGACATATGAAATTTTTAGAGACTTGATTGTCCTCACTCCATACTCTTTATGTGTAAGTGTAACTGATTTAGTCTATTTTTAGATATTATCTAAAAACACCATTGCTCGAGCGCTGGTTTTCATTATTATTATTATGAGACAAATAATGAATGTAACGTCTCGTGTAAATCAAGAAGAAGAAATTATGCACTTTAAAGATATAGATATAAAGTAAACCAAAAAGAAATAAAAAAGAAAATATAACTTTGTAAGTACAGAAAAATTATATATGACAGAAACAAAAAGAAAAAATTTTAGAACCAACTGGAAATATTAAATTAAAAACATGAAGTCACAGTAAATACTTCTTTTGCTTCCTGAGCCCTCAAGGGCCCTTCTCCACTCCACTCTCACCGCGTCGTTTTCATCGGTTTTCGCTATGGGGGTTGAGCAATATTGCGCGGCTCAGCCCAAGGTCGGGGAGGAAGTGCGGAGCCCCATCGCCATCAGGGGGCTCCCGTGCTAGAGGCAGGGACTTTGAGGATTTTTGCGGCCAAATTTTTTTTTTATGACCTTTGAGGGAACCCAGTATTGTATCGGCAATCGGGTAGACGCGTGATTTTTTTGTTTTGTAGCGATTAGAGGCAGACTTACTCACCACAACCCCGCCCACACTGCCGACAGCTGAGCTAGCGTCGAGCACGCGTCAAACTGAGTAAAGTCTGAGAAGATATTGGCACTTAGGTGTCACGGTGGGTCTGAACGACCAGCCTCGATCTTCGTCCTCGGTTGAGAGTCCCCTCAACACTCACAATTCGTTACAATTATACGACCAGTGCTATGCTATGGCTGCGAAGCATGGACCCTAACTCAAGCCTCCGAAAACATGCTAGACACTTTTGAACGTAAGGTTCTACGGCGAATTTTCGGGGCTGTTTGCGATCGAGATGGATGGCGCATCCGGTACAACCATGAGTTGTATGAAATGTACGATGAGCTGCAAGTCTCGAAAATCGTCAAACTACAACGACTTCAATGGGCAGGGCATGTACAAAAAATGGACGATGATCGCATGCCTAAGAGAGTAATGAATGCAGAACGAGTCGACGGAGCGAAACTGCCAGGACGACCGAGATCTCGTTGGGAGAGCTCAGTAGGTGTGGACGCCGCGCAGCTGCTTGGCTCCCAAAATTGGAGGACGCGGTCATGTGACCGAGATAATTGGAGGACAACGATCCAGGCGGCCATGGCCCGACGTCGAGCTGTCGCGCCACGATGATGATGATGCGAAAGTATCATAGATTTAGAAGAAATTTTGCTAGGTCTCCTTATCGTAGCTGGAAGTGAGTATGAAGGGACAAATATTACTGGGGAAAACGTCATAAGCCCCCGAAAAATGAGTTTTTTGCTTGATAAAATCAAATCGTTTTCCTATTCTCAGGGAAGCAATGAAAACAATTCAGATGAACGAGAGTATTATCATCTGGATGACATCGAGAATGATGATATTTCTCTATTTATTGGTGCTATTCACGAAAAAGCTCAAACAGCAATTGATGAAATGGGAGAAACAGAAAGTATTAATGCTTTCTATTGTCCAGGGATAGTGAAACATTATATGAAGTTTGCAAAGCATTTCCCTCTATGGACAAACGTGATGACAGCATACTTTACGCAGGCTTCTTCTGTTGCAACATCAGCTCACTGTGAGGCATACTTTAACCTTTTAAAAAAATAGCGATTTAGGCCCTGATTATCAGCCTTTGCGTGTCGATAAGTTTGTAATAAAGCATATCAATTTTATAGAAAGTATTTCAAAATTAAATCGCGCACGGCAATTACAATCAGGCGACAATACTATCAAACCACGTCTGGCAGAATTAAAGTCTCAAAGATCACGTCGATTTGCATTCAGATATGTTTATTTTTTCATTCTTAGCTAAATATTCGACTGAAGGAATTAGTTCTTCATTATACAATACTACTTTGCCTTAACCCCTAGCGGGGCATAGCGCGTCAACTACTCCTGCGCGCCATCGTACTCTGTTCTGGGCAATGGGGCGCAACTCCCCAAAAGACTTACCCAGTACCTGACACTCCTTTGCCACAGATCGACGCCATGTGATTCGAGGACCCCCTCTTGGTCATCCTTGGTTGGAAATGGGGTTCCATTTCATGGCATGCAAAGCAATGCAGTTATCACTCTTCCGCAATGTGTGACCTATCCACTGCCATTTTCGCCTGCGTATCAATTCGTCGATTGGGATCTGACCCGTACGCCGACTTAGCTCTTCATTTGATATTGTTTCGGGCCAGAAAATTCTTAAAATTCGACGAAGACATGAGTTGACGAAAACTTGCAGCTTTCTGGTAACTCCTACGGAAACTTTCCATGTACTGCTCCCATACAAAAGTACTGATAGTACCAGGGAGCGAAACAGGCCCAGATTGGTCTTGATGCTGAGATAACTGCCCTGCCAGATTTTGGACAGCATGCCGTATGCACGTTTAGCCTGGTTGATACGACGAGCGATGTCCTGCTCCGTACCACCATTTTCGGCAACAATGCTACCCAGGTAGACGAAGTTGTCCACCTTCTCCACAGGCTGCCCATTAATATTGATGGCAATAGGTGTCGGATTTCTTTTTCGCAACGGCGGGCTAAGAACCTTGGTCTTGTTGGTATTAATCTTTAGCCCAACCTTGCTTGCCTCCCTCTCGAGATCTAACGCCATTGCGGACAGATCCATGATTTTGTGGGAGAGTAGGCATATGTCGTCAGCGTAGTCAAGATGTTGTAGATAAGATGTCAAAGTCCATTGAATTCCTCTGTCGAGTCCGGATAGGGCTGCATGCAACACATCGCCGATCACAATGAGGAATAGGATCGGTGACAGGATGCACCCCTGCCGAACTCCACTGCGAATCTCAAAGTCCCCCGACACCTTACCTTTATGCAGAACGCGACATTTCGCGCCGTCATAGGTTGCCTTAATAATAGCCACAAGCTTCTCAGGGATGCCTCTCCTGCGCAAGGCCGCCCATATAGAATCCCGGTTCACACTATCGAAAGCCTTTTCGAAATCGATGAAAAGCAAGTGAAGCGGAGAATCGTATTCAGCGCATTGCTCGATGATGATTCGCAAGGTGTTAATGTGATCGACACAGGAGAATCCGGATCGAAAGCCAGCCTGCTCTTCATCAATTGTGCTTTCTAAGTGGGCCTTTAGTCTTTCCAGGACGATTTTAGCTATTATCTTGGCAACGGCAGGAAGCACACAAATGCCTCTCCAATTATTACAGTCTGTGAGGCTACCCTTCTTTGGAAGTTTGATGATCAAACCTTCCTTCCACTCAGTGGGAAAGGTCTCTGTATTCCACGCTTTATCAACAAGTGGGTGCAGCAAATCGGCAGTTACGCTTGGGGCTGCTTGATAAAGTTCGGCAGGGATGCCGTCAAGTCCGGCGGCCTTTCCTCGTTTCAGTGCAATAATTGCAGTGACTATTTCCTCTTTAGTCGGGGCAGTGGACCGTATACGCACATTTTGATGGTTAGCTAAATTATCTATATGAGGGGGAACTTCACCAGAGGTTACACGGTTCAAGACCGCGGCGAAGTGTTCTTTCCACCGCCTCATTTGATCTTCTTCCAAGATAAGTAGCTTTCCATCACTATCCTTCACCGGATGTTGGCAGGAGTTACGACCACCTGTAAACTCCTTGATGACACCGTATACGGCGTTTAAGTTGTTACTTCTAGCGGCTTCTTCTGCTGACGCTAAAAGAGAATTCGCATAAACTCTTTTATCGCGTCGCACACTACGCTGAACTTCTCGAGCTTTCTGACGGTAAAGGAGTTCGATGCTGCTTCGATTGTCGTCTGAGGCTGCAGCCAAACGAACTTTCAGCTCCTTTCTTTCAACAATCCGCTGCCATGAAGCGTCGGACATCCAGGGCTTATTCCGGCAATCCGGCTTTGGGCCAAGGATGGTATTTGCGCTATCAATGTACGCATTTTTTATGGCATCCCAGTTTTCGTTTATGTCACTATCTGGGTGACTAGTTATCTCATCCGCTTTTTGCGCAAGATGGTCATTATATTGTTGTAAGACAGCTGGATTTTTTAGTCGAGCGGTGTTGAATTTGCGGGGCCTGGATCTTTCGTCGCTGGGGCGGCGCACGGCTGCAATACGCAATCGAACATTAGCGATCATAAGATAATGGTCTCTTCCCATCCCAATATCGGCACCCTTCTTGTTTCGCACGTCCAGGAGGCAACTCTTGAATCTTTTACTAATGGCAAAATGGTCGATTTGATTTTGTGTTCTGCGCCGATCAACAGAGGACCAACTGATTTTGTGGTGGTCCTTATGCTCAAACATAGTACCACCGATGAAGAGACTGTGAAAGTTGCAAAACTCCACAAATCTTTCACCGTTGTCATTACGATCACCAAGACCGTGTCTCCCCATCACATGTCTGAGCCCATAGTTATCAGCGCCAACTTTCGCATTCAAATCACCCATAACCATACAATACCAGAGCAGAAATTTTATCTATGGTCTTCAAAATCGATAATGGGTTCCTAAACTGTTTCGATAGCTGCTCTAAAATGATTTCTGAACTATTTGTCAATATACCGAGCTATGAAGTAGTTACTACATGTGAAAACTGCAAAACAAAAGTGCGAAAACAGCCGATTTTAATTCTGGATGGATACGACAAGGGATTAAACTTTGGGGTGTATTTAAAGGAATTCCTTTCTCAGTTCTTAATGGAAAAGAAAACAGAATGCAAACAGTGTTTGGTTCAGAAAACAATCTCAATAAGGGAAGGTCCTTATCTGTTGATTGATACCCAAATTTTTCTGTCAGTTAACTATTCAAAATACAATCAACGTGTTCCATTAGCAAATGTTCCCGAGAAAATTAGAGCGGGAGATAGTGAATTCGTTTTAGGAGGTGTTATTTGCCACAAACCAGGCCACTACACGGCCTATAGTAGGAACGTGGTAGGGGCGTGGGCTGAGAAAGATGATCTCCTGAGAACATCAAAGCCCATTCGAGGAACAAGCCTTCCTGAAATTTTACTATTCGTGAAAACGGGGAATATTTAATTTGTGCCCTATAGGCGACTACTAGGTTAGTGCGTTGAAGCTTCAACCTAATGTCTCGCACACGGGTAAGTCACGGGTTCAAACCCTGTCCACGTCGTGGTCATGGGAGTTTGTGTTGTCTTCCACAAACGAAACTTTTTCTTGGGCAAACATGGGCCTAACATGGGCAAACGAATTGCACAAATTGCGCGAATAAATTTTTAATTTTGCGTTTATTTATTTTTACTAGCATTTTGATGAGCGAATAAAAAAAACTGGGGGGGGAGGGGGGGGGGGGTGGGCAAACGAAACTAAAGGGTGGACAATCTTGTGTTAAAAATGGGCAGACGAACTAGCGTGAAATGGCACATAAATATGGAAAATTTGAAAGAAAATTTGTTTTGTTAGTAACTTTTCTTCTACGGGTGGCCAAACGAAACTTTTTCTTGGGCAAACATGGGCCTACGATGGGCAAACGAATTGCACAAATTGCAGGAATAAAATTTAAATTTAAATTGGGGGGTGGCCAAACGAAACTAAAGGTTGGGCAATCTTGTGTTAACGATGGGCACACGAAATAGCGTAAAATGGCGGATAAATATGAAAAATTTGTTTTTAGCGACTCGCCCCGAAAGAATTGTTTTGTTAAAAGCTGTTTTTGTAATGGTGGGCAAACGAAACTTTTTCTTGGGCAAACATGGGCCTATGACTGGCAATCGAATTGGACAAATTCCGCGAATAAAATTTCAGATTTGCGTCTTCTATTTTTTACAACATTTTGATGAGCGAAAAACAAATTGAGGGGTGCGCAAACGAAAGTAAAGGTTGAGCATTTCCGTGTTAACGATGGACAGACGAGACAGCGTGAAATAGCGCATAAATATGGAAAATATTAAAATTTGCTTCTTTGCGACTCGCCCCGAAAAATTTTTTTGCAAATAACTTTCTTTCTAAGGGTGGGCAAACAAAACTTTTTCTTGGGCAAACATAAGACTCCGATGGGCAAACGGATTGCACAAATTGCGCGAAAAAAAATTTAAATTTGTGTTTTTTATTTTTTACAAGCATTTTGATGTGCGAATAAAAAAATATTGAGAGGTGGGCAAACGAAAGTAAAGGTTGGACAAACCTGGGCAAACGATATAGCGTATAAAATCGCAAGAAATCGAAATTTCCATTTTCAGTGGTTCCTAACCTTTAAAAAAAATACATTTGTTAATAACTTTTTTTCTAAAGGTGGGCAAACGAAAATTTTCCCTGGGCAAACGTATGGGCTAACGATGGGCAAACGATTTACCTAGTTTGCATTAAAAAAAAATCATCTCGAGGTGCCAACTTCACAGACCTTATTCGCGACTCGTTGGCACGGTTAAAATGTCGCGCGACTATTGTTATTGACGAACTAGCAATCGCTGCGGATTTGAACGTGGTGCGTGACGAATTGTTGGACGAAGCGGTTCCCTTGAGGGCCGACGTGTTATTAGATAGTAGACGCAGTTGTTCAATTAAAAACGGACAATTTACGATACGCGAAGAACTAACGGAGATGAAAATCGGGAAAATTTCGGCAAAAGAAAAACGCGAGTTAATAACAGTACTAAATACTTGGAAAAAGTGTTTCTCGGATGATATACGCACAATCGGAGAGTCGTCAAGGCAACGAATACGTTTTGGGAATTATCGATCCGTTCTCGAAATTTACGGTTCTTAAAGCGGTTCGTTCAGTAACGATACATTACGTAATAAAGGCGTTAAGCGAGCTAACTTCATATTTCGGATTACCAGCAACAATCGTTTCCAACCGGGGAACTGCGTTCATGTCCAAATCATTTGCCGACTACTGCTGTAGCTACGGAATTCGCCATATCAAAACTGCTGTTCGCATGCCTCGAGCACATGGAGTTATTGAACGAGTTTATCAAACAGTAACCAGATGGCTCCGATCATGTTCAGCAGATGGCCGCGATTGGGATTTGCACCTTCCCAATATACAATGGGCGATAAACAGCGGAACTCATTCCACAACAAAGTACAGTCCACACGAATTGGTATTCGATTTCCAATTGCGGGAAGTTGTACACAATCGAATGATCCAGGCACTCCAAGACGATCAACTCGAACAGCAAATCAACGGTGTCGCCGAGTCCATGCAGCTTAGACGGGAGAAGTCTTTCCAAGCGATCGAGGAGGAAAGACAGAAATGGAAGGCGAGATTTGACCGACGACACAAACGACCACATCAATATCAGGAGCGCGATCTGGTGGTGATAACGAATGTGGCTCCGGCAACTGGACAGTCCAGGAAACTTGAGCCTAAATACCGAGGTCCATACTGTTACGAGTTGTCTGGTTGAGCTGGGCTCAAACCGAGGACGGAGATCAAGGCTGGTCGTTCAGACTTGCCGTGACACCTAAGTGCCAATATCTCCTCAGAGATGACCAGAGGTGACGCGTGCTTGATAGCTAGCTCAGCTATCGGTAGTATGGGCTAGGTTTTGGTTTGGTCACTCTGCCTCGTGATCGCTACGCAGGCGTAGATGAAGAGCCTGCCTTGTAACGAGCTGTGGACGGGATTCGTACCCGAAACGCGGTAGTCCGACATGAGACTGACCCCGCAACCAACTGCGCCACCGGTCGCCCAACGAGGAAGCCAAATGAATGCCGTGCGCAAAATACACAATTCTCTTTCAAGTGGAGCGGTAAGACTGACGGTCCAACACAGCCTCGCATCCTGAAACAAAAAGTGGGCATCTCAACAAACGCGACCTCATCCACGTCACCGGCACACATACAAAACAATCAAACACAAATTGTTCAACAGCTCGCCGCACAGGAACGTTGATACGTTTGCGATTAGGTTGCGAACAATCAGTGCACGCTCTCGTCCGATTCCGTGACGACACACACACCAATACGAAAATGGAAATCAAATCGGACAACTGGGTGGTGCGAGAGTACGAGTTGAGGAGCCGTTGCACGCGGTCGGGACGGTGGAGACGTTTCAGCGGTTTTCCCGTTTTTCTCTTCAATTATCCTTTCCACTTTCCGCTCTCTATCGGTTCGCAAGACCGTGGATCTGTGCGGGTAGTTTCTCATAAAAACTGTCCTCGCTATGTCACATCCTGGCATTGGAGTGGAAATGCAAATTGCAGTGCGTGTGTGTGGGGGGGGGGGAAGAAAAAACAAAATATATGCACGGGTGATATCGAGTCGCCTCTTTCACTCTCACTTCTATCCTTCACAATCCCATCGCATGTGTCAACATTACGTCTTGGTGTTATTTTGGCGAAAATCCTGGGAATAACTCCGTGTGGTTCATGCACAGCTCGTCGTCGTAAATTGGCTAAAAATCGAAAAAAAAAGCCGTTGCTTCTGGCAAGCAAGTCGATATATCTGGAGGAGTGTATCTGAATCGCGCCAAGAGGTCGTTTGCCGGTTGCAATAGCAAAAAGGAAAAGATAAAATTAAAGTGAAGTACAAGCGGCATCCTATCTTTTGTGCCCGATGTGAAAATTGGTCTCGAGATCTGAGTGCAGGATACGCGGTAGTGATGGGCATAAGGACTCTTTTCACTGTGCCAGCACATAGGCTCTGACTCTTTCCAATGAGTCGTTCAAAAAGGTTCGAAAAGAGTCATGCAAAGAGTCTGAAACTTGGTTAATAACATATTCAATAAAAGTCGTAGATGAGCGACCCCAACATTTTTTTCTCTTTTTTGACCCCAGATTCGGAGTTGGCGACCCCCCAATGCCCTTTAGTTCGAGCCAGCCCGATCGGACCACTATTTCCCATGAAAGCGAGGCTGCCAGTCTGGGATGGACGACCCCAAATTTTTTTTTCTCTTTTTTAGACCCCAGATTCGGACTTAGCGACCCCCCAATACCCTTTAGTTCCAGCCAGCCCGATCGGACCACTATTTCCCATGAAAACGGGGCTGCCAGTCTGGGAAGGGCGACCCCATTTTATTTATTTTTTTTTTTTTTTTGACCCCAGATTCGGACTTAGCGACCCCCCAATACCCTTTAGTTCGAGCCAGCCCGATCGGACCACTATTTCCCAATTTGGCAGCCAATCTGGGGCGGGCTGTTTTGACTCTTTTGACTCTTTTTGAACGAATCTTTTTGTGCGAGTTGATTTCGTGTCGCTCTTTTTGAACGAATCTTTTTGTGCGAGTTGATTTCGTGTCGCTCTTTTTGTGCGAGTTGATTTCGTGTCGCTCTTTTTGTGCGAGTTGATTTGGTGTCGCTCTTTTGGAACGAATGTTTTTGTGCGATACGATTTTGTATCGCTCTTTTTGAACGAATTTTACATAGAGAAGGGAGAAGGGGATAGGGAGGGAAAGGGCTGAGGAGCATTCAAATAGTGGGGATGAATGCTTAATGTTTTGTGGCCATAACTTCTAAAATATAAGGAATTTCGCATTTTTGACACCATTTTAACCCCCCTTAAGAACCCCCATGCGGGCTGAGGAGAATCCAAATAGTGGAAATGCATGCTCCTCAACCCGGATGGGGGAACTAAAGGGGGGTCAAAATAGTGTCATAAATGCGAAATTCCTTATATTTTAGAAGTTATGGCCACAAAACAGTTTATTTAAAACTAGGGTATAGTAGTGGTGTAACTGCTTGAAACAGAATGATTTATGGGATAAACTGAATCGTGGTCGTGTGAACGGTCCACAACCCAAGACAGTTCACTTTCCAGTCCACGCTCAATACAAGCATGAGATCGAAAGCGTGCCACGATGTTATGTATCTGCCCCGTCAGAACGCTGCTTTACACTGTAGCTGTAGTGGAAGTGGAAGCTATGGGTTTTTGTTTGGTTTCATCTAAAGTTGAGCTTGAGATACGTAAGACGAATACTTTTGTTTTAAAATAGAATGTTGGGATTGTTTTCTGTATTTGGAGAAACTTGGCTGTGCGGTGGGACGCGACGTAAGTAAATTATTTTTGATATGTTTGCGTTTGCAGTCAGCACGGGTTGTTGCGTATATATTTAGAAGTATACACAATGCGTGCATTGCATACTGCATAGAGATGAATATGAATGTATTTAGATGGGATTGCTTTGGTAGATAAATGATGGTGGTTTTGGTTTTAGATAGATAATGGGATGGGATGTGAGTGAATGAATGTATTGTAGTACATTATATGTATTGAGAAATGAGCGTGGATTGGTTATGCGTTGGGTAATATTTATGCGATGGGCTAGTTGGGGAATTAATTTTACAGTGAGTCACTCCTAAATTGAACGACTCGAAGGCTATGTCGTCGTGCCGAATTTTTCGCTCATCCTGTTGAGTCGTTCAAAAAGAGCGACTCGTTACTGTGTTACGCATCACTAATACGCGGTCTCCGGAAAGAAGATACTCTGCCGAGCGAATCGAAAAGAAAGTGCAAATGGTGCTGGCTCTGAGCGGTGATGCATTCAGTTTGTGGTGTGGAAAATGGGAATCTTTGCGCCCCAGCACAGTGCTCGGTGGGGTAAGGTGCTCAATATCCACCGGCAAGAGTCAAAGCAGAATCGACAATAGAATCCGTGCCGTCGCTAGGAAGAGAATTTCAATTCATCTGACCCCAGTACGAATCGATGAAAGGTGGGAAGGTAACTTATCGATACAGGTAGCACAATAATATTATGTTTGGTCATTTTATTAACATGATTGATTGGAGGTATCTAGTCTTCTCCTTGGTTTCAGCGCTTCCTTTGCATTAAAATAATTGAGTTCTTTTTTTTTTTAATTTAATTCGCTGCTTTGCACCTTGTTTGGTAACCTCTAACTTGCGGAAATGCGCGCGACCAAAACAATGTAGATTGTAGAACTCCAAAGAATTCTTGGTTCTAAAGTATTATTGGTGACATCCGTAATCGTTTCATCTTAACAACACAATTTATTTTTGGGTTTTATGACCTAACGTAATTCGCATGTCTTCATCGTTTCGTTTTCGCCGTGACTGCATCTTTTCCCTTGTTAGTTTTATCATATTATATATGTAATTAAATTTAATGAAATGGAATATTTTGGGCAATAAGAAATAAATAAATAAAATATATACATATATATATATAATTAAATATAACTTAATTCAATATTGCATGTACCGAACTTTTAGAAATTACAAAAGAAAACTAAGCAGTGACATTGTTTCAACAAACAAACAAAAAAAATCCAGAGAAACAGTTTATTATGGAAATTCCTTTATATTTTTAAGCTACGAAAATCGTTATATGGATTAAAGCAATCTGCTGAATGTTGGAATGACAACTTAAATGGATTTCTAATGAAGCTTAATTTCAAAAGATCTGATAACGACTATTGCCTTTACTATAAAAACATTGAAAGTTCTTCAATATATATACTAATATATGTAGACGACATAATTATATGCGGAAAGGATTTGAGTTTGCTGAATTATTATAAAAGAAAATTGTCAAATGAATATGAAATAAAAGATAAAGGTCCATTAAGATATTTTCTCGGTATTGAAATAAACTATAATAGAAATGAAGGAATCTTAGAAATAAGTCAGAGAAAATATGTTAATAATCTTCTAAAAAGGTTCAACATGGAAAATTGTAAAGAATGTTCGACTCCCATTGATCCACAAATAAAATTAACTGAAATAAACGACGAATATAGTCATGAAAATAAGATTAAGAAACCAGTAAAAGAGTTAATTGGATGTTTAATGTATGCTATGCTCGGTACAAGACCAGATATTAGTTTTGCTATAAATTACCTATGTAGATACCAAGATAAACAAAACATTAATGTATGGAAACAATTAAAGAGAGTATTAAGATACTTGAAAGGAAAAATTGAGTTTCAGTTAGTTTATACAAGAAAAGAAGATAGTAATTTAATGCATTGTTTTGTAGATTCAGATTGGGGAGGAGATATATATGATAGAAAGTCTATAACCGGTTTTGTTATAAAAGTATATGAAAATGTAGTAGATTGGAAAACTCGAAAACAAAACTGTATTGCCTTATCTACAACTGAGGCTGAGTTGATTGCTTTGTGTAATTGTGTTCAAGAAGTATTATGGTTTAAGAAACTATTGAAAGACTTTGATGTTAATATAAAAACAATTACTATATATGAAGATAATCAGGGATGTATTGCACTAATTAAAAATCCAGAAAATAATAGGAGAGTTAAGCATATTGATTTAAAATTTCATTTTGTAAGCAATGCACTGAACCAAAATATAATACAAATCGAATATATGCAATCAAATTGTCAATTAGCAGATATATTAACAAAAGGTCTATTAAGAAGAGCATTTGAATTAAACCGTAATAAATTAGGGTTAAGAAAGAAATTAGATTAGAAATATAAAACATATTTTTAAATAATCCTCCAAATTAAATGATTTTGATTTATATAAATAATAAATAGTTATTGAACTTAAACCAATTTTGTAAAATTGTAATAAATTGGGATTAAGAAAATAATGTGATCAGAAAAGAGAAACATGTTTTGAATAATTCTCTAAATGAGATGAATTGGAATTATGTAAATAATAATAAATATTGAGTTTTAAGCAATTATTGTAATATGAAACTCTTTGTAATCACTTCATTAAGAGAGGGTGTCAAAATATCATAATGAAGGTTTACAATTCGTTTCACCTGGCAATACCATAGACAATTGTTGGATGTAGACACTGACAGTTCGCTACTTTCCTTCTTCAAGTCTTCTCGTTTGGATGGTCATCGCATGTAGTCAAGTATAATTCTATTTTCACTAAATAAATGAAGTTTGTATATTTAAATCGACTTTCAATAAAACACTTCGTCAGAATCGTCCTTTTACGGACATTTGTGTACAATATGTGTATGGATACTACAATCTTCTGAGAAATGATTCGAACGGAAACATATATCTTAAATTGGGTCATTTTGAACCAGTTGAGAATTTTATGGTTTCCTAAGAAAGGAAACCGACCACCAGAGTGGTAGGCGATCGTTTTATTTTGAAGTGTCATGGTGTGTGGGAACCAGGCATGGAAAAACAGGATATAAAATAGCATAGCGCAGGACGATCTGGGATCATTCTCAAATAGAAAATCGTTGGGGAATCCTCGTTTAAAATTAAAGAAATATAATATTGTAAAAATCCTCGTTTAAAATTAAAGAAATATAATATTGTCGAATAAAATTTTGCTTTGTTTCAAATGTTAAGTCCAGTTAAAATTAAGTTTATGAAGTTTAAGTTTTTAATAAAAAATTAATAGAGTTACATACAAATACAGTGTTTCAATAATGGACCGGTAAAGCCGTCCATAACAGTGGAGGTCAGGAGCGCTATGAAATTACAAGTGCACTCTACGCCTTTAGCCATCCAAACGGCATTCTAAATTCGCCTCAGATTCTTTTCTTTGCTTTTTTTTTTTGGATTGCGAAGAATTCGCCGGGAAATTGTGCGACATCCGCGCAATTCGGCCGACCCACAAACTTTTCAATTTGAATTGGGCGCCATGTTCCAGCTTACAAAATGGGAAATTCGCAGCGGCAACTCTGTCAGCATTCAGCGACATTGCTGCCAATGCACCGATGTCAACTTGGATGACACACGTGAGTTACGAACGAAACCCAAATCTGGCAAATATCAAATTCTTAACTAAAAATGTTTCACATCAATAATTATACATATCTGAAAATTCCATGCATATTGATTCCAAAAGATCCGAAATGTGCAGCAATAAAAATCAAAATTAGTTGTAAGGTTTTATGATGCTACGGATGAATGATAACTAAATATCTTCTTGTAATGTGTCAATATGCATGAGTTCAAAGATCAAATTTCACTTCGATTTGTAATGGTTCTTATCTGGTATTTAGTTTCTAAGAAAATTGTCAAACACGACATAGGTCACATTAGATTTAGGAAAATTGTGAATAGGCAGTTCAGAATAAATTGTAAAAGAGTCAAGTTGTGTGTTTCAGTGTAGATCCTAGATCCCCGTGTTTAACTGGCGCAGTCGGAAAACTTAGTGTTCATATAGTTACGAATCTTATTCGAAATTAATAAGACAAAATCCGTGAAGCTTCCGTCGGTGAAGCGTAGCTATAAATAAAGTGAAAACTGTGAACAAAAGTGCAAATATAGTGCAAAACGCTCCATAAGGGAATCAGCTGTAAGTAAATATTATACAAAAAAAAGCTCAAAAATGGTTGATGAATTGGTGACCAAAATGAGCAAGCTACTAGCTAGCAACTCTGAAGCAGAGAATACAACAGCATACTCGATACCTGGGGATTTGCCGCAGGGATCTACTGTTTCCACATCTACAAAATGCCAATTGTCATATGAGGACCTCTATAGAATAGCCATCAGAATGCCTGAATTTGATGGGAATAATGAGCGGTATGATGTTTACAGTTGGACAGCTCAAGCCAATAGAGTTCTGTTAAAAATAAAAAATCTGGATGAGTTAGAAAAGTACCAAATATATCAAGTGGTTCTAGATAAACTTGTTGGGAAGGCAACTAAGGTGTTACGTAAGGCTGGTAGATGCATGACATGGACCGATGTTACGGAGTTACTACATTTGAACTTCGGAGTTACTGAGACTCATATTGAACTCATCAATGAAGCGGCAACTCTTAAGTTGCAGGATTGTCGTAATTTAGACGACTATTATGAGAAAATGAGTTCCATCATTGACAGAATGAATACCAGATCGGTAATGGAAAATGGAGATACATTTACTCCTGAAAATAATGAAGCCATCGTTTTAAACAATATGAAAATCGCCTAAATACAAGTTTGAAAAGCTAACGATTCCTAGGAATGCAAGAGAAGAATACGCGGCTGATATATTTTATATAGATACATTGCCATTTCTAACGATTATGGATAGGTTTTCGAAATTCCTTGCACATGAAGAATTGAAAGATACAAATTCAAGCACAATATTGACATCACTTAAATTAATTTTTGCTAAAATGAAACAACCCATAAAACTTGTCATGGAAACTGACTTTGATAATGCCAACATTCGAGACTATTGTTTACATAACTGCATCAGTATGCGATTTACCATTACTAATAATCATAACGGAATATCAGATTTAAACGCGGCTCACCGAACTTTAAGCGAAGTTATTAGGATATTGCGATTTGAGAAGTTTTCGACCAATATAAATGAGATAATGCTCAAAGCAGTAACTACTTACAATAGCAGCATTCATTCAAGCCATAAACAAAAACCTGAAGATGTATTTTTCAATAAAGTAAGTACTAGTGACGTCAAGCAGAAGCTTATTACCTTTAAAATTAAAACAAATGAAAGAGCTAATGTGAACCGAATTGACAAACCTCAACTAAAAGGGAAACAATATGTTTTAAATAAACCTGATAGGAAATATAGGGACAAGCGAAAGCCAGAGCGTTATAAATTACGACATGTTGACGAAAATTATAATATTGACAATACTATGGATAAAACTCACCCTAAATTCATAAAACTATATAGAAAATATACAAAAGAACCAATCGATGACGTTCGACCACAGAGAGTAAGGAGAAACTTCCATTATTCCATTCCAGAAGTTATTCGAAAAGAAGCAGCGAGGACACTGAAAAATCTTCGAGGGCGAAAGGAGTTTTCAAGGGCAGAAGAATTTCGGAACTGGGTCGACGAAGAGGTCGCTGGAATCCCAGACGTTCAAGATGCAGTCGAATATTTTAATAATAATTATAAATCTTTTTCTAATAAATTTAAACGAGGCAGTGATGAATGTTGAAGAAATAAAATCAGACAAAGGATTTGTATTTATAACATTAGAAAACGAACCAATAATATCATCATATAATCTATCTTACCACATTGTAACAATATCTGAGTACTTTTCTGAATATAAACGTCAGACGAAATTAGTTTCTTCTTTAACAACAGAGCCGTTTACTTCTCACGCTTTAAATTTATTAGAAGACATCGCAGCACAAATATTCATCTTGCAGAAGTTAGGGGAGAGGAAAAGGTTAAGCCGATCAGTATGGGAAAATGGACTTTTTCCAATTATTGGGTCAACAGCGAAATTTTTATTTGGAACCATGGATATGATGGACAGATTGGAAGTTCAAAGTCATATGGAAGCGATTGAGGAAAACAATCAAAATTTGATTCAGTCAATAAATAAACAAATATCTATTAATCAAGCCCAAAAGGACAACCTTCATATGATTTCAGGCAGAACCGATCAATTGTCAACGATGATCAACGAAATTGGAAGGAATTTATCGTACGTGGAACAAAATATTGTGAATCTGCAAATGCTACAGCAAATTGAACACCTGCAAGACGAAGTTGAAAAAATACTTGATAATATTCAGAGCGCAAAACTAGGATTGATGAGCAGAAACTTCCTCACTTGAAAGGAAATCAACAGATTAGGTATGTCGTCATCGGAGCTTCAACATATGAAAATCGATGTATTCTGCACGACGAAAACAATACTATTTGCGTTGCGATTGCCGAATTTTGAACTACCACAGTCGACGTATTTGATTAAACGGGTTCCAACCACGGATAACTTGGTTCTGCAAATACCTGAAGGTAAAGCAGTACGTTTAGAAAATAAGTTGTTTCATTATAATATTGAAAAGTCTGAATGTAAATTGTATAAATGTATATCAGACAAAAGCATTTGTAAATTAGCAATTGTATATGGTGAAAATAATGTTGAGGAAATAATTACCGGAGTAATTGTAGCAAGAAATATTAGTACAGTGCTTACACATAATTGTAATGAAAAACAATATCATTTGATGGAAAATCATTATTATTTAATTCACTTTCAAGATTGTCAAATTAAAATTCAAGACCAACAATTTAGTAATATTGTAAAAACATTTTATCAACCCCTTATAATTTTACCAGATATATCCATAAGTAAACATGAATTACCAATACTAGAAAATATAACTTTGTCTGACTTCAAAAATTTAAGGCAATTAACTGAAATTAACCCAAAACGGATTAGTACAATTGCACATAGCTCATTAGCGATAACAGTAATCATTATTATCATTGTAGTTTTGATAGCTATAACTCTGTTCTTAAAATTTAAAACTAAAGTCACTAAAATAGTTGTTGAGACGCCTACTCTTGAAATTCAGCCAAATATTGAAGGTAATAAGATTTGGAGTCCAAATCTAATTTCGGGAGGGTCGAGTTACGAACGAAACCCAAATCTGGCAAATATCAAATTCTCAACTAAAAATGTTTCATATCAATAATTATTCATATCTGAAAATTCCATGCATATTGATTCCAAAAGATCCGAAATGTGCAGCAATAAAAATCAAAATTAGTTGTAAGGTTTTATGATGCTACGGATGAATGATAACTAAATATCTTCTTGTAATGTGTCAATATGCATGAGTTCAAAGATCAAATTTCACTTCGATTTGTAATGGTTCTTATCTGGTATTTAGTTTCTAAGAAAATTGTCAAACACGACATAGGTTACATTAGATTTAGGAAAATTGTGAATAGGCAGTTCAGAATAAATTGTAAAAGAGTCAAGTTGTGTGTTTCAGTGTAGATCCTAGATCCCCGTGTTTAGCTCGTGAGTTACGCACCCACCATAAAACATACCAATTAAACCATTCAGAAAGGGATGGATCGACTCGTATGCATAAATAGATACTTTTGGTGATATCAGTTGTATGGACTTTGCAAGATGTACAACAGATGTGTCATTGTCAGATATGCAAATTGAACTGCATTGTATTGAATATGTATTAGGATAGTTAAAGTAAAATAGATAATAAACATAGATAATGATACATAGTATATATATATATATATAGTATATATAGGTATAATAGTATAAATAGATTTAAGAAAACTGTATTGAAAAAAGTTGGAAATAAATTGTAAACGAGACAAGTTGTGTGTTTGAGTGTAGATCGTAGATCCCCATGTATAACTCGTGCGGGCGGTCAGATTTTCGCTTCTTGGTCTGCGAAGAGAAAAGGTGAGTTTTGGGTCTTTTGCGGCTACCGTCCGTGTTTAAAAAAATAATTAACCCCTTTAGGAGACGCACCGTGGGAAGATCGCAGAACATCGTTGACCTGGGGCGCGATCCCGGCACCCAACAAAGTGCTACTCCTATTCGAGTCCGCCAGTGGAGCCCGAGACCGCGAACAAGGCGGGGACGTTGCAAAAATTATCATCAGCAGCCCGACACTGGCGAGAAACTCTGCAGACACTCAGACGAGATGGCCAGCACGAGTCTTTTGTGGCAAATTTCTGTTCGGTGGACTGCTCAACAGCATTTTGGCCCATTTTTTCGATTTGTAGTCCAATTTTCGGGGTTTCCGGTTGTCGTAGTTGGTTGGGTAGGTTGAGAGGCGACCGGTAGCGCAGTGTGTTAAGGTATCAGTCTGATGTTTGACATCCACAACGACGTTCGTGGCCATGAATGTGCCGGAGGTGCACGCTGGCAACTGCATTCTCCGAAACCAGTTTATGCCGACGAAACGTCAACTGACCCACATGGAACAGTTGACGCGCTATGCCCCACAAGGGGTTAGGGCAATTGAGTATTTAGCCACAAAATCGCTCGAAACGTCGTCAATTTGACCTGAAAAGGATTTGGCAAGGCGACGGAGTCACCGACATCCCAGGTAAATTCTAAAAATAAACAGAATCGTGAAATCAGTATCGGCGTTCACAAAAAAAATCCCAGGTCCAACTTGTAGACTGCTAAAACTAATACATAAAAGGGAAAAACTACAGTAGTCCCTGCTGTTATTGCAATTCGACTGATGGGGCTGAGCGATTTTAGTTGGTGCGACCGG
Organism: Chloromyia formosa; assembly: GCA_964017055.1. NCBI lineage: Eukaryota > Metazoa > Arthropoda > Insecta > Diptera > Stratiomyidae > Chloromyia > Chloromyia formosa. Next base: position 49,154,735 of record OZ024818.1, read on the forward strand.
ATTGCTCCGTGCACGTAGCTGTTATCCGTCCAAAGCAGCGGTGACTCGTGTCCTAGCACTGAGGTCCTTGGGAGACGGACGACATCTCGATCTACGGCTACCTGTCCCGCGAGGCAAACGCGTCTCGTTAGCGTTCTGCCGTCTGCAGTGCCTCCCGTGGGAAGGAATTCAATCGCACCCCAGCAGCAATTGTGGGTGTTGTCGTTTCGCCTTAGCGCGGCCCACTCGGCGCGTAGCCATAAAGGCTTGCTTTTGTTTCGCGCGCTATCTACCCGTCGTGTAAGTCCGCGACAAAAAAGACGTCCACGGTGCGAGTGCAATCGTGGTGAAAGTGCTGCGAGGTGGAAGTCAGTAGCTTCGCGTCCCACTTCCTCGAAACGGCACGGACGAAGCGAGCGAAGGACTTTCCGAGTTCGACATTGTGCGCTGTCTATCGTCTGGGCCAACGAATCAGTTAGGCCTCTACTGGCCTCGCCCTTTGGCCGCCGATATCGTAGACGAGGAGATATTGCAGAGGTTTGCCACCCCACCCCGCGTTGGAGTGAACGGTTGCGGTGAACCTCCTCCACTTAATTTGGGCTATGCATGCCCGCGCTCCGTTCGGGACTAGTCTCAACAGCGTGGGGTTGGTGGTAATTCGCACCGGTCGCAGGCTCCTACCCGTGCCGACCACAACAGCAGCACCACCCACGACAACGACAAACACGACGACGACGACGGCCGCTTGGGTACAAGGTTGGAGCTTGGATTGTCGCAGAAGTGGCGGGAATTATCGCGAAAAGGTTGACATACAAAAATACTCGGAGACTACCAGCAATTTTTAAGGTAACAAAAATAATTTTCGAATCGAACCCTCGGCTTAACCATAGGAAATGGTTTTTTTTTTGACAAAACCAAACGGTCTTTACATTCATACATACCTATATATAAATGATTGATAGAAATTTCTTTGTCTGAGGATATCTTGCCTCAGACAAAGAAATGATAGAGGTACAAAATATTCAGCGGTGTAGAAACTACGAATTAACCACAGAATAACAATCTTTTCACCTACATAACCATACGCAGAATAAATAAATCGCAAAATTTTCAAAAAAAAAACGAGATTTTGCATCGCCATCAGGGGGCTCCCGTGCTAGTGGCAGGGACATAGGATTTTTCCGCGGCCAGTTTTTTTATTTTTTTCCGTTGAGGAGCTCCCGTGTAGTTTAGGCACGCGGGCCGACGCGTGAAATTTTTTTTTTGTAACGATGTCGAGGCAGAGTGACCTACTAAAACCCCGCCCACTACCGGTAGCTGAGCTAGTTATCGAGCATGCGTCACCTCGGGTCATTTCTGAGAAGGTTTTGACACTTAGGTGTCACGGCTGGTCTGAACGACCATGCCTCAACCTCCGTCCTCATTCTGAGCACAGCTCAAAGAAGGCAACCGTTACATGTGTGAAAAAAAGTTAGGCATTTTTTGGAGCAGGATCTCCTAAATAAACCCAAGAAATGAAGATTCAAATTCTTTGCCCTTTGCGATACATCAAGTTTGATGTACAAATTTGAAATTTATACTGGAGAAAGCCATAACTTAGGGCCTGGAGAACCAGATTTGAGGACCTCTGCCAATATTATAGTGCGTATGATTCGTGAAGTTCCCCGTTCCGAAAACTACATCGTCTACATGGATAATTATTAAACAACCAACCACTATTGATTTATCTGCGTACTCAAGGCATTCACAGCATTGGAACCATCAATGGAAATCGAATAAAAAATTGTAAGCTTCTAGACCCAAAGGCTATGATAAAAATGGGAAGAGGCGTTTCAGCAGAGTTCATAGCAAATATTCAAGGTGTGCAGGTTGTGTCCACTTTTGTTGGCATGAAACTATTGCTTACTGAAAGTGACGTTGAAGCTGAAAGCTGAACTGTAGAACGCTGGGATAAAAAGAACCACAAAAATATAACAATTTCTTGTCCACAAATTATGGTGTAGACCTTATGAATTCCTCTTTGGGTCGTCTAAAAATTGGGTTGAAAAGCAGAAAGCGGTTTCATACGTATATTCTACCATTTGCTTGACCTTTGCAAGGTTAATGCATGGCTACTTTTTAAGAGAGCAAAGGGCAAACCCTTCAACTTCGATAACCCAAAAGGCGTCTTTAGGTATCCCACGTGCTTACGAATTTGACTGCTCGCAAGGTAAAGAAAAGAGGTAAGCAGGAAGTACATATGCCAGTACTCCGTGCTCAAGAAGGACATGAACCACCTCAGAATTTTCGGCTTGATGGTATTAATCACTTTCCTGTTATTGGAGGACGTGCTCGGTACAAAAATGGAACATGTGGTAGTGCAGGTAAAAACATATATGGTACACTTCACGAATCGCACTTTTTGAGCTTTTCAAGGAAAACGGTTAATTTCCCAGAAAAATGAATGCCCTGCCCTGTACAATGAAATAGGCCGATGGCAGTGCCGACGGAAGCAGTAGAGGTCCTTAAACATCTTTGCACAACAACGGCTGCGACTGCTTCTGCCGGCAATGTAATTGGTCCATGATAAGCAATAAGGTGTTGTCCACGCTAAGCCAATGTGCGCTCCCTCTATAGAGATATGTTGATCAGCTGTGAAACGGCGTTGTCACCACTAGGTACTTCTGGCTGTTGCTGTCCAGAGCGCCACAGTTCACTCGTTTTGTTCTTTCGCTCATTCCACTTCGGTTTTAAGCATTCTGTGTGTTTCTAGCACTTGTGCTGCCAGGTAGAGATGGCAAAAACCTGCTCTTTTTCAATCGCAGTGATAACTGCGATTGCTCTTTTTCAATATCTGTGAAAAAGAGCAGCTCTTCTAATAGCAGTGATTCTATTGAAAAGGATTGATTGATTGATTGATTGCTAACAGCTCGCAACGCAATCAGCTCTTCCGACGAGCAGCACTGCTCGAAGATAGCTGATGAGAAATTCTGGTATTGCTCTTTGGAAGAGATCGGATCAGAAATTCTGATACTGATCGTCGGAAGATTGCTGATCGATGAACGAAACTGAGTAGGAGCACATTGCGAGCTGTGTGTTAGCAGATCGGCGAGTTTAGAGCTGGTAGTGCGCGCGAAATGATTGTCGGGCTCTGGCGCCGACACTATCAAGAAACGTAGATGATGCAAGAATGCTCGCATTCAATTCATTTCTGTGCAGCATTGTTTTTGTTGTTGTTGTTCGTGGCGTATAGCGTTGTTAGTGTTTTCACATTGGTTTAATGTGTGGTTTTTTTGCCCGTGGTTTTTTTGCTCGTGGTATTTCGCCCGAATTTTTTATTTCAATTTGTTATCGTAGAAAAGAGATACGAATAAAAACAAAAACCTTGCGTTGCGATCCTAGCGAGCTAAAACGAAGTGGCGAGAATTGTATTGGCGATAGACCGTAAATAATACGTAGTATGCAGTACTCATTATTTCTGCTCTTCCAATCGCAGCTCTTTTCAGTTTTCAATCACAATATGCTACTGCTTTTTTAAAAGAGCGGTGAAAAAATCGCAGGTATGAAAAGAGCATACCATCTCTACTGCCAGGCAGAATACATTTCCGCCTCGAATTGCAGGAAATCCATAGGTAAAATACTTCAGTGGCAGTGAGTGGGTTTATAAATTCCACTTTTCGCCACCGCCATCGTCGCTGTGTTCGCTCGCCGTAGCCATCTGATCATCGAGATCGCAGCAAGGCGAAGAAGGAAAAGTGAATCGGAACACAGCCGCGGTCGTTTCGTTCGGCGTGGTAGTGAATGGGGTTGAAATTTCATTCTTTCGCCGCCGCCATTGACGCTGTGTTCGCTCGCCGTCATGATTAGAAGAGCGTGTTCGCAGCAAGGAAGGAGGAAAAAGTGAATCGGGACAGAGCCGGGTCTTTTTCGTCTGCCGAAGCAGAAATTGGAGTGCATGCAGGAAAATATCCGCGACCAAGCGCAAGAAACGTGCTAGCCGACCGGGCGTAGAATTTCCGGGTTGTGCATGCCACCAGTTTTGCCGATTTGTCAGAAATTCCCTGCACATGGGGACAAAGGAAGGAGTCACAGCGTGTCGGTGATTGTGCGATAAAAAAAAGTTATTCGGTGACGGTTTTTTCTTTCGATTTAGACCAAGTCCGTACGTAAAAGACGTGCCAGTGCGGGAAACGTGGAGGGGTGCTCCGCCACGAGCGCCCCACAGGTGTCGTATGCTAGATTTCGCGGGGCAAAGCCGTGCTCCAGCGGTCCAAGCAGCCATCCCGCTCACTCACGGGAGCACCTGAGAACACGCATTTTTATTTGTAGCTGCAACTTGAACCCGCATGGAGCACGGCTTTGCCGCGTGAAACATATATTGTAGTATGCGTGCGTAAGCAAGATAGGGAGAGGTTAATGGTCGGGGCCAGCACGATTGGATGCAATCGTATGAATGCCGATGTCCGTGCAATGTGCCCCAGTATAGGTAAATAGTAGCGGATCTACAGTTACTTGTCATATATCAGAACTAGCTGCGTCGGCTCGCTTCACTCGCGTTGTTGCCTTTGTGAAGAATGAAAATGGGTTTTATATGTCAGCAGGAGGCGAGATGTATAATTGTATCAATTAATACTTAGACTATGAGCCAGGTGAATTGGTATTTTATATGGAGCAATTTTTTATTGTTATCCTTGAACACCGGAAACTTGGTCCTTGCGGTCCATTTGTACTGTACTACTTGATGACATGAAACTTATGAACTTGGTCAGTAGCGCATGCAATCTTTTTTTCCTTGATCACATGAAACTCGCTCTTGGCGACCCTAACCACATAAACCTTGGTCATGGCGATCCATTTGTACGCTTGTGCATGCAGCACATAATTATCAACGTCACCTGCTTACCAGCACAACTTGTCTGTAATCACACGAAACATTTTCCATACGATGACTTGCACACCCATATGAATGGGACATAAGATTGGAATATTTCGCAAGTGCGAAAGGGAGCAATTCGGCGTTTTATATGAAGAGGCCATTTGAAGCAAGCAAATATTGTCGCCGAGTAAAATGTATGGAAATTGAATTTCATATGGAGCATGGTAAACGTGTGCCGTCACATCAAGAAGCCCGATACCCTGCACACCAGGATGAATGGGACGGAAGATTGCAATATTGCGCGAGTGCGAGAGTGAGCAATTTGGCGTTTTATATGAAGAGCCCATTTAGAGCAATCAAATATTGGCGGCGAGTGAAATGCATAGAAATTGTATGTCATATGGAGATTTCACATGAAGCATTTTATATTTTAAGAAGAAGAAGAAGAAAATATGGTGGACGTCGTGGACAACAGGCAACAGTTCGTCCCTTTTTTAAAACTGGTCGTCCCTTTTATTCAATTTGAGGTGGATAAGTATGCACATTCAACGTGAAAAAGCGGAAGGAACTGTTTTCATTCCAGAGAAGAGGTCGTCCTTTTTATAAGAGACCAGTGGAAACAACAAAAAACACATTGCATTAAGGAAATGTATAATGTACACATGCAACTATTGGATGTATTTGCACAAAGGACACCAGGTCGTCCTTTTTCGTAACAGGTCATCCTTTTTTGGGAATTCGGGCTCGGTAAGAATGCACGTTGAGCGGAAAGGAGCACAGCTGGAAAATTTTGAAGCAAATAGGGCGTAGGATAATTGAAGTGGAAGGAAAAACATTTCTTCATACAAAGTCGTCCTTTTTTTGACCAGGTCGTCCTTTTTTTGGAGTTTGAGCTCGATATGGATCCAAGTTGAGCCTAAAGAGACAGAACAAAAAAAAATTCAGTCAAATCGGACACAGGGCAATTTTCATTTCAGGCAAGAGGTCGTCCTTTTTAGGAGAGACTATGGGGAAAAAAAATAATTGCATTGAGAACATGTGTAAGGTACATGCAACGTACTGGATATGTTTCCTCGAAGGACACCAGAATGTCCTTTATTGTCAACAGGTCGTCCTTTTTTTTGGACTTTGGGCTCGGTGAACATGTAAGTTGAGCGTGAAGGATCAAAAGGGAAAAAATTTCATGCAAATCGTATGCAGTGTTAGGGAGATAGAAGGGAAAACATGTCTCCATACAAAATGTATGGGAAAATGGAATTTCCCGAATTTCCTAATTTCCCGGGAAAATTTCCAATTTTTATTGATGTACATACATAATTATCAACGTGCACCACCCACGTACTCAGCAGCATAACCTGTCTAATCACATGAAAAATTTTTCAGCCCAATGTTTTACACACCCAGATGAATGGGGTGGAAAATCGCAATATTGCGCGAGTGCGAGAGGGAGCAATTCGGCGTTTTATATGAAGAGTCCATTTCGAGCGAGTAAATATTGGGGCGACGTGAAATGTATGAAAATTGTATATCATGTATGGAGATATCATATAAAGCACTTCCTTTTTATGAGAGACCAGTAGAAACAACAAAAAACACATTGCATTGAGGAAATGTATAAAGTACATGCAACAATGGATATATTTGCACGAAGGACATCAGGTCGTCCTTTTTCCCAAGAGGTTGTCCTCTTTTGGGAATCTGGGCTCGGTAAGAATGCACGTTGACCAGAAAGGAGCACAACAGAAAAAATTTGAAGCAAATCGGATGTAAAATAATTGAAGTGGAACGAAAAACATTTCTTCATAAAAAGTTGTCCTTTTTGACCAGGTCGTCCTTTTTGTGGAGTTTGAGCTGGGTATGGAAGTTGAGCGTAAAGAGACAGAACAAAAAAAGTTTCAGGCAAATCGGACACACGGCAATTTTCATTTCAGGTAAGGGGTCGTCGTCCTTTTTAGGAGAGACTGTTCGTGATTGCACCAACAAAAATCAAATACAATCCAACGTCGTCGATCATCACCTGAAAAATACGAAAAGAAACCACAAAACATCTTGCGAATTGGACTAATTAGTGAAATCATCCATCTAACACCTCGATTACTTAAAATTAGAATGCATAATTAATCAAATTAATAAAATTGTTATTAGTATTTTTTCAATGAAAAAAGAAACGTTTGAATTGTTACCGCGCTTTGAATTTTAGTGTAAACAGTCGTCAAATTTATTTACATGGGACACTGGAATGTCTCCAACTATATAGTTACTGTTATCATTGTCTGGAATAGAATTGTTAAACGGTCTGTCAAACTTGAATTTGCGAATCATTCTTGTTCGAGTAGTCTACGAAGTCACTAGGTGTTGCTTTAAAATAAATAGTTGAATTATACGGATTAAAGTGAATTTTATTCAAACTGGAAAATCTAAATTGCACTTGCGGAGGATATCGGGATTGCATTCATTTTTGGATATTGGATATTTGGATTCGAAAAATTTCCCGTTCAGTAATCCTAGTAAAGGGGCCAACTGGAATTCATCGGCAAAGGATTTTCAGTGAACAGTACATTCTATACATTTTAATGGTCCGTCAAGCCGGATTGCAATGGAGCGTTTAATTAAAGAGCAACAAATGCACTTTGATGAATTGGTGCGTACCCGCACCAATTATAAAAAGGAGTCCCGGGCACGCAAAACAAGTAGTTATTTAGCACGTATGCGGGGTAAATTGGAGGATCTTCAGCAAAAGCATTCCTGTACGCATCGTCTCATTTTGGATAAACTAACTGGCGCGGACGCGGAATATGACCATCCTTATTTTAAGGAAAAGAAGTATATGGCCTTTAATGAATTGTGTATGGACTTCTTGATTGATGTGGATGACCTTACATCTGAGTTAGCCAAATCAGCGCAACTTGAGTTAGACAATGCAGCGCAACTTGCGAGCAAGGATGACACCAAACCCAACACCCGCAGCAACGACGTCAGGTTACCACGGATAGAGTTGCCGACTTTCGACGGGGATTACTCTAATTGGATATCGTTTAAAGATCTATTCTGCTCTTTAATTTATCATAAAGAGGGCATTAGTAATGTAGAAAAGCTGCACTACCTTAAGTGCAGTTTAAAAGGGGAAGCAGCAAATCTTTTGAAGGCGTACCAAATAACCGAAAACAATTTGGAGTTAGCGAGTTACCTTAATAGAAAGGTACGACAACCCGAACGTCATTGTCAACGCGCAACTTAAGACTTTAGTTGGTCATGAAGAGGTGACGGAGTCATCATCATCCATCAAGGCATTACTCGACAGGACGATGGAGTCGGTTCAACTTTTGGAAGCAATGGAAATAAAAAACTTGTGGCATACTATCGTCGTCTACTTGGCAGTGCAAAAACTCCCGGTTCCCACTCGAGCACTATGGGAGCAACAACAGGCAACAAAGGCAGAATTATTGTCTGTAGAAGATTTGCGGCAATTTTTGCAGACCCGTTTCCGTACGTTAGAGGCTACTAGTACTCAACCGACAAACAATAATAACCGGAAAATACAAACTCATCATGCTAATACGATAACAACATGCTGTGAATGCGGACAAGCTCACAAGCTACGAATGTGTTCCAAATTCACTAAGGCTAATATCACACAACGTTTCAATATGGCAAAAAAACATCGGCTTTGTTTGAATTGCCTAGGAAGGGGCCATATGGCGTCAAATTGCCCTAGCTCTTCTAGATGCTTTAAGTGTAAAGGTCTGCACCATACTATGCTACATCGGAACACCAACGTCACCGAAACAAATGCTCCAACATCTAGTCTATCCAGTTCAGCGGAGATATTTGTGCCCACCAACTCGAACTCCTTAAACTCCTTGAGTGGAGTTGTGTCGGAGGCTGTTTTATTAGCAACTGCTTGGGTTAAGATAAACGGAAGAAGTGGAATCATAAAGCTAAGAGCCCTACTGGATCAAGGGTCCCAAGCTTCTTTTATTACCGAGGATGCAGCGCAGCAGTTAGAATTGAAAAAATATACAGGCAACACACTTATAACCGGTATTGGAGCATCAGGATCTACACGAGCCAAATGTTTTGTTGAAGCTACTATGACCACACTGGAGAACGAGGAAATCAGTTTTAAAGCATTCGTATTGCCAAAGCTAACCAATTTGTTACCATCCCGTCGCGAACATGTTATTCAACATCCTAGTTTGAAAAAAGTACGTCTAGCTGATGCCCACTATAATACTCCTGGACGAATTGACTTAATTCTCGGTGCTGATATTTACGGCAAATTGATGATGCCACAATCCGAACTACTTTTTGACGGTCTACTTCTGCAACGTACAAAGCTCGGATGGATACTTTCTGGAGTCATCCCTCATAACGAAACCACGTCAATACAGTCATTTACAATCGAAGTGGAGCATCAAACATCATTGGAAAATTTGCTGGAACGTTTTTGGAAGGTTGAGGAACCACCTAACCTCAAACCAATCAACCTCGAAGATGCCCGGTGCGAAGAGTTTTATAAATCTACAACAACGCGGCTGGATTCAGGGAGATTTAGCGTACGTTTGCCCTTTCAAAAAGACGAATCAAAACAACAACTAGGGGAATCCAGATTCTCGGCAGAGACAAGTTTAGCAAATTTGGAACGAAAATTTCGTCGTGATCCTTTTCTAAAATCCGAATATTCAAAATGTATACAGGAATACATTGACAACGATTATTTGTCTCACGTCAAAAATGGTGACTCGAATACAAATTGTAAGCCACATTATTTACCGCATCACGCGGTGCAAAAGGATAGTTCTACAACCAGAACTAGAATTGTCTTCGATGCTTCGCGCAAAACGTCAACTGGCATTTCATTGAATGATGTTTTGCTAACTGGACCATCAATCCAAAACGATACTGTGTCTATTATTAATAACTGGAGATTGAAGCGGTACGCCTTTATCGCAGATATTAAAAAAATGTATCTACAAATACGAATGCATAATCAGGATCGGGATTACCAACGTATACTATGGAGATTCGACTCTCAAGATCCAATCCAAGAATATCGTTTCAACACAGTGATTTTTGGTGTGACTAGTGCTCCCTATTTGGCTATCCGCACACTCCAACAATTAGCGGATGAGAACGAAACATATTTTCCTAATGCAGCTGCCACCATAAAGAACGACTTCTATGTGGATGACGTAATGTCCGGAGCAAGCACTCAATCTGAAGCTCTAAACATGATTAGAGAGCTGAACAGCGTTTTAGAATCTGGTGGTTTCCATTTACGCAAGTGGGTATCGAATGATCCAGGTATATTGAGAGATATCCCAATGGAAGATGTAGAAAGTTCAAGCAGTATGAATTTGAAGTTGGATCAAGGTCATAAATCCCTCGGAATTCTTTGGCATCCGTCTTCTGACACACTTTCTTATCGCTACAATCTTCAGAGCAATAGTTATCACACTAAGCGATCTGTCTTATCAGATATCGCAAAACTGTATGATCCTCTCGGGTGGATATCCCCTATCATCGTACGTGCTAAATGTTGGATGCAGACACTCTGGATGCGAGGTTACGACTGGGACGAAAATTTGCCCGATGATTTATTACAACAATGGGAGCAATTGCGAAACGACTTCTCAGCGGTAGAATCAATCAAGATACCTCGATGGATTATAACTGAAGATGCAAGCGAAATCGAGCTTCATGGCTTTAGTGATGCATCAAAAGAAGCATATGGGATAGCGGTTTACTGCGTTAGCAAAGTCGGCGCTGATGTGAAATCACACTTGATAATATCAAAGACGAAGGTTGCACCCATCAAACCGATGACGATTCCTCGATTGGAGCTGTGTGGTGCGTTACTTTTATCAAAGGTGATCAAGTCTCTATTAACAACATTCAGTAGAGAGGAGAAGCTGTCTCGAACAACTTTATGGACGGACTCGAAAATTGTGCTATCATGGCTACGTGCACATCCCAGCAGATGGACGGTGTTTGTTTCGAATCGCACATGTCAAATATTGGAGAATGCACCGAATATACCATGGAGATATGTACCAACAAAGTCGAACCCTGCCGATCTCGCCTCACGTGGTTCGGAGACTGCAAAACTCGTCAATAATAGTCTTTGGTGGAATGGTCCGAATTGGCTACGATGTTCGAAGGAGGAATGGCCAACCGATGAGAAGGTCGAATCTACCGAGTTAGAAATAAATCGCTGCGCAAAACTACTTTGCCACAATACACATTTGAAGGAATTGTGGCTCGACGAGCTTATTTGCAAATATTCAACACTTAATCGTTTAATAAGAGTTCTCTCATATTGCCAACGATTTTGCCAAGCTGTCAAGAAATGCAATATAAACCGCAGTTTTTTATCAGTGCAGGAACTGGATGCTTCCATGAATCTATTGATCTTGTTCGTCCAAAAAACAGAATTTACGGCAGAACTACAATCGCTAAGGAGTGAACAACCTATCAGCAGAAGCAGCAATTTAATTGGACTCAACCCATTTTTGGACGGTGACGGAATTATGCGATTGGGTGGACGTCTAGTTTACGCCAACATGAGCTTTGATGAAAAGTTCCCCATAATTTTACCCAAAAATAGCAATCTCAGCAAACTACTGATCGAACATACCCATCTAACAACCATGCACGGAGATATACAACTTATGCTTGCATCACTACGAAAGAAATTTTGGATACTTGATGCTCGTAATTTAGTTAAGAAATGCATACACAATTGCGTCAAATGCTATAAAATCAAGGCACAGACAGCAACACAGCTTATGGGAAGTTTACCGGCTCCAAGAGTAAATATGTCGCGCCCATTCACACACGTTGGGGTAGATTACTGCGGCCCAGTTAACATCAAAGACAGAAAAGGTAGAGGAGCTCGTATTCATAAGGGATACATCGCAATCTTCGTATGTCTAGCAGTAAAAGCTGTCCACATTGAAGTTGTTAATGACTTAACAACTGAGGCTTTCTTGGGAGCGTTTCGTCGTTTTGTGTCAAGACGAGGCCTAAGCACGGACGTCTACAGTGACTTGGGAACGAATTTTGTGGGAGCAAACGCCGAAATACTGCGAATTGTTAAGGCCAATCAGCGAATTGCGGAATATGCGGAAAATGAGCGTATAAACTGGCATTTCAATCCCCCAGCATCTCCCCACTTTGGCGGACTGTGGGAGGCAGGCGTCAAATCAATGAAGTTGCATCTTCGGAAAACCCTTGGGAATGTTATTCTTACCTTTGAAGAATTATGCACTACCACCACTCAAATTGAAGCCTGTCTTAATTCGCGACCCTTATGCCAAATCCACGACGAATCATCCGAAGCATCCGCCTTGACACCCGCCCATTTTCTAATCGGAGATACTTTGTTGAGCATCCCGGAACCACACTTACTGGACGTGAAGGAAAATTATTTATCTCGATGGCAGCTCACACAACGGCTGTCGCAAATGTTTTGGAAGCGATGGTCGGAGGAATATTTGTCCCGTCTTCAACAGCGTCCAAAATGGTTTTCGCGTCGATCGGAACCGCGAATCGGCGACATATGTCTAATTAAAGATGAACGACTCCCCGCGTATAAATGGCCCTTGGCAAAAATTATTACATTGCATCCGGGCAATGATGGTTTGGTGCGCGTAGTAACTGTAACGAGAAATGGTTCGGACTTTAAACGAAATATTACAAAAATCGCGTTACTCCCTTGTAATGAACATTAAACAAAAATGGCACAAACCTTCCACCAGTCCTACCTCCACTATCCAACTCCATATCCATGTTTCTCACCAGTACGAATATCATATCATCAGTCAATGGGATAGGTGGAGGTAAACAGGCAACATATGTTGCTTGAACTTTACCCTGCCTAACTCCCGGAATCGTCCGGCGGAGCAATGTCGAATAATAACCGGAGGGACGTGTACCGATCGAGACAACGAAATACATTACCCCGAAGAAGCACTGCTAAAACATATCCTGGGATACATGCATCCCAGCGGGGGGGAGAATGTTCGTGATTGCACCAACAAAAATCAAATACAATCCAACGTCGTCGATCATCACCTGAAAAATACGAAAAGAAACCACAAAACATCTTGCGAATTGGACTAATTAGTGAAATCATCCATCTAACACCTCGATTACTTAAAATTAGAATGCATAATTAATCAAATTAATAAAATTGTTATTAGTATTTTTTCAATGAAAAAAGAAACGTTTGAATTGTTACCGCGCTTTGAATTTTAGTGTAAACAGTCGTCAAATTTATTTACATGGGACACTGGAATGTCTCCAACTATATAGTTACTGTTATCATTGTCTGGAATAGAATTGTTAAACGGTCTGTCAAACTTGAATTTGCGAATCATTCTTGATCGAGTAGTCTACGAAGTCACTAGGTGTTGCTTTAAAATAAATAGTTGAATTATACGGATTAAAGTGAATTTTATTCAAACTGGAAAATCTAAATTGCACTTGCGGAGGATATCGGGATTGCATTCATTTTTGGATATTGGATATTTGGATTCGAAAAATTTCCCGTTCAGTAATCCTAGTAAAGGGGCCAACTGGAATTCATCGGCAAAGGATTTTCAGTGAACAGTACATTCTATACAGAGACCATGGGAAAAAAAAATTAGTTGCATTGAGAACATGTGTAATGTACATGCAACGTACTGGATATGTTTCTTCGAAGGACACCAGAATGTCCTTTATTGTCAGCAGGTCGTCCTTTTTTGGACTTTGGGCTCGGTGAACATGTAAGTTGAGCGTGAAGGATCAAAAGGGAAAAAATTTCAGGCAAATCGTATGTAGGATTAGGGAGATAGAAGGGAAAATATGTCTCCATACAAAATGTATGGAAAAATGGAATTTCCTGAATTTCCCCAATTTCCCGGGAAAATTTCCAATTTTCGATGATATTTGGTTTCAAGTGGAGCGTAAAGAAACCGATTGCAAAAAATTTGAAGCAAATCGGATAAAGGATAACGACGCCAAGTCCGTACATACGTAGACAACTTTCTTTTATATTTAAGATTAGTTGTATGACGACCAAGTGATCGTCTCATATTGAATATAAAATTGTTTGTACATTAAATTTAATGACGACCAACGGATCGTGTCATATGATAAGATCCATGTGGCACGGTCTTCGGATCTCCTTAAGATAGGACTGACAAGTAAATGTTGATCCTTGTGCGTGAGAATCTTAGATCGTAAATTTAGTAAATAGAAGATAGATTTTTCATACATAAGGTTGTTGTCTAGTTTTAAGTATATATAGATACGAAATAAATGCACTGGGTGTCCGTGTCAGTGTCCGTTTAGATCAGAACCGTGTTGCTTATTATTTAAAGAATCCATTCCCCCTTTCAGTTTAAACATTGGTGACCCCTAATTTTGATCACGCGCGTAATTAAGTTTCGCGTACGTAAAAGTTATGAAGTATAAAAGTAAAGTATAAAATTATCTTTAGTGCGTTAAGTGCAGTGATTAGTGACTCTTCAAATCATTAAAAAAAAGCAGAGTAAGTGTGCAGTGTAGTGTAGTGCTTGTGAATTTCTGGCGAAAAACCAAAAACGAAGTTCGTTTTGCGTATTGGTAAACCAGTAAATAAGTGCAATACTTTAAATTACTGTTCTGAGAAAATCTTCTTGGTCTTAATAAAAATGTCAAAGGATATTTTAAAAAGACAAGAAGAAATTGGAAACTTCTTCCAAGATATAGCAAAGCTTCTCCAAGAAAGGCAAGCTTTGATAGATGATCCGAAGGATTTAAAAAGTGAAGTGGAAAAGGTTTGGAGAATTCAAATCAAACCACTACACTTTACTTCCTAAGATCGCACTGAGAGAATATTCAAAATACTTTGAGAGTAAGTATTCTGATAACGTAAAATCTCTCAGTACAAATCTTTTAATCAATTTAAATAAATTGATTGAAGAAAAGTCAGTTAATCTTGCAAGCATAGAAAAGCCTCACGAAACTGAAAAAAAAACTCCTGAAGGAGAAAAAGAAGTTGACGCCGTAAGGGCTCAGATGGAATCATTATCGATCCATGAGACCCCAAAGGCTCACTTCAAAGTAAAGGGGGAAAAAAGTTCAGGAATGGCGAATAAAGCCTCCTCAACTTATAGAAAATTCTTGTGTACTTTACAAGATTTAAGAAGGTGTCATGAGCGTGTAACCTCAGGCAACATCGATACTGAACGACTACAAAGATTAGAAGATCGGGCATGTGAGTCAAGCTTGGACTTTATCGAATATTTCGATGAAGACGACCAATTGTGCCAAGAGTTTGAGATCCTCATGGGGATAGGCTCTCAAATAATTGAAGGCACGAGGAAAATTTTTGGAAAATGATTCACCTGAGGCATACAACATTCCTCAGATAAAAATAACCATGTTTGATGGTGATTATGCAAAATGGGTTTCCTTCAAGGATATATTTTATGAGGTTTTCATATCTAAGAATATTGGAGATCCTCATAAGATGCTAGCCTTGAAATCTTATTTACGAGGGGAAGCATTAAACTTAATAGACCATTTAGGTATCAGCGGAAGCAGTTTTGCGGCTGCATGGAAAATTCTAGAAGAAAGGTATGAGGACAAACGATTGATAACGTCCAAATACTTCAAAAAGATAATGGATGCTTCTAAAATTCAGAATCATGTAGCTGACGAAATTAAAAATCTGCATGATACGATCTTAATTTTCACGCCTGGGGGGTTGGACTGGTGCCGGCTTGCCGCGGAGCGGGGCCGTGGGGCGCCACGCGCTTAGGATTTGCCAGCCACAACCACAGAGCCAATGGGTCGTGTGAATAAAAATTAAGCAAAAGCTAAAACTAGCAAATTTTAAGCAATAGGTGTGTTTCAGGTGAATAAAAATTTTAAGCAAAAGCTTAAACTTTTCACGTTAGCAATTGCTAGATTTTTCCAGCAAATGCTTAAAATGTGTGAATAAAACAGACCATTAGCTAGAAAAAGTAAGCAAATGCTACCAATTTAAATTTAACACTTAAAAAATTGGTAGCATTTGCTTATTATTTTGAGTTGCTATTTTTGCTGCATTTATGACTTAATTGTTTAAGTGCAGACTACCATAAGTTATACAGGTTTACGGAAAACAATGTTGAGTGGTTGGCCAACTATTTTCTGGGTGAAAATAGTGAAAAAAGAGGAGGAGCCTTGCCTAAGAAACGAATGGAAATTTTTCTTCGTTTTTTGAATGATCCGGGATTTCAAATTAGTGTCGCGAAGGAAGAAGGAGTCCACCGTACCATTTTTTGCCAGGTGAATGATACGAAATTGTTTGCTGGGTTATAACGAGAAACAGTATGGCAGACAATTGGGGTGTTGCTAAAGTGGTGGTAGACAACGTCAAAGGTGGTAACTATTTGAGGCAAGTAAAGTCATTTGCAAATACTTGATTTAAGTACTATTTTGTATTCCGTTGCTAACGCCGTGGCAGACAAGTTCGAAGTTTCGAATTTTGTATGAAAAAGGTGGACTACGACCCTACTGGAATGTAAAATCTTGATCCGAACAACACAACACAAACACACAATATACCTTACAAATGAGCTATTTTCATCATTCTGACCGCGGCGGCCGCAATGTTAGAAGCGGAAATCTGGTTTGGTTTTTTGCAGTGACACTTAGGGGAGTGGCCTGAAAAAAATGTTATTCGGATCAAGATTGTACATTCGAAAAAGGTCGAGTTATATAGGATTTTCATGTCGTAATCCACCTTTTTCATACAAAATTCAAAATTTCAAACACTGTACACACGATCAATAAATTTAAATAAACACTATCTATCTATGTAAAATATATTAAATATTGGGAGTACAAATTAGTTCGGTCCGTTTTCAAAAGGTGGCTCTGGCTCTTACGAATATTTAGTAGTAACAGCTGATGTCGGTAGTTTCAGAGAGGTTAGACATCTGTCAATAATATTCAGTTCATATCGCTTCGAGTTTCATAAAAAAAACCTTGTTTTTCACTGTGTTAAATATGTCCAATTTTGTGTTAACTAAGCAGCATTTGCGGGAGGTTTTAGTTTTTTGTTTTAATTGGAAGAAAAGTGCAGCTGATGCGCATCGAATGCTCGTGGAAGTTTATGCTGACAAAGCTCCAACTGAAAATCATGTCGGGAATGGTTTCGACGTTTCAAGAATGGAGATTTCAGCGTTGAAGACAAGCCTCGCTTTGGACAGCCAAAAAAATTTGAAGACAAAGACTTGGAGGCATAACTCGATGAAGATCCGAGTCAAACGCAAGAGAAGCTCGCAGAATCATTGGGAGTGTGTAATGAACCACCTGCACTGGACCATATCCTGGTAGTGCTGCTCCCACCGACAGATCGAAGCAGCACCTGATGAGTAATGTTCTGTTGGTGGTACGAAACCAAAGCCCGAGGGTCCCATTACACCCGAACCCAGGTGCGACTGCGTGGGCGTCTGATCCGTCCGCCAACCATTCCATCCTTATCGAATATTTTTTCTTTCATTCCTCATTTTTACCTCCCCTGTTTGCGTTGTCTTCCCCAGGCCTATGATTTTTGTTAATACGTAAAGGACAGGGGCAACAAGCGGCGAAAACCCCGCCCACATCTCCCGAACTGAGCTACAGCAAGCATACCCACCTAACAATTTACCTCTTATAAGTCTCTGGAAGCGTCTTATAAGACTCATTTTGGTCTTATAAGACTCTTCCAGAGTCTTATAAGAGCAAATTGTTAGTTGGGTAGGCCGCTGCTTAGCTCGTTGAGGGGCCTTTTTTTCGCCAGATGGCACGGGCCGACCTTCACGGTCAATTATGCTACCTTAGGCTCTGTCCCCACGGGCATCTTTGGATGCCCACCAAACCGTCCGTTACAAGTGACTCAACAAGTTCCTGTACGATTAAAATCCATGGGAATGATTCAAAAGCAAGGCAATTGGGTGCCTTATGAACTGAAACCGAGACACATTGAAAGGCGATTTTTACTTACGAGCAGCTGATTCAAAGGCAACAAAGAAAGGGTTTTTTTTTGCATAGAATTGTTACTGGGGATGAAAAATGGATATTCTATGACAACCCCAAGAAGAAAAAATATCGTTACCATCGACCTCAACATTAACACCAAAGCCGAATATTCATGGTTCGAAGGTCATGTTGTGTATCTGGTGGGACCAAAAGGGTGTTCTGTACTATGAGCTGCTACAACCTGGTGATACCATAACAATAGACTGCAATTGATTCGTTTGAGCCGTGCATTACGAGAAAAACGACCGGAATACAAGCAAAGACATGACAAAGTTATTTTTCTGCATGACAACGCTCGGCCTCATGTCGCAAAAGTCGTGAAAAAATATATGGAAATGCTCAAGTGGGATATTTTGCCGTACCCGCCGTATTCTCCGGACATTGCTCCTTCTGATTTCTGGTTGTTCCGACAGATGCAACACGATCTGGCAGGTCATCGGTTTATTTCTTTCGCAGAAATCGAAAATTGGCTCCTAACTTGGATCACCTCAACAGACAAAACATTTTTTCGAGATGGAATTCGAAAACTGCCTGAGAGGTGGGAAAAAGTAGTAACTAGCGATGAACGATACTATGATTAATCTTTTGATTCTTTTTATTTTGAAATAAATGTATTTTTGACCACAAAAAACGGACCGAATTAATTTGTACTCCCAATACATATGTATATGTCTTACAAAAAAACGTTCTTTACACACCAAATTATCATAAGGAATGCAAGTTTTTATTTTTATTTTATTTTAGGTTAAAACTTTTTTAGAAAAATAAACGAAGTTTTAGTTTAAGTTTATTTAACTGAGTTTGTATTTTCTGTCTGTATTGATCGAGATTCACTTAAGAACTATACTAACTTTACAAACTATTCTACAAAAACCTCTTTCTTCAGAATAATTCGCAGAATACGGAGTAATCAGAAATTTTATTCATCTGGTTACGGCATCGTAACAGTTTTACATTGCATCGCATTACTTTTTGTATATGACCAATAATTTATCCTTTTTGTTATCTGTCCACTTGAAATCGTTTCGCACATCGGACCGCATCACTTCGTGTAGACGATCAATATTCTTTATTATTTTTCGTTAAAATCAAATCAACAAAATAAAAATATCATTGAGGCGCTAAAAGTGAAAGACTATGAAGCTAATTGATATTTTGATGTTGTCTTAATGTGGGCTGTGCAAAACTCAATTTCTATAGTCGAAATTGAGACACTTCAAGAAGTACGGAGCGCGCAATAAATAGGTGCTTACAACGCACTTTTAAGCAACCTAAAATCAGCGATTTCATTCAAACATGAATTGAATTGGATTTTATAAACAAGTATATTTAATGTACACCTTATTTGAGCGCAATTCAATGTTTTAATTATTAATAGTGTCTCGATAATTTCACCTTCCCGATAATTTCAACCACGCTGGTTTTTATAAGATGAAATTATCGCGATTGTACTATAATCAGGAATTTTATGCATCCGTCGTACAGAACAGAAAGCAATAAAATTCTTTGAATGTCAATAGTCACCAACCACACACCTCAAGTAGTCGGATAAGTAACGAAAGTACATTTTAGAATGTAAACTATTAACAATTGATGGTCCAAAAATATGAACCTCTTATCCATAACGATAGTTATCGTTTTTTGTATACTTTAAAATGCTACGATCTTGCGTTCTCTGCATTCTTTCAAGTGTCATGATGTTGCTGTTACTTGCATGCGTGACCCAACATGGATGATATTCAATTATCGAAGCATCTACCACTAGACCAAATAATCATAAGCAAAAGCTTAAATTTTCCAGCATTTGCTAGTAAGCAAAAGCAAAAGGTTATTCACACAAATTCAAGCTTTGGCTATTAGCAAATGCTTTAACTTAAAGCAAATGCTAAAGCAAAGACTTAACACTTGTAGCATTTGCTTATTTTTTATTCACACCACCCAATAGGTGCCACGATAAGCGCGAACTCGTGGCGTACGACTCTTTACTCGGAAAATTCTCACGTCCGGAGCACTCTTCGCACAGTATTCAATACAAAACTCACTGTTTTCGCTACGTCACTAAATGTCTATAATCACTCTTGTTACTTAACGACTAAACTCTACTCTACACTTCGTGATCACGGAAATCGAAACAAAAGCTTACACTACAAAAAAAAAACTTATCACTAACCTTAACACTAAGCTAACCTTGAGGGGTGGCGCTACTCCCTATCGCAACCCTAAAATTATCCACGGTCGAAATCCTCTGCTGCTCTCGTCACTGCGTCGTCGCCGCGATCTTTTGCTGCTACCCTGGCCTTCTGCCAATCGACCAAATTGAATTGGGTTGGATTTCTTCGCCGTGACTTAATGGCCGTGGTTCGTCTCCTCACTGTCCGCTCAAACGTCTCCAAGACACTCTCTGGAAATTTCCTTTGGTTTGTTTCCTCACTCTTCGCCGCGGCCACAACCTTGTCGTTTCGAATCGAATAGACACAAGAGGGAATATTACAACAAAGTCTTCGAAGAAATTCCCAATCGGCAATTTCCCATCCACAACTTATAAGAACTACCCACCTTGTCGTTTCGAATCAAATAGACACAAGAGGGTGTGCCGTTAATTTCATCGGCCTTTTATCCTTTCGGTGGACCGGTGAAATGCCGCTAAATTAATTTGCGGTCCATCCATGTCGTCACGGACAAGTTCGATATCCTGTCCTTGAACTTGAGACCGTGTTAACTCGTCATTGTGAATGTTGCTTGATCATTCATTGTAAACACACGAAAACAGCTGTGAGATTGACATGTTGATATTTGTCAGTCGTGTTTTGTGTACAGTGTTGAACTTGTGAAATGAATCGCGATCGGTTGGTCTCTTAGTTGGCCTTGGTTGGCATCAAATCGTTTGGCCTGTTGAAAAGGTCAGTGGATCAGGAGGTAACACAGTCAGTCTCGTAAGAAATGTATTCCACCCGAATACGGCGAAGCAGAATTAGATACAGGTGAGTTCATCTGTATAGATCGATGCGTTGCAAATTTGGTCAGCCATTTATATATGTAACGCCCTATTTTGATGCCACCCCTCCTATCCTAATGCCACCCATCCTATTCTAAGGGTTCTCCGGACCGAGGCAATACCGCGCCGTGACATGCGTTAGAACTTTCAGATAAGCAGTTCAAAAACGCATTGATTCATTTTATACTAATACGGAAGCTGGACACTCTGACCAAAACCAGATATGAAGAGTCACTGGAAGATTCGACAGAAATTCCAGAAATATCGACTCTTCTACGATTTCTGGAAAGACAATTTAAGTCTTTAGAAGGTCCTGAAAACACTTTCATTAAAAGCAATAAGCTTTCGACGGAATCTCAATTTAAGCAGGATTCAAACAGAATTGCATTCTAAAATGTGCACAAAGTTACAATTTAAGTGTTTGTAAAGAACTGATTCGCAGGAGGCGAATAATGTCATTTCCCATAGGAAATGACCGAGTCAAGCAGAGCGGCACCTGCTGGCGGGCTGCTCAGTTTGGGAGAGGGATGGTCGGTCGGGGTTATGTCTCCGCTGACTCGTCGGATCTATACGAAGTGTCAATAAGGTGCTGGAGAAAAAAAAAAAAACAGGGGAACTAGGGGTGGACACAATCCACACACTTCCACGTTCGTCGGTCTTGCCAAACGTGTCGTGTACACTTCTGACCAAAAGTCCAGCTATGATGCAATTGAGGACATTTATGTTGTTATTCTTTTTTTTCCTAGTGCCTAATTCCCCGATGTTTATCCCTGCCTTCCCACCACGAATAGCGCGCGTTTATGGCATTATGGCTGGTAACAGCCGCCGTAGCCCGAAGAGTACATAAGGAAGGGTCAGACAGGCATCGTATCACAAAAAAATCAGCAAAGCATGAGGTCACATACAATCATATATATTCGCAAGAAAAATGTTAACACCGTAATTATATTATTTAAGTAATGAATCGAAAAATAGTAAATATATGTAAATATTACAAGGTTTATATAATTATCACCAAAAATTAAATAAAAGGACATAACAAAAAAAAATAGCGGATCAGCGCCTTACCCACCCTTTTCAATCACATTTTTTTTTAGACCTTCGGTGGCAACGGGTGGCGTAGGCGGTGGAAAAGAACGGTTGCCCGATAAATCTGGGGCCCGTGACGTCCGGCTGTGCCCTGAACCTTTGACCAGGAGTCTAAGGGGGCCAACGCCGTAGGAGCCCGGGCTATTTTTTTTGGCCTCCCACCCGTGCCTTTTATAAGGAAGTAGAAGACCACCGTATGCGTCTTGGTTTTTTTTCTCCATGGTTTTGCTCAACGAAGCGGTGCCGATGCTATGGCGACGCTACCGATGCCTCGCTAAACAAATGCTATCAATCAACTTATCGCTATACATCTGTGTTTCGTGTCGTGCCGTTTAAGTGTTCTGTGTCAATTGCGTTCGTACCGATAGATTAAAAAAAAAAACAGAAAGAAAAGAAGTCAGGATTCCTTGCAAAACCTCACCAGCGCAACCACGAACGACATACACCAACATCCCGTAGCGGCCGCCACCGGATTCGCGAATCGCAAACAAAAAGAAAAGAAACCGTGAGTAGGACAAAAACGTGTATAAAATTGTGTATATTTTTTGTGTCGTATTTTCGTATTTGTAGCAAGAGTGAGGTGCGCGAGATATTCTTGAATAGTTATATAAATTCCTAACGTAATGTTTATCTATATATATTGTTAGTGGAAAAAAAAATCTTACGTGTTTTTTTTTTGTGAGATACTGTTGAGTATTTACCTAAATTTCTAGAGTAATATTAATACCTTTGCAATAGCTTTATTGGTGTTCTCCCTTCCGCACCACTACTACTCTAGCCAATAACACGGTGAAGCGAGGGCGATCTAGGTCCAGCGCAGCCCTTGTGGATCCTAGCTGTAGTAAATTCCCGCACTTTGAATTTTTCTCTTGATTTTCCCCAGGCGGTGTGGGCGTCGGCCGTAGCGCAACCGGGATACGCCACTTGATCTAAAATATCAACTACATTCGAAAAACTGTAAATTTTTCCTTTTTTCCCTGATGGGGCTACTTACTCTGGATATTTACCTCACTGCTTATATAATATGCTTTTTATTTGAGCCTATTCAGGTCTCCGCAGGTCCGCACACCTTCGCTGCTCCGCTAAGAAGAGCACGCGGTGGCCAGCAGAATTTCCATTGTCCCCTTACCGGAAACGGCACTGTGAGGTGAGGAGAACAAAAATAATTCACCTCATGATCCACAGGGGAAATTTGCAAAATACGTCCATTTTTGGAACGCTACCTACGGGAAATTTGTCAACGTCGCATATGTTGTGACAGAAGTTTGACATTTTTCATACTGTCAGAGTAAGTATAAACAATGGTGCGACCATTGTTGTGAAGTTTTCGGTTAAAAGTGAAATTTAAGCGACCGGGCGCGACCAAGGAAACATGTAAGTATCCCAATGTGTACATGGTGGTTTTGTCCGACTGAAGTGTGTGTCCACCTTCGCGTTCGCTGTGTTGTGATTTGAAAACCAGCCAACAAACGTTGAAGGTGGCCCAGATACACTTCAGTCATATCAACTTCGGATTGCCGGGCAGATTTGATGGTAAGGTACTACCTATTTATTTTCACAGGGATCAAACTAAATAAACAATCTACTTTTCTGTCATTTTAGGAACATATGGCAGAATGGAGTTCTTGACTCGCTGAGGTTAGTGCTGTCGAGGCAAATTGAATTACGTACTTGGTAGGACGATCTCACATTTGCCCACCGATGGAATTCGTCCCGTTTTATCGTAGTGATGTACCATTTGTTTGAAGCCTTATCTCGATGCTTCCGAAGATGGTTATGGTCACACGGGTGCGGTTCTAACTAATGTCAGGTAATTTCATTGCATTTCCTTTATTTCAACAATTCCTTTATTGACATCGCTTTGGGGTGTATTTGTTTTCTGGTGTGGTGGCCTGTACATATTATATTCAGGCCATCACTCAGAAAACAAACTTGACACCGCTGGGCTCCGACGTCACGACAATATGTCAAAGGAATAGAACTAACTCATTACATCTTTGTGAAAAGTTTAAAAAACAAAATGTTGCTGCAAGGAATAAAATTGTGTACGAAAACAAATTGTGCTCACAATGTTTTAAGACGGAGCATCAAAGTAGATCTTGCAGTGCTCAAAATTGTTTCAAGTGTAAAAAAATGCATCATACACTATTACATGATGATAGCATTTCAAAACCCAAACCAAATGTGTCTTTGAAAACCAATGTCAAAGACAATAGACATTTATTAGTAGCAACAGCTATAGTGCATGTAAAAAAATAATAAGGGTGAAAATATTATTGCCAGGGCAGTACTCGATAACTGTTCTCAAGGTAATTTTATAACAAATTCATTGCGTAAAAAGTTGGGTTTGAAAGTGAATCACGTGGATAGTGTCGTTGAAGGCATATCTCGAGAGTTTCAAAGATAAATGGTCAAGTACAACTAAAAATTGGTTCGCCATTGAATGATTTCAATGCGACTATTGATACTGTAGTTTTAGACCAAATAACACCAAAGATGCCTGGAGAAAATATTGATGTATCTTGTTTTCCAAAAATCACCCCATTAGCAGATCCTAAGTTTCATATCTCAAGTGGAATATAGATATTTTACTGGGAGCTGAAATCATGGGTTCGATTTTAACAAATGACAAGAAAATTTACATTGAAACAAATTTCTACATGGAGAACACTGTTTTTGGCTGGGCAGTTATTGGTCCAGCTCCGATTCAAGCAACGAAATACTACTGTGGTGTTGTAAGTTGCTCTTTAATGGAACTTGATAAAAAGGTTGTAACCACGCAAATGTTTCTCTCGCATAACATTCTTTTTTCGGATTTGTATCCGAATTGAAGAAATGGGCTTTTGAATTTGCCGCCATACAAAACAGAGCAACACTCTTTTTGTACGTAGTCCACTGAGCCGCGATGTCCACCATCTTGCGATGAGACGACTAGATGTAGGAGACGCAGCAGTCATTAGCGATCCGACAGTAGTTGCGGACGGACGTTCACTCTAGTGAAAAAAAAATAACCCATGGTGATTACCTTGGTAAGTTGCCACAGTGGCGCAATTCCTTCCAAACTGTGTTCCGCGTTAATTCAGTGCATTAATTCTAATTTTTCGTTGTTGCCTAAGGAGGGGTGCTCTGCAAGTGTACTCGTGCAATATACGTGCATCGGCACGCACAGATGCGGTAACGGGAAAGTCCCGCAACTAACTGTCCACTGCTTGAAATGATAGCTGGGCAGGTACGGTTAGCCAAGTTGCAGTAAGAAGCTCAGGTCCACGTTAACGGGGACCACGTGAGCACGGAAAACGGGTGTGCACGAAACAGAGTGCGCCACACCGCCAAGACCAGTCGTCGTGAGCAACGAAACCACAGGATAGGCTTAAAACTTGCCAGGAGACACTGTGCGCAGGTGCATCTCCGGTTTAGCGCCTTACGTGCACATCTGGCGACGACTTGATTACGAGCACCAAATTATCGCCACGAACGGTATTCAATCGGAATCCATCAGCATATAGTCCACCTCCGCTACGATGTAACCGGTGAGTTCGTTCCATTAGGACCTGTTGAACTATTTATTCAATTAAGGTATTGTAAGATAATTTTACACAGTCCGAGGACCATTTTCCTTTATCAAGAAATTTGTTAAAATGTGTTCGGACAAACAAACAAGATAAGGAGACCGATGTGAAGACCTTTGGTATTATAATTAAGTTGATGTGCATGCGCAAGGGTCGTAGGTCATTAGAATAAGATATTCATACGATAAGATAAGAATGTTAAGATTAAGAAATATTGTATAGCTTTAAGAATATATATATTGAATAAAAGCGCTGACAAAGTCAGTGTCAGTTAGTCAACCATTAAATGAACATTGTTTTCGCCTCTTCCCCCCGCAAATGAACATTTGGTGACCCCTACATTCTATTAACACGCGCGTATGTAGTCAAATTCGCGGAAATTCGGAAAACGATTTTTTATAAAAAAATTTGTTTGCTTTTTTAACAAATAGTGCAGTATAGTGAATGTGCAGTGATTGTGAAAAAAAGCAGAGTAGTGCTAGTTCCGGAAATCAGAAAGGTTAAAACTCGGGTGAGACATATAAAAAAAAGTAATTTATAAAAAAGGAACTTTTTGATCTTCACAAAATGTCGAAGGATATTTTGAAAAGACAAGAAGAAATCGGAACTTTCTTCCAAGAAATATCAAAGCTTGTTCAAGCAAGACAAGCTTTGATAGATGATCCTAGGGGTTTAAAAGGTGAAGTAGAAGTAGGCCACGAAAGCCCCAGCTATCGATCATCCTGTCAGGTAATTACAACAATACCTCCGAGCAGTGGTCGGGGCACCTGCAAATCGGCTTCACCAAATTATTCTGTCAGCGAAGCACCCGTCTCCCGACTAGGACGAGCGGTATGATTTTGTCATTGGGTGCATCAAATATTTAGTCTATGGGACTTCACTTGGCAAGCTGCCGCCTCCCCGGCTTATGTTCGTGACAAAGTTCGTCGTTGACAAACCAACGAACGTCAACCAAAAATATAAAATCTGGCAGCAGCAAGTCGACCCCGATCTTCTTCGGTCATAGCCATAACCTATTTCTTAGTTGGCAACGAATCGTCTTGGGCCGAACCGGAATCGACATGCACTATGTTGTCAAGATTCTCAACACAATTCAGTTTCCTTATGTTTGCCAAGATAATCAAATTCTAAAATCGGCGACGAATCAATCCCCGGGAGCGGGTGACAACGACGCGATGGTGGCCTAATAAAATATCAACAACACGAAGTATTGTATTAAGTGGCAGTGTCACCACAAAGTTGTTTGTATGCATCAAGCTGCAAATTGATAGTTGTCATCGAAGTCAATTTTCCGAATGCTCTCCGCTCTCTATTTAATCATAATGAGCACAACAAAACAACATGAAAAATAAAACCAAGGGACCCCCCCCCCCCCCCATACGATCTAGTACTGAACGAAAATTTCAAACACACCACACATAAAGGACCAGAAAAATTCCCTAATGACTAGGCCACAGCCGAAGAGGAGTTGGTGTGTTGCGCAATTGTTCTCTTATGAAAAGTTCGTCTAAAGGAAAAGATAGTCTCTGATTGTTCTATGGAAAAGAAATAGCAATGCAAACACAGAACACAGAGCTCGCATAGCATTACTGCTGTAACAAGCGTGTGTCAAAATCCTATTTTACAACAACAATGACATGTGCGCACTACGAGGGCTGCCCTACCTACGACACAATGTGCGGCCGGCTATCTGAACCTGAACAACATGTGCGATCGATTATTATGACCGAAATAGATTGAACGCAGAATGCAGCATCAGCGTTCTCTTATCTATCAACTAGATGAGCTAATTTTGTTCAATCGTCGTTCAAGATTTAGATAACGTCCAAGTGACTATTCTCGTGGTAATAAAAAGTGGAAAGTGGCGTTTAGTGCAATAAAGTTACTTGTGGCATATAATTTGAAGACTGGTAAGTAGTTCGATGATGTTTACATAGTGATTGAATTATTTAATCGATAAAAGTAAACTACTGGTTATTTGTTAATCCTTTTGTGTTGGTTTTCTGGTTTTCTATATGATGTCGTTTATTGTTCCTCTTTCAGTTGTTTATAAAATGAAGCGAACGCTACATTCATATTTTCAAACTGAACAAAAAAGTAAACGATTCTCGGTGAGTCTAATGCTATGTCCCCATATGAAATCAAATTAAGATAACTTGGGAAATCAATCATCAGTATATTGCAAATCGATGCGACAACTGCCACTCTGTAGGTTTACCAACAAAAATTCGCGGCGAATTAAGATATTGTCGAAAATAACGCCTTTTTTTATACCCTAGACTTTTAGTATAGGGTATATTGTTTTTGTCACGACGGAAATATGTAACACCTTAAAGGAGGCTCCGGAGGTATAGCAATGTATATATATAAATGATCAGGGTCACCTCCTGATTCGATTAAGCCATGTCTGTCTGTCTGTCTGTCTGTCTGTCTGTCCGTTCGCACGATAACTTTCGATAGAATGAAGCTAGAGCCTTGAAATTTTGGTCAAATGTTGGTAGTGTAATCTAGTTGGATGGTATTGAAAATGGGCATGATCAAGCCAAGAGAACGCCTACCTCCCCTACATATGTAAAATACTTAAATGTATCTGTAACTCCCGATTAAATAAATATGAAAAGCTCTAGCTTTGGCAGATTACTCGTGAGGGTAATCTTATAAACTCCTGGGAAAATAAAATCGATTAGTTGAAAACTAACGGTAATTTTCTTACAAAGAGCCCCGTACTACCCTACTTTTCAGGTTTTTTGTCTATAACTCTTGAACCAATTGACGTAGACGCCTGATTTTTGGCATGTAACCCTGGGGTAAGAAGATGCTTGAGTTCTAGTAAGTTGGGCATAATCGGATCAAAGGAACGCCTACCTCCCCTACAAATTTAAAAAAATTCAATATTCCTTTAATTACGATAACTTTCGATAGAATGACACTAGCGAGTTGAAAATTTGACAAAATGTTGTTAGTAGGATCTACTTGGTTGGTATTGAAAATGGGTAAGATCCGACTCAAGCAGCCCCTACCTCCCCTACAAATGAAACTTCAAATAAGCGATAACTTTTGATAGAATGATACTACCGAGTTAAAAATTTGGTGGAATGATGCTAGTAAGACCTACGTAGTTGGTGTTGAATATGGGCAAGATCCAACCCAAGGAACCCCCACCTCCCCTACATATGAAACTTCAAATAAGCGATAACTTTTGATGGAATGAAGCCAGTGACTTGAAATTTTGGTCAAATGTTCGAAGTGAGATTGAGTTAGTTGGCATTAAAGCTGGGTAACATCCGACCAACGAAACCCCTACTTCCCCTACAAACGAAACTTTAAATAAGCTCTCGATAGGGTGAAGTTAGAGACTTGAAATTTTGTTTAAATGGTTGTAGGGTGATCTAATTGGTTGGTGGCAATGATGAGCAAGATCCGACCTAAGGAACCCTTACCTCCTCTACAAGTGAAACTTCAAATAAGCAATAACTTTCGATAGAATGAAGCTAGCCACTTGAAAAATTCAACAAATATTTGTAGAATGGGTTAGTTCATTGATTTTGAGAATGGTCAAGATCCTAATGAATGAGTGCCAACCTCTCCTATGAACTGGCCATATAGGAGACCCATTCTTAATGCATATGGTCGTTGCCAATTGGTACTTTTGGTATCACCACTAGGTCTGTACAAGTCTAGGGTATATACGCTTCGGACTCCGGGCCGAAGCGAAGCTTCGGCCTGGTTATTTACTAAATTTAGCTCTGTACGTCCACAACTTTCCAAGGTGCAGCTCTTCAAAATTTGTTAAAAACCAAAAATGTTCATTACGTTGATATATCTTTCTAAATATCGTGAAAAAGACTCATTCTACGAAGAAACTTATTAAAAATAAATTTGTAGATAATTCGATTATCTTTAATTTGATAGATGAACCACTTCCGCACAACAAATAGTATCTTAGGAGTTACTTGGTAAACATTTTTCTTGGCAAACTTCAGAATTGTCTTAACCAACCAAAATACCAATGGAATAGAAAAAAATTTTTTTTTTACGAAACAGTCAAAATATTTATATTAAAATAACCGCATAAACTGCAAGTCAAAAAACGTTATTTTGGCCAATAAAAAAAATTTCCCAGCCAAATTTTTGTTGGTGTTTTTGTGTTGAGTACCCCCAAAAACATAAAGTTACACAAAAATCAAAAGGTCCCCAACACTTTCCATCTCGGCCGTTTATATGAACCAGCAATCTTAGGCTATTGGGCGTTGTTTAATTTTGTATCCTTGCCTTGAGTATGATTTAAATTAAGTAGAACCATTTTTATTTCCCATTTGCATAATACTGCTGGCTGATTTGCCAATTGTACATCTTTATTGGCCATCTGATAGGAATGTACTACATGAAGTAAGTTACATTGGAACATTTTGCTTTTATTAGGAATCAACAGAAACCTCTAAGGCTGCCCAGGTCGACTCGCCTAGTACATCGGCTCAAATTGGCCTACCAAGTACATCGGCTCAAACCGACACGCCCAGTGTGTACGCCCAGTGTGTCGTCATCAGAACAGGGGATTTCTAATGCTTTGTTTATGACAAATGACATTAACTTTGCAAGAAGCAATCCAAAGAAATCGGAAGTGAATTCATCCGAAGTATTGAAGATTGTAGATGGAGCATGGGTACCTCCAAGTACAATAATTTTAACTTTCCTCGTTCTGGAAAGAGGAATTTACGTTTTCAAGGGTCATGGCTTACCGAATTTAAATGGCTGGCTTATTCGTCCAAAGTGGATGGCGCATTTTGTAAATATTGCATCGCATATGGCATGAAGTCGGGTGGGAGAGGAGACATACGTCTCGGAAAGTTGGTAACTGCGCCGTTTAATAAGTGGAAGGATGCACTGGAAAGGTTTCGAGAACACAACAAATTAGAATACCACCAAAAAGCCGTTACGGGCATTGAAAGCTTGCGCGATATTCAAGGCGGCAAGTTGATATCAATCGACTCCCAAATTGACGTTCAACGGGTAGTATCTGCTAAGGAAGCGCGCATTAAATTGAAGCCTTTTGTCTCTACAATTATATTATGCGGGCGGCAAGGTATTGCTTTGCGTGGCCATAGAGACGATGGGACCTTAATTCATGATGAGGAAGCAGGAATGAAGGCAATTTCCGAGCCATTCTACGTTATCGCGCCGATGGGGATGAAACTTTACGCAATCAATTGAAATCTGCCCCCAAAAATGCTGCCTACCTTAGCAAAACAATTCAAAATGAAATTATCGACATTTGCCACCAAGTAAAAATAAGCAAATTAGTGGAAAGAATTAATGCCTCAAAAGCCTTTGCAGTCCTAGCTGATGAAACGACGGACATTGCAGGCATTGAACAGTTTTCACTATGTGTCAGGTATCTCGATAGTTCTTTTGACATATGCGAAGACTTCCTCAGCTTTGTGGCCGCAGAAGACGTAAGTGGCAAAGGATTAGCCGATACGTTGAAACAATATTTGAGTGGAGTCGGCCTGGATTGCTCCTACATGTACGGACAAGGATACGACGGAGCCCCGGCGATGAGTGGAGAATTTAATGGGGCACAAGCTCACGTCCGAAGAACATATCCTCTGGCTCTGTACGTGCACTGCTCAGCCCAATCTGGCTGTAAACGCTGCATGTGAGGTGTTAGAAATAAAAAACATGCTAAGGGTAATCTCATCTGTACAAAATTTTTTACATTATCCAAATAGATTGAATACACTGAAAGCTGAAATTTCGAAAATGGGGAATGAAACGAAAAAACAAAGGCTTCAGTCAGTATGTCCGACTAGGTGGGCAGAGCGACATGAAGCTGTATCTACATTTATTCAACTTCAACCAGCTGTCATTAATGCTCTTGAAGAGTTGAAGAATTCGCGTGATCAGAACTCAGCCGTAACCGCTACGCAAATTCTGTCGGCGATTTCGAATGCCGAATTTCAAATTTCATGCGAAATTATGAAATCTGTGCATTCTATTGTGTTGCCTCTCAGTAGGCAATTACAAAAGGAAAACTTGTATTTAGTGGAAGCGATGAAACTTGCCGACAATGCTTTACACGAATTTGAGGATATGCGTCGTAATGCAACACAAAATTTCAACAAAATTTTCCAGCATTCAAAGCAAGTATGTGACCTGTATGGAATTGATCTGAAAACTTCTCGAGTTTGCAAACGTCAAACAACTCGATGCAACGTTGACACTGCAAACGTTGACGATTATTATCGGATAGCATACTACCATAGATAAACAGACTACATAGATGTCCATTCTGCGGAAAAAATCGGGACCACTTATTTCAGACGCTGTCGCCTAATGTGCGCCTGATTTCACCAATACAAAAGGAAGGACACACGGATAACCGCATAAGAGATGGCTCTCTCGCAACGCATTCAAAGAGACCTGAAATGCTCTTGCTTTGAGATGAGATTCATTCCACCATAGGAGGTGTACTGTGTATCATACGTATGCATTTCTTAATTTTGTTCTTAAGAGGGTATGAATAGGCGCACTCTTTAGCGTATCTATCGCGTATAGAGTAGGGAAACGAGCACGCATTACACAAACAGCTTGTTTAATGCGTGTTTGTTACACCACATAGATACGCAAAAGATATGAGCGGAAGCACAGGTTTCTGCAATTGCAATTTTGAAACGAGTCGTTATTACCAATGACTTCATTTGTTGGCTTATAAATGATTGATATTATCGACATAAAAATGCATGGAAATAAAAAAAATAGAAGGCTGTTCACTTAATTATATATATACTATATATATAATATTATACGATTGTAAATATTCCAAATTCAATTACCGCTATTTTATAATTAGCGGAAGGAGCTCCCTATCAACTTAGAGGATATTTTACGCATATCTGTTTATACTTAATGTTTGCGTTCATATACTTAGTATAGGGAAATTTTATGTTCAGTAGAAGACAAAATTGGCACAATTCAATATTTTGTGTTGTTTCTTCGTAGCGTGCCTTTTGCAAGTTGCAGAGTGACATGACATTACATTCTTACTGACTTTTTAATTTTACCAAATTTTGCTGCTGTGTGCATAACAATCAAGGGAAGAGCTAGCGTAGGTAACGTTCCTCCCTATACCTATTGTGTTTGTATCTGTTTTTAATGTCAGAGGTTCAACGGTTGCCCAAACTCGCGAATTATGTTATGGTTTTTATGGCAAGAAGTCTTTGTGGCTCCTGGATGCAAGTTCTAACGTATTCCGCTTCAGAGAATGGCGTGCCAGTAAAAGTTTTACATACTCTTGTTGATGAAAATTTAAGACTTTGCGAAGATTTGGGCGTGAATGTAAAAGTAATATCATGTGATCAAGCGACTGTCAATCAGAAACTATTTAAAAATTTTAATGTCTCCCCAGATAAACCATATTTTTATAGAAATAGTAACAAAATTTTTTGTATTTTTGACATTCCGCATATTATCAAAACATTTCGAAATAATTTTCTGAAATACGATTTGAACATCGAAAGTGAAGGAGTAGCTAAATGGATTGTTTTGCAAGAACTTTATAATCTAGATCAAAAGTCATCAACAAGAGTGTGTCCGAAACTTTCAAGCAAATTCGCCTTCATTATCTGAATTTAACGATCTTCTAGCGCGGGTAGTGTCGGTTAAATTTATTAATTCTTCCGTTTTCGCAAATTGCGAAGAAGATACTGAACAATTTTTAGATTTAGACTGGGAAGCTATCTTGGATGAAACTTTAAACACCGGAGAATCTTCAACTGAACTTGAAAATGCAGAAATTAATTTGGAGATCAGTGGGGATTGCGGTGGTTCCAGCGAAACAACTACACAACATACTGACCAAGTCGAAGGCATCATCAACGCCGACACAAACTTACATAAAGATTTTGCAACATTATCAGATAATGCATTAGCATACTATTGTGGTTATGTAATTAATCAAAAGTTAAAACGCGGCATTTGTAAAAATTGTGAAATTTGTGAAAAAGACACTACTCTATCCAATTCTACATTTAAATCATCTACAGAGTGGCTTCTTTATTTCAAAAATTACAGTATTCAGTCGGATTTTGGAAATTTGAAAATTCCTACAAAGCAATTTTTCGAACTATGCAAGGAACAAGTTTGCATTTTTGATGATTTTTTTATTAAACAATGTGAAAGCGTTAATTTTCTGAAAGAATTGTGTAGATTGTGTAGTGAAAGATTAGTTGAGTGGTATAATCTAAATAATAATTGTCATTCTCATAGATTTTCAATTTTAGAATATTTCATGGTCGTTTTAATTCGAAAAAATTGTAAATGGGAAATGGATAGAATTTTGTCTGAACAAAAACGGCGTGATGTTAATCATAGAAAACTTAAAATATTAAAAGGATAGCCAAGTTTTTACTTTTAAGCTAAATTATTATTGTTTTTCTGTTAATTTTCTTCAATATAAATATATTATAGTTTTGTTGCTTAATTTTGTATATTTACTCATATTGGTTAAGTAACTTTTATAATAGGTAATCACAACATTTACAATAAATAACATTTTTAGGATTAACAGACTGGATGCTATTATTTATTTTATATTGGTTGATGGTTGCTTTCTATCCACTTTCCCCCTCTCTTCTCTTTCGTTGATATTATAACAAATAACTTCCTCAAATACTGTTATTAAAATGAATACTTCCTTACTTTCTTTATTAAGTTTGTCACTACCTGTTTTCAATTACTTCTACTATTTTTATTAATTTATTTTATGATAAATTCCTCTTTTTTTAAATACATGATTATAATCCATGCCTGATGAATGAAAGAAATAAGAAAGCCTTTTAAAGCAATCCACATAAGTGCATACCTCGATTGGGAGTCCACGCGAACAGTAATTGTTCGAACTTAATGAGTCTATGAATAGGACATAAACTTCACACTCCTCGGTCTGTTCCTCTGGACGCATCTTGCGACGTAGGCAGGGCAGCTCGCACAGCGCGCACAGATTTTAACTATTGTTACAACAACAATGTCATGTGCGCGCTGTGCTGCCTACGTCCAAGATGCGGCCGGCCTGAGATCGGTACACCGCAGGAGAGAAGCAAACCGCAGCAAACACGAGATTCATAAGAGATTCGACTGAAAGAGTCTAACTACGTACGTGCCATTGCTCTTCAATTGCAACTAGTGACGCTCACGCTTCATTCGCTCTCACACACACATGTCTGCGTGGTTAACTCGAAATTTTCGTAGATATCATTTCATAGACGCGATATTTTGTTCCAGAATAGACATCTATATAGTCTGTTTATCTATGATACTACATTCCTTTCTTGGACACGTATATACCTATATATGTCACATAAGGGAACGTTTTTCAAACCATCGCAATACGTTCGAAAATTTCGGAGTACTCTTCACAAGCCGTACCTTCGATAAAGAAAGTTGCAATAAACTTTATGAATTTTATGAAGCAGTACTAAAAGGTACCATTGAAGAATTTTGTACTGAGGTGAAAATGTGAAGGCGGAGAATTGATGCATTGACAATTAATAATGCACTTGAGGCTTTAAAGGTATTTATCAGTTCGTTTGTATCTTACTACTCGTGTAAACTGTTTTACATAGCTTACAAATTTTGAATAATTAACAAAGCGTGTGTTATATAATTTAACCAGAGCGATCGTTTTCGAGTTTAAAAAGACTGAAAACATTTTTAAGAAATACGATGGGGCAAAGTAGGCTGAATGGACTCGCTTCATTATATATACATGGCGACGTTGCAGTAAATGAGGATGAAGTCTTGGAAGAGTTTAAAAAAAAAAAACAGGAAAATTTAATTTAATAAAATGTGTACATACTTTTATAGTGGCTTAATATTATGTATTTATAATTAGAATTATTGACTAAAGTAAGTTTATTTTGCTATGTTATTCAAATATGTTTATTCAAATATTTGGCAGCTCGTTGAATTTCTGTTAAATTAAATAAATTTCATTTGCTTCCGTATACAGAAAAAAAATACAAAATTTAAGAAATGAACTCACATTAAACATACTCTTTTTTGCTTCCTGATCCCTCAAGGGCCCTTCACCACTCCACTCTCAACGCGTCATGTTTCATAATTTCGCTAAGGGGGTTGAGTAATCTCGCGCAGCTCAACCCAAGGTTTAGGGGAGGGAGCGTGGAGCCCCCCGCCATCAGGGGGCTCCCGTGTCAGTTCAAGAGATGGTTGGGGAATTCCACGGCCACTCGTTTTTTTTTGTGTAGATCCGGTGAGGGAAGTCCCGTGTTGGTTCATCACTCGGGCAGACGCGTGATCTTTGTTTTGTGCGATTACGAGGCAGCTTGACCTTCAACAACCCCGCCCACACTACCGACAGCTGAGCTAATGTCGAGCACGCGTCGAATCAAGGCAAATCTGAGGAGATTTTTGGCACTTAGTTGTCACGGTAGGTCTGAACGACCAGCCCCGATCTCCGTCCTCGGTTGAGGCCTACCTCAACAAAGATAATCGTTACAAAAGTTTAGTCGACCAGTTGCGGAAGCGTTTTCGAAGCGAGTATCTGGGAAGTTTGAAGTGGTCGTCATCTGTGAGAGGTTCACCCGAGATATGTGTCGGGGAGATAGTTTATGTTGGAGACGACAACAAGAAACGTCTAAACTGGTGTTTAGGACGCATTGCCGAATTTATGAAAGAAAACGATGGTGTCATCAGACTGGTGCGTGTCGACACGGTTGGTGGTCAACTTTTACGGCCTCTAGCCCGTATTTATCCCCTCGAAATAGGGCTTTATGATCAGGAGGAGCGAGTTGTTGCATCTGATGAAGCTGACGTAGCGGCTAGTGATCAAGCGACCAACGAAGTCATTGAACGACTGCACGACATACCGAGATGGACGTCACGAGGACGTCAGATCAGATTGCCTTTGAAATTTTGTAATCGATTTTTTGTGTGAGAACTTTGTAAATCTATGTTAAAGTTCTCAGGTGGGAGTGTGTTGAGACTAACGTAATTGAATTTGAATTCTCTTGATTTTCCGCATTTCCCACCGCGGATCGCGAATGTGTGTGCGTGCGTGTGTTTGCTAGGCGGATACGATAAAGCACGGCGAAATTGTATTTTTTTTTGCATCGTGACGAATGGCTTCCGTGTCGTCAGCCAGCGCAGTGGGAAGAGGGCTCCGCCACCAGCGCGGGAGCCCCCAGGTAAGTGGACCCCTTTGTCCAACACCAGCAAGTGCCCTCGCACACAGACTTGCACGCGTGTGAGTGGTCATCCCGGCGCTTGATTTCATTGACAAACCGTCAACAAATTCAACTGACACTGCCTATCCACACGCAACTTTTGGGTGCGATGGAATCTTCAAACTTGGGTAAAAGAAAATTAAGAAGCGGGATCAAAATGTGTTTGTACGAATGATGTATATAGTTTTTGTGCATAAATGATAAAAGATGTCCTTACGGATCACATGGCATTCAGCAAATCATTGCTACAAGCGGCAAAAAAAGGATGGACATTTTGAATAGATTTCTATATTCTTGAACAGCACACGCACATGACTATAAACGTTTGTACATTTTTTTTTTTGTAGAATGACGAGGCCTTGATATTTTCGTTAGTTTTACATATTTTGTATACAACACTTTAACAACAATAAGACTCGGACCTAATTTTTGTCTATACATATATCTATACGTAGAATTTTCTCGGAAGATACTCTTCAGAAATTTCTCTTTTGAAAGCAAAAAGATATTCATATTTGATTGCAATATTGCATGAATATTTGTCACTTTTTTTTTGATTGTACCTATATACATTCGTAGTGTATGCATTTGCATATAAAAAAAACTACACAGAAAGTCTGCCATTTTATATAAATGTTTATATATATATATACAGAAAGCAAATAAACATGAAACGATTTTAAAGATAATGATATACAAGTATATAATATACTTCTGCGAAAAATAAATAAAATGAAAGATATTACGCTAAAGCTGTTAGCTTTTAAACATTTGTAATGTCGCCACCCTGGCAACAAACGCCTGTATATGGTCCATCTCTGTTTATTAGATTTTTTTGAAATTTTTGCCGCCATCAATTTTTTGAAATTTTTTGCCGCCATCGCCATATTGGACTTGACTGGGTAACGCTCCGGCCATTTTTTTTCTTAAGAACAACAAAAAAACACCTTCCGGTGGGGGAATATTTGATGTAATTATGAAAATATTACCGCGGTTGCGACAATTTTATTTTTCATAATTGCATCAGATTTTTGCCTACCGAACTGGATAAACAAAACCCGATGAAAAAATGTCGTGGCGGCCAAATTGACAAAAATGTTTTCCGACAGCGCCACCTGGGAGAGAAAACGGGCGGTAGATTTGAACGCATGGTGAGCAGTTGGCATGTAACCGCGAAGGTAGGAGGAAGTCGATTCGGGACCGTGAACGTGAGCAGACGGAAAATCGAAGTCGTTCGTCGCCGTCGGGGAATAATTTTAGAACTGAACAATCTGCAATTTCGGGAGTATTGCTGTGTCGCGAGGTTGCAAAAGGAAGCGCTTGTGTCGCCGCAGGTTGAATGCCAGTTGGTGATGGCAAAAACGTTGCCTAGATACGAAATTTGCAAGCGGCTCCTGGACTGACGGAAAACGTGGCCACGCGGCCGGACCAAACCGTAAATCTTTCTTTTGAAAAAAACAGTGAGTGTCGCGGAGAAATCGTCGCCGATTCGGTCTCGAAAGTTTGTAGCCGCGGACACAAAAAAAGATTACAAATTTTTTTTTCTGTCAAATACAATTCTTGTATGTCGGTGTGAAGGTGGCTTTAAATCGCTATAAGTAATTGCGCGCGATCGTGCCTTGCGCCGCTGCAATCAATCGGAGCCGTCCGATGGTCAAATGTTTTGCAACATTGTCAGAAGATGGCGAAAGTGATTTGGACGGGGCAAAGAACTAGAAGATAATATGGAACGGGGGTTTTCACACAGAGCCCATACGTGTTTGAAACATAAGTGTAATCCCGTCACTCTCCCCCTCTTTGAGTTTGTAGAACGATTGTGTCAGTTTGGACACAAACGTCATTGGACGATTGTGTCACTTTGGACAGAAACGTCATTCCAAAGCCATCTGATCGAAAGTTTTTGTCGTATCGTCAGTTTCGCGACTAAATACCAGTGCCCTCGCCTTGTGTTTAGCCGATTTGGCATTAATTACTCGATTACAAACGAATTTAAAAGTGATTGTGCCGATAATTAGCGCGTGTCATTGCCGTGAACTTTTATAAAACTAATAATAAAGTGCGTTGTACCGGGTCGCGAAAACACCACGTATTTACGTCCAAATTGCGTATCGTTTCACATGTAAGTATATATTTATATGATTTGTGATGAAGTCTCCTTAAAATCAACTGGTAATTTTCACGGTGTTCATTTAAAATTTGCATTTTTTTACGAATTCGGTGCAGTGTAAGCAAACAAGAATCGCCGACTTGACTTTTGTCATCCAAATGACTTTTGTCTTTTGTTATGTGCCATTGGCGTAGTCTAAAATATTTTTTTAGGGGGGCTGGTAAATTTGATATTGAAATTAAATTTTTAATGTACATTATATATTTACAGTTTTCCGCAAGATAGTACCACAAGGTCGTTGTGGTTAAACAATTTTAATTGAAGGAGTTTGAAAATACGCAAAAACAGTCGTTAAAGACGGTAAGTACTAATTCATTCACAATTAAAAGTGATCATATTTTTTTCTAATTTATTGTATATTCTAGGTTTCTGCCATTCTAAAATCGAAAAGACGTTCGAACGGAAAGTCCTTCGGCAAATTTTCGAAGCAGTTTACGACCGAGATGGATGGCGCATCCGGTACAACCATGAGTTGTATGAACGCTACGATGAGCTGGAAGTTTCCAAAATCGTCAAACTACAACGTCTTCAATGGCCATTACATGTACACCGAATGAACGATGTCCGCATGCCTAAACAAGTAACGGACGGCGCGTCGACGGAGCGAGTCTGCCTGGAAAATCGAGAGCTCATTGGGAGATCTCAGTATATGCTGACGCCGAGCAACTACTGAGCTTTTAAGATTGGAGGATGCGGTCACGTGACCGAGATAATTGGAGGACAACGATCTAGGCGGCCAGAGCCCGACGTCGGACTGTTGCGCCACGATGATGATGATATGCAAAATGCAGAATCATTGATAACATCGTTCATCAAATCAGCATCAGAGCAAATGGTGGTAGCATGTATGTGCATTTGTACTCATCATCATCGTGGCGCGACAGCCCGACGTCGGGCCTTAGGCTGCGCGCAAGTTGGCACACGTTCGCGTGTCGCGTTCACGTGTTTTATGTCAAACGGTTTGAGTCTATGGTTTTCAACCAAAGATGCGAATCTGTCAATTTGATAGATGCTCGGCTGTTGTCGTATCACCAAATTGGATTCATTATTGTGTATTAATTCCAATAATTTAGTATGAAATGTGTATTTATGCACATCCTACTACTCCCCAGTCGTTTGTTTTGCCACTCAATTCTTACCTATTTATCCATTTTAAAGCACAATAATGAACTCAATTTGTTGATACGACAATAGCCGAGCATTTGTCATATTGACAGATTCGCGTCTTTGGTTGGAAATCATAGACTCAAACCGTTTGACATAAAACACGTGAACGCGACACGCGAACGTGAGCCAACATGCGCGCAGCCTTAGATGCAGGTGGTGGTGGATTTGTACTAAATACATGGAATTTTCATTGTTATAAAATGTCAGTCAATATCTTCAAAACAGTGTGTATGTAAATCATTTGGGTTATATTATTATACGTTCACACTACACCTACATTATTTCATCCGTGCCAGCTGAAATGAATCTGAAACTGTCAAATCCATACGATCCAATTCACAACACCCAGATTAAGCCGCTGGTGAAGCAATCTGCCTATAGTGTAGACGTAATATAATTTCTTCTCATCAGGTGCTTTGGAAGCTCAGAATATGATCGAGTTGACTGAAGTTCTAAGTATTCAATTTTTCGCATTAGTCCTCAATCTACCCTTTTTATGACAGCGGGGATTTCTCGGACCGGACTAAATTTAATACTTAGTTTGAAAGGTCAATCCATATTAAATCAAGCCCAAAACTATCAATTTTGCATTAGTAAGAATGCGGTATTTTGCACGATATAAAGTTGTCTCACCATGCGTCCATTTGGACCCGGACCAGAATGTAATCTGTCATGGACTTTTGTTAAAATCCATAAAAAAAATACTAGTCAATGTAGCCACGATGAAAATACTCCAAATATACAAGGGGGATTCACGCTCCCTGTCGTATATGTCGCATTTGTCGTAAACTTCTGTCATCTCCATAGTAAAATGACAGAAGTTTACAACTTTACGACAAATACGACGTTTACGACGTGAGCATGAATCCCCCTACTATAAATATGCCTTTGTCACTGGAATGATTTATGGTTGCTATCATCATCATCATTGCAGCGCGACAGCCCGACGTCGGGCCTTGGCCCCCTGCATTTTGGATAAATACATTTTTGCCGGAATTTTTTGTGACACTTGGTTTCATTTTGCACGCCAACTTAGTATGCTACAGCTTAGCTCGGTAACGCACCGGGCATTTTTTTGCGGTCTTCTACGTTTCAAGCCCCGCAACTGGACCAAATATTTTTTTATTCTCAAATTCTCTCCCGAGCTAAGCTACAGATGCATACGAACTTGTTGTGCAGAATGAAACCAAGTGTCACTGAAATAATTCGCATTTGCACATTGCAAGAACATTGAATACATAAAATTAAAATTTTTTCCGATAATTTAATTCAAATTTACGCGCCAAATCAATGCCCCCAATACAGAAAAGTTGCCTACGCCTTTTAGATCTTTGTTGGTGTGCAGCATCTTTCATAGTATGTGTGAAAATCACTGAAAATGTATTCAAAAATTTTGTCGAACAGCCGCCCTTTGTGTTTGTCAGACATTTGATATGTAGCGGTTCAATCACGAAAGAAATGTTGACAGGTAGCGTCTCCTCAAATGTGTAGTGGAGGGGATGTAGCGTTCCGTAGCGCAAAATTTTCACATGAATGTGCCGTGGTCCGTGGTTTGTCTTCCGAGTGATTTCAGTTTTCCGTTAGCCAGCGTATTTGGTAAAGTTGAGCCGTCGAGAACGGATTATTTCTCATTTTTAAATTAATTCGAATTCTGAGTGGCACCTATTGAAATGGCCGATGAACCATCACCCCAGGAAAGCGGGTTATTTGAATTTAGCGAGGAGGTGAGTGTATGTTAGAAGTGATAGGTCCCATTTTGATAACCAAATCTTCTGCCCGACGTGGAGAGATATTTGAATGTTGTTATGAATAAAACCGCGCAACTTCAATATCCGAGGCGCCGCGCCACCAGCTTTTATCAGCGGGTCAATGTGAAAAGCGAGATTTCACCATGATTTCACCAAGATTTATTTTAAATCTCGGTCGAAATCTAGATTAAGAAATGTATGGTAAATCTTGAAGATTTGGGGGTAGATTTGCTTAAATCTCGGGATTTACCCAAATCTCCTATAGTGTGCAAGGGATATAAGGCTCCGTCCCCACGGGCATCTCCGGATGCCCACCAAACCGTCCGTTACATTGGCCTTGTTTATGCCGCGGAACTATCTTCGAGGATTAACTAATTCGAGCTAACTCACGACGACATAAACATGTCGCACTAGCTAGTTTTGGTACCAATTTTAGCTCCACTTGCTATGCAGAACTGGACTGGAAAATTGGGACTAGGTGGTGTTGCTGTCTTCACTAATGGTGTTGTTGTTGAAAATTATATTTTATTTGTTATATAAATACCTCATCCTTTCCTGAAACTCTGCATTCGTTTCATCATTTGATTGTAGCGGTAGAAACGCGTTTTAATTAGGAGGCTACTGCCTCTTTACATTTCCTTAACCAATGTCACCGAAGTCACAAACCAACAGCTGACATCTTTCATGTTTAGTACCTCTTCGTATGGTCGGTATAAACACACCACGAACAAGAACTAGCACTAAAACGATTTAGTTAAATCGCCTTTTAATAATAAATAAATAACTGGCGCAACAGCCACGATGAAAATACTCCAAATATACAAGGGGGATTCACGCTCCCTGTCGTATATGTCGCATTTGTCGTAAACTTCTGTCATCTCCATAGTAAAATGACAGAAGTTTACAACTTTACGACAAATACGACGTTTACGACGTGAGCATGAATCCCCCTACTATAAATATGCCTTTGTCACTGGAATGATTTATGGTTGCTATCATCATCATCATTGCAGCGCGACAGCCCGACGTCGGGCCTTGGCCCCCTGCATTTTGGATAAATACATTTTTGCCGGAATTTTTTGTGACACTTGGTTTCATTTTGCACGCCAACTTAGTATGCTACAGCTTAGCTCGGTAACGCACCGGGCATTTTTTTGCGGTCTTCTACGTTTCAAGCCCCGCAACTGGACCAAATATTTTTTTATTCTCAAATTCTCTCCCGAGCTAAGCTACAGATGCATACGAACTTGTTGTGCAGAATGAAACCAAGTGTCACAAAAATTCCAATTAACACTGAAATAATTCGCATTTGCACATTGCAAGAACATTGAATACATAAAATTAAAATTTTTTCCGATAATTTAATTCAAATTTACGCGCCAAATCAATGCCCCCAATACAGAAAAGTTGCCTACGCCTTTTAGATCTTTGTTGGTGTGCAGCATCTTTCATAGTATGTGTGAAAATCACTGAAAATGTATTCAAAAATTTTGTCGAACAGCCGCCCTTTGGGACGGGGACGACGACGTTTTGACAGTGTCTCTTTATTTTGGGTGCCGGTCTGACTGCTGTTGGGAGTGAATGGACGTGAGGAGGAATGGTTCCGGTTTTCTCCGCGCTATCGATCATCGTTATGATGGGGCTATGAGTTGAGTTCTGGCGAGGGCCATTTAAAAACTGTAAGCGTGCACTCCGCGGAAGTGAAATGCATTCCACACAAGCAGCGACTGTTGTTGTCTTGCCGCCCTAGCCCGCCACAGCGCCAATCCGGGCCAGTAGCCCCCGCAGCCGCACACCAGCAATTGGGAAGGTGCTCCGCCAACAGGGGAGCACCCCAGGTAATTGTGTCGACTATCGAGAAGTTCGGCATGCCGGAGTATATAGAATTTTGTATTGTTCTACATATGTAGATACCCAGTGTGAAAAAGTGCCGCACTATTTGGATTTTTTTTGTTTTAAATTGAAGACTGTATTCAACATTTCTTTTTTATTTGAATCAGTTGGAGACTCTTCTACTTTATTTGTCTGAATACCAGAATTCTCCCTATGCCTCGAACATACGACCGATAACACTATATTTTCGTGATTTTGAGGCTAACGTATCACACCAGCATTTCAACAACATACCAAAATATTGGCGTTCGTGAGACGTGCGATGAATTGAATTATGTATGTGTTTCTTTTTTTTGCGAAAATGTTATAGTTCCATGTTTTATGGAAAAATACCAGTTACTTCATCGCAACCGAGAATATCTACGAAATCTATGGGATTTAGAGGTTTGGAAAATGTATCCTGTGCAGGTTTCAGATTTTTCAGGTCAAGAGTTCATAGCCCATGGATCAAGCCAGAAAGCATTCGAACGTTTTGATCTTTACCACTTCAAAGTTGATATTGACTATTGTGCTTTTATCGATCGGGCTGATATCAAATTGTTTATTGTCTTTTCCACAGTACAAGCAATTTATGATACTATATTTGGGTGTGATTTAGGAACTTATTCGGGTTACCCTATAAAAGCACGAAACTGTTCGATATAGCATTGGACTAAGTGGGTGAATGTTATGCAAGATACCTTTTCTCGCACATTTAATATTAGCAGAAAATAACGATAGTGTCAAAGTCAGTGATTTTATCGATGCCTTAAATATTTTCTTTAGACCTTTTCATTATTGAACCTGATGAATTCCCGAAATAAAATCTTATAAATATTTTCTTTAGACCTTTTCATTATTGAACCGGATGAATTCCCGAATGCTTAAGTTCTTTGTATCCACTTTACTGACTTGAATAATATTTGTTAATGATTAAATGGCATACATTGACACGCGTCTCTTATTATACATTGAGTTGTCTCATGATCGCCATCACAACCTTTTGCACATATTTGTATGAATTTTAATAATAATCAAATAATCGCCTATCCTGCCTATCCCACTGGCTGGAGGGGAACACGA
Source organism: Chloromyia formosa (assembly GCA_964017055.1). Lineage (NCBI taxonomy): Eukaryota > Metazoa > Arthropoda > Insecta > Diptera > Stratiomyidae > Chloromyia > Chloromyia formosa. The sequence continues at coordinate 49,199,540 of OZ024818.1, forward strand.
AATAAAAAGTACACTGAAACTTAGACGAAGTTCCTGTCATCATTTAGGTTTTTTTTTATATTAATTAATTACTTAGGATCGCAATTATACAATTGCCTTGAATACATAAATGGTACAATTGCAATATTCATTAAGCACCCTCATTTTCTCTGTTAGCCTGATTTTAATGAATTCCTATTTAGGCCTACAGATAAAAATAAATATGATGGGCTAAAGAACCTCTTTCTCCCTCTCCCCCTCTCTCTCGCCTTGAATTTTTGAAAAACTTGGGGGTTTCTAATAAGAAAGGCGCCCGAAACCCATGGTCGGGAGGGCTAAGTCGCGCCGGGCCCACAACATCTGGGGCCCATACAGAGCCGTTAAACATCGATAGTCTCACTGACCTGAGGAGGAAGAGGATCTGTCCTGATTGGACGGTTCTCCTCGTTATTATCGTTTGTTGGCCTTAGTGCCACAGTTTGTAGTTTAGCTGATGCAGCCCCTGTCCCTGCACGGGACTTTGTGTTTCGAGTCTTAGGGAGTTTGGTGCGCAGGCACCACCACTAGTTTTTCTCATTTTTTTTGCTTGTTTAGTTACTATTGTTTCATCGTGGGTTTTAGAGTATTTTTGAATTTTGTATAACGGGCTGACGTGCGATAAATTCTTTTGTACACAATGGAGGGGGCTGATGACTTCCGTGTTTTCGCCCACCCCGCTACTCCCGACAGCTGAGCTGGTCTGCCAGCGCACGTCATGGGTGGTCAGCAGAGAGTGGTTCTTCGACAAGTAGTGTCTTTAGGCCTTCACGGCCGCACCAACCCTCGTCCTCCGAGTTCCATTGTTACACATTGTATGTTGTTGAAAACAACCTGCAACTCTTATCTTATTTCTATTTTTTTATGTAAATAAATATATTTTGTTTTTCTCTAATATTACAATACATACATGTGTAATTAGACGGCATGATTTCGTTAGTATAATGCGCTTATCTAGACACTGAATTTTCAAACGAAAATCTATTAATATCAACTAAGTAGAATTTATTGGAAATCTCTCTAACTACAGGACTATGTAAATATTTTAGTTAAGCATCTTTATCTATAAAGCAAGTTTTTTGCCGGGCGACAGCCATCGACGCCATGCAACTTACATGGCACTTAGCATGCCGTCGCCCTTCTCAGTCCAGAGTGGGACTACACTTATTCATACTTTTTTTTTTTGTTGAGAATAATTAACTCCCCGAAGGGAGCCCAAATCGTGTTGGTTCGCCGGTTTCGACCGCTGGTGCGAAGCGCGTCTCATCAGACGCCTCTGCTTCGCGCTTGCACCAGTGGGAGAGGCGTGACCGGGAACGACCATTGCATGGCGTCGATGGCTGTCGCCCGGCAAAAAACTTGTTTTATAGTTTAGCCACTAGCGCTAAGCCAGAACAGTTGGGTAGAATTCCATATCGGCAGGTAGCACGTTGTTATTTGCATTCGATAGAATTCGCTCCCATGTCGTGTTGGTCGGCCTATATAAGGCAAACCAACATCTGTCTTGGTCGTTCCCGGTCACGCCTCTCCCACTGGTGCGAGCGCGAAGCAGAGGCTTCTGATGAGACGCGCTTCGCACCAGCGGTCGAAACCGGCGAACCAACACGATTTGGGCTCCCTTCGGGGAGTTAATTATTCTCAACAAAAAAAAAAAAAAAAAAAGTATGAATAAGTGTAGTCCCACTCTGGACTGAGAAGGGCGACGGCATGCTAAGTGCCATGTAAGTTGCATGGCGTCGATGGCTGTCGCCCGGCAAAAAACTTGCTTTATAGTTTAGCCACTGGCGCTAAGCCAGTACAGTTGGGTAGAATTCCATATCGGCAGGTAGCACGTTGTTATTTGCATTCGATAGAATTCGCTCCCATGTCGTGTTGGTCGGCCTATATAAGGCAAACCAACATCTGACTTGGTCGTTCCCGGTCACGCCTCTCCCACTGGTGCGAGCGCGAAGCAGAGGCGTCTGATGAGACGCGCTTCGCACCAGCGGTCGAAACCGGCGAACCAACACGATTTGGGCTCCCTTCGGGGAGTTAATTATTCTCAACAAAAAAAAAAAAAAAAAAAAGCATCTTTATCTTTTCTTTTTTCTTTTTGTAATTCATAGAACACTTAGAAAAAGAAAAAAAGATTTAAATCTAAAACAAAAAAAAATGTATTTGTTGAATAGTCAAGAGGTGGAGCTAGAACATGAATTCTTTCTCTGTGGAACTTCTCTAGTAGAGCCATGAAGGGCTAATTTAATTCGTTTCTTCCCTCTCCCTCCTTTCTCTCTCGCTTGTAAATAAATTGCTTTGAGGGATTTCAAATTGGAATGGCGCCCGAAATCCCACGGTCGGAAGGGCTAGGTCGCGCAGGGCCCATAACAACTGGGGCCCATAAGGAGCCGTTTATCATCGGAAGGCTCGGATGACCTGAGAGGGAAAAGGATCTGTCCTGATTGGACAGTTTTCCCCGTTATTTATACATTTTTGGCCTTCGTGCCTTGTTAGTTTGGCTGGTGCAGCCCCATGTCCCTGCACGAGACTTTGCGGATGTTTTGAGTCTTTGGGAGTTTGGTGCAAAGGCACCACCAGTAGTTTTTTTCTCTTTATCGTTAGTTGTTATTACGGGATGTTAGTTTTTTTCGAGTTTTTCTTTTTGAGTTTTTTGTATTTTCTCTCGGGCAGACGTGCGATTTCTTTTTGTACGCTGATGGAGGAAGCCGATGGCTGCCGTGCTGAACCACCCCGCCACTCCCGACAGCTGAGCTGGTCTGCCAGCGCACGTCACGGGTGGTCATCGGAGAGGGTCTTTCGTCACCCTTTGTGGTGATTGGTCTTCACGACCAATCCTCACCCTCGTCCTCCGGTCTCCATCGCTACACGCCTATTGCTAATTGATAATTGTTACTTTCCTGAAGTTGGCTGTTTTTGTTTATCATATGTCTTGGTTGAATAAAGAGACTCTTGCTATTTTGCGTTTCATAAGAACGAGGTGTTTTTGTATCGCGCATTTAATTGGGAACTACTCCGTCCATCTTAGGGGTAACGGAGTCTAAGTTAGATTATTGTGGGCCCCAACACTATATACTGACCTGCGTGTCAGAAAATAAATAGATATTTAAATAAATAGATATATATATTGTGAATGTATATTCGATGTGTCATTGTAACCATGTAATTGTCAACTTCGACTTAACTACTCACTTCTCAATAAAACGTCATTCGAGTAACACATGTGAAATCTGCGTTTTTATAGTATTACTGAGGACACACCAGTTTTATGACTTTTAGGAAAAATACCAATACTTTGACCTGCGTGTCAAAACTAGTATAAATAGTAAGGAAATAGTGTGTAGTTTTCAGTTTTTTCTTGTACAATAAACGAGATCATACGACCTCAGTCTAAACGAGGAACTCGCGTATTTATTTGCATTGCAAGGATCTTAAGTCATCACAGGTAAAAAGATAATGGTTTAAGATTCCTGTGTAAAATTGATGTGCATGTGCGAGGACCCTAGATCGTAAATTTTAAGGAATAGAATACGATAAAATTAAAGTAAATAGAAAATAGATTCAGAATACATAAGATTGTTGTATAGTTTTAATTATATGTACAATAGATATGAATTAAACGGACTGTAGTCAGTGTCCGTTTTGAGTTTAATATAACCAGCCGTGTTTTTTTTATTGGTAAAATCATCTATCCCCCTTTCAGCATTAAACAAATACCTTTGTGTATGCATGGAATTTTCCGCTATTACATCCCACCCTCCAATGGCTGCAAAATCAAATATTTGGCACTTACCTGGCTGTAGACATGGGAGAGCATAATTACCGCTACCTGAATTCAGTCGCCCTTCATTGCTTTTGGCTGATCTCGAATAAGAAATCGTCTCACTAAATCACAAACTTATTACACTCCACAATAACATCTCTTCAAAGTAAATCACAAGGTAATAACGAATTAAAATAACTTTTAGAAAAATTTAATTTGAACTAAACACTGAATTAAGCACATTAATTTTAACACTCAACTAAACACTGAATTAAGCACATTAATTTTAACACTCAACTATTTCATATCAAAACGATTTGCTTCCTGGATATGTTTATCGAGTTAGCACAAGTCATTCATACAATGTTCATTTTTTTCTTTGAATTTTAGTCAGTCTTGGAACGATGCTGAATACACAAGAATATTTTTAATTCAAACCGCCATTATCTACTCGAATTCGAAGAAAAATTGTTAGTTTAAACCAAACTGCCGCACTTTTCTCCTATAACCGCCATGAACCACTCTCGACGCCCACGCAACTCTAAATGAAAAATATTCAACTGATTTCCAGGCAAGTATCCTTAATCGGTATGTGTTCTGAAAGGATATACTCAAGTGGCTATCCCTGGCTCTTTATTGTCATGGTATATTTTATGATGTTGCACCGCGCCACATCCTGTGCTATAGATAAGCCATCCATGTGTATGTGCCTAAGTACCCAGGGTTTTTCTTTCAAATCAGTTACAACAGAGGAATTTTTTGTTCAGATTTTGACAATGCCATGTGCACACTGCGCTGCCCTGCCTACGCCCAAGATGCGGCCGGCCTAGTGCATGTCAACGCTTTCGATAGGAGAACGCTCGAAAACCACCTTGGCACGAGACAACAATAAGAAGAAGATTATGACGTGACTCTCGTTGTTTGTAAAAAGTATCGGTTTGCTAGTGCGCAATAAAGTTGTTAATTGATTATTATTAATCGGGCATTTTACTTTGATCGGTACTCCCGAACTGAAGTGAAGTTCCCCCTCATATAGATAATTTAGCTAACCATCAAAATGTGCGTATACGGTCCACTGCCCCGACTAAAGAGGAAATAGTCACTGCAATTATTGCACTAAAACGAGGAAAGGCCGCCGGACTTGACGGCATCCCTGCCGAACTTTATCAAGCAGCGCCAAGCGTAACTGCCGATTTGCTGCACCCACTTGTTGATAAAGCGTGGAATACAGAGACCTTTCCCACTAAGTGGAAGGAAGGTTTGATCATCAAACTTCCAAAGAAGGGTAGCCTCACAGACTGTAATAATTGGAGACGCATTTGTGTGCTTCCTGCCGTTGCCAAGATAATAGCTAAAATCGTCCTGGAAAGACTAAAGGCCCACTTAGAAAGCACAATTGATGAAGAGCAGGCTGGCTTTCGATCCGGATTCTCCTGTGTCGATCACATTAACACCTTGCGAATCATCATCGAGCAATGCGCTGAATACGATTCTCCGCTTCACTTGCTTTTCATCGATTTCGAAAAGGCTTTCGATAGTGTGAACCGGGATTCTATATGGGCGGCCTTGCGCAGGAGAGGCATCCCTGAGACGCTTGTGGCTATTATTAAGGCAACCTGTGACGGCGCGAAATGTCGCGTTCTGCATAAAGGTAAGGTGTCAGGGACTTTGAGATTCGCAGTGGAGTTCGGCAGGGGTGCATCCTCTCACCGATCCTATTCCTCATTGTGATCGGCGATGTGTTGCATGCAGCATCCGGACTCGACAGAGGAATTCAATGGACTTTGACATCTTATCTACAACATCTTGACTACGCTGACGACATATGCCTACTCTCCCACAAAATCATGGATCTGTCCGCAATGGCGTTAGATCTCGAGAGGGAGGCAAGCAAGGTTGGGCTAAAGATTAATACCAACAAGACCAAGGTTCTTAGCCCGCCGTTGCGAAGAAGAAATCCGACACCTATTGCCATCAATATTAATGGACAGCCTGTGGAGAAGGTGGACAACCTCGTCTACCTGGGTAGCACTGTTGCCGAAAATGGTGGTACGGAGCAGGACATCGCTCGTCGTATCAACCAGGCTAAACGCGCATACGGCATGCTGTCCAAAATCTGGCAGGGCAGTTATCTCAGCATCAAGACCAAGCTCGGCCTGTTTCGCTCCCTGGTACTATCAGTGCTTTTGTATGGGAGCAGTACATGGAAAGTTTCCGTAGGAGTTACCAGAAAGCTGCAAGTTTTCGTCAACTCATGTCTTCGTCGAATTTAAAGAATTTTCTGGCCCGAAACAATATCAAATGAAGAGCTAAGTCGGCGTACGGGTCAGATGCCAATCGACGAATTGATACGCAGTGGATAGGTCACACATTGCGGAAGAGTGATAACTGCATTGCTTTGCATGCCATGAAATGGAACCCCATTTCCAACCAAGGCCGACCAAGAGGGGGTCCTCGAATCACATGGCGTCGATCTGTGGCAAAGGAGTGTCAGGTACTGGGTAAGTCTTTTGGGGAGTTGCGCCCCATTGCCCAGAACAGAGTACGATAGCGCGCAGGAGTGATCGACGCGCTATGCCCCGCTAAGGGTTAAGGCAAAGTAGTACTCCCGAACTCAAGCGACAAGTTCTATTCTAAATTGGTGAACCCGTATTTTAAATTATCTCTACCGAAGACAAGTTCCTGAATGCGCAAGACAATCCGCGGAAATTTTTTTTTTAATATGCCTGTAAACGTTTTTGTCGGTAATATATGTACATACGTATGTATGCATGTATGTATGTATGTATGTATAATGGTAAGATTTAAATAAGAATTTGAATATCTTATTTAATATTTACTATAGCTTACTTAGCCATATTAGCCCTGTTCGATTCACTCGATCTCGGCCCAACACCGAAAAGAACGGTCCGGATCTCAAATGTCAGTTCGCGCCTCCGAAGTCTTACAGTTGGCAAGTTGGAAACAATTTGACGGTGTTGTGTGCCGTTTGGTTGGCCGTGCCTGGCGACCTTCACTTGCACTTCGTGAAAACCGTGCCATCAGCTTGACAAAATGCAGTGTCGCAACATGATGACGAGATCCCATACGAGACCAGTTCATAGACCGGTCTACCGATTTGTATGAAAGCGTTTTTTGATCTGGTGAATCGAACGTGACTATTATTATTATACATACTATACAGTGGGTTGCCATATTATTAGGGACAGTACACAAAATAATGTATCTTTCGATTAAAAATCTTTTTTTGAGTAAAACAATTAGCTTTCATAAGCTTATTTGATTTAATTTTGCTGCTGGTACTATTACTAATATATTTGACAAGTTGTTTCCAAATTTTAACGCTGGAAATCTGTATTTTCTATTAAATGAGTAAGGTAAGTGTTCATTTGGTTGTCGTTTGTTGACAAGTGCTGTGCAGTGACTTCGCCTAAAATGGCTTTAAATAATTTTTTCGCATTTTTTTCTTTTCTGCAATAGTTAAAACGTGAGTAATATCTCGTATTGAATAACTTTTTTTCAACCTTGATGAGAGAATTTCACTTTTTGTGAGCTGGTTTTCATGGTAACCTCAAAACCGTTACTTTCTAGTATGGGTAAGACTTCAGACACGTCTCCACGCAAATGTCGAGAGATTCAGACATCAATATTGCACTTAACACGTTCTCACCGGCAGATAGCAGCCATAACGGGTGTTTCGAAACCGGTTGTCAACAAAACTAAAAAAACCGATCAAAACAAGCTCTTGGAGGCGAACCGTGCAGGAAAATGTGACAGGAAAAAAGTCACCACTCCCCGTACTGATAGAAAAATCAGAGATGTCTGCATTGAGAATCGTAAAGAAAGTGTGGCTCGTTTAACGACATTCATAAACGATGAGAGAATTGGAGTTTCGAAGAGAACAGTCCAAAGGCGGTTGACTGAAGCAAGTCTGGTCGGTCGTCATCCTATGAAAAAACCGCAGCTCACCGACGCCATAAAGAAAAAGCAACTGCAATGGGTCAAACAGCACTGGCATATGAATGTTGCAGACCGGAGTCGTGTAAAGACTTCTTTTTAATAGCCGTCAATGGTTTATTTCCCAGTTCTATCCACACTGCCTTATAGAGATGGTTAAACTCCCAGTTAGAGTTATGGTGTGGTCTGTTACCTCGGCCAAGGATATGGGGCGCCTTTCCATCGTGGAGGGAACCATGAGGTGTAATGAGCGCTCGTGAAATGGTACCGGTCGCGGTACACACAGTTGCAAGTGTACCTGGCGGAAATACTCGCGACACACTTGCAACTGAGGGTACCAGCGCGACCCGATCAATTTTCGGCAGCCATAAGACACTCCGCTCACCGCTCACTCAGCGCTGCTGTTTTACGAACGCAGCCATATACCTACCGCGAAGCCATGTTGGATTTCGAACTCAGCTGTGACACTTCGATTCTCGAAATTCCAATAGGAATTCCGGGAATGGACCTGTCATGTGTGAGTTCGTTGTCTAACGTGGTGGAGCTGGTGGGTAGTAGAAGCGTTGCATCCTCATCGAAAAATAAACTTCGACGCAACGTACCAGGTAGGTGTCTTGTGGCTTAACCAGCGTAACCGGTCCTAATGGGCTTAATTTTAGTTCAGCGTATCAATTCCAATTCGGCCGACAGTAACACCGCCCGCAAAAAAGTGAGTGACCGTGACATAACCTCCACGGCGGACGGTGTGACTGCCGGCCGGAGACTGAGAGCTCACACAAGGACAAAAGCAGCCCATCCTCATCGGCAGGGGAGAGGCGGAAAGCGGGAATTGCAAAAGGAAAACAAATAAAGAACAATCCGGACAATCAGCAGCTCAACTTTGGCCAGGAGAGTCATCACCTGCGAGCCGCCGCACGCAAATTGGGCGTCGCCGCATGCAACTAGGTGGTCGCCACATACAAAGGTTTCATGGAAGCACGGCTAGCGGGCCGCAGATAAAGAAAGCAACAGGTATCGTAAAAAAAAAAAATCAAAAAATAAAAATAAAAGAGAGACCACGAAGTTTGATAGGCCTGGAACCTATATGGTAGAATAGATAACAATACAAATCAGATAGTGAGCAACTTCCTCCTTTTTTTGGTTCTGGTGTGAGATGTCACTTGAAACGGTCGGACACCTGTCGTTTATAATTACATGAATATTAATAAGTAGATGCAATTATGGGAGATGCCATCGTGCGAAATGATATGAGCGTGCGCGCGTGTAACGGAATAATACTCGTAATCCATAAGAAACAAACAAATCTGACGATAGATGCAGAGCATTAGCAAATGATTAGCTACGTAAATTAAGTGATATACACACATGCAGATTACTGTATAGAGCAGTCGATTTTTTTTTTACTACATTCTATCTGGGATGCTAGTATTTTCGGTATGAGTAAGCAAACTGCATGATAAATTCCAAGTACATAATAAAAGAGATAACTACAATGAAATGAGTACATAGGAACCGCGATGTAAACAAGTTTCGTGTAAGCCTCTTTGATAGGTCATAGTACTATGAAAGAAATTGGAAAAAAAAGGAATGGAAAATGCATAAAACTTATAAGATTTTTACGTGAGATCGATAGTCTAGCCGTAATTACGTGAACTTGATCCTTTTTCTTTTATTTTTACAATCCTGTCGCCTGCATTTTTTTGTGTGGCCGAAGGTATATTGCTAAAACGAGTAGCTCAATAAGAATATAAGCCATTGTTGCAGTGACTTGATGTATCAGAATACAAAGTATTGTAAGACTAAATTTAAGAGTTAGGTAGAGTCATATGTATGAACATTGGAAACTATACCTAATACGATTATAATGAATTTTGGAAAAGAAACAAATGAAAATAATAACAATCATGAGTAGCAGATAAATGAATTAGTTTTGCTTCCTGTTCCCCTGAGGGCCCTCCACTCTTCCGCTCTCGTCGGGTAGTCCGTTCTTTCGTATTCGCTAAGAGGGTTGAGCAATCTTGCGCGGCTCAACCCAAGGTCGGGGAGGGAGCGCGGAGCCCCATCGCCATCAGGGGGCTCCCGTGCTAGGGGCAGGGATGTGGGGGTTTTTCGCGGCCAAATTTTTTTTTCATATATCCTTTGAGGGACTCCCGTCTTGTTCCGTCAAACGGGTAGACGCGTGATTCTTTTTTTTTGTAACGACTCGAGGCAGTTTGACCCATACCAACCCCGCCCACACTACCGATAGCTGAGCTAGTTATCGAGCACGCGTCACTGCGGTCAATTCTGAGGAGATTTTGGCACTTAGGTGTCACGGCAGGTCCGCACGACCAGCCTCGATCTTCGTCCTCGGTTGAGGGTAACCTCAACAATCACAAATCGTTACAGAGGCAGGATCAATACAAGCGTGCCCTGGAAACTCGATTGGTCCCAGAGCTCAAGGAATGGTTCTGTAATACAAAAAACTGCATTTTTATGTACGATTCGGCTCCGTGCCATAAAGCAAGAAGTGTCGACAACATCGAGCAGCTGACTGCAGGAAACCCAAGCGTGAACGAGGTTCTTGTGTTACGTGCGGAGAGAAAAGTCACCAGGTGAAGGACTGTCCTAAAAAGTCAACAGCGTCCAGTTCAGGAGGTAACTCTGTAAATTTAGTTGACCCATATATTTTGCCCGTTGAATGCGAATTAGTTGATTCTGCCGGTAGTAAGTGTAAATACTCTCTTAATGCTCATAGACTCGGGATCGCCTATAAATCTTATTAAAAGACAATATGTTTTCCAAATTATGTTATGAATAATATTACGTTTTCTGGCATAAATGGCACAAAACTTGAAATAATGGGAATTTTCAAGGAAACTTTTAAAGTTGGTCAGGTAACAGTTCTTTCATCATTTTATGTTGTCAGTGACAAAGCGATTAGTTGCGCATGTTTGTTAGGACGAGATTTTTTGTCGCTTCCGGGCATAAATTTTAAAGTATTAGAGAACCGGTCAGTTAATTTGAACGATGAAAAATTGGAAAAGGAACGCTTGAATTCCTACGTTACGAAAGAAGAATTGAGCACTGCTATTGAGCAGGTTATGGCAAACCCAATTGATTCGGACAATTATGAACAAAACATTATGAATATCAATTATGTGGAAGACAAAAGTCCTGAAGTACAAGTTGGGGACAGAGTTCCGTTACAAATTAGAAGGGAAGTTCAAAACTTATTCAATGATTATGTGTCGAAGAGTGAATTAGGAAAACCAGTGACGGAGTGGGAAATGTCTATTCGGCTACGACATGAACAGCCAATAACTTCGCCTCCCTGAAGGTTAGCGTATTCCGACAAAGAAAAATTACGAATTATGCTCGACAATTTGAAAAGTGAAGGGATTATTAGAGAAAGTACTTCGCCTTATGCTAGTCCAATAGTTTTGGTGAGGAAAAAGACGGGTGACATTAGACTTTGTGTAGACTATCGTCGACTTAATAAAATAACCATTAAGGATAACTTCCCTACACCATTAATCGAAGACCATTTAGATAGAATTAGGGGCAAAAGATATTTTAGTAGCATAGATTTACGAAATGGATTCCACCATATTAAGATGAATGAAAATTCGATTAAGTATACATCTTTTGTTACACCCTTCGGGCAGTTCGAGTATCTCCGTATGCCATTTGGTTTAGCGAACGCCCCCCGTGAGTTTCAACGTTATATATATAGCATTTTTGATCCTTTTAATACACAGGGTAAAATACTCTTATATTTAGATGACATATTGATAGCTAGCGAGACTCTTGAAGAATATTTAGACATTTTGAAAGAAGTTTTTGAGATTGCAGCTAGAAACCATTTGCAGTTTCGATTGGACAAGTGCAGGTTTCATTATGATGAAATCACTTATTTGGGGTATTTAATTGATAGTAGAGGAATTCGGCCTAGTCCTCATAATGTAGAATCTATATTGAATTATCCGGTACCGCGGTGCGCTAAAGACGTCCACAGATTTTTAGGTTTAGCTAGCTACTTCCGTAAGTTCATACCTAATTTTCCACGAGTGGCTAAACCACTTTATGATTTAATTAAGAAAGATTCAAATTTTCATTTTGGATCGAATGAATTAGAGATTTTTGATAAATTGAAGAGTTATTTATCTACGGGACCAATATTAGCAATATATTCTCCTGAATTAGAAACAGAGCTGCATTGCGAGTTCAAGTGGTTATGGTGCAATTCTTTTGCAAAGGCAAAAGGATGGTGTTTTGAAACCAGTATTCTATTTTAGTAAGCGTACAACGCCGACAGAAGCTAAATATCATAGTTTCGAATTGGAGTGTTTAGCTTGCGTTTATGCTATTAAAAGGTTTAATGTATATCTTTATGGAATCAAGTTTAAGATAGTAACAGATTGTGATAGTTTTCGTTTGACTCTAAGTAAACAAAGTATTAATCCACGAATTTCGCGTTGGGCAATGTTCTTACAGGGCTATGATTATGAAATTGTCCATAGACCTGGTAAGCAAATGGCTCATGTTGACGCATTAAGTCGGTATTATTTTATTTTTACGTTAGAAGCCAACTCACTAGATTTAACTTTGTCTATTGTGTAATGAACACCTTTACTTTTAAATCTTCGCGCGCACCCATCACTTGTCGTCAACTTCATGTTGGCTGAGTGATGAGTGACGCGCGTTGACAGCCTTCAAATGGGGAGTTGCAATTCACGCGTCAAGGGAACCGGCTGGGCTTGATTGGTGATCGCTACGGCGCGAAAAATAATCTAAAGAAAAAAACCATCCGATGCGTTGAAGAAAGGACATTGTTCGCACCTCTCCGACGCAGTGGCCGGATTGAGAAGTTTAATGGAATTGCATCGCGAGATATCGATCGTGACGGTTTTTCGTTTGCCGAGTGACGTATAACCCGCCCGTGAGTTTTTGGTGTATCGATCAAAAGAAGGAAAAGTACTACATCGCCCGCAACTCAAAGGAACGACCTCGAAAAGAATCCGCCACCAACTATTCCCCAGCCAGTGTTGCGAGAAAAAAATAATTCTGTGTCGAAGGCAATGCATATAAAGTGTGCCGGCTTGTCGGCTTCTGAGGGGCTACATACCACACACTAACGTGTTTGTGTCAACAGGCGACAACAGAGCAACGGAGATGGACACTGAAGACCTCAATTGAGCTGTGAGCGGTTATGGATTGAATGCACCTTTGGTGTCCGCTAAATTGTGAATTGCGCCAACTTTTGTGGCGACGCATTCATGCGCCTCTTTAATTGTGCGTACTACTGGCGAGGTAGTGGAGGTTTGATTTTGGTAGCGAACTTTATGTCAGCTGGGCCACGTAATGGACTGTGTGGCCGACCGAAATTAGTGTTACCGCCTCCCTTCAGGAGAACCAAATTTGGCAGTTTCAGTGAAACTTTATTTGTTTTACATTAGCGTATTTTTTTTATTATAAGTTTATTTTGTTTGATTTGCCTTACTTAAATTTGCCTAAGTTGCAGCGGCTCCTGTGTTTCTGCGGTGGCCATCCAGGATCTCGGGTAAGTGGTTTGCGTACTTTCTTGTAATGTAACTTTTGTTCAACAGTTTATCTTTCATTTTTATATTATAATATTTTTTATTTATATTCATAATTAGTTTTCCTTTCTTTGCAAAATTTAGTTAAATTCCTTCCGATTATTTTATTAGTTCTCAAATAGATTTTGGTTATTGTAATTGCTTTTCGTTCGTGGCATACCATCTTGGCTTTCCCTTTTATTTTTTTTTGAATAAACTGTAAAAATATGTATTGAATTTTTACATAACGGCTTTCCTTTACGGATCTTCCCCCATATCCCCTTTCAGGTTGGTGGTGAGATGAGGTGAAGGCCTCATCTCTTGTTCCGTCTTGGGAGGTCCCACATTTTTTGCGGCCATGGGACCTCATTGGTTGGGTTCATTTTATGCATTGGGTTAAGAGGCCAGGGGTCCAAACCATCTGGGCCCGGAGCGTGTAGCATGAGCCGGTCGACGGCCATTGCCTGCACTTTTTTTTCTTCTTCTAGTTTTTCTGGGTCAGTGGGACCCAGTTTTATCCTTTGTTGTTCGTCTACCCCCAAGGCACATGATACATGTTATCAATGTAATGGCTGGGGCAACGAGCGGGCAAAAACCCCGCCCACATCTCCCGAACTGAGCTGGAACAAGCATGTGCCGCCGCTCAGCTCGTTGAGGAGCATTCGCTTGTAGCGTCGCCGGACCTTCACGGTCTTCTCGGCAAACTTCCGGCTCCGTCCCCAAGAACACCATCTGGTGACCACCTTGCTCATTACAATTGCTCAAAACCGATCCACTGGCGAAACTCCTAGTAGGTTGTTATTTGGGGTGGACCAGCACGGTGACGTTAAGGATAACGTTAGGTTGATATTAGAATCTCAGTTGCCTGTTGATAGAGGCTTGGAGGACACAGAAAGATAGTGCAGTTAGTAATATTAAGAAATTACAAAACGAAAATAAACAGCGTTATGATAAAAAGAGGAAACAAGTTACGAAATACAAGGTGGGAGATTATGTTATGGTCACCAATGTTGATACGAGTTAACAAGAAGTTGATTTCTAAGTTTAGAGGTCCTTACGAAGTTAAGAAAGTTCTCGATTTAGATAGATATTTAATTTCGGACATAAAAGGTTTTCAAATTACGCAAAAACATTATGAAGCTGTGGTAGCACCGGATCAAATGAAACCTTATGTAGGATCACAGTGAAAAAAAAGGGACAGAATTTAGACGAATATTGATATTCGTAATGAAGTAAAGTCAATTTAAGAATTTATGAAATGAAAGATTATTTTGAATATAATGTTAAGTCCAAAACATTGTTATTATGCCGCAGTATTGTGCTATTATGTCCCAAGCTAACATTATCTACGTTATGTTACGATGGGAACCTTGTGAATATTATGTATTACGTTATGTGCCAATAATAGTGGTCGACTTTATGATTATATTTTGTTATGTCGGTCTTGAGATTATGGTTTTTGATTTCGACTTTATGGTACTATTATGTTAACTTTATGCTACAGAAACGTTATTATGAAAATTATTACGCTGATGTTGAGTATTCATTATTGTTGTTGGAGATCATCGTCATTATGTGAACTTATGCTATGTATGTCAATATTACGAAGAGCAAAATTATGAACTATTTCGGAGATCTTGTCATTAAGAATATTATGTTGTTTTATGAATCATTATGTAGTTATGTCTATTATGGGCTTATGCCTTATTATGTTGTATCGTGCCGTATTGTGTCCGAGAAAATTGATTATTATGGCCAAATATGTTATGAATTATGTTGAATTATGAATATTATGTAGTTACATTTGTGAATTTGTATTTATGAAATTATGTTATGATGATCGTGTATGTATGTATTGTATTCATACACATGAGAAGTTATTTTGTGAATGACCGGGACGGTCATTAGTCAGGAAGGCTGTTGAACTATTTATTTAATTAAAATATGATAAGATAGTTTTACAACAGGGACAAACATATAAGATAAGCAAACCTATGCGAAGACCTTTGGCATGATAATAAAGATGACGCACATGCGCAACGGTCGTATGTCATTAGATTAAGATATTTGTAAGTTGATGTGCATGCCCAAAGGTCGTAGGTCATTAGAATAAGATATTCATACATTAAGATAAGAATGTTAGGATTAAGAAATATTGTATAGCTTTAAGAATATATATATTGAATAAACGCGCTGACAGAGTCAGTGTCATTTAGTAACCGAACGAACGAACGTCTTTTAATTGTAAGATTTGTTTTCGCCTCTCCCCTCGTAGAATAAACATTTGGTGACCCCTAGATTTTTTGAAAACACGTATACGCGCATACAGTAAAAATTTGCGGAAATTCGAGAAACAGATTTTTTTTATGTTTGTAAAAGTTGCTTTTTTTTCGAGATAGTGCAATACAGTGAGTGCAGTGCTTTTTGAAAATTGTGCAGTGTAAGTGCTAGTTTTTCACACTATAGGCGTTGAAATACAAAAAAGCAAGTGAGTAATATTTTATAATTTCTAAAAGAAGAGCTTCTTGATCTTACTAAAATGTCGAAGGATATTTTGAAAAGACAAGAAGAAATCGGAACTTTCTTCCAAGACATGTCAAAGCTTGTTCAAGAAAGACAAGCTTTGATAGATGATCCTAAGGGCTTAAAATGTGAAGTAGAAAAAAGGTTTGATGAATTTAAATCAAACCACTACTCACTACTCCCTAAGATCGCACTAAGAGATTATGCCAAATACTTTGAAAGTAAGTATTTTGACCATATAAAATCTCTTAGTGAAATTCTTTGTATCAATTTAGCTAAAATGATAAAAGAAATGGAAGAAAGTTCCATAAATCCTGAATGTAGCGAATCTACTCAAGAAAGCAAAACTCCAGAAAAAGCAAACGAAATAAATGCCATTAGAGTACAGATGGAATCATTGTCGATCCATGATACTCCCAAGGCACATTTTAAAGCTAAAGGAGAGAGAAGCTCAGGAACAGCGAGCCAAGCCTCTTCTATTTATAGAAAATTTGTATATACATTGCAAGACATAAAAAGATGCCATGAGCGAATTAACTTAGGCATCGCAGACACTGATCGGCTTAATAAATTAGAAGATCGAGCGTCTGAATTAAGATTGAACTTCATCGATTATTACGATGAAGACGATCAATTGTGTCAAGAATTTGAGAACCTTATGGGGATCGGTTCTCAACTTCTTCAAGGCACAAAGAAAAAAGTGGATACGATTGTATCTGAGGAAATGAGTTCCTATACCATTCCTCAGATAAAAATACCCATATTTGATGGAGATTATTCCAAATGGGTATCATTCAAAGATATCTTTTATGAAGTATTTATTTCCAAAAATATTGGGAATACTCATAGAATGGTAGCTTTAAAGTCGTATTTAAGAGGGGAAGCATTAAGTTTAGTAGACCACTTAGGAATCAGTGGATCCAATTTTGCAGCAGCATGGAAGATTTTAGAAGAGAGGTACGAGGACAAAAGACTAATAACGTCCAAATACTTCAAAAAGATGATTGATGCACCGAAAATACAAAACCATTCTGCTAGTGAAATAAAAAACTTACATGATACAGTGTCTACAAGCTTGAAAGCAATAGAGGCATTAGAACTTAGTGATAAAGATTTTAAAAACGCGTTGATTCATTTTATTATCATACGAAAATTAGACACTCTGACAAAAACAAGATATGAAGAGTCTCTGGAAGATTCCACGGAAATACCAGAAATATCAACTCTTCTAAAGTTCCTACAACGACAATTTAAGTCGTTGGAAGGTCCTGAAAGCTCGTTTGTTAGAAATAACATGGCTTCAGGAGAACTCAAAAATTATCAGCAAGTTCAACAAAACTGCATTTTAAAATGTGCGCAAAAACATAATTTGATATTTTGTGACAAATTTAAGAAACAAAATATCCCAACGAGATACAAAATTGTGCAAGAAAATAAATTATGTGCAAAATGTTTTAAAACGGGCCACAATAGCAGATCTTGTAACGCAACAAATTGTTCGAAATGTAAGAAAATGCATCACACGCTATTGCATGATGATAACTTCTCAAAAAACAAAACTAATGTGTCTTTGAAGACTAATATCAAAGATAAAAAGCATGTACTAGTAGCAACAGCTATTGTACATGTTAAAAATAACAGAAGTGAAAATGTTAGTGCCAGAGCAGTACTAGACAATTGTTCTCAAGGCAATTTTATAACAAATTCACTTCGCAAAAAATTAGGGTTGAAATTAAATCATGTAGATAGTGTCGTTGAAGGCATATCTCGAAAGGTTTCGAAGATAAGTGGTCAGGTACAGCTGAAAATGAGTTCGCCTTTGAATAATTTCAATGCGACTATTGAAGCTGTAGTTTTAGAACAAATAACGCCAAATATGCCTGGGGAAAATATTGATATATCCTCTTTTCCAAATATAGCCCCCAAGTTTAACATCTCAAGTGGAATAGATATTTTACTTGGAGCTGAGATCATGGGTTCAATTCTCACAAACGATAAGAAAATTTATATTGAATCGAATTTATATATGGAAAACACAGTTTTTGGTTGGGCAGTTATTGGTCCTGCTCCAATTCCAGCAACGAAATTTTACTGTGGAATTGTAAGTTGCTCTCTTATGGAACTAGACAAAAAAGTTCAAAAGTTTTGGGATTGCGAAGAAGTAAACTTCAATCAAATTCTCACAAAAGATGAAGAGAAATGTGAGTTACATTTTATTGAAACTCATGAAATAAAAGAAGATGGTAGATTTGTTGTGAGACTTCCACTTAAAGTACCATCAGAGCATTTAGGGAATTCGAAGAATATTGCACTGAAACGGTTTTATAGTTTGGAGAATAAACTTAAGAAAAATCATGAGCTGCATTTGGAATATTTGACATTCTTGAAAGAATATATAAACTTGGGTCATATGGAAGAAACTGATGAGAATTCTCTTCCGAATAATGTATACTATATGCCTCATCATTGTGTATTGAGGCCAGATAGTTCAACTACTAAGTTAAGAGTGGTATTTGATGCGTCATGTAAGACGACAAGTGGACTTTCGTTGAATGATATCAGTCTTATCGGTCCAAAACTTCAGGATGATTTGTTTAACATTTTAGTTCGATTTAGAAAACACAAATATGTCATCACAGCGGATATTGAGAAGATGTATAGGCAAATTTGTGTTTCTGAAGACGATCAATATTTACAACTTATCATTTGGAGATGGAATCCAAATGAAGAGCTAAGAATATTCAAACTAAAAACAGTCACTTATGGTACTTCTTCTGCGCCATATTTAGCAGTAAAATGCATTCAACAAATAGCTCAATTGCATGAAATTGAATTTCCAACCGCTGCTAAAATAGTAGAAAACGATTTTTACATGGATGATTTAATGACTGGAGGTAACAATCTGGACGAGCTTAAAGAAACTCAAAATGAAATTACGGAATTGCTATCTAAACATGGGTTTATTCTTAGAAAATGGGTTTCAAATCATCCAGCACTTATCGATAATATTGCTATAAAAGATCGAGAAGTTCGATTAAACGTTGGTGATTCAGACGATAACTGCGTAAAAGCACTTGGCTTATATTAGTCACCGCAGAATGATGAATTATTTATAAAATCATCTTGGACAGGAATAAAATCCACCAAAATAACTAAAAAGGTAATATTATCAGATATAGCAAGACTGTTTGATCCTCTAGGTTTATTGAATCCGGTTGTAGTAACAGCTAAAATCATTTTACAGGATTTATGGAGAGTAAAGTTGGGTGGGGATGAGGAAGTCTCTGATGAGGTTAAAACTAAATGGTTGAAATATAGAACAGATTTAACTTCTTTGAGTAAGGTAAAAGTTGCACGGCATATTCTTTGTGAAAATGCATCACAATATGAGTTACATGGATTTTGTGATGCTTCAATGAAAGCATATGGAGCAGTAGTGTATTTGAAATCAATTAATGATAAAGATGAAGCAAAAATTACACTTATAAGTGCAAAATCCAAGGTAGCTCCAATAAAGACAATAACTATACCTCGATTAGAACTATGTGCAGCTAGACTTTTGACAGAACTAATGAAAAAAGTTGAAGAAAGTTTAGAATTACCTATTACGTTGAAAAGGTATTATTCTGATTCTGTTATTGTCTTAGCATGGATTAAATTAGACCCAGGAAAATTAAAAATTTATGAAGGTAATAGGGTAGCAACCATTCAAAGAGGGAGTGATGTTGAGTCATGGAATTATGTTAGAACAACGCAAAATCCAGGAGATTTGGTGTCGCGAGGGCTTTATCCGAGCCAAATAATAAATAATAATTTCTGGTTTGAAGGGCCGAATTTCCTGAAGAAAGCTGCAAATAAGAGTATAACAAGTTTTCAGCCAGTACTTTCACGTATTGAATTAGCAGAATGTAGTAAAGAGTCGCTGCAATGAGTAGAACTACTACGATCGTACCCAATATTAATCATAGAAATAATTTTATTTTAGCTTTCTTAGAAATGTGGTTGCGATCATCCTTAAATTTATCGATTTGAAGACAAAAAAGGTAATTTTAGAAGACTTAGATTATAGAAAAAAGGCTTTGGAGGTTATTATAAAAAACATTCAAACTAACCACTTTAAAACTGAATTGAAATGTCTTAAGAAAGAAAAACCAATTTCGAAATCTTCACATTTATCAACTCTATCACCATTTTTAGATGAAACAGGAATTATCAGAGTAGGAGGTAGGATTGAAAATGCTGTTCTTCCATTTGAAGCAAGACATCCAATATTGCTGCCTTACGAGAATATTGTGACAAAATTGATTATGAGTGATATCCACAAAGACCATTTACATGTAGGACCTAAAGGATTATTAGCTATAACGCGTCAAAAGTATTGGCCATTGCGTGGAAAACAATTGGCTAATAAAATAGTGCATTCGTGCTATAGATGTTTCAGAATTAACCCAAGACCGTTACATCAATTTATGGGTAATTTACCTTCAGATAGAGTGAGACAAACACGTCCTTTTGAAATTGTAGGAATTGATTTTTTAGGACCTATCACAATTCACCATAAATTGAGGGGGGCAAGGACCGATAAAGCTTATGTTTGTGTGTATGTATGTTTTGCTACTAAAGCAGCCCATTTAGAAGTAGTATCCAATTTGACATCAACAGCATTTATCGGTTCGCTAAAAAGATTTATTGGGGGGCAAAGACCTTTTCCATAGTCCTCCGCGTGGGCGCCCCCTGGTAACGGCAGTGTATCAATTCGCTGACGGCCAATGTCTTAGCGATAAGACAGTTTGGAAAAGGCAGATAGCTGTAGCCTGAATGGCTGACGAACACCTAAGCGTCTCAGGTCTAGTAGGATGGAATGACTTGCGTAGTTGGACCTGCTACATAGTTGTGTGGGCTCCAGCACGTTTATTAAACCATCTGAAGCAGCTATCTCCGAGGCCATCCCCTGAATGGGGTTAAGCGACGTGCTGACAACTCGTCCTTGTAAAAACTACTCCATGTCAAGAAACCTGGAACAAAAGCCTCGGATTGGACGGATCAACAACGACGACCACGCAAACGAATAAAGGATTATTCTTTCGGATCCTGGAATGTACGCTCCCTGAACAAACCGGGGGTCGAGAAGGCCCTCCTTCAACAGGTCGAAAAGTACAAACTGAGCATTACTGCAGTCCAGGAAACAAATTGGCTTGGCAGCGAGATTAATGACAAGAAATCGCACACAATTTTTACAAGTGGCAAACCATCGGGCCGCAAGGAGTTTGGAGTAGCATTTATAGTGGACAATCACCTCAAACCGCATATTACTGACTTCAAACCCATAAATGAACGGCTGTGTGCGATTCGCATCAAGACTCGATTCTTCAATCTCTGGCTCATCAATGTGCATGCCCCCACTGAAGTTAAAGAAGACGCAGTAAAAGACGAGTTCTACGCCCGCCTTGAAACTCTCTTCGACTCACTTCCAACAAACGACGTCAAATTGCTGCTGGGAGACTTTAACGCGAAAGTCGGGAATGAAAGTTGGCATCGGGGGACCACTGGAGCCCACAGCCTCCATGAAGAATGTAACGATAACGGCCAGCGACTTATCGACTTCGCCTGCAGCAGGAATCTAGTCGTAAGCTCTACGTGTTTCCCGCATCGACGCATTCACAAGCAGACCTGGAAGTCTCCAGACGCACATACCGTCAACCAAATTGACCACGTCCTCATTTGCAGGAGATGGGCGTCTAGTGTCATGGATGTCCGCTCCTATCGAGGAGCAAACTGCGACTCAGATCATCACTTGGTGAAGACGACCTACAGATGTAGAATTTCCTCAGTGCACCAGTCAAGAATCAGCCCTCCCAAAATCTTTGCGGTTGATAAGCTCTTAAGTGATGCTACAGCGGTGGCGTATACTACCGCCCTTGAGGAAAAACTACCACCTATGTTACACAACATCAGCAACACAGGCGTCCATGGGTTCTGGGATGAACTCAAGGGTACCATCAAGGATGTCGCAGAGAAGGTCGTGGGATATAAAGCCCGGCGAGCGAGAAATGACTGGTTCGACGAAGAATGCAAAAATTCACTTGACGCGAAAAACGAGGCCTACAGACAATGGATTCAACGAGGAACCAGAGCCAGAAGAGAAAAATATGACGAGCTACGGCGAATATCGAATAGAATAATTAGACGTAAGAAACGTAAATACTTTGACGAGCAGTTGCTGAACATAAACGAAAACGTAGCTAATAGGAACACCAGACAAGCGTACAAACTAGTAAATACAATTAAGAACGGCTACCAACCCAGGACTAGCCTTTGTAAGGACAAGGATGGAAACATCATCAGCGACACCGATGGTATTAACAAACGATGGGCCTCTTATTTTGAAGAGCTTCTAAACCGACCATCTAACATCCCCACACAGGAAGCTCTCGACGATATTGTTGATCTAGGCCCACCCATTCAACCCCCGACAGTAGAGGAAGTTGGTCTCGCGTTGCGGTCACTAAAACGAAATAAAGCGCCGGGCGCTGACGAGATTCCAGCTGAACTGCTAAGATTCGGTGGAACGAGTCTAGTTGATGCCATACATCAATTACTCCTGCGAGTATGGGAGAACGAGGAGATCCCAGACGATTGGCGCAGAAGCATCATCTGTCCAATTCATAAAAAGGGAGATAAACTGCGGTGTGAGAATTACAGGGGCATCTCACTAGTTTGTACGTCCTATAAAATTTTGACGAAAATTCTGGAAAATAGAATAAAACCGTACGCAGAACGAGTCATTGGCGAATATCAAAGCGGTTTCAGACCTGGTCGCTCCACAACCGATCAGCTCTTCTCAGTCAAACTGATACTCCAGAGGTGCTGGGAATACAACGTAAACGTATACCAAATCTTTGTCGACTTCAAGCAGGCATACGACAGTATCGATCGTGGAGTACTGTACAACATCATGCTGCAATTTGGTATACCAGCAAAATTAGTGCGACTGACAAAGATGACGATGACCAACTCCGTCTCACAAGTCAGGATCCAGAATAGACTTATTGATCTATTTGAAACACGCACTGGTTTGAAACAGGGCGATGGACTGGCACCGACGCTCTTCAACCTAGCACTGGAATACGTTATTCGGGCCATGAATATGGACAACAGCAAGACGCTACTCATCAAGTCGACACAATTAGCAGCGTACGCCGACGACATCAACATCATGTCCCGAAGATTGGCTGACGCAAAAGAACTTCTGCATACGCTCGATACCGCTGCAAAGGAAGTTGGATTACGTATTAACGAGGGTAAAACTAAAATAATGATGCAATCGGTGACAAGGACACCTGCACAACCGAGCATCAATGTGGGGGACCTCAACATCGAGTTCGTGAACAACTTCATTTACCTGGGTTGCAACCTGTCAAGGGACGCCAACGAAACTGACGAAATCAAGCGACGGATACAGTTAGCTAATAAGACTTTTTTCTCGGTTCTCCCCATAATGAAATCGAAGCATGTGCACAGAAACACGAAGCTCCGCGTGTACAAAACCATTATACGACCAGTGCTATGCTATGGCTGCGAAGCATGGACCCTAACTCAAGCCTCCGAAAACATGCTAGACATTTTCGAACGTAAGGTTCTACGGCGAATTTTCGGGGCTGTTTGCGATCGAGATGGATGGCGCATCCGGTACAACCATGAGTTGTATGAAATGTACGATGAGCTGCAAGTCTCGAAAATCGTCAAACTACAACGACTTCAATGGGCAGGGCATGTACAAAGAATGGACGATGATCGCATGCCTAAGAGAGTAATGAATGCAGAACGAGTCGACGGAGCGAGACTGCGAGGACGACCGAGATCTCGTTGGGAGAGCTCAGTAGGTGTGGACGCCGCGCAGATGTTGGGCTCCCAAAATTGGAGGACGCGGTCACGTGACCGAGATAATTGGAGGACAATGATCCAGGCGGCCAAGGCCCGACGTCGGGCTGTCGCGCCACGATGATGATGATGAAAAAGATTTATTAGTCGTAGAGGATGTCCTTCTAAAATCTATTCAGATAATGCTACTAATTTTATAGGTGCTAGGAATAGTTTGAATGAAGTATATCAGTTATTTAAGAAAAATCAGCACTTAAGGAATTTAGGTGAATTTTGTGCTCAAAAAGAAATTAGATGGATCACTATTCCAGCCAGATCTCCCCATATGGGAGGTCTTTGGGAGGCTTGTGTAAAGGCTATTAAGAAACACTTTAGGGCGATTGAGGAATATTCATTCACTTTCGAACAACTGTCAACGATTATGGCGGAAATAGAAGCTATTTTGAACTCTAGACCATTAGTTCCATTATCCGATGATCCTAATGATATGCAAGTTTTGACGCCTGCTCACTTCTTAATAGGAACGACATTACATGCAATGACGGACGAGGACACACTTTATAGGAACTATAGAGATGGTTGGAAGCAAGTTCAGCATTTTGTAAAAGAAATTTGGGACAGATGGTCCAAAGAATATTTACATGAACTTCAAAAACGATTTAAATGGAGATCTGCCAAAGAGAATATTCAAATCGGAACTTTAGTTTTACTAAAAGAAGACAATGTTCCTCCTTTGAATTGGAAGAGGGGCAGAGTTGTTGGTACGAAAAATGGACAAGACGGACTAGTACGGATAGTTAATATTAAGACAGCTTTTGGAGAAACGCCAAGAGCAATTCAAACAATATGTCCATTTCCTTCAGAATTGGGTTCTAAAATAACTGGAAAAGAAGAAAATAATAAACAAAATATTTCACAAGAAGATATTAAAAACTGCGAAACTTATGAAAAATTTATATCTAAAGATAATAAAAACAATAAAAATGAAAAAATTGAAGAAAATACGAGTACAGCTAATATGCAAAATGTAAGCACAAGCAAATATGTTAATGAAACTGTATCTAAGAAAGAAACTAAAAATAATGATGTAAAGAAAAAGAAAATGAAAAGTAAAAATAGCTTATGTACTATATTAATGTATTTAATTTTGTTACCAAATGTTTTTGGCCAAGTAATTGTAAATCAATTTAAAGATAAACCTACCGTGGGATTCCCAAACGCTCGCGATTGAGTTTTGAGTTGTGATAAACGTGTCCGTATACGCAGAAATGTCATTGTATGCAAAAATGAAAGTATTTGTGTACTAAAGCATGAAATTTGAGTATGGTAACTCTTTACTCGTGGCCGGCAATAGGTTGTGAGTTTTGAGTTATGATAAATGACAGTTGTTTGTGTTTACATCTGCGAGGAACGATCCGTAAGTACCTTTGCATATTTAGTCTAATTTATCTATTTAAAAGTAACTTTTCAGATAATGTTACAGGTAAGAATAACGTTGTGGTAATGTAAGAGAAGTGTCGAATAGTGAAATAACTAATAAATTTCTGTTTGGTTTACAATTTAAAAAACCGCTTTCGTGCGTTAAAGAATTTCGGGAAATGTTTATCTTCGACGCGAGTGTAAATACTTAATCGTGTATTAAATTATAATACCCAATGTGTTTCGTAAACGCGATCTGTCAGTTCAGATTTGAGAACTGTCATAAAATGACATTTCATCTTGATATAACGAAAAGCAATTAGACATACGTTCACGAGTCCGCCGAAAAGCAATTGGACATACGTTCACGAGTCCGCCATTTAATTATCATGTGTACTAAACGCGTGTGATAAATTTTGGGAATCGCACGGCTGGAATATATTTTGAAGATAAGGGAATTGTTGGCTTAACAAGAACATCTTGGAATATTATTGTTCATATGAATATGGCTAATTATTTTAATATGAGTAGTGGTATCGACGATAGCGTAAGAGTTCTGAATGAGTTAGATAAACATCTGCAGCAAATTGGAGCAAGCGAGACGGCTTTAATGCAGCAAATTAACATTCGACACAAGGTTCTTCAATCTAACAACGAATTTATCATTGGAAACGAATTACGAAGGAAGCGATTCAAACGGGCACCACTTGAGTTCATCGGCAACGTAATGCATGCTGTTTTCGGCGTTATGGACGCTGAACATGCTAGGATTATCGAAGAGAAGGTGAAAATAAGTCGAGCTAGAGATGATTACGTGATCAATTTGCTGAAGAACATGACATCCATCCAAGACGCAACGGAGGGTATTATGAAGAAGCAGATGGAGACGATTATGCAAAACTTCGAAAGCATTAATAGTTCACTGAACACCCTGAGTCATGAGGTAAATATTTTACTCAACCAGGAAATGTTTCAGGCAACAGCTATAAATGCATTGGTTACCATAGAAGCTTTCGAGAAACTTCAAGATGAAATCAGGAATTGCATATTCAATAAGGAAAATATAATTCCGGATAGTATTCTGTCAGTTCACACTCTGAAGGATCATGTTACCACAATTCTACATAATCTACCAGAGAACATATGTACAGTTGCCTGATCGAGATCCGATGGAGCTAATGAAAATTGCAACAGTAGCTGTCCGGACAACTGAGGAATATCTATTGTTCAACATTAAAATTCCTCTCATCATGTCGGATAAATTCCAATCGCATCAAGTGTTTTCTTATCCTACACCACATAGCGGAACTTTCGTTAGTATCAAGACAACAAGCAGTTACATGTATATTAATCAGGAGAAAAATCGTTTTTATTCAACCGATCAACATAACTTCATGCGATCATACGAAACTATGGGTGTGTCCACAATTGCATCCCATTTTCAATGTTGGAGGAAAGTTTTCTTGCGAAGTTGCTATTCTTTTGCGCAAGGGTAACTTATCATCCTGTGAAGTTACCATCACACGGCAAGAACCATTTTGGGAACAACTTAACGCAGCGAATACTTGGTTGTTTTCCCTACCACACGAGCAAATTCTAGACGTAAACTGCGATCTGAACTCATCTACGATTGTACTGAATGGTCAAGGAACAATACATTTGCAGCCCAACTGTCGAATCGAGTCACCGGAAATTTCTTTGTGGGCGTTCGACGAAGTTTACGAGGATGTTAAGTTCATCAACCCGCAATATAATTTGTCGAGCAAACTCCCGGCCTTTAAAAAGATGGAATTGAAGTCGTCGATCAATCTGAAGATTGAGGATTTGCCAAAGCTTAGGGAAGATGCGAGCTATCCGTTCCAGTTTGATTTTAGCGAATTACTCGTCGAAGGTATTGAGGTAAAAGATACATTAATAGTCGTTACAATTTGTGTAGTTATATTTTTGCTAATGTTAATTATCATAAAACGAATATGTAATATGTCAAAAACCCCACAATTTATAGTTCCACAACTTTCTTGAAAATTTAAATTTTTCAATAAGGGGGAGGATGTTGAACTATTTATTTAATTAAAATATGATAAGATAGTTTTACAACAGGGACAAACATATAAGATAAGCAAACCTATGCGAAGACCTTTGGCATGATAATAAAGATGACGCACATGCGCAACGGTCGTATGTCATTAGATTAAGATATTTGTAAGTTGATGTGCATGCCCAAAGGTCGTAGGTCATTAGAATAAGATATTCATACATTAAGATAAGAATGTTAGGATTAAGAAATATTGTATAGCTTTAAGAATATATATATTGAATAAACGCGCTGACAGAGTCAGTGTCATTTAGTAACCGAACGAACGAACGTCTTTTAATTGTAAGATTTGTTTTCGCCTCTCCCCTCGTAGAATAAACAAAGGCCGAGCTGTAGGCATTTTAGAATTTCAAATTCAAATTTAAATTAATAACCGAAACTTGACACAATGGGTGGTATGCATAATAATGAGGATATACTCAAGAGTGAAGTCTATTGAGGACATTCCTGAGTCTGCTATGTTCGGTGAATCGAGTGAAAAATTTGTATGCATAAAACTACTTTCCGCTCCATAGTGAAAATTGAGTGGAATTCTGTCAACTCAGCTTTACTCCACTCGACTCACTTTATGCCAAAGAACTAGAAGATAATATGGAACGGGGGTTTTCACACAGAGCCCATACGTGTTTGAAACATAAGTGTAATCCCGTCACTCTCCCCCTCTTTGAGTTTGTAGAACGATTGTGTCAGTTTGGACACACACGTCATTGGACGATTGTGTCACTTTGGACAGAAACGTCATTCCAAAGCCATCTGATCAAAAGTTTTTGTCGTATCGTCAGTTTCGCGACTAAATACCAGTGCTCTCGCCTTGTGTTTAGCCGATTTGACATTAATTACTCGATTCCAAACGAATTTAAAAGTGATTGTGCCGATAATTAGCGCGTGTCATTGCCGTGAACTTTTATAAAACTAATAATGAAGTGCGTTGTACCGGGTCGCGAAAACACCACGTATTTACGTCCAAATTGCGTATCGTTTCACATGTAAGTATATATTTATGATTTGTGATGAAGTCTCCTTAAAATCAACTGGTAATTTTCACGGTGTTCATTTAAAATTTGCATTTTTTTACGAATTCGGTGCAGTGTAAGCAAACAAGAATCACCGACTTGACTTTTGTCATCCAAATGACTTTTGTCTTTTGTTGTGTGCCATTGGCGTAGTCTAAAATATTTTTTTTAGGGGGGGCTGGTAAATTTGATATTGAAATTAAATTTTTAATGTACATTATATATTTACAGTTTTCCGCAAGATAGTACCACAAGGTCGTTGTGGTTAAATAATTTTAATTGAAGGAGTTTGAAAATACGCATAAACAGTCGGTAAATGACGGTAAGTACTAATTCACTCACAATAAAATAAAAGTAATCATGTTTTTTTCTAATTTATTGTATATTCTAGGTTTCTACCATGCTAAAATCGAAAACACGTTCGAACTGAAAGTCCTCCGGCAAATTTTCGGAGCAGTTTACGACCGAGATGGCTGGCGCATCCAGTACAACCATGAGTTGTATGAACGCTACGATGAGCTGGAAGTTTCCAAAATCGTCAAACTACAACGTCTTCAATGGGCATTACGTGTACAACGAATGAACGATGTTCGCATGCCTAAACAAGTAATGAACGGACGGCGCGTCGACGGAGCGAGTCTGCCAGGAAGATCGAAAGCTCATTGGGAGAGCTCATTATGTGCTGACGCCGAGCAACTACTGGGCTTTTAAGATTGGAGGATGCGGTCACGTGACCGAGATAATTGGAGGACAACGATTTAGGCGGCCAGAGCCTGACGTCGGACTGTTGCGCCACGATGATGATGATATGCAAAATGCAGAATCATTGATAACATCGTTCATCAAATCAGCATCGGAGCAAATGGTAGTAGCATGTATGTGCATTTGTACTCATCATCATCGCGGCGCGACAGCCCGACGTCGGGCCTTATGCCTGGTTCACATTATTCCAGTCCAGTAATCCAGTCCAGCTATCCAGTCCAGTGCTGGACTGGATCATATCGTCTACATGATTCCAGTCCAGTAGTCTGGCGAGTGTGTTGTTGATTCGGTAACTATAGTAACAATGATTTCTGGGCGAGCTGGAATCAAAAAGTAGACCGACAATCCAGTCACTGGACTGGATTGCTGGATTGAATTGCTGTCCAGTGCCGGTTCACATTATTCCAGTAGCAGTCCAGCGCTGGACTGGATTACTGGACTGGATTGGTTACTGGAATAATGTGAACCGGGCATTAGATGCAGGTGGTGGTGCATTTGTACTAAATTCATGGAATTTTCATTGCAATAAAATGTCAGTCAATATCTTCAAAACATTTTGTATGTAAATCATTTGGGTTATATTATTATACGTTCACACTACACCTACATTATTTCATCTGTGCCAACTGAAATGAATCTGAAACTGTCAAATCCATACGATTTTCAATTCACAACACCCAGATTAAGCCGCAGGTGAAGCAATCTAGCTATAGTGTAGACGTAATATAAATTCTTCTCGTCAGGTGCTTTGGAAGCTCAGAATATGATCGAGTTAACTGAAGTTGTAAGTATTCAATTTTTCGCATTAGTCGTCAATCTACCCTTTTTATGACAGTGGGGACCGGACTAAATTTAATACTTAGTTTGAAAGGTCAATCCATATTAAATCAAGCCCAAAACTATCAATTTTGTATTGGTAAGAATACGGTATTTTGCACGACATAAAGTCGTCTCACCATGCGTCCATTTGGACGCGGACCAAAATGTAATCTGTCATGGACTTTTGTTAAAATCCATAAAAAAAATACTAGTCAATGTAGCCACGATGAAAATACTCCAAATATACAAGGGGGATTCACACTCCCTGTCGTATATGTTGTAAACTTCTGTCATCTCCATAGTAAAATGACAGAAGTTTACAACTTTACGACAAATACGACGTTTACGACGTGAGCATGAATCCCCCTACTATAAATATACCTTTGCCACAGGAATGATTTATGGTTGCTATCATCATCATCATTGTAGCGCGACAGTCCGACGTCGGGTCTTGGCCCCCTGCATTTCGGATAAATACATTTTACCGGAATTTTTTGTGACACTTGGTTTCATTTTGCACACCAACTTAGTATGCTACAGATTAGCTCGGTAACGCACCGGGCATTTTTTGCGGTCTTCTACTTTTCTATCCCCGCAACTGGACCAAATATTTTTTTATTCTCAAATTCTCTCCCGAGCTAAGCTACAGAACAGATGCATACCAAGTTGGTGTGCAGAATGGAACCAAGTGTCACAAAAAAATCCGATTAACACTGAAATAATTCGCATTTGCACATTGCAAGAACATTGAATACATAAAAGTAAAATTTTTGCCGATAATTTAATTCAAATTTACGCGCCAAATCAATGCCCTCAATACAGAAAAGTTGCCTACGCCTTTTAAGTAGCGTTTACACTTGCCAGTAGACCGTGCAAGTACGTACATTTTACAGGCACTGCAAGTGCCTTGCAAGTAACTTGCAAGCTGTCACTTGCACATGTGTAAACACCCGTGCCTGTGAACTGCCAGGCCAGTAAACCCGCACGGCGCCTTGCAAGTAGCTGGCCTCCCGGGCCAATTGATTTCCTACAGGCATTCCAGTAGAGACTTGCGATCATATGTTTGCTGTCATTGGTACGCCAACAAACGATGGAAGATCAATGTCGCCTGCAAATAGGATATCGCAATGGTAAATAAGTGATAATCCCCTAATAAAACATTTTGAATGAAGGTGTTTGCTTTGCTTTACAGATTAATTGACAGAACAAGTCGAGGAATTACATGCTCCCACCAAGGAAAAATCCCAGCCAACTTGCAAGTCGAATTATGTGTGTAAACACCTACTGGCACACGTCATGCAAGCAGCTACAGGCAAGGCACTTGTCGACAAGTCTACAGGCATGCCGGTGTACTGACAAATGTAAACGAGCCATTAGATCTTTGTTGGTGTGCAGCATCTTTCATAGTATGTGTGAAAATCACTGAAAATGTATTCAAAAATTTTGTCGAACAGCCGCCCTTTGCTTTATGCATACCACCCATTGTGAAGTTAGTTAGTAGCGGCCATTGCTGTGAAGTTAGTAGAGGAAGAAGATGACATTAGTGGATGATGCAAGAGCGTCATGTTATGCTAGAGTAGTCGGATCGGAGTCGAGTTGTGAAATAGTGATTGGGTGGTATGCATAAAGTGAGTCGAGTGGAGTAAAGCTGAGTTGACAGAATTTCACTCAATTTTCACTATGGAGCGGAGAGTAGTTTTATGCATACAACTTTTTCACTCGATTCACCGAACATAGCAGACTCAGGAATGTCCTCAATAGACTTCACTCTTGAGTATATCCTCATTATTATGCATACCACCCATTGTCTTTCCCTTGGAATGTGAAATTATGATTATGCCTCTCTTTGGATCGTGAATAAAGTTTTAAAGTTTATGAAGATATTGTCCAGTTGTTTTCAGTTGTATTTTGAACAGAAAAGACTCCAACATAATATTTAAAAAAAGTTATTGAAAGTATAATCCTGGAATGGATCAACTGATCAGTAATTCCGAAAATCACCACAAGTTGTTTTACGATGGCTATACAATCCTTGCAGGATTAAGCCAACCCGAACACATATACGCATCTCCTGTGCGGTTCAGGATACTGAATCAGGGTTTATGCACGTGTGTTCAAAGGAGAAGGAAAAAAAAGTCACCATCGCGATGGGCCACTGTCTGTAGCAGGCATTAAGGGGCCAACCACTATAAAGAGCGACAACCTCGGTGCAATACATCTGGCGAAAAATCCTGTACATCATGTCAGAACCAAACATATCGATGTCCGTCATCACTTTGTGAGAGAGAAATATGAGGAGTCATTGCTGTTCAACATATTCCAACAACCGAAATGGTAGCGGACGCAATGACGAAGCCGTTGCCAAAACCGAAACATGATTTCTGCGTGCGGTTAAAGGATTTTTTGTTAAGTTCAATTTGCTAACGTAACGTAAATTTCATTTTGATTGAATTTTGAGATTTCTTTTTGAAGTTGACATGCCTATTAAGGGGAAGTGCTGAATTTAGTAATAGTCATCATACTTAACGTATCGCCGCCTTACGGCAAAGCAATTAACCTTAACTGTCATAACATGTACTTTGTGTTCAGTTCAATAAACGTTTTTCACGAAACAACAAATATGAGGCAGTCTATGTTTGCAAATCCATCGCACTAAATCACTTCACTATCCCGTTCTTTTGTAACTCACTCACTGTAATCTCTTGCACTAAACTTTAAAATATTAAAACAAAAATTATTAACAGACACAACACCGCGATGGGGGCGACTTCCATATCTGAGGCGCCAAATTTTAATGATGGGGTTCAATCGAATTTGGTCTGAAATGGACGAATCTGAAGTCCTTTTCCGCGAATTCATAACCGTTTAGGAGATATTTACCTTTAAAGTTGGAACTTTTGTATGAGAAAATCCAGTGCTAGAATTGTATATAGAATAAATTTCCGCTTTAGATAGTTAAGAACCTACTATGATACATCATCATTTAATTTTTTACATTCTCTGGCCACTTGTATTTTACATTTAGCGTGAATAAGCCGCTGATAAAATTTGGCGCCTCAGATATGGAAGTCTTGCCGCGAATGTAGCAGCAACAGAAACTGACGAAGTCAAATCAGCAAACCCTTCGCAACAAACATACTCAATCCCGCACTCCGGTCCTGAGGTGGTTGGCTGTCAGCACAAACACGACTCCGTTTAACACTGTGCACTTTTAAGGTCATTTAGATTGCTTATATTTCCGATGTACTCCGCGTGTGTGGTATGCGTTATGCGAGAAATTGCAACACCCGCCGCGCGCCGCGCCAATGCGATTGTCACTCTGACCGGCAGCACACTTCGTAGCCCGCGCAGCACATGGTATTGTTGTTATAAAATATGATGACAATCGTTAAAACACCAATGTCAAGTGCGAGCTGCGCGGGCTTCCCTGCCTGAAACACAATGTGCGGCCAGCTTTGCATCCGAATTATACGTGCCTCCCGCCACTCGTCACCCTAGCGTCGGTACCAGGTGCTGGATTCACACGACGAACAAATCGGAAATAAGGGCACAAAGAATCACAATTTTATTTGGCATTAACAATCACTTATCTGAGATATGTGCACCACCGGTTTGCCTGCTCACGGAGCGTGTCACTTGCCGCCGGGAAGTAAACAAAACAATCCTAATGTCAATCAAAATGACAATATTATTGTGAATAGACTTAAGACCGTGCCATCATCTAGAGTGCCAGGCCGCAAGTTCAGCTGTTAGAGCCAACGAAGAAGAAGACTCAGAAAGTAGCATAGATATACATTGAACAGATAGGAAATAGGTACAAAGTGGGGGTAAATATTTAAATATCGAATTATTGTTGACATATTCGCGAATTTGTTCGAAAATAACCAGAAGTACGGAGTGGGGATAGTACTATTACCTTGTCTGGTGTTCCTATTAGCTATGTTTTCGTTAATATACCGCAACTGCTTGTCAAAGTATTTACGTTTCTAAGGCGCCTATTACACTATAAAAGTTCTTTTTCAAATATATTTGACGAACGATATTTCAAAAGAACTTTTATGAATGATATTAGCCGCTAAAGGTCGAAGGTGTGCAAGCATATTAGAAAAGTAGTTGAAACAAGCAACGTCCATGTCGCAAATCTTTTCTTTAAGAAGTGGTCGGAGATAACAGAATAGCGTAATTTTTTAGAAGGAATTGTTCTTCCGTTGTGCTTTCAAGCGGATTTTGAGTATGCCGCTCAACACACACTTGCGTCCAAAATTCAAATTTTATCCGGGCGAGTCCAAAAATTTCAATGTCAAATCCATATATCGACCGGGAAAATTTTTTGATTGGACGCGGGAAAAAATGGATTTTGAACGCAAGTGTGTGTCGGGCCTTAGGTGCCCTCTAATTATTAGCACTTTCTCCCTGGAAAAGAACAAATATGATATTGATCGATTCCATAATATCATTTGAAGCATTTGATACCTTTCGCAATTTCTAATACGTTGTCACAATTAATAAAACTGCATTAACGTCACCCATTTTTAAGATGTTTTCAACAATCAGAAAAATTACACACACACTATTGTTTTTGACGTTTATTTGAAAAATTCATGCAGCACTTAAAAACTCACTAGCTTTTGCTGAATTGCATCAGTGCGCACTGATATTTTCAGTGAGTTTTTTCGGTGCGCAAACTCACTCTTGCGGAATCGGGCCCCTGGTTTGGGTTTCTCATTGAATCCATTGTCTATAGGCCCCGCATTTTGCGTCAAGTGATTTTTCGCATTCTTCGTCGAACCAGTCATTTCGCGCTCGCCGGGCTTTA
The DNA here is from genome assembly GCA_964017055.1 of Chloromyia formosa. Lineage (NCBI taxonomy): Eukaryota > Metazoa > Arthropoda > Insecta > Diptera > Stratiomyidae > Chloromyia > Chloromyia formosa. Next base: position 49,234,155 of record OZ024818.1, read on the forward strand.
TATCCCACGACCGTCTCTGCGACATCGCTGATGGTACTCTTGAGTTCTTCCCAGAACCCATGGACGTTTGTGCTGCTGATGTTGTGTAGCAAAGGTGATAGTCTTTCCTCAAAAGCGGTAGTATGCGCCACCGCCGTAGCATCGCTCAGAAGCTTATCAACCGCAAAGATTTTGCGAGGACTCATTCTCGATTGGTGCACTGAGGAAATTCTACATCTGAAACTCGTCTTCACCAAGTGATGATCTGAGTTGCAGTTTGCTCCTCGATAGGAGCGGACATCCATCACACTAGACGCCCATCTCCTGCAAATGGGGACGTCATCAGTTTGGTTGACGGTATATGCGTCTGGAGATTTTCAGGTCTGTTTGTGAATGCGTCCATGTGGGAAACATGTAGAGCTTACGACTAGACTCCTACTGCAGGCGAAGCCGAAAGTCGCTGGCCGCTGTCGTTGCAGTGGTCACTCGGTGCCAACTTTCCTTTCTGACTTTCGCGTTAAAGTCTCAGTTTGTACTTTTCGACCTGTCGAAGGAGGGCCTTCTCGGCCCCCGGTTTGTTCAGGGAGCGTACGTTCCAGGATCCAAAAGAATAATCCTTTAAACGTGCCATACACACACCGATCGATCGGCCGATCCGTCGCCCGAAATCAATGTCGGCCGACGGATTGGCGTGTGTATGTGGAAATCACACCGATCGGGCGATCAATTTTGATCTGCCGATATTTTAGTGCGATTTTCGTGCGATCGATCGGTGACGATCGATTTGGTAGTGTATGTGATTATCGCAAGTGAATGTCAAATTACCAAATTATTAAATGATGAAATTTCAAGGATTCTAATGATTTAAATGGCACTGCAATTGAAATATCAAATATGTGGTATACGAAAATACCACACACATCCAAATAGTTAACAAAAATGAATCTAGGTTGGATTGGGAGTGAATCATAACCTATTTTTTGAATTGTCATTCGTTATCGCATCGCACGAAAATCGCTCAGTGTGTGTGCAGAGAAGATCGGCAGATATTTTGTGGCGATCCATCGGCCGATCGATCGGACGACGGATCGGATAATGTATGGCGGCTATTAGTCGTTTGCGTGGTCGTCGTTGTTGATCCAGGTTTCTTGACATGGAGTGGTTTTTATAAGGACGAGTTGTCAGCACATCGGTTAATCCTTCAGATGGTTTAATAAACGTACTGGAATTTACACAACTATGTTGCAGGTCCAAATACACAAATCATTCTATTCTACTAAACCTGAGACGCATAGATGTTGGTCAGCCATTCAGGCTACAGCTATCTGCTATCTTTTTTCAAACTCTTATCGCTAAGACTTGGCCGTCAGCGATTTGATACACTGCCGTTACCAGGGGGTGCCCACGAGAAGGACTACCTCCCCCATTCTATCATTGAACGGTGGAAATCGGGAGATTTGCTTTCTATTGAGTTTGACGTGGTTCGATGCTTGCTCGCGACCAAAATGCTTGTAGTGTACGTTGACATTTGCGTCCTAAATAAAAGCTTTGAACGTGCCATACACACACCGATCGATCGGCCGACCCGTCGCCCTATATCGATATCGGCCGATGGATCGGTCTGTGTATGCGCTTATCGTTGACGATTTTTTTAATGGCTCCATATAATTTTGATCAGCTGCTATTTTGTGGCGATCCATCGGCCGATCGATCGGGCGACGGATCGCATAATGTATTGCGGCTATTATTTGTGCGCTATCCAGGTCAGAATCGGCCCTCGATAAATTACTGGGTTAAGTGCTAACATACCTATATATAGGGCAGCATTGATGTTGCATTGCATGTTATTTCACATCTAACACCTGTGATATTTTACTTGCATTTTATGTCGACATTTATTTAACTTTTTGTAATCACAAAGTCTTTGTTTGGTGGTAATACCCAGTCGGACAAGAATCGACACTTGATCGATCCTGGATCGAAGACTGTCTACTAAGGAATCGATGACTTTATCGAGGACACATCGGAGACATTTGTATGGGCATGGCCGCTTTTGCGATACCGAAAATGAGGACAGGAATCGATCCGAAATCGATGACAGTAGTCGTTGGAGAATCGATGACTGGAGTCAACCTTAGAACATACAGTACATGGAATGAGCATATCCCGTTTATCACTGGCTCCAATATCTGGTGAATAAGTCGACAGTCAGCCTACTCAGTTGGCGTTTAATACTGACAAATGTTGACTGTTAGCTGACTGTCGACTTAGTACCCAGATTTTGGAGCCACTGTTTCTATGGAGACATACAGGACAAGCACATTCCATGGCTATATATTCAAAGGAGTCAACCTAGAATCGATACTGGGGTCGAATTGTGATCGATGACTGTAATCAACGTGGAATCGAATCCGGATCGATGACTGGAATCGATTCAGAACCGATGACTGCAGCCAACGAGGAATCGACACTGAGATCGATCGATCGATGACTATATAAATGGGTTGAATCTATTTAAGTCTGATAAATACAATTCGTCCAGAAACTAAAAGTGTCGTGAAATTTCTTTTTGTATTGATTTCACGGCACTTTTAATTTAACGGCGGATTGTATTTAGGGCTTACAGAAAAAAACAACATATTCCGTATTCCATATTTCATATATGACAACATGCGTCGCCAAATGCCAGATACTTTCAAATGAATTCAAATTTCAGGCTAACTCGATACATAATTGAAAACATTTGAATTTTTCCAGCTTCGGAGACAAACCGATGAATGGAACCGCAATGGGATCGAAGTCTTTTCGATTCCACTGGAATCGGAGACAAATGTCTTACTGGGTAGTTTTGTTAATTTTTAGGTAATTTGTTAATAAGTATTGCCATCAAAACAAAATATTCCTATTACTTAGGCTTCATTTGTATTTTTGTAGAATAAAGACCCCGATATAGCCCAAAATTCATATATTGGCCGAACAAAAATCTTCAGGTATTTAATACTCGCAAATCGAAAAAGGAGATACATACAAGCATCAAAACAAATCTTTTTTTTTTTTTTACAGGGATGGTGGGATCAGTGTGGCTAAGGCGCTTTCTTCATTGTGTCAGTGAAATCCAAAGCTGTTATCATAATTTCCCTGGGAGGGAAAAGGGATAGGGTTAGGTAAACACGCATACAAATCAAAATAAAATTCAAGATACGACAAATGGAACAACGATTGGATTTTAGGATTTATTAACAGATACCTAGACCCCATACATATTAGTAGGGTAAGAAATTAGTAGGCGCCAAAGACACAGACATAATGTACAAAATTAAAACATTGAAGCTAAATTCAACACTTGTTTTGCCTCCCAGACAGCGTAGAAACGCTGGTATGAGGGAATGCGAAATAAGTATTTTCAATCATTTATAGTAAAATTGATTCAATTAACGCGGTTGACGCTAATTAAACTGTAGTTGTTGAATGCAAGTTAAACTGGTGTTTATTTTTAAGTTAAGTAAAAAACTGATTAGACTGTAAGTGTCGCTTTAATTTTCTTTTAAAAGTTTCGTACGATGTTAAAGTACGAAGCTCCGAAGGTAGAGAGTTAAAAAGTATTATTGATGATCGAATTGGGTCGGTTAGAATTCTATTAGTATTAGCTGAAGGTGTTCTGAAGTTTCCAGCGTTTCGAGTACTATAGCTATGAACTTCTCTGTTCAACGTTAGAGAAATTGATGTTTTCGTTCTGTTATTAACAATTTTCCAAATTGTTTTAATTTTTTCAAGAACTATGATTTTTTCTAACGGAAGTTTGGCGGTTAATTCATAGATTTCTATAGTAGCAGTCCTTGGGTGCAAGTTGTGGGTAGCTTTAACAGCTTTATTGATCATTCTACTGACAGTTGAAATATTTCTAGCCGAAGTCTGACTCCAGTTTAATATTCCATAATTCACTATAGACATAATATGGGCATGAAAAATCATATTTTTAAGCTGAGTTTTAAGGTACTTTCTTCGTCTAAGCAAGGCAATTAATGGGCATAATTTAGATTTGATTTGATTTATATGATCATTCCAAGTAAGCTTCTCATCAATAATAAGGCCTAGATATTTGATCTTATTCACTCTTTCAATGGATTGGTTACCAAACTTTATATTCAATCCAATATCGGCTTTGTTTTTTGTTTAAAAAGCATGAATCGTGTCTTATTAATATTTATATTTAGTTTGTTACCATGTAGCCACTGTTGATAGATTTTCATATCATTATTAATCATTTCTTCCGCATCACTTTGCCCGAAATGGGAATAAAGTAGTAGTGTATCATCTGCATAGGTGACATATTTAGCAGAGAGACCAGAATTGCTAAGATTATTAACGTATAAAAGATACAATGTAGGGCCCAAGATAGAACCCTGGGGGACTCCTGAATTGAGCAACATTTTCTCACTAATCTCATTTTTGAACTCAGTGCCAATTAGCCTGTCTTTCAAGTAGTTCATAATAAGGTTGCCAGCGACTCCTCTGATGCCAAGTTCATGTAGCACTTCTGACATAACTGAATGATTTACCGTGTCAAAAGCTTTGCTCAAGTCTATAAAGATGCCAGTAACATATTTTGATTTATCGAGCTCAGAGTTTATGAAATGAAGGGCATCAGTAAGCGCTGACGTGGTGTTGCTTTCAGCTAGGAAGCCATATTGATGTTTATCAAATCCACATGTTTCGTTAATGAATCTAACAATTCTTGAATTTACCACCTTTTCGAATATTTTGCTGAAAACGCTGGTAAGCGCGATGGGCCTATAGTTGGATGGATCGTTGGGGTTGCCATTTTTGTATATCGGCTTAATTTTAGATATTTTCAGCGCATCCGGGAATGTGCCTTCACAAAGATGTTTATTGATAATTTGACACAGAAATGGTGAGATGGTATTACACACTAATTGAAGATCACTGGATTTGATGCGGTCAAAGCCAGCAGATACGTTACGTAGGGATTTAATTATACTTGATACTTCCTCTACACTAGTTGGTTCGAAGAATATAGTGTGTTCATTTGAAATGTTGGAAACTCTTCTGCAATTCTGCGGTGAGCTGATTTGTTGCGATCGTTCTTCGACTTTTGCGAAAAACATATTTATGTCACTGGCTGAAAGATTGCTCTCAATTTCCTTACTACGACTTCTGTCGGCTGATAATTCTTTGTTAATGATTTGCCATAGTTTTCTGCTGTTCCCAGAGGCATTCTCGTATTGTTTATTTATAGAGTTTGACTTAGCTTGATGTACGAGTTTAGAAGCTTTGTTTTTGAGGAACTTATTGGCTGCTTGTTTGCTTTCACTAGTTGGGTCTTGTTTGTGTTTTTTGTAGGCAATGTTCTTCTTTTTGATTGTGTCAATTATTTCAAAATTAATCCATGACTGATTTCGAATGCGGACTTTTTTCAAAGTCGTGCATTCATTTTTAGTCATTTTGACAATATCAATTATTTGAGGGAAGTCTACTGAATTTTCGTTCAAACTACTTGTCCTATCTCTCAATTTATCTACAAAGGAAACTTTGTCAAGCACTTTTAAGTTAATAGCTTCCATTCGTTTCTTTGTCAAGTTAAGTTCTTTAATATGTAATAAGGCAACTTTGTGGTCTAATCCTGCCTGTTCTAATATTTTAGTTTCCAATTGAAATTGTGTGAAGAGGTTTCCATTGAGGTCACGATATGATCAATTAGGGTGGCTGAAGTGGTCGTGACCCTAGTTGGTTCATTGTCGTTGATAACATTCATATTGTTCATAGAAAGCATTTCAAGGTATTCAATGCAGGCATTATTATTTTTATCCAGGATGTCTATGTTTGTATCTGCCAATATAGTTAAATTACTATATTGATGATACAAATCATCTAAGTATTCTATGAAATCGTTTACATTCTCAGAAGGAGCCCTGTAATACGTTCCTATTCTAATTGGCACATTTGATGTAGATAACTCCAAGACTATCGTGTTATATTGCGGTGAGTTTAAAATTACCTTAAACGGAATGTTGTTTTTAACGTACACAACAGAGCCGCCCCCTGTTGTGTCCCTACAGTTGAAGGTTGCGGTATAACCGTTCAAATTGAAAAACTCAGATTCATTGGTATATATCCAAGTTTCATTTATGACTATTATGTCGGAGTTTTCTAATTCGATTGCCATGATTTCGATTTCGAAAAGTTTGTTGCGAATACTTCTTGCATTTGCATAGAAAATTTTAAGAGTTTGTTGCTTCATTGCGAGGATGAGGAAGAGTAATTGATCCTATTAATTGCAACATTCGTGGCATACATATACTCAGGGCAATCTTTGCTGTCCGCACTATGACCACAGTCAGATCTATTTTTATTAAAGCAATTCGAACATTTTTTTAAACTAGATTAACACTCCTGTACTCGATGGTTGCCTGCGCATTTTGGGCATACATCATGGGAACCATTACAGTACTTAGATATATGACCATATTTTTGGCACTTAAAGCATCTATTAACATTGATTACCTCAGTGCAGTAATGGCTGTCGTAGTCAATGTTAATATACTTATCAACCATTCTGTAGTAGAGGTCACCTGATACCTGGAAAGTAGCTGTATGCCTGTCCTCTTTGTTTCTATATCGTTTATAGTGCAGATGTTCTAATTCAATTTCCGGGCTAATCCCATAATTTAGAGATATTATTTCCTGCTTAAGCTCCTCAACCGTATATTTTTTATTTAGTCCATATATTGCCAATTTAGGAAGTCGACCCTTAGTACTTTCTATGTTGTAGTTGCTTCCTAATTTGGCTTTCAACCCTTCTAGGAGTCTTTTGCAGTTCGTTTCATTGTCACTTTTTAACAACACCCCAACATATTCAAAATAAAATTCATACCAACTATTTTTAACAAGTATAGATAAAAACCAAATGCATTTGAGATTCAATTTCCGATCAATTCAAACAATTTTCGGTTACAAAATTTACTTCCGATTTCTTCTTCTTCTCGTCCACTGTTAAACTGTCAATTCCATCATCCTCCGTATCCATCTGGCACCACTAAGTAAATATTCTCCTCCGACCCATTTGACATCTCCGCTGCATAAGCAAAAGAAGAGAAAAAAAAATAATTGTTTGACATTGCCACCAAACACTCTTGGCCAGTCGGTCTGAATTGCGTGTTTATGCTCTCGCGACCACAACCCAGCCCCGTACACGACATATACAGCATTCAGAATAGCACGCGCCCCTTCGTTTTGCATTTCATATGAGCGAGTGCGGCCTATAGGACGAGCCCCCCTGGAAAACAAGACGAAATCAACCTCGAGAAGCTGTTTCGACCGTGCGAAGAGATCATGTCGCACCAACGATTGACCCATGCAATTGTCTGCAGGTGAGTTGAGCCACATTTCGCTTTAACATTTTAACTCATTAATATTCCTTTCCCGCTGCGGCGGCTCTCTCGTTTGACCAAACTCAGAATTCCGGCTTCAATTAAATCGAAATGTGACCAAATCGATGTGGAGGAGGCCAAGCGGCAGCATGAGAAGTTCGTGAGGTACGTACGTGCCGTGGCAACTTTTGCATTTTTCATTAGTGCGTCCAAATATGTTGAGCTCTCGTGTTTTGTCCATTCCTAGCACATTACGCGAACTGGAGTTGGACGTGATCGAAATGCCAGCGGATGAAAATTTGCCCGAGTGCGCCTTCGTCGAAGACACGGCCGTGATCTGCAATGGAATCGCCTTGATGGCGAAACCGACGGATAGTTTGCGTCAGAAGGAGGCGGAAATCATGAAGGCGGTCATCAAAAAGCAGCTGGACATTCCAATTATCGAGATGGAGGATGCAGGCGCCCGGCTCGAGGGTGGCGATGTTCTGTTCACGGGTGAGCACTTGAGATAGAATCCTTCCGACTAGCCCATATGATTCGCACATCATTTTCAGGCCGGGAATTTTTCGTGGGCCTATCCAAATGGACGAACGAGGCCGGTGCCCAAGCGGTCGCTTCCACTTTTCCCGAATATCCATGTGTTCCAATTAAGGTAATTGAAAAATAAATAAAACAACAAAAAACTGTGTATGTGCTGTGTGTGCTGTCGTCATTATGTCATCGGGCGCGCAATTGTTAATTTATGCACACGTCCGCAACACCAAGTGGAAGTGTAAGGTCGTAAAGATGGGCTTGCCGCCTACACATTTCGCACAGAGTCACTCTTCACTGGCTCGGCAACGGTCGGGCGACCTCAAACAGAGCGCACCCATTAACTTATTTGCCAAGTTCATGATTTAATGAGCTCGATGAAGTTATCTCACTCGCGTTTTTGGGCTAATTCAATTTGAAATTGTATTGGAAGGCTATGGGGACAGTTGGATAATGATTCTGATCGGGTTGGGTTAAATTCCACGCAGTGTAGGTGGAGGTTTTGATAGTTTGGAGAGGGTCTGGGTCACAAATCAAATAGGGTGCTATTTTCTTAAATACAGAGAATTTTGTGGAAGATTCTTCAGTGACGAATCTTTTCAAAGTCACCATACCCAGCAAATCGAAATTGGTTTGGAACGAAAAGTCAACTTGACAAAAGACCAAAATTCATAAATTTGTTTGACCAATGCCTCGAATTGCATTTTAAATTTTGGAGTTAGTGGTTTTTCCTCCAATTTTGGGGCGGCATTTTTTTTAGGTTTTCAATGATACTTGAGTTGTTGTAGTAGCAATGGTTGGAAGTTCGGTTTGCATCGAGGGGGTTTGGCAGCTCTTGGCCGTCGAAAGATGGGTCGTTCCGGTACGAAGAACCGGCTACCGAAGGAACGATGCTATGGTTCATCGTCTTCATCATCATCGTGGCGCGACAGCCCGACGTCGGGCATTGGCCGCCTGGATCGTTGTCCTTCAATTATCTCGGTTACGTGACCGCGTCCTCCAATTTTGGAAGCCCAGTAACTGTGCGGCGTCCACACATACTGAGCTCTCCCAACGAGATCTCGGTCGTCTAGGGTCTAGGCAATCTCGCCCCGTTGTTGTTGTTGTAGCAATGGTCTGAATTCGATGTGTTTGTTACAAGCCTACGGTTTCGTCTTCATCCCCGGTGTTGAGGGATAGAAAGTTAGCTGCCTCTATTGGGTTCTCCCACAGCGATCTAGGAGTCAGGTGGGTGGGTGCAGCTGGGCAGTGAAAGATATGGTTTACGTCGAAAGTCTTTACTCTTCCGGAGATATCATTGGTGGTATAGACGAGAGAACTGGATTCAAACCTAAGCTTGTTATTGATTTATTGACCTCCTCTCGATGTATTGCTGCGATGCCCGACCTATGTGCGTTACCATCAAAGGGTTCCCTTTTATATCTCTGGACGTCTCTTTCTAGGTCCCTCAAGTCGCGCCTGACATGTCTGGGGGCGGCATCTTGTCCATGAGGTTGGAGTTTGGGTGATCACTTCGGTAACAATCCAACAGGTACTGCTCGGCAAGAAGCTGGTTGTGGTCCGTTAAAGGCATCATCCTGGTTTCCTGATGTAGATGGTGCTGGGGTGACATCAGGAGACAGCCAGTTACAGTACGGAGAGCGGCGTTTTGGCACGTTTGAATCTTCTTCCATTGTGTGTCACAGAGATTCTGCGACCACACAGGAGCCGCATAGTTGGCCACTGATCTTCCGACTGCTTTATACGTGATCAGTAGAGTTTCTTTGTCCTTGCCCCAGGTGCTACCGGCCAGGGCTTTGAGGATCTTATTCCTACTACGCATTCTATCGCACACAGTTGAGACATGGGGTGATGATGTGGCCATGCTATCCAGCGTAACTCCTAGGATTTTAGGATGGTTTATGGTAGGAATAGGATGATTCCCGATCGAGATTTCAAGCTACATGACCTCCTTCGTCCCGGTGGTGAATAGGGTTGCCGAGGATTTGGCCGCTGAGACGGTAAGATTTTTGCTTATGAAGAACGAGTTTAGTCGTTCAAGATAACCGTTGATGTTTCTGCACATAACCGCTATGTCGTTCCCTGTTGCTAGAATGGAGCAGTCGTCAGCGTAGGAGATAATGTCGATCCCTTCAGGAGGTGTTGGGAGTCCTGAAAGGTATAGATTGAACAAGGTAGGAGATAGAACTCCTCCTTGAGGTACGCCTTGCTTAATCTTCCTAAGCTTTGATTTGCTGTTCCTAAATTCTGTATAGGACAGCCTGCCAGCGAGATAATTGGCAATCCATTTCAATACTTGCGTCGGAAGCAATAGATGGTTGATATCAGACAGAAGTGCTGAATGGCTGACAGTGTCGAAGGCCTTCGACAGGTCAAGTGCCACCAATATTGTTCTGTCACAAGGACGAGCCTGGTTGAGACCATTATGGATGCGGGATGTAATGGGATCCAGGGCCGTGGTCGTACTGTGCATGCTTCGGAAGCCATGTTGGTGATCGGCGAGCTGAATGTGGGCCGTGAGAACAGGGTGGATTAGTGCTTCAAGCGTTTTGGCAACTGGTGACAGTAGAGTTATTGGACGATAGGATTCGCCGAGTGTCGCTTTCTTCCCAGGTTTCAGTATTGGGATGACTCTCCCTTTTTTCCAGATTTCCGGAACGATCAACGAGGAGATGGATAGATTGTACGTAGCCGTGAGATAGTTGATGGCTGGCAGATCGAAGTGTTTGAGCATAGTCATTGAAATGCCATCTGGTCCCAATGCTTTCGAGTTGTTCGCCTTCCTTATAGCTGCAACTACTTCGTCCGTGGTGAAAACGGGTATGCTGCCTGTGGTTCGGTTGTGAATCTGTCTACGGATTTTACGCTTAAGTCTGTCTAGGGCGGGGTGTTCAATAAATTGTTTATTGAAACGACTTGCGCAGTGGGTAGGGTCACTTGTTGAATATTCACCGAACTGAATGGCGACGTTCCCTTTCTGTTTTGGTGGATTGGAGAGGGCACGGACTGTCGACCATAATTTGCTTAACCCTGTGGTTAGATTGCAGTTATTCCGATGGGTGCTTCATTTTGACCTCCTGTGTTCGGCTACCTGTCTTTGGATCTCGCAGTTCATCTCGTGAATTCTGGGGTCGTCCGGGTTTACGCTCCTAATGCTGTCTCTCTCGTCTGCCAATCTAGCGGCAGTGGTTGGAAAGTTGGGCCGAATTTTCGGGATCCGTCCTGCAGAAATGAACTTCGCAGCCGCTTTGTTCAGGATTTTCCTTATGTTTGATTCGGCTGTGCGAACGTCGGTTGGCGTTGGCAGTGCGAGGAATTTGGCGTTGGTATAGGAGGTAAAACTGTTCCAATCAGCCTTATTGTGGTTGACAAACGTGCGGTGTTCGGAAGATATGACGTTTGATGGTTTGTCAAGCCTAATCACGATTGGTAGGTGGTCTGAAGATAGTGTTTAGACCGGCTCCCATTGTGTTTCATTTATGAGGCCAGCACTAGCAATCGTAATGTCTGCAGAACTGGAACATATACCGGCGATGCGAATGGGGATGTCGTCATGTAGGGTACAGAAATCGGAGGCATCAATCTGTTCGGCTATTGAGATACCTCTGGCGTCGTTGTTAAGGTTGGAGTGCCAGAGTCCATAGTGAGCATTAAAGTCACCGTGCAGGAGGCGATGTTGACCAGTGAGGAGATGGTTGATATTTACGTGGTATCCAGGGGGACAGCTGGATACCGGTGGGATGTAGATATTGTAGATTTCGATATCAACATTACCCGATTTTAAGGCGACGGACTGCACTTCAATGGTGTTATCATTGCTAGTGATATCGATTTCCCGGTATTGCACGGAATGGTGAATAATGAAGGCAAGCCCTCCTCCCGCGTTGGTCAACCTGTCTTTCCTGACAATAGCGAAGTTGCCATATGAGTTTAGGGACGAGTTGGAGTGCAGTTTCGTCTCCTGTATGGCTCCAACTTGGATGCGATGTCTGTCCATAAATGATGCAAGTTCAGCGATCTTGTTCTGCAACCCATTGCAGTTGAGTTGGACGAGTGAGAGCGAATTGAATATGGCAATCGGTGGTGCAGGCGTAAGATTGTGTTGGGAAATCCTGTGGGAACTGTTAGCAGGAGTCATTGGGGATGACTGTGAACTTGTCTGGGCGCTCGAAGGTGTTGATTGTTGAGGCGTGTTGGACGTGGTTACTAATTGTTGTTGTCTGTTCCTACACTGACTGGCAGTAAAGGAGGGATTCCAGTGCCTATGGTGGTTGAGTCCTGAACAATGTCTTAGGTGGCACCATTGATTGCAGCAATTGCATCTCACCGTCGTCGCGTTTGGGCACTCTTTCACATACGCAGCATATCCATGGTCCTGGGTTTCTTTCAATGCCGGCGCGGAGAAGTAGCACTGAGAGCAATTGCGCCGAGATATTTTGCTCCCAGTGAACATAAAAAAAAGACGATACGGGCATGTAACACACAAACACACATTCATTGAAGGGTTTTGGCAGCTCTTGGCCGTTGTGAAACGGGTCGCCCCGGTGCGTAGAACCGGCTGCCCTAGGAACGAAGGGATCGACATCATCTCCTACGCTGACGACTGCTCCATTCTGGCAACAGGGAACAACATAGCGGATATGTGCGAAAACATCAACGGTTATCTTGAAGAACTCAACTCGTTCTTCGTAAGCAAGAACCTTACTGTCTCAGCGCCTAATTCCTCGGCAACTCTATTTACCACCTGGACGAAGGAGATCAAGATGCAGCTTGAAATCTCGATCGGGAACCATCCTATTCCTACTATAAACCATTCTAAAATCCTAGGAGTCACGCTGGACAGCATGGCCACATCATGCCTCAACCGTGTGCGACAGGATGCGTAGTAGTTATAAGATCCTCAAAACCTTGGCCGGTAGTACCTCGGGCAAGGATAAGGAACTCTAATGGTCACCTATGAAGCAGTCGGAAGATCAGTGGCCAACTATGCGGCTCCTGTCCTGTGTGGTCGCAGAATCTCCGTGACACACAATGGAAAATGATTCAGGCGTGCCAAAATGCCGCTCTCCGTACTGTTAGCGGCTGTCTCCTGATGTCACCCCAGGACCATCTGCATCAGGAAACCAGGATGATGCCTTTAAGGGACCACAACCAGCTTCTTGCCAAGCAATACCTGGTGGGTTGCTACCGAAGTGATCACCCAAACTTCAACCTCATGGACAAAACGCCGCCGTCCAGACATTTCAGACGCGACCTGAGGGACCTAGAAAGGGATGTCCGGAGGTACAAAAGTAGTAGTAGTCCGGATGGTGCAACGGTTAGCACGTTCGCCTTCTACGCACTGGGCCCCGGTTCGATTCCTACTGAATGCGGTAGTTTTCGATAAGAAAGGGGATTTACGTGTCGGACTATGAGCCCACTCAGCTGTTAAATGAGTACCCATTTATGCGGTAAATAACTCGGTTAAGCGTGTTGCTGATCACACACCTCTGCACAAGACATACCGTCACGATCTAAAAAATAAGATGATGCTAACTGATATCGAGGCCATGGTTCAAATTGGACTGTTGCGCCAGTTATTTATTTTATTTAGAGGTACAAAAGGGTACCCTTTGATAGTGGCGCACACAGGATGGCCATCGCAGCGATACATCGGGAGGAGGTTCATCAGTCAATAGCGGGGTCCATACCACCAATGATATCTCCAGAAGAGGAAAGACTTTCGAGAGCTGCGAGAACGACACTCGCCCAACTTCGGTTAGGCTGGTGTTCACGACTGAACTCCTACCTATCCCGCATCGACCAGGACGTCCCAAACATCTGTCCTGCATGTAACGAAGCCCCTCACGACGTAAACCACATCTTTAACTGCCCAGCTGCACCCACGCACCTGACTCCTAGATCGCTGTGGGAGAACCGAATAGAGGCAGCTAACTTTCTATCCCTCAACACCGGGGATGAAGGCGAATCCCTAGGCGTGTAACCAACAAGCACACCGAATTCCGACCATTGCTATAACAACAACAACAACATGAAAAGCTTCACTCTACCCAACATCAATAAAATCCAATTGAAAATTTCCTCCACTTCATTCTACACCACAATATAGCGTAGCGACATCGTGTATTTGTCACATCATCTAATCTTACCAATAGTTCAGTTCTCTCATCTACTTTTCTATTCCTCCCAGACATAAACGATCTGATCTGATCATGCTCCGATACCGACAGACAAAACTACTAAACCTATTCACTTTTTAACTGATCCAACTCCGATCTGAACTTACTGATCATTTATTCACCTTATCATTTTTCGATTGCGGAGTGAGTCGACCAAGTTCGGTGTACGGAGTAGGGTAAGGCGGCTATTACACTATAAAAGTTCTTTTACAAATATCTTTTATGAAAGCTATTTTCAAAGAACTTTTATAGTGTGATAGCCGCCTAAGAAAAGATTTGCGACATGGACGTGGCTTGTTTCAACTACTTTTCTAATATGCTTGCACACCTTCCCCCTTTAGCGGCTAATATCATTCATAAAAGTTCTTTTGAAATATCGTTCGTCAAATATATTTGTAAAAGAACTTTTATAGTGTAATAGCCGCCTAAAAAGAGTAGGCTCGTGAATTGGCAACCATGACTAAAGAGGACCACGCTCGCTCAACTACGTTCAGGCTGGTGTTCCCGGTCCAACTCGTACTTATCCCGTATTGACCACAGAATCCAGAACATCTGCCCGGCTTGCAACAACAAAACGGCACGAACACAAATTTTGTAACACATACCATACACTCATGCTTGAATTCAACATTGCTACGACAACAGCTCGAAACTACTCAAGTCCGTACTACAGGCTGCCATTTTTCAATCAGATAGATGTGTCGAAAGTGATTCCATTGGGGACGGAATCCGCTCGAGGCTCATCCCCATGGCGAAAACGCTATTTTTTAGCTCAGGGTGGAAACGACTATTCACGCTTCTCCCTGTCGTCTATTGGATGTTTTATTGCTACAAATTCCAAGTATGAGACACTCACAAATGTTTCGATGGTATTAAGACGCCTTCAGAGTACCGGCTGAAGCTAGAGTTGGTTCAGCTTCTCGCTGTCACAATGACGTTGGCTATCAGTCTTAGGCTCGTTTTCTCAATTGCCGGTTAAACTGCCAGTTAGCTATCCGGGACACTAAATTTAACCTTAGCGCATGCAACGCTCAAAATATGATAATGCAGTCCACAGCGCAGCTAATGCAGTAGTAGTCAGCTGATTTTCTTGGCGGAATTCTGCCACCTGTTCAATTCTATTCTACGCCTGTGTCACCTCTCAGCATTGTTTTGCGGCTGATTTGGTTTCAGATCCGTTTCCTTCGAATGAATATCCAGAACTCTGTTCCTCGGGACCAGTTTAATTGTCTCATTTGAATGTGCGAACGTAAACGTAAGACCATGTCAGAATATGGTCAGAAAAATATACACAATTTTTATTTATTTTTTGATGATAGCCATTTATTTAACATATACCAGCATATATGTACCTATATTTCCGTCGTCAGGAGGCTGGATCGGGTGTGTGCCGTTGGTGGACCGAGCCTGTAAATATATTCAAAATAACCAATGAGCTTGAATTCTACTTCTACTACTCGTTATTTAACAGTTCTCGTATTTGCATATTTAAAATTAATAACTTCATGACTGACTCCACCCAGCCTAACCGGTAAATCACTCAAGGCTCGGCCTTACGCCGGGATCTGGGATCCCGCCAATCAAACTATTGACTCCCCCAGCCTAACCGGTATATCGCAACGGGCACAGCTCTTACAGAGTTATCTGGGTTACATCAGTCATACTAATTGGCCAGTGTATCACAACATTGACTCCCCCATCATCATCATCGTGGCGCGACAGCCCGACGTCGGGCCTTGGCCGCCTGGATCATTGTCCTCCAATTATCTCGGTCACGTGACCGCGTCCTCCAATTTTGGGAGCCCAGCAGCTGCACGGCGTCCACACCTACTGAGCTCTCCCAACGAGATCTCGGTCGTCCTCGCAGTCTCGCTCCGTCGACTCGTTCTGCATTCATTACTCTCTTAGGCATGCGATCATCGTCCATTCTTTGTACATGCCCTGCCCATTGAAGTCGTTGTAGTTTGACGATTTTCGAGACTTGCAGCTCATCGTACATTTCATACAACTCATGGTTGTACCGGATGCGCCATCCATCTCGATCGCAAACAGCCCCGAAAATTCGCCGTAGAACCTTACGTTCGAAAGTGTCTAGCATGTTTTCGGAGGCTTGAGTTAGGGTCCATGCTTCGCAGCCATAGCATAGCACTGGTCGTATAATGGTTTTGTACACGCGGAGCTTCGTGTTTCTGTGCACATGTTTCGATTTCATTATGGGGAGAACCGAGAAAAAAGTCTTATTAGCTAACTGTATCCGTCGCTTGATTTCGTCAGTTTCGTTGGCGTCTCTTGACAGGTTGCAACCCAGGTAGATGAAGTTGTTCACGAACTCGATGTTGAGGTCCCCCACGTTGATGCTCGGTTGTGCAGGTGTCCTTGTCACCGATTGCATCATTATTTTAGTTTTACCCTCGTTAATACGTAATCCAACTTCCTTTGCAGCGGTATCGAGCGTATGCAGAAGTTCTTCTGCGTCAGCCAATCTTCGGGACATGATGTTGATGTCGTCGGCGTACGCTGCTAATTGTGTCGACTTGATGAGTAGCGTCTTGCTGTTGTCCATATTCATGGCCCGAATAACGTATTCCAGTGCTAGGTTGAAGAGCGTCGGTGCCAGTCCATCGCCCTGTTTCAAACCAGTGCGTGTTTCAAATAGATCAGTAAGTCTATTCTGGATCCTGACTTGTGAGACGGAGTTGGTCATCGTCATCTTTGTCAGTCGCACTAATTTTGCTGGTATACCAAATTGCAGCATGATGTTGTACAGTACTCCACGATCGATACTGTCGTATGCCTGCTTGAAGTCGACAAAGATTTGGTATACGTTTACGTTGTATTCCCAGCACCTCTGGAGTATCAGTTTGACTGAGAAGAGCTGATCGGTTGTGGAGCGACCAGGTCTGAAACCGCTTTGATATTCGCCAATGACTCGTTCTGCGTACGGTTTTATTCTATTTTCCAGAATTTTCGTCAAAATTTTATAGGACGTACAAACTAGTGAGATGCCCCTGTAATTCTCACACCGCAATTTATCTCCCTTTTTATGGATTGGACAGATGATGCTTCTGCGCCAATCGTCTGGGATCTCCTCGTTCTCCCATACTCGCAGGAGTAATTGATGTATGGCATCAACTAGACTCGTTCCACCGAATCTTAGCAGTTCAGCTGGGATCTCGTCAGCGCCCGGCGCTTTATTTCGTTTTAGTGACCGCAACGCGAGATCAACTTCCTCTACTGTCGGGGGTTGAATGGGTGGGCCTGACTCCCCCAGCCTAACCGGTAAATCATTTACACCTTGACCTCACATAGCGATCTGGGATCCCGCCAATCAAACCATTGACTCCCCAGCCTAACCGGTAAATCGCTACGGCCCCGGCTCTTACAAAATGATCTGGGATCCCTCCAATCACACTGCCTGGCAAGTCGTCAAGGGCACATTGTCACGAGACGACTTGACAAACCACCACCAATCAGTCAAACACATCAAACGGCAATTCTTACCAATATATCATCAACTGCACATACTCAGGAGATGACATATCGGCTTGCCATGACAAAAACAAAAACGCGATCACATAAACAGTTCTAGCTGTCAAAATGAGTGCGTTCAGAAGGTGGCAAAAGAGCAGAAACCGCTCGCGAGCAGCTCCGCAACTGCTCGGTTTGGAGCCTGCACCTGCTGAACGCTACTTCACCAGCTGACAAATCGACCAGCTGAAAGCTGACAATGACAATTTTAGACGTCAAGTGCCGAAAAGTGGAAAATACATGAATCCCACGCTGTCCATTACAAAAATCACGAACAACGAGAAAACAAATTCAAAAGCACCCGAAAACCAAAGAACTAGAAGCCGAAAACGGCGAAAACACAACAACCAATTTGATAACTGTCAAAACTCGGAAACTCGCAACATGAGCGTGAGGTTGAAAAAGAAGAAGAAGAACCTGAGCACTGATCAGTGAGCAGAAATATTTCTTACTCGGTGAAATTTGATCATGCTCACCCGAGCAGAAGTTGCTCAGTCACTTCTGAACCCGCTCGTTCTGAACATGTTCGCTGAGCGGAAGTTGCTCAGTTCCTTCTGAACGCACACAATCTCAGCAGTACGTGTCAGCTGTCTGGAATTATTGTCTGATAAATTCTTAACCGGAAGGTGAGGGCCGGTTAGCGTTTATCTACAGGATAAAATTTGACGCCCTTAGGGCCGTTTTCTCAATGTCTGGTTAAATCTTATTCTGTAGATAAACGCTAACTGGCCCTCATCTTCCGGTTAAGAATTTATCGGACAATAATTCCAAACAGCTGATACGTACTACTGAGATTTTGACAGCTAGAACTATTTACGTCCGCACATTCAAATGAGACAATTAAACTGGTCACAAGGAACAGAGTTCTGGATATTCATTCGAAGGAAACGGATCTGAAACCAACTCAGCCGCAAAACAATGCTGAGAGGTGGCACAGGCGTAGAATAGAATTGAACAGGTGGCAGAATTCCGCCAAGAAAATCAGCTGACTTTCTACTGCATTAGCTGCGCTGTGGACTGCATTATCATATGTTGAGCGTTGCATGCGCTAAGGTTAAATTTAGTGTCCCGGATAGCCAACTGGCACTTTAACCAGACATTGAGAAAACGGGCCTTAGTTTAGTTGGCGTTTGACAAAGTAGTTCTTTGAATTTCTATGGTTATTTCCTTTATTTAACTTCACACACATTTTCCCTCAATAGGTAACCGGCAACAAACACCTCAAATACTACGTATCAATGGCCGGACCGGAACT
The DNA here is from genome assembly GCA_964017055.1 of Chloromyia formosa. Lineage (NCBI taxonomy): Eukaryota > Metazoa > Arthropoda > Insecta > Diptera > Stratiomyidae > Chloromyia > Chloromyia formosa. The sequence goes on from OZ024818.1 coordinate 49,253,015, forward strand.
TTTATGTGTCAGCAAATCAAAAGATTCGCAAGAGATTCTCAAACGTATTGAACGCGAGGCCAGTTTTGGATATCAAACGTTGACACTGTCCGAAGAGGAAGCAGCCAACATTCTCTACATCAATGGATCGTTGGTCAGTCGTTCGGAAGAGGAGATACCGATATCCGATGAGGTAAATACTTAGTGGTCATTTCTATTTGTTAAACTGTTGTGTTGTCCACAATTTAAATAAAGCCGAGCAGAACGGTTGACGAAACTTTTCAAACTCAATTTTACCACCCACCTTACCTCTCTCCACAGATCCTCAAAGAAAAAATCGACATACCACGCAAAAGCCTAAATATTTCGGAACTTGGTAAAATCAGCACGGGCATTACATCGTGTTGTATTTTGTTGCGACGCTCCCGCTATTTTCGTGGTGTCTAACCGAGCTAATGGAAATGAAATCTCATAGAATGCGGCGAGAACATAGAAGCATCTTCCAAAATGATAAAGAAAGAAAAAACAATTCCAGTAAATAGCAACAACAACCAAGTGAAATTCATTGCTCCAATAGAATGTGTTCTTCGAATGATAAAAATTATGATGTGATGTAATACGTCGTCTTCGCACAAAGCATACGTGTAACGGGCAAGCTCTTTCTCTCTACTATTTTACCTGCAATATTAGATGCATACGATTACGAGTACATACATAATATATAGAAATGATATATACGTTGAACAGAAAACATGTTAAGAATTATCCATAGTTGAAGAATTATGCGCGCTGTTTCAAATTCAATATTTTTCTCTTATTAACTTTGAATGAATCGTATTATTGATATTTCGAGATATTTAAATGTGCAAAAAAGCCACAACAGATCAAACACGAAAACAGTATATAATGAAAAAAGAAATCACGACAAATTTATAGCGAAGCGAAAGTATATATCATAATATTACATTATTGCATTTTTTCAGTAGATTAGTACAATTTGATGATGATAATAATGTTTACAAGTACAGTTTACTACTATCACGTCGTTGGTATGATAGCTATATACATATATATTTACATATTAATATACATATGAATGTCCACGCGCAATGTCGTCGTAACTTCTTTTTTTTACAAAACGTCATGTGTATTTTCCTTTATTCCATACTATTTTTTATATATATTTTAAAACATACGTGCCGTGCCGTATGTTGTTTTTACGTTGTTTTTTACATATTATTCCATTGCTGTACGTACCGAATATGGACTAATATCTTACATGTAGATGTGGCTTTATGATGACCTAATTTTTTGAAATTTATTTGATATTATATATATTTATGATGTAATCAAAACTAGAGTAAACAAAACAAAAACATTCTCATTTACGAGTATATACAAGATTTTAAACAAAAAGTGAATAATATAAACGTTCCAATATTTAAAAGCTTTAAATGGCGATCTGTGTTTTTTTTTTAATTTAGGATTTTTTTCGAAAACAAGCGGGGACTGTACGCACATTCCATTTATAGTATTTTTACTGAATCTAGGGACGCCAAAGAAAAAGGAAAAAAAGGACACCTGGCGCAATTAAGCCAGAGGAACTGATTTTTAATATGGGCTAATTTGAGATCATTTATGAGCTTACGTATAATTAAGATATGGGTTGTTGTTGTAGCTGCGCTTCGAGCTCAGATAAAGATGTGTGTCATAAATTCTGACTCTCCATGTCAGTATCCTCTGTGTCCAGATGGAGAAAAGCAGCTGCCTCGATGGGGTTCTCCCATAACGCAATACGAGATAAACGCGTGGGGGCTGCTGGACAATTAAAGATGTGCTCAACGTCGTGTGGAGCGAGGCCATATGCTGGAGTTTTGGACTTCACTGTTGATGCGGGATAGATATGAGCTCAGACGCGAGCACCAACCAGACCGGAGTTGAGCTAACGTGGTTGTGGTTACTCTTGGGAGCCGGGCTTTGTCTGGGGATATGGCAGATGGTTGCGCATGCAATACCTTGTTCGGTTTCAGTTCCGCGATCGCAGAAAGCACTTCTTCACTGTAGCTGGTGTTATCGAAGGGAACTCTTTTAAACCTTTGGACTTCCCTTTCGCGGTCTCTCATGTTGCGTCTAACGTGACGCGGCGGTGGGGTCTTGTCCATCAGGTTTGAGTTGGGATGGTTATTTCGATAACAGCCAACTAGATACTGCTTTGTGAGAAGAATGTTGTGGCTTTTTAAGGGCATCATTTTGGTCTCTTGATGCAGGTGATCCTGTGCCGACATTAAAAGACAGCCTGTGACAGTTCTATTATAAGAGCAGTGTTCTGACAGGTCTGTATGTTTCTCCATTAGCCGCATAATTGGCCACAGATCTCCCGATGGATTTGTATGTCGCGAGTAGGGTCTCTTTATCTTTCCCCCAGGAACAGCCAGCTAAAGCTTTGAGGACTTTGTTCCTGCTTCTCATCCTGTCACAAATGGTTGACGCATGAGCCGAGGAGGTGGCCATGCTGTCAAGGGTGACACCGAGATTTTTTGGGTGGTTAATTGTGGGAATAGTTTGACCATCTACCGCAATATCCAGTTGTAGCCTCACTTCCTTGGCCCAGGTGGTAAAAAGAGTAGCAGAAGCAGTGGCGGATCCAGGATTTCGATAAGGGGGGGGGGGGGTGTTCGGATTCGAAATGGTTAATGGTGTATCAAGTATTTCGGAGGGGGGATAGGTAACCTACTAATCTATCGCTTTTCTATTATGGGATCATCATCACCGACGTCGGGCCTTGGCCGCCTGGATCGTTGTCCTCCATTTATCTCGGTCACGTGACCGCGTCCTCCAATTTTCGAAGCCCAGTAGTTGCGCGGCGTCCACATAAACTGAGCTCTCCCAACGAGATCTCGGTTGTCCTCGCAGTCTCGCTCCGTCGACTCGTTCTGCATTCATTACTCTCTTTGGCATGCGATCATCGTCCATTCTTTGTACATGCCCTGCCCATTGAAGACGTTGTAGTTTGACGATTTTCGAAACTTCCAGCTCATCGTACAGTTCATACAACTCATGGTTGTACCGGATGCGCCATCTATCTCGATCGCAAACAGCCCCGAAAATTCGCCGTAGAACCTTACGTTCAAATGTGTCTGGCATGTTTCCGGAGGCTTAAGTTAGGGTCCATGCTTCGCAGCCATAGCATAGCACTGGTCGTATAATGGTTTTGTACACGCGGAGCTTCGTTGCACATGCACATGCTTCGATTTCGTTATGGGGAGAACTGAGAGAAAAGTAAATGAAGTTGGGAACATTCCTGTTTCGCGAATTATAGGAGAACTCTCCCTATTGCATTTAAAGATAATCTTTAATTGCGCCATTTCCGCTTCAGGTGGTAAGAACCTAGAACACACTCGAGGGGATTTGAAGGCCCTAAAGCGGAAATTTCCTATTAGCTAAGTTTTCGTTAATATTCAACAAATGCTCGTCAAAGTATTTACGTTTCTTACGTCTAATTATCCTATTCGATATTGTCCGTAGCTCGTCATATTTTTCTCTTCTAGCTCTGGTTCCTCGTTGAATCCATTATCTGTAGGCCTCATTTTTCACGTCAAGTGAATTTTTGCATTCTTCGTCGAACCAGTCATTTCGCGCTCGCAGGGCTTTATATCCCACTTGCACTTTATCTAAATCTTGAACGACGATTGAACAAAATTAACTCATCTAGTTGATAGATAAGAGCCAGTGGCAGCTGCTGCATTCTGTGTTCAATCTGTTTCGGTCATAATAATCGATCGCACATGTTGCTCAGGTTCAGATAGCCGGCCGCACATTGTGTCGTAGGTAGGGCAGCCCGCGTAGTGCGCACATGACATTGTTGTTGTAAAATGAGATTTTGACACACACTTGCAGTAATGCTATGAGAGCTCTGTGTCCTGTGTTTGCATTGCTATTTCTTTGCCATAGAACAATCAGAGACTATCTTTTCCTTTAGACGAACTAGAGAACATTTGCGCAATACACCAACTCCTCTTCTGCTGTGGCCTAGTTATTAGGGACAATTTCTGGTCCTTTATGTGTGGTGTGTTTGAAATTTTCGTTCAGTACTAGATCGTATGGGGGGGGGGGGGGGGGGGGGGGTTCTGACCCCTAAACCCCCCCCCCCCCCCTCCCCGTGGATCCGCCAATGACCAGAAGACTTCGGCGGTGACAGAGTAAGATTTTTGCTGTTGAAGAAGTTGTTGAGCTCTTCAAGATATTCATTTATCTGCTCGCACATTTGGGTGATGTCATTGCCGGTTGCCAAAATTGAACAGTGATCAGCGTAACTGACGATTTTAAGTCCGTCAGGTGGCGTCGGAAGTCCTGACATATATAGATTAAACAGAGTGTCCTTGGGGGACACCCTGTTTAATTTTCCTTAGCTTAGATTTCCCATTTTTAAACTCCGTGTAAAACTATCTGCCGGCAAGGTAAATCGCGATCCACTTGATTATTGCCGACGGAAGAGATGTACCGCAGATGTCAGACAGGAGAAACGAGTGACTGACAGTGTCGAATGCCTTTGACAGGTCTAAAGCCACTAGAATGGTTCGTTGACGTGGACGTGCTTGGTTGAAGCCATTGTATATTCTTGCTGTGATGGCATCCAAAGCCGTAGTTGTGCTATGCATTCTTCTAAAGCCATGTTGATGATCGGCTAATTGAATGTGGGTCGTAATTATAGGATGGAGTAGCGCCTCAAGGGTCTTGGCCACAGGAGACAATAGTGCAATGGGACGGTATGATTCGCCTTGCGTCGGTTTTTCCCCGGTTTTAGAATAGGGATCACCCTTTTCTTCTTCCAAAACTCGGGAATGATAGGCGATGAGATGAAGAGGTTAATCGTGGTGGCTGGCGTATCAAGGTGTTTGAGCATGACCATCGAGATACCATCCGGTCCAAGGGCTTTGGAACTCTTTACCCTTTTAATAGCTGTGGCAACTTCTTCTGATGAAAATTGAAGTGCCTGGTCAACTGAACGGCTGCGAATGCTCCTGGTGATGATGCGCTTAAGTCTATCAGGTGGCGGATATTCGATAAACTATCTGCGCATTTCTTACGATGTTGTTGTTGTGGTAGCGATGCTTCGAATACTGCAGTTCTTCTTGCATCGAGGAGGTTTGGCAGCTCTTGGCCGTTGAAAAACGGGTCGTTCCGGTACGAAGAACCGACTGCCGCAGGAACACATTAGGATCATTGGCTGTAGTGTTGCCGAACTGGATTGCAACATGCCCTTTGTGCTTAGTTGGGTTTGTAAGGACTCTTACCGTCGACCAGAGCTTATTAACGCCCGTTGTTAGATTGCAATTTCAAGGTGAGAGTTCCATTTCCTTCTCCTGTGAACTGCTACTTTGTTGTAAATCATCATCGTGACGCGACAGCCCGACGTCGGGCCTTGGCCGCCTTGGTTGTAAATATCAAGGTTTAATTCCTTGATACGAGGATCATCCGGGTTTGTGCTACGTATTCGGTCTCGTTCGTCTGCCAATCCGGATGCTGAAGTAGGAAAATTAGGCCGAATCTTGGGTATGCGACTAGCATACGCATGTCGCGCTCGGTGCCCGTGATCGTTCGGTCACCGCTCTACGATACTAATCTAGAGCTCGGAGTTCAAATCTCGACGCGATCAAAAACTGCCTGTGAGTACTAATAGAACTCTCACAGTGCTCCGAGTTTGTCAGTATAAAGACGGCGCGGATAGGAGGTGCATGCTAGCAACTGCACTTCCAAAAGGTAGATATGCTATCGAAACGTCAACAAGATATAGAAATGCTAGAGATGTGGACGCGCCCATGCCCCTGGAGGGGTGAAGGCAATTAACACAGTACATTCGCTTCAACAAACCGTGAGAATAAGCCACAGCCTTTTCCCGCTTGAAATGAAATGGATAGGATACGTATCCCAGCAACATGTATCGCTAACGAAACGTCAACCTGCTCAGAATAGGAGTAATTGATACTCTATGCCCCACTAGGTGCTAATCCAAATAGTATCAGTTGCGTTACGTGGTCCCTCCCGCCAACCCAATAAGCTGCTGGAGCTTCAAACAACGTAACTAGCATACAGTTCGAGCCGATGCACCCACGAGTTTATGTTTTACCGGTGCTGCAATTCCCTGTCTAAATTCAAGGAATCTACCGCTGCTGCCACTTTTTCATTGCCTGCCAATCGGCTCGGCTGGGTGTGTATACATTCATTGGATGCAACCGAAATTTGTAAAGCCGAGACGCTCAACCATGAGATGTATGAACTGTTTGACGATCTATTCGCCTCAGAACTCATCAAATTTCGAAAACTAGAAGGCATAATTCCGAAACGAGTGCTAAAATGACAAGCCCAAGGAAATCGACCGACCACGTCTACGATGGGAAAACTCAATTGACACAGATTACAGGATTTACGAACTGGACGACGAGTTCGCTTGATCGACCGGAGGAGCTACATATAGGAGGCCAAGGCCCGAGCGCCAGTGATGGTGAAAGTTCGGGACGCCACAATAGTTTTAGGGCTAACCAACACATTAGCCGAGCAAGACCGAGAGGAAGACAGAGAGCTCATTGAGAACACTAAATAGCTGCGGACGCTAAACAACTGCTGGACTTCCAAAACTGAAGGACGCGGTCAATTAACCGATAGAATTGGACGACAACGATCCAGACGACCAAGGCCCGACGTCGGACTGTCCATTTACAATAGCCGTGTTTCTTTTACCGGATCAAGATCAATTCTTATACAAAACGATTCACTGTTGATAATCCAGTTCATGTATTGGATCACATCTGGATCAGAGTTGAAAGTCAATTAGTTTATCTTCAACTTGTTTCTCGGCAATTCGCTCCGTACATTTGTATACGATGTCCGCAATTCGCCTCCACCGCGGCGAATCATTTGTATGGTGACTCTATGAATTGGCCCGTAACCTTATCCAGGCCATTCTTTTCAATCTGGTTCTTTATCCGAATGAAAGAAACGGACCTAATGATAATGAAAGGCGGGACGAGATTGACTTCAATCGGAACGAATCCAAAATTATTAAGTTGTTGTTGTTAATTGTCTTAGACTCCTCCAGGGGCATGGGCGCGTCCACATCTCTTTCGTTACTATGACTTGTTGATTTCGGGTGATGCAGTTGCTAGAATGCAACTCCTATCCGAGCTGACGAGTTTGGAGAGCTGAACTCTAATAATAACCACAGGCAAAATTATTAAGTGGAGGGAAATCCTCGATCTTATCTTGATGTCTTCCTTTCGATTGTGTCCCCGTTTATCACCCACGTGAATCACGTGAACAGGTAGTCACAGTGACAGGCGAATACTCGGTTCCTAGTCACTGCTACCGGAATATCGGCCCATCCCTACGCAGAGTGGTGTCTAGCAAAATAAACCTTGGCACGATCGAGCACGACCGAACCATTGGTGACCATTGAGGGCAACTAACCACAACAACGATCAAACCACCACCGAACCAAAAATTGGTGCCATTTTGGTTCATTGGAGGTTTAGTCGCGCACAATGGTCCCATTACTACAACAACAACAACCTGCCTCCTCGCGTCGGTGGAATTGTTAGTCCAAACACAATTCAGTTATCATTATTGAATATTTTTTCTCGCGAAAAGTACGTATGTATTCACTCCACGAACCTCTTTCGCGGCACATCCACGTAACGGGTGGTATTCGAGCCTGGAATACTCACAACCGATATAGCTGTAGACCGGCATATGCCAAGCATCGATCATCGCAGTAATATGATAAAAGATGAGTTGAATAAAAGGAAACACATTTAACTGTTCTTATTTCTATTTAATACAAAAATAAAATAAATACCTTTCATCGTAGGTAGAATCAAATAAAATTTAAATTTTGTATTCTTAACAATACATCACTTTCTCTCTTAAATGTACACTCGTCCCATCCTAGTCCTTATTCTGTCTTATCAAATCGCCATAGTATGCTGTCACTGCCGTCACACGATTAAACAAAAAGTTTTGCTCCAATTCAACTGGATTGCCGGCTCCTGCCAGCTTTATCAACTGAAACGAACAATCAGGAAACCTGGTAAATCCCCACTTCATCAAACAACTCGTCACTATCCGCTCACTCACCTGTTTCGTATCGGAATTTTTCGGTAAATACATGGCAATATTCGCAGTAATTCGAGCCGTAGTTGCAAACAATTCTGACGCTGGCACGGGCCGCAGATTCGCCTCCAAATCATAGACTGTGCTGCATTTATAGTCGGGACCGCCCCATGGCGGACTCAGAAAAACAACGTCAGCTTTAATGCGTGCGGCCAGTTGCAGATAATCGCCGACAATGAATTCAATACGATCGGCAACGCCATAAATGTTGGCATTGTGTTTTGCCATTTCCACTTTATGCGGATCAATGTCGATGGCAATGACTGCAACGATTTGGGGAAGAATTGATTTGAAATGTTAGGGGAAAGTCTTGTTGGGCATACCTTTGTTGCATGTCATTGCAAATTGTATAGCATTTCCGCCCGTGCCACAGAAACCGTCCACAATAACATCGCAGCGAAGTCGATTGGCGGTGTGTGTTGCAATGCATTCGGGGGTAGCCGAAAACCACGCTTCTAGAAATGCGAATATATGAAAACGAAAATAGCAAATAAGAGTGTCGATTATAAGTCTCTAAACTGTTTGCTAAAGAGGCGTTTTGCTAGGCATACAATCGGCGCACATTGCTCGATGCTCGCGATTAAGCCATAGAACACGAAGAACTTTTGTGTCTGTGTATCTTTTTGATCATCGCCTGCGATAGTCGCAGGGTGGTGTCTAGCCAAACAAGCCTCAACACGATCGAGCACAACCACTATCGACCCATTGGTGACCATTGCGCGTGACCAACCACGATCAAACCACCACCGAACCAAAAATTGGTACAATTTTCGTTCATTGGAGGTTTGGTCGCGCGCAATGGTCACCAACGGTTCAGTCAGTCGTGGTTACGTGGTTGTGTTGTGATCGATCAAGTGCAATGAACTTACTGCAGAAAATAAGACTCCAGAAAAATCTAATGAGCGCATGCAATCATTACCAACATTTTCATACAAAAAAAATTAACCCAGCACAACGAATTCGTATTGTACATAAAAAATACCACATAATTGGACGAAAAAAAATGTAATAAGCCTACCACGATCCATTTGAATTCCCTCGTCGTACAGCGAGAATAAAGTGTACCTTTTATGATAATACTTCAAAAGACTCTTATCATTCTGAATTTCCTCCGGAACGGCCGCTCTATTCCTCAGTTTATTTCTTTTCTTTTTGTTTTTCTTCTTTGTATTCGCATTTGCTTCATTGCCGATTGTTTCATCGTCAAAATAGCTACGTGCCGAATTGTACTCAGAGCCACTCTCGTCAACAGTCTCCGTGTCTGGCTTTTCAACGTTTTTCAATTCGGCGTCGAGATCTTTTTGAATGTTCTTTGAAATTTCCTTTTCCAAAGTCGGTTTTATAAAAATCGACTCCTCTTTTTCCCCCTCGTCTTGTGCATTATGTATTTGTACGATTTTGGTTTCTGGGCGCAATTCCATGGGCTCCGGTACGCTTTCATTCACTTTCACAGGCACCTCATCTTGTGCTTTCGGCTCGGGCGTTTGCGACCTCCTGTCAACACCACTGCTGTAGAAATAGCCCATTTTCGTGAATACGGGTCGAGCCGATTCCAATGTCTGCAAACCGTATTGCTCTTTCAGGGAGGGAAGAATGAACTTGGCACACTCTTCCTTCCCGATTCGAGCAACGCGTCGACTATTCGTGCGCTTACGTTTATCACCGAATTCGGTGGGCAGGCCCATTGCAGCCATTGCGTCTCTTTCGTCCAATATTATATACTCGGTCGATTCGAAGTTTGCGTTGTCATTGATTTCTTCGAGATGAGGGGCATCGGGAGGTGCAGTCTCGATTATTTGCAGGTTCTCGAGCTGACAATCGAACTGAAACGAGAATTTAAAGAAGGGATGAATACTTATGCGATTCTTTTCCCGTTAGTGATGTAAACATACGTTACGGCGTCGAAATAGACGAGAAATGAAAGCCAAACACATGGTTAGTCCAAACACAATTGAAATAGTTGACCAGGCGACTGTAGTGGTTTGCGTCTGTGACCAGTAATGGGTTTTAGATATAGATGAATTGGCACTCCCCCGCACGCTACTGCGACTTAAGAGGTTACTACCAGCCGTACAAAGCAAAAGGACGCTCTCTTCGCTCGCTCTATACGCTACAGGGCTAAAGCCACTATTAGCCAAGACGCGAACCATGATGCGTGCGGTTCCCGGTGAAATAGGAATATGCCAAAATAGAAGTAATTAGATTTATATACCCGAAAGCCACTTCACTAACTTTCTGCAGCAATAATTTTCGTCCGCAGACTGAATTTCATTTTCAGTCAACTCTAATTCCAAGTCCAAGTCGCTCGTCATCACATCACCATCAGATAACCAACCAATTACGTTTGTTTATTGTTATTGAAACGATTGGAAGCTAAAGTAAACTGAGAAGAAGGATCGAGTAGCCAGCAAAACGCCGCGTCGCTCCGTCGCGTTTTCATTGAAATTTGATAGTGTGGTTTTGTTTATGACTCTGCTCAGACTTGATTGTATTGTTTAGACGTCTAATTGATTGAATTAAAACGAACGAAATAATTATGGGCTATGTAAGGTTTTCCTGAAGAAGATATCCGGAATGTCTGTAGCTGCTTTCTGAACACAATTTGCCAACGTCAGTGAATTGGGCAATATTTATGTCGATGAGTGAATACGTTGCGCTGTGGCGCGATGTTATAGCAGCGAATGTAAGGCAAAGCTCGATCACGAAAGAAACAAATTGTCCCCGTTGTGAAAACGGCCGCACTTGGTAGTGAACAGAGACAGACTGCAACTGCAACTGCAGTCGCTATCTATAGTCTGGACGGACAGGACAGTTGTTTAGGGACACCTGAAAGTGACCAAGGGGATGGATGGTCTCAAAGTTGGCCCAACTGACCGTGTGAAGGTCAGTCAGCGCCATCTAATAAATACTCAATCAAGTTGAGCATGAAATTGAGAGATTTGGAAGAGGGTTGTGTTCTCTTTTTGCGCCAAACCATAACCATTCAAACTACATACATATACTTGCTTACCTAGCCAACTACAACATATACAGAGAGTACATACTTCGGTCCCACAGCCTTAAGAAATGAAGCAAAAAATCTGAATGGCCGTTGACCGGCTTATATGCCCATCACTCTCCGGGTCCCGAAAAACACAACACTGTTATCTAATCTACACCCAAATTAACCTACGAGGTTCCTAGATGGTACCCAAATATTGGGGACCTCCCAGACCGAACAATGTTTTTCATTTATTTATTTTTTAAAGATTAGGTTTACACTGCAAGCGTATTTGAGCGGCAACGCCCTCCCGCGACACAAGCGTCAAATTTAAAGTTGAGGATTTCTATGAACTTTCGCCCACTGTAAGCGTATTTGAGCAAAGCCCGTGAGATCCAAAAAAAAATTGAATTTAGCGATAAGACAGTTTGGAAAAAGGCAGATAGCTGTAGCCCGAATGGCTGACCAACACCTAAGCGTCTTAGGTTTAGTAGGATGGACTGATTGATCCTGGAATATACGCTTCCTGAACCAACCAACCAAACTGAGCATTACTGCAGTCCAGGAAACAAATTGGCTTGGCAGCGAGATCAATGACAAGAAATCGCACACAATTTTTACAAGTGGCAAAGGAGTTTGGAGTAGCATTTATAGTGAACAATCACCTCAAGCCGCACATTACTGACTTCAAACTAGGGATGTAAGGGATATTAGGCGCGTTTTTTTCGTACAGAGTAGAGCAGGTTAAGCGACGAAAAAAACGATCCAGAGCAATTTAACAGAGTAAGTTTTTGTCTTTGCTAAGTGTCAGAACAGGGCTAGAAGTTAAATCAAAATGATAACACTACCATTATTTACTTAATATAAAGATAGCTTGATAGATCCCAGTGGATCAGCCGGCACGTTCCCCTCTCCTTCTCCCTCACATGGTGCTGAAAAGATATTTTAAGAAACTTATAAGCAACAGGCTTAGTGAGTTTCATACGCACACACACATGCAAACTACTAGTGAACAGGCAAGGGAAATAGTGCACCAAGGGCAGCCAACACATGGCACAGTTTGAGCAAGGAGCGCGGAACAGCATGCATAAGTCGCACCCATGGTTAGGGACCCAACGACTAAGCCATGCACCGAATACAACTCCCAAGGAGGACGGAACAGCATGCATAAGACGCACCCATGGTTAGGGACAAAACGTCTATGCCATGCACCGAATAATACTCCACAAACACCCTGGAACAGCACTATGTCCGTCTAATGTAAATAATCACTACTACACAATACAGGCGACTAATAATTACGTACTACACTCACCAAAAATGCAAGCACTTGACTCACTACACTACACTTCACTGTGATCAAAGACTGACTGACCACAGGCTTCAATTTGAAATGGTAAGAAGTGGTAATCCTTCTTGGCTTATTTTGGCACTGGGTTGCCAGCTTACCTTTTTACTCTGACATAAGGGAGTATGTCTTGGTTTAGTTAGAATTCAAATGTCAACTCAAATTTCAAGAGAAAACTTAAATCCTTAGTACATATACAATCGGACAAATTTCCTTTAGGCAGCAAAATTATTTTGTATGTTTACTATTCCATATAATTACACAAAACGGACATTTTATTGGCAGGAAATGAACTTTATGTGCTTCCCAAACTGTAAACTGTTCTAAAATTTCGACGCCTGCGCCGCCTGCATTTCAAATGTGGAACTATTTAACAGAGTAGAAATCCTGCACTAACGTTCTATCGAGAGCAACTCAGATCAAATTGTTAGTGTAATTGTGTGATCTTAACCTGCTCTGCTCCATATGGATCTTGAAAAAAACGCGCCTATTGTTTAGCAGATGAGATTGAGGATGTGGATAAAAAATTGTTAGGGTTCGAGGATGCGGATGAGGATATTTGATAATGAAAAAATGAGGATACGCATGAGGGTGAGGATGGGGATATATTTGCTAGTTTGTTTCTATATTGTGAATTATTAGTTGAGAACATGAGAAGCATATCAGCATACAAATCTACTACACTCATACACGCCGTAAAGTGAAATGACGTGTAACGAGTACATAATTTCCCTTCAAATCCATATTAATAACAAAGAATCGGTTCCAATTTATTGAACTTCAAAATTCATAATGGAACAAAAATATCAAAAAATCATATAATTACAGTAGGTCCTTTGTAGCAGCACTCTTAATGACAGCGGAGCCCAGGATGGAATCTCCAAAAACAGGAACCTGGAGCGAGCAGCTGCAGGGCATTCGCAGGAAAGGTGCTTGGTGGACTCAATATTATCCAGGCAAAACCGGCATTCCGTCTCAGTAGACAGAATCATTTTGTTTAAGTCATATCTAACCCAGTGGTGTCCCGTGAAGTAACCAACAATTAATCTCAAGTCCACTCTGCCCAGGCGGCTAGCTTCTTTGAGATCGTAGAGGTTAATAAGATTTGTGGATTGCCATACTCCTGGGATTTTATTCCAGTACCGCAGCCTTTCGTCCACAGACCATTCCCTCACCAACGCCCTGGCTGTGGCCCAGCTCAGATCGCAGTAGGGATCAAGTCCGAAATATTTTTCCGATGAGCCTTGTCTAGCAAGTTTATCAGCAGCTTCGTTGCTAAGATTGCCCCGATGCCCTATTACCCAATATAGAGTGACTCGTTTGATATGTGATACTTCAAAGGGTATCAAAACCCTCTTTCACTTTCAATGAGAGCTTATGCGAAGAAAGGGCCTTAATCGCTGCCTGACTGTCAGTGTCGATAGCGATATTATTAAAACTTCTTGTGCAGAATTTTTCTGGCGCTGGCCTCAATGTCATGTATCTTGGAAAATGCTGGGCCAAATGCCCATAGCGATTGAGATCCTGGTCTTCGGTCCAAAGATACCAGCACCAACTTCTTGTCCCGTTCTAAATCTGGAGTTATCTCCGGGACTTTGACGGACGTGCCTTGAAAAACTTTATATTATCTGTCGTTTGTTTGTCTATAACAAAAAATCAACTTGTGTATGACTCGTGTCATTCTAGTGCTGCGTTCTCCGTCGGGATCGGATTAAAGAAGAATCTATATTCCTGCTCGAAAAGATTAAGGGCTTCATTTAAGTCTGTATAATAATAATAATAAGTCTGTAGATGTTAATATCTTTTGCGTAAGTGGCTCTTCAGTATCGTGATTTGCTTGGGCTGATTCTGTAAGAAAAAGTTCGTTGCATGAGTTTTATTTTTCAATTTCAATAAACAATACAAAAAAAAATAATAATCCCTACGCAAGAAATCACTTATGATTGTTTACACATGTGCCGTTTTACGACCATTCCATCTATTCAAGTATGTGCCTGCCTAGATTAGAATGCACAAACGATCTTTTGCTTCGCTATACGATTATTTCGTATAGTTTATGAAATTGGTCTGTGTATTCAGATACGTTTTGATGACCTAGACCTTTTTGAAGGATTTATCGTTGTTTACTTTATATTTCTCTGAACTGTACAGTTTCAGAGGGATATATTGATCTGTATTTTGGGCTGATGATCATTGAATGAGTAATCAGTGAGTTCGTGATTGCGTACCGCGGTAGTGGTCCTCCACTGTCGTCTTCGGATTTAATTAAAAGTGAAGAACAATTTTGTAAGTCTAACTTACTTAGTGCATTGTACGCATGTATTTAGAATATTATTTCGTTATATTTTGTGAGTGGTGAACTGTGGCGCGTTCTTTGTTTTTAATAATAATTAAAGTCGCGAGTCAGGTGGTACGATTGAACCCCAGGTTGACTCTTCACTTGGGCGGTTCCGAGGATGGTTAGTCCTCGCAGGGATGGGATTTCCTCCCTGATCGTGGTGATTTGTATTGGTTGAACCCCAGGTTGGCTCTCCACCTAGGGCGGTTCCGAGGGTGGTTAGCTCTCGTGGGATGGCTCTCCTCCCAAACCAAACAAATTATTTTTGACTGAGCCCCGGGATGGTTCTCCTCCTTGTGTGGTTCCGAGGATGGTTAGTCCTCGTAGGGACGGTGCTCCTCCCTAGTCAATTGGTGGTCTTGGGGATGGCTCTCCTCCTCATAATGGTTGGTGATGGTGCTCCTCCCAATCCTGACTCGTGTTTGTTAAATTTGAATGATTCGTTTCTAAACAGCAGTTCACCTCCGCAAAATTAGTAGTGCTTGTTTGTTTTGTTATGTGTGCTCGTGATTTACAGTGCACTAATTTGTATTTTAAATCTTTTATTTCCAGACCGGTTGCCCGAACACCGATCGATAATAGCATAGCGCCCAATAAACCTGCTTTGTCACATAAAATAATAATAATAAAAAAAAAAATTAAAACTATCTTTTCATTTAACTTGACTCTTATAATTCCAACTTGTAATGAACCACCTGTAATGAACCATATTATGGTCTGGTTGTGCTGCTCCCACCGGCAGATCGAAGCAGCACCTGATGAGTAGTGATCTGTTGGTGGTACAAAACCAGAGGCCGAGGGTCCCATTACTCCCGGACCCAGGTGCGACCGCGTGGGCGTCTGATCCGTCCGCCAACCATTCCATCCTTATCGACTATTTTTTTTTCATTCCCCATTTTTACCTCCCCTGTTTGTGTTGTCTTCCCCAGGCCTATGAATTTTTGTTAATACGTAAAGGACAGGGGCAACGAGCGGCGAAAACCCCGCCCACATCTTCCGAACTGAGCTACAGCAAGCATAGGCCGCTGCTTAGCTCGTTGAGTGGCCTTTTTCTTCGCCAGATGGCACGGCCCGACCTTCACGGTCAATTATGCTACCTTAGGCTCCGTCCCCACGGGCATCTTCGGATGCCCCAAACCGTCCGTTTCAAACTGCAGCAGTGCATCGTTTGTTAAGGGGTACTTTAAAAGGTTAACAAATTAAGCACATCGTGTTCATCCAAATCTTCAAACCCATTATCCGCTTCTACACTTAGAATGGTTTGACAAATATTGGGCGCAGAATCAGTGTCTTTTGCTTTTCCTTTTTACCTTGTACAAATAATGGAGAACCTCACATATCGAATCAATGTACGCCGTAAATCGAAGCTGCGCCACAATTCAAAAGGCCCATTATATCGGAACGACGTAAAAAGAGGGGCCGTATAAAGATGTATGAGTGTAATAGTACGATAAAAATATCCAATAAAACGCTCGAGCAAAAAAATTAACATATGGCCATTTTTTTGGAATCTGTAGTGGTCGAAGAGGCCAAAACTTATTTTGCTACATGAAATATTGATCGGGAGGGACCGAAAACGACGAAAAAAAGGGGCCAAATTTTATATCTTCGCCTATAGGCATGTTGGGTGTCATACCAAAAGGAAAGTGAGTACTTTCTATTTCTGGTATTTTTTTCCCAATTTGAAGTAGCTACGACGGAGAATACTAGAAATTGCATTTCATTACGAAGCATGTAATCTCGTTAAATATTAAACGATTCATATGAGACTAGTTAGTTAGCTAGTCAGTTTTTATTCAGCTGTTCATTGTATAACTGCCAAATGATAAATAACAACATAAACAATATTTCTGCCAAGTTTTATATAAATCGCTTAATATTTGACGATATTATAAAATACGTAATTTTTATTAACATTTTTTGCCTATTTCGCACCTCACACCGTCGTAGCTACTTCAAATTAGGTAAAAACACCAGAAATTTGTTGAACTCATTATCTCCTTTGATATGATACTCAACATACGTACAGTCGAAAAAAAAAAATTGGCCCCCTTTTTTCGTCTTTTTCGGACCTTTTCGATCAATATTTTCTTTTTATAACAAAATTGGCCTCAGGTTAATTTTTTCTAGCTTAAATTTTATTTGACCGTTCTACACATTGATACGATACGACGACGAATCAGCAGAAACTGCGTTTTTTTTCTAGCATACATTTTTTTCAGTAAGTCGCTCCTTAACACGAGGTGTATATATTTCTGTGTAGGAAAACGGCGGAAGCAAAGTTGTACACCTAATACATTCGTCTATTGAAATAAACGGCCTGTCCGGAATTCCGGATGGTGTATGTTCGCCTTTAACGTCCCAACTAATACTACCGCCCTTGAGGAAAGGCTATCAGCAACACAGGCGTCCATGGGTTCTGGGAAGAACTCAAGGGTACCATCAGGGATGTAACAGAGAAGGTCGTGGGATATGAAGCCCGGCGAGCGCGAAATGACTGGTTCGATGAAGAATGCAAAAATTCACTTAACGCGAAAAACGAGGCCCACAGACAATGGATTCAACGAGGAACCAGAGCCAGAAGAGAAAAATATGACGAGCTACGGCGAATATCGAATAAGTAAGAAACGTAAATACTTTGACGAGCAGTTGCTGAATATAAACGAAAACTTAGCTAATAGGAACAGCAGACAAGCGTACAAACTAGTAAATACAATTAAGAACGGCTACCAACCCAGGACTAGCCTTTGTAAGGACAAGGATGGAAACATCATCAGCGACACCGATAGCAGTAACAAACGATGGGCCTCTTATTTTGAAGAGCTTCTGAACCTACCATCTAACATCCCCACACAAGAAGCTCTCGACCATATTGTTGATCTAGGCCCATCCATACAACCCCCGACAGTAGAGGAAGTTGATCTCGCGTTGCGGTCACTAAAACGAAATAAAGCGCTGGGCGCTGACGAGATTCCAGCTGAACTGCTAAAATTCGGTGGAACGGGTCTAGCTTATACTACTACTACTTTGCCTTAATCCCTAGTGGGGCATAGCGCGTCAACTACTCCTGCGCGCCATCGTACTCTGTTCTGGGCAATGGGGCGCAACTCCCCAAAAGACTTACGCAGTGCCTGACACTCCTTTGCCACAGATCGACGCCATGTGATTAGAGGACCCCCCCTCCTTGGTCGGCCTTGGTTGGAAATGGGGAGTATGGGAGGACGAGGAGATCCCAGACGATTGGCGCAGAAGCATCATCTGTCCAATTCACAAAAAGGGAGATAAACTGCGGTGTGAGAATTACACTAGTTTGTACGTCCTATAAAATTTTGACGAAAATTCTGGAAAATATAATAAAACCGTACGCAGAACGAGTCATTGGCGAATATGAAGGCGGTTTCACACCTGGACGCTCCACATCCGATCAGCTCTTTACGGTCAAACTGATACTCCAGAAGTACTGGGAATACAACGTAGACGTATACCAAATCTTTGTCGACTTCAAGCAGGCATACGACAGTCTCGATCGTGGAGTACTGTACAACATCATGCTGCAATTTGGTATAGCAGCAAAATTAGTGCGACTGACAAAGATGACGATGACCAACTCCGTCTCACAGGTCAGGATCCATAATAGACTTACTGATCTATTTGAAACAAGCACATATGGACAACAGCAATTCGACTCATCAAGTCGA
Source organism: Chloromyia formosa (assembly GCA_964017055.1). Taxonomy (NCBI): domain Eukaryota; kingdom Metazoa; phylum Arthropoda; class Insecta; order Diptera; family Stratiomyidae; genus Chloromyia; species Chloromyia formosa. The sequence continues at coordinate 49,271,524 of OZ024818.1, forward strand.
CACAATTAGCAGCGTACGCCGACGACATCAACATCATGTCCCGAAGATTGGCCGACGCAGAAGAACTTCTGCATACGCTCGATACCGCTGCAAAAAAGTTGGACTACGTATCAACGAGGGTAAAACTAAAATAATGATGCAATCGACGACAAGGACACCTGCACAATCGAGCATCAATGTGGGGGAGCTCAACATTGAGTTAGTGAACCATTTCATTTACCCTGGGTTGCAACTTGTCAAGGGACGCCAACGAAACTGACGAAATCAAACGACGGATACAGTTAGCTAATAAAACTTCTCTCGGTTCTCCCCATAATGAAATCGAAGCATGTGCACAGAAACACGAAGCTTCGCGTGTACAAAACCATTATACGACAAGTGCTATGCTATGACTGCGAAGCATGAACCCTAACTCAAGCCTCCGGAAACATGCTAGACACATTTGAACGTAAGGTTCTGCGGCTAATTTTCGGGGCCGTTTGCGATCGAGAGGGATGGCGCATCCGGTACAACCATGAGTTGTATGAACTGTACGATGAGCTGCAAGTCTCGAAAATCGTCAAACTACGACTTCAATGGGCAGGGCATGTACAACGTCATTTCGTAACGCGATGGGATGTTTTCACATAGAACTCGAATTCAGGAATACTAGCTGATTTTTATTAGAATCAACTACAAACATCGGAAAATATATCAGATCTACTTTGAACTAAACAAAATCACCAGAAATGGAATGTGTTCCCTTTGGTTTTCACAACCCCACCCGCAACTCGACCCAATAATTCGCAAAAACTGTGTCGTCACACATGACACAAACGCCTACCCACATTAAAATGCTAAAAGAAATCAAATTCGTTCACTTACCGCTTCGCAACTTTCCGCGTTATCACTTTCCTCGACGTCCTGTTCAACCTGCCGTGACCACTCTGCGTCGTAGTAATGCACCTTCTGGTACCTGAACGATCTCCACATTATTCTCAATCGATTACTGAATATGCAAACGTTTGCACTCACCTAGTGTCCGAACGAGTAAAAATCGTTACGACTGGGTGTTCATCATCGGAATTCAGCAGCACTTCAATTTCACCCAAGTTGCGAGAATTTGTCGCAGCGGGCTCCATCACCATGCACTAGCTCGAACGCTCAAACGTATATAAACAATACATAACCTCAATTCAGCTTGTTCTTCTTCAGACGAACATCAACAAATACATAACCTCAATTGTGGTTGATCTTCTTCGCAATCCTGCCATAATAATGGTGGACATTCACGGGGAGGTCGTTTGGCCTGCGGCTATTTGATCCTCGTCCATTGGCTTCATGTACAAAATTGGATGTAATAACCCTTGCACACTATAGGAGGTTTGGGTAAATCCCGAGATTTAAGCAAATCTACCTCCAAATCTTCAAGATTTACCATAAAAATAGGGGGATTTTTTTTGCCACACGTTCTATGAAATTGATGGTTCGATGGAAGTTCGGTCGTTGTTGTGCTCGTTCATGTGTGGCGACCTTAACTTAAAGTCGCCACACATAGTTTTCGTGTTCCGAAGCGGCAATTAATAAAGAATCTAGTGTTTATCTTCTTTGCCAGCATTTGAATATATAACTAACAAAGGAATGGGTATATGCCTGTCAAACCATACAAATTGACAGCTTGAAAATGGGACGATCTTCTTCTTGAAAAAGTCGAGAGCTGGGAGAGTAAAGTTAACGGTTTTAAGATCACGTTGTGCATATGGCTGTCAAACGCTTTGTGCAAAAAGTGGCAAAAAGTAAATACGGTTGAATTCGCGAAAGTTTGGAGCCGGTTTTCGAGTGTAAAGAGCCGCGATTATGTAGAGAAGACACTAGTGAAATTTCCGGTAGGACAAATTGGTGCGGTAGTGAGTTGTGGTAAATTGAAATGCCTCGTCGGTGACTGCAAAAATAACCAGCGTATCCCTAAGACGGGGGTGTCTGTTTATAGGTAAAACATTAAATATTTAGATGTGATGTGCGCGTTACTGGTTTTTGTGAGTTTTCTGTCAGAAAACCGATATTAAAATGTTTGTTTTCGTTTCTGACTCCCCGCTGTATATATAGCTGTCAAATATCCGCGCCCTATTGGTGGTTGGCATTAATAGTCCCGTTCTTTCTCTCTCCCATGAAAAATTAAACGCGCTCTTCTCTCGTCCCATAAATTGAGCCTATGGGCCACTCCAGAAGTTCCTCTGAGTTGCCAGCAAGCTCATGTGGCTCTGTGGCCTCCCCGTGAATGTCCACTTTTTAATTCAAAATTGCTATTACAACTCACGAGCCACCGAGCTACAAAGCCACTTTTTGTCAGTTGTCAACCAACCACCGCCGCTTCCAACTGTCAAACATTCCAAGCCGCTGAAAACCTAGGTTAACCGACGATTGTATTCGTTTCCTTTCTTGCATCACCACAAGCACTAAAACTATTTCGCAACCATGTCTGCTGCTATGCCAATAAATCCAAAACCGTATCTGAACGGTTTGACGGGAAAGCCGGTGCTGGTCAAGCTCAAGTGGGGGCACGAGTACAAGGGCTACCTGGTCTCAGTCGATGGATACATGAACATGCAATTGGCCAACACCGAGGAAGTTATCGATGGACAAATTACAGGTAGCTAGAGTGCTTTAAGTAATTCGCAGAAATGCAATTTAATGTCCACTTCGTTTGTAGGTAATCTTGGCGAAGTTTTGATACGTTGCAACAATGTCCTGTACATCAAAGGCATCGATGAGGAGGATGAAGAGGGCGAAATGAAGGACTAATAGTGCTAGCAACTTAATTTAAAGTGTGAATGATGGTTCAATTCGATTTGTAATACAAAATATAAAAATGCGTATAAAATTGATGTGTAAAAAAATTTGTCGTCACTATCGACGAGCACGAATCTGTGCTCGTTCCTGCGGCTTCGTACCGGAACGACCCGTTTTTAAACGGCCAAGAGCTGCCAAACCCCCTCGATGCAAGAAGAACTGCAGTATTCGAAGCATCGCTACCACAACAACAATAACGAATCTGTGCTTTCTGTTGGTTTCCTGTCGGTTCAGCTGCCAATGAGTGTCGGTACATTGATTTGATAAAAGTAAATGTGGCGAGGAGTGTAGTACTGAACACTCATCTTCCAGCCTGTAAAAAGATTTCGAAAACTGCCTGAACACCTGCGCATCCGAGACTTACTGGACGTTTCATTAGCATATAAAATATTTGTAAATGATGCAACAAGATATTGGCATACACATTTTGCCCATTTGGTTACCTACGACCAGCCCGAAAAGACTGACTTACTAGAGACGGCAGCGTGTGTCTTGAAAGACGTTTCGCAGGACACACTGATCCAATTCAGTTGGATATCACCGCTCATTGATAGATCGAGCCCGAGAAGTGCTTCAAGTGTCTTCTTACTTGTCCTTATGAATTCCTTTTTGGACATTTCCCGGGTGGTCCATAAATGTTTCTATTGAGGAGGCCGGCCCTATAGGTTCAGGTATATATGCATAGTAGTCCGGATAGCGCAACGGTTAGTACGTTCGCCTTCTACGCACTAGGCCTCGGTTCGATTCCTACCGAATGCGGTAGCTTCCGATGAAAAAGGGGATTTACGTGTCGGACTATGAGCCCACTCAGCTGTTACATGAGTACCCGTTTATGGGGTAAATAACTCGCTTGAGCGTCTTGCTGATCACACGTGACGGTCTTGTGCAGAGGTACAAGACCGTCACGATCTAGAAAATGAGATGATGCTAACTCATCTCGAGGCCATGGTTCAAATGGGACTGTTGCGCCAGTTATTTATTTTATTGATGTATGCATAGGTCTACCGTAGTACGTATTGTCTCGCTGCACAGGCGTCCAGACCTGCACGGGCGTCTAGATCTGTCCAGTTGTATCCATCCAGGTATACCTCAAGGTATACACAATTGCTCAAGCCCCTTGTGGGGCATAGCGCGTCAACCGTTCCATGTGGCCCAGTTGACGTTTCGTTGGCATAAACTGGTTTCGGAGAATGCAGTTGCCAGCATACACCTCCTGCACATCCATGGCCACGAACGTCGTCGTGGACAGGATTCGAACCCGAAACGTCGGTAGTCAAATATGAGACTGACGCCTCAACACACTGCGCTACCGGTTGCCCCATACCTTAAGGTATAAAGGAAAATAACTGGCGCAACATTCCAATTTTGGGCCAAAGCCTCGAGATGAGTTAGCATCATTTCATATACTAGGCCGTGAAAGAAACACTAACTGTGTGCCAGTTGAATATTCATCATGGTAAAGCGGCATCAGCGATGATGACGAGATGCTTTGATGAAGAGAAACTGGACATAGCTTTAATACAGGAACCCTGGATTTTACAAAACAAAATTAGGGGTTTGTCACAACAAACCGCAAATCTGTACCATGCACAGGTGGACGGTAAAATAAGGACATGCATCCTGGTGCGTCATGGAATACGTGCAGTACAAATGATGCATCTCTGCTCGCCTGATCTTACGGTAGTAATGATCGGCAGTGGTGCAGGATCATTCCTAATTGCATCAGCATATCTCCCTTATGATGCACCAGAACCACCTCCATCAGAGGAAGTAGAAAATCTGGTAAGGTATTGTAAAGAAAGAGATATGGCCCTGATCATAGGCTGTGATGCCAATGCGCACAACACTGTGTGGGGCAGCACAGATGACAATCCCAGAGGACAGCAGCTGCTAGAATTTGTGGAAAAGTACAATCTGCTGGTAGCAAACAAGGGGGTCGCTCCCACCTTCGTGGATGCACGAAGGGCTGAGGTGATCGACATTACCCTAAGCTCTGTTAATATGCTTGACAGAGTTCAGAATTGGAGAGTGGTGGACAGGCTAACCATGTCTGATCACAGGGCTATCCAGTTTGAAATTCTGTATGGCAGAAAACGGAGTAGCGAACGCAAACGTATAAGAGTGCCAAAAAATACTGATCGTGTTAAGTACGAGACATATTTATTGGAACAAGTCGAGGATATTCAAGACGGAATACCTCGGAATACGGTCGAGATAGAGCGAACAGTGGAACAACTGAACTCCGCTATTAATCGCGCCTTCGAACACGCTTATCCCTCCACAGTAGTGGACGAAAAGGACCCAACACCATGGTGGAGTAGGGAACTGGAGTCTATGAAAAAAGAGACAAGGAAAGCCTTTAACCGTTACATGAGGGAGAGAGACTCTCACTCTTGGGAACTATACAAGGATAAAAAGAGGGAGCTGAAAAGAACCTTACGTCTTCGGAAACGAAATACGTGGAGGGAATTCTGCTCTAGCATGAAGGATACGTCAGAAGTATGCAGATTACAGAAGATGATATCGAAAGACACTGCTTCGAAAATGGGGCTGATACGCAAAGTTGATGGTTCCATGACAGAAACAGTGGAAGAAACGTTGCAGGCCCTGATGGAGGTACATTTTCCTGGAAGTTTCAAGTCAGACCAACCATGGCCTCAAACTAACATGGGAGCTGGTGGGGTAAGTCAACAAGAAGCTGAGAGGATAATAACTCCAAATGGAGTCAAAAGTGCTATAAACTCTTTTGCTCCATTTAAAACGGCTGGAATGGACGGAATATTCCCGGCACTATTACAGTGGGGCATGAGCGCTCTACTAGATAGGATCCGGAATATATTCGTCGCCTGTCTTTCAGCAGGCTACATCCCGAAGGCATGGAGGGAGGCTAATGTGGTCTTCCTGCCTAAACCGGGAAAGAAAGACTATACAGAGGCAAAGTCCTTCAGGCCGGTTAGCCTTACATCATTCCTGTTGAAAACAATGGAAAGGGTGTTGGTGGACTACCTGGAGAACACCACGCTAATGTATAGTCCTCTGAGTAGGTGCCAACATGCTTATAGAGCAGGCAGATCTACGGAAACCGCTCTACATGAACTTGTTAGAGTTGCAGAGAGAGAGATTAACAATGGCGGGATCGCTATGTCTACTTTTATGGATATAGAGGGTGCTTTTGATAAAATCTCCTTTACCAAACTAAGGAACGCCCTGATTGAGCGGGGGGTTGATTACATTATAATTAAGTGGATCGACTCTATGCTTAAGCAGAGGGCGGTAAATCTTAGCAGTGGATGTGACAGAATACGGGGTAAGGTAGTCCGAGGATGCCCACAAGGAGGTGTTCTTTCGCCTCTACTGTGGAACATCACCGTGGACAGTCTTCTCTGGAAGCTGGACTCGATGGGCGTACACACTGTAGGATACGCCGATGACTTGGCACTCACGGTCAGTGGAAAGTTCATGGACACAATTCTAGGTTGCATGGGACAAGCTCTCAAAGTAACCGAAGAATGGTGTAATGAGCAAGAGCTAACCATAAACGCTAGTAAATCAAACACTATGATTTTTACTCGTAAGAGAAAAGACATAGAGATAACTCCCTTACGGCTTTTTGGTTCGGAAATCAAGGTGTCCAAGGAAGTGAAGCATCTAGGAGTTACCTTAGATGCGAAACTAACTTGGAATGTTCACGTTGATGAAAAGATCCAAAAAGCGAAAAGGATTTTGCATCAATGTAAGAGAGTGTGTGCTCGTAGGTGGGGAATTTCACCTAAAGCGACACACTGGATTTACACAATGATGGTAAGACCTATTCTAGCCTATGCATCAGTGGTATGGTGGCCAAAAGCCATGCAGAATACCACAAGGCAGAAGCTAGATGGGGTACAAAGGATAGCTTGCGTAAGCATATGTGGTGCAATGCGCACCACACCAACGCGAGCAATGGAGGCATTGCTGGGACTGCCGCCGTTGGACTTATTTATAAAGAAAACGGCGGCGCTTTCGGCAATACGCATGGAAAGGGATGCCATGTGGCATCGCTTTGGAACTAGCAGCGGTCATAAGAGCATCCTAGACATTATTCATGATGAGGTCAGGGAGACTCTAATGCCGGTAGAAGGCATGAGTAGACGTAGGGTAGTTGAAAGACTACACAAGACTCACATTGCAGATGGAAACATACATAATGAGTGTATGTACAATGACATCAGCATTTTTACTGATGGCTCTTTAATGGACGGTAAAGCGGGGGCGGGGGTTTACTCTGAAGAGCTAAACCTAGCATGTGCGCTTAGTCTAGGAGAGTATGTGTCCGTATACCAGGCAGAGATGCTTGGCTTGTTGCATGCGTTGGACCACTTGCTTGAAGGTCAGGTGCGGGGGAAGAAAATCCTTATTGCACTGGACAACCAATCGGTGATCAGACGCATGCAGCAGACGAACATAAACTCTAAACTGGTACTAGAGTGTGTCCGGAAGCTCAACACGTGTGCCTCAGAAAATGAGGTTACGCTGATGTGGGTAAAAGGACACATAGGTACAACAGGAAATGAGGCGGCGGATGCCCTAGCAAAACAGGGATCTGCGGCAACTTTCATTGGCCCAGAACCCAGAGTTGCTCTGGGGAACGGCATGATTGGAGCGAAGGTTGGGAAGTGGATGGACTCCATGCATCAACAAAGATGGCAGGAGCTAGTCACTTGCAAACAAGCTCGGAATGCAATGACCAGCCCTTTAGGCAGGGAAGCGAGAAAGGTACTTAGTTATAAACGGAGTACTCTAAGCTGGATAACTGCCTTGGTCACAGGTCATGGTAATTTTAAGGCTCATCTGGCCAAGATGAAAATCGGGGAAGATGACGTTTGCAGGCTATGCCTGGAGGAGGCCGAGACGGCGGCACACATTGTGTGCGAATGTCCAGCACTGGCTTGCACGAGGTTGAGGATCACAGGCAGGCACACGATAAGTGTAGAAGCCATGAGTGAACTCAGCTTCAAACAAATGCTAGCAATAACACGGGACTCAGTGATGAAGAAAGAGGTCGACAATTATCAGTCGACATCTGGAAGTCACTGATGACCGGGAGGGGGCGAAAAGGGACCCAAACGTTAGTGGTCTGCTTCGGCTATCCCCCAAAGTATATAATAATAATAGGCCGTGACGGTGTGTTTTGTGCAAAGGCGTGTGATCAGCAACACGCTCAACCGAGTTATTTACCCCAAATGGGTACTCATTTAACAGCTGAGTGGGCTCATAATCCGACACGTAAATGCCCTTTTTCAATCGAGCCAGGACTCAGTGCAAGAAGGCAAACGTGCTACCGTTGCGCCATCCGGTATACCTGTTGTTGTTGTAGCAATGGTCAGAAGTTCGTTGTGTGAGTGTTACATGCTGTTATTGTTCGTTGTTGTTATTGCGGTAGCGATGCTTCAAATACTGCAGTTCTTCTTGCATCGAGGGGGTTTGGCAACTTTTCGCTGTTGAAAAACGAATCGTTCCGGTACGAGGGACCCGCTGCCGCAGAACCGTGTTATTTTTCGTCGCCTTCCTCGGTGTTAAGGGACAGGAAGATAGCTGCCTCTATGGGGTTCTCCCACAGTGACCTGGGGGTCAGGTGTGTGGGTGCAGCTGGACAATTGAAAATGTGGTCCACATCGTGAGGTGTACCATTGTAAGCGGGGCATGTACTATATGTGTTCGTGATATCGCGGTCAATACGAGATAGGTAGGAGTTAAGACGCGAACACCAGCCCAACCGAAGTTGGGCAAGTGTCGCTCTCGCTGTTTTCGGAGGTATAGTTTTCTCTCATCAGGATAAATGGCTGGTGGTTGTGCCGAGAGGAATTTATTTGGACCTAGTCCTGCAATTGATGTTTGTACCTTGTACCATATGAACCATATTCTGGTCTGGTTGTGCTGCTTCTACCGGCAGATCGATGGCAGCACCTGATGAGTAATAGTAATAATGTGTTGGTGGTGCGAAACGAGAGGCCCAGGGACCCATTACACCCGGATCCCGACGGAAGCGCGAGGGCTTCGAAGCCGTCCGTCAACCATTCCATCCTTATCTCCCCATTTTTTATCATTCCCCATTTTCCCTCCAATGTTTGTGTTGTCTTCCCCAGACCTATAAATTTTTCGTTAATACGTGAAGGACGGGGGCAACGAGTGGTGAAAACCCCGCCCACGTCTCCCGAACTGAGCTACAGCAAGCATAGGCTTAGCTCGCTGAGGGGCCTTTTCCTTAGCCAGATGGCACAACCCGACCTTCACGGTCATTATACGACCTTAGGCTCCGTCCCCACGGGCATTTTCGGATGCCCACCAAACCATCCATTACAACCTCCTCATGATGTATTGCTGCGATAGCTGATCTGTATGCGTTGTTGTCAAAGGGAACTCTTTTGTACCTCTGGACATCTCTTTCGAGATCCCTCAGACGCCTGACATATCTTGGTGGCGGTGTCTTGTCCATGAGCTCGGTATTGGGGTGTTCCCTACGGTAACAACTCACCAGGTATTGTTTCGCAAGAAGCTTGTTGTGGTCCCTTCGAGATATCATCCTAGCTTCCTGATGCAGATGGTCCTGGGATGACATCAGGAGACAGCCAGTCACAGTGCGGAGAGCGGCTTTTTGGTAAGTCTGAATATTATTCCATTGTGTCACAGAGATTCTGTGACCACACAGGAGCCGCATAGTTGGCTACTGACCTTCCGACTGCTTTGTATGTGACCAGTAGGGTTTCTTTATCCTTGCACGAGGTGCTACCGGCCAAGGCTTTAATAATTTTATTCCTACCGCGCATCCTGTTGCACACAGTTGAAGCATGGGAGGATGATGTGGCCATGCTGTCCAGGGTTACTGCTAGGATTTTAGGATGGTTTATAGTAGGAATAACATAACATAACCGCTATGTTGTTCCCTCTCCCTGTTGCCAGAATGGAGCAGTCGTCAGCGTAGGAGATGATGTGGATCCCTTCAGGTGGTGTTGGGAGTCCTGATAGGTATAGATTGAACAAGGTAGGAGATAGAACTCCTCCTTGAGGTACACCTTGTTTAAGCTTCCTAAGCTTTGATTTGCTGCCCCTGAATTCTGTATAGGATTGCCTGCCAGCGAAATAATTGGCAATCCATTTCACTATTTGCGTCGGAAGCGATGAACGGTTGATGTCAGACAAAAGCGCTGAATGGCTGACAGTGTCGAAAGCCTTCGACAGGTCAAGCGCCACCAATATTGTTCTATGACATGGACGAGCCTGGTTGAGACCATTATGGATGCGGGATGTAATGGCATCCAGGGCCGTGGTCGTACTGTGCATGCTTCGGAAGCCATGTTGGTGATCTGCGAGCTGGATGTGGGCCGTAAGAACAGGGTGGATTAGTGCTTCAAGCGTTTTGGCAACTGGTGACAGTAGAGTTATTGGACGATAGGATTCTCTGAGCGTCGCTTTCTTCCCAGGTTTCAATATTGGGATGACTCTCTCTTTTTTCCAGATTTCCGGAACGATCAGCGAGAAGATGGATAGATTATAAGTAGCCGTGAGATAGTTGATGGCTAGCAGATTGAGGTGTTTGAGCATAGTCATTGAAATGTCATCTGGTTCCAATGCTTTCGAGTTGTTCGCCTTCCTTATAGGTGCAACTACTTCGTCCGTGTTGAAAACAGGTATGCTGCCTGTGGTTCGGTTGTGAATCTTCCTACAAATTTTGCGCTTAAGTCTGTCTGGTGCGGGGTGTTCAATAAATTGTTTATTGAAACGACTTGCGCAGTGGGTACGGTCACTTGTTGAATTTTCACCGAACTGAATGGTGACGTTCCCTTTCTGTGTTGGTGGATTGGAAAGGGCACTGACTGTCGACCATAACTTGCTCAACCCTGTGGTTAGATTGCAGTTATTCAGATGGGTGCTCCATTTTGACCTCCTGTGCTCGGCTACTTGCCTTTGGATCTCGTACTTCATCTCGTGAATTCTAGGGTCGTCCGGGTTTACGCTCCTGATGCTGTCTCTCTTCTCTGACAGTCTGGCAGCAGTGGTTGGAAAGTTAGGCCGAATTTTCGGAATACGTCCTGCAGGAATGAACTTCGTAGTTGCTTTGTTCAGGACTTTCCTTATGTTGGATTCGGCTGTACGGACATCGGTTGGTGTTGGCAGAGCGAGGAATTTAGCGTTGGTATAGGAGGTGAAACCGTTTCAGTCAGCCTTGTTGTGGTTGACAAACGTGCGGTGTTCGGCAGATATGATGTTTGTCGGTTTGTCAAGCTTTATCACGATTGGTAAGTGGTCTGAAGATAGTGTTAGGACCGGCTCCCATTGTTTTTCGTTTATATGAGGCTTGCACTGGCAATCGTGATGTCTGGAGAACTGGAACATGTACCGGCGATGTGAGTGGGGATGTCGTCATTTAGAGTACAGAAATCGGAGGCATCCAGCTGTTCAGCTATTGAGATTCCTCTGGCGTCGTTGTTAAGGTTGGAGTGTCACCGAGCAGGAGGTTGGCCGGTAAGGAGATGGTTGATATTTACATGGTATCCTGAGGGACAGCTGGATACCGATGGGATGTAAATATTGTAAACTTCGATATCAACATTACCCGATTTTATGGCGATGGCCTTCACTTCCATGATGTTATCATTACTAATATCGATTTCCCGGTATTGCACGGAGTGGTGAATAATGAAGGCAAGCCCTCCTCCAGCGTTGGTCAACCTGTCTTTGCTGATATTGCCATATGTGTTGAGGGACGAGTTGGAGTGCAGTTTCGTCTCCTGTATGGCTCAAACTTGGATGCGATGTCTGTCCATAAATGACGCGAGCTCGGCGATCTTGTTCTGCAACCCATTGCAGTTGAGTTAAGCTGCGTTTCCACCGAGCGAGCGAACACAGGCGAACGAACGAATTGTGTTTGTTCGGCTGGTGGAAACAGTAGACGAACGAATCCTTGTTCGTTCGCCCGTGTTCTGAGCGGCGACCGCGCGAATCTTCGTTCGCCGTGTTCAGTTGTTGGAAACAGCTAAGCGTCCAAAGAAATGAACATTTGTTTGTTCGCTCGCCATTCCCAAGTGACCGGGCCAGGTCGATCTTTTGTTCGTTCGTTGGTTTGTTTATACGCGGTGCCATGGAACCAAATCAAACACGCGAATGAAAAAATGCTGGTGTTGGATGTTGGGGTGTGTTAGACGAGGTTGCTACTAGTTGTCCTCTGTTCCTACACTGACTGGCAGTAAAGGAGGAATTCCAGTGCCTGTGATAGTTGAGTCCAGAGCAGTATCTTAGGTGGCACCACTGATTGCAGCAATAGCATCTCACCGTAGTCGCGTTTGGGTGCAGCATTCTGTCGCATATGCAGCAGATCCACGGTCCTGGGTTTCTTTCAATGCCGGCGCGGAGAAGTAGCACTAAGAGCAGTTGCGCCGAGATGTTTTGCTCCCAGTGAACATAAAAAAAAGACGATACGAGGCATGTAACGTACAAACACACTTTCCTTCTTGCATTGAAGGGTTTTGGCAGCTCTTGGCCGTTGTAAAATGGGTCGCTCCGGTGCGTAGAACCGGCTGCCGCAGGAACGATTGGGTTGTTGTATGTAGTAGCACTGATCGGAAGTTTAGTGTGTGTGTGTTATATGTTTTACGATTCGTCATTATCCTCGGTATCGAGGGAGGTGAGGTGTTTGGGATGTTCTCTAACATGTCGTGGCGGCGGCGTCTTGTCCATCAGGTTAAAGTTCTAAAGTGCTTCCTCCGGTAACAACCCACCAAATATTATTTGGCAAGAAGCTTGTTGTGGTACCTTAAAGGTATCATTTTGGTTTTTTGATACAGATGGTCCTTGGAAGACATCAGGAGACAGCCAGTGACAGTACGGAGAGCGGCATTCTGGCAGACTTGGATGTTTTTTCACCGTATATCACAGATTCTGTAACCACACAAGAGCCGCATAATTGGCCACTGATTTTCCGACTGCTTTATACGTGACCAGTAGAGTTTCTTTGTCCGTGCCACAGGTGCTACCGGCCAAGGCTTTTAAGATCTTATTCCTACTACGGATCCTATTGCACACGGTTGAGGCATCTTGACTTTGTACGTCCAGGTGGTAAATAGCGTTGCCGAGGATTTGGACGCTGATACGGTTAGCTTCTTGCTTACAAAGAACGAGTTAAGTTTTTCGAAGTAACCGTTTATTTGTACGCACATATCGGTGATATCATTCTCTTTTGCCAGAATAGAACAGTCATCAGAATTGGATTGGATATAGTTTTTAATTTTGTAATGGACGGTTTGGTGGGCATCCGAAGATGACCGTAGGGACGGAGCATAAGGTAGCATAATGACCGTGAAGGTCGGGGCCGTGGCATCTGACGAAGAAAAAGATTCCTCAACGAGGTATGCTTGCTGTAGCTCAGTTCCGGAGACGTGGGATTTTTACCGCTCGTTGTCCGCCTCCTTTACGCATTAATAAAAATGCATAGGCCTGGGGATGACAACACAAATATGGTTGGCGGCCTGCGCAGATGCCCTCGCGCTCGCATCGGGGTCCGTGTGTAATGGGACCCTCGGCTTGTGGTTTCGTACTCCGTACTCCACTTGGGGCGGCCCGTAGCTCAATGCGTTGAGGCATCGGTCTGATGTCTCATGCAACCGGTCAATTACCCATTTGAAGCCCATCCACGTCGTGGCCATGAATGTTTGAGTTTTCTTCCCTCTGTCATGTGGGGCGTAACGATAAGCCATAAACTTTCCCGACTCGTCGCAGATATGCGACTAAATGGCAACAATCGACCGAAATCAATTTATACTAACGAAACGTCAACTAACCCACATGGGAATAGTTTATGCGCTATGCCCAGGGGTTAGGGCAGATGAGTATGAGTATGTATATTTCCCTTTGAAAAGAGAGTATATGAGGAAGTGAAAAAGAGCGAGAGAAACGAAGCAATTCGGCACAAGTGAGGAAGTAGGAAGGGGGATGAAAATTTGACATCTCTTTTGCTCTATATAGACCGAGCGGGTGTTCCGCGGCAGAGAGACAGACTGGAATGTTATTGTTCCGATTGGAAAAGTAGGAGAGGGGATGACATCTTGCGTGCTTCCTGTGCTTTTATATAGACTGCGCGGGTGTTGCACAGTGGAGGGTGTGTGTCTCTCTCTCTACTTTTTACGACTGGAATTGCTTCAAGTAGTTTAGTGTTGAGTATATGCAGATTGCTCCTCCATAGGTATTCTCTGTGATATTTCCCATTCCATTGTATTAATTGAAGCCTAGGGCGGCGATTACACTATAAAAGTACTTTTACAAATACCTTTTATAAACGACATTTTAAACGAACTTTTATAGTATAATAGCCGCTTAAGTAAAGATTTGCGATATGAACGTTGCTTGTTTCCAAGTAATTTTCTGGCAGGCTCGCGCACCTTCCCTCTTTGGCGGCCATTATCACTATAAAAATTCTTTTAAAATATCGTTCATAAAATATATATGTAAAAGAACTTTATAGTGTAATAGCCGGCTAAAGCGTGACGTGAAATCAAATTTATTCTGACTCTGAACAAAAAGACACATCCATGCAAAAAATCGTAATAGGTACATGATGAACTTTGTGAAATGGCTACTGATTTTTAGAATCAAATGCCTAATTTTATTTACACTAGAAACCCACCACCATCAAAGAACACCGCTTCTTTTCTGTGCTCACGTCCCGTTGTCTGTTTATTTTTTTTTATGTAAATTCAAGAACATGTTTGTTTTGTACAATTTATTTCTGTTAATAACTAGAGTCAGTCTCTTTGGAAGATGGAATGTCTTTCTCGAAATTAAACTGTTTTTTTTTTGCTTAAGGTATTTGTGTATTAGGAGAATAACGTACCTCAGTCAACGTGAGTCCCGAAAGCTATATCATTTTCATTACGCCGAATCGTCACTGTAAAAAGAGAAGTGCGTTCATCAGAAATTTATGGTTTGACAGTCTTAAAGGAATGGATCTGCACTATGCTATATTTTTAGAAAGAAGGGTGGTGTTTCTGTGTCGACCTGTACTTCGTTGAATTTTCCTAAAGCTCGGCACATCGAACCACGTCAAAGTTAATAGAAAAAAATATTTTCTCATTCTCGAGCCAAATGGTTCGCAACCACCACCGAACCACGTCAATTTCAGTAGAACGGTGGAAATGAAGAGATTTTTTTCCGCACATCCTATGAAGTTGACGTGGTCGCGGAACGTTTGGTTCGATCCTCTGTGGCGACCACAACATTCGCCCGTATTCCGAATATCATGTCTTTTTTTCGGTCGACTTTCGTAATATCAAATTCCAAATTACTACCGAATCGACAAGCAAGTCACCGTTTACGATAGTGTTCCTATGCGACGACTGAAACGACTATAGCTGCGCAGCTATAGTCGCTTGAGTCGTCGAATAGGAAGTCACTTGAGTTTAGACCAAAACTTTCTCTATACTCGTACAAAACCTGAAACCAAAGGACGCATTAATGTGAATAATCGACCTGGTCTGTTATCCCCGTTTCTTTCTACGTAGTACGATTAGTAAGGGAAAGAGATAACGTAAATGGGCCTACTTACACTATTTACTTGGCCTGCTTCTAGGCTTGCTGTGTAGATGATATTGAACCCATCTATAGACCAAGTAACTAAAAATAGTGAAACACCTACCCCAGACTAGCAAATTTTTGACCAAAAATTTAAAGATTCAGTATTGGTGGCAGGGTATTCACGCTTTACAAGTGTGCATTAATAACTCGATCTTAAAATTTTCCTGGTCCAAATTTCCACCACGGATAAGACCTATAATATCTGAATTGTGCGCTAAATATGGAGTAACTTTTACTATGGCAGCAAAAAAGCCGAAGGTATGATACCTTCGTTGTGTTTTGTGGTACATTTGCCACTTTGAAATTGGTAGTAAAACTTGTTCCGATTTCACTGTTCCTATAAGAAGTATATGAAATAGTGGGCCGATTTCAACCAAATTTAGGAACGTGACTTAGCAGTCAATACGATTGAGTAATATGCAATTTCATAAAGATATGTATCTTCAGAAATAAAAAAGTTTTTCTGATAAAAACTTGCTTTTGGAACGGTCGTTCCTAAGACAGCTATATGATAGAGTAGTCCGATTTCAACCAAATTCGGGAATGTGATTTCACTAAAGATACTATTGATTAATGTGAAATTTCAAAACAATATCTATAGAATTGTAGTCCGGATGGCGCAACGGTTAGCACGTTCGCCTTCAACGCACTGGGCCCCGGTTCGATTCCGGGGATTTACGTGTCGGACTATGAGCCCACTCAGCTGTTAAATGAGTACCCATTATGGGGTAAATAACTCGGTTGAGCGTATTGCTGATCACATACCTCTGCACAAAAACCGTCACGATCTAGAAAATGAGATGATGCTAACTCATCTCGAGGCCGTGGTTCAAATTGGACTGTTGCGCCAGTTATTTTTTTATTTTTTATCTATAGAATTAAAAAAGTTATTCCCACAAAGACGAATTTTTGGACCGGTCGTTCCTATGGCAGCTATATGACAAAGACAAAGATTGGATTCTGGAATGTGCGTACTCTCCTGGACAATGGATCAGAAGGTCCCCAGAACGCACGATTTCTTCAACTAGAGAGTGAATTTCTGAGGTACAAATTAAATATCTTAGGAGTTAGTGAGATAAGATGGTGGAACAGCGGAGAATTCATCTCTCCAACGGGCAGCACTGTAATGTTGTACTCCGGTAAAGCTACCGGTAGTCGCCGTGAGTCAGGTGTGGGGCTCCTTTTAACCAGAGCCGCGCGAAACTGTCTCTTATCCTGGGAACCGGTCTCTGACAGGGTCTTGACCGCCAGGTTCCGGACCAAAATGAGGAACATCTCAATAATACAATGTTATGCCCCTACTGAACCCGACAATGTCTTGGCAAAAGACTCCTTCTACGAAGAACTAAACGCCGTTCAGAGCAGAACACCTAAAGGTGACATTATAATGGTTATGGATGATTTGAATGCGAAAGTTGGCGCTGATAACTATGGGCTCAGACATGTGATGGGGAGACACGGTCTTGGTGATCGTAATGACAACGGTGAAAGATTTGTGGAGTTCTGCAACTTTCACAGTCTCTTCATCGGTGGTACTATGTTTGAGCATAAGGACCACCACAAAATCAGTTGGTCCTCTGTTGATCGGCGCAGAACACAAAATCAAATCGACCATTTTGCCATTAGTAAAAGATTCAAGAGTTGCCTCCTGGACGTGCGAAACAAGAAGGGTGCCGATATTGGGATGGGAAGAGACCATTATCTTATGATCGCTAATGTTCGATTGCGTATTGCAGACGTGCGCCGCCCCAGCGACGAAAGATCCAGGCCCCGCAAATTCAACACCGCTCGACTAAAACATCCAGCTGTCTTACAACAATATAATGACCATCTTGCGCAAAAAGCGGCTGAGATAACTAGTCACCCAGATAGTGACATAAACGAAAACTGGGATGCCATAAAAAATGCGTACATTGATAGCGCAAATACCATCCTTGGCCCAAACCCGGATTGCCGGAATAAGCCCTGGATGTCCGACGCTTCATGGCAGCGGATTGTTGAAAGAAAGGAGCTGAAAGTTCGTTTGGCTGCAGCCTCAGACGACAATCGAAGCAGCATCGAACTCCTTTACCGTCAGAAAGCTCGAGAAGTTCAGCGTAGTGTGCGACGCGATAAAAGAGTTTATGCCAATTCTCTTTTAGCGTCAGCAGAAGAAGCCGCTAGAAGTAACAACTTAAACGCCGTATACGGTGTCATCAAGGAGTTTACAGGTGGTCGTAACTCCTGCCAACATCCGGTGAAAGATAGTGATGGAAAGCTACTTATCTTGGAAGAAGATCAAATGAGGCGGTGGAAAGAACACTTCGCCGCGGTCTTGAACCGTGTAACCTCTGGTGAAGTTCCCCCTCATATAGATAATTTAGCTAACCATCAAAATGTGCGTATACGGTCCACTGCCCCGACTAAAGAGGAAATAGTCACTGCAATTATTGCACTAAAACGAGGAAAGGCCGCCGGACTTGACGGCATCCCTGCCGAACTTTATCAAGCAGCCCCAAGCGTAACTGCCGATTTGCTGCACCCACTTGTTGATAAAGCGTGGAATACAGAGACCTTTCCCACTGAGTGGAAGGAAGGTTTGATCATCAAACTTCCAAAGAAGGGTAGCCTCACAGACTGTAATAATTGGAGAGGCATTTGTGTGCTTCCTGCCGTTGCCAAGATAATAGCCAAAATCGTCCTGGAAAGACTAAAGGCCCACTTAGAAAGCACAATTGATGAAGAGCAGGCTGGCTTTCGATCCGGATTCTCCTGTGTCGATCACATTAACACCTTGCGAATCATCATCGAGCAATGCGCTGAATACGATTCTCCGCTTCACTTGCTTTTCATCGATTTCGAAAAGGCTTTCGATAGTGTGAACCGGGATTCTATATGGGCGGCCTTGCGCAGGAGAGGCATCCCTGAGAAGCTTGTGGCTATTATTAAGGCAACCTATGACGGCGCGAAATGTCGCGTTCTGCATAAAGGTAAGGTGTCGGGGGACTTTGAGATTCGCAGTGGAGTTCGGCAGGGGTGCATCCTCTCACCGATCCTATTCCTCATTGTGATCGGCGATGTGTTGCATGCAGCCCTATCCGGACTCGAAAGAGGAATTCAATGGACTTTGACATCTTATCTACAACATCTTGACTACGCTGACGACATATGCCTACTCTCCCACAAAATCATGGATCTGTCCGCAATGGCGTTAGATCTCGAGAGGGAGGCAAGCAAGGTTGGGCTAAAGATTAATACCAACAAGACCAAGGTTCTTAGCCCACCGTTGCGAAAAAGAAATCCGACACCTATTGCCATCAATATTAATGGGCAGCCTGTGGAGAAGGTGGACAACTTCGTCTACCTGGGTAGCATTGTTGCCGAAAATGGTGGTACGGAGCAGGACATCGCTCGTCGTATCAACCAGGCTAAACGCGCATACGGCATGCTGTCCAAAATCTGGCAGAGCAGTTATCTCAGCATCAAGACCAAGCTGGGCCTGTTTCGCTCCCTGGTACTATCAGTGCTTTTGTATGTGAGCAGTACATGGAAAGTTTCCGTAGGAGTTACCAGAAAGCTGCAAGTTTTCGTCAACTCATGTCTTCGTCGAATTTTAAGAATTTTCTGGCCCGAAACAATATCAAATGAAGAGCTAAGTCGGCGTACGGGTCAGATGCCAATCGACGAATTGATACGCAGGCGAAAATGGCAGTGGATAGGTCACACATTGCGGAAGAGTGATAACTGCATTGCTATGCATGCCATGAAATGGAACCCCATTTCCAACCAAGGCCGACCAAGAGGGGGTCCTCGAATCACATGGCGTCGATCTGTGGCAAAGGAGTGTCAGGTACTGGGTAAGTCTTTTGGGGAGTTGCGCCCCATTGCCCAGAACAGAGTACGATGGCGCGCAGGAGTAGTTGACGCGCTATGCCCCGCTAGGGGTTAAGGCAAGGTAGTAGTATATGACGTAGTGGTCCGATTCCGTTGGTTCCGACATATATACAGCGTGCAATACAAAGAAGGCTTTGTACAAAATTTCAGCTCGATAGCTTTAAAACTGAAGGACTAGTTTGCATAGAAACAGACGGACAGACGGACAAAGCTTAATCGACTCGTCTCATCATACTGACCAAGAATATTACATATATAGTTTATATGGTCGGAGATGCTTCCTTCTGTGCGTTGCAAACTTCATGACAAAGTTAATATACTCTATCACATCCGTGAAGGGTATAAAAATTAATATAAAACACATGAGCGTCACAGTCCACGTGGGTAGTGTTTTGCAGGATAACACGTTTTTTTCTATCTCTTTCGCGTTTAGGAGTGTGCTAGAGCCTGCAGGGGGGTTTCTTTTCTGTACTTCAGAAACATCTTGCAGTCATTTTATTGCTATCATTTTTTTTACGAATATTTTTATATTTTGCAATCTCCTGTTACATTTATATTATTATATAAAAATGCAAGTAGAAAGAAGAAACTGACTGGAGTGCAGGAGGCACTAAAACGGGAAGCGGGGTCGACACACCTTTAAGCACAAATTGAATAGTGGTTATTCTATTTTAATAAAAACAAAAAGAAGAAAATTATATAAAAAAAAACCTAAAAAAAATTGTTTAGCTATAACTTTTTATTGTAGTTAGCTTATTGTTTCTTTGCTGCCATGGTAGAAGTTGCTCCATATTAAGAGGACTATTCGGTCACATAGGTCCCATTTGTGGTGGAAATTTGGACCAAGCTTCATACATTTTTGTCCATTGTCCTTTGTACAAAAATTTGCTAGTCTCTGAGGTAGGTGTAATTGACTATTGGTTGTCGGAAAGTCATTTCGCTACCTTTCAAGGGATGACGCTGTTATTGAAAAAAAAAAATTATGGTGGCGTTAGTCAAGATTTTTTGTTTGCCATTTGACATTTGAAGCAATAATCGGTCAAAAAATTGGTGGTCCTCTGTTTACAAATCTTTATTTGGTATTGACTTGAAAATGGAAAATGAAAGTGAACATGTTCGACATATTTTGCTTTTTTACTACCGAAAAGGCAAAAACGCAGTGCAAGCGCGGAAAAAGTTGTATATGGTGAAGACTCATCAACAGAACGCCAGTGCCAGAATTGGTTCGCTCGTTTTCGTTCCAGAAATTTAGATGTCAGTGATGCACCACGCTCTGGTCGTCCAACAGCTGTCGATGACGACAAAATAAAGGCAATGATCGAAGCTCACCGGCGCAGTACGACACGGGAGATAGCGGAGAAACTCAACTTATCCAAATCAACCGTTCACGAACATTGACAGAAGCTGGCATACGTTAGCAAGCTCGATATTTGGGTTCCACACGAATTGAAGGAAATTCACCTCACCAAACGAATTAACAATTGCGATTTGCTGCAGAAACGTAACGAAATCGACCCATTTTTGAAGTGATTCATAACGGGCGATGAAAAGTGGGTTGTTTACGACAACGTCGTGCGAAAACGATCTTGGGGCAAGCGGGATGAACCTGCACAATCGACATCAAAAGCAGATATCCATCAAAAGAAGGTTATGCTGTCTGTTTGGTGGAATTTTCAAGGTGTTGTTTATTTTGAGCTGCTTCCAAGGAACCAAACTATCAATTCAGATGTGTACTGTCGCCAGGTAATGGCAAATCGTAAAGTTGCCATCTTTCATCAAGGCAACGCCAGACCCCATACATCTTTAAATAAATAACTGGCGCAACAGTCCAATTTGAACCACGGCCTCGAGATGAGTTAGCATCATCTCATTTTTCTAGATCGTGACGGTTTTTGTGCAGAGGTATGTGATCAGCAACACGCTCAACCGAGTTATTTACCCCATAATGGGTACTCATTTAACAGCTGAGTGGGCTCATAGTCCGACACGTAAATCCCCGGAATCGGACCGGGGCCCAGTGCGTTGAAGGCGGACGTGCTAACCGTTGCGCCATCCGGACTACGCATACATCTTTGGTCACTCGTAAAAAATCATTGGCCTTAGGATGGGAAGTGATGCCTCATCCACATCCAGCCCTGACCTTGCACCATCAGATTACCACTTATTCCGTTCACTGCAGAACCATTTAAATGGAAAAACATTCGTCTCGGATGAGGCTGTCAAAAATTAGTTGATTCAATTTTTTGCTTCTAAAGACCACACCTTCTTCGAGTGCGGCATTATGCAGCTGACTGAAAGATGGCAAAAGGTCATCGAATAAAATGGCCAATATATAATTGATTAATGTTTATTGCTTGTATTAATAAAAGAAGTTTGAAAATCATGAAAAAAAAAAACGATATGACTTTCCGGACAACCCAATAATTTAGCCCTGTCCCTTACTAGTTGTACTAAATTGAAAGGGACAGAGATATCATAGGCAGGCCGATTATTCACAATAGCCGTCTCTAGTCCCAGGCTTTGTGTAGAGAAGGTTTTGGTTTGGTTTTAAGCTTGCCACACACGATCGAGCGCAACACCAACCGAACCAGTCGGGAACATTGCGCGCGACCAACCACAAGCAACTACTATCACGACCGAATCGCCACTGAATAAAAATTGCACAATTTTTGGTTCGGTCGTGTGCAATGGTCAAGAACGATTCGGTCGTGCTCGTTCGACACACATTCGGCAACCATTTTGGTCACGAACCACCATCGAACCACGTCAAAATGAATAGGACGTGCTTGAAACTCATTTCCACTGTTCTATTAATTTTGACGTGGTTCGATGGTGACTCGTGACCAAAATGTTTGTTGTGCGCGGTGAACTTGCTCGAGAAGCATTTTGGTTGCTATCATGCATCGAACCACTTCAATCTCCTCATTTCCACCGTTCTATGATAGTTGGTGGTTCGATGGAATTTCGGTCGTGGTTCTGCGCGCTCATGTGATGACCTTTTAAAGGTCGCCACACATGAACGAGCACAACCACAACTGAACTTCCATCGAACCATCAAATTTCATAGAACGGTGGAAATAGGGGGAATTTGTTTCCACACGTTCTATGAAAATGATGGTTCGATGGAAGTTTGGTCGTGGTTGTGCTCGTCCATGGGTGGCGACCTTTAAGCTCGCCACACATGAACGCACACAAAAATTCCCCCTATTTCCACCTTAAAGTCGCCACATATGAACGAGCACAACCACGACCAAACTTCCATCGAACCATTAAATATAATAGAATGGTGAAAATGAGGAGATTTCTTTCTTTAGAGTTTGACGTGGTTCGATGCTTGCTCGCGCCCAAAATGGTTGTCGTGTGTGGTGACCTGTGTTGTCAAGATTTATTCGAGACAACACGACAACACGACATTGATCGATCATTGAAGAAGTGAAAAATTTCAATTCATCACCATAACTTTGTTTTTATTTTAGCAACCAAATTGTTCATGTGGCTATCAATTTTCTTTCTTTTTTTTCTTAATTAAATTTTTAGTTTCTTTTTGTGTGTTGTGTCTGTGTTAAGGTCTACTGTTAGCATACAAAACTTTGTTCAGCAGGGGCCCTTTCATGTAATTCGATTCGAATCGAATTGCTTTCGAAAGGATGAAAGCGGTACAGTGTAACTCGAAGACGAATAACTCAATTTCAATAATCAGAGGGGTGTAGAGTTCATGGAATATGCGATAATTTTTTACTTCAGGACTTCGTTAGGAGTAGTTAGTAGGTAAACATCCTAAAAGTCCCCGCCCCTGGATGGTTAACTTACGGTGGGAGGGGTGGGGGAAGGTTCCATTTTTGGGGTTTTCGATTATATCTCGGAAACGGTGGACTCTAGAAAAATATACTCTAAACAAAAATGAAAGCTTATTACTTTATCTCCAGCCAATCAAAAGTTATAGAATTTCTAATATGTACAGTCATTTTCAAAATATTAAAGCTAATTAAATTTCCTATGCAATTGTCTCCATACATATCTCTGGAACTCCCAACGGTTTTCGAGGTATATACATAGGTAATGAAAATCGATCATTTTTAAGCACTATACACACTCTTTAAGGAAATTGATAAGAACGGTTTTTATTAACTACATTTGAATTTGTTGAACAGAGTCAACGATATCCTCTCAGGAGATGTGTGGGTATCAACATCAGTGTGGAAAGTGAAATTCAAGTCAAACAAGAGGACTTCCTTTCCAACTTTCATAATAAGAGTCTGCTGATAAACCTGCTGATGATGCAGCGGCAGAAAAATGGGATAAATACGCTCCAAGCTTCAAGTGATGCTGACGTTGTGAAGACAGCTATCAACAGATTGCAAAATTGCGCGGTAGCTGTTATTGGCGAGAACGTCGACATGGCTCTTCTCTTGGTAGCCAAAGCCCCATCAGATCGTGACGTTTTGTTGGTAAAACCTGGAAGAGGAAAGGTCAAGACTACCGTATATTCCTCACAACAGCCACAGCAGGAGTTGAAAATGAAGGACGATGGTCATTTGTTATTCTTACATGCGTTCACAGGCTGTGACTCAACATCCGCAGCATATCGCAAGAGTAAAGTAGGTGTTGCCAAAACGTACCAGAAGTACAAAATCATTCAACGTGCAACTGAGGTATTTGCCGGCGGTTCTTCTTCCCCTGACTGCATTGAGAATAGCGGGGATCATGAGTACTCTCTCATGGTATGGTGCTTCAGCCAAAGAAAAATTCCTCAACGAGTTCGGCTACAAATCATTCATCAAAGCAGCTGCAAACATGAAGCCCGATATCTCAACTCTCGCTCCAACTGAAGGAGCTGTTAAGCAGCATGCATTCCGGACCTACATATTACCAAGTACACCTGTGGTTAGGGGGCGAACCTAATGGTGGGGCGTCGAATTGGGGTTGAGAGAGAAGAAATGAACAACTAGTTCCGAGACTCTCAGAATTGGATGCTGTTCCTGATGAAATATTGAGGATGATTTTTTGCCGATGCACGAAAGGATGTGTCAGTGGCAGATGTGGTTGTAGAAAAGCATCGTTAAACTGCTCTGTCACATACCCGAATTGCAAGGGCAGTTGCAACAACGGGATCGGAATAGTAATTCATGAAGAAGGCGACGACGATGCCATCGATACACTACCAATCTCTTTGAACAACGTCTTCACTGCTGACGAAGATGACTGAGCCTCGATTCTTCCGTCTCAGAAAAACCAAGATGTCACCTTGACTGTTTATTTTTTAGGGTTTTGTAGAAAATCTGTCTGTCCATGAAATATCTCGTGAACGGTTGAAGCTACTGAAATACTGATACATGTCAATCATCATGGTAGCATCAACATAATCATTTCTAGAGGAACATCGAATTTGAACGTATATTTTAGAAATTCTATAACTTTTAATTGGTTTATGATAAAGTAGCAAAAGTGTACATCAAATTAAAGGGAATTCGATTCTCTACAACTTCGTCTCGGACAAGTTTTCTGAGAAAAGATCGTGGGAGGCACTAGAAGCAAATGATTTCTTCGAAAAGTATCGATTTTCAATAAGGTGTATCTCGTAAACCGCTAGAAATTCGACAAATGTGTATAAAAAAAATTTATAGGAAATTCAAGCTTTGATTTTTGTTCAGAGCATATTTTCCTAGAGTCCACCGTTTCCGAGATATAATCGAAAAACCCAAAAATGGGACCTTCCCCCAGCTCACCTCTCAGGAGTGGGGACTTTTAGTAAGTTCACCTACTAACTACTCCTAACGAAGTCCTGAAGTCAAAAATTATCGCAATTCTTTGACTGGTCTAATACGAAATTTTTTATTTGAAGCGAATACTCGATGATTATTGAAATTGGGAAATTCGTTTGCGAGTTAGGGGCTGGTACTAACCTTTTCATGTGAAAATGTTACACTTATCTCTCCCACGAAAAAGCGAAGCAACACTTGAACTTCCCTTCTATTTAAAGGAATGGTTTTGAAGCGAAATAAAATGCGAAGTAATTGTTTTCGCGTAAAAATTAATCAAAATGATATGGAGACTTTTTTCGTCGAATGAAATATATTAGTACTGAGAGAGAGAGAGAGAAAATTTTTCGTGCGAACGTAACTTTTTACAGTTTTTGTATGAGATTTCACGCGAAAAGCCGACCTTAGTACTTTGCTTTACATGGTACTACACTTGCGAGCAAAAATACTGAATCAAACCGAAAGCACGTGTATTTGTATGTATATTTTTAAAAGTACGTTATGTATCCCTACAAATCGTATGTCATTTGAAAGTTTGAGATCTTAGCTTTACAATGATACCTTTTTTTATCACCATTTAATGAGTGTTTTATGAATGAACGCTACTTGGAGCTAAAAAGTCGGGAAATTGGACATTTATGAATGGGTTATTACTAGGCAAACTAACCCTATAAATGCATCCGCAAAGGGTTTTCAATGGCCAGTTGAATCTGGAATGTCGATTGAATAAGTTTAAAGCAATAAAAGTCACAATTTTGTCATTCATGAGTACCACGCCTCAGCAGGCGGCTCAAGTTGTCGCCCTATTTTCGGAAGGGCCTACTCAGAGAACAGTCGCTCGTCAGATAGGAATGAGTCAGTCTACTGTGTCAAGAGTGTTTGGGGGGGGGGGGGGGATGGGGGGGGGGAGGTAGCTACAATCAGAGACCCCGACCCGGCCGCTCTAGGTGCACTTCCGATAGAGACGATCGTTTTATTGTGACAAGTATGCTACGAAATCGGCACCTCACGGGAGTTGACGTGCAACAGAATCTGAGGGACGTTCGCGGAGTAGCTGTAAGCGAGTGGACAGTGAGGAGACGACTAAAGGAAGCGAATTTGACTCCAAGACGGCTCGCCACTGTCACAGTAGAGTAACGTTAGCATACAATTCACACAATCATACACTTAGATTCACTCATCTCGCCTCACACCAGCCGACTCACTCATTATGCATATCCAATAAAGTGAGTCTCACTTCTACAACCGCTCGCATTACATGGTGTCAGAAGTAAAATTTTCATCGTCTGAACAAATAAAAAGTGAAAGATTTGCTGACAAAATAATAATAGGCAACGCACTACAGTTGGACGAAATAAGAATTCGCGAAAGACTTGTCGGAAATAGACAACGCGTCGGAGTGTTGTGAAATAGTAGTGAAAAGAGACTCGAACAAAAAACAAAAGCAATCAGTGTGGCAAGTTTTGAAATAGCTAGTTGTGCTAAGCCAGACGACGAACTGTAATTTGAAATTACATACATACATCGGTGCGTGTATCTGTGATCGAAACAAAGAAAGTGACGAATTAGCGGTCGAATTAATAACGAAAGACGAGCAAACGTTAATCAGAATTCAGAGAATTAACATGGCGGGAGTCAAGCCACCGAAGCCGTTGTGCGTGAATAGCGATATCGACATGGCAACTGAGTGGTCCGAATGGAAGGAAATGTACGAAAATTACTTCATCGCGGCAAAAATTGATAAAGAAGAAGCTGCGGTGCAAATAGCCAATTTTATTAGCTGTGCAGGCAGGGAAGTTTTAAAAATCATCGGAAATTTAGAACTGACGGCTGCTCAGAAGAAAAGCATCACGGCGGTTAAGGAGAAATTGACAGAATATTTTGTTCCGGCAAAAAACAAGACTTTCGAAAGATGCCAATTTCATCGCTTAAAACAGCAAGTAAACGAACCAATCGATGACTTCATACAGAAATTGAAAACGCAGGTGAAGCGGTGCGAGTTCAAGGCAGCAGACGTAGACGAATTCGTATTGGATCAAGTGGTACTGGGAATCAATTCTGATTTGGTTCGACAGAAACTGTGGATCGAAGATGCACTGACATTGGACAAAGCGATTCGAATTTGCAAGACCGCAGAAGCATCGGAAAAACAAATGCATGAAATTCAAGCAAGTTCGTCTTCAATAGTGCACGAGTAACGGGGAGACAAGGATGTAAAAAAGGTATTCGATTGCAAGCGATGTGGCAGGAGGCATTCGTACAAAGAATGTCCAGCATTCGGAAAGCAGTGTGGAGCGTGTGGCCGAAAGGGTCATTTTCGGTCGGTTTGCAAATCTCAAAAGCGATCAGATGGTAAAGATAACGCCGGTGAACGTAAAAAGAAAAACATGCAGTCGAAGAAAGTGAACGCGGTGCGAGAATCAGAATACGGGTCGGATTCAGAGTCAGAGGAAGATGTTCCATTATACATAAAAAGCATTCGACGCGGCGAAGAAGTTCGAGAGCATTCGCTAACGGACGACGAATGGTTGGCGAAATTAAAGGTAAATGGAAAAATAATCAAGGTAGAATTGGACACTGGAGCAAAATGCAACGTCTTGCCGTTACGAGAAGTTCAACGCGTAGGGGGCGAAATCTTCAAATCCGCAACGAAACGCATACTCACATATAGCAACGAACCAATCGATGTCATTGGCGAAGTAAGACTGGAATGCGAAAATAAAGATCGAATCAAAAGAGTTAGCTTCAAAGTTGTGAAAGATGGTCTTGAACCAATTCTGGGACGCGACATGTGCGTTGATCTCGGATTCGTGCAGCGGATTCATAAAATTCACAAGTCCGAACATAAGAAGCAACCAATGGAAATAGGCTGCTGCAACAATTTCGAATACGATATTGACTTCATAGACGAGCCCAAGTTCAAAATCATTCCACCAAGAAGAATTCCGCATGGGCAACGCGATCGGGTGAAAATCGAATTGGAAAAAATGGTAGAAATGGGCATCATTGAACCGGTGTCCGAACCATCTCCGGCAGTTAGTCCCATGTTAATTGCTCAACGTGGATCAAAGATTCGTATTTGTATGGATCCGACGAAGCTGAACAAAAACATTAACCGCAGACATTATCCCTTGAAAACGGTTGAAGAAATTGCAGCAAAGGTGAAGGGATCACAATACTTCACGAAAATGGACTGCGAGAAAGGCTTCTGGCAAATCAAAGTGTCGGAGCGAACATCCAAATACTTGGCGATGGCAACACCATGGGGACGATTCAAGTACTTGCGACTGCCTTTTGGCATTTCATCAGCACCGGAAGTTTTTTCGGAAATTATGAATCGCACATTAAAAGGCATTGAAAATTGCGAAATTGCTATGGATGACATTTTTATTCACGCCGAGTCCAAAATGAAGTTCAACGAAATAACGGAAAAAGTAGTCAACCGTTTAAAAGCAGCGGGATTCACATTGAACAAAGAGAAGTGCGAATTCAACAAGAAAAGAATCAAATTCCTCGGACATGTGTTCTCAGCGAAAGGCTGTGAACCAGATGAAGACAAAGTGGCGGCAATTGCACAGCTTAAATCACCGACCAATCCGAAAGAGGCGCAACGTGTATCGGGAGCAGTCAATTATCTTGGCAAATTTATCAAAAACTTGTCGGAATTGAACGAACCGATTCGGCGTTTAATACACCAAAACGTTGAATGGCATTGGGGAAATGAACAGGAGACAGCGTTCAGGAACATCAAAGAAGCGATCAAGTCGGCACCGATATTGGGGTTTTATGATGTCAACAAGCCCGTAAAGTTATCGGTTGATGCGAGTTCGTATGCAATGGGCTGTTGCTTAATGCAAAATGACCGACCGATAGCATATGCAACGCGAGCGTTCACACCGAATCAACAACACTATCCGCAGATAGTAAAAGAAGCGATGGCAATCAGATTCGGTTGTCAGAAATTCCACGAATACGTTTACGGCAAAGAGCTAACGATCGAAACCGATCACCAACCTTTGGAGACCATATTCAAAAAGCCAATCGCCAGTGCGCCAATGCGATTACAGAAAATACTGTGGGATGTGGTTCAATACTCGCCGAAAGTCAAATACGTGAGAGGATCACAAATACCAGTAGCCGATGTGTTGAGCAGAGACTGCAATCCAAGTGAATTTGAGAAGGAGGAACCAATGAAAATCAACAGAATCATTTCAATAAGCGACGAGGCGTTAGATCGCTACGCCAAATCAACGAAAGAAGACGAAGAATTGCAATTGCTCTTGGCAACATTGGAAAAGGGCTGGCCGGAAGAAGCAAACAGAGTGCCTGATGGTATCAAAAAATATGTGACATTCAGACACGAGCTCACCTACGAGGAGGGCCTTCTATTCAAAGCCAACAGAATAATTGTACCAAGAGGAGAAATCGCGGGATTTTTGAAAGAATTACACGTCGGGCATCCTGGAATCAACAGCATGCTGGCACGGGCTAGAGGTTGTGCGTACTGGGTCGGTCAGACGACTGATATCAAGAATCACGTTGAACAATGCACCGTGTGCCAAGCAACGCAACGCGCAAACGAAAGAGAGCCAGCGTTAATGAAAGTCGTTCCAGATTATCCATTCCAAGTTGTAGCGTCGGATGTATTCAAATTTAAAGGAGAAGATTACTTGTTAATATCGGATCACTACTCTGGGTTTTTCGATTTCCGTATACTGAAAACCTCAACGTCGCGCGAGGTGATCTCGCTACTAAAGTTGTGGTTCGCGGTTCATGGAATTCCAGAGGTGTTCGAATCTGACGGCGGTCCACAGTATTCGGCAAATTTGTTCAGTGAATTTGCATGGAAATGGCAATTCAAACACCGAATGTCTTCGCCAAACTACCCAAGATCAAACGGCTTCGCGGAGCGTAACGTGCAAACGGCGAAAAACCTTCTCAAAAGATGTTATTTGGATGGGTCGGATGTACAGTTAGCTTTGTTGATGTTGCGTAACACAGACCGGAACGAGATACTAAAATCGCCAGCGAAGCGGTTATTTAGTAGAGCAACACGTACAACTTTACCAATCGACAGAAAGCAGCTACATCCAAAGGTAATCGATAACGTGAGCGAAGAATTAACGCAGTTACGTACGGTTCAGAAGCATTACTTTGACCGCAACACTCGTCCAGAAAAATCGTTCAAAGAAGGTGATATAGTGCGCTTGCAGACGGCTCACCGTGACTGGATCACGGCCAGGGTAACTGCTGAAACGGCCAACCCGAGATCATTGATAGTCAGAACCAACGACGGTGCGGAATATCGGCGCAATCATCACCATCTACATAAAACAAGGGCCAACATCGAACGTCGTTCGTTCACTGTCCATGAAAACAATTCAGCATGGCGTCACGAGCCACCAGATGTTTCGGGTGGAGACGCACCGAACGATCAACCAGTCGTCCCGGAAGTGAATGAAGTCGCACCACCGGAAAATATCGAGCCACCAGATGTCCCGGGTGGAAATAACAACAACGTCATGACCGGACAAGTTACACGAAGCGGCCGAGTAATCAGACCAACTGTGCAGTACACGCCGAGTTTTAAGAATAAGAAATATTAACATTGTAAAGGTCGTGGGGCGAGAATTTTCATAGTTTTCATAGTTTTGTTTTTAAAATCATTTTATAGTTTCAGTCCAATTTAAATTCGAAGATTCGGTCGAAGTAGCTTAAAAATAAAAAAAGAGGGATGTCACAGTAGAGTAACGTTAGCATACAATTCACACAATCATACACTTAGATTCACTCATCTCGCCTCACACCAGCCGACTCACTCATTATGCATATCCAATAAAGTGAGTCTCACTTCTACAACCGCTCGCATTACAGCCACAGGCCCAAAATCGACCCCACATCACCGACAAGCGCGACTCATGTTTATCAGGAATCACTTAAATTGGACCCTCGAGCAATGGCGGTCCGTATTGTTCACGAACGAGACCAGAGTGTGTCTACATGGCAGTGACAGGAGGTCGAGTATACAGGCGTCCAGGTGAGCGATTTGCGCAATGCTGTATCACAGAAACGGTAGCATACGGGGGCGGTTCGTGTGTGGTGTGGGCCGGTATCTCTGTGGATTCAAAAACGGAAATTGTATTCGTGCCCTCTGGAGGCCGAGGAGGAGGACTGACAGCCGAACGGTATATTACCGGTATTCGACGTGGCCATGTTGTTCCCTACGCAGCATTTATTGGCGACAACTTTACTTTAATGCACGATGTCATACATCGTATCAAGCACAGCAGTTCCTGAACGAAGCTAATATTGCGACAATTGACTGGCCTGCACGCAGTCCAGACTTAAATCCCATTGAGCACTTGTGAGACGAGTTCAAAAGAAGAGTCCGACACAGAGATCCCGCGCCTTCGACTATCGACGAATTGAAGGAGGCCCTAATAGAGGAATGGAGCGAAATTTCTTAAGCTACCATTAAAAAATTAATAATTTCAATTAAAAATCGAGTACAAGCTGTGATTAGAGCAAGAGGTGGTAATACCAGATATTAATAAATAAATAATTTTGTTATTTTTTTAAATTTTTTTGTTTTCTTTTTTAACAAAAACCTGACCACACTCCATTTTCTAAAATCCCCGTTTTTTCCTATTTTTTGATTTCAAGCCCCACTCTTTTAAAATCTATCTTCAAATATTGTTAAAAATGGTATTAATGTAAAGCTAAGATTTCAAGTTTTCTAATGATATACGATTTGTAGGGATATATAATGTACTTTTCAAAATATGCATATAAATACACGTGCTTTCGGTTTGATTCAGTATTTCTGCTCGCAAGTGTATTTTCATCCTTTCTAAACCAATTCGATTCGAATTGAATGACATGACAGGGCCCCTCGGTTTAATCGGCGTATTGTGTCAAATAAAAGTGTCTGTTCGATTTTTTTTCTTAGCTCTGTTCCTTTTACAAGTTTTCATAAATATATACAATATAAAGAAGACCTCGTCTGTCGTCTCTCGCGCAAACAGATAGAATAAAATCGCAAACTTTCTACATTTATACAAAATATCAAATCATTTCAACCCATTCCCCCGGAGATTTGAATTATAAACATGTTTCGTCTTTTTCTTCTTGTGTCTTATGAAATATAACATTTATTATTAATATTTTGTATTTGATTTTAAATTATTTGGCTTAAGTGTTATGATATTTACACTCTTGTTCTACCGGAGTCACCACTTATCCTATCGACAAGCTGCAATGAGAAGAGAAGAGCATTTTCGGGGTGGATTACATTTTGAGTTAAGTTAAGTTAAGTTAAGTACACTCGTGATGACGGTAGTGATTGACTTTTTTGATGGTCGGTTGGGGTTGTCAAAGAAGCTTAACGGTTGTCGTTGTTATTATAGGCGTGTTTTTTTTGTACTGCGGTGAAAGGTTAATTGCGTGCTATCCGGGTTAACTTACACACATTACACAAACAACTAGGGTATGTTGTTTGTGTAATGTGTGTAAGTTAAACCCGGATAGCCCCCAATTAACCTGCACCCCAGTACAAAAAAACACGCCTTATGTTGTTTTTGTTGTGGTAGCGATGCTTCGAATACTGCAATGCTTCTGGCATCGACGGAGTTTGGCAGCTCTTGGTCGTTAAAAAATGGGTCGTTCCGGTGCGAAGAACCGGCTGCCGAAGGAACGTTGTTGTTGTTATAGCAACGCCTGCTGGGGTTGAAGGGGTTTGGCAGTTCTTGGCCGTTACTGATGAACGGATTGCTTCGGTGCGTAGAACCGGCTGCTATGGGGGCGTGATCGCCTAGTCGAATTCAATGTGCAATCTCTGTATGCGGGATTACTTCAGCACTTTGAACTTCGCTTATTTTTCTATAGACATTTGCTGCCTGGTCGAGAGTTTAGCAGCGTATGCTCGATATCCTAGGTGAAGTTTATGTTGTCTACGTACCCGTACCCAACTATTTAGACTTGTGCGGTCGAGAGCTCCGCCACACTTTTGATGTCATCAAAATTCAAAATTAAGAGATTCCGACAACGAAACTTCTTTACATGCTTAAGTGTCACCATACACTGTCGAACTCGAACTCGAGCACGAATCTGGTACAAATGTCCTCTGACACACACATACACTTCACATAGGTGTGAAGAAAACCGGTCCACTTGTACTAGGTTCGTGCTCGAGTTCGAGTTCGACAGTGTATGGTGACACTAAGGTGTGAGTTTCAAGGCCACGACTGAGCGACTCGCGTTTGCGATTGTGAAATAAAACGATCATAGCGAAGCACTATTCGTGTGTATTTTATGTGGAAGTACAGTCATACAACTACAGCCTGAATTCAACGACCCCCTAAAGTTTAAAATACACAGAAATAGTGCTTCGTTATGATCGTTTTTTTTTTCACAGTCGCAAACGCAAGTCGCGGTCTTGGAACTAACACCTTTAAGCCTTTAGGATGCATGATAACCTGCAAGCAGACTAACCCCTAGTCCACACTCGTATAGAAAATGACGCGATTGTTCATAGACAAATCGCGGAACAAATCGCGGATTTTGTATGTAGACAGTCGTAAACAATTTGGAACATTGTATATCGACTTTGCAGCTCGTCCACATCGCACAATACTTTCTATATGCTCATGTGCACACGAAAAAATGTTGCACAAATGTCTCAAGTTTTCCATCCGAGATGGAATACCATCCGCACACTATAGACAGACATGTATATTACATTAAGTCACAGAACGCTCAACTCAAATCGTAGAACATTGTCTATAGACACGAGTTGCGGAACTTGTACACGAATGCGGACTAGGGGTAATGGGTAATGGCCAAGTCACAGTGCTGTGCTCCGAGTGAACAGAGTTGTCGTCAAAAAAAGTGTTTTAGAGGACCAGACCTCATCACACCTGTTTACTGGCAGTCGAGAAAATCAGGTGGCATAATCTCAACAACGAACGCTTTGAATCTGTTGTAACTCCACTCATTGTTAAAATGAAGGAGTGGCTTCAATACAACATCAACTGCAACGAGCAAAATCCAACACAAATGTGAAATGCTTTGTATGAAATGTTAGTAGGTGAGGCTGAAAAGACACTGGAAGTTTCGAAAGGCGCACTCCACACGAATAAGGAGACGTGGTGGTCTCTCTCAATTGCCCTAACCCCTTGTGGGGCATAGCGCGTCAACTGTTTCATGTGGCCCAGTTGACGTTTCTCGGCATAAACTGGTTTCGGAGAATGCAGTTGCCAGCATGCACCTCCTGCACATCCATGGCCACGAACGTCGTCGTGGACGGGATTCGAACCCGAAACGCCGGTAGTCAAACATGAGACTGATGCCTCAACACACTGCGCTACCGGTCGCCCCGACGTGGTGGTGGAATAACGAAACTAAAGAAGCAGTGCAGGCCAAATCGAACGCATTCAAGGCTTGGACGACATACAAGACAAGCAGTGAAGCCGAGAAGGTTCAACTTCGGGAGAAATATGATAAATGGCGGAGGGAAGTAAAGCGAAAGGTGGCTCAAGCAAAGGCGATTGCAGCCGAGAAGTTCTATCAGGAACTAGAAGATCTGGCTGCGGATAAGAGATCGTCATTGCAAGAGAAAGACAATTCCAGGATTTATAAGGTCGCAGCCCAAAGGAGAAGAAACGCTCGAGAGATTCAGGCGCCAAGATAGGTTGAAGACTCACAAAAAGTGCTGCTGATTGAAGACACAGCCTTCTGTAGCAGAATGCGTGAGTACTTTGACGAACTTTTGAACGAAGAATTTTCGCGAGAAGCTTTTCAAGCTGTGGAGCCAAACACCACTGATATCGCTGATTTTTCAGTGGAGGAGGTGATGAAGGCAATGATGAAGATGAAACGCGGAAAGGCAGTCGGACCGGACAAAATACCCTTGGAATTTTGGTTGAAGATGAATCATGTCGGGCTTAGATGGCTCACTGTTCTTTTCAACAAAATTAAAAGAGGGCAACCGATGCCTGACACTTTCAGAAAAAGCTTCCTTCTCCCGTTCTATAAGAACAAGGGTGACTCACGCAAGCTCAACATCTATAGGGCAATCAAGTTAACATCTCATACATTGAAGACTTAAGGCGAACATACACCATCCGGAATTCCGGACAGGCCGCCGGACAGGCCGTTTATTTCAATAGACGAAGATAGATAGATAGATATAAGATTCGAGCTACTTTCCCAGCAGGAAGGCACTGCGACCATAAAGATCTATTGTGCCGTAGCTCATTAATCCAAAAGACCGTCCACCCTTCTAATAGAGGGCAGTAAGTCTTTAGCAGGAATCAACCTGAATTCTGCAGTGCTGATAATAGCCTGCCCGAGGAGTGACATCCTAAAACGCGCGATGGCGGGACATTCGCACAAGATGTGCTTGGTCGTTTCCACGTCCTCCAGACAAAGACGGCATTCAGTCTCGCTTGACAGACCCATCTTGTTCAGGTGATATCTGACCAAGTGATGGTGAGATAAGTACCCCACTAGGAGTCTTAGGTGGGTTCTACTCATTTGAGTAGTACCCTTGTGACTGAAGGGCATTATCAGCTCCTTTGATTGACGAAGCCCTGGAAGGTTATTCCAGTACTGTTGACGCAATCGTGCAAACCAATCTGTGATCCGCAGTTTGGCCGAGGCCAGTCCAAAGCCACAGTAAGGCTCAGGTCCAAGAAAACGACTGGATGATCCTTGTCTAGCAAGTTCATCCGCAGCCTCGTTCCCCTCAATGCCCTGGTGGCCTGGCACCCAACACAAGAAGACTCGGTTATTGGTTGCCAACAGTTGAAGGAGATTGTAACACTCCTTCACCAGTTTTGAAGAGACCTTATATGAGGAGAGCGCTTTTATAGCTGCTTGGCTGTCTGAGTAGATAGCAATGTGAGCGCCGCGAAGTCCAGTTTCCAAGATTACCCTGGCGCAGACCTCAATGGCGTGGATCTCAGCTTGAAAAACTTTGCTTCCGCCGTTTTCTGACAGACGGCTGTGTCGGAAAACGGCGGAAGCAAAGTTGTACATCTAATACATTCGTCTATTGAAATAAACGGCTTCTCCGGCGGCCTGTCCGGAATTCCGGATGGTGTATGTTCGCCTTTAAGAGCGAGTTGTCTGCAATCGATTGAAAGAGATTGCACGGTTCGGTGACAATCAATGCGGCTTTGTGGAGGGTCGGTCCACAATCGATGCTATTCAGTGCATACGTGTTACGATGGAAAAGCATCGTGATGCACGGACGGACTTGTACTTTGTGTGCATCGATTTGAAAAAAGCCTTCGACAGAGTTCCTCGTGATCTGGTTTGGGTGGCCCTAAGAGCACTTAAGGTCCCCGAGGCATATGTCAAGATGATACAAGACATGTATGATGAGGTAACCACTAAAGTTAGATGCACAGCTGGTGAGTCTAAAGAATTTTCAGTTAAAGTTGGAGTTCACCAAGGCAGTATATTGAGTCCCTTGCTGTTCAACATCATCATGCTCTATTTATTAACACTCATTTCTGACGGCCTGGAAATATCCCTTCTCTCCGCCGATGACATTGTCCTGGGTAGCAAAGACATTGTTGCTTTGCAGGCTGTACTGACCAAGTGGTGTAAGATACTGGAGGATCATGGACTGAGGATTAGCATGCCAAAGACTGAGTATCTGTGCTGTTCTTTCTCAGATCCAGAGAGACCGATACCAGATATCTACATTAAAGGAGAGCAGCTGAAGTCCTGCACAAGGTTTAGATACCTGGGCTCGATTGTCAACAAGGAAGCTACCTGCGATGATGACATCAAACATCGCATCAGTGTCGGTTGGATGAAGTGGCGAGAAAACTCTGGACTTTTCTGCGACAAGATGCCACGAAAGCTTAAGGGCAAGTTGTACAAAACGGTCGTACGTCCCGCACTCATTTATGCGTCTGCATGCTGGACTATGTATCGACTGAAATGAAAATGCTACGGATGTCAGCCGGTGTGACCAAAAAGGATCGTATCAAAAGTACCCACATCCGAGGCAGCTTGTTTGTTGAGCAACCGATCACTGAAAAGCTCGAAGATCGTCGTATGGATTGTTGGATGGATGTTCTAAGGCGTCCACCTGAAAACCCAGTCATGAAGGCACTATCAATCAATGTTCCTTGTGATGGACCCAAACCCCAAGGCAGACGGAAACACACGTGGATCGATCAGATGAAAAAGCAACAACAACACGTTAATCTTGGCGATGATACGATCCAAGACCGAGCTGCCTGCAAAAGGAAGCTGAGATTATACCGCCAGAATGAGCGAAGTGCCAACACCACAGGCAGAGCAACGCGAAGCCGCAGAGCGGTATGAAAGAGCAAGGAAAAAAAAATAGTGCATCAACTACTTCTAGGCGAGGCATAGTTGACGTTTCGTTAGCATATAACAGATTTCGGATGATGCAAGTTGCTGACATACATATCCTGTTGGCGTAGTTGCTTTTTACCACAAGCCGGGAAAGGTCATGGCTTATGGTCGCGCCGCACACCACAGGGGGAAACCCCAAACCATTTGACACTTGATATACCCAAGAGAATCATCAGAAAAGTCAATCATTACAACATCTTTCTTTCGCACCTTGTTAATTAAAGGCAAATTTAAAAA
The DNA here is from genome assembly GCA_964017055.1 of Chloromyia formosa. NCBI lineage: Eukaryota > Metazoa > Arthropoda > Insecta > Diptera > Stratiomyidae > Chloromyia > Chloromyia formosa. The sequence continues at coordinate 49,309,221 of OZ024818.1, forward strand.
TGATCCTAGAATGGGGACGCGTCGCAGGAAATTTATTGCTACTGGGAAGAAACCACTGAAACGAAAGGAGAAAAGTTTAAGATTTTGTTAGAAATAAATGAATAAGACAATGACTACGTTTACACTGCACGACTTAATCCGGGATTGCACCATGGAATTCTGCCACAATCCATATAAGAAAAAAACAAAACACGTACGCCGTATCAAGTCGTGCGATCTAAATGTGCGGTCAATGATATGATCACGTACCTGAATAACAGCACAAAACCGTAGGTTTCGATGAGCATTCCAATCAATGGATAGCCAAGTAATACAACGATAATTCCACCAAAGAAGCAAATGGTGGCTTTGACTTTGTGACGCTGAAAGAAGAATCGAAACGTCCTTTCCACGCCTATGACACATGCGAGTCCGCAAAGGAAGAGGATCTGGAGGAAAACCGAAGTTTGAAGGTAAGTTTTCGAATGCATTGCTGTTTTCTATTTATTAAAGATATCGGTTCCAAGTTAGTACTGGAAATAGCAGGGATCCGGACCGGAAAAACATCATCGTCCGAAGTAGCCTACGATCCAGAGAAAATTCTTATTCGCTTGTCATTCAAACTACGAGACTAGTGGGGCTAATTCCGTGTTTTGTTCCAGAAACTCTAATGTGTAATGGAAGTTGTTGTAGTAGCAATTCATCTGGCGTTGACGGGATTTGGCGGCTCTTGGCTGTTGCTGATGCAACGGGACGCTCCGGTGCATATAACCGGCTGCCGCATGAACGTGTAATGGAAGTCGGGGGACGAGGGTGATGAACTGGTTGCTATGGTAAAAAAAAACTTTTTCACTCCCCAGACACAAGTTACTGCCTCGATCTCCTACATCTGCCTCCGAATCCTTGCAACAGTAACCCCTACTGTCCCCTCCACAAGCTCTTTTTTTTTCGCTTTATTAGACGTCGTTTGGATGGCGCAACAGTTAGTACGTCTTTGTTCTGTTCACTGGGCTCCTGGTTCGATTCCTACTGAAGGCAGTCGTCTTTTTGATGAAAGGGGATTTACGTGTCGGACTATAAGCTGTTAACTGAGTGTCCATTTGGGATAAATAAGTCGATTGATCGTGTTACTAACCACACCTCCATGTAAACCGTTACTAACTAGTAAATGAGATGATGCTAACTTATCTCGAGGCCCCGGTCCGAATTCAACTTTTGCGTCAGATATTCATTTAGTTAATTAGTTAGGGTAGTAGTGACTGCCTAGTTCTCTCAATTGCCCAAACCCCTTGTGTGGCATGGCGCGTCAACTGTTTCATGTGGCCCACCAGTTGACGTTTCCTCGGCATAAAGTAGTTTCGGAGAATGCAGTTGCCAGCATGCACCTCCTGCACACCCATGGCCACGAACGTCGTCGTGGACGGGACTCGAACCCGAAACGCCGGTAGTTAAACATGAGACTGATGCCTCAACACACTGCGCTACCGGTCGCCCCTGTCTAGTTCGCATACATTTGTTTCTCCGTATCTTCAGCTACTACAACCGCTATCTCCTCTGCAAGTTCGATTCTTGCTTCATCTTTGATCATACACAATCCAAACTGTTCCTCGAGCCTCCTAAAACGAAACAACCACAATTCTTTTATCACTTACATTTCCTATCGCCAGCAATCCCTTGTCGAACAGCAACAAAATCCCAAGAAAGAGGAACGCAATCCCGAAACCGGCCAGGCCGACTCCAATCTCTGCAAAGGACAATATAAAATCAGCTTTGGTTTTCGCCCCCTTCTCCCCTCTCTTTAAATACAAACTTTGCGTGTCGGATATTTCAATCATTTTGACTTCCGATTCCCTGGCCTGTGCTCCTCTTATGCCAACCAACTATGACCCAAATTGAACTTGTGATCCACCACACACAATCGTTTCTTCTGTCGTACTACTGTCCAGCGATCGTAGACTCTGTTTACCATAACCTTGGCTCGGTGTACTCTCAATTCAACTTCCACGTCACTCGTTACACGAATCTCGCCGGGAATGTCCTTTGTGTCAACGTCCCCGGGCGTTGCGTGATGAACCAAAAATAGGTTTGCAACGAGACGCTACGTTAATGGGCGAGCGCGCCAATTGGTCAAGTCAAGAAAAAGAGGAAAACAAATGTTTTGACAATTGACTACTGACTGAACGAAGTGCTTGAAAGTGGGAGTCTTCTTCTTGATGACGAATGGTGGTTTGTTGTTTCGGGAGGTTGTCTTTTGACAGGTGGATGACGAATTGTAATCTGCTGAATTTACTGGCTGAATGATGGTGTTGCGTTTTGTGGGTGACTGTTGATTCAGTGGAAGAAATCGATTAATTGAATACGAAGAAAGCGGAAACATGTTCAAAATAACTATCCCTGGAACATTCCTGTTTCGGGAATAATAGAAGAATTTTCTCTATCACATTTAGAGAGATTATCCGCCATACACAAGGAATTTCCGCTTGATTAAGCTAAGTGCTAACATTTGTTTTTCGTGTGAAATCTCATACGAGGACTATCAAAATTGTCGTTCGCACGAAAAATGTTCGTTACCTCGTTGGTAACACGAAACCACAACCATAGAAAAAAATTTCCACACCGTTGTGAGCAAATTTTGCGCAAACAATGCCGTTTTGGGGATATTTTTAGTTTCAGGGCCGGATAAGCATGTGCAAATAAAGTTGTTTATTTCAGCTGGATATAGTTTAATCAATTCGACGGCTGAACAATGAAAGATAGCATTTCTCCTGCTTCACGGTCCTTTATAGACTCGGCTTACCACTACAACTTAACAACAACATGATACCAACTAATATTGATGGGAATTTATCATATGGAGCACGGGTTCGATCCCCAGCATCGATCTTATCTGTCTTTTCCTTTTTTTCTTTATTTATATTAACATTATTATTAAATCTATTGGAAATGTATTATTTTATAATAGGCGTGCCTAACAGGCCCGGAGTGAAAAAATTACCTTTCACTCGGATTTCGTATCACTTATCGCTCGCGTGACGGGTGTCAAACCAGATTTACTTGAAGGGAACGGGCTTGATAACTGTTAGCCCCGCTCCTTTACAATTCAACCTATGAAGAAATTTTGTTTGCAAACTTATAGTGAAATTTTATAGGCTTTCCGAAAATGTAATAAAATTTGGTGGTTAATCAGGTCCTTCTTGGAGAAAACAGGAGTTTTTTGTATTTTTTTTTTAATTTTTTTTTATTTTTGTGTCATTTAAATGAATTTTTCTCAAAAAGTATAACACTGATTGACACAGTTGATAGCAATTAGAAAGAAGAATTTGTGTCCTTTCCAACGAGCCCAGAATTATTACGTTACGCTAAGTACAGTAGAAGTTAAAGATCAAACAGTGATCACAGGTACGATGAAAATCCTTCGTCCTTAAGATCGCGCTATCTTCTTAACGGTGCAAAAACGGGAGTATGTGTGGAACGATTTTCCACTCAAGACAAGTTTCTCTATCTCCCATTTTCGTTCGAACCTCAGTACTAGTTACACCCTGTATACAGGCGGGTGTCCCCCTATTACCCTTTAATTTTATTTTGCGCAAAAACTGTCCACAAGTCGCAATCAACGAAAATCAGCTGTTTAGCCTGTTATAGTTAAATCTCTTGTTCGCGTTCGTTTGACACATTTGAACTGTGGAAAAATGAATTCCTAACAAACTTGCAACACTTTTCTAAAGTAAAATTACAAACATGCACTTCCAAAAATGTAGTAGGCTAAAGATTAATACCAACAAGACCAAGGTGGACAACTCCATCTACCTGGGTAGCATTGTTGCCGAGAATGGTGGTACAGAGCAGGACATCGCTCGTCGTATCAACCAGGCTAAATGCGCATACCCATACCAAGCTGCGCCTGTTTCGCTCCCTGGTATTGTCTGTGCTTTTGTATGGGAGCAGTACATGGAAAGTTTTCGTAAGAGTTACCACAAAGCTGCAAGCTCTCGTCAACAATTTTCTGGCCCGAAACAATATCAAATGAAGCGGTCAGATGCCAATCGACGAATTGATTCGCAGGCGAAAATGGCAGTGGATAGGTCACACATTGCGGAAGATTGATAACTGCATTGCTTTGCATGCCATGAAATAGAACCCCATTTCCAACAAAGGCCGACCAAGAGGGGCTCCTAAAATTACATGACGTCGATCTGTGGCAAAGGAGTGTAAGGCGCTGGGTAAGTCGTTTGGGGAGTTGCGCCTCATTGCCCAGAACAAAGTATAATGGCGCGCAGGAGTAGTTGACGCGCTATGCTCCACCAGGGGTTAAGACAAAGTAATAAGTAGTAAGTGTGTAAAAGTAACTAAGAACAAAACAATTAATTATCCACAGTGCTAAAATACAAGCATGCGGAACGTTGATTTCAAAAAAGTTGAACTCGTTTTCGTGAGCGACGTCTTATTTGACAGCAGAAGCCGTGTTCGTTGCGCACATTGAGTGCGTTCAGAAGGTGGCAAAAGAGCAGAAACCGCTCGTGAGCAGCTCGGTTTGGAGTCTGCACCTGCTGAACGCGCTACTTCACCAGCTGACAAATCGACCAGCTGAAAGCTGACGATGACAATTTTAGACGTCAAGTGCCGAAAAGTGGAAAATACATGAATCCCACGCTGTCCATTACAAAAATCACGAACAACGAGAAAACAAATTCAAAAGCACCCGAAAACCAAAGAACTAGAAGCCGAAAACGGCGAAAACACAACAACCATTTTGATAACTGTCAAAACTCGGAAACTCGCAACATGAGCGTGAGGTTGAAAAAGAAGAAGAAGAACCTGAGCACTGATCAGTGAGCAAAAATATTTCTTGATCGGTGAAATTTGATCATGCTCACCCGAGCAGAAGTTGCTCAGTCACTTCTGAACCCGCTCGTTCTGAACATGTTCGCTGAGGGGAAGTTGCTCAGTTCCTTCTGAACGCACTCATTGAGTGCATTCACGACGCTCGTTTTATCCGGATCGCTACGGAGCGCTACGGAGCGCTCCGTAGCGCTACAACCCCTCCCGGTCGTGATTGCAACCGCTCCTTCCATCCGCTCCCGAGCGGTTACTTCCCCTTGGTAGCAGAAATTTTTTACGCTCTCTGGGCATGTAGCGCTACATTTCACAATTCGCAGCTGGTATGTGCGTTGTGACGTTTGTGTACATCAAAAGCGCAAATAAAATCCCCGTCTATGTAAATTCACTGTCTTCTCGTCTTTGATTTGATATTTCCTTGTTTCGTGATGTGCCAAAGAAATGTTTTGCGATGGAAAATTGACAATTGTCAAATATTTGCGGTGTCACCTGTTTGTCAGACATTTCATATGTAGCGGTTCAATCACGAAAGAAATGTTGACAGGTAGCGTCTCCTCAAATGTGTAGTGGAGGGGATTTAGCGTTCCGTAGCGAAAATTTTTCACATGAATGCAGTCATTATAATCCAGTCTTTACTTTTTGGTGTATACTTTTTATGAAAAAATACAACCAGAAAAATTGCTCAATTTTCAACCGTTTTATATAAAGGTAGTTCACACTATTGTGGTCGGACATCGATGTGATGATGTAACGTATTCCTTTAGTAGGGGTGATTGCCCGTGATAGCATTGCCAATTGCCAGGAGACGTGTGCTAGTAGGTAGCTCGAGATCGGTGAGAAATGAGGTGAGTTTTACTTTGAACCTGGCACTATCATACTTAGACGTTACATTATTTTCACACGTCATGCCCATATTTCGGTAACATTGTACAGTTGCAATTTAAAGAAAAGAGGATCACCATCAAGCAGCTAGAGAAAAAAGAAATGTCAGCAAATAATTTCATTACTCTTGATATACAAAGGAGTCATAGTTGTAAAATGACTCAATCGCGGTTATTTATCCCGCCCAATCCTGGCTAAAGCGTGCGATTAAAGACAGTTGCTCTAGCGCCCTAAAGAATAAGTTTCACCGCGCGTCTATTTCATTTTACCTGTAAAAGAAAGGTTGAGGGTAGCTGAAAACAGTTGTAAGGTTACTCAAACATGATCTCGATATCTTCCAATGACATTATTATTCAATCAATTGATGAAAGTAGTAGTAGTAATGGGGTAATTTCAATTCAGTATGACACTTATTAACAAAAGAAAGATATAAACCCTAAGGGGATTCTTTGTGCGCACAAGGAAAATGGTCCCACAGAGTTTGTACTTTAAAAATACTTATATACTAGATGATACATGATTACAATATATAGATATAATAAACAATCTCATTACGTCGTGATGGTTGATATTTAAATACGAATTTAAGCCAGTAAGCTATCATTAGTCTTACGAGCTTTCAACCAACTTGCTGCTAATCAGCTAATCACTAATTCCTACTATTACTTAATTATTAATAGTATTAATTCTTTTTTTTTTCTTTTACATATTTGGTATTGAAAGTTATCGCAAAAAAAGATATCATCTTGGTTAGCGTTATTATTTATAGCAGATATCCAAACAATTCAAAAAAAAACTCCAATGATCTATAAACTATGTTATTAAGGATTCACGCAGTGTTTTGGTTTCTTATTACCAGCAAGAGTGTATCCGGATCTATCCAATGTCGTGGAGTAAAGTACTGATCGGACCATTAAGGACATACGCAGTGTTTTGATTTTGGTTCCTTATTACCATCAAATATGGGCGTATCCAGATCTATGCAATGATCATCACATGCGAGCGTACTCAGTTTTATCCGAGGATCTTAAACAAGAACCGATCGAACAAAAAAAAAAAGGCCGAGGTACAGACGGTCAAGGTTAATTAAAGACTATGTATGTACATATTGTTGTTACTTTTTCCTCCTTTGTTATTCTCTGTACCTCGGCGATAATATTCATTTTACTTATCGTTCCACAATTATATCGGTTGTTGCTTTAACACCTTCATTTAAAGGGACCTAGAAAAGAAAACTTCAGGTCATGATCTTGTAGCTGACGATCAACCTTATATCGAAAAGGGAGCAGCTAATAAACTTGTGGATTTTCGTAAGCTCATAGCCTTGTCAAGAATGTGTAGTATATTTATTATTTATTTATTTGGTTTTTCAAAAAAAAAGTACGGAGGAATATTTTCTATCCCTGAACGGATGAAAGTGTTATCCACAATTTTTCATTTATCAGGATACATTCAGGTTTCAGGCGAGTTGCACCGAGAGTTGCAGTGCCTTTTAAGTGAAAGATTCAAGTTCGTTACTAAATTCTGTTAAGCAGAATGTATTCTGACGTAGTGCAATTCTGGCACTTTGGTTTAAATTTCTCTGACGAAATAGTGCTGGTTGATCTTGTCACTTACACGAACTATGATGAGATCAAGCACTCGGGTAATTCCGCGGTATTAAATTTTCTTGTATGGTGAGATAAGAATTGCCTTACCCAAGAAGGAATGACATCCTGAATGCATCTGCCCCGCACTTTGACGTTCGCACTTATATTAACATTTTTGGTCACAAGCACATTAATCGTTCAGATATAACGGCCATCCGTTATGTAGGACCGTTTAATAACGTAGCCGGGGGTCATTTATGAGTCACTTTATTTTTATTATTATTTTTCTTTTTACCTTATTTATTTGCCTTAAATCCCACGTACCTTATTTTTATTTATATTCCTGGTTTTGAATTTTCAATTTCCTCTTATTTTATATCCAGTGGATTCTACTAGCGTGCCCTTGTTGAAATTATGGGTTGGAACGGCGTACGCATGGTGATCCACATACAACAGCCTCCGCCTTGAAATAGGTCGTTGGAGCGTAGATTTGCGCGCGTATTAAATATTAGATCTTTTCTGACAATCGCCTACAGAATTATAGTATTGGCCAATTAGAACATTAAACAAGCAAAACTTGTTTATTTGAAGTAATACATACCGCGTCGTCGCACTATACCCACTGTATCGGCGGCAGGTCACAACGAAAGTGAGCGAACCACAATAATTTTAACCGCTAAACCTGTTCAACTGTCATTTGTGTTGCCGTATGAAGGGAAGAATTAATTAACAGTCGACCGTCTAATCGGTTCGAAAAAAAAATAGGTGTGATCGAAAGTATGGACTTTTATTTAAAAGCCCATATTTTCGATTTTTTTTTTTTTTTGGTTAGACAGTCGACTACTAACAATTCTTTGGCCAAACAAAAATTATTACAATGAGCCCGGAAGGTAGTCCCACTAGCTAGCTACATTATCTGCCTTTGGTTGCGGACACGAAGCGACAAATCTCTACCGCAAGAATACACGATCGAAAACTGAGAGTATTGCAATTCAAGCTGTTCAGGGGACTTGCGAGACTTTCTCAATAATAGAGGACACGGTAAGTGTGTTGAAGCCATGGATCTGTCCGCAATGGCAATGGCGTTAGATCTTGAGAGGGAGGCAAGCAAGGTTAGGCTTATTGCCATGAATATTATAATATGGGCAGCCTGTGTAGAAGGTGGACAACTTCGTCTACCTGGGTAGCATTGTTGCAGAGCAGTTATTATCTCAGCATCAAGACCAAACTGGGCCCGTTTTCGCTCCCTGGTACTGTCTGTGCTTTTGTATTGGAGCAGTACATGGAAAGTTTCCGGAATTCCGGAACCAGAATGAACGCAGAAAGCAGCAGCGGAAGCAGCAACTAGAACAACATGCAGATCTGCTTTCGCCGCTGTCACGTATGGGAAATGTGTACTTTCTAATTTGAAATTTCACTACTGCTGCCGCTGTACTGTGCGTTTATTTTGGTTCGGGCATAAGAGTTAATAGAAAGCTGTATAGTAAGTTTTCGTCAACTCATGAATTCTTCGACGAATTCTAAGAATTTTATGACCCGAAACAGCTAAAAGCGATCCGTCGTCCGATCGATCGGCCGATGTTGTTAATTGCCTTGACCCCTCCAGGGGTATGGGCGCGTCAACATCTCTAGCATTTCAATATCTTGTTGACGTTTCGATAGCATATCTACTTTTCGGAAGTGCAGTGGTGTAATGGACGGGTTGTTGGGCATCCGAAGATGCTCATGGGGACGGAGCCTAAGGTTGCATGGTGACCGTGAAGGTTGGGCAGTGCCATCTGGCTAAGAAATAGGCCCCTCAACGATCTAAGCAACGGCCAATGCTTGCTGTAGCTCAGTTCGGGAGACGTGGGCGGGGTTTTCGCCGCTCGGTACCCTGCCCTTTATGTATTAACGAAAATTCATAGGCCTGGGGAAAACAATACAAACAGGGGAAGAAAAAATATGGAATAATAAAAAAGATGGGGCGATAAGGATGGAATGGTTGGCGGTCGGCTCGCTTCACTTACCCTTGCGCTCGCATCGGAGTCCGGGTGTAATGGGACCTTCGGTCTCTGGTTTCGAACCACCGACAGATAATTACTCATCAGGTGCTGCCATCGATCTGCCGGTGGAAGCAGCACTACCAGACCAGAAAATGGTTCATTAAACTTTTCTCCAATTACCGACTTGAAAACACCGGAATCCGCTAACCCCGCCAGTTTCTTCTGGCACGAAGGCACGAAGGAGCGCCACGCCCACCAAAAAAATACGAATAAATCGAAAAAAAAATTAAATCGAGAAAGACGCGACACAACAAGTACGGCTGACGACATATGCATACTCTCCCACAAAATCAGGGATCTGTCCGCAATGGCGTTAGATCTTGGAGTAATTAGGTAGGTTGGAGTAATTTTTACCTTATCTCAATCGCGCTCGGTGGCCGTGGACGTTCGGTCACTGCTCTACGATACTAATCTAGAGCTCTGAGTTCAAATCTCGGCGCGATCAAAAACTGCCTGTGGGTACTAATAGAACTCTCACAGTGCTCCGAGCTTGTCAGTATAAAGACGGCGCGGATAGGAGATGCATGCTAGCAACTGCACTTCCGAAAAGTAGATATGCTATCGAAACGTCAATAAGGCATAGAAATGCTAGAGATGTCAACGCGCCCATGCCGCTGGAGGGGTCAAGGCTATTAACATGGGTTCTTAGTCCACCATTGCGAAAAAGAAATCCTACACATATTGCCATCATTATTAACGGATAGCTATTGTGTAGGTGGACAGTTTCGTCTACCTGGTTAGCATTGCCTGCGTTCACGTTCTTGAGCGTTGCGGTTATTCAGCAATTGAAATGCATGTAAACAGAAAAATCAGTGATTTTTTCCGTTTACATGCATTTCAATTGCTAAATAACCCAAGCGCTCCAAAATGTGAACGCAGGCATTGTTGCCGAAAATGGTGGTACGGACGGAACAGGATATCGTTCGTCGTATCGACCAGACTAAATACGCATACGGCATGCTGTCCAAAATCTGGCGGAGAAGTTATCTCAGCATCAAAACCAAGCTGGGCCTGTTTCCTTGTGCTTTTGTATGGGAGCAGTACATGGAAACTTTCCGTAATAGTTACCAGAAAGTTTTCGCTAGCTCATATAATCTTAGAATTTTAAGAATTTTACGGCCCGAAACAATATTGAATGAAGAGCGAACTCGGTGTACGGGTGAGATGCCAATCGAAGAATTGATACGCGGGCGAAAATAGGAGTGGATAGAACTGTGTTGCTTTGCATGTCATGAGATGAAACCTTACCTTGTCTCTTAAGTTTAGAGCCAAAACCGACCAAGAGGATGTCCTAAAATCACATGGCGTCGATTTGTGGCAAAAAAGTGGAAGGAGCTGTGTAAGTCGTTTGTGGAGGCGCGCCACATTGTCCAGAACAGAGTACGATGGTACGCAGGAGTAGTTGACGCGCTATGCCCCACTAGGTGTTAAGGCAAAATAGTTGTCTTCCTTTGCGTAGCACTCGGCTAGTCAGCCGTGTCCATCTTAATTTTCTTGTACTCAGTAGTCGTCGTAAATTCTATGATTCATTCGTATCGAGAGCAACACGAATGTGGAACCACCTACCATTTTTTGTTTTCCCTGCAATTATGATCTGCAAAAATTTAAACGAAACATACTGTAACGGACGGTTTGGTGGGTATCCGGAGATGCCCGTGGGGACGGAGCCTTAAGTAGCATAATGACCGTGAAAGTCGGGCCGTGCCATCTGGCACCTCAACGAGCTAAGCAGCGGCCTAGTAGATGTTCACACTGCGTGCGATGCCGAGCCGAGCCGGGTCGAGCGATGCGATGCGGTGGGTGTTCACATTGCATGCCGTGCGATGCCGAGCCGAACGATGGCTTGCGATGCAAAGATGATCCGAGCGATGGCTTGCGATGCAAAGATGATCCGGGATGTTCACTGCACGCAATGATGGAGAGTAGAGACCAATTTAGTTCAAGGAATAGAATCTGTTCGACATCATGTCGTTTGTGCTTGACCCAGTAAATTTATTTCTGTTTCAAAACAGTGCTCTAAAAATGGAAGGGCGTCGCCATTGGATGCATCCCATTAATGAAGAAAGGCCCAGTGTTAGTGAATTTCATCATCTCTTCCGCGACCTCACACGAGAGGTTCCACAAGCGGATTGAGCAGCGGCGCACCGCTGTGTATAAACGCAAAAGGCGGCAGCCGCGTCGTTACAATTAATTGTCAATTGTAGTAGTCACGATCAACGATTAACAATTAATTAATTGGCACTTAAAAGTGATCCTCAAGCGAATGGTTTAAGAAACATCATACAAATCAGACATTGTGACCGTGTCCGTGTTCCGGGTTCGAATGTATGTGGGCCGGCTTATTAAAAATTGATATGCGGACGCGTGAAGTGACGCAGATAGAAGCAGAAACCAACGTCTTCCCAGATAGCTATCGCGGCGGCAAAATGCTATAGCTATCAGTTTGAGCTGGGCTGGATCCAATGAAAAGTTTCATCGTTCATCCATTCGAATTTTGGATATTTACATTTGAACTAACGTTTATAGCGAAGGTTGCCGTTCATTCAATAGGGTCATGCCCATTCTCAAAATCAACTAACCAACCCACACTATAAATATTTGTCGCATTTTGCAAGTCGCTAGCATCATTGTATCGAAAGTTATCGCTCATTTGAAGTTTCATTTGTAGGGGACGTAGGGGTTGCTTGGGACGGAGCTTGGCCATTTCCAATACTCGTACCAACCAACTAAATCTAAATCCAAATATTTGAACCAAATTTCAAGTCGCTAGCTTCATTCTATCGAAAGTTATCGCTCATTTGAAATTTCATCTGTAGAGGTTCCTTCGGTCGGATCTTGCCCATTTTCAATACCAACCAACTAGATCATGCTACAAACATTTGACCAAAATTTCAAGTTTCTAACTTCATTCTATCGAAAGTTATCGTGCAAACGGACAGGCAGACATACAGATATGGCTAAATCGAATTAGGAGATGACCCTCATAATTTCCATGTATACACTGCCACACCGCCGCGCCTAAAAGTCTAGGGTATAAAAGCAGACATACATGCATTTTTTTTCAGTGTAATCTTACATCAAATATTACTTTACAGCTCGTACTTGCACCATACTGGCTCCAAAAAGCTTCACATCGCAAAGCATCGCAAAGCCCATAAACTCCATCGCAAAGCCCATTAAATTCCATCGCAAAAAATCAGCAGCCGGTACTCGCACGAAAAAGCAAAGAAGTTTGTGAAAACATCGAGCCATCGCTCGGCTCATCATTGCATCGCGCGCAGTGTGTACACTCAAAGCGTGATTCCATTTAAAATTGAAGACTTTCCGTTTTCTTGCTTTAAAAGCTTGTAATCGCATTGCATCGTTCGACCCGGCTCGGCTCGGCATCGCACGCAGTGTGAACATCCACCTATGCTTGCTGTAGCTCAGTTCGGGAGATGTGGGCGGGGTTTTCGCCGCTCGTTGCCCCTGTCCTTTACGTATTAACAAAAATTCATAGGCCTGGGGAAGACAACACAAACAGGGGAGGTAAATATGGGGAATTAAAAAAAATAGTCGATAAGGATGGAATGGTTGCGGACGGCTTAGACGCCCACGCAGTCGAATCTGGGACATAAAAATAAAAAAAATTGAGAAATTTTGGCCGGTGTGAACGTACATTCAGTAAAAAAATCGAATGCCTTGTACTCGGCTACCTGCCAAACCGTGCGAGTTTCTATTGCGTCCTTCAGTCCTAAATCTTTAAAAGAAAAAGAACAAATCAATTGTGTGCATCGTCCAAGGCCACCATAATCCCAATATCGTCGTATACCTGACCGTCCTTCGCCCAAACCAAAAACAAAAACAGGTCGGGACGCATTTTACGCAAAAATGCCTTTCCCGCCCGTTGACACAATTCAAAAATATCCACACACATTCCCGCATTTATTTCTATTTCCGAACTAGCCCTCTACTGACATTTAAGTCCGAAGGGAAAAAGAAACAACGAACAATTAGGGGCAGGTTCAGTGTTGACTGCCCGAATTCCCCGATCCCGTTCCGCCCCTCTCTTCCAATTGATTGCCTACGATTGCTTGTCTCTTATTCAGATACGCTGTCTGACGTCACGGGCTCGAACAAGGTCACGTTCTTGTAACTCCCAGGCCAGACAGAGACAGTTACATGCTCTTTGATTTATCGAGAAAACAATCTTTTCTTGGGACTTTGTGCTCGTTTCGGTTAATTTCGGGCACTTTCGGACTCTTGCGACAAGGAAGGAATAAGATTTCGCAACATGCAAGAGCAGCACAGCCATAGTTTGACTATTGTTGAGTTCAATCGATTTGAATTGAGCGGATTATTCGAGTGGGCCAACAAGGCCCGATAGAGTGCTCGAGAACATGCTCACTGCTGTGCGAGTAAGCGAGATCGCTAGTCCTCTTATGTAATTTCAGCTGCAAAATTGGAGAGAATGTGCGAGTAGGACACCTCAAGAACACCACCCTGCACCTGGGCCGAAGAGCGAGCAATGTCAACGGTTGGCCGCCTCAACCGCGTGCACTAGAACGAGAACACTCCACCCTCGTGCGACTAGCAGGCGTCTCGCTTCCTGCAAACTGGCCCGTGGCAAATCCGTACCGACTCGAGATTCAGTCATCACTTTACGTACCGCGGTCGTTAAGTGAACACACGCATCAATTCAACGGCTGAAACGCCTCTGGTGGAACCTTCTCCTGACTTGTGAATTTAATCTTTGGCTGTAGTTAACAAGAAACCCAAACAGGTACGGTACAAACATTTTCACTTAAGTTGATCCTCGTAGTAGTTCAGTAGAAAATTTCTTTGAAAAATATCCGTGCGGTGGACGGTGAAACGTGTGGAAAATGGAGAAAATCGTTTGGAACGTGGTGGCCGTCTTATGATTTTACGTAACCGGGCTCGAGTGGATGGAGAAGAAGAAAATCCCCCCACGCGCGCTCCATACAGCGACACGGATAATTTCAAGTGCAAGTGTTCCGAATTCTTGGTTAACGAAAATCCGGTGACCATCGGAGGTGCTCCCGTGGACAACGTGTTACGTAACGTGCGAAGAGAGTTTCAACAAGAGTGGGCCCCAGGCATGCCGCGTAAGGCCATGGACGTTTGCCAAGAAATCGGCACGGGTTATTTTGTTAGATAAGTGGTTCCAAGGTCTTCGTCGCCGGAAAATTCCACCCCATTCGACGGTACGCCCGCTTGCCTTATGTAACTAATTGCAGGTGGCTGGCCATCCGCCCACCCCGAGTTGGCATCCAGGGTGACATAAAGTGCACCCTTAATGACCTGGACTTTTCGGAAATGCAGAATTCGAGTCGTTTCTGAGTGCAAATTCCGCGATCACGGTTTCCGGGCTCCATACAGCTCACCCCCCTTTAGTACTTTGTTCAAGTGACGCATGCTCGTTGACGTCGCCAATTCAGCAGCCACGGGCCCGCACTTCTCTCTCACCCGGCGTGAAAGAAGAAGAACCACCACGGGGAAGAATTCAGGGCAATTGCATCGATTTGTGGAATTAAGCACTGTCCATGTTTTGTGTCGAGTGAACTATTTGCAATGCACACGACACAGTTTCATTCACAAGTTAATGCATGGTTGTTGCAATGTTGGGTTCCCGGCCAATTTTAGATTTGCGACACGTGACAGACGGCCATCTTGTTTCTTCGGAATTCCAGCGGAACACGCGCGCCCCGCTGAGCTGAATATCGTCTTCTCCGTGGCACGGTAGGCTTGATGGACAGAAAAAATGAAGAAAGATGAGAAGACCACGGCCCGGTTTGTCGTAGCGGCGTAGCACGCCGGCGACAGTAGACCACATGTTCGCGCTGATTGGAAAGCGAGGTGTGGAAGGAGACACGGAAAATTTTTTGATTCGTTCCTTTCCATTGACTTTTTTTTTGATGAGACTGCATTTTTTTCGGTCGGTAGTTAGCAGGTCGTTGAGGCAGTGTCGAATCGGTTTTTGGGTTGACTGGGTCGAGTTTGAGACTTTGGACCGCTATTTGCCTTAGAGCGCGTTGACATGATCAAACTACGGTTTGACAAACCACCTACTTGAACGTGTCAACCCCTTGTCAAACTGGTTTGATATCTTGTGCTTCTGTCAAACCGTAGTTGGACGGTGCTCAACTTTTCATCAAATGCTAGTTTGTCAAATCGTAGTTTGGGGTATTTTTAGTTTCCGGGGCCCGGGGTGAAAAAATCGTTTTTCACTCGGATTTTTTGTCACTTATCACTCGCGTCACCCTAAGACTCTCAAATTTGCAAAAAAAAATTTTTTTTTTTAATTTTTAATTTTTTTTTAAATTTTTTTTTTTATTTTTAATCTTAATTTTTTAATTTTGTTTCCTTATTTTCTTGTTCTAATGATTTATACTGAGTGTTTGGTGTGTTTAAAACTGATCAAAACGCCGTTGCACGCAGAGCGAGCGAAGCGAGCGTTCATGTTTGTGCGATATTGAGGGTTGCGATCCCTTAAGCGCGGAGCGAGCGTAGCGAGCGGAGCCCACGCAAGGGGATTTGCGAATATTTCAATTTTCCATGCCTCCAATATTCCAAACACTCAGTATAAATTATGAAAAAAAAAATTAAAAAAAAAAAAAAATTAAAACTTAAAACAAAAATTAAAAATAAAAATTTAAAAAAAAATTTTTTTTTTTGCAAATTCTTGACTTTTAGAGTGACACGAGTGAAAAGTGACAAAAATCCGAGTGAAAAGTGATTCCCCCAGCCGGGGCCCCGGAAACTAAAAGGTTGCCCGTAGTTTGATCATGTCAACGCGCTCTTAACCGCCTAGTGCTGTAAATGCCCGTTAGCTACAAAAGAGCTTTATTGACGTTTCGTTAGCATATAACTGGTTTCGGACGATGCGTGTTGCTAGTAGACATCTTTTGCTATAAATTACAGGAGAGGACAACACGAACGTCCATATGCTCGACGTGGTTCGAACCCACGAAAAGTGGTGTAATGAGCCATGGGGGACGCACTGAGCTATCGACCTTCCCAAAGACAGTCTGTTAAACTGCCAGTTATCTATCCAGGTAACTGGAGCGTATGCAACACTCAAAATATGATAATACAGTAGAAAATTGGCCGATTTTCTTACCGGCTTAATATCAATTTGCGTCCAAATCCTCTTCCATCGAATGAATTTCAAGAAAAACAGTTGTAGCTGTCAAAATCAGCTGTTTGGGCAGTCATCTATTAGCCAGCGTCAAAGTGGCTGTTATTAATCTGCTGCGCAGTAACCTACAAACCTATTTGTGGAAACTAGTTAACATTTCCCTTGAAAATTTACTAGCGCAGTGTCTTATAGTGGAGTGATTGGGTGCGTTTGTTTTGGACCTTGTCGACACTATACTATAGAGTGCATTCACGACGCTCGTTTTATCCGAATCGCTACGGAGCGCTCCGTAGCGTTACAACTCCTCCCGGTCGTGATTGCAACCGCTCCTTCCATCCGCTCTGGAGCGGTTACTTCCCCTTGGTAGCAGAAATTTTTTACGCTCTCTGGGCATGTAGCGCTACATTTGACAATTCGCAGCTGGTATGTGCGTTGTGACGTTTGTGTACATCAAAAGCGCAAATAGAATCCCCGTCTATGTAAATTTACTGCCTTCTCGTCTTTGATTTGATATTTCCTTGTTTCGTGATGTGCCAAAGAAATGTTTTACGATGGAAAATTGGCAATTGTCAAATATTTGCGGTGTCACCTGTTTGTCAGACATTTCATATGTAGCGGTTCAATCACGAAAGAAATGTTGACAGGTAGCGTCTCCTCAAATGTGTAGTGGAGGGGATGTAGCGTTCCGTAGCGAAAATTTTTCACATGAATGCAGCCATAGATATTTTGCGAGAACGCTACGTTTCAGATATCGATAACTGAATCTATGGGCTCATTCACAAAACATTGAGCAGCTACGTAGCGACATCTCCCCTCCATGTCACACGGAGCGACTGCTCCCTGTCACACACCTGTTTTGTGAATACACCGGCTACGTATCGAATTTGAGACAATCAGCTGACATGGCAAATGTCTAACAAACGGCTGTCTGTTTAAATTGTTTGGTTTGGCCGGGTTATGCAAATATACAATTAATGAAAACACCACTCACCTTTTAATTGTAATTTTGCTGCAAAATTCCCGTAAAATAACACGTAGGACGTTGTGTTGTCAAACACTCAACACTCAAATGACATATGACGCGCGCACCATCTGTGATGCGAATTGTGAAAACAAAAATGTATCACGCTCCAAGCCAAGGGAGCGTGGAAAATTTTCGCTCAAAAGGAGAAGTAGCCGCTCAGCAACGGCTCCGTGGAGCGATTGCATTCACCAGACATTGGGACAGTAGCACTCCACAGCGCTCAAGAGGGGCAGGACCGCTCAGGGAGCAATGATGATTCCTGAATGCAGGCTATGAGAAGGGGGGGAAAAGTATCACTATTTTTTTTCCGATCAAATTTCCCCTTTAAAGCGCGTTGACATGATCAAACTACGGTTTGACAAGCTAGCATTTGATGAAAAGTTGAGCATCGTCCAACTACGGTTTGACAGGAGCACAAGACTTCAAACCAGTTTGACAACGGGTTCACACGTTCAAATAGGTGGTTTGTCAAAGCGTAGTTTGATCATGTCAACGCGCCTTTAATGATTCCTAGGGGTTTTGACAGTTCGCTCTTGACAAGTTGTGTCACTCCGTACGTAAACAACTTTTTTGGCATCAAAGTGCGTATAGTCATCGGAAAGACTGTTCTCGCTCGTCACTTTATTTGGAAATTGTGTTCAAAAGTGTAAATATTATTGGCGCATATTTGTGTGAAATATATGCATGGCGGTATGGGGATCATGTTCAGCACACAAATAGGGGAAGGGGGCAATTGATAAGTACCGGAATCAATCAATATTTTCGGGAACGCACCCATTGTGGTGCGGAACAGTGCATATGGGCCAGCGTCTGCAACTGGATGTTCTTGGTGGTTGATTCAACTGGCTCAAACATAAACCGTTGCAATGACTGCGTTTCTATTTTGGACCGTGTCGGCACCATGTCGACACGGTTTCGTAGATACTTTGCGGAAACGCTACGATTTCAGACACCGATACCAGAATCTTTGTGAAGGGCAAAAGTATCACGAATTTTTTAATATCCCTTAATAATTGCGTATGTTTGTGTGAAGTATATTCATGGCGGCAAGGGAATCGTGTCGTTCACCGGAGAAATAACGAATCGAAGAAGGGGCAATGGATACGTAAAGGAATCACGATACTTCTAGGAACGCACCCATTATAACTTCTATAATTGTCACCACAGACTGTCGAACACGAACCTAGTACAAGTGGACCGGTTTTCTTCACATCTACATATGTGAAATGTGTGTATGTGTCAGAGAATATTTGTACCATTGGTTCGTGTTCGACAGTCTGTGGTGACACTAAGGCGGCTATTACACTATTTAAGTTCTTTTACAGCTATCTTTGACGTACGATATTTCAAAAGAACTTTTACCTCCCCCAAAGGGGGAGGTGAACAAGCTTGTAAGAAAAGTACTTGAAACAAGCAACGTTGCGACATAAACATCTTTTATAAAAGATATTTGTAAAAGAATTTTTATAGTGTAATAGCCGCCTAAGTGAGGTTTGCCAATCGATAACTGCGCACTGTGTGCGCATTATGCGCAGTTATCAGAGAAGTAAAAAAAAATCAGCTGTTTGGAAGTATCGTGAATTCCTAACTGGAGCGTTTATCTATAGAATAAACTTTAACGCCCGTTTCATATTGTCCGCTTTCCTCCTGACCGGCTAGTTTTCATCCGGCTGGAAACCGGACGAAATTTTTAGTGGAACAACGAATAGCACAGCGCCCTTCACATTGTTCCAATCCGGCTAAAAACTGAGAACTCTCCGGATTGCAGCCAGGTATTTTGACTATTTTCCGGCGGCCGGACAGCGACCGGAAGAATACATACATGTGTTTAGATGAGCGCCTTCATATCGTCCGGTCGGAAACCAAGCGATTAATTGGCATTTGCAGTAGATTAGTCGTGTTCTCGTGTTGATTGTATTCTTTCGAGCATCCGTTCGTTATCTCAATTAAAATGGAAGAGATAAGTGTAGATGCTGAATTTTAGCATAAGTATTTTCGCTTTGTTCGGTCCAGTTTTAGCCGGATAATGTGAAAACATCCATCTTCCGGTTTCCAGCTGGATGAAATTTAGCCGGTCCCGGGGAAATCGGAAAATGTGAAACGGGCGTAACCAGACTATGGGTGGGCTCAGGAGAAACTCAGCAACTTTCGCTCAAGTGATCATGATTAAATGATCACCGAGCAAGAAATATTTCTGCTCACCGCTCACACTTCTTTCTTCTTGACTTTCGCATGAAGAGTCTGTGACAACGAGACTCGCGTTCAGCAGGCACAGACTGCACAAACGAAAAGTTGCGGAACTGCTCGCGAGCAGTTCGTGCTCTTCGGTAACTTCTGAACCCATCTATTGGGAAAACCTATGGGCCGTTTTGCATAATTTGTTAAAGCCTAGTATACATTTCGGGTGAAATTTATCGGTGGAAATTTTTTCTCGTACAAAATACGCTTTAATGCCTGCTACAGGCAATGGGCCATGGCTGGCAATTTGCCATTGTGTATTTACGCGTATAGTGGCAATGGCGTTTGGCAGAAAATTGCTTTGGATGACATTATTAGCCAATTGCTAGCAGCCATCATCGCCACAAATTGCCATCTGCCCAAATTCACGATAGCAACTGACAGTGATTGGCCATTGTCTATAGCAGGCATGCAATTTTTGTATGGATTTGGCAGCCATTTCATTTAATCGGCTTTTATGGTTTTATAACAAGATTGAAACACCTTGGACTGGACAACCAAGGTGAAAGAATAAGCCGTGCAAACGCAAGCCACACGCTACTCTTCGTTTTTCTGCTCAAATTAAATGCTTTACGTCCGTTTTAATATTGTCCCGGCTAATACTACTTCCGATCGGTGCTCGTCAGCCGCAGTTAAAGCCGCTTCTAAACGATGCTACGAACACCTTTCAAAATTGGACGCTTGATATGTAGTTTGTATCATCGTGTGGCAGGACGTCGAGCTACGAGCTTTCAATGTGAAGCGTCGGACGTTCGCTCTGTTGGCGAATTTTGTGCCCGAATCAAAGGAGTTCGAACGTTCCAGTGTTTGAACCAATCAATTGCCGAATCGTTGAGCAGAAGCATTTGAAGCAAGCTTTGGCTACAAGGCCCGACGAATTTCCTTGAGTCCGCTAACCGTTTTCTTCTTTTTTTTTTTAAACAAAAAATAGGAGCAAGACAATGGCTGCGTTCCAAAAAAAATCGCTGAGTCCGCGCTTAGTCAGCGCTTCACAATTGCTGACCAGCACATTGTGACTATTTTCGTGTTTTAGAAACGGCATGCCAGCTGTCTCATTTGTCAAATGCCATGTTCAGTGTGGCATTTGACGGAAAACTAGAAATTTCTGCTTGAATTAGTCCCAGGTGACACACAAGATACGGTATCAACTTTCTTTCCCACAAAAAGGTTCAACAATTACGATAAAAACACGATTATCACCCATAAACAACACAACCGAGGTTAGAATCAAAGTTTGACAATTGTAGCAAATGTCGCTGAGGCAGAAAAGCGAGAAAATTTTATGCTGACCAAAACTGAAAGCGCTTACCCTCAGCGCTTAGCTCAGCGCACGGGTTTCTACGACAAATCATCATGCAGCACTAATCGCTTCTAGGTGCTGACTCAGCGCTGGCGTTTTTGGAACGCAGCCAATACCACCATGGCGGCAGCAATAGACAAATCGTCAGATGTTTGAATCAAACGATCGAATTATTGTTGAAAAGATTAATTTTGTCTGTTTACCGAATCATTTAATTCAAACGTTGGATCAAGCTCTGGATGCATCGTGTAATACCGGCTTAAGCATTTAACGAATTGAAAAACTATGAATAGTTGACACACTTTTCTGTCGTGTTTATGCGGGATTTGCTTGTTTGCGGTCTTTACGAATTTTGAGCGTCGTTTCCAAACTTTGGGCGTCCTTTAAGAATTTTGAGGGACTTTCTAAACTTTAAGTGGTCTTTCCAAACTTTGAGCGGCGTTTCCAAATTTTGAGCGGTCTTTCCAAACTTTGAACAATATTTTCAAACTTTGAGCGAATTTTGAGCGTCGTTACCAAATTTTGAGCGGTTTTTCCAAACTTTGAGCGGTTTTTCCAAATTTTGAGCGGTGTTTCCAGACTTTGAGCGCCTTTCCAAACTTCGAGCGGCCTTTCCAAACTTGACCATCCTTTCCAAACTTTGAGCGGTCTTTCCAATCTTTGAGCGGCCTTTCCAAACTTTGAGTGGTATTTTCAGAGCGGTCTTTCCAAACTTTTAGCGGTCTTTCCAAATTTTGAGCGTCCTTTTCCAAACTTTAAGCGGCCTTTGATCCCAGTAAGCCGAATCAAAGAGTGAGTAACGAGAACTACGTTAGCTCAACTTCGTTTTGGTTGGTGCTCACGTCTGAACTCATACCTGTCCCGCCTCGACAGTGACATCCAAAACTCCTGCCCAGCATGTGACCTCGCTCCACACGATGTTGAGCAAATCTTTAAGTGTCCAGCCGCCCCCACGAGCTTAATTCCAATTGCGCTCTGGGAGAATCCCATCGAGACAGCTGCTTTTCTCCACCTGGGATACCAACATGGATAGTCAGAATTCTTGACACACACACACACACACACACACACACACACCCCCCCCCCCTATTAGCCTGGCATTACACTTTGCGTTTTTCTGCAGGAAGAGCAATCCCGCAAAAAAAAACGCATTGTCGCAGAAGAAGAGGAACGCGTACATTTAAATGGAACGCTTTACACTTATGGGTAACGACAACGCTGCAGTTTGCAGGAATCGTTTTGCAGCAGCAAGTCCAACGACAGCGGGAAGACTTCTCCCGCAAAAAAACGCAGTGAGAAGATGAACACACGCATATTACACCTTCCGATTTTTGGTTCAACGATAAACTAGAAACGCATGCACCCAGTGACGAAATTCATGCAGTGCGTCCATTGAGGACTGGCTGAAATTGAATCGGCCTCCCGAATTTTACCTACTAGCCACAAAAATAAAACCGTCAATATCCTTACTGGGATATATTTCTTTCTTTCACAAGCTTTTCCCCGCAGAAAAATGCAATGTGTAATTATAGGGTTCTCTTCTTGTACGACAATGCGTTTTTTTGCGGGATTGCTCTTCCGGCAGAAAAACGCAAAGTGTAATGCCAGGCTTAGACCTCGAAGCGCCGCTTCAACAACAACAGAGAGCGATTCTTCCGGATGCAATGGAATCACCAGCTCATTTGAATAAAACACAAAATTGGGCGCGTGTGCTGATATAGAGCTATCTTCTCATTTTCTAATAATTCATGAGCACAAAATCCATACATTTTTGTATGCAAGTATGAGAAGGGTCTCTTGTCAAAGAAGGGTAATTTCGTTCTGCTTAAAGCGGAAATTCACTTGAGCATAGGTCCAGAGTCAATTTCCGCTTTAGGCAGTACCATATTACGACCGTTTTCTCAAAATCACTATTTTTTAGTTGTGTCACTTGTGGGTGAATGTTATATGCTTCTATCACAGATTCTTAAAAAAATGAGATATTTGTATTTTCGCCGTTTTTCTTCGACAATTGATTTTTGTCAACATAAACAAGTTCTGATTATGCAATCGATCCAAATCCGAATGTCTGATTACCTAACACTTACGCTTAACAAAAGATGGACAGAAAGCACGCCTTATTGTCACTGCATCTGTCTCCATTCAGCCTTCCCTTCTATCTAGTTCCCCCCGCTCTGCTTCGGCATACAGCTGTTTTCTTTCATATATTGCCAAGTTTGTCCCACTTCTACTCAATGCTAGCTACCGTTCGCGTCACATGGGCTTCTATTTTTAAGTTAGCCCACTGTACGTTTAAGATATTTGCGGAGGGCTTCCCTATATTTAATTGGCACTGTCACGTACACACGCATACCTTCGATTCAAACCAGCACTGCACCGTCCAAGTATTTTCCTCTCTTTGTGAAACTTGTGACAAAAAGATAAGTACTTTCTAGGTCAGAACAAATATAATCGGATTTGTGTTTTGCATTTGCATTTAAATAGTAAAAGAGCAGCAAAAAGTAAATGCAGCGGGATTAGATGTTCTCGCTCAATGCAACCGTGGAAATGGTTTGGTGGTGTTTTCTTCTTTCTATGGTTGCCCCGGGAAACCTTGTGGCTGCTAATGGAGTCATTTTAATTGTGAGACAGCTTCACAGATAGTCTACACGGCTCAAGTGAAGTTCAAGTTCATTGCGCTGCTGCAGCTAGCTAGTGTTAGCTATCGGAGGAAGAAGAGGGTCACAGCTGGTCTGGTCGATCGATGGATTATGTAAGACGGGTGGTTCTCTGATGCATTTTTCTTATCAGTATCAGCTGAACGTGTGTGTGATTATAGAGCGGACAGTGTGCTATCTGACACACTGCATGTGACGGGATTTATTAATTAACTCGTTTTGTTTGTGTGAGATTATGCGAGTTATACAATTTTGTCTTCCAGGGCCGGTAGAAGGCGAAGCAGGCGATTGCTAACTTTGCGCGCGCAGACTCTGAAAGAACGCTGACTCTGAAAGGGCGCGGACTCTGAAAGAACGCTGACTCTGAAAGGGCGCGGACTCTGAAAGGGTGCTGACTCTGAAAGGGCGCTGACACAGAAAGTGCGCTGACTCTGAAAGGGCGCGGACTCTGAAAGGGTGCTGACTCTGAAAGGGTGCCGAAGAGGGCACCAAGAGGAAAGCCAAGTTTGAGAGTGGATTTTGTAATAACTTAGTACACAGGTAAATTCTACCACTGTCCTCTGGTTTTATCGATTTAAGTCGGATTACCACTTACTCTATTCATTAAATAGTAGTTTTGCGGTTATGTGTGAATAACCCGAATAATTTACGGTCGCTATTCTGAAGGACCAGTATGTTTGTCATGCTAAGAATAGCTCAGCTCTTTAGGGGTTTTCTACCTTGGCAGGAAGCGGCCACTTCAACCAACAAAAAGAGCTCAAAAGTGCGTTGTGGGTTTTTAACCTCAGTTTAGCAACGGTCAAGAGCTCCCAAACGCAACGCCAGACGCGTTACTACTACAACAACAACATTTAGACAATGTTGGTTCAAATTTGGTTTCTTTTTCCATTCGACGAAAATATTTCTATGGGCTGGTTTCAATGTTCGTGACGACAGATTTTGTTCTGATCTCGGCTTGAAAGTAACGTCCTTTGTTTTGTAAATTTCTGACCGTTTTCACGTTGTTGTGTTCCGAAAATATGAAACCTTTTTCGAGAACTCGAAAATTTGAGAAACCTTTTCCGAGATGTCCGCATTTAAAGTCAACATCGGGGCCATATCCGTCTTTTTGAGTAACAGTTCCAACAGTGACTGACTGGCGAGTAATAGCTCCTGGTTACCGGTTAAGTTCCTGTTCCTGTTTATTCGTATCAATTCTGCGGTTACCAGTGCGGCACTGCTACCACCACTTTCGGCTATACATCAGACTGAATATCATCATGCATAAAGAATGTTTTTTTTCCAATTCTTAGTCAGGATATGAACCGCTAATTTTGCGAATCGGATCGGACCTGATCCTGTACGGCACATGACCTGGATCAAATAACCTAGGTCGGCGGGCCTACCCCATGGTTGCCAATCATCGATCCCAAAACCCTCCTGCTAGTTTCTTACAGCAAGATTGAACGTAAATTTTCTACCAAAATACTCGTAAATCAACAATTTCTTCATCTATTAAATCAAATACATACATATCAGACCTATCCCTGCCTGATCTTTTCTCCTAAAGTGTGTCTTCCAGGCCGTGGATAATCAGCCATTCTGTTCCCTAAGTCACAGCCGCCAGGAACGAGTAACCGTCATCGATATCGTTCCCCGTGTCACAGCCATTGACTGCGGTCCTACGAGCCCATCAGAACAGACAGTATTCAGATCCGGAGGGGAACATTTTCAGATCCAAAAATTGACAGTTGACGGCACATATTTTATCGGAGGGGAAATCATATGGAGGAGAAATCGAAAAAATCTGTTCCTGATCCGCTCGAATGGCCGCAGGCAATCACAAGTGCGGCTTGTGACTGTTGCTTCAGTCAATGCTATTACTTCGTCATTGCTATTATTTCAGTCAATGCTGTGACTTCAGTCACTGCTGTGCTGTTACTTCAGTCATCGCTGTGTTCACAGCGCACTTGTGTGCGTCTGTGACACAGGGAACGATATCGCGCTGACGGTTACTCATTTCTGGCGACTTGTGACCGCGAAATGGCTAATGGTTGCTCGTTACTAATTTGTTGCTGGCGACGGTCGTGGACTTTAGACTTGGGGAACCAGAACATAAGCCTCATTTTCATCGTTGCGCAACGGTTGTTTGTTGCAACTTAAACAAGACCGTATGCATGGCATACGAGTACGCGTGTGTTTTTATTTTGGGAACAGATAGTCACAATGACAGGCGATCTAAGTTCCTAGTTGTCGCCGACAGAAGAATCCGATGTCGTACCAAAACGTATATGCGAGAGGTGTTAAAACTTTGTTAAAACTTGAAAAGCTAGAGGCGCTCGTAAACAAGTCGCAGCAGTTTAAAAATAAAAAATAATTATCAATATCTCGGAAATGATAGCACGCAAAATCTGGATCTCTCCCAGAAGTCGTGTTTGGCTAGCACTTTTATTATTTACAACAATGCAGGTGCGGCCGTCAGGTCATGAGAATGTCATTTCACTTTTTTTTTGGCAGCCAGATTGTCTGGCTTTTTGTTTTTGTTTTGTTTTGGAAGAAGCTTTTAGCCTTACATCTTTGTTAGTTTTGACCAACTTAATGCTATACACCTACTACATTTCCAGAAACTGAAAGTCATCATAAATGGGCAGTTTACAATGGCAAAATGCCAAATACTTCGATTCGGAAGAAGTCTATTAGGTTGACATGTGCTTTCGGCATGACTGTCATGTGTATTTTGAATCGCTTGTGTAACAGGAAAGTGTACAAAGTTCGGAGAGGCTGGTGAAGAATCCAATGTACAATGAACAAAACGCGTGAGTGGATTAGTGAACGACTGCCCGATTTGAACGACTCGGCTCGACCAATGTATATCCGCTCCCACGGCAGCCGGATCTACGCACCGGAGCGAGCCGCTCATCGACAACGGCCAGGGGCTACCAAACCCCTTACACAAAACTTACAACAACCAGTGTACATCGAAAGTCGGCCACATCTGCTGTCTTTGAATGACTCTTTCCGAGAACGACTCCTTAGCTGTGAACGACTCTATCTGAGAACGACTCTGTCTAAGAACGACTCTATCTGAGAACGACTCTATCTGAGAACGACTCCTTCTTATAAGGACTCTTTCTGAACGACCCTTTTTGAACGACTCAGTTGAAGGAGTCAGAGCTTACATGTCACTACAGTACGAAAAGTTATTGTGCCCATCTCTAGCATGAGAGCGATGAGACAAAGTTTCTTATCCAGAAATTTTCATGGTGCATGTTTTCCCGAAGCTTATTCTGTATCGAAACTGTAATAAAAGATTTTTAAGTAAAAAAAAAAAACTTCAGCAAAATTCTGTTCTACAGAAAAACTCATCATAATCGTTGGTTCATTCTTGGCTAGGGCGACCGGTAGCGCAGTGTGTTGAGGCATCAGTCTCATGTTTGACTACCTACCGGCGTTTCGGGTTCGAATCCCGTCCACGACGACGTTCGTGGCCATGGATGTGCAGGAGGTGCATGCTGGCAACTGCATTCTCCGAAACCAGTTTATGCCAACGAAACGTCAACTGGGCCACATGACGCGCTATGACCCACAAGGGGTTAGGGAATTGAGTAGTAGTATTCTTGGCTTGTCAATGAAGAGAAGAAAGACAAAAAAGGAAGACCAACTGGAGCCCGAAAGTTTTTTTTGAACTCGGTGTAAGGTCCAAACGAATTGAAGACTGGTCCCAGGCTCCAAGACCCCGTAGCGACGAGACTCCGTAGAACGTACAGAGTTAACTTTCGATACCTAATCTGTTGTTATCGTTCTACATGATGTGTGAGCGGTCTCTCGACGTTCAATGTCCATTAAAACGCTGTCGCGGTAGTAGTCGTCGTGCGTTAGCAACAATTTGATAATTGAACAAGGTTAACGATTACGATGAGACTTTTATCATTTGTGTCGTTCCAATTGTTGTGTGCTATGCGGAGTGAATGTTTGAAACAATTCAAATGCGATAAGGACAAGGGGGTAAAGCAATTCTCCTCATTTGCATTGACATTGGAATTGAAGCATTTTGATTTATTTCCTGATACAAAATGAGAGGGGGGCCGCTTTCGCGCCGAAAAGACGATAGACCTAGCCGTTGACAGCAATCTAAGAGACTCAGACAGAATGTCAGTCAATTAGACCGAATTTATTTATGTCTTCTTTAGGCCTGTATGTTTTACCCGGTCACACACTATCGAACACGGAACAAGTGGCCCTTTTTCTTCAGATTTGTGTGAAGTGTATGTGTGTCTTGAGCCATTCGGAGGCACTTGTATCAGGTTGGTGTTCCACAGTTTCCGGCCACCTTAGGTTTGTCTGCTCTAGGTCTGTTTGCTCTAGATCTGTCTGCTCTAGGTCTGTCTGCTCTAGGTTTGTCTGCTCTAGGTCTGTCTGATCTAGGTCTGTCTGTTGCTCTAGGTTTGTTTGTTGTTCTAGGTCTGTTCGCTGCTCTAGGTCTGTCCGCTGCTCTAGGTCTCTCTGCTGCTCTAGGCCTGTCTGCTGCTCTAGGTCTGTGGGGGTCTGACGGCGTAAAAGCGACCATTGGCTAACAAACAGCATCTTGTTCACGTTTCCTGCACCCCAACTTTCGTGCTCTTCCTGTTTACAGAAGAGGAGAGGGAGATTGTCTATCGGTGGATGAAAGCACGCGGATGGATCCTGCGTCCAATCAACTTGATGCGATTTTTTTTTGTGGCCTCCAACCCCACCAACTCGATTCTCAACAGTTCAGGCGAAGCCCACACGAAACTATAATTCCGCTATTTGGAGAGTGAATTTTTTGGCCCTAACTGCTCCCTCCGATAGACCATCACTTGACAAGTGATGATCCGCTCCCACGGCAACTGGTTTTACGCACCGGAGTGACCCGTTCATCAGCAACGATCAGGGGCTGCCAAACTCCTACAACGCCTGACAAACCCTTTCAACGCCTACAGTGAAACAAGTGATGATCTTTCGAGAGAGCTTTAAATCAGGGCATCAGAATTGGTTGTCGGTGTCTGATCTAGACGAAAATTAACCAAACCTAGTCAGTTTGAATGGTTCAACGCTTTCTCGGCGGAACAATATTTTTTTCCCCATTTGTTGGCGCTTGCTGTTCTCTCCACGACAAAGTGCTCATTAGGCGCTACATCTTCTCTCTGTCTCTGATTATTTCAACCACTTTTCTTCTATCTGAACACACCTTCAGTTGATACGGACAATGAATTTGCTCGTACGGAGCCCGCTTATTTACCAGATTTAAATCCCATTGAGGCACGTGTGGGATGACCTAGAAAGACAGATAAGAGCTTTCCATCGGCGGTTTTTCGTTTCCGTCTGAAGTTTCTGTCTTCTGAAAATTTTTCCCAGGGACAGCGGAAGGCTTCTCTGTTAGCTGCGGGAGATGCGTTTTTAGTACCCCGATCGTGTTTTCTTTCCGATCTGTAATTAGATTTTATAGAGTTGATCTGTGGAATCACGGAATATCAATCCTGCCTGTTGTTGTGGTATCGATGCTTCAAAAACTGCAGTTCTTCTTGCAACGAGGAGGTTTGGCAGCTCTTGGCCGTTGAAAACGGGTCGTTCCGGTACGAAGAACCGGCTGCCGCAGGAACGATCAATCCTGCCTGATTAGATCTTGCCGAAAATGCCTTTTAACGATTTGCTAAAGTTAAAAACTGCGTCGCACTATACGCATGTCGGGGGTTTGTAATCAAAAATGTATCAAAGTGTAGAGATTTGAACAGGGCGTCCGAATATGCGGTCCTGTCTCGTCCAAACTTGCGGTTCTGGCTCGTCCAAACTTGCCGCAACACCCTGACAGGAGAGCGCAAATGTCATGTTTGGGATCGACATACTACTCCCATTGCGCTTTCCTCGTTCAAACTTGGCCGGAAGTAAGTGGCAGGAGTGCACAAAGGTGACGTTTCAGGTCGACGAACTACTTGAGGTTTGCGCTTAATACGGTCTCAAATCAAAGATTTTCTTGACGTCCTCTTTCCGATCCCTCACTATATGTTTTTTTTTGCGTTATAGAGGCAGGCTATTATTGTTTACTCTGCCTTTTTCAACAGTCCAGATCAGAGCAGGACAACAATTGCATGCGTTACGCGTAGTATACACTGCGATTCTTTGAATATGATCCTTTTGCGTCTCGCCTCCATCGACTCATTGTCCCCTTGAATTTTGTATGTATTTTCTGCATCTTGCAATGGCTCGGGACAGGCGAGATTCTTGCGAGACGTAAAAGAATCTATTCAAGAGTTCCAGTGCGTATTAGGCGTGACACTAACAAAATTGTTTTGGATAGAGCTGGAGTGTAATGCGTGCGATTGTTGTTCTGCACTTGATATTGACTGCCAAAAAAACAAAAACGCTGCTATTATTTTAGTCATTATCAGATGTCAGAGATTCCACTTTGCTCTTCCTGGCTCCTGGCTGTTTAGCTTCCGGGGACGCATTTAATTGTCAACGCCCCAACCAAATCCATGCATGGTAACAGCGAACGATGTTGTGAACTTATTAAACTTAACAAACTACACATGTATCATGTAACATTTATCATTGTTAATTTGTGCTCTCCTTGTTAGCAACTTATCATTTTATTTGCTTGTTTACTTGCACAATTCAACTGAACACACGCACTTTTTTTGGAGCGATCACGAGGAATCTTGGATTGGTTTTCAAGTTTTACGTAATCTTACGTGTTATTCTATAACTGAAAATTGGACATATTCCCGCACTTTGGTTTTGCCACCCGCTCTTCTGCGATTTTCTGAATGAAAGTTGTGACCCTCGCTGATGCGCCAGGGAAAGCAATCACACGCAATCATTCAACACATTAAAAAGTTGAGCACATGACCCAAAATTCTCTGATTGTATAACATACACTTCAGATCATGGTCATGAAAATATCAGGTGTGCTGTGCGTTTCGGGAACGTTTCTACTCTGTCCGGCATCGTCGTTACACCGTCCCACATCTTTATTTAGCTCGTAGAGTACAAGTTATTTAATCTGCGCTGTGTGTAGTACGGCGCGAGATAATGACAACGCGCTGATCGGGTGAAGTGTGCTAATTGATTGCCCCGAAAAATAATCGCCTCGCCAAAAGTGATAAGAGGCAGCGAGGCAGCCTTTGTATAGCGACACCTTTATCTTAATAGCGCGTGTCAAGCAAATCTCTAATTATATTCAACCATGAAAAATTCGTTGCCACGTGAGATTTTAGTGATAGAATAGTACGCGGCGCAGATTGTTATGCAATGAAATTTGGATATTGTGGAATAAGAAGAGCTGTTGTAGTAACGCCTACTGGCGTTGAAAGGGTTTGGCAGCCCTTGCATAGAACCGACTGCTGTGGGAGCGAGGAAGAGCTGTAGATAGTGATAGGTGGTCCAGAGTTCTGGCCTGTTTTTAGAGGACTCTGAAATTTTTCATCTGATTCTGAATCTCTAGGCTGAGTTTTCAAGAATCGAGTTGATTGGAGGGAACTAGAACTTGTCCAGACAAATTGCATTGAATGAGCCCACTTCGCTGGTTTGAATTATAGCTGATGATAGTCTACAACATTTTCAGTCTTTCCCATTGGGTTGTTGTCGTTTACTAGCGTTAAGTTCGATATCCGACAGGTATGTGTCACATAGTTTATATGTCCGTGCTGTTTACCTCAATGTCCCCCATTGGGTCGCTGGTGGGCTTGTCCACGGCCCATCTCTTAATCTTAGTCTTTGGTCTATAGCGCCCAATGATAATGAGTCCGTAAAGTACTTGTCTTTAGTCAGTACTTCAATATTTGTCTACCAGATCCTCGAAATCTTATTCCATGGCAGCCCTCAAGAGACTCGTCCTTTTTATCCACTGCTTTTCCATCCTATGCCGACTTTTCAGTCGTCAAGAAACGGGGGCGGGAGCGCTTCAATTGTCAAGAATTTACGTTGCAGGAACGAAGTTTGTTGCGTCACAGTTCTTATTTTTAGAAGCAGAAAAATGTTGAGATGATTTCAAGACTTGGCGCCCAGAGATAAATAAAGTCACGCGCATACGGTTTAGCGCTATTTAAATTTTGTATCATTTCTGGTCTCACCTAATTGCGTAGATAGCGTTGCACGATTTAAAAAAAAAAGTCTCGTGGTATGCAATTGTGAAGATATGACTTGCAATCAGTCAGCATTCTGAATATTTTTTAAAAATTATGTTCCTGCTTGTTGTTGTTGTAGCGATGTTTCGAATACTGCAGTTCTTGCATCGAGGGGGTTTGCCAGCTCTTGGCCTATGAAAAACGGGTCGTTCCGGTACGAAGAATCGGCTGCCGCTGTTGTTGTAGTAGCAGCACCAAACTCTCCTCAGCGCTGTTGTTTTAGGAATGCGGATCCCTTTGGGATCCCTTTCTTGACAAACAGACCTTTGTCAATTCGTTGGTGTTGTTGTTGTAGTAGCAACGTCTTCTAGCGTTGAAGGGGTTTGGCAGCCCTTGGCCGTTACTGATGAACGGGTCGCTCCGGTGCGTAGAATGGACTGCCGTGGGAGCGTTAGTCTTCCTGGGATCCTCTTATGCTGTTTTGCTTCTGGGGACGCATTTAATTTTTGACGCTCCATCCAAATCCGTGCATGGTAATAGCAATTCGTAGACTTCTGCGCTGGAGGTCTGCCATGAACGTTAGTAAATTCGTTCTCC
Organism: Chloromyia formosa; assembly: GCA_964017055.1. Taxonomy (NCBI): domain Eukaryota; kingdom Metazoa; phylum Arthropoda; class Insecta; order Diptera; family Stratiomyidae; genus Chloromyia; species Chloromyia formosa. Next base: position 49,341,569 of record OZ024818.1, read on the forward strand.
CTTCTAACATTTATTTCGTATATGCCGTTCGGAGGGCTATTTATCGTTTATTCGCCATATTTAATTCGGAAAAGACATTTACAGGATCCAGTTCGTGCGAATTTTTTTTTGTACACATTTTATGAAGTATCACCCAGTAATGTATAAGGGATGACACTGTTAGCAACGATTTAGTTAACAAAAAACACCGCCATGGAGCATTCTAAGTGCGGCCGTCCACTGGAAGTGCATTTAAGCGGTAACGCGCTCTCGCGGCACAAGCGGCAATGCGTACCAGATCCAAAGTAGAGGATTTTCACGAACATGCATCCACTTCAAGCGTGTTTGGGCGAAGCGGCTACGAGCGTCTACGTGCGGCAAATCCACAAAACATTGGGTTTGCCACTTGTTGCCACTCGTAGCCGCGTGTTGCTTCGAGGAATGTTTTCGAAAAAAAAAAAAACATTTTGCCGATTAATTTTGTGTGCAATGAAATAGATCGTTAAGCAAACTGAGGCATGAAGACGCTTGCAATGAATGCTGGCGTTGAAGGGGTTTGGCAGCCCTTGGTCGTTGCGTTGTTGTGGTAGCGATGCTTCGAATACTTAGTTCTTCTTACATCGAAGGGGTTTGGCAGCCCTTGGTCGTTGCGTTGTTGTGGTAGCGATGCTTCGAATACTTAGTTCTTCTTACATCGAAGGGGTTTGGCAGCTCTTAGCCCTCGAAAAACGGGTCGTTCCGGTACGAAGAACCTGCTGCCGCAGGAACGTAGTCGTTGCGTAGAACCGGCTGCTGTGGGAACGATCCGTGTCGGTCGTAGCCGCTTATTTAGCGCGTCGCTTGTTGATGATGGTGTCGCGGGAGCTCATTGCTTATGCTTCCAGTGGAGTTACTGCGTGTCTCAGACAACAATAGTGTGGATGAAGGTCACGCCTCTGGACCATTTTCCGATGTGCAATGAGGTGATATGATCTTTATCACAACGTGTCCCGCCGTTGCAGCGTTCATTCAAGTCAAATTAATGTACTGAGTCGACTGAAAACCTACCAAAAGCGGCTTTTTATTCAAACATGCCCCGGTGACGGCTCCGATCGGCTGATCTCTACTACTTTATTGATCGATTCTCCAACCATCGACCTACCACGACCGCGAATTCTATTCACCTAACTTTAACTACTACGAATCTACAAAATTTTGTTAAAACTTATCAAATTTTACCGACGAATCACCAACTAACATTTTCAATGTTTTTTTCTTCGATTTTCAGCTTCAAAATGGGAGGTGGTCTTGCAGATCCAGTTGCCTTTCTTAAGGATTTTGCTGCCGGTGGCATTTCGGCTGCTATTTCTAAAACTGCCGTTGCCCCAATTGAGCGTGTTAAGTTGCTCTTGCAAGTTCAACACATTTCCAAGCAAATTACAGCGGACAAACAATATAAGGGCATGATCGATTGTTTCGTTCGTATTCCCAAGGAACAAGGCGTTGTCGCATACTGGCGTGGTAACATGGCCAACGTTATCCGTTATTTCCCCACACAGGCGTTGAACTTCGCCTTCAAGGATAAGTACAAGCAGGTGAGTGTGTTGAATCATCTCGAATTATCCTGGTCGGTTGATATACTAAAATGAAATCTTATTTTTCTGTTAATTCGTTTGCGCGCAGGTTTTCTTGGGTGGTGTTGACAAGAACACTCAATTCTGGAGATATTTCTTAGGAAATTTGGCATCGGGTGGTGCTGCTGGTGCTACTTCACTTTGCTTTGTTTACCCTCTAGATTTCGCCCGTACACGGTAAGTTTTTTGTGTGGACAGACAGACCGGGTTTTTTTTCTACAACCTGCCGGTTTTTTTTTCTCATTATTACAGTTTGGCTGCTGATATTGGTAAGAGTGGAGCTGAACGTGAATTCTCGGGACTTGGTAATTGCTTAACAAAGATTTTCAAATCTGACGGTATTGGTGGATTGTACAAGGGCTTCGGTGTGTCCGTACAAGGTATTATCATCTATCGTGCTGCATACTTCGGCTTCTACGATACAGCTCGTGGTATGTTGCCCGATCCTAAGAACACTCCAATCTACATCAGCTGGGCTATTGCACAGGTAAGTTTCGGTTTTGATTTGATTGAGTTGGCAGTGTTTCTAATTTCCTGTCTCTTATCTCGCACCATAGGTTGTAACCACAGTTGCCGGTATCGTCTCATATCCATTCGATACAGTCAGACGTCGTATGATGATGCAATCTGGTCGTAAGAAGGTCGACATTGTCTACAAGAGCACAGTCCACTGCTGGGCTACTATTGCCAAGACAGAAGGCACAGGCGCCTTCTTCAAGGGAGCATTCTCTAACGTTCTCCGCGGTACAGGTGGTGCGTTTGTGCTTGTACTCTACGATGAAATTAAGAAACTCTTGTAAGTTAATTGTAATTACCCGAAAGTAAAAAAAAAGAAACTAAACAAAACAAAGAAAAAAAATATGAAAAAAATACGAAAAAAAAATAATTGTGTTCTTATTTGATGCGGAAAGGAGGTGGGGGAGATGTGAACGACTGACGTGGCATTTTCTGTTAAACTGTGTGTCCTTCTCAGGTGTATGTTGTATGGGTGTGTTATATACTGTAATGTTGTTGGGCATCCGAAGATGCCCGTGGGGACGGAGCCTAGGGTAGCATAGTGACCGTGAAGGAAGCAGCGGTCTATGCTGTAGTTCAGTTCGGGAGACGTGGGCGGGGCTTTTGCCGCTCATTGCCCCCTGTCCTTTACGTATTAACAAAAATTCATAGGCCTGGGGAAAGAACACAAACAAGTGAACCAAAAGTGGGGTTTACAAAAAAAAATGAGGCGATAAGGATGGAATGGTTGGCGGACGGCTTAGATGCCCTCACGCTCACATCGGTGTCAGGGTGTAATGGGACCCTTGGGCTCTGGTTTCGTACCACCGACGGATCATTTCTCATCAGGTGCTGTCGGTGGAAGCAGCACGACCAGAATATGGTTCGTTACAATACATTAAATATCATTTTCGACGTTCTCGGTATCAAGGCCAATGAATATAGTCACTTCGGTAGGGCGTTTTGGGTGTTAGTGGCGTGTGTGTATCTGGACAACTGAATATGTGGTGAACGTCATAGGGGTACCGTCACATGCTGGGCAGGTATCTTGAACCAATGTGTCAATACGAGACAGGTGCGAATTTAGTCGCGAACGCCATCCAGACTTGCTGAGGTGAGCGAGTACGGATCTTGTTGCACGTGGTAGATTTACTTCGTTTGATGAGAGCACTAGAACCTGGATTCGGTTTTAAATTCTCGATTGACTTGTTAACTTCTTCCCTGTAGTAGCGTGGCGATAGCAGCTCTGTAGGAGGTATCGTCGAATGATTCTCTCTTGAAACGCTTCAAGGTTTCTCAGGTAGCGACGAATACTGCGAGCAGGTGGCCTTCTGTCCATAAGGTAGTGTAGCTCGGGTGGTAACGACGATAACATCCTGCTAGATATTGTTTCGATAAGAGGTTGATATGGGATCTTAGTGGCTGCATGTGGGTCTTTTGAAGTAGGTGGTTATGAGGAGACATCAATGCAGGCTGTCACAGTACGTACTGCAGCATTTTGACAAAATTCGATGTTATTCCATTGTGTATCGCTCAAATTGAGACCAGATGATAGGTGCTGCATAGTTTGCCACTGATCTGATAGCTTTATAGGTTACCAGCAGGGTCTCCTTACGCTTACCCCAGGAACTGCCAGTAAGAGCTTTAAGAACTTTGTTCCTACTTCTCATTTTTTCATAGATTGTTGATGCATGGGTAGAAGATGTGCCCATGCTATCAAGTGTGACACCGATGATTTTTGGGTTGTTCATCGTTGGGATATTCGGGGCGACCGGTAGCGCAGTGTGTTGAGGCATCAGTCTCATGTTTGACTACCGGCGTTTCGGGTTCGAATCCCGTCCACGACGACGTTCGTGGCCATGGATGTGCAGGAGGTGCATGCTGGCAACTGCATTCTCCGAAACCAGTTTATGCCGAGAAACGTCAACTGGGGCACATGGAACAGTTGACGCGCTATGCCCCACAAGGGGTTAGGGCAACTGAGAGAGATCGTTGGGATAAGTTAATCCGTTCAGTTGCATTCTGACTTCTTTGGTCCAGGAGGTGAAAAGCGTAGCTGAAGACTTCGGAGAAGAGATGTGCAAGTTCATATTAACAAAGGTGTTGAGCTCTTCAAGATACTAGTTGATTAAGTTGCACATGCGATCAATATCATTATCCGTAGCCAGAATCCCCTGCATAGCTGATAATTGGAAGCTTTTCAGGTGGTGTTGGGAGCCTTGACAGATAGAGGTTAAGCGAGGGGGTGATAGACCTCCTTCTTGCGTAACGCCCTGTTTAATTCTTCTCAGCTTGGACTTCTTTTATTTTTAAACTCTGTGAACGATTGTCTGCCAGCAAAGTGGTTTGCGATCCACTTGGTAAATTGGATTGGAAGCGAAGTACAATTGATGTCCGTAGCAGGGATGAATGGTTGACCAATGGCTTTTGATAAGTTCAAGGGCCGTCAGCATCTTTCGATGACATTGACGGGATTGGTTACGGCCAATGGCCATTGTAGATTTGCGATGATAAATGGCATCCAATGCCGTCGTGATGCTGTGCATACGCCTAAAGCCTTGCTGATGGTCATCTAATTTCAATTGGGTCGCAAGCCTAGGCAGGAGTAGCGCTTCAAGCGTCATAAGGTGCGTTTTGCTAGGCACCACTCTGCGTCGATCGCAGGCGACGATCAAAAAGATCATACAAATAGTGTTTCGTGTTCTATGGCTTGATCGCCAATCGTAAACAATGTTCGCCGATCGAGTGTCTAGCAAAACGCACTTTTAGCAATCGGCGAAATTAGGGTGAGGTGAGGTTCGCTTTAGGTTGTTTTTTTTCTCGGGTTTCAGGATAGGAACCACCCTTCCTTTCTTTCACACTTCTGCGATGGAGGCCAAATATCTAGGAACGTGTTGATAAATCCACTATGGCACTCCACACCTGCAAGAAGGCGATAGGGGGACTACAGCCGAAGGTGGTCTTGTGGCTGTACACATCAGTTCTTCGGCCCATTCTTTTACTTGGCATTCTTGTTTGGTGGACGGCGCTTAGAATGGTGATCCACAGAACTCTAATGGGGAAGGTGCAAAGATTGGCGCCGATTGCTGCAACCGGGGCTATCAGATCCACTTCATCAGCAGGCCTGAATGTGTTGCTCCCAAAACACATTTTTCATCTTGCATTTGCATTAAGGGAGTATGACAGATCTTGGCCGTTAAAGAACGTGTAATATTTGAACGTGGAAATAATGTAGAAATGATGACAATGCCGTGGGATCAACTTGTCATTCTCACTTCCGGTGACATTCTTCTATTTTTCAGTCATCCGCAAGTGAAAACGATTGATCCAAACGGCCAACGGTTGGCTAAAAATGCAATGAAATTACTTATTACATGGCAAGTTGAATTTGAACTCATATTCACCACAACTGTCAGGTCAGCTGCTTTGATCATCAGCTGTTGGCACGGCCCCGCCATCTAATTGTCAGTACCTAATACTAATCGTCGAAAATGCGTTCAATTCGGCACCTTCTTGTGACGCTAATTGGTAATATGGAAACTGAGCACAGGGACGAAGTGGAAACGGACCGGAGGCATGGAATTTAGTCCAGTGCGAGCCCCCGAAGTATGCGGTTGGGAAATTAGTGCAGAGGAAAACAAAAGAATCGAAGGCAGCCGAAAAACAAAGAGCGACTCAAAGTCTACGGGTAAGTAGGAGGGGAAACCCTGCCCAAAGGTGCCACGTAACGAAAAGGAAAAAAATAATCAAAAGAGTGCTAACCCTAAAATCGGGCCCACTCGTTTTAGGGCTCCGCTGGACGACGTTTTTAAGAGGCGGCTCTAACCTCCAACGAGGCCACGATCCTATTGTGTGGCGGAACAACGAGCCCCTGGCCGCGTCGTTTGCGGAGAAAATCTTCGGTCACGTTTTAAGAGGCGGCTCTAACCTCCAACGAGGCCACGACCCTATTGTGTGGCGGAACAACGAGCCCCTGGCCGCGTCGTTTGCGGAGAAATTCTCCGATCGCGTTTTAAAGAGGTGGCTCTAACCTCCAACGAGGCCACGACCCTATTGTGTGGCGGAACAACGAGCCCCTGGCCGCGTCGTTTGCGGGGAAATTCTCCGATCGCGTTTTAAAGAGGTGGCTCTAACCTCCAACGAGGCCACGACCCTATTGTGTGGCGGAACAACGAGCCCCTGGCCGCGTCGTTTGCGGGGAAATTCTCCGATCGCGTTTTAAAGAGGTGGCTCTAACCTCCAACGAGGCCACGACCCTATTGTGTGGCGGAACAACGAGCCCCTGGCCGCGTCGTTTGCGGGGAAATTCTTCGATCGCGTTTTAAAGAGGTGGCTCTAACCTCCAACGAGGCCACGACCCTATTGTGTGGCGGAACAACGAGCCCCTGGCCGCGTCGTTTGCGGGGAAATTCTCCGATCGCGTTTTTAAAGAGGTGGCTCTAACCTCCAACGAGGCCACGACCCTATTGTGTGGCGGAACAACGAGCCCCTGGCCGCGTCGTTTGCGGGGAAATTCTCCGATCGCGTTTTTAAGAGGCGGCTCTAACCTCCAACGAGGCCACGATCCTATTGCGTGGCGGAACAACGAGCCCCTGGCCGCGTCGTTTGCGGGGAAATTCTCCGATCGCGTTTTTAAGAGGCGGCTCTAACCTCCAACGAGGCCACGACCCTATTGTGTGGCGGAACAACGAGCCCCTGGCCGCGTCGTTTGCGGGGAAATTCTCCGATCGCGTTTTTAAGAGGCGGCTCTAACCTCCAACGAGGCCACGATCCTATTGCGTGGCGGAACAACGAGCCCCTGGCCGCGTCGTTTGCGGAGAAATTCTCCGATCGCGTTTTAAAGAGGTGGCTCTAACCTCCAACGAGGCCACGACCCTATTGTGTGGCGGAACAACGAGCCCCTGGCCGCGTCGTTTGCGGTGAAAGTCTCCGGTCTCGTTTTTAAGAGGTGGCTCGAACCTCCAAAGAGGCCACGATCCTATTGTGCGGCGGAACAACGAGTCGCTGGCCGCGTCGTTTGCGGAGAAAGTCTCCGGTCTCGTTTTTAAGACTAAATTCAAGTAATTTGCTCAGTATGTGCGTAGTGGTAAGAGTACCTGAAAGCCAGGAACCCTGTTTATTTTAACTTACTATTGCCTTGCAGATCGTGGAATCCCGTAGCGGCCGCCACAGGATATTCCTTCAAGAAAAAAACAGAAAAAAAAGGAAAGGTAATTCTCATTACATATCTCTTAGAGTCTATGTTGTTGGGGTTTGTATGGTACCAGACCTGTAAGGGTGTCCCATCTTTCAGTGGCGCTACTAGTCCGTGGCAATTTTTTTGTAATATTTTGTTTGAATATCAAATTTATTGTAATACTTTTGAATTAGCTTCTATATGCAAAGCACGTATTCGTTAAGTCGTTTCCCTGAAAAGAAAAATATAACAAGTATGAAGTACTAAAAGAACCATGGGCCTTTCCTTCTTGCTACCTTCTCTTTAACATCGGCGTTGGCTGACACCCTTGGTGCCTAGGAATTTGCATTCGGGTCAGATCCGCGTAAAGTATGTTTTCGTTGCAGGCACGTGATTTTTTTTGGTTTTTGAAATCCGAATACATGAGAACATGGAGAAAGGACCTCCCCCACATCTCCCGAACTCGAGTTGCCCACCAGCACGTGCCGCTGCTCCAAGTTCTCATCAACAGAACACCATGCTGTGGTGACAGATGCCCGGAATCGGACGTCTGGTCACGGAACAACGGCTACAATTGTTAACTCGGAATTCATTACAAAATGGCGCCCAACGTGGGGCCCAACTTTGTCCTGTCTTAGCTGCAGGATAATGTTTGGTGCTCGGCGCAGTGAGATCTACTGGTAAAAATACCAGACTTCAAATTTTTTTTGAGGTTTGACACTATGATGGTCTCATTGCACACACACTACCGCATATTTTCCTAGTTTCTACCCTATTTGATCTGGAGTGCCTTCTGCACATTATTTTCAGGTAGTGTGAATTATTAGCAACTCTTTGTGTTAAATTACCGGACGTCACAGGTTATTTCTTTCTTTGTCCGTCCCATGGATTTTCTTTCCATGCATGGAGTCCTTCTCCGACTTAAGCGAATTATTGGATTTAGCAGTAGCTGCAATTACCAGTCCTTTAGTTGCTGAAGAGTCCGCCCATGCCTTTATGTGAGAAGGATGTGACCTTTTTCTAAAGGAGTTTACTCCACCTCAATATGCCAGTTTTTATATTTGGAACAAGTTTATGTTCAGAGATGATTGTGGAATTGCAAAAACTAGTCAGATAGCGTGACAGTTCTTAGCCCATGATACTTGAAAGAATAAGTTCCGGTTCATTAGCTTGGTATGAACTATTCTTAAATCTTTTATTAACATTTTTTTTGTCTTTCATGGTAGCATTCATTAGTTAATGAATGTACCGAAAGTACTTTTTATTTTTTTTTTGTCCCCGAATGCAAAACTATTAAATGAAACCGCTGATTAGCGTCAGTGGTTCGAGGTCAAAAAGAGAAGGAGGTTTTCATGTAAGGAAAGGCCCCATTAGAAATTTTCTTTTCGTTTCAAACTATATAAATTTATTGAATAACTAGGTAGTATTAAGCTCGTTATTATATACTTATAAAAATGTCGATGAACCAAGGTAACATGGTGATCCAACGTAGCAATGAAGATTTGGCTGATGTAGCGGGTGACGATCTGACGCGTTGCTCGTTATGTAGCGTCGACTTTGAGAAAACAGACTCAGCAGTACTAACTCAGTGCGCACACGCTTTTCATAGCCAATGTTTAGATAATTGGCTCGCGGATAAGCCGACATGTCCGCTCTGTCAGCATACTATCAATCCGAGTAACTTGTATCATCTGAACCTTAACAAAGATGTGGATGATGCAGCAGGAGCTAGTGCTCGTACCATTCGGGGTGCAGTTCCGAAATCGAAACCAGTTACCCGGTCACAGACTAGAGAACAGGTTCTGACCTCGGTGGCCGCTCAGCCCCCTCAGCCAAGCGGTGATAAGACATCAGTCCCGCTTACCTCTACTACAGCAGAACAAATTAGTCCTGTTCTCGAGGATTTGAGATCGCAAATCAATGCTATGGTGGCGGAAGCATTAAGTCAACAATTGTCTCCCCTGTCAATAAGTAACCGGTCGAGGCTGTCACAGCTTCCGTCTTTACCAACGGATAGCCGATCAGAATCCGTCAACCGAATGAACACTAACGTGCAAGCAGCAGCACCGCAAATTCCGGGGTCTGTGGAACAGCCTCTACAGCCCCCGAGGAATCATTCTCGTTTGAATTCACAACCTTTACCTGCCAGAATACCAACTCGGGCTCCCGAGCCCATGCATCAGACTTTTTTAGTCAACCCTAGTGCTCCAGCTCGCCCGTATTCCAACTTACCTAACCAACGAGATTCCTTGCCTTATTCCGAAGCGAGTAATCACGATTTTCGACGTGCAGGTGCAAACACCTATCCGGACGATAGGATTAGTAAAGTTATTGCCGGCTGGAATATCCGCTTTAGTGGGGAAGATTATAATCTGCCAGTAGAAAAGTTCTTGTATCAGGTACGAACTATGGCATCGATCACGTTCAATGGAGATTTGGAATTGGTCACGAGGCATGTACATATTTTGTTGACAGGAAAAGCCGCTAATTGGTACTGGAGGTTTCTTCGAGGAGTAGGTCAGATGAGGTGGGAGGTTTTCTGCAAAGCCTTGCGAGTTCAATTCCAAGAACGACTATCAGATTACGACCTACTGGAATTAATTCGTAATAGACAGCAAGGGCCAACCGAATCGTTTAACGCTTTCCATGAAAGTGTTATGGAGATAATGGATCGCCTGACTCGCAATCTTCCCGAGTGGGAATTAGTTGAAATCTTAAAGCGAAATTTACGCTTTGAGATTCGGCGAGATTTGCTGCACCATTCAATAGAAACCATCGATCAGCTTCGGGCTTTTGTATATCGTAACGAAAATTTAGAGGGCGAAGTTCGCACCCGAGCTGCTACTTCGAAATCGTTTGTAAATAAAAGATTTGTGTCTGAATTATCGGAAGAGGTAATGCCCGAAGGTATACTCATTCCAGAAGTAGAAGAGATCGCGGAAGTCAATTCAGCCGTCACATGCTGGAATTGCCGTAAAAAAGGACACCGTTTCGCTGAGTGTTTTGCGCCTAAAACTGTGTTCTGTTACGGTTGTGGCACACCCGAGGTGTATAAACCTACGTGTTCCAAGTGTACTACTGTTCAAAAAAACGGGAAGTCCCAACACCTGACCTCCCAGCACAAGAATTAAATTCATTCTCGAACCCTGTTGATGCTTCCTCCGAGGCATCCCTGACTGTTACCACAACAGTACCCCCTGCTACCACCGTGACGTCTTCGCCCGTTACTATCTTGACTAGACCGCCAGACAACGCTTCGGCAATTGTTTCTGTTTCGCCAGAAAATGCATACCCGTTCCTTCATCACAGCCTTAAACCTTGGCATATTCGTTGGCGAGAATATCGAACATCTCGTGATCGAATTTTTGGAGCGAGACCTCATAATCCCCCACGTTCAAAACGCTCAACCATGCGTCTTCGTCTATTCTGGAAGACGGTAAAACAAAACCGACGGAATTACTGTTCTGCCATTTGCGCGGGTCGGCAGGAGTCGGATCTTCGACCATATGCAGAAGTAATGATTCTTGGTGAAAAGGTCTCTGGACTAATAGATACCGGAGCTACTCTTAGTTGCTTAGCAGGTGCCTTCGCTAAGAAATTCTTAGAAGAAACTAAATGTCCCTGGGAACGTTTTAACCTCAGCCTCACCACGGCGGATGGAACTCCCCATTTGGCAGTAGGAAGAGTGTCAACCAAAATTACTTTTCGAGGCCAAACCCTCCCCATGACATTTTTGATAATGCCGTCGCTCAAACAAAATCTTTATCTGGGAGTGGATTTTGTACGCCAATTTCGTCTCGCGCCGGACCTATTTGGTACCCCTCTACATTCTGTGTCACCTCACATTGAACAAATCGAGACCAACGTTAATAAACATGCACTTAACGCTATGCAACAGGCGAGACTCGACGCAACTATTGCAATCTTTCCGTCTTTTTCCTTGGAGGGCTTAGGACGTACGACACTCTGTAAACACGTCATCGATGTCGGCGATAGCGCCCCGATTAAGCAGAGACACTTCGCGGTCTCTCCCGCCATCGAGAAGCTCCTCTATAAGGAAATCGACCGGATGCTTGCACTAGGTGTGATTGAGGAGTCGCAAAGTGCATGGTCTTCTCCCGTAACGTTAATTGTGAAGCCTGGAAAGGTCCGACTCTGCTTGGACGCTCGAAAGGTGAATGCCGTCACTGTAAAGGATGCTTATCCTTTACCTCTCATAGATGGTATCTTAAGTCGGCTGCCCAAAGCCAAATATATTACTAGCCTCGATTTAAAGGATGCCTTTTGGCAGATACCACTCGATGAGAGGTCTAAGGATAAGACTGCCTTTACAGTGCCCGGAAGGCCGTTGTATCAGTTCGTGACGATGCCGTTCGGACTGTGCAACGCGCCTCAGTCCATGCAGAGGTTGATGGATCGAGTGATACCCTGTCACCTACGCCATCAAGTTTTCGTCTATCTGGACGACCTATTGATAGTCACTGAAACCTTTGACGAACACATTACTGTCCTTCAGGAAGTCGCTCTTAGCTTAAAAAAGGCCGGACTCACTCTCAATATAGAGAAGTCAAAATTCCTAATGAAGGAAGTTCGGTATTTAGGCCACATCGTAGGGAATGGAACGATTAGCACGGACCCTGATAAGACACAGGGCATTGCAGAATTTCCTCAGCCAAAGTCAGTGAAGCAGTTGCGACGATTTTTGGGTTTATGCGGCTGGTATCGCCGATTTGTGAAAGATTATGCATCAGTGTCGGCACCCCTGACAGACATGCTGCGCGGAGGACGTGGTTTCTCTTGGACGGAGAAGGGTCTTGAGGCATTTAATGCACTAAAGACGAGCCTAACAACCGCTCCTGTACTTCACAGTCCCAATTTTCAAAAACCTTTTGGAATACATTGTGACGCCTGCCAATCTGGTATAGGCGCCGTCCTGGTCCAACTAGCGGACGATGGAAGTGAAGTACCCATCGCATTTATGTCCAAGAAGCTCAACTCCGCCCAGAGAAACTATACTGTCTCCGAGCAGGAATGTCTGGCAGCGGTGACCGCACTGAAAAAGTTTCGAGCTTATGTCGAAGGACACGAGTTCGAAATAGTTACCGACCACGCATCGCTTAAGTGGCTCATGTCGCTGCCTGATCTGCACGGACGATTGGCTAGGTGGGCGCTAAAGTTACAAGGTTTTACATTTTCTATTAAACACCGGAAAGGCTCCCAACATGTCGTTCCTGACACTTTATCGCGTGTATACGCAGCCGATTGTTTAGAGTCGATAGAAATCGCGGAAGCAGATTTGGAAGTGGACCTGAATTCACCTCATTTTAAATCCGAATCCTACACTAATTTGATAACAAACATTATCGAAAATCAATCGCGACTACCAGACTTAAGAGTGGTTGACGACTTCGTGTATAGGCGCTCGGAGTATGCGACCGGGGATGAAACGCAGGAGGAGAATTCCTGGAAATTGTGGATCCCCTCAGAGTTAACGTCATCATTGATAGCACGCGCGCATGACAATCCACTATGCGCTCATGGCGGCTTTGGAAAGACATTAAAACGCCTAAAAACGTTCTACTATTGGCCTAAAATGTCCGTCGAAGTCAAGAATTACGTGAATGCGTGCAGCATATGCAAGGAGACTAAGGCTCCGAATAGAGTTCTTAGACCTCCAATGGGGAATCTTGTAATCCCCGATCGCATATTCCAGCGCCTTTATATTGATTTCCTTGGCCCATACCCTCGCTCCCGTGGCGGAAACATTGGAGCTATCGTCATCTTGGATCAGTTGTCCAAATTCGTTTTTATTGAGCCCGTGCGAAAACTTAACGCTAAATTATTGGTGGCTTTCTTAGAGAAGAATGTGTTCCATATCTTCGGCGTCCCTGAAAGCATACTGTCAGATAACGGCGTTCAGTTTAAGTCGACACTTTTCAAGGACCTCTTGTCACAATATGGGATTAAACACCAATTTACAGCCCTATACTCGCCTCAGGCAAATGCCTCGGAGCGAGTGAACCGTTCTATAGTAGCGGCCATACGCTCGTATGTCGAACCGAACCAATTGGATTGGGATGCAAAGCTTTCCGCAATTGGAAGTGCCCTTCGGTCTGGTTACCATTCTTCCACTGGGGTTTCTCCCTATTTCTCAGTTTTTGGACAAAACATGATTCAGCACGGTACCACTTATACTCTGCTCCGCAATCTAAAGATGCTGGACGAACCTACGGCTCATGTAACACCCGACATTAAACTGGCTCTAATACGCTCTAACATACAACAGAAAATTCAAGAGTCCTACAACACTAACCAACGGACCTATAATTTGCGATCCCAGCCAGTAGAATATAAACCAGGGGACATCGTGTTTCGACGAAATTTTGCGCAAAGCGACTTCACGAAACACTACAATGTAAAATTAGATCGAAAGTTTCTTCCAGCCCAGGTTACGAAAAAGATAGGAACTGCCTGCTACTTGCTATCTGATTTGAAGGGAAAATCATTGGGTAAATTCCATGCAAAAGATCTAAGACGTTAATCTTCAGGCTCTTGTACCTCATCTACCTTCGTTACAATAACCTGCCCTGTAATATTTGAACGTGGAAATAATGTAGAAATGATGACAATGCCGTGGGATCAACTTGTCATTCTCACTTCCGGTGACATTCTTCTATTTTTCAGTCATCCGCAAGTGAAAACGATTGATCCAAACGGCCAACGGTTGGCTAAAAATGCAATGAAATTACTTATTACATGGCAAGTTGAATTTGAACTCATATTCACCACAACTGTCAGGTCAGCTGCTTTGATCATCAGCTGTTGGCACGGCCCCGCCATCTAATTGTCAGTACCTAATACTAATCGTCGAAAATGCGTTCAATTCGGCACCTTCTTGTGACGCTAATTGGTAATATGGAAACTGAGCACAGGGACGAAGTGGAAACGGACCGGAGGCATGGAATTTAGTCCAGTGCGAGCCCCCGAAGTATGCGGTTGGGAAATTAGTGCAGAGGAAAACAAAAGAATCGAAGGCAGCCGAAAAACAAAGAGCGACTCAAAGTCTACGGGTAAGTAGGAGGGGAAACCCTGCCCAAAGGTGCCACGTAACGAAAAGGAAAAAAATAATCAAAAGAGTGCTAACCCTAAAATCGGGCCCACTCGTTTTAGGGCTCCGCTGGACGACGTTTTTAAGAGGCGGCTCTAACCTCCAACGAGGCCACGATCCTATTGTGTGGCGGAACAACGAGCCCCTGGCCGCGTCGTTTGCGGAGAAAATCTTCGGTCACGTTTTAAGAGGCGGCTCTAACCTCCAACGAGGCCACGACCCTATTGTGTGGCGGAACAACGAGCCCCTGGCCGCGTCGTTTGCGGAGAAATTCTCCGATCGCGTTTTAAAGAGGTGGCTCTAACCTCCAACGAGGCCACGACCCTATTGTGTGGCGGAACAACGAGCCCCTGGCCGCGTCGTTTGCGGGGAAATTCTCCGATCGCGTTTTAAAGAGGTGGCTCTAACCTCCAACGAGGCCACGACCCTATTGTGTGGCGGAACAACGAGCCCCTGGCCGCGTCGTTTGCGGGGAAATTCTCCGATCGCGTTTTAAAGAGGTGGCTCTAACCTCCAACGAGGCCACGACCCTATTGTGTGGCGGAACAACGAGCCCCTGGCCGCGTCGTTTGCGGGGAAATTCTCCGATCGCGTTTTAAAGAGGTGGCTCTAACCTCCAACGAGGCCACGACCCTATTGTGTGGCGGAACAACGAGCCCCTGGCCGCGTCGTTTGCGGGGAAATTCTCCGATCGCGTTTTTAAAGAGGTGGCTCTAACCTCCAACGAGGCCACGACCCTATTGTGTGGCGGAACAACGAGCCCCTGGCCGCGTCGTTTGCGGGGAAATTCTCCGATCGCGTTTTTAAGAGGCGGCTCTAACCTCCAACGAGGCCACGATCCTATTGCGTGGCGGAACAACGAGCCCCTGGCCGCGTCGTTTGCGGGGAAATTCTCCGATCGCGTTTTTAAGAGGCGGCTCTAACCTCCAACGAGGCCACGACCCTATTGTGTGGCGGAACAACGAGCCCCTGGCCGCGTCGTTTGCGGGGAAATTCTCCGATCGCGTTTTTAAGAGGCGGCTCTAACCTCCAACGAGGCCACGATCCTATTGCGTGGCGGAACAACGAGCCCCTGGCCGCGTCGTTTGCGGAGAAATTCTCCGATCGCGTTTTAAAGAGGTGGCTCTAACCTCCAACGAGGCCACGACCCTATTGTGTGGCGGAACAACGAGCCCCTGGCCGCGTCGTTTGCGGTGAAAGTCTCCGGTCTCGTTTTTAAGAGGTGGCTCGAACCTCCAAAGAGGCCACGATCCTATTGTGCGGCGGAACAACGAGTCGCTGGCCGCGTCGTTTGCGGAGAAAGTCTCCGGTCTCGTTTTTAAGACTAAATTCAAGTAATTTGCTCAGTATGTGCGTAGTGGTAAGAGTACCTGAAAGCCAGGAACCCTGTTTATTTTAACTTACTATTGCCTTGCAGATCGTGGAATCCCGTAGCGGCCGCCACAGGATATTCCTTCAAGAAAAAAACAGAAAAAAAAGGAAAGGTAATTCTCATTACATATCTCTTAGAGTCTATGTTGTTGGGGTTTGTATGGTACCAGACCTGTAAGGGTGTCCCATCTTTCAGTGGCGCTACTAGTCCGTGGCAATTTTTTTGTAATATTTTGTTTGAATATCAAATTTATTGTAATACTTTTGAATTAGCTTCTATATGCAAAGCACGTATTCGTTAAGTCGTTTCCCTGAAAAGAAAAATATAACAAGTATGAAGTACTAAAAGAACCATGGGCCTTTCCTTCTTGCTACCTTCTCTTTAACATCGGCGTTGGCTGACACCCTTGGTGCCTAGGAATTTGCATTCGGGTCAGATCCGCGTAAAGTATGTTTTCGTTGCAGGCACGTGATTTTTTTTGGTTTTTGAAATCCGAATACATGAGAACATGGAGAAAGGACCTCCCCCACATCTCCCGAACTCGAGTTGCCCACCAGCACGTGCCGCTGCTCCAAGTTCTCATCAACAGAACACCATGCTGTGGTGACAGATGCCCGGAATCGGACGTCTGGTCACGGAACAACGGCTACAATTGTTAACTCGGAATTTATTACAAACGGGACGTTTCATTGCGTAGAACCGACTGCCGTGGGAAAGTTTTCAGGTGGATCGAGCGGGTCGTTGAGATCGCTTGGTCGATGGTTTCATTTTGTTTTGAAGTCCGTTTCGATATTCTTAAAGTTGGTGC
The DNA here is from genome assembly GCA_964017055.1 of Chloromyia formosa. NCBI lineage: Eukaryota > Metazoa > Arthropoda > Insecta > Diptera > Stratiomyidae > Chloromyia > Chloromyia formosa. The sequence goes on from OZ024818.1 coordinate 49,358,120, forward strand.
CTCTAGAGGCAAGTGGTTCACGGATGGATCAAAGGCAGAGGTGCTGGAATAGTGGGCCCAAACCATGGTATTTCTATTCCTATAGCTAGGTTCGCAACAGTATACCAGGCAGAGGTACATGCCATCGAGTCGTGTGCCGAGCTCTGCCTGAAAGCCGAATTCCGTAGAAAGAATATAATCAGAGGTTGGACAAAATTATTCAAATCAATAATTATTACATTATTATTATTCGTTTTTCAATTTTCAAAATAATAATTATTGTTTGACATAATCATTTCCCAGAGGAAAAATACTTATTACAATCACAATGATTTGTTCAAATTTGTAATAAATATTTATTATCTTTTATTACTTTTTTTTCGCGAAGTCAAGGCTCCTGGGATTATACGATTGTTATATATACGATTTTGATAAAAAAGTGCAATCTCTGCACTGATTTTTGTCATTAGTGGTGCATTTTAAAGGATCTTGCAAACGATGAGTCGAGGAAAGGTTTTGACACCGGAAGAAAAAGGCTAAATAGTTGCCTGTAAAGAGTTCGGACTTATTGGGATACTGCCCAACAAATTGGAAAAAGTAAGTCGGTAGTGTATTTTTTTTTAAATCAGTTGAACTACGGAAAAACATAAAGGGGGTGTACAAGAAGAGCGACTACACACAGTGAAGAAAGAAGAATTACTAAAGAAGCCTGAAATTCCCACTGCTCTGCACCATATCATGGACCGGCTAATGAACAAAATCCACTTTTAGGAGTATGCGGCTGCGTCTGCGATTTGTATTTGAGTAAGGAAGCAAGTAAGGGGCTAGCCAAAACACATGCTCACGCGTAGTGTCGATGAAATGAAGTTCGTTTGTTCCACTGAACGTAATCTGGGCAACACATGTTACGTCTGTGTCTGAGAAGAAATAATTGTTATTTCAGAAGAAATAATAATTATTGAAGAATCCGCAATCTGCATTATTCATTAGTAATTATTATTATCATTATTATTTGATGTTTGATAATAAATATTTATTATTTAGTTGAAAAATTATTATTTCCATTCTCTGAATATAACTATATTTACTGACAGCCAGGCAGCCAGGGGCGAGCGGTAGCGCAATGTGTTGAGGCATCAGTCTCATGTTTGACTACCGGCGTTCCGGGTTCGAATCCCGTCCACGATATTTGTGGCCATGGATGTGCAGGGGGTGCATGCTGGCAACTGCATTCTCCGAAACCAATTTACGCCAACGAAATGTCAACTGCGCCACATGGAACAGTTGACGCGCTATGCCCCACAAGGGGTTAGGGCAATTGAGTAGTATACTAGCGCTAACTAGCTGGTCTGTCTCGTGCAAGCTAGTGCGTAGCTACCAGAATGCATTACAAAAAGTTGGCTCCTCGAACATGGTAACGTTATACTGGGTTCCTGGCCACGTCGGCATTTCTGGGAATGAACAGGCTGATGAGGTGGCCAGGATGGCCTCTGACACGCCCATTTGTGAACCTGAGCCCTTTTGCGGGATTCCGCTAAGTTCAGTCAGTAATCGCATCAGATACTAGGAGCGTACAGAGGCCACCGTCCAATGGGACTATCTTCCAAGCCTGAGACAAGCGAAGATGTTCATATCTGGTTACTCGCGTAGCAGGACATATGAACTTTTAAAAATGAGCCGTAACAGGATTAGAAGCATTTGTGGCCTTCTAACTGGACATGGTTATCGTATCGGACGCTAGCTGTTGTTTCTGCGAGGGCGATGATGAAACGTCACCGTACGATCTTTGCGAATGTGAGGCATTGGCCCTGAAGCAGATGACATGGCTTCGATCCCGCTCATCCTTTTAACCAAGTTCATTAGTGCGATCAAACTTGATCGACAGGCCTAGGCCTGTTGCTAGACCTGGGGCTATAGCACAATAGACCGTTTGGCCTCGGTCTCGGTGCTAGTGGGCCTTTTTGCACCCGCAGCTCTTCTCTCAATCTAATCTAATCTATCTTACCACTAACAGTCTCACATATTTTATTTATCTGTATCTCTAACTATTTCAAATCATTCATAAAATTTACTCTGTGATAAATCCGATTTGATAAGGAAAGGCAATAAAAATGTACTCGTATGTACGATATGTGTAAATAAAACTGTATGTTCTATAATTTTTCATTACAAAATGCAAAAATTGTCCTTAATATCTTTATATCTTGTAACACATATGGCTAAATGAATTAACAAAAAACTACAAATTTACAAATGATTGTGTTTCAGTTTCTTTTTATTTTAATTGATTCAAAAAATAATTCCCAAGGATTTTCGCCGCGCACTAATGAACCTGAACCCGACACACTTCTCTGTGCCAACTAAAATTAGCACACATGGATGACTTTGTTTCAAATCGTATAGCAACGGCATTTCATTGAAATATTATTGTCTTCAACGCGAGAAAATGGTGCAACCAGCCAGCGTATTGACGCGATTATTATGTAAAGTCTAAAGTTTGACACTCACTACCGAGCCGAACCAGTTTTCGGTTCGGTTGAACCGCCATAAAACCTGCGAAAAAAAATATCCTCATCCACACCGTGCCTATGACAATGAAGAGGTTCGGTCGTGGTTTCGAAACTTTCGTGATCATTGCGCGCAGCTAACTACAACCAACAACTACCACGATCAACCCATAACTTGATTCAGTTTTGGTTTGGTTGTGGTTTGGTTGTGGTTCGGTTGTGGTTCGGTTGTGGTTCGGTTGTGGTTCGGCCGTCGCTCGGTCATAGTTATTGTTGGTTCTGCTTGGTTGCGCGCAATGGGTCAAGAACGCTTCGGTTGTCCTCGATAGTAAGTGGCGAGCTTAAAGGCGACAACGCGTAATAATTTGTTATGCATCAACACCAGAAGTCACATAATCACATACCGTCGTCCTTAGTTATTCCTTTTTTTCGAAAATATTATATAATAGAAGAAAAAAGAAACATAGAATTGTAATACAAAACAAGCTACTGAAAACATTATTTTTCTCATATACAAGTTGATGCAGGATATGAATAGGGCGAGTTTATTACGCACTATTTGTCTGTGTACTCTGAGCACGCGAGTACTCGTAGTGTTTACTTTAAAATGTGCACACTGAACATTTGTGTCATGGTCGATGCTTTTGCCAAAAAAAAATATTTTCTATTTTTGCAGTTCAACAACACTGTAACAGGACCGTTTTATTTATATCTGTTACAAGAAAAAAAAAATATACAAAAATATGTGCACATTTATTATTCGTAAATTAAATTATCTCTTTAATTTAATTTTCACTATTTCAGTTATTATCTCTTGAAATAAATCCCAATGATTTCGAACAAATGTTAACATAATTATCAGTAGTTAAAAGGATCAATGCAATTGATGATTTAATTTGTGTACTAATGACAATAATTAATTACTATATTTTAACTTTTATTTGCGGTAGGTAATCTTCCCAAACAAAAAAACAACAATAAATCTTAATACGAAAAATATAATGTAGGGATCTTAAATTATGATTGATCCGTTTTTAGTTAGTATAACTGGCTTCTTAAGATTGTCGTAAATGGATTCAATTTAATCTGACTAAAACGATAGTATAACGCTTTCACAATCGGTGGAGTCAGTATAGGAAGCTAACCAAGAGTATCTCTATACTTTTGATAAGAAAATAAAGAAAATTAAATTTGAACCATCACACTGTTCTTTTTGAGTTATGCTTTCTTCTTGCTTGCCCTTTCATACCACTCTGCGGCTTCGCGTTGCTCTGCCTGTGGTGTTGGCACTTCGCCCATGCTGGCGGTACAATCTCAGCTTCCTTCTGCAGGCAGCTCGGTCTTGGATCGTATCATCGCCAAGATTAATGCGTTGTTGTTGCTTCTTCATCTGATCGATCCACGTGTATTTTCGTCTGCCTCGGGATTTGGGTCCAGCAAATGGAACATTCCTTGATAGTGCCTTCATGACAGGGTTCTCAGGCGGACGCCTTAGAACATGGCAATACCAATACGACGATTATTGAGCTTTTCAGTGATCGGTTGCTCAACAAACAAGCTGCCTAGGATGTAGGTACTTTTGATACGATTCTTTTTGATCACACCGGCTGACATCGGTAGCATTTTCATCTCAGTCGCAGGCAGAGCCGTGCCTCTGGTCTCGTACCACCAACAGATCACTCATCAGGTGCTGCTTCGATCTGCCGGTGGGAGCAGCACGTAGCACTACCAGACCATAATATGGTTCATTACAGGTGGTTCATTACAAGTATTACAAATTATAATAATGTTTCATATTAACTATCTCAAATAAACACCTAACCTCAACTAGAAGCTTACCATTATTGTTAAAATCTGTCCCATAAAAATCAGAGGAATAGTTGGATGGTTCTATCTCCATAATATGCAAATTCTTGTTTTTATTTTTTTAAATCTTGCATTTTTATCACTTTTTCTTGAATTTTCGTATTCATACGGCCGTTTTCACAATGTCTGGTTAAAGATGATCCTATAGATAAACGCTAAAAGGCACCCATACTACAGTTAAACATTTATAGGGCGATAATTTCTAACAGGTGATACGTGCTCTTAGAACATAGAGGTATGGAATGAGCTTGTCCTGTATGTCTCCATAGAAACAGTGGCTCCAAAATCTGGGTACTAAGTCGACATGTGGTTGACAGTCAGCTAACTCAGTAGACCGTTTAGAAATTATGAAATTTAAATATTGACAAGAATTGCTGTTTTTTTATGCACAATTCGACAGTGCGGTCAACATTATGTCAATACCAAAACGCCAACTGAGTAGCCTGACTGTCGATAATCTGACAAGAATTGACCTTTATTCATGCACAATTCGACAGAACCGTCAACATATGTCAATATCAAACAACAACCGAGTAGGTCGGCTGTCGACTTATTCGCCAAATGTTGGAGCCAGAGACATAGAGGACAAGCTCATTCCATGCCTCTATGTTCAAAGTACGTGCTGCTGAGATTTGACAGCTAGAACTGTCTACGTTTGCACATTCAAACGAGACAACTAAACCTGTCACAAAGAATATAGTTCTCGAAATTCATTAAACTCAGCAGCAAATTAATGCTGAGGTACAGACGTAGAATAGAACAGGCGACAGAATTGCGCCAAGAAAATCGGCTGATTTTCTACTGGATTAGTTGAGTTTCGACTGCATTATCATATTTTGAGCGTTGCATTTACTAAGGTTTAATTTAGTGTGCCGGATAGCTAACTGGCAGTTTATCCAGACATTGAGAAAACTGGCCAATCTACTGGTTTTATATTAAAAATCAAATCTATATTTTCTTATAGTCAACTCGTGCTTAGATCATTTCACCCTAATTTCATAATTTCTGGCAGTTACGGGCCTGTCGGAGAAAATTGTTGAAGTTGAAAAATCCCAGTTTTCACTAAATATTTCGTATTGCATTATAGCATATACTTAATTTTCTAACGCAGCATCGGCGGGTGTTATCTTATCAGATATATCGTAAACTTTCGAACACTTATTACGAAATTAAAAAAAAAAACAAAAAGGCCTGCAACCGCCAGAAATTAAGAAATCTTGATGGAATAATCTAAGCACGATTTGACCATAGGGAAGTAAAGATTCGATTTTAAAATTAAAAATTGGACATTATCGATACGAAAATTTCAGAAAAAGTGATAAAAATGCAATTTTTAAACAATAAAAAAATTGCCATTTATACCAACCAACAAACCTGATTTTTATGAGATAAATTTTCAAAATAAGAGTAAAGTACTAGTTGACGTTCTAACGCTCAAAAAAGTCTGTTTTCCTGCATTCAAACTCTAACTGCCAGAAATTAAAAAAATAGGATGAAATTATGTTAACACAATTTGATCATAATAAAAATAATAAAATAAAGGATTAATTTTTGAAACAGGTCAAGTACATTAGGTATGCGAAAATTAAGAAAAAAAAAATTGTGATGGAGAAAATTTTTATTTTCGGAGTGAAATAAAAGTTTTTACTTTACAAATTTATAACAATTAAACCACTTGTCTGATTTCCATCAAATAAATTTTGTATTTTAGAGCAACATATTGGCTGCGATTGACGTTTTATTTGAGCATCCTAGCGTAGCTTGCGTAGTTTTCCTGATATTGACTTTTAAATAATGTGGGGTTGGTAATTTTCATTAAAAATGTAAATACCTATCAGATAAAGCGTTAAGAATTCCAGAAAATGTTCCTAATTTTTTTTTGCTGGTAATTACATGCGAGATCGCGTGGTGGTTCGTTTATGCGCCAATTTCCAGACACTTTGTATATGAACCACAAACTGCAGGCGCGGCGAAAAATTATAGGAGTGCGCATGTATCACTACGTTTAGACCGCGGGGCTATCTTCGAGATCTAACTAAATCGATCTACCTCTCGACGATATAAACGTATCGATTTAGTTAGTTTTGGACTTGGCTTATCTCTACTTGCGATGCGAAACTGGACTAAAAAAAATGGGACTATGTCGCTGTCATCGCTAATGTTGACTCGGTGGTTGACGTTTCCTTTGTTGTCGTTTTTTTTGTTTGGCGTTTGCTTTGTTTGCAATTTCAGAATAGCAGTGCGTGATCACGGGCAGGAAAAAGTCTTTTTCTGTCGTAAAATTTATATCTATAAAATCTATCTGTGCTGTCAACGGAGAAAGAAGAAGAAGAAGTACCTTTCCGTATGGTCCGTATAAACAGTCCACCAACAAGTACTAACACTAAAATGATTTAGTTAAATCGCCTTTTAGTTCCACGGTCTAAACGTGGCCTATGATATGATCAGTACAGTACATGCAATATTTTCCACTCCAAAATCCACGTACTGCAGGTGGCGCAAGGGTTGTTCGAATCTTACTGAAGCAATTAGTTTTCTCGATAAAAGGGGAACCAACATGTTCGATTATGATCCCACTCAGCTGTTAAATGGGTACCCATTTGAGGTAAATTAGTCGAATGAGCATGTTGTTAATCACATACCTCTACCCTAAAAAAAAACACATGGTCACGAGATGATGCTAACTCATTGCAAGGCGTCGGTTCAAATTTGGACTGTTGCGTCTAAGAAGCCATAAAATGTACAATTTTGTGTTCACATAATTTTGAACAAAAATTATCAGTAGTGTGAGGGATCCACGGTCGTAAAAAACTCTTTACAAATTTTTTAACAAAAATTTGCGTCCAGAAATTTTTGCAAAATTATGTGAGCACATATATTTTCGGTGAAACACATGTCGCGCTCGGTGGCCATGGTCATTCTGTCTCGACTCTACGATACTAATCTAGAGCTCGGAGTTCAAATCTTGGCGCTACCAGAAACTGCCTGTGGGTGGTACTAATAAAACTCTCACAGTGCTCCGAGCTTGTCAGTATAAAGACGGCGCGGATAGGAGGTGCATGCTAGCAACTGCACTTCCGAAAAATATATATGCAATCGAAACATGGCATTGAAATGCTAGAGATGTTGACGCGCCCCTGAGGGGTCAAGGCAATTAACAACATATGCACTCGTAAAATGTGTGTCATTTGTCCTTTCTTTTGTCATATACTCGTACATATATAATATCCATATGTTACGTAATGACAATTAAAAACAGGAACAAGAGGAATCCACATATATCTCATCATGTGGATTTCAAAAAGTTTTTTTTTAGGAGGTGTCGGTGGTGGCCTCCTTCGCCCCCCCTCCGCACGGCCCTGGTCGCAGTCATTTTACAGACGCATACAAGAGTGCGGGACGAACGACCGTTTTGTAGAGTTTGCCCTTAAGCTTTCGTTGCATCTTCTTGTCGCAGAAAACTTCAGAGTTTTCTCGCCACTTCTTCCAACTGACACTGATGAGATGTTTGATGTCGTCATCATAGGTTGTTGACCATCGAGTCCAGGTATTTGAACCTTGTACAGGACTTCAACTGATCTCCTTTAATGTAGATATCTGGTATCGGTCTCTCTGGATCTGAGAAGGGACTGCAAAGATACTCAGTCTTTGGTATGCTAATCCTCAGTCCAAGATCCTCCAGTAGCTTACACACCACTTGGTCAGTGCAGCCTCCAAGCAACGATGTCTTTGCTACCCAGGACAACGTCATCGGCGAAGAGAAGGGATATTTCCAGGTCGTCAGAGATGAGTTTTAATAAATAGAGCATGATGATGTTGAAGAGCAAGGGACTCAATACACTGCCTTGATGAACTCCAACTTTAACTGAAAATTCTTCAGACTCACCAGCTGTGCATTTAACTTTGGTGGTTAACCCATCATACATGTCTTGTATCACCTTGACATATGCCTCGGGGTCCTTAAGTGCTCTTAGGGCCACCCATATCCGGTTACGAGGAACTCTGTCTAAGGGTTTTTCCAAATCGATAAACACAAAGTGCAAGTCCGTCCGTGCATCAGCATGCTTTCCCATCGTAACACGTATGCTCTGAATAACATCGACTGTGGACCGACCCTCTACAAGTCTTCAATGTGTGAGTTGTTTGGAGCGCCGTTGTTGTTGGAGCGCTATTTTTGTTGGTGCACCGCGGTTTGATGATCCGTGATTCAACATAATCTCGAGGAATGGAGGTTGGTGATTGGGTCGTTAACTGGCGCATGGATTGCATGTGCGCGTGATGCAGGCGTGTGTGGTGCAGCACCGTTGGACGCCAGGTGCTGTCGTGCCATGAGCTGAGCCGTGTGTGGGGCGCGGTGCAAGCCGGGGTGTCGCGTGTGCTGAGTGAGCCGCGGTAGGCTGTTGCGCTGGGTATACTTTCGAGCTGTTTGAGCCAGGTGCCGAGCGAGCGAGGCAGGTTGACGTGCGTGTCGAGCGAGCGGGACAAGCTGCCATGCGTGTCGAGCGAGCGGGACAAGCTGCCGTGCGTGCCGACCGAGCGGGGTAGGTCGCCGTGCGTGTCGAGTGGATAAAGCGGCACAATGTAGCGGAGCAGCGAAATGGGCTGCACACACACAAGGGCTCCATTTTTTGGGGCGCAGCGTGGGGCTCGGGCACTCCTTATAATGTGGCGCAAAACATTAACACACGTGCGGTGCTCGATGAGGTCACCCATGTGGGAAATGGGATGATTTTATTACTTAAAACTTAAATGCGCTCTTGATTTCAGATGTTAATTTAAATGTTGTCTGTATGAGAGTAAGAGCTCGCGCCCACAGCAAACTTTTTAGTTCGCGGAAAAACGAAATAGTTTAGTCAGAAAAATGGAACACACGGCGGTTTATGAGACCGCGCACACAGCAAACTAAACTATTTAGTAATCGCTGTGTGCGCGGTCTCATAAAACACCGTGTGTTCTATTTTTCTGACTAAACTATTTAGTATTGCTGCGAACTAAAAAGTTTGCCGTGGGCACGAGCGCTAAGACGCGGATCTCGACTGACTGGCTGCGTTATTTTGGACCGTGTCGGAAGCGCGTCGACACGGTTTCATAGATACTTTGCGAAAACGGTACGATTTCAGACACCGATACCAGAATCTTTTTGAATGGCAAAAGTATCACGAATTTTTTCCGATCCGATTACCCCTTCAACGATTCCTAGAGTTTTGACAGTTCGCTCTTGACAAGTTCTGTCACTCCATTTGTGAATAACTGTTTGTTGGCCTCAAAGTGCGTATAGTGAACTCTGTCCTCGCTCGTAATTTTATTTGAAAATTGTGTTTGAAAGTGGAAATATCCCTTATTAAGTGGTGTATGTTTGTGTGAAATAAATTCATGGTGGCAAGGGAATCGGGTCGTTTCCCGAAAAAATCACGAATCGGAGAAGGGACAATGGATAAGTAGCGAATTTACGATACTTTTAGGAACGCACCCACTGTTTAATTTAAGCAGCTTGTGAAATTCGGATGACAGCTACCTAGCGATGTCAACGCCAAGATGGTGAGTAGCAGAAAATAACTGCTGGTCGCTACACCTTTGTATACTGATGTGGGATGTGGGAGTGGGGCTGTGCTCGGACAAGTTGAATATAAACTTGTCACTACATCTCCCTGACTTTGGCAGCGTTCTTCAGGCGGAGATTGCGGCTATTTGGGAGGTTCTCATATGGCTCGGACGTAATATCATAGCTGCTAAGGACAATATCATTTTTACGGATAGTCAGCCGGAGATTAAATCCCTTGAATCTGTGATTACAAACTCAAAGATTGTTGCCGCATGCCGCACCTGTCTCCTGGAGATGGCAAAATCTTTTAACATCTCCCTTTGTTGGATTCCGGCCCATAGTGGCTTTAACGGAAATGGCAAAGCGGATGAACTAGCTAGAAAAGGCTCTATTAAGGGACCGGGTTTAGTCATCGCCATCTCGGGTGGTCTTTATCAGCCTGTAAAATGTTGGTAAACGCTAACGCGTTGAGTAATGGTAGAACTTGTATGGTTACTAGACAACTTTGGATCGATCCCAAACGTTCTGTGGAGCTGCTGGCGTTGAATAGACGTAACCTACGGACTTTTGTGGGGGTGATTACAGGGCACTGCCCGATAGGCGAACATGCTAGGAGATTGGGGTTTCCAACAATGACCTCTGTAGGAGTTGCGGAGATGAGGATGAGGAGGAGAGTACCTTTCATCTACTATGTGGGTGTCATGCCCTGGCTAGAAGAAGAAGGATTACCTTGGGGTCTTTCTACTTTGGCGATCTGGACGACCTTAAGGATGTTAGCATCAGCCGGCTCCAGCGCTTTATCAACAGCTCAGGCTGGTTCAATGAATAGGTAGGACTCGGGTTGCGGAGAGCATCGGTATCAGATGTGTCTTGGGTAAGGAACTTTCTCACACCTACCGGACATGAGCAAAGTTTTCTAAAAATTTTTGAACAAAACCTTTGCTCATATGGGGTAGGTGTAGGAAAGCTCATTACTCAAGACACAGACGATGCTGCTGCTGTTACGCTTCTGCCGGCAATGTGTATGTCTTGTTAGTCCACAATTCGACCCACGCGGCAAATCATCGGTATGAGTTCGCTCGTCATATGATCTGTGCCATTTTTTCACTCTTGATCTTTGCTCGAATGAAAAAATGAAACCGGAATATAGAGGGCGACGCCCGCAATCCGAGGGTTTTGTAGCAAGCGCTTATTTTATAAATATAAAATATATAAATATCGGCTCCTTGCTCTTCTTGATACCACTCAGATGGATAAAAAAAACATAATTAAAATGTCTTACCCGCTTACATTTTACATGCCAATTCATACTATGTGATTGTAACGAAACTTAGAACACATTATTGCCTAAGATGTTGGTTATCGTTGGCCATCAGTACTTTTGACCTCGAACGTGTTTAAGGCATGCAGGGGTGTGCTAACTGTAACTATAGAAATAAACTATTATTGACCTATTCTGAGAAGATATACCAATTCCGTTATTTTCCATTTTATATACTATTCGGAACCCACCTTCCTGTAAGTTTTCATAATTCTAACAAAATTACGAGCTAATATTTTCTCCTCTCCCCTAACTGCAATTCGCACTTGTAATGAGCCACCTGTAATGAACCACCTGTAATGAACCATATTATGGTCTGGTAGTGCTGCTCCCACCGGCAGATCGAAGCAGCATCTGATGAGTACTGATCTGTTGGTGGTACGACACCAGAGGCCGAGGGTCCCATTACACCCGGACCCAGGTGCGACCGCGTGGGCGTCTGATCCGTCCGCTAACCATTCCATCCTTATCGACTATTTTTTTTTATTCCCCATTTTTACCTCCCCTGCTTGTGTTGTTTTCCCCAGGCCTATGAATTTTAGTTAATACGTAAAGGACAGGGGCAACGAGCGGCGAAAACCCCGCCCACATCTCCCGTACTGAGCTACAGCAAGCATAGGCCGCTGCTTAGCGCGTTGAGGGGCCTTTTTCTTCGCCAGATGGCACGGCTCGACCTTCACGGTCATATGCTACCTTAGGCTTCGTCCCCACGGGCATTTTAGGATGCTCACCAAACCGTCCGTTACACACTACGAAAAACAACATGAAAGTAGTACTCACACCTATGAGGCCGGTAGGTGTATTTTTTGGGTGGATAGTGCCTAACTTCAAATGAATGTACTGTTACTAAATATTATGTGATTTCAATGAAACTTAGGGCCGGCTGTACAATCGTCGTTTAAACGGCATCTGTTCCTTAAACTGCCGTTTAACCAACTGACTCCGATTTGGTCCGATGTACAATAGCTAAACCACTGTTTACATCTTTCGATTAAATGTAAACGCAGTTTAAAGTTAAACAGTCGTCGGTGGCCGTTTAAATCAATGGGTTAACCAATTGTCATTCTGTCGTCGTGCCATTCTGTCGTTTTGCAATCAAAGTGATAGACTAGACGTGGTTTTGTACTTTCTATTCAATTCAAAATCCGGTGTAAAGTTTTAAATAAAATGATACAAAGTATCTACACTGCATGCAGATACATTGGAACATGGATATGTCTTTGGCTACCGACTGCGTGGAACCTGTTGTGTTGAAGATATCGACGTAAGTTTTATAAAGATCCCAGTATAGTTATAGTGGATGAAATCATTCGACAAAACACGTCCCACGCTTTCGGTAAGCATAAGACATATCCATATACCGATGTATCTGCATGCAGTGTAGATAATTTGTATCATTTTCAAGACATACCGTCCCGCATAGTGTACAGGAGAATACAAATTAACCCAACCGTTGCCCCGTGTGTGGATCAAGCGATCATACACTCTACATATTGTATATTCGCCTGTGCTTCATTAGTACGTAAATCCGCGATCGATCGCGTCAAGCCGCGGTCTAGCTAAACACACTTACTATTAGTAGATACTTAGATAGTATTCGTCTAAGTGTAAAGACGGTAAGCGCGACAACACAATTTTATTGCATTAACGTTTACGTTATCTGCGCTGCACAAACTGCATCATCTGCCCTATTCTCCTCACTAAATCAGAATTGTGCACTGTTAGTTGATATATCATCGATCGAGATAGTACGCGGTATGCGCGATACAAGTACGGTCGTAAGTTCCTTACATCTCACGGGAAAAACACGTTGGTGACCTTGTTGACACTGATTTCAGTCGGCTGGATGGGATTGGCCATCACAAGAAAGGGGTGGATCCGCCGCGGAAGTGTAGTCCAAGGTCCGTGGAGCAAGCATTTCTTTCGCACTGTCGCCGATGACGAAGCCACACCCATCCATTGAACTTCTTCGACTCAACCGTCTCTCCATTGCGTGCATACGAGTGTGTGTGTATGTGTGTGAAGTTGAAGCTATTTCCCGACCTACCCCAACGATTTTCTTACTGAGTCAGGTTAGTGACGTAATTGATGAAAACAAAAAGATTGGAGTGAAGGAGAAGCCATAGTGCTGTGAACGAGTGAGGGAGACAGGTTCTTTGGATTTGGCTGGTGTTGGAGCAGATTTGAATCACGAGGGGATGGCAGTTGAATGATGTTGACTTGCGTTATGGGCGCCTGGTTGTTTAGTCAGTTCATGACGCGATATTTTTCGATTTTCGTGATGACTAACTCGGATTGACTGAGGATCGGCCACTACATTCATATAACTCGCAAAAATTTTCAATGGGCTTGTTTCCTCTTCTGACCCCCGAGTAGAAAAACAGACATTTCGTGTGACGGACAGATTTTTAGGATGACCCCCAGCTATAAGACATATCCATGTCAAAAATGAGTGTGAATCAATACGAGGACATTTCCGAGGATGAAGAATTTGTGAAACTAGTTATCAATGAAAATCTTCCGTAATCGACCCAACTACTGGCAGATATGGAGAGATGACGAGGCTTCGAATGTCGAAGGAAATTGTGTGCTACGTTTTAGAAGAAATTCAAGGAAGTATTCGATCGCGAACAGAAAGGAATAATGCGGTACCAACTGATGTAAAGTTATTGCTCACTTTGAGATACTACGCAACAGGTAGTGTCATCAGAGCATGTTCGGATTTTTGTGGAGTAGACAGATCGACAGGATGTCGTATAATTTCTTTAGTCTCCTACCATATAGCTAAGCTACGACCTCGGTTCATAACAATGCCAACTGAGAGAGAAGCTGATAAAGTCATGGCGGATTTATTTATGAAGTACGGCTTCCCAAGATGCGTTGGAGCAATTGATTGCACACACATTAAGATACTTTCGCCGAGAGGCAGACACGCAGAACATTTCCGCAATAGAAAAGGTTATTTCAGTTTAAATGTTCAAACTGTCTCTGACGCTTCTTTGCGCATCAGAAATGTGGTCGCAAGGTGGCCTCGATCTGCCCATAATTCAACAATATTTTCTCAATCAAAACTGAGAGGACAAATGGAGCGTGGAGATATTCCCGGTGTTTTAATCGGTGACGGTGGGTATCCTACCAAGCCGTATTTACTGAAGAAGCTGACTACTCCAGCAACTAACAATTCGATCACTCTATCTCGCAATGTTGTGGAAAGGTAAATTCACAAGAAATGAAGATAAATCCTTTATAGCTAATACTTGAAAATTTTTTTTTCAGGTCATATGGAGTGTGGAAAAGGCATTACCCAATTTTGGCGAAAGGAATCAGTGTACGTCTCAAAGTTCCAGAAGCTGTTAAAGTAGCAACTGTGGTTTTACACAACATTGCTGTGGAAAGAAATGAGCCAATGCCTGATGTCGATGAAGAAACATTGCGTCTCATTAATGACGATAATTCAAATAATAATGTTGCTGTCAACGCACGGGGTAATGGACAAACCACAGCACGCTGTATCGATTATTTTGAGCAATTGTTATCGACTTAAAGAAAATATATATTTAAAAAAAACCAATCATTATACGTAAAGTACTTTTAGATTTTTTCCTTTTTGAATATCTTCATCACTTATTTTAGATGGGTTCACCATATCGTAAAGAAGTAGTAAAATAACAAAGCAAGTTGATATTTATCATACGAACGATTTATTGTAAATGCATTTTTAGAATATGAAAATAGAATTTTAATTATTTTATGAAGCCTATGTGTCTGCATAGTGTAAATTAAATGGAAATAAGACACAATTAGGTGCTCTTCTTGCTACTCATCTTCGCTAAATGATCATCTCGTCGCCATGAATGTGCTTCCTCAGCATGATGTAGTTGCTGCTCCAATAGTTGTTTTTTAAGGCAAATTTCTAATCTAAATGCCGCTTTGCGAGCTCGTGGAGCTCTCGCTTAAATCCTTGCTCTTGCTCAGCGCTATTAGCTTTAGATGTTGCCCAAGCTGAAATTTTGTTTATTGGATTATCCCCTTTCCGAGTCTTAAGTGCTGGATGGGGGGATCGGGCAAGAGACGGAGATTGTGGTGCGAACAATTGGCGTTTTGGCAGGTTTTGTGGAGTGACTTTTGGGTTTACGGTGGCTTCTTTAACAGAAGTTTGATCACAAGATGGTGCTACAGAATGTGAATAAATAGCTTCTACATCGGAGGTAGCAGATATCTTTATTTGGCTGCCAATGTTGAGGTTGGTGCCATCGATTTCCATATCCAATACGTATTATAATTGAAACCGCAATCAATAGTACTTATTCAATACATAATAAAACAAAAAAATTTCTACCATCTTTGATTGTCGATTTCATCATCGTATCCATACTGATTTTTTAACCCTATGGCCTGAGGCCCCATCACTTCCAGGACCTCTATCTCCTCATCGTGAAAATTTACTTTTTCCGCACGACCGCCTCCTTCATCACAGATTGTTTTACTTGTCCTAGCTTTTTCTTTACAACTGATATACAAAAAAAGGAAATATTGTACTTTCGTTAAATTTCTACTATTTTTTCTACATACTTTATACTACTTTGCCTTAACCCCTAGCGGGGCATAGCGCGTCAACTACTCCTGCGCGCCATCGTACTCTGTTCTGGGCAATGGGACGCAACTCCCCAAAAGACTTACCCAGTGCCTGACACTCCTTTGCCACAGATCTACGCCATGTGATTCGAGGACCCCCTCTTGGTCGGCCTTGGTTGGAAATGGGGTTCCACTTGTTTCGGGCCAGAAAATTCTTAAAATTTGACGAAGACATGAGTTGACGAAAAATTGCAGTTTTCTGGTAACTCCTACGGAAACTTTCCATGTACTGCTCCCATACAAAAGCACTGATAGTACCAGGGAGCGAAACAGGCCCAGTTTGGTATTGATGCTGAGATAACTGCTCTGCCTGATTTTGGACAGCATGCCGTGTGCGCGTTTAGCCTGGTTGATACGACGAGCGATTTCCTGCTCTGTACCACCATTTTCGGCAACAATGCTACCTAGGTAGACGAAGTTGTCCACCTTCTCCACAGGCTGCCCATTAATATTGATGGCAATAGGTGTCGGATTTCTTTTTCGCAACGGCGGGCTAAGACCTTGGTCTTGTTGGTATTAATCTTTAGCCCAACCTTGCTTGCCTCCCTCTCGAGATCTAACGCCATTGCGGACAGATCCATGATTTTGTGGGATAGTAGGCATATGTCGTCAGCGTAGTCAAGATGTTGTAGATAAGATATCAAAGTCCATTGAATTCCTCTGTCGAGTCCGGATAGAGCTGCATGCAACACGTCGCCGATCACAATGAGAAATAGGATCGGTGAGAGGATGCACCCCTGCCGAACTCCACTGTGAATCTCAAAGTCCTCCGACACAAGCTTCTCAGGGATGCCTCTCCTGCGCAAGGCCGCCCATATAAAATCCCGGTTCACACTATCGAAAACCTTTTCGAAATCGATGAAAAGCAAGTGAAGCGGAGAATCTTATTCAGCTCATTGCTCGATGATGATTCGCAAGGTGTTAATGTGATCGACACAGGAGAATCCGGATCGAAAACCAGCCTGCTCTTCATCAATTGTGCTTTCTAAGTGGGCCCTTAGTCTTTCCAGGACGATTTTAGCTATTATCTTGGCAACGGCAGGAAGCACACAAATGCCTCTCCAATTATTACAGTCTGTGAGGCTACCCTTCTTTGGAAGTTTGATGATCAAACCTTCCTTCCACTCAGTGGGAAAGGTCTCTGTATTCCACGCTTTATCAACAAGTGGGTGCAGCAAATCGGCAGTTACGCTTGGCGCTGCTTGATAAAGTTCGGCAGGGATACCGTCAAGTCCGGCGGCCTTTCCTCGTTTTAGTGCAATAATTGCAGTGACTATTTCCTCTTTAGTCGGGGTAGTGGACCGTATACGCACATTTTGATGGTTAACTAAATTATCTATATGAGGGGGAACTTCACCAGAGGTTACACGGTTCAAGACCGCGGCGAAGTGTTCTTTCCACCGCCTCATTTGATCTTCTTCCAAGATAAGTAGCTTTCCATCACTATCCTTCACTGGATGTTGGCAGGAGTTACGACCACCTGTAAACTCCTTGATGACACCGTATATGGCGTTTAAGTTATTATTGTACTTCTTGCGGCTTCTTCTGCTGACGCTAAAAGAGAATTGGCATAAACTCTTTTATCGCGTCGCACACTACGCTGAACTTCTCGAGCTTTCTGACGGTAAAGGAGTTCGATGCTGCTTCGATTGTCGTCTGATGCTGCAGCCAAACGAACTTTCAAGTCCTTTCTTTCAACAATCCGCTGCCATGAAGCGTCGGACATCCAGGGCTTATTCCGGCAATCCGGGTTTGGGCCAAGGATGGTATTTGCGCTATCAATGTACGCATTTTTTATGGCATCCCAGTTTTCGTTGATGTCATTATCTGGGTGACTAGTTATCTCTGCTGCTTTTTGCGCAAGATGGTCATTATATTGTTGTAAGACAGTTGGATTTTTTAATCGAGCGGTGTTGAATTTGCGGGGCCTGGATCTTTCGTCGCTGGGACGGCGCACGGCTGCAATACGCAATCGAACATTAGCGATCATAAGATAATGGTCTCATCCCATCCCAATATCGGCACCCTTCTTGTTTCGCACGTCCAGGAGGCAACTCTTGAATCTTTTACTAATGGCAAAATGGTCGATCTGATTTTGTGTTCTGCGCCGATCAACAGAGGACCAACTGATTTTGTGGTGGTCCTTGCGCTCAAACATAGTACCACCGATGAAGAGACTGTGAAAGTTGCAGAACTCTGCAAATCTTTCACCGTTGTCATTACGATCACCAAGACCGTGTCTCCCCATCACATGTCTGAGCCCATAGTTATCAGCGCTAACTTTCGCATTAAAATCACCCATATCCATTATAATGTCACCTTTAGGTGTTCTGCTCTGAACGGCGTTTAGTTCTTCGTAGAAGGAGTCTGTTGCCAAGACATTGTCGGGTTCAATAGGGGCATAACATTGTATAATTGAGATGTTCCTCATTTTGGTCCGGAACCTGGCGATCAAGACTCTGTCAGAGACCGGCTCCGAGGATAAGAGACAGTTTCGCGCGGCTCTGGTTAAAAGGAGCCCCACACCTGACTCACGACGACTACCGGTAGCTTTACCGGAGTACAACATTACAGTGCTGCCCGTTGGAGAGATAAATTCTCCGCTGTTCCACCATCTTATCTCACTAACTCCTAAGATATTTAATTTGTACCTCAGAAATGCACTCTCTAATTGAAGAAATCATGCGTTCTGGGGACCTTCTGATCCATTGTCCAGGAGAGTAGCACATTCCAGAATCCAATCTTTGTCATTGTACGAAAAAGTCATAACCGTTGCGTCAGTCCTTATCCGTTTCGTTAGCATATAAAGATTTCGGATAGTGCAAGTTGCTGGCATACACATCCTGTCCTTTGATTGTCGGTTTTAACGACAGGCCCTCAAAGGAAAGGCCGTGGTATTTTTTTTACACCCCACACCACAGGAGTACCTCAACCAAATCATCGCACCGCCATCACTGGCGGCTTGACGTTGGTTGGCAATGGTCAGTGACCACTGCCGTTCCAGGGGGCGCCCCCGCGGAGGACAATGGAAGAGGAGTTTATGCCACCCCCCCCCCCCCCCCCCCTCCTACATACTTTATGCCTTTTTTTTATATTGTCATATTTTCTGCTGACTGTGACACCATCCCTAGTTTACCCAAGGTTTTGGGAGTTAAATTCTTCTACAATTTTTTTCCACTCTTTTGCTTTCATGGCATTTGTCACTGCATCGGTTTTTTTTTTATTTTCTATAACAACACTATGGCTGTTCACAATCCTAAGCAGCAAACTCTCCTCTCCTTTTGAAAAGTTTGCTGCCCGTGCATGTTCATTTACCTTATTCATTTTTACTTTCAACATACTGCACTGTTCTCAAAGCAGATAATAACTAAAATTCAGCTAATCATCACTATGCACTATTTAAAATAGAAACAAATGAATTTAGAAAGTAAAGGAATGCGTCCCCGATTCGAGGGTTTTGTAGTGCCCACTGTCAATAGACAAAAGGAAGGTTGGAGGCTTTTTCCCGATTTCTTGAAGTGAACTATTGTACTCGAAGAGAAGCTTAGCAGTCGATGTATATGAACAGACGCTACACAATTGCAACCTTTAATAATTATAAAATCTTCTCGGCAAACACCCTTTCACAAATGGTCAGCAATACTCTAATTATATAACTGTAATTCTGATTAATCCGAGTTCTCCATTATTTTTTATCTTTTAGTCACCACACACGATCGAGCACAACCACGATTGTACCTCCACGCCATAATGCATTTTCCATGCAAATTACAATATATCTACATATTCCCACCTAATTTCATAAATGCAGCTTCAGCTGTTCGTGATATATTCCATGAACAGACTGAAAAACATTTGACCGATTTTATAACAGTTTTAATTTTTACTACAAAACCCTAAAAACACAAACGCAAACGACATTACGCGGACTCAAATATCGTATGATGCCCAACAAGGAATGTAAAATTATCCTCTTTGTTTCTATTGACTTCGGTGGCAGCCATTTGTTGGCAAATGCGTTAGCCATGTATCCATACATATTTTGTGTATACTGTAATGAACCACCTGTGATGAACCATATTATGGTCTGGTAGTGCTGCTCCCACCGGCAGATCGAAGCAGCACCTGATGAGAATGAGCGATGAGCAAACTCGGATTACATATTTTCCCCTCTACCTCTTTTCGCCTTTTTTAAAATTTGATGAAAATACTAAAAATGGGATGTACTCGGTGTTACCTATCTCATGATACCCCACTTGCCCAAATTCCCGGAAAAAAAAGTTTGTGACCTTCATTTCCACTCTATGGGGACCTCCCCATTAAGTCAGCCTATTACACCGAATCGCTTTCTCCGGCAAATTACAATAATTCTACATATTCCCACAAAATTTCAACCGTTCGTGAGATATTTCATGGACAGACGGACAGACATTTGACCGATTTAATAAGGGTTTTGTTTTTACTATTGTACAAAACCCTAAAAGTGGACCTATTGTTACTTCTGAATTATATAGTCGATACAAATTAAAATTAACCCAAAAGTCTATTTTCATTATCAAATAAACATGTAATTCACACGAAAGCCGCCCTAAATTGTCACTTTACTGTCACTTCTTTCTACTCTCCCAGTGAGCTTGGATTTAATCGAAACACGTGCGTTTGTTTTGAAGCAAGACATTTCCCCGTAATTCACATTTTTTTCTAAAAACTTTATTTTACACTACTTGCGGACAAAGCCACGCAACAAAAACGTATAGTAATAATTATTTCATTAAAACCAAGAAATCGATCGTTCTATGTTGTATTATCATCGTTGAAACGCCATATTTAAGAACATAACCTATCAATCAAAAACCGTTACAGACAACTTTCAACAAACAATCTTCCGGTTCCTATTCGAATCGGAAGATGTTTTGGTTTTTGTCTAAGTTTGGAAAAATGACGCCGTGGAGCAGATGTTCTCAAACTTTAGTGCTTCTAAAGCTCTTAGTCAAAATTCAGACCACATTTCGCCATCTTTTCTTATCCTCACTATGCCGTTATTTGCGCAGAGCTCGCGGATGCGCAACTCCCGGCCGGTCATTCAGCTATCTAGAAACGAAGCGAACAAAAATACACAACAAACCATTCTTAGTTCTCCTCCTCATTCACGACCGCGAACGAACGAATGGTTTACTATGCGCCTCCCCACCTTTCGCCATGTAGTACGAAACGACAGGCAGGTGTAATACGAATCCGAATCAGGACTTAGTGGCCGGCCAGCTAGTTCCCTGCTAGTAGCGGCAAGTTACAGTTGTGGTGCGCGATTTCGCCGTTAGCCTAAAAATAAAAACAAACAAACAAAGCGCGTTGTCCCGCGTTTTTTCATATTTTGTGTTGCAAGTATCATATTTAATGTTGTCTTGATTATCTTTTTTTTGCTACGGAAGCAAACGGTGTGTGTGGTCTCCATTTTTAGCGTGTGAATTCCCTAACGGTCTATCCATTGTTTACTGTGTAAATTATAGGTTAAGGTGGGATGGTTGTTTTCAAGTTGTACGTGTTTCGCGAAAAGTTCTCTCCCGTATTCGTTGCGTTTCTTGTATGCTCAGTCTGTTTACAGTGCTCTGGCCTCAAATTGGCCTAGTGTAGTCCCTTAGACACGCGGTTAAACTGTTTTTTGTTTTCGTAATAGTGAAAGTGCATAGTCTGTAAGGTACAACCCCTCTAGCGGTAGTCTTAGTTGTAAACGTAGCCTCAATTTCGTCCTTATGATACCCTCGGACCAATCTACACAATTACCACATATTTCTATCTAAGTATCTTGTTCATATCACCACGGGATCAATTTGTTTACATCATTTTCGCGTATAGTGTTAAGTGTATGAGCCTTGTATATCGCGGAAGAGTATGAGAAAGTGCCCAAACGTGTCTAAATCAACATAAAAAAGTCGCTCAACTGCTCAACAAAATCACCAGGACCTGCATACGAGAGAGAGAGAGAGAGCAGTAATACTCGTAGGAGCCGAGAACCTGGCAATAACCGTTGCCGCCATCAATTACAGCGGTCACCATAAAACATCTTCTTTGCCTGCCGGAAGCCGGGGTGGTCCTTCGGTCCAAAAGTGAGCTTGTGTGTGTGAATTATTAACCTGCCGTCAGTCACATAAGCAACGGTCGATTTGGCGGTTACCATGGCGGGCTGGTAGCAATAAAATTACTATACGCACTTTATCCAGCGTGTGTTTTTGATCCCCGGCCTCTTACAGGGCATACATACTTGACCTTCACACCCCCGCCTCCGAAGTGCAACCGGATTACACGTCGACAAATCATTCTTGGGAAACGAGTGTAGTAGCACAGGTGAGTGCTCTAGAGAAATTCCTTAATAGGTTCCTTTCCAGCTACAGCTTTTAGGTTAGGTCCGTTATTTTTCGTTTAGATGCTGATGGATATGTGTGGTGGGTCGGCGGTTTTATTGAAGTGGGAGGGCGAATGTAGTGGGTCAGAAGTTCAGCAGCTTGGTGCGGTTGGTTAAAAGAAAAGTTGGTCAGGTGAGACCGTACTCAGGTCGGGATGAATCCGCTGTAAACAAATTTTTGTCATGTGGCAGAGTCATGGGGGTCTCGTTGGAAGAAGAGGCAGCTTTAAAGAAACCCTTTTTAAACTATTAATTTTTTTTTGATAGAACGGTTTAAGCGTCCTTAAACACGTCCTTCACTTAACTGTTTGGGGGACGCGTGTCCGTGTGGACGGAGCCAAACTGACCGTAAATAGTCGAAAACACAGGCGTCTCGGTGTTCTGACAACTGGTACGATCTTACTGTAGTTTAAATAGGAAGATGCGCAGCCCTAGTCCTTACAACATTGAAATTTGGGATATAGGACAGAAACACAGAATATGAGGGCTGTAATACCCTCAGCCGGCTCAGGTGCCTCTGACTCTGCAGGGTTTATTGGTAAGAATCCTCGTCCTTCGGAACTTTCTAAAACAATGACATCCGAGCTGGAGGTCCCTATGATTGAAGAAAAATTAAATGGGGGATGGAGCTCTTTAAGAGAAATAAGGCATGAGAAACCGGTCGTTGATCAAATGGAGAAACCACCGAAACTGCTCGAAATAATCTGTGGTAGGATACGGGTTCCTTGTGGTAGCCAGGTAGGGGACGAATCTCGACGCCGAAGTAATTATTAGAGCTCGACTTCTGGCAGCCAAGTAGGGAAGTAGCCAATGGCTCAACTTCGCCTCGCTTGTCCTTTCGAAGTGCCTGTTTTCAGAAGTTGCTTCAAGAGCTCGACTTCTGGCAATCAGGCGACAGATGCCAGGGAGCAGCTATAAGCTGTAGGTCCGCCATTGAATCAACGAGTGTTTCTGGTAATCTGTGTATTTTCTGTATTTAGTATAGTAGCTTATTATATAGTACAATTGTTGCTTACTTGTGCGTTCCTAATTTTCTCATGGGTTATTTTTCAAATTCCTGCCAATTCGTCCGTTGTTCCAGACTTGATGCATATCGTATTTAACTTGTGGACGATATGCATCACATAGTTATCATCTTCTTGGCCATCGAGACATAATGCATATCTTAGGCTTGTACGCGAGATGCTTTGATATCTGGAGTAGATGAATTGGCGAGGAATGTTGATAGGTGATGTTGTTTGTTTTCAATTTACTCATGTTTACAATTATTATTGTTTAGCATGTAGAGTAGTGTCGTTTTTAGTTTGGATGAATGTTAATCAAAATAAGAGGCCCGTCGTTTGTTGATGCCATCAGTGTCGCTGATGATGTTTCCATCCTTGTCCTTACAGCAACTGCTCGTCCAAGTATTTACGTTTTTTACGTCTAATTATTCTATTTGATATTCGCCGTGGCTCGTCATATTTTTCTCTTCTGGCTCTGGTTCCTCGTTGAATCCATTGTCTGTAGGCTTCGTTTTTCGCGTCAAGTAAATGTGTGCATTCTTCGTCGAACCAGTCATTTCGCGCTCGCCGGGCTTTGTATCCCACGACCTTCTCTGCGACATCTTTGATGGTACCCTTGAGTTCTTCCCAGAACTCATGGACGCCTGTGTTGCTGATGTTGTGTAGCTTAGGCGATAGTGTGTCCTTAAGGGTAGTATACGCCACCGCCGTAGCATCGCTCAGAAGCTTATCAACCGCAAAGATTTTGGGAGGGCTGATTCTCGATTGGTGCACTGAGGAAACTCTACACCTGTAGGTCGTTTTCACAAAGTGATGATCTGAGTCGCAGTTTGCTGCTCGATAGGAGCATCACACTAGACGCCCATCTCCTGCAAATGAGGACGTGATCAATTTGGTTGATGGTATGTACATCTGGAGATTTCCAGGTCTGCTTGTGAATGCGTCGATGGGGGAAACACGCAGAGCTCTCGACTAGATTCCTACTGCAGGCGAAGTCGACAAGTCGCTGGCCGTTGTCGTTACATTCTCCATGGAGATTGTGGCCTCCAGTGGTCCACCGGTGCCAACTTTCATTTCCGACTTTCGCGTTAAAGTCTCCCAGCAGCAGTCGTTTGTTGGAAGTGAGTCAAAGAGAGTTTCAAGGCGGGCGTAGAACTCGTCTTTTACTGCGTCTTCTTTAACTTCAGTGGGGACGTGCGCATTGATGAGCCAGAGATTGTAGAATCGAGTCTTAATGCGAATCGCACACAGCCGCTCATTTATGGGTTTGAAGTCCGTAAGGTGCAGTTTGAGGTGATTGTTCACTATAAATACTATTCAAAACTCCTTTTTTCCCGCTTTTAAAAAGTGTGTGTGATTTCTTGGTATTGATCTCGCTGCCAAGCCAATTTGTTTCCTGGACTGCAGTAATGCTCACTTTGTACTTTTTGACCTGTTGAAGAAGGGCCTTCCCCGCCCCGGTTTGTTCAGGGAGCGTACATTCCAGGATCCGAAAGAATAATCCTTTAGTCGGTTGCGTGGTCGTCGTTGTTGATCCGTCCATTCCGAGGCTTTTGTTCCAGGTTTCTTTAGGTGGAGTGGTTTTTGCAAGGATGAGTTGTCAGTACGTCGCTTAACCACATTCAGGGGATGGCCTCGGAAGATAGCTGCTTCAGATGGTTTAATAAACGTGCTGGAGTTCACACAACTATGTTGCAGGTCCAACTACGCAAGTCATTCCATCCTATGGAACCTAAGACGCTTAGGTTTTGGTCAGACATTCAGACTACAGCTATCTGCCTTTTTCCAAACTGTTTTATCGCTAAGACTTGGCGGTCAGCGATTTGACACACTGTCGTTACCAGGGGGCACCCACATGAAGAACTATGGAAAAGGTCTTTTGCCCCTGCTAGAGACATTATTATTTACACAGATAGCCAAGCTGCAATCAGATCGCTGGAATCCGTTTTGATAACGTCTAAGACAGTGGCAAATTGTCGATCAACCCTCTCCGAAATAGGAAGATATTTAAAAATTATCATGTGCGGGGTTCCTAGAAGGTAACTGTCGGACTGATGAGCTTGCCAGACTGGGTTCCTCGAACGAGGAGCTACAGCAGTATGGCAAAATCTACCAGCCCAACTATTCATGTAGACTGATTGTCAAATCTGAAGCGTTTAACAGGGCCAATGCTAGATGGATTGATAGTAATACTCGTACCTGCAATACTACTAGGTCGCTGTGACCAAGATTTGACGTCACCCGATCAGCAAATTGCATCATCATCTTTATCGGCACCCTAGCCCGCATCTAGACCTAGACTATGCTGACGATATTTGTCTTCTGTCAAATAAATTGGATAAAGTAGCTCAAATGTCAGATGCTCTGCAATGCGAAAATCGTAATGCGGGGCTTAACATCAATGCTGCCAAGACTAATTACTTGAGCTTGGATCCAGGAAGGCAAAGCAAAATTTGTGTTTCGGGGCAGGCAGTCGAGAAAATTGACAATTTCTGCTATCTCGAAAGCGTAGTTACAGCAGATGGTGGAGCGGATGCTGATGTACAGTCTCGCATCAACAAGGCTCGAACAGTTTTTTTCAGTTTGAATCCTTTCTGGCAAAACAACAACATCTCAGGACGCACCAAACTCTGGGTCTTTGGAACCAACGTGAAATCAGTGCTTTTATATGGCTGTTCAATTTGGAAGGTGACCAATAAGATAACAACTAGATTGCAGACTTTTGTGAACCAGTGTCTACGGCGCATCCTACACATACTGTGGCCGGAGGTCATTTTTAATGACGACCTCCTTACTATTACTGGTCAGGATAGGATAGACACTTCCATTAAAAGGATAGGTAACACTCTCCGAAAAGGGCCGAACAACATTGCTCAACAGACCCTCGATTGGAACCAGCAGGGAACCAATGCAAGTCGCCGTATTGGACGACCTAGTAACACCTGGAGAAGATCAATTAAAAGAGTGGGTGCCTCAATAGGCAAGCTGTGGAGTGAGCTGAAAGCGATGGCGATGAACAGGACGAGGTGGAAAGTAGGCGTGGTTACTGCCCTATGCCCCACAAGTGGTTAACAGGAACCAGAGAGAGAGAGAGCCCGCGTCGGCCTCCTGGATACAGTTACTCCAACTATCTCGATCAATTGACCGCGTCTTCCAGTCCAAAAATCATAGAAGCTTCATACAATGTGTCAATTGAGTCCTCCCATCGTACACGAAGTCTTCCTTGCGGTCGGTTTCCTTCACGCTTACGCTTTAGCACACGAATTCTGTCATCGTGCATTCGGAATTTGCCGAATTTTAAGACGAATAGATCGTCAAATAGTTCGTACAACTCATGGTTGTATCGGATTCGCCATACGTCTCCTTACTTCCGCAGGATCAAAAAACAAAAATCTATCGAATCGCCTCAACAGCACTTTCAACAGTGTTGAAAAGCTTTTCAGTTGAATAACAAAGTATTGACCCCTTCAAACTTTAGTCGTTCGACTGTGGCCGGTGGTGCAATTTGAAACTGTCATTTTCTATAAATGGCGCGTGTTCTCTTTAAAAGTGATTGTGCCGACATTTAGAAATAGTTTTATTAATTGCAATATTTGTAAATGCTCCGAATCGGCACAATTATAATCCTTTTCACTTGCATTTGGCGGGCGGTGCAACTGTCATTTTCAGTAGTGCGTGAACTAACGACTTTTGTTGAAACGTGAGAAGACACCCTGTTTTTGTCGCATTCGACCTTTGTCGTCGAACTTTTGTGGTTCAACAAAAGTTGCACCGTGAGAACGCTGCTTAATGGCCTCTTAAATTTGCCCATCCTCAATAAATACAATATGTGTAATTAAATATCTTTTAATTCATCCAATAATTTCACCGATACTTTGCCTGTCTGCATTGATGGTGCTATTTTAGTAAATCCTAAAATCTTTCTGCCTCGCATCATTCCCGGGATTGCAGTACATAATTTGGATTGCTATGCTGCGATTTTCGTCCATTTAAATTCAGTTTGTGCCGCTTGGTCGACTAAAATCCAAAAAGAATGACTGAAGAATGTTTTCAGAACCCCGAGAAGCCAACCACCATAAAAATAATTGGCCGTATCTAATAGTGTTCCAACGTGGATAACAAAACAAATTTGGAGCGTTTTTGATGCACATCCAGCTGTTTTTCGAGCCCCGAGACGACGGATACTAGATACTGCTCATGCTAGCCAGACTAGAAGCCGGCTCGCATTCCCATGTGGTTCACAACTAAATTTAATTTCATGTCATTCCCAAAATAGATACCGATTGCGCCTCGTCGAATAGTGTTGAGCCATTGTTTCGGGTCGAGCGATGTGTGAGTGCGAAACATTCTGGAAATGTGGAAATTTGCAATGGTTTTGGTCAGTGGAGGATTTTTTGAAGGATTCAAGTTTAGAATCCAAAAAATCCGTACTGTCAGTTTAATTCAGTCAGTCATATAGTATGGAACGGATTTTTCAGGACTCAATCTTAAAATCTTAAAGTCCTCACTCATAAGTTAATGGGAAGTGGGTTATGACCCGAAGCCTGCTCCCACTCCCGCCGCCCAGTATCCTTTCTTTCTGGCAAACATTCCAGCCGAGGTTTTATGAAAATCAAGGCCATCCATTCATGCTCTCATCCTGGATTTGTATATTGCGTTGTTTGGAAATTAAGAATTCATCTGACTTGCAGAGACTACGAAGTGCTTCATTAAGATTTTTATGTTTGGCAGACTAATTTACTCGGAGCCACTTAGGTCGTCCTAGTTTTTATAATCGTAGTGTACAGTCCTAACTAATTATTTTCGTTCATTCAAAAATCAGCATTTCAGGAGATGTGTGTATGTAGCCTAGGCTAGGAAAATATAAGTTTCACCAGTCATCCGACTTATTGATATTCTGCAGGGGTGGTCAAACTAACAGCGCTCAACTATTTTCGACGATGAAGAGCCTGCCTGCTCTATTTGCAAACATCACATGTGTTTTTGCCAGGAAACATATTCAACACTTCACTTTTTGTTCAATTTTTTGTATACGTTAACCTTATGCGTAGTTGTTTGGTTGAGCTGCTTTGTATTTCAGGCTGAAGTGAAATTGGGGCTGCTCTCAGGATGAAATAAAGGAACAAGCAAGTAGAGCTCATTTTTTTGGGTATACACCATTCGTATAAAATATTCAGAGCTTATATGGAGTGTGACTTGGTGATGGTATCTTGTATTATGTACGTAATTTGTAGAGTGTAGAGTGCGCGACTTGCATGAAAATATTGCGGTTAAGGAAAAAGTTTAGTTGCGAAAGGAGGATCCTTGCCAACGAATGGAAACACTGCGTCACATTCCTCTTCTTATAAAACAAAAGTGAGCGGAAACAAATTTGTTAGTTTAGGCTCTGGAAAGGCTCTTTCATACGGGCTACTCTGGGAGTTTATGTCTCTTTCGACCATATTTTCAGAAGATTCAACCCTTGTAATCATTTCCTCGAATTTTCACATACTGAGCTGTTTTCTGTCTTTATTTTTTGAAAAAAAAAAAAATTCTCTTTGGTAGATGATTAAAGATGGTGAAAGTTGGAATTTTTTGTGACACTTGGTTCATTCTGCACACGAACTTAGTATGCGTGTGTAGCTTAGCTCGGTAAGGCACCGGGCATTTTTTGCTATTCGAAACACGGTCGTCTGCCCCGCAACGGGACCAAATACTTTTTATTCTCAAATTCCCTCTGTTTAATTTCTCCAAGCTTAGTGGTTTCGTACGGATAGAAGCACTCATCAGATCTGGCATCTTTGCAGCTATCCGTGTGCAAGGCGACCACGAAAGCGTGAGAATCCTATTAGTATAAGCCGTGAAGCCGTGTTTTTTACTTGAAAAGTTCACCGTGGAGGTCAAGATGGTGTGTTAATTGCCTTGACCCCACCAGGGGCGTGGGCGCGTCAACATCTCTAGCATTTCTATGCCTTGTTGACGTTTTGATAGCATATCTACTTTTCGGACCCTCCTATCCGCGCCGTTTATATACTGACAAGCTTGGAGCACTATGAGAGTTCTATTAGCACTCACAGGCAGTTTTTTATTATCGCGCTGAGATTTGAACTCTGAGCTCTATATTAGTATCGTAGAGCGGTGACCACGGCGACCACCGAGCGCGATAGATGGTGTGTGTGAAGCACTTATATTAACTCACTAGAGGGATGGAGAGAGGGTGAGAAGTGGTGATATTTCTTCTTCATCCTTGCCCTTTCATACCACTCTGTGGATTCGCGTTGCTCTCCCTGTGGTGTTGGCACTTGGCCCATTCTGGCGGTATAATCTCAGCTTCCTTCTGCAGGCAGCTCGGTCTTGGATCGTATCATCGCCATGATTAACGCGTTGTTGTTGCTGCTTCATCTGATCGATCCACGTGTGTTTTCGTCCGCCTCGGGGTTTGGGTCCAGCAAATGGAACATGCATTGATAGTGCCTTCATGACTGGGTTCTCAGGCGGACACCTTTGAACATAGCATACGACGGTCTTCGAGCTTTTCAGTGATCGGTTGCTCAACAAACAAGCTGCCTCGAATGTAGGTTCTTTTGATACGGCCCTTTTTGATCACACCGGCTGAGATCCGTAGCATTTTCATCTCTGCCGCAGTCATTTTATATTCGTATGTCTTATACATAGTTCAGCATTCAGACGCATGCATGAGTGCGGAACGGACGACCGTTTTGTACAACTTGCCTTTAAGCTTTCGTGGCATCTTCTTGTCGCATAAAACTCCGGAGTTTTTTCGCCACTTCATCCAACCGGCACTGATGCGAGGCCTATGTATTTAACACTTGTACAGGACATTAGCTGCTCTCATTTAATGTGTATATCTGGTATCGGTCTCTCTGGATCAGCGAAAGGACAGCAAAGATACTCAGTCTTTGGAATGCTAATCCTCAGTCCATGATCCTCCAATATCTTACCCAACTTGGTCAGTGCAGCCTGCAGAGCAACGATGTCTTTGCTACCCAGGACAATGTCATCGGCGAAGAGAAGGGATATTTCCAAGCCGTCAGAAATGAGTGTTAATAAGAGCATGATGTTGAAGATCAAGGGACTCAAAACACTGCCTTGGTGAACTCCGAATGTAACTGGAAATTCTTCAGACTCACATCTGTGCATTTAACTTTAGTGGTTGCCCCATCATACATGTCTTGTATCATCTTGACATATGCCTCGGGGGCCTTAAGTACTCTTAGGGCCACCCATATCAGATCAGGAGGAACTCTGTCGAAAGCTTTTTCCAAATCGATGACAAAGTGCAAGTCCATCCGTGCATGACGATGTTTTTCCATCCTAACACATATGCACTGAAAAGCATCGACTGTGGACCGACCCTCCACGAAGCCGCATTGAATGTCATCCAACCTTGCAATCTCTTTCAACCGATTGCAGACAACTCGCTCGTAAGTCTTCAATGTGTGAGATATTAACTTCATTGCACTATAGTTGTTGAGCTTGCGAGAATCACCCTTGTTCTTATAGAACGGGAGAAGGAAGCTTTTTCTGAAAGTGTCAGGCATCGGTTGCCCTCTTTTAATTTTATTGAAAAGAACAGTGAGCCATCTAAGTCCGACATGATTCATCTTCAACCAAAATTAGAAGGGTATTTCGTCCGGTCCGACTGCCTTTCCGCGTTTCATCTGCATCATTGCCTTCATCACCTCCTCCACTGAAAAATCAGCGATATCAGTGGTGTTTGGCTTCAGAGCTCGAAAAGCTTCTCGCGGAAATTCTTTGTTCAAAAGTTCGTCAATCGTCTACAGATTGCTGTGTCTTCAACCAGTAGCACTCCTTGTGAGTCGTCAACGTACTTTAGCGCCTGAATCTCTCGACCGTTTCTTCTCCTTTGGGCTGCGACCTTATAAATCCTGGCATTGTCTTTAGGTTTTTCTTGCAATGACGAACTCTTATCGGCCATTAGATCTTCTAGTTCCTGATAGAATTCCTCGGCTGCTTGAGGCACCTTTCGCTTTACTTTTTTCCTTGCGCAGGAAAGGCATCCATGAGAAGCTTGTGGCAATTATTAAGGCAACCTATGGCGGCGCGAAATGTCGCGTTCTGTATAAAGGTAAGGTGTCGGGGGACAGTGGAGTTCGGCAGAGGTGCATTCTTTCACCGATCCTATTCCTCATAGTGATCGGCTGCTGTTGCATGCAGCCCTATCCGGACTAGACAGAGGAATTCAATGGACTTTGACATCTTATCTACAACATCTTGACTACGCTGACGATATATGCCTACTATCCCACAAAATTATGGATCTGTCCGCAATGGCGTTAGATATCGAGAGTGAGTAAGCAAGGTTGGGCTAAAGATTAATACCAACAAGACCAAGGTTCTTACCCCGCCATTGCGAGAAAGAAATCCGGCACCTATTTTCATCAATATTAATGGGCAGCCTGTGGAGAAGATGGACACTCTCTGGATTCTGTCAACCCCTTGTAGGGCATAGGGCATTAACTACGCCGACTTTCCACCTCGTCCTGTTCGCCGCCATCGCCTTCAACTGACTCCACGATTTGCGTAATGACTTACCCTCGACCTCAACTGATCTTCTCCAGGTGTTTCTAGGTCGTCCAATGCGGCGGCTTGCATTGGTTCCCTGTGTGTTCTAATCGAGGGCCTGTTTAGCAATGTTTTCCGGCCCTTTCGAAGTGTGTAACCTATCCATTGTCACTTTCGCCTTTTTATGGAGGTGTCTATCCTGTCTTGGCCAGTAATGAACAGGAGGTCGTCGTTAGAAATGACCTCCGGCCAGCGTATGTGTAGGATACGCCGTAGACACTGGTTCACGAAAGTTTGCAATTTAGTTGTTATCGCCCTGGTCACCTTCCAAGTTGAACAGCCATAAAGAAGCATAAATTTTGCATTGGTTTCAAAGATCTTGAGTTTGGTACGTCTGGAGATGTTGTTGTTTTGAAAGGGGTCAAACTGAAAAAAGTTGCTCGAGCCTTGTTGGTGCGAGACTGTACATCGGCATCCGCTCCACCATCTGCTGCAACTACGCTTCCGAGATAGCAGAAATCGTCAACTTTCTCGACTGCCTGCCCCGAAACCCAAATTCCGCTCTGTCTTCCTGGATCTAAGCTCAAGTGCTTAGTTTTGGCAGCATTGATTTTAAGCCCCGCATTACCACTTTCGCGATGCAGAGCATCCGTCATTTGAACTAGATGATCCGATATATTTGAAAGAAGACAAATATCGTCAGCGTAATCCAGGTGTTGAAGGTACTCAAACAGGTTCCATCTGATACCTTTGCTCTGGTGTTCATGAAGCGCACTGCAGAGTACGTCGTTAATTGCAATTAAAAACAATATAGGTGAAAAAATGCAGCCTTGTCTCACTCCGCTATGTACCTCAACAGACCCCTTTGAGCTTCCCCTTGTGTAAGACGTGGCATTGGGCTCCGCTATAGGACTCCTTGATGACGGATATGATTTTATCTGGTATACCTCTCCTATGCAAGGCCTTCCAGATGTATTCCCGGTCAACGCTGTCAAACGCCTTCTCGAAATCGATGAACATGGGATGTAATGGGGATCTCGACTCTGCGGATTGTTCAATAATAATTCGAAGGGTGTTGATGTGGTCGCTACATGAAAAGCCCTTGCGAAAATCAGCCTGTTCATCGTTCAGTGTGCGGTCAACTGTTTGCTTGATCCGGTTTAAGACTATTTTTGCCATCAGCTTGGAGACTGCGGGGAGGAGGCAAATTCCACGCCAATTATTACAATCTTTCAGGTTACTTTTCTTCGGGATCTTAATAATGACGCCCTTCTTCCATTCT
The DNA here is from genome assembly GCA_964017055.1 of Chloromyia formosa. Taxonomy (NCBI): domain Eukaryota; kingdom Metazoa; phylum Arthropoda; class Insecta; order Diptera; family Stratiomyidae; genus Chloromyia; species Chloromyia formosa. The sequence goes on from OZ024818.1 coordinate 49,391,182, forward strand.
TTAGGGAGAGTTTCGGTTTCCCAACACTCTTGGATAAGGGGGAGAAGAATATCCGCAGTAGCGTTGATATCCGCTTTAAAGAGTTCCACCGGAATTCCATTGATCTCCTGGGCTTTACCCGCATCCATCGATTTGATAGCCACAGTTAATTCCTGTTTAAATGGTGGGCTGGTATCAACTCTGGCTATTTGCGGAATATTTTCTACTTCTAGTGAAGATGAGTTCAAGTGTCCAAAGGTGTTGTTGAGGACCTCAATAAAGTGCTCTCTCCGCCGTCGCAGTTGGTCTTCATCAGCGACCAGTAGAGACCCTTCTTTATCTTTCACGGGATGTTCAGTTGCAAAAGATTTGCCAGTTAACTGCTTGATAAATTTGTAAAGTGTTCCACTGTCACCACGGTAAGCCGCTTCCTCTGCCTTCTCCGCTAATGCATTGATGTTGTTGCGTTTGTCCCGTCTTACGCTTCTTTGCACATCTTTCTGAAGAGAACTGTATTCAGCTCTAAATTGATTTTTGACTGCGTCGTCAGTAGCTGAGTTGATCTGTTATTTAATTTTCTTGTGTGCCGGGATTAGAGACCATGTAGAGTCACTAATGAATGGCCTTCACCGCACGAAATAAGTGAATCCTTAGCGACTTTCCATCTATCATCAATTGTAGGAGTCTCATAAGGTGGTGGTGCATAAGCTCTTTCGTGCAAGGCGGTGGAATAAGCACGTCTTATAGATGGATCTTTAAGCTTTTGCACAATAAAACGTGGCAATATTCTTGCATTTTGAGGGCGATGGGTCGCTGCCGTTCGTAAGCGCACTTTTGCGACAACAAGTTCGTGATCGCTGCCAATATCAGGACCCCACTTCGACCTGACGTCTAAGAAACATTTCCTCCATGTCTTGCAAATGGCTATATGGTCAATCTGGTTCTCTCTCTGTTCTACCACCCGGAGAAACCCAGGTTGTTAAATGGCATCGTTTGTGCTTGAACAAAGTACCGCCGATGACGAGTTGACGAGAGTTGCAAACTATCATCGTCTACCTTGAGGCATAATTGTTAGAATAAATTTTACTATAATAGTGTTTTTTTTTAACGCGTTCATCGATCCTAGGTGATAAAAGTAACTTTGAAAGGGCTGAGTGTAGCCTGGACGCTAATCTCTGTCCCTGTCGAAAAATTCACCTCCTGACTGACACGCGGGCTCAAAAGCCTACTTATCATGGTCGTGTTGATTGTACTGATTAATTTATGTATGATACTTATGTACTGGACATTTGTCGTAGGTGAACTTTCTATATTTATAACGTAGATGACACGTATATATGTAGTTCGATATCGATTAATCAGAACGCATATGCGTGTGTAATATTAATGACTTCTCAACATGTTCTCTCCATAGATACTGGAAACTCACCTTGTTAAAGTTCGACAAGCCGTAGACACACGCTTCAAAACAAAAAAAAAAAGAGAAAGAGGAGTGGGGGGGGGGGGGGGAAATAAAGAACATTTCTTTTTCTATACCTGGGTAAACAAATCAATAAAATCAAATTCATGTAGACTTTATATTATAATTAGATTTAGTTAGAGATACTATATTTTAGTGTGTATCTATGTATACGATTATCTATTTTTAATCTTCCAACATTGCATTTTCGAGGTACAAACATAAAATTAACTTACTCAATTGGCGTAAAACTTGGCAAGTCCCCATGGAATTCTTCTGAGTCCTAGAACACTAGAACAAAGTATGTAGTGCTTTACGCTTGACACGGGATGTTGGATAACGTTGCATGATTTTAGCAGAATTTATTCTTATGATGTGGTTACTAGGATGACATTTTAATAGTTCGAAAATTCAGTGAACATTTTTCCTAAAGCTTGGTAATAAAATCAATTTTTCGTGCGAAATCTCATAGAAAAACTGCCAAGAGCTGCGTTCGTGGGAAATTTGTTCGCTCTCTCAGCACTAACGTATTTCCTTTAAAAAAAAAACTCTCCACATCATTATGAAGAATTTTTACGCCAAACAATTACTTTGCACTTTTTTCGCTTAAAAATCGTTCTTTTGAGTAGAAGGGAAGTTTACGTGTCGTATAGAGCACCGCGGTAATGTGCTGTGTGCAAGTTTACACTTGTCACTTTTTCGTGGGAGAGATAAGTGCAACATTTTCGTATCAAAAGGTTAGTATCACCCTTAAATCAAGGAACTATCGTCCGTTTTTCGTACGGAATCTCGTACGAAAATTGTCAAAAATCCGTTTCGCACGAAAATTTTCGCTTTTCTCGGTAGTCAGCTCTTCGCACGAAAATCCCATACACAGGCAAAGTCTCTATACCGTTGGGGGTAATTTCCACGAGAAAACAATTCCTTTGTATTTTATTTCGTGTGGAAACCGGTCATCAGTGGGGTTTGGTCTCTTCTGAATGAAAAGGGGAAATTCAAGTGTCGTGTAGAGCGCCGAGGATATGTGCTGTGTGAAAGTTTCCACTATCACTTTTTCGTGGTAGAGATAAGTGCAATATTTTCACACAAAAAGATTAGTACCTGCCTTAAGGTGGAGAAAGCTCAATGGGTATGAGCCGTTACGTCGCACCGATCCTAGGTTAAAAAATTACACAAAAAGAGCGATAATTTTCATCGGCACTTTAGGCTCGTTCCATGCAAATACTCGTATACATTTTAATTTTGATCCATCAGCATTTAAGTTGAAAAATATTGTCCTTATCGCCCGATAATTACTCCCAGTGATTCAGCTAATTCTTCTTGCGTTTGGCACGAATCTTCATCGAGCAGTGGTTCCAATTCGTTGTCTTTGAAAATTTTTTCTCTCTCACCACCATGCTTGTCCTCGACATTGAAGTCGCCACTTTTAGAACGTTGAAACCACTCACGACATGTTCTGTCACTCAGAGCAACCTCAGTATCTGAGAGCATTCGATGAGCCTCAGCTGCAGTTTTTTTCAAATGGAAGATCTAAACTTCCCGCAAATGACGAGAACTTGGCTCGAAAACAGACATTTTGAATCGCGAATCTTATTAAAAATGCGATCAACTTTTACTAATGCGGGGATGTCGATACGTTCACAGACGTCCAAACTCACTTTGTGACACTTTTCAACTACGTATTTTGACCAGCCCTCACCGATGCAGCCGTCTGTCGGAAAACGGCGGAAGCAAAGTTGTACACCTAATAAAACTTCCGGTGTGCGTGGAAATGTATTTATTATATGTACATATAATGTGGTGCCCAAGTGGGATCAAAATTTCAAATAAGCACAGCAGAATATACCGTTAGTTCAGTCAATGACCGAATTTTCTGCCACCGTTCCGAAATCAGGGGCAAGAAACCTACACACCAAATTTGGTTAAGATCAGACCACGGGAAGTGCTCGGATAATGTAAAAACGCACAGCATGGATCATTGCATCTGCCGGTTAACGGATCAAAAATCATATTTTAGGGTTTAAAAATCGTAGAAGACCCAGTTGGACTAGGTATCGCGGTATTTTGCGAGGCCGACCCTGTAGCTGTACACACGATTTGGCAAATACGGTAAAAACTGTCACCGGCGCAATTAATGCGGCGCCATCCGCATCCCGTTTGCTCGCATACAGGTAAGAAGAACCCAGCCTGGTGAAACGATAAAATTGAAAAGAAATGCTTAGATCGGTGTGTAGTAGAGGCATTAATAAGGCAAAGGCTTCTAATATGGAGTGGGACTGGCGCTCCAATAAAGTTAAGTTGTTACATGAAGGAGTTGAGGAGAGCTAAGAACAACTCATGGCGAAGTTATTGCGAAGGGGTGGAAGAGTCAAGTTAAGCCTTCAGGCATTGCAAAGTTGTGTCATCGAATCCATCTATGTCCAGCTTGTTGCACAGGCAAGATGGCTCCTAGTGATCTCAGACCGATCAGTTTCTCGTCAATCTTGTTTAAACTACTAGAAAGACTGATATACCTCCATCTTCGTAACACCATCCCGTCACCGTCATGCCTTCTAGCCACCTCGCAACGTGCTTATTGGAAAGGAAGGGAAGGTCAGTTGATACAGCTTTACATTCTCTAGTTAGCTTCATTGGAAAATCCTTAGGATCCAATGATTCAAATATATATACATACGTTGACTGTGTTCCTGGATATTCAGGACGCTTACAACGACATCAAACTTATGCGATAATTGAGACACTACTTAACCTACAAGTCGTCGAGGCGCTCTGTAAAGTCATCGATTTGTTGCTTTACACCCAGGATTATACGCACCGCTTTCAGAATTTTGTTTGTAAGTAGAAGTGTCTGCATAGTAGAGGTGTCTGTCTCTGGAACTTGGCAGTCAATTGGCTACTTATAAATCTGCGGAAGAGATTGAGTGCCATTTGACTGTCTATGTAGACGATGTTACTATTTCTGGAAGTTTTGGGAGTCCTCGTTGAGGTGCTGGAGAATGCTTAATGTATTTTATGAAAATGAGCAAGCCATTGCGGCGTTTTGGAGTAAACACCGACGAAACGGAACTTGTACTCTTCACCAGAAGTGCAATTGAGCCTCCCCTACTGAATGGCAAGACCGGTTCTTTGCTGACAAAGCTAAGCTTCTCGGATTCGTCTTCGACAGGAAGCTGACGCAGAAGCTTAATATTTTAGAAGAGGTGAATAAGGCTTCTGTTGCACTCCACTCGTGTAGGGATGTCATAGGTAAAAACTGGGGCCTTCAGCCGAAAGTTATTCTATTGTACGGCATATGCTTATGGTGGACGGCGCGGCGATCAGAGTGGCGTCCCACTGCAACAAGCTAAAGAAAGTCCAAAGACTTGCTGCGATTGCTGCTACGGGGGCTTTGTGAACTATTCTGTCGGCTGGTTTGGACATGCTGTTCAACGTGTTTCCGGTGGACATTTTTGGTAAACAACTGGCGACGAACACGGCCCTTCGCTAAACTGAACAACGGTGTGCGCTGAACATAGTCTGGATCTGCCTGCAGAAGTTACGCCTCTCCAAGATATGAATTTGGTAGCAACTACATCAGCCTAATTCCCCCTATGGATCGATGGGTAGATAACAGACCCACCGGACTTCTTATGGCCGTCTATACGGATGGCTTTGAGACTGACGAAGGAGTGGGTGCGGGTATTTATTCAGACGGACTAAGGACTATCTTGTTGCTCTATCTTTCTACAAACTGCAGCGTCTTCGAGGTGAAGATTTCGGCGATCTCGGAAGCTCTGCCCTGGCTGGGGGAACTTTTGGGAACATTACTAAGATACGGGCGCTTGAATCTGTCATTGCTACATCAGAAAATGTTAAACATTGAAGCTCGGCCCTCAGGGAAATGAGCAGTTTCTCAAATATTACTATTTGTTGGACTGCAGGTCACAGTGGTGTTAGAGCTGATAAGTTAGCAGGGCCAATTCAAGATGGCTCGGTGGTAGCACTTGTCAAACAACGAGGATGATGCAGCCCAGATTAGATCCTGCCACACTGCTCTCATTAATAAGAAGCATTTTAGTAGGGTAGTGGGGGTCATTACAGCACACTGTCCTATCGGCGAGCTCGCTAGGAGGCTTCATCTTCCTCATCGCGACTATTGTAGAAATTATCAGCATGTGGTTAAGATGGAGAGTGGTCTTCACCGTCTCAGCCACTATCCAGCTTTGGCTAACAGGAGTAGGAAATTTCAAGGACTATCTATTTTCCACGAAGTGCGACTCAGCTCAATCGCTTTGCTGGCAGTCACGGCTGGTTTGATAACTCGGGTATAGGGTAAAGTGTATCGTTCTTGATGATATCTGAACGGACCCAGAACTAGTTTATGTGTGTTGTGGTTAATCACGGCCAACTCTGTACCTACCTACCTACCTAGGGTTCAAAAGTCCTTGACAAAGTTTTGTCAATCGGTCGAATCTACAGTAAGGCTTTTTTTTCCAATATGAAAATGTTTTTTTTTCGTTTTGAGGGCGAAGGAACCACTCATAAATGACACAAAAAGAGCGATCTTCATCGGCACTTTAGGCCAGTCCCATGCAAAAAACATTTTGAGCCATTTGGTTTCAAATTGTCTATAATTTGCTTTGAAAAATGCTGTCCCTAAAGAACTAATTCTTTTGGACATTACGACTTTCGGTCCATTATGTCCGAAAGGACTTAAAATGGCATCAGTTCCAACCAAAGACTGAAAATACCTTCAACAGTACTCCAATAATGTTGGTCTCGTCACCCCGAATTAGGAGATACCCATATCAAGTAAGTTTTTTTTCTGTTTCATTTCATGATCAAGAGACTTCTTTTGTCCTGAGGCATACCTGCAGCAGGACCATAATATCACAGTGTGGTACTTATAATAACCCAAGGAAGCTACTCACCAACTTTTATTGAAATCGGACTGCGGGAGATGCCAGGCGGAGCCATCTTTGGGAAGACTTCGGCGAGTAGCTCTGGTTTAAACACAACAGAATATACTGTTATTCCGATGATCAAAACTGCGGTCCCCGATTTGTGTTCATGATCATACTAGGAACTTGCCAACCATATTTGGTTAAGTTCAGAACAAGGAAAGTGCCTTGACAAACGAACAAACGAACTAACGAACAAACACCATGCATCGGACTATAAGTCCGTCTAAAATATATTTTTATAAAGGATGGTCCAAAAACGATAATCAATTTCGCATTATAATCCTTGTCTATAGCTGAAGGATACGGCAAAGAATGCCAGGGCACGAATCGGATGCTTCAAAAATACCGCGACAAATGTTAAATATCAACACCTCATTGGGCGCCAATTAGGTAGGTAGGTAGAAATGGGCTGTCGTAAATAATACAGCATACTTAAACCAGATGAAGGTCCCTTGTGTTACCCTGGAATTGAATAATAGCAAGATGCAGGAGCTTACCCACATCCGCATTAGCTAAGTCTTCTAGATCGGCATAGGCATATTCTCCGAGAGTTGACCTTCTTCTGAAAGTCAATGTCGGCCAGGAGCAGAGCAGATGAAAGACACTTTCCTCTTCATCCACGTCAACGCAGCTTCTGCAAAAGTCATGGTGTGGAAGCCGGAGCTTCCTCGTGTGTTCCACGACGACACAATGACCAGTAATAATTCCTACCACGAGCCTAATATGATGCTTTTTCATAGAAGTGCGGTCTATGTCCAGTGATGGCCATAATTGCTTTGCATTGTGGCTGGTGCTACCACTTAGCCATCTCGAGTTAGACTTGTCTAGTGCTGTTGCAGTTAGACTATTTTTACAGCTGGAGATGGGCATGGCGAGACCCCGACATATCTAAAGAGTTGTGTCAGTTATATCGTTCCGGGCAAGCTCGACAGCCCTGCAGTTACCAGTGAAGCCGCGGTGTCCTGGTATCCAGCATATTACGTATAATATTATAGACTCTCCCCATCTCCGTAAGGCAAGATTGACATTTCTTCACGGTTTTTGATGAGACCCGATAAGATTCGAGGGATTTTACTACAGCTTGGCTGTCAGTATAAATTGTGATATCTGTTGCTGCTAGAGCCTAATCGCGTGGACCTCCGCCTGGAGCACACACCAACAGCTTGGCAGGCGGAGTGACAGGTTCAGGTTAAGCCCTCGGAGAAGATTGCAGCCCCTACTCCCTCCTCGGTCTTGGAGCCATCCGTATAGATACATAACGAGTTAGTGCAAGTCCGGTCGTACGTTTCCCAGTGAGTACGGAAAAGAATTGAGCACGTATAATTTTTGCTGATCTTGATTTTTGCTATGCAGTAGTCCGTTAACGATGGCTACGAGCTAAGCAGCGGCCTATGCTTGCTGTAGCTCAGTTCGGGAGATGTGGGCGGGGTTTTCGCAGCCCGTTGCCCCTGTCCTTTACGTATTAACAAAAATGCATGCCTGGGGAAGACAACACAAACAGGGGAGGTAAAAATGGGGAATAAAAAAATATTCGATAAGGATGGAATGGCTGGCGGACGGATCAGACGCCCACGCGGTCGCACCTGGGTCTGGGTGTAATGGGATCCTCAGCCTCTGGTTTCGTACCGCCAACAGATCACTACTCATCAGGTGCTGCTTCGATCTGCCGGTGGGAGCAGCACTACCAAACCATAATATGGTTCATTACAGTATGTCCAAATTTCTTAGTATTGACGAGTGACCGGTGTATGATTCTGCCCAGCAACCTGCCTCCCGTATGCGGATGTCCGCGTTTGCAGCGATTTGTTCGCTTATAATGTCCAAAGGGAAAAAGTTGAACATATGTAGGTAATCTCTAGAGCCGCGGACGGAGTTGAGCGGATTGCCCCGCTGATAGCCAAACAAGCCGCTCTTTGTACCTTTCCCAACAATGTGAGATTCGACTCTGTTCGTAGGGCATTCCACCAAACTACTATCCCATGCAGCAGTATCGGGCGTAGGACCGATACATAAAGCCAGTGGAGTATTTTTGGTCGCAGACTCCATGTATTTCCTATAGTGCAGCAGTATAGCGCTACGGTTGCTTTGTTGACCCGTTCCTGAACGTTCGGCCTCCAATTGAGCTTCCTATCCAGTATAACATCCAAAAAGCTCGCTCTTACCGAGAAGGCCAGTCTTACATCCCCTAGGACAGGAGGTTCTACGGGAGGCATTTGATGTTTTCTCGTGAATAGCACAAGCTCAGTTTTGCTTGGATTGACACCAACCCCGAAGTCCTTAGCCCAGTTAGCTAAGACATTGAGAACAGTCTGCGGGCGCCAAATATAAAGAGCATGTTCTAAGCAGATTTTTATCTCCACAATCGTCCCTTCGTTTTGCATCGCGGTGGAGCAGTACCAGCTATGTCTCGGGAGGGATCGAGAGAGTATATGTGTATAGAACACTGTTGTCGTTGAAGTTTTCGATGATTACTAAATGCGCGGAAGTGAATAATATAAATTTTCATGAAAACCATTACCGTCGCGGGCAATTTCATATATCTCGATTGGCTCAATTCACTCTCCCTAGAAAATGCCAGTCACCAATAATCAGTCATGATTGTACATTGTACAATAACGCGGTGTGTGGTGACATCATTTTACATGACATTTACTGTGCCCTATTTGCACTTAGACCGCACATATCGATCGTGATCCCTGACTTTATGTATGTCCTGGCTCTCCTTTCTATTCGAAAATAACTCATCGTAATACGTCATCGAATACGAAAGTCACGCCAGTTATCAGGACACATAAGAAGATTACTCACCGCCCCCCCCCCCCCACCGAAATTATCGATAAGTAAGATTTAAAATTTAAGGCTTTATTTCCCACACATCATCGTCATAGCACATAGCACAGAATATACAATACCCCGATATAATATAATAATCGTCTGTGAGTGTAAAAAAAAGGACGAAACAAAAATCGATTATAAATCCGGCGACCAACAAAACGACGCACCATGCCACAATACAGTGTACAAGAATCAGATAATATACCGGTCGTGGAACTGCCATTTATCTGATTGCTATGAAGATTGCTTTAAACAGACCGGAAATAATCTGAATCTATCATTTCACAGATATACAGAGGGATATCGGACTGTATCCACATGGGGGGGGGTGGAATGTGAAGAATATCTCTCATGTTCAGAGAAGTGAATTTTTTCGCACACTGGCTATTTGTTGCTTCCCTTGTCCATGGTTGGACAGGAACCGACGGACCGAACGGTGAAGGACTGTTCTTATATACCGAGAGAGCATCAGCAGCAAAGAATGATAAGGCTAACACACAAAAGAACGTTTCACGGTTCCTTAATACGTTTTTCAAATGTACCTTTTATTCAGTAAAACGTATCTTCCACGATGTTTAACAACAAAAGAAGGAAACTTTCAAGTTATCCGGATAGTGTATTTCGAAAACCGTTGCCAAGCCGATGAAATCGTTATGGGTCCCTAGTGGCTTAAATGCCTCAGAACCCGTATCGATTTCGTGAATTTGAGACGACGAAACAGAGACGATTTTCGAGTGCATTCATTTGTAAAAGCATATCCGCTGTGTGCAACACAGAACGAACGAAGCGAGAGTTCTAGTGCAACATACTGAGGGTTAAAGCGTAGAGCTCACACATGAGAATATGCTGGAAACTTCCAATATGAATAATTACAAAGCAGATTAGTCTCTTCTGTGGGCTCAGCGTTTAAGCGGTTGCTACCCGCAGTATGCAACCCTAGAACAGTTGCGTCGCTCCCTCAGACGGTTTTACCACCATTTGGGACAACAAATACGTTTGAAATTGAACTGACGAAATCGATACGGGCTTAAGGACATTTCGCCACTGGAATCCTGTATCTCCCAGTTTGGGGACGTACTGAATACGGGAATCTAAATATGCGTCCGGGCACCGTTTCCCGAAGAATCGAAGGAACGCTACGTCTCCGGGTTGTTAGGTTTGTCCGTTCAAAAAAGTTTTCTGTTTAGTTGCCATTATCATATGACCACTAGTCATGCAATGAATATGAACCCGGATTTAATGTTCCAGATATTCTGCTCGATAAGATTTTCGTGTGTTGTATTCAAAAAGGAAATGGGCTAATTGTAAATATTATTGTCGGTAACAAACGATTCGGATAGAAAGCCGCTTTCCCCCCGCTCCCTTATCATGTCGAATAAAAACGGAAAAACACGGGATACATTGTATATAAAACGCAAAACATGTTTCGAATATACGCTGAATTATAATACACCTTACTGTGTGTATCTTAAATATTTCACCACAATCGCCTTAATTCGCTTAAAGGAATGGCGATAGTTTTGTTAATTGCTAATTGTCCTTAAGCACGCAAACTTTTAATAGACGAAAATGTTTAGAATGTATGTCGGTTGATCGCTGTGCGTGTAAGGACTCTTTGTTTGGAGCCGGTATTCAGTAAAAATAGTAGAGATGCGATGGCTTTTTCTTATTATGAATATCGTAATGCTTGTCGGTTGCTGTTTTTCGGAACTTTTAAATGTCATGTTTTAAAAATCAACTTACACCAACTCATCGGCTGGTGGGTTTTCAATATGGGCTCAAATGGATGTTTCCAGATGGTCAGTCGTACTCATGGACTCACCAACTGACTGTCAGCAAACGTCCATTTAAGCCCATGTCGGTATTGCGACTACCGGACGGTTGTGTAAACTACCCTCCATGAATTATCCCACCAGAAAATTAAATTGATTACAGAACTCTAATATTTAGGAAAATGGTCCTCGTGACATATGTACATATCTCACCACCAAAAATAAATGGCAAATCATGGTGACTGAGGTGAAAGTTCACCTGCGGGGTTCCGGATCCAACACTTCACTTTGTGCCTTTCTTGAATTTGGTAACTCGCGGCCTACAGGGTAGCTACCTGTTAAGCCGGCCATACTCGTATATAGTACGTTCAGGTTTACCTTTAAGTATACCTGCACAAGTACAACTGTGCAGGTCTGGACGCCTGCGAAGGTCTGGACGCCTGTGCAACGAGATAAAACACAATACGGTAGACTTCTAATGATAATCGATAATTCAATGTGCAGAATGGGACAGAGAAGACAGCGAGCAACAGAAAAGACGTCCGGATCGGTTAAAAGTCATGGTTATAGTGACCGAGACAGTTTATTCTGAAGCAATAGATTGCACATAAAATTCAATACTCCCACTCAATATATTCTGATGGAAAATACAATTCAATTTAATTTTTAAAATTCATTACTCATTACTTTACTACACATTATCATCTCGTCGAGGAACATCCTGCATAATCCGCGTCACAGTAGCCCACCTGGCTCAGCCTCCCTACGCCATAGTGCAGGCAGTAGTCAGCCGTTCACTTCACATATCACAGAATGCGCTTCACCAGTTTCACGTCCGCAGGACCAGGATTCTCCAGCGACTTTCCCGCAACGCCCACAGCATATGCGAGGTCGGGCCTCGTTACTTCCGCAAGAAAGTTAAGACACCCCACAGCTTCTCGCAACGGAAACGCCTTTTAACTGAAATTACAAGAGCATACATTCGTGCGATTAAGGTTACAAGGAGTATTTACGGGACAATAGTCCTGCATGCCTCTCTCGGATACGCTCATCCCAAGAAATTGGCCACCTGTTGCTGTTGTCACCCTGAACCGCTCTTCCAAGTATCTGATCTGTTTATCGAGTTCGTGTTGATCCTCAGCCATGAGCACATTGCCATCCACGTAGATCCCCTGGATGAGAAGTTACTCATTCGAGTCCTTTTGGCTGCGGATAAATACACATGGCTCGTTCTTAGACAGTTTCAGTCCAAATTCAGCAAGCACTTCCACAAATTTCTGATTCCGACATCTGGGTGCCTGCTTCATGGATCCAAGCTCCTCCTAAGCAGGCAAACTTGTCCAGAACCGTCGTCGAATCCATCTGGTTGCTTAATCAGAACTCGTTTTTCCAGATTCCCGTTGAGAAATGCTGTCTTTACATCAAAGAATAAGATCTTCGCACGCCTTGCTGCAGCCACTGCCAAGATCAACCGGAATGACTGGAATCTTATCACAGGACTGAATGTTTCGTTAAGGTCCACACCATGTAACTGACCAAATCCGCTTGCTACAAGTCGAGGAGCTCTGCAACGACACCCATTTCCTTCTGCATCCAACTTTTTCTTGAACACCCAACGGTTAAGGATGATTTTTTTCTCTACTGTTTTCTACAAGAATCCAGGTTTCATTTTACATCAGCAACTCCATTTCAATTTGGGCATTTAGGCGATCTGTAGCTCAGTGCGTAGAGTTTCAGCATCAGTTTCATGTCTGACTACCGGTGTTCCGGGTTCGAATCCCGTCCCGTCGACCATGACGTTCGTGGCCATTGATGTTTGTGTTGTCTTCCCCATGTGGTGCGGGGCATAATAATAATCCACAGCATCTCGCGACTTGTCGCAGGAAGGCGGCTAAATGAGGGAGCAGGAGCAGTTGACGCGCTATGCCCCACAAGGGGTAAGGGCAATCTCAGCCGCTACTGAGAATGCTCGTAACTCGAGATTGCCTCCTGGTAAGTCAGAGGCTCATCACATCCCACTGCAATTAGTGCCGATCCGGCATCCTCAAATTCTTCTTCAGGCGAATAACTTGGTACGGTTCTCGACCTCAATGTGTTGTCAGCAGTATTTGAGATTGACACATCGTAAAACTTCTCCACTTGCCCTTGACCACTAGCGCTTCCAACTTTCGACTCGCTTCACGATCCTCAGATTGAGTCTGAGTTAACTTCATCATTCTCCGCCTCAAACTCACTAAGATCAATTCGTACAATCTCTTGCTGAAATTCAACTTTTAGCTAGCTAGTACCCTTGGCAGGAAGTCACCCAAAAACAACCCCCTCCAAAGGAGTTCTAAAATCATGCGATCATCATTACAGGAAAAGATGAATGAGACCTCCACTGTTCCTGGAGGTGAGCGAAAGCTCCGCTTTGGTGGTTACCTTAAGTTCAATGGACAATAGTGGAACCACAGAATGGCAAACTGCCGGATGAGAAGCGGCGGCTAGACCCACTAAAGGTCGGAGAGGGAGCAGTCAACGTGTCAGACGAATGCTTCGACAAAATCAACCCCTGCGCCTGCTACCAAGTGCCAACGATCGGAGGAGAAATCCTTCACAGATAGCAAGACGACGAAAAAGCGGCGACAGGAAACAGCGACCGTCCTTGAAGGATGTGGCCCCGAGTCGCTTCAAGCTGGCTGTCGTCAATAAACTTGAGCAGCTTGAATGACGAATGACGGCTCGGTGATAACGCGATCAGAGAGGAGGGATGGAGGGGGAAGGGCGGTGGTTGAACCGATAGCTCAGTGCGTAGAGGAGTAAGTCTCATGTCTGAATACGGTCGTTACGGTTTCAAGTCCCGACCACGGCGTTCATGGTCATGGAAGTTTGTGTTGTCTTCCCTCTGTGGTGCGGGGCGTAATAATAAGCCACAACATCTCCCGATTTGTCGCAGGTAGGCGGCTAAATGAGAACATGAGGTACACGCTAGCAACGTTCATCGTCCGAAACTGGTTTCTGCCATCGAAACGTCAGTTAAGCCACATGGAATAGTTAGCGCGCTATGCCCAACTGGGGGTTAGGGCAAGTGAGTATCACCGAAGAATTGATAGAGGTCGCCATGTTATCGGAGGATCGGCCCACTTTGAAAGCGGCCACATATAGTCATAACCTGCAGCAACGTCTTCTCTGCGGAGTGACTTCGGTCTACAGTGGGGAGAATCACCAATGATCTTCTGGGTTTGGAGGTAGTGGGGGGGAGTCGTCTTTACCTAGGTTAATTACAGCCAAGGTAGCGGTACCCTACTCCAGCGCGCCTTAAGCTCTGTCTTTTATTAAGAGCTGTATTGCACAGGACATTGTTCCAATTAGTGGAACTAAAAAGTCAATCCGCGGAACCAAAAATGGTGTTGGTGGCGGGAGTAAGCAGGCAGTGTGCGGATAAAATACAGGGCAACGGGGGGCTGAGCCACTCCGGATTGAAGAGGATCTCCATAAAAGTTGAGCCGTTGAAGGTAGCTGAGGCGGATCGAAATGCGGGTGTTCCAGGCAAATCTTCACCACAGAAGGGCGGCAACGGCTAATCAGCTTCGTCACCTAAGCCATATGTAACAAGATTTGCAATTGAGCTGGGCTCAAATGAGGACGAAAGTTGGGGCCTTGGTCGTTCAGACCATGCTGGACACCTAAGTGTCAAAACCTCCTCAGCAAGTGACAGATTTGACGCGCGCTTGATAGGTAGCTCAGCTACCGGTTAATGCTGCCTCTCGATGTTACAAAACAAAAATATCGCGCGTCGTCCCGAATGCCGAAACATGGCAGGATGCTCCTATTAAACGATGCACAAAAAAAAGCCCTAAGCCATCTCTGGAACCAGCACGGGAGCCTCCTGATGGTGTTGGGGCTCCGCGCTCCCACTACAACCTTGGGTTGGCTGCGAATTTTGCCTAACCCCCTTAATTACTATATTTACCCGCAATCGCTTCATGCGCCCAATTCTGCTTCTTACGCTCCTCCGGTAGTTCGCCGCCACCATGTTTGACTGAATATCATTCAGAGAGTCCGTTCAATGCATGAAACTCGGGGCTCGCAATGAAGCATACGGAGATTGCATGCCCGAATTTTCAGTTGAAATGTGTGCGTATATGCTGATTTACATATATGCTGGGGATTGTTGATCAACAGTCTGTTGATCATTATCATCATCATTTTTTTTTGCCTAAGGCACACATTCGAAATTTCGCATGCTCAACTTTGTGGCCCCGGCGTTGATAAACATCAGTGCATCCGGTGAGTGCGTTCAGAATCCCAAACGTCGATAAACGTTTGTGATCCAGAACGCCCTCATTGCTGCGATTGGCGAACTTGTTGGGATCAGAGAAAATGACATAGCCGAAATGCTGTCGACTGGATCAGATTTGTGACAGTCAGTTGCAAGTGCTCCGACCGAACATTTTCGGCTGGATTACTTGCAACTGGAGGTGTCAATCAGTCCCAGTCTACAGTAGCTTTTCGCTGCTCTTTACACAGGGACACGCTGATATTGCGCTGATACAGGAACTGCATCTGAATAAGAATGCAGTCTATTGATTCGGCAGTAACCTCAGCGTGTCCCAACCAACAGGCAGCGACAAAGTGGGAACGTGCATTGTCGCCATAACTTAGCAATCGAGACACAACTACGGTGCACTGGGAAGTGAGGAAAAACGCGGCGCAGAGCTGCCTGCTGTCGGCCGTTTACCTCCCGTATGTTGCGGAACCGATTTTCACCAGGACTGAAGAAAGTAGCGGATGCAGCGACGAAAACCAAAGTCATCGACTGCGACGTCAATGCCTACCATTAGGGCGACCACAGAGTGAAAGCTGAAGTTGATGCTTATGCTGGTATTTTGATTGTGAACACTCAGTGAAGAGAAACATTGACGTGAAACGTGCTCATTGAGCTTTCCCTGCCCATGCTATTGCTAAAGCTCATGATCGCATTCGTAATTTTCCGGTGGTTTTCTTTATAAAATCCATTCATAACACACATAAAAATGAACGAATACACCGGACAATTACGAATGTGATCTTCAGCAACATTGGCAGGGAAAGCTCCATGAGCACGTTTCACGTAAACGTTTCTCTTCACTGAGTGTTCGCAATCAAAAACCAGCATAAGCATCAGCTTCAGCTTTCACTCTGTGGTCGCCCTTTGATTTGGGGGAGCACTGATATAAATGAAAGAGGTGGGTACTTAATAGAATTTCTAGGCTCAACATAGGTCAAACATAGTCAATACAGGTAATAAGTCCATTACTAGAAAAAAAGCGGAGGTTTGTTGATATTACCCTTCCCGACCTGCCGTCGCTCTCGGACCACTAATGGTTGTGCTGGTATATCGGGAGCTCTGAGACCGCCATTAAACGTTTTCGAAACCGAAGAACAGCACAATGGGTGGTTTACTCGAGGAAACTAAGAGACACCTTGCAGACCTGGTCCTAACCACTCCAGGACAAACCAGTGAACTTTGAGATTTTGTATTTGGGGATTTTGTGTTTGCAGATTTTAAGTTTGAGGATTTTATTTTTGACGATTTTGTGGAGTTCCTTATTTCAAATCGTTATCATCGAGCTTATGAAACAACTCGGTAGTAGTGCTTGGTGCTGTTTGATCAAGTTCATCGGGAATATCGTCGGTTGTATGCTCTTAGCGTAACTCGTCTGATAAGATGGTTTCTTTTATTCACAGTCAGGACGAAATCGAATATCCCTTTTAAGTTTCAATAGATTCAGCTATAGAATATGCCCTATCTGCCCGCAATTTAACGCTGAGGGCTATTTCAGTTCTCCAAATTATTAAAAGGCTTGTTCCAGGAATCGCCTTCATTGATTCCTCTATCGCATTCCCTTTAATCGCAATGCGAAGTTCAGCATGCCCACCCCAAAGGAATCATCAACGAAGCATCAAAGTGTTTAAAATTCAAATTAAAATGGAATCCAATTTTCTTGCGTTTATACACATAAAATACACCGAACAAAGCTACAAGGATACGCCACTCTTCACGGTCCCTGAACTGGCTCGAATCTTGAACTCTGTAGGCGTGAGTTCAAAATTCGCCTACATACTCGTATATGATGATGACTTAAGTAAATGTAGGCATAATTTAATTATGAGTAAGAGATTAAAAAGGTGCAGGGTGGAGCATTATAAATTAAATTCGCGGATGCCTTTCGTACAAGTTCCTGCTGTCTTAAAACTCAAATATTTACGATGGCATGCCTTGTTGTTCTTGGTGTGGTGGATTCTACCAATTAGTATGACAGCAATGAAATTATGTATGTCAAGACGTAGGCGAAGGATACGTCGAATGAGTTGGTTGGAAATCTGAACATTCATTGTAGCAAAATTTGAATAAGATGACATCGTCGACGCCATTTACGTTTTGTCTAGAACTCTTGAAATCTGTTAATGATATGTGTGGCTTTTAAAAATCATAGTATTGTACATAACTGACAAAAATACCTGTGATAAGTAATGGCCTGAAAGTATCTTTCTTATAGTCGCCACAGACGATCGTGCACAACCCCGACCCGACTTACATCGAATCATCGATTTCATAGAAATGGACGGAATAAAAAATTTTCTCATTTCCACTGTTCTATAAAATTGAGGGTTCGATGGAAGTCCAGTCGCGGTTTTGTGCGATTGTGTGTGGCAACCGGTTCTACGCACTGTACCGACCCGTTATCAACAACGGTCAAGAGCTGGTCTACCCCTTCAAAGCCCGAAGGAAAGTATGTGCGTGTATTCGTATCTGTCAGCATCGTTTTTATACCCTAGATTTTTAGTATAGGGTATATTGTTTTTGTCACGACGGAAATATGCAACACCTTAAAGGAGGCTCCGGAGGTATGGCAATGTATATATCATATATAAATGATCAGGGTCATCTCCTGATTCCATCTGTCTGTCCGTCTGTCTATCTCTCCGTTCGCACGATAACTTTCGATAGAATGAAGCTAGAGCCTTGAAATTTTGGCCAAATATTGGAAGTATGATCTTGTTAGTTGGTATTGAAAATGGGCGTGATCAGGCCATGAGAACGCCTGCCTCTCCTACATATGTAAAATAATTAAATGTATCTATAACTCCCGGTTAAATAAACATGAAAAGCTCTAGCTTTGGTATATTGCTAAGGAGGGTAATCTTATACTCTCCTGCAAAAATCAAATCGATCAGTTGAAAACTAACGGTAATTTTCTTACAAAGAACCCCGTACTACCCAACTTTTCAGGTTTTTTGTCTATAACTCTTGAACCAATTGACGTAGACACCTGATTTTTGGCACGTAGCCCTGGCGTGAGAAGCTGCTTGAGTTTTAGTAAGTTGGGCTTAATCAGATCAAAGGAACGCCTACCTCCCCTACAAAATTCAAAAAATTAAATATTACTTTAATTACGATAAGTTCAGATAGAATGGTACTAGCGAGTTGAAAATTTGGTAGAATGTTGGTAGTAGGACATAGTTAGTTGTTATTGAAAATGAGATAGATCCGACCCAAGGAACCCCTACCTCTCCTACAAATGAAACTGCAAATATGCGATAACTTTTGATAGAATGCGACTTGAAATTTTGGTAAAATGTTTGAAGTAAGATTGAGTTAATTGGCATTAGAGATGGGTTAGATCCGACCTAAGGAACCCCTACCTACCCTAGAAATGAAACTTAAAATAAGCGATAACTTACGATTAAATAAAGCTAGCGACTTGCAATTTTAGTCAAATGTTTGTAGCAGGATCCAGTTGGCTAATATTGAAAATACGTAAAATCCGATCAACGAAACCCCTACTTCCCCTACAAATTAAACTTCAAATAAGCTATAACTTTCGATAGAGTGAAGCTAGAGACCTGAAATTTTTTTTAAATGTTTGTAGCATGATCTAATTGGGTGGTGCCAATGATGGGCAAGATCCGACCTAAGGAACCGCTACCTGCCCTACAAGTGGAACTTCAAATAAACAATAACTTTCGATAGAATGATGCTTGCGACTTGAAAAATTCGACAATTATTTGTAGAATGGGTTAGTTAATTGATTTTGAGAATGGTCAAGATCCTCCTGAATGAGTGTCAACCTCCTCTATAAACTGGCTGTATAGGAAACTCACTTTTAATGCATATGGTCGCTGCCAATTGGTACTTTTGGTATCACTACTAGGTCTGTACAAGTCTAGGATATATACGCGTCGGACTCCGGGCCGAAGCGAAGCTTCGTCCTGGTTTTATATCAATTGGGAGCTCAATTAGCGCCGGGGTACCTCAGGGGACTGTCCTGTCACCAACTCTTTTCCTAATTTTTGTCAAAGACCTTTTAAGCATAACGTCCAATCCGATCCACAGCTTTGACGACGATAGCACCCTCGATCTCGCATATTCTTTTGACTCTGTGGCTGAATCTCGCGGGAACGCTTCTACAATCAACAGAGGCCGCATGTTTGAATCGTTAAATCACGACATTTCTAAAATTATTGAATGCTCACCCTCATGCTCGTGAGACCAGGTCCTGTCGCACAGATAAATTTTTTGACTCCTTTTTAACTCGTTCAATAAGAATGTGGAACATCCTTCCATCTACTGTATTCCCTAATAATTGTGACTTGCAAAAGTTTAAGCGGAATGTACACCGGTACATCCCACCCACTCAACCGGCCCCCAATCCCTTACCTTAATTTCCTTCCCGCTATGCTTGCATAAAAGGGTAATCCCCCAAAGTCTTGGCAATCACAAAAAAAATGGTTCACTTCCACCAGGAGATCAACATAGTGGCCATTAAACACCACAACTATCTCTTCGCGAAGCAGTATCCCGTGAGCTGTTACCGCCATGATCACCCCAACAGTAATCTTATGGACAAGACACCGCCACCCCGTAACAACAGACATGGCCTAAGGGACTGTAATGACGAAAACTCCAATTGACGGCGCAACCTACAAGGCAGCCATTGCTTCTTTACAAACGGAGTAGATTGCGTAACTAAAGAACAACCCACTGCTGATTCCTGACGTCTACACACACAAACTTAAATTCGACGCGTTACTACAACAACAACAACCATAAGAATAGTCAAGCCAACCGAGATGCCTTACAGAAGTCATACGCAGTTATGTCGTGGCTGAGATGGGTTGAGAACGATACCTCGCCTTAGAAATTCTCTCTTTTATTCAAAATCCAGTCAATTTGAGATCTAGCCAGTTTGAGATTCATCCACTTGGAAATCTCACCAACTCAAAATTCGACCAGTTGAAAATCCCGCCGAGATTTTTTCTTTAATTATTGGCGGGTAGTTTTCGATTAGCACAGTATTTTAAAAAGCTGGATTGTATAATGGCAGGATTTAAAGCTGGCGAGCTTTTTATCTGGCGGCAATTGGCTTCGGATGGATTTTGATTTTGGGGGATATTTTAATTACGGTGGGATTTTAGTTTTCTAGATTTATTTAGTAGGTATCCTGATGAAGATGACTGGTGGTGCTTCTACGGGGTTCTCCCACAGCGACCCGGGAGGGAGTTAGGTGTGTGGGTGCAGCTGGGCAATTGAAGACGTGATCTACATAATGAGGCCTACCAATGCAGGCGGGACATGTTTCGTCACGTCCCGGTTAACGCGAAACAGGTAGGAGTTAAGACGCGAACACCAACCTGACTGAAGTTGGGCGAGTGCCGTTCTCGTTGCTCTCTTCTCTCTTGAGGAGAAATGGGTGGTGCAGAGAGAACTACATTTGAACCTAATTCTACAATTGATGATTGTATCTCCGCGTGATGTATTACTGCGATGGCTGATCTGTATGCGTCGTTCTCAAAGGGAACCCTTTTGTACTTCTGAACATCTCTTTTGAGTTCCCTCAAATCACGCCTGACATTTCTTGGTGGCGGTGTCTTGTTTATGAAGTTGGTGTTATAGTGTTCCCTCCGGTAACAACCACCAGATATATTTTGGCAAGCAGCTTGTTCTGGTTTCTTAGAGGCATCATCTTGGTTTCCTGAAACAGATGGTCCTGGGATGACATCAGCAGACAGCCAGTTACAGTACGGAGCGAATTCGGCACAGGAGATAATTTTGATTCCCTCGGGTGGTGTCGGGAGTCCAGAGGTCCAAAAGTCGAACAAGGAGGTAAACTGAACTCCTCCATGTGGCACACTTTGTTTGATCTTCCTTAGCTTCGATTTCTTGCTAATGAATTCTGTGTAGAACTGCTTGCCTGAAAGATACTTGGTAATCCATTTGGTTATTTGCGTTGGAAGCGATGCACAATTCAAGTAGATAGAAGTGCTGACTGTGTCGAAGGCTTTGGACAGGTCAAGTGCCACGAGAATTGTGCTGTGACTTGGACGGAGTTGATTGAGGCCATTGTGGATGCGAGATGTAATGACATCCAGGGCCGTCGTCGTACTATGTGTCCTTCGGAAGCCGTGCTGGTGGCTTGCTAGCTGAACGTGGCTCGCCAGAACAGGGTGAATTAGTGCTTAGAGCGCCTTGGCAACTGGTGATAGAAGTGTGATGGGACGATGGGACTCGCCGAATGTCACTTTTTCCCAGGTTTCAAGATCCGCTTCTTTCAGTGTTGCGGAATGATCAGTGATGTGATCGATAGGTTCAATGTAGCGGAGATATTCGATAGCTGGTAAGTCGAGGTGTTTGAGCATTGTCGTTGAGATTCCTTCAGGTCCCAAAGCTTTCGAGTTATTCGACTTCCTTATATCTGCAACCACTTCATCCGTGGTGAAGACTTGTATGTTGTCTGCCGGTCGGTTATGGATCCTCCTGCAGGTTATGCTCTTAAGTCTGTCTGGTGGAGGATGTTGTTTACTGAAACGACTTGCACAGTGGGTAGGGTCAATTGAATTTTTTCAACTGGATGGCGACATTCCTTTTCAGTTTTGTTGGATTAGAGAGGGCACGGACTGTCGAGTAGTTTGCTCACACCCGTAGTTAGGTTGCTGTTATTTGGACGAGTACTCCACTTTAACCTCCTGTTTTCAGCTGAATTTCACAGTTCATTTCCGGAATTCTAGGGTCGTCTGAGCTTACGCTCCTGATGCTGTCTCTCTCGTCTGCCAACCTGACGGCTGAGGTAGGAAAGTTAGGCCGAATTTTCGGAATACGCCCTGTAGGAATGAATTTCGCAGCCGCTTTATTTAGAAATTTCCTAATATTGGATTCGGTCTTACGTACGGCGGTAGAAGTTGGCAGAAGGGTCTTCCCTTCCGGCTACCTCGATCCGCGACATCGCGTCTCCCAGTTTTGAAATTCGAGCAGATGATTACTGCCCATGTCGATGATATGCGTCTATGGCTTTCTCGGTCTACCGAACATGTTCCAGTCCCACCTCTTCGCGCGCATCTCGTTTCTCCCACAGTTGGCGCTTACTCATATCACCCCCGGCGAATAAATTAGGATATCTCTTTGACACGATCTTATTCGTGTTGTTAGTTACCGAAAATTCTCCAATTGACATTGTTTGATAAATGTCTGCCTGACTTATTGTCAGCCATACAAATGGCTCTTCGCTAAAAATACGAGTGTAAATCAGTTTGCATGTGAATTAATGGAAAATATGCACGTACACACGTACGCTTCGAAAGAATTCGCCGACACAACAGACGAAAATAAGAATAAATCATATTCTGAAAATTTTCCTAAAATTTACTTGACATCCACAGCTGACATTCCATCACGACATGTGAGCCTTTGCTTTTCGGCTGTTTCTTTGATGTCTGACCTGAAAGTGATGAGAATAAATTTTCAAAATCGTTTGTCGGAAATTGACACTTTATTCTTTATTACGTCGTGTCGTGTCCTTGGATGGTGCGGAATTATGATTTCGCGTGAGGTGAGGTTTTGTAGTCGGAGAAATCAGGAATGGAGTGTCATACAGGACTGCAATGTAGACGGGCCTAAGTGAGGTCTTAGGCGGAAGGAATGGTCGGGCAGACCGTCCGGGACGGGTCTGTTCCTAAACGCGGTCTATCGGTTTGGTATAAGTTTTTTTCAGTACCGGTATCAATTTAGAAGATTTTTATCTCAGGCGTTTTAAAACCATGAGCGGGTTTCCGCTCCGAATTGATCACGTCCTCATTTGCAGGAGATGGGCGTGTAGTGTGATGGATGTCCGCTCCTATCGAGGAGCAAACTGCGACTCAGATCATCACTTAGTTAAGACGTTCTACAAATGTAGAATTTCCTCAGTGCACCAATCGAGAATCAGCCCTCCCAAAATCCTTGCGGTTGATAAGCTTCTGAGTGATGCTACGGCGATGGCGTATACTACCGCCCTTGAGGAAAGACTATCGCCTATGCTACAACATCAGCAACACAGGCGTCCATGGGTTCTGGGAAGAACTCAAGGGTACCATCAAAGATGTCGCAGAGAAGGTCGTGGGATATAAAGCCCGGCGAGCGCGAAATGACTTGTTCGACGAAGAATGCAAAAATTCACTTGACGCGAAAAACGAGGCCTACAGACAATGGATTCAACGAGGAACCAGAGCCAGAAGAGAAAAATATGACGAGCTACGGCAAATATCGAATAGAATAATTAGACGTAAGAAACGTAAATACTTTGACGAGCAATTGCTGAATATAAAAGAAAACTTAGCTAATAGGAACACCAGACAAGCGTACAAACTAGTAAATACAATTAAGAACGGCTACCAACCCAGGACTAGCCTTTGTAAGGACAAGGATGGAAACATTATTAGCGACACCGATGGCATTAACAAACGATAGGCCGATGGGCCTCGCTTCTGAACTTACCGTCTAACATCCCCACACAAGAAGCTCTCGACGATATTGCTGATCTAGGCCCACCCATACAACCGCCGGCAGTAGAGGAAGTTCATCTCGCGTTGCGGTCACTTAAACGAAATAAAGCGGCGGGCGCTGACGAAATTCCAGCTGAACTGCCAAAATTCGGTGCATCGATTCTAGCTAATGCCATACATCAACTACTTCTGCGAGTATGGGAGGTCGAGAAGATCCCAGACGATTCGCGCAGAAGCATCATCTGTCCAATCCACAAAAGGGGTGATAAACTGCGGTGTGAGAGCTACAGGGGCTTATCACTAGTTTCTACGTTCTATAAAATTTTAACCAAAATTCTGGAAAATGGAATAAAACCGTACGCTGAACTAATCAATTTCGAATATCAAAGCGGTTTCAGACCTGGTCGCTCAACAACCGATCAGCTCTTTACAGTCGAACTGATACTCCTGAAGTTCTGCGAATACAACCTAGACGTATACCTAATTTTTGTCGACTTCAAGAAGGCATACGACAGTATCGCTCGTGGAGTACTGTACAATATCATGCTGCAATTTGGTATACCGGCAAAATTAGTGCGACTGACAAAGATGACGATGACCAGCTCCATCTCACAAGTCAGGATACATAATAGACTTACTGATCTATTTGAAATACATACTGGTCTGAAACAGGACGATGGACTGGCACCGACGCTCTTCAACCTAGCACTGGAATACGCTATTCGGGCTATGAATATGGACAACACCAAGACGCTACTCATCAAGTCGTCACGATTAGCAGCGTACGCCGACGACATCAACATCAGGTCCCGAAGATTGGCTGACGCAGAAGAAGTTCTGCATACGCTCGATACCGCTGCAAAAGAAGTTGGACTACATATCAACGAGGGTAAAACTAAAATAATGATGCAAGCGACGACATGGACACCTACACAACCGAGCATCAATGTGGGGGACCTCAATATCGAGTTCGTGAACAACTTCTTATACCTGGGCTGAAACTTGCTCCGCGTGTACAAAACCATTGTGCTATGCTACGGCTGCGAAGCATGGACCCTAACTCAAGCCTCCGGAAACATGCTAGACACATTTGAACGTAAGGTTCTACGGCGAATGGATGGCGCATCCGGTACATTCATGAGTTGTATGAACTGTATGATGAGCTGGAGGTTTCCAAAATCGTCAAACTACAACGACTTCAATGGGCAGGTCATGTCCAACGAATGGACGATGATCGCATGCCAAAGAGAGTGATGAATGCGAAACGAGTTGACTGAGCGAGACTGCCTGGACGACGAGATCTCGTTGGGAGAGCTCACTATATGTGGACGCCGAGCAGCTACTGGGCGTCCAAGATTGGAGGACGCGGTCACATGACCGAGATAATTGGAGGACAACGATCCAGGCGGCCAAGGCCCGACGTCGGGCTGTCGCGCCACGATGATGATGAATGTACTCCTAATAGTGATAGTCTAGTGAGTCATCCCAACAAGCTCTCGGTATTCGTCTCAGCCTTGGTCCGCTGAAGTATCTTTTCAATATTAGCTTAGGCATGTGGCTGTCGTTCATTCGTTGTATAGTACCAAAGTCGATGTCAATTGACGGTACTCGAAGCTGCCAGCTCATCATACAGCTAGTGCGGTTCATGGTATGCATGCTTTCGTAGGCTTAGATTGGGGTCTAGGTTTCGCGGCAGGTCGTATGATTGTTTCATATATGCGGAGTTTTGTATTGCTGTCCACCGGTTTCGATTTAATTAATGGAAGAACCAAGCAAAAAGCCTTGTTTGTCAGCTTTATCCGCCCTCGTCGTCCCAAATTTCCAGACATAATTCCCATAGACGGAAGCTTCTTAGCGGTTTTGTCTTTTCAAGGAGTCTCCGCCTGCAGGCTGAATTCCTTTCAAGGAAAACTCATCGCTCGGAGGTGAAAATATTCTCCAAAAGGAATTTATTCACATTCACCTGTCAAAGCACTTGAAATCGTCCGAACACAACTGACGCGAAAAATCTTTGTGTACATCAACTCCAAGAGAAAGTTGTTTACTTCTCCCCCTCCTGACCATATATACTTGAATAGTTGACTGTAATAAGAATGTCAAACGGTCAAACGACCAGCACATCCATTACCATTTAATGCCCAATACTTTCCAAAAAAGATTCCAGGATTCCCTCCCAGGATTTCGTGTCATTTCCTTTCAAAATAGAAAACAGCAAAAAAAGTAAACGAAAGAAAAGCCCAACTATAAACAAAATCTGTTGTGTAGCTCAAATCCTGCGGTAAAGTAAACGGATACCAATCAAAGGAGTTCTTTCGGGTCTGTCGATATCTTTTTTCTTTGGTCTAGTCCCGTGGAAGAATGAGAAAAAAAAATAAATGGCAAGAAAAACGTTTATTTGGCTGAGGATGAATGTGTTTTGTGATTGTTTTTCAAAGGGAAGGTGCTCCGAGGATTGAAGGTGTTTTGTAAACTTTCTATTTCATTTCTTGTTTTGCTGAGATTCGGGATAGACGCCTTAGGTTCTATACCCCAAGTAGTCTATCCCAAAAATACAAAAAAAAAGAAGAAAAAGAAAACTTTCGAAACAGTTTCTTAACTAACATTACTAAAAGTTGAAATTGAGGGATTTTGTGATTGATGATAAGTCAATGGACAGCGGGTTTAGACCGGTTTGGTCCTAAGATTTCAAGACCAGTTTCTGGTTTTTATGAAAAACGGTTTTCCTGTCAACCGGATCATTAAAAGAAACCGGCTTAGGGTAAAAAAAAACCGGTTTAAAAACCGACTCATTATAAAACCGATTCACGAAAAAACCGACCGAGTACTCGAGTACTCAAAACCGACTTGTTAAAAATCGACCGGCTCCGACGAGTTAAAACCGACTCATTAAAAAACTGATTCACCAAAAAACCGACCGAGTACTCATGTACTCAAAAACCGACTTGTTAAAAACCGACCGGCTCATAGTTAAAAAGCCGGGTTAAAAACCGACTCACTAAAAAACCGATTCACAAAAAAAAACCGTTTCCCGCTCGTCGGAGCCGGTCGGTTTTTAACAAGTCGGGTTTTGGTTGGTTTTTTGGTGAATCGGTCTCTTAATGAGTCGGTTTTTTACCCTGTTTTTTTTTTTAACCATGAGCCGGTCGGTTTTTAACAAGTCGGTTTTCGAGAGCTCGGTCGGTTTTTTGGTGAATCATTTTTTTAGTGAGTCGGCTTTAACAGGTCGGAGCCGGTCAGTTTTTAACAAGTCGGTGGGTTTTTTGGTGAATCGGGTTTTTAATAAGTCGGTTTTTTTTAACGGTCATGAGTCGGTTTTTATGACCATAAGCCTGTGTTTTAAATGATGCGGCTTTTTTTTAAACCGGTACTTGGGAATCTCGGGGACCGGTACTACCAGAAGACCGGTTTTAAACCGGTGGACTGGTTTTAGGAACTGGCCTAATCGGGGTGCCTTTTAGGTATCCACTTAATGAACGCTTTAAATTTGCAGCCTATAAAATTTCATTTATGATACTTGGGGTCTCTATTCGAAGTTTGTTTTTTTACAATAAAAGTCAGTCACCTCCCCCTCACCCCCACCGTTCATGCTGTGCAAATCATAACAATAAATTGAAAAGTTTAGCCGATTTGCTCCCCCTCACAACTGAAAAAGTTTAAGGAATGTAGCCAAGCGAGGGAGCATTTAGTAGATGATGACTTTAACGCAAACAAAAAAAGAAAGAAATTCATAACAAATATATCAGGGTGAAAACTTTACCCTTAAAAAAAAATGAATTTTAAAGAGACGTTACTATTTGCGGGTGGCAAGTCAAGTAGCAGCTCTACATGAGTTTCCTCCCGAGAGCCATCCAGAAGTCAGCAGAACGTCAAGTTATAATCGAGAGTTTAAGAGCGGCAATTTTGCATAATTGCTCTAAATGCCAGGAGCACAGTAAGTCATATGCGTGAAAAAATGACAAATGTGCATGAATTTTGAAGGGTTTCATTCGTGAAGCGTACAGGAAATATGCTAACACACTTGGCGGAAAAGTTGACCTCATTAGGGTTGAATTATTCAAAATTGTGATGATACTTCTTCTGGGTGGAAGATTAAGTTTTTAGGTGGTTCTTAGGAGGTTTTCTGCATCAAGATGACAGTTCTGGATTGAATTGCTGATCTTCTCTTCTGTTATCAGATAAAATGAGTGAGCTTCGAGGGTGGATCGAATATAAACGGGATTGACTTTTTTTCAAGTTACTGTTTTATTTTTAAAATTCAAGAAAATACCCTCACAATTCTACATAATCTACCGCCCTTGTTGCAGGTTTTTCCAAACGGATTTGCAGCTTTTTGATGATAGAGGACGTCATAAAAAGTCTTCGGACGCCCTCGTAGCCACTGGAGCACAAACGCGTGAACGTCGTCGAAGCTCTAGCCTCCAAGCGCTTTTTTTAGCGGTTCAAAAGAGTGAAAATGACTGGGAGGATGATCTGGACTGTAGGGAGGATGTTCCAATGCTTCCAATCCCAATTGATCCAGTTTTTACCTTGTCTCCTCGGTTGAATGGTATTGTCGTTTACTGCCTGTTTTAACTTCCTTTTCCTTTGGAAAGCCAATTTTTCCCGGTCTAGAAGGTTCTTCCCGTAACTGATCTTGAATTCTTCGGCGATACACTTTACTACTCAATTGATCTCACCCCTTGTGGGGCATAGCGCGTCAACTGTTCCATGTGGCCCAGTTGACGTTTCGTTGGCATAAACTGGTTTCAGAGAATGCTGTTGCCGGCATGCACCTCCTGCACATCCATGGCCACGAAAGTCGTCGTGGACGGGATTCGAACCCGGAAAGCCGGTAGTCAAACATGAGATTGATGAATCAACACACTGCGTTACCGGTCGCCACTAAATATAGTATATATATAGGTAGGTACATTTTAAAGCTATTCGTCTATCCTCCTCCAACAACCTCCGGACTGCTGCAACGTTGTCGACGGTGAGGCTCGTGTATGGGCATCTCTCGTGGCTCTGATTATCTATTCGTTCTTGAGAGGGTATTCTCCTTGTACTATGCCCGTAATCTTTTTAAAATTCTGATGATTTTACCCCTGCCTTGGCTGGAAACTTGTTAATTATCCGTTACTCCAAGGAAACGTGCACTTCTTTATTCCGCATTGTCTCGCTCTATATTAAAGGATCCAAAGTTGGTTACAAAAAGAAGACGAGTCGTGGACGTGCTCGAGTAAGCAAAGCATCATTTGTCTACTTGACACACATTTGGTTGGAGCCTCGCTGGGGTACTTCTTCACTTGTCGCATAACGCCAAGTGATAGTGCATCCATCTTATCTCATGAGAAGATTATGTTGACAATCTCCAGCCTTGAACCTTGTAACCACACACAACCACGACCGAACTTCCATCGAACCATAAATTTCATAGAACGTGTTGAAGAAAAATTCCCCTCATTTCCACCGTTCTATGAAATTTGATGGTTCGATCGAAGTTCGGTCGTGGTTGGCTCGTTCATGTGTGGCAACATTTAGTCGGCTAACTCGGCTTTATGTCTTCGCGAGACTAGCCAGTTTCGCACGTTGAGTTGTGGACACTCGACTGTACACTCCTCGTGGAAACTGATTATACTTCAGCAAAATATGTTTTTGACCGGAAACGCACCAGCCTGATTCCATCGAGGGATCTATGGGTCGATAACACGCTCATGATCACCGACTCTATCGTTATCTACACGGATGGCTCTAGGACCCACGTCAGAGTTGGGGCTGATATCTATTTGGAAGGATTGGAAATTAACTTTTGATTCAATCTTCCCGACTTCTGCAAGGCGGAGGTTTCGGCAATCCAATCCTATATCGAAAACCACCGCGAATTGTCATTTCGTCCTTCAAGAGCTGGGTGGTTTTTTGAACATTACATTCTGTTGGACACCGAGCCATTGTGACTTCGCAGGCAACTGCGTGGCGGATGAGCTGGCTCGGGAGAGGACATTCGATGTTGTTGACGGGGACCGCGTGAACATCAAAATGCCAGCCGCATCGTGCCCACTTGTCACCGACCAATAGCACTAACTTCGATCATATCAAAAGTCTTAGAATGAAAAAGCATTAGGACATCAGTCAGTCAGTTCCAGAATTGGGACCAATGCGAGTAATGGGTGGTTTGGTAAACACCCGAAGAAGCTCGTGAGGACGAAGCTTAAGGTGGCATAGTTACCGTGAGGGTTGGGCCGTGCCATCTTGCGATTAAAACGGCCCCTAATGAGCTAAGCAGCGTCCTATGCTTGCTGCGGCACAGTTAAGGAGACGTGGGCGGGCTTTCCGTCACTCGTTGCTCCTGTCCTTTATGCGTTAACAAAAATTCATAGACCTAGGAAAGACAACAACATGGTAGGCAAAAAAAGGGGATAATAGAAAATGGGGCGATAAGGATGGAATGGCTTGCGGAAGGCGCAGATGCCCTCGCGCTCGCATCGGGGTTCAGATGTAATAGGACCCTCGGCCTTTGGTTTGGTACCACCAGCACGTCACTACTCATCAGGTGCTGCCTTCAATCCGTCGGTGGAAGCAGCACGACCAGACCAGAATATGGTTCACTACGATGATCTTTACCTCGTCTCTGGAGTAGAAGTCGTGTTCACGATCAGTCCACTGTAGTTGAAGGGCAGACCTGTTTACAGTGATCACCCTGAGCCTTAGCCAGAGACAAGGTGACTTAGATGAGGGTTTATCGGCGAATCAAGACGATAGAATTGGTATTGAAAGGAGGCTCCTACTGTCCGCTGTAACAAACACGATGGGAAACGTTCTCTTTCATCAGTTGAAACTCTAGGTAAGAAAAAAGGAAAACTGGAAACTTCCAAAGCAATGGTTCTGAAAAAAGGTGTTTATGTATCGCCACGAGGTATTCAGCTTCAGACGCACCACGCAAAAGGGGCGCGGCCTCTTATTTGAAATATGTATTGGTATCATGTGAAATGTTAGTTTCTTTTTTCTCTGACATTGATCGCCTCTTATCCTATTTAGGCTACGATGCGACGCCTTGTACTATTGCGGTGGTTAGGAATAGGGTCTGGCCCATTGTAACCTTCATAGTACTGTCACACTACAACCACTACTACTACTGGGCACTCATGAAGGTGTCGGAACCTACTCGAGGAGAAAGAGCACGAATTTGATGGAACAGCAGCCAAAGATTAAACATTACTAAGATATCCTACTTCAAACAAATTAACGCGAGTGACTAGTAGTGGAATATGTGTTGGTTCCCATATGCGAACACAAAGGGCTAATGCCAACTAACAAGCATGTTACTCACACATTGAAATTTTATAGGCAGTTGCCAATACTGAAATGGTGCCGTCTCTATCTTTCTTAAGGGAATTTACCTTTGAATTATTGGCAAAGATTAAACATGAGTGCATCCCGTTCTAAAAATTAAATCATACTAAATGAGGTATCTTAGTAATGTTTAATCTTTGCATCAGCTACGAAAAGAAAACGTCTTTGACCTTTCCACTCATAGAAGAATTGACGCAGTGTCTTAAGACACTAGACTCAAGGTTGCCGTACGCAGAGAGTAGCAGATATTAATCATAGTCAAGGTGCCTAGCATAGAGGTGTGTCAGCGGCATCACCTATAACCTTAAAGGGTTTCTCCAAATTTCGCGCATAAATTTGAGACCCGAGTTACCGAGGACTAGGAATGGCAGTACTGAGTGTCTGTCGTTAAACTTGGATAACAGTTCAAAAGGTGCAGAGAGATAGGGAGAGGGAAAGAGAGAAGGAAGGAAGAAAGGAAAAAAGGAGAAGGGGAAAGAGTAAAAAAGGCAAAAGTGAAATAGGAAAAAGGAAAAAAGAAAAAGGGAGAAAGGGAAAACGGGAAAAGGGAAAAAGAGAGAATAGAAAAAAAAACAGAAAAGGGAAAAGAAAAACAGGGAAAAAGAGAGAAAGGGAAGAAAAAACTTAGGGAGAAAGAGAGAAATTGAGGAAAAGAGAGAGGGAGAAAGGAAAAAAGCGCAAAAGGCAGAAAGAGAAGAGAGGGACAGACTATTTCCACTATCAAAAATATTGTAGGGAAACGGGAAAAGGAAAAAGTGGAAAAAGGGAAAACGGGAAAAGTGAAAAAGTGAAAAGCGAAAAAATGAAAAAAGGAAAAGGAGAAAGAGGAGAAAAAGGAAATGAAACCGGAATATAGAGGGCTACGCCCGCAATTCGAGGGTTTTGTAGCACGCGCTTATTTTGGTATCTAAATATTGGCTCCCTGCTCTTCTTGGTACCACTCAGCTGAATAAAAACACCATAATTGAATGTCTTACCCATGATATAGTATCTTACATGCCAATTCACAAAAAGACTCCATTTGTCACCTCTCAAAATAACAATTTTAATACGAGAAGCTGTACTGTAGATAGATATATACGAGATAGACTGTCCTAGTCTTTGAGATCCTTAACCATTCATGTTAAGACGACATTGCAAATCGCAAACTTGTGTGACGGCTTCGAAATTCAGAGCGGCTGGGACAAATTACGGTCTAATATTTTTTCCTCCTCCACTATTCCCCTTTCTACAAATCTCGAGAAAATGCCAAAAATGGAATGTACTCAACATTACCTTTCTCACGACACCCCACTTGGTTATACCAGTGGATAAAAAAAAATTGACCTTAATTTCGCCTCTATGTGCACCCCCCCTTAAAGTTGGCCAATTACAACACAACGCTTTCTCCAGCGAATTATAGCATTTCTACACATTCTCCCTGAATTATGTGTGTAGCTTCAGTCGTCCGTAAGATATTCTTTGAACAGACGGACAGACAGACATTTGACCGATTTTGTCAGATTAAAGACACAATACCCTAAAAAATAAATTGTGTGAATAATTATTGTTAGAATCACCGCCCCAACCAATCTTCACAATTCCAAAGTTGGTTCATTAAATAACTGCAATTCGCACTACGAAAAACAACATGCAAGTATGTAGTACTCGCATCTATGCATGAGGCCGGTAGGTGTATTTTTTGTATGGATAGTGTCAAAATGCATAACTTCAAGTCAATGTACAATTATTAAATACCATGTCATTGTAATGAAACTTAAAGAAAGTACTGCCTATGATGTTGGTTATTATTAGCCATCAATATTTTTGACCTAGGGTGTGCTTGAGGGGTGCAGGGGTGTGCTAACTGCAACTATAGAAATGTACTATTATTAACCTTTTTGGATGAGATTTAAAAATTCTATTATTTTTAGTTTTCTGTGCTAGTGAAATACCGCTTTTCTGTAAATTTTTATATTTCTAGCTATAATGGTCTCGAAATGCAAGGGGGGGGACAAACTCGGACCTCATATTTTCCCCTCTCCCTCTTTTCTCCTTTCTTAAAATTTGAAAAAAAATCCCAAAAATGGAATGTAGTCGATGGTACCTTTCTTACGATATCCCACTTGCCTATACCAGATGAAAAAAAATTTTCGACCTTCATTTCCCCTCTATGGGGACCCCCCCTTAAAGTTGACCTATTACGACGCATCGCTTTCTCCAGAGAATTATAGTATTTCTACATATGAGATATTTCATGGACAGACAGACAGACAGACAGACAGACAGACGGACAGACGGACAGACAGACAGACGGACGCATGACCGATTTCATAAGGGTTTTGTTTTTATACAAAACCTTAAAAAGGCTGAAAAGGAAAAAGAGATTATTGGATTAAGAGAGAAAGGCAGAGAGAGATAGAGAGAAAAGTGAGAATGGCATGAAGAGTATTTCTACTATAAAAAATATCTAATATTGAGTTTTCCACTCAGGGTAGATTTTAGCTGAACAACGTCATCGTCAGATATGATTTGGGAATATTAGAGGATATGTATTAGGGTACATTAAATTAATTATTTCCCAAGTGGTAATTCCACACATAGAGTATGCTCGGATTGGACACTTTACTAGCCGACGATTGTATCGATTGTATCGATGGCGAAGATGCCGGTAATATGTCTCATGAACAATGCGATTCCCAGTGGAATGAAAAACATGGACTCATTTTATCTATTGTATTTTCGGCCAACAAATGCCAGGAAATGAATATTTCAATATTCCTGTAAGAAATACGGATATCTTAACCAGAATTTACTACGCGAGTGTTGTAAACCTATTTACAATAGCTTCCCAAGAGATGAATTACTAAGCTAACAAACGAAACTGTAATCCTTCTATACCCAGACGAAAGAATCCTATTCCCAATCCAAAAATCGTTTATCGCTTGATAACTAAAGGAAAAAGAACGGATGTCCATAACAGAAATAAAAGTCCACAATACGGCACACTGTCACAATTGCCTTACTATCGATTTTCAATTCATCCCTATCAAATGAGATAGCATCTGTCTGCTTCTTTACAAGACACACAATTACTGACTCAGAAATAAAGACATCAATTTCAAGATAAAGAACAAAAAAAAAAAAGGAAAGAAAGACAAGAGCGGTTGGAGCACTTATACCCGGAAGCTACTTGCAGAACGGCGGTAAAGAAGAAAACACCACCGTCTATGACTTGTGACAAAGGACAAACAAAAAGGGATTCGACTCGTATATTGGATAAGCGGTAACAAGTTTTCCCTCCCTCGTACTTCTGGTATAGTAGCTAGCTTGATAAAGTGTTCATCTTTGCGCAAAAATCAACCAAAGGATGAAAAACGCTTCCTGCCTGTCGTTGTCCTTATAGTCGCTGTTTGCTATTATGCGACCACCTGTCCCTGGGCGATATGATAATAGTAATAAAATTTTAGTGCGACTAGATTCCTTTGAAGGATTTATATGGTAGAGCTATTGTGGGGTACCGACTTTTCCTTTCTTTTGTAATGGAGGAGGAACATGGTAAGTGCAAAGACTGAATAGAACTGGGGGGAGGTATTTTTGTATAGGATCATGTGGGGGGTATCCTTTTTAATAGCGTTGTTGCATTTTAAATGCTAACTGGGTGCCGTAGGGTTACTGAAGGCAAGATGAATGAGCACCATCTCAGACATAGACAGCATCATCAACTACTGAGTTACATTTTATTTAGGAAGGACTCGCGCGAGTAACGAGCGAATGGTGGCTTTGTGAAAGTAATTGGACAAAGTTAGGTGCAGAGGCTGTCATGATACATCAAAGCATACTAAGACCACCATTGGGTTCGTTGTGGTACCATAAAAAAATCACCTCCGTTGGAACCTACGTATCAAACTTGCCTGTGCTGGCGATGTACCGATTGAGCCTTATGGCCATTTCTAAGGTCATTCAAATTGTAGAAGACCCGAGAGCCCAAACATTTTTTTCTTCTGCCAGCCAAGGCCGGACAGTGACAGAGAAGGTGGAGAACGCTTTCCTCCCCATATACATCTCCACAACTCCTGCAGTGAGGAATGCGGTGCCTAGAGGCGAGCTCCTCGATGGGGCAATGCCCCGTGATACCCCTATTCTGTTCAGTGGTAACAGCGTGACAGAGTGGGTCAGATATAGGCAAAATTATCCTCGTTGTTTGAATGTGTTGCAGCTGAGCCATCTAATGCTTTGTTTACACGTGAACATTGAAGAGCAAGGAGCCGATATTTTGTATTCCAAAATAAGCGGGCGGATTGCGAGCGTAGCTCTTTATATTCCGGTTTCATTTACCCATAAAACAAATTAGATTAACCTAAAAGATTTGATGAAATTTACGTGCACTCAATAACCTTTTAACCTGCCTATAATGGTTCAAGATATAAATAGTACATGCAGTGTTGCCAGGCATATACAAAATGTTATTGCAAAAAACCGCAGAACTTTTTTCACAACCCAATTTAAAGTTTTTCGTTCGAGGCACCGTTTAATAGTTAAGAGTAGAATATTATAAAGAAGGGCTCAAATTTTTCGGTTTTTCGCCTACACAGCCGCTCTGCAGCGGTGTGGCGACACTAGGGTGCTTTCCGATGGGGCGCTCGAATCGGCGAGAAGACTAGTAGACGTCAGCTGATGGAGAACTCTCTCTCGCGTTCAATCCTTTGAAGTTGTCAGATGTGTTTTTGTTAATATTGAAGGAACGAGA
The DNA here is from genome assembly GCA_964017055.1 of Chloromyia formosa. Taxonomy (NCBI): domain Eukaryota; kingdom Metazoa; phylum Arthropoda; class Insecta; order Diptera; family Stratiomyidae; genus Chloromyia; species Chloromyia formosa. The sequence continues at coordinate 49,427,008 of OZ024818.1, forward strand.
AAATAAAGGTTTTGTTTCGAATATTCTGTACGTGGAGTTTTTATTGCGTAACGCGCGTTGCACAGCATCGCATTCGAGTGGATGAAATACACATCGTTAACGTATTTCCCCACAGTGGGGTGCAAAGTGGCTCCATCTCTTAAAATGAATGTATAAGGAACACCAACAATCATACCAAACGGCATTTCTCTACCATATTTTGCAAGGTCAAATCGCTTACCGTCTCAACAATAGCACTCAAGCGAATAGTTCGTCGAATATTTCACCCGAATATTAGCGCAAAACACCAGTGTCTAAATGGGAACTTAAAGTCTCATAAAATGGAAATTGTGTGGAATGCCGGTTTATGATGCACTTTGACGAATATTTTCACAGTGAAACGAGGAGTGTAATTTACGGAACACTCACCACCACACCCTTGAAAATCCCAGCATAAACTAAGGAATATTGTATGCATGCGATAATCTACACTACAAGCAACCGGAGATAGTATGAAAACAGAGAGATAATGATGGATAATTCATGCAAATATGATTATAGCGTATAGTTACGAGCACTTTCCGATTGAATTGTCTCCAGACATTAGACCCTTGTTGAGAGTTATTTACGCATGAAATGACTTAATTATTTGATACAATATGAAAAGTAAATCATATGGAATTAGTCGGATGAGTTCATCTTGATATTTTGATGAAGAAGTTTCGACTGGTGGTTGCACTTTTGACATGGATATGTCTTATAGCTGGGGGTCATCCTAAAAATTTGTCCGTCACACGAAATGTCTGTTTTTCTACTCGGGGGTCAGAAGAGGAAACAAGCCCATTGAAAATTTTTCTTTTCTGGTTGTGCATGTCGTTTGAGTGAAGTGGTCATTGTGCATGGCTGTTGCTTGCAGATCCGCGCGGGCGGTGCGCTGCGGGGATCCTGTGTGTACATGTTGGGATGTTGACTTGATAGCGATAAAGGTTGACGTTGTGGACGGCAAAAAATAACATAGTGTACGGGTGAACGGGCGGACTTTCAATGGCCTTCAATTTCCGCCAATTCCCATTCATCATTTAGTAAAATAGCCCGTGTTGTACTATCTGAATCACTAGGGTCCCAGAAAAGGTAGCAAGTAGTCAGTTCGACTAATATTTGGACATGCGCAGACGCAATTTGAGAGAGTGTACATAGTTCCCGCCCCAGAAGATGAGCGAGAGCGGATGAAGTTCATTCGAGCCAAATCGGGTGATCCAGCGACTGCGTTTGTGCATTTGCAATGGCGGCGATTTGAGGTCTGACTGGTCCACAATGTGGGCCCCCACCACACGTGCAATAAACAAATACAACAAAATGGCGGATTTATACTAGGCGAGTTAGAATCTCTCAAGTCCCGAAATAAAGAAATATTCGTGGCAGGATGTTATATAGGTATGTTATGATGTACATTCAAAGGTCTGCAGAAGATCAAATGCCCCCCTTCCGCAAAAATTCCTTAATGTTTAAAATGGCTGGAATTCAAACAAATAAAATAGCGCGCGTTGTACTATATATCTGAATCAATAGGGTCCCAGAAAAAGTAGCAAGTAGTCAGTTCGACTAACCTTTAGACATGCGCAGACGCAATTCTGAGAGTGTGTACATTACAAAATTCCCGCCCCCCCCCAAAGATAGAGAGCGAGAGCCATCGCGGATGAAGTTCATTCTATTCAAATAGTTGTGCATTTGCAATGGCGGCGATTTGAGGCCTGACTGGCCCACAATGTGGGCCCAAACCACACATCCAATAAGCATATCATAAAACAAAATGGCGGATTCGTACTGCGCGAGTTAAAATCTCCCAAGCCCCGAAATAGAGAAATATTCGTCGCAGGATGTTATAGTTCCGGGCAGCTCATCGTGACATGATGTACATTCAGAGGTCTGCAGAAGATCAAATGCCCCCCCCCCCCTTCTGCAAAATTCCAAAATTTTTCTTGTGCATTCTCTTTGTGCGTGTGTTGGAATGTTTTGTTTACTTTTGTTAGTTTCCCTTTCTGTTTGCCTGACACAATCGCATAGAGTCGCACGCGTTACTTGAGAAACGGATTGTGTGTGCCGGACCCGGACTGTTGATTAAAGGGGCGGGGTTTGGCGGATAGTGTGGGAGCGATTTTGCAATAGATACACAAACACAATACACGTCCGATTGGGAAAAGATGGTGGAAAGCGTGATTGCGATTAGCAGATAAGTACTCAGAGAAATGTCGATAGGCTGCAGTCTGCAAACTGTACCGAACGAGTAGATGGAACAGGTAGATGGAACAGGGTGCACGAGAGGAGGTGAATATTGCACACACGCGATGCAAACGAAACGATCCCGCGAGAGAAAGGAGCCCAAGCGGACAGGACAAAGCAAAGCAGAATTTATGACGAGTATCTACACTGCCACCAGATACATGGGTACATGGGTATGTCTTATGCCTACCGAAAGCGTGGGACGTGTTTTTTCGAATGATTTCATCCAGTATAACTATACTGGGATCTTTATAAAACTTACGTCGATATCTTCAACACAACAGGTTCCACGCAGTCGGTAGTCATAGACATATCCATGTTCCGATGTATCTGCATGCAGTGTAGATACTTTGTATCTTTTTTACGGAGTTTGTACAAACTAGAAGCATTCTTCTTTAGTGGATGTTCACACTGCGTGCGATGCCGAGCCGAGCCGGGTCGAGCGATGCAATGCGATTACAAGCTTTTAAAGCAAGAAAATGGAAAGTGTTCAATTTTAAATGGAATCACGCTTTGTGTGTACCTATACACACTGTGCGCGATGCAATGACGAGCCGAGCGATGGCCCGATGTTTTCACAAACTATTGTATTTTGCTTTTTCGTGCGAGTACCGGCTGCTGATTTTTTGCGATGGAATTTAATGGGCTTTGCGATGGAGTTTATGGGCTTTGCGATGCTTTGCGATGCTTTGCGATGTGAAGCTCCATGGAGCCAGCATGGTGCAAGTACGAGCTGTAAAGTAATATTTGATGTATCAGATGACACTAAAAAATGCATGTATGTCTGCTTTTATACCCTAGACTTTTACTATAGAGTATATTGTTTTTGTCACGCAGAAAATATGTAACGCCTTAAAGGAGGCTTCGGCGCGGCGGTGTGGCAGTGTATACATGGAAATTATGAATGTCGCCTCCTGATTCGATTTAGCCATGCCTGTCTGTCTGTCTGTCCGTTTGCACGATAACTTTCGATATAATGAAGTTAGAAACTTGAAATTTTGGTCAAATGTTTGTAGCATGATCTATTTTAGTTGGTTGGTATAAATAGGCAAGATCCGACCGAAGGAACCCCTACAGATGAAATTTCAAATGAGCGATAACTTTCGATAGAATGAAGCTAACGACTTGGATTTAGATTTAGTTGGTTGGTATTGGAAATGGCCAAGCTCCGTCCCAAGCAACTCCTACGGCCCCTACAAATGAAACTTCAAATGAGCGATAACTTTCGATACAATGATGTTAGCGACTTGCAAAATGCGACAAATATTTATAGTGTAGGTTGTTAGTTGATTTTGAGAATGGGCAAGATCCTTTTGAATGAACGGCAACCTTCCCTATAAACGTTAGTTCAAATGTAAATATCCAAAATTCGAATGGAAGATCGATGAAACTTTTCATTGGATCCACGCCCACAGCTCAAACTGACCATATGGGAAATTCACTTTTAATGCAATGGCCGTTGCCAGTTGGAAGTTTTGGTATCACAACTAGGTCTGTACAAGTCTAGGGTATATACGCTTTGGACTCCGGCTTTGATTCAGTATGGCTCAAATGCAAGGTTATTACCACCGTAATAAGGTCGCGTTTAGAAGGCGTGGTTTTACAAGCGGTTTGAGCAGCGGACACCGCTGCGTATAAAGGCATAGAGCAGAAGCGGCGGTTTACATATTTAGTGCCGGTGCACATGGACGTCCAAATGCCGTCTGACGCTGCGTCACTTTCAATCGGATAGGAAGAAATACATTACGGGCAATGAAGCGATGCACATGGTCGCAGATAGCTATCTGACATGACACTGGTTTCTGCTCCTATCTGTGTCACTCCACGCGTCCGCATATCAATTTTTAATAAGCCGGCCCACATACATTCGAACCCGGAACACGGAAACGGTCACAATGTCTGATTTGTATGATGTTTCTTAAACCATTCGCTTGAGGATCACTTTTAAGTGCCAATTAATTAATTGTTAATCGTGACTACAATTGACAATTAATTTTGAAAAAAAAATAGTGGGGATGAATGCTCCTCAGCTCGGATGGAGGTGTAAGGGGGGTGAAAATTGTGTTAAAAATGCGAAATTCCTTATATTTTAGAAGTTATGTCCAAAAAACAGGTTATTTAAAACTAAAAATAACATAAATTGTAAATTCAGGTTCGCTATTATGTGACCCGGCTTATATAATACAGAGTGACGTTGTGTCCTATTGCATCATGTGAATTGAAATGCAGATAGGTATCAAAGAGGGAGGAGCTTAAGTGACGAGGCGTCCGGCGTCATTTGGACGTCCATGTGTATCGGCTCTTACGCTGAATTCAAATGCAATCTCGCCGCTCCACAAACCGCAACGGCGAGTCAAGCGGTTTATATAGGTACATTCATCGTCCTAAAGCCGCCGCGGCTGCCGATTTTTGCGTTTATACACAGCAGTGCGCCGCTCCTCAATCCGCTTGTGAAACCTCTCGTCTGAGGTCGCGGAAGAGATGATGAAATTCACCAACACTGGGCCTTTCTTCATTAATGGGATGTACCCAATGGCGACGCCCTTCCATTTGTAGAGCACTGTTTTGAAACAGAAATATATTTACTGGCTCAAGCACAAACGACATGATGTCGAACAGATTCTATTCCTTGAACTAAATTGGTCTCTACTCTCCATCATTGCGTGCAGTGAACATCCCGGATCATCTTTGCATCGCAAGCCATCGTTCGGCTCGGCATCGCACGGCGTGCAATGTGAACACCCACCACATAGCATCGCTCGACCCGGCTCGGCTCGGCATCGCACGCAGTGTGAACATCCACTAGATTGAAGGCCAGCGTTTAAAAGGGCCATACGTTTGAGAGCTTAAATTCCCAAAATCACTCTCTCATAAATTGCTCGTGACATTTTCGCATAGTCCCTTAAAATGTACATTAGACATACACCGGATGGTCCGCTTCGAAACAATCTATCAGTTAAACTCGATCCTTAATTTACTGTCCTGTGGCGCTTTTTTAGCCAGTCATTCCCTACCGAAAACCTGGAGAAATTGCTTCACAGAATTAAGTTTTGCGTAAGAGTACAGATTCATCCCTTGTTCCTAGGTTTATGGAAGTCGGAGCCATTTTTACAAGCGTAATCGCTAATCGTAAGCGGCAAACACCCGTTATGAAATCAGACTTGTTAAGAGAAATGAAATCAACTCTAAAGAGTCCGATCACCTTAGGATAAAAATCAAATTAAACCTAACGGTAAATTGTTGGACCTCGCGTTTGGTGCCATTTGATAACTTTTGAGATTCAGTCCTTAGATTCATGCTTCATACACCACAGGGTGTTACAGACTCTGGCCATTTTCCTATTTTTCTTTTAATCCTTATCTTATCATGTACGCTTTCTGTGTAGAATAGGATTTTCCCTAGTGTAGTGTCACCTTGAAGTTTGATAACCTTTGAAGTTCACATTTGTGCTTCACGCGTTAAAAATGTTAAATGCGCGGCTAACACAAGGAGAAGTGGTCGTGGAAGTTCGCGATGCCCCAACCGCCAACTTGAGGAAGCTGTTTCAGTTGTAGGAATGAGAATCGGTTTTTCAATGTCCAGTTTTTTTGTCGATTCTGTTATGGAAATATCTCGTTTATATACAGCAATCGGACTCTCTCTAATTGCCCTGACCTCTCCAGGGGCATGGGCGCCTCAACATCTCTAGCATTTCTATGCCTTGTTGACGTTTCGATAGCATATCTACTTTTCGGAAGTTCAGTTGCTAGCATGCACCTCCTATCCGCGCCGTCCTTATACTGACAAGCTCAGAGCACTTTGAGAGTTCTATTAGTACTGACAGGCAGTTTTTTATCGCGCCGATATTTGATCTCCAAGCTCTAGATTAGTATCGTAGAGCGGTGACTGAACGATCACGGTCACCGAGCGCGGCAATCGGACGGACTCGCGGATATAAATTTTTCTTGTAACACATGCGAGCCAGGAAGGGTCGCCAGCCTTTGCCCACCGATAGCCCAGTTAGTTAGGTTTTTGGCACTTATGTGTCCTGGACGATCTGCATGACCATGTCTTCAGCCACATACCTCAATTTAAGGCTCGTATTTGTTAGAAATAGAACCAGAATTGGCGAATCCATCTACATATAACCGGTTTAGATGACTGATGTAGTTGTTGTCGGCGTAGCGCGACACAAGCGGTTAAGACAAACTTGTATAAGCTTTCCTAAGACTACATTAAGGTTTTTTTTTTACAACAATTTATAGCAAAAAATATTCGAAAAATCCTCAGAATTTCGGCGCCCAACGTGGGACTAGTGTGATTTTATTAGTTAATAAAGTCGAAACGGATAATCGACTGGGCACTCGGTACCGTTAGTTAAAAAATGCACTTAACTGAAAGCGTTGTAAGACCTTAAAGACATCTCAAGTTTTTCTTATCCCACGCAATTTACTTTTGAAAATAGTCGGAAAATGGTCGCAGAAACCTGAAAATATTGCGCGCCCAATGTATTGGTTGATCATCAGTGTGATGTTATGTAGTCAGTGAATGTGGAATGGTGAATCGGACAGGTGTGCAGTGCCGTTAGTCACAAGAAGAAAAAAACAAACTTGTTTAGACCTTGCCAACGAAACGTCGTTGGAACAGTGAAGAAGTTTATGCCAACGAAACGTCCACTGGGCCACATGGAACAGTTAACGCGCTATGCCCCACAAGGGTTAGGGCAATTGAGTAGCCCTTACCTTTTGAGTTTTACAATCTAACGCTTAATTTGTTAAATTTGTTATTTTGCGCCTCTACATAATGACACCCTGTCTGCACATTTGATAGAGCCGGACCTGGCCGGATGATCTTCCAGCTTTGCATACTCCTATAAACGCTTTTTTGGGTATTCGTTGTTCACCCTTTCGTACTTCCTATTCTAACGAATTTGAGGACCTCTGGTTCGTCGGAGATATAGTACAACTCGCTGTTGCACCTTCATCGCAATTGATCGCCTTTACGAATAGCAGCAATATGATTCGCCAGAGAACCCTCCTTTGGAAAGTGTTTATCAGCTTCCCGAAGCTTGGGTAAGAGTCCATATTTTACATTCGTGACACAACACATGCCTGATTATTGTTTCGTAGACTTTCAGCTTAGCCTTCCTGTGTATACAGCTTGATTTTATTATAGAGAGCATCGAGTAGAAGCTTCGCTGTTTGCAAGTTGGATTCGACGATTGATTTTGAAAGTTTCATCGCCATTCTCTATTATGTTCATCCCAAGGTAAACGAAATTGTCCACCCTTCCGATGACATGGTCATCTAGCTTCACCTCCGCGGAGAAATATGATTTGACAAAGGGGCGAAATAGCGAAAGAGTGAAGTGACCAAAGACGAAATGACAAAAAGACGAAAACATGAATGGAAGAAAGGTCGAAAGAACGAAATTCCTAAAAGACAAAGGCACAAATGGACGAAAAAACGAAATGGAGAAAGGACAATAGGACAAAAAAATGAAAAGATAAAAGAACGAATGGACTAAGGGACGAAGCTACGTCTATTCACCCGAATGTACGAAAGGACGAATGGACGAGAAGATGATGAGAAGACACAACGAGACGAGACAAGACGACGAGAAAATGAGACGACGAGACGAGTAGACGACGTGACAACGAGACGGCGGGACGACGAGACGACTAAACGACTTAACGACTAGACGATTAGACGACTAGGCGACTAGTAGACTTAACGACTAGAGAACTAGACGACAAGACGACAAAACGACGAGATGACGAAACAATGAGACAACAAGACAACGATCCGATCAGAAGATGAAAAGACGAGAAGACGAAAAGATGAAAAGATGAAAAGACGAAAAGATGAGAATACGAGAAGACGAAAAGCCGAAAAAAAAGACGAAAAAACGAAAAAGCAAAAAAGACGGAAAAGACCGAAAAGATGAAAAAGGCGGAAAAGACAAGAAGACCAAAAAACGAAAAGATGAAAAGACGGAAAAGTTGAAAAGAAAGGAAAAGACGAAAACACGGAAAAGACGGTAGAAACGAACAAGACGGTAGAGACGGAAAAGACGAAAAAGGCGGAAAATACGGGCAAGACGGAAAAGGCGAAAAAAAGAAGAGAAGTCGACAAAATGCGAAGATGAGACAACGAACATGTGAAAAGTTGAAAGGACGAAATAATGAAAGTACAAAGGGCCGAAAAGAGGGGGGAGTGAAAAAATACTGGTATTAAGTGTACAAGGGATCAAACGACGGATGGGTGAAGAGAGAAAAAAAAAGAAAAGAAAGAAAGAAAAGAGAAAGTACTTCACTTTTCTAGAGAACAAAGAATTTGACGGGTTCTCATTGGGAAAGACAAGAAAAAAAAGGGATCAAGCAGCGTACACCGACTGATGAAGATTGGTGAAATTTAGCAACGGAAAATCTTTTGTGTCATTTTAAGAATGATTTTCCGCGAAGTGTGCACAGAAATTGTGTTTCCCGGTTTCAAATAATAATCCGAGGCACGTCTTATCACCTTCACGTCGTACTTCGCATTAGTGATTACGAATCGAAACCGCAACGTGCAGCTTGCCGATGCAAAATTCTGTATTTATTCTGGCTTGAGGCCAGTCCCAATATAATACGGAGCCAGTTTTTCGGACCATTTTCCATTCGTGATGCGAAAATTCGTACCCATGTTTGCTATATAAGGCAAACCAACATCGACTTGGTCGTTCCCGGTCACGTCTCTCACACTAATGCGAGGTACGATGCGAAATCGTCTGATGAGACGTGCCTCGCATTAGTGTTCGAAACCGGGAAACACAATTTTTGGGACCCCTTCGGGGGGATATCATTCTTAAAATTATTTAAATATATTGTCGCATTTGTGACTGCTAAGGGCGACGACATGTTAAGCACCATATGATGGTTACTCCATTATAATTTATGAAATCAATGTATCTATTCGCAGTTGAGCTGACTGGAGACCGGCAAGAAAAGCAACTGTTAGAACATGCTGTTGCTACAGGAATTGAACCAGCGGCCTCTCTCTTGACAGGTCAGCTCATCGAGCTAATATTAAAGTAGGGTATAAGTGTGAGTGAGTAAATGTTATCTTCCCTGTTAAATTAGCATTTAGTTCAATTTATGTAAATATTTAAATGGAATCCATTTATAACCATTTCCAACAAGCCATTAAAAGTTTGCAAAATACTTAAATGCTTGACATGCCTACTCATATTAACTGTGCCTACAAGCCAATTTTACTACCGGTTCGTAAAAAAAACTTGTTGAAACCGTAACAATTTTTTTTTCTGCGAAACTTTTTGTTTTCGCTAACAATAATTTCCACTTTATCAATCAAATTTGTCTCCTTCGCACTCTGTCAAGCCTTGCGTTCAGATGAACCTTTTTCTCTTTTGTTGTGTTTTTTTTTTGTTTTTTGATCATCTTTATCAAAATTTTATGCTACATTCGAATATTCGAAAAAACAAAAAAACCTTCCATTCAATTTAGAATCAGACGAAAATGTTCAGAAGCAAAAGCAAAAGAAGGAAAAAAACCTGAAATGTCCCTCGTTTGATTAAGCACTTTTCTCTAGTTCGAAAAAGAAAAGTTTTATTCGTATCTATTGTCTATAACTAAATTGAATTTTTTCGTGATGATTGAAAGTGCTTAAGATTGCGAGTTTGAACTAATTGAATCAATTGGCTAATGCAGTAGAGTTGTGTGAGATAATTGGTTGCAAAAACTTTTCCCGAACTCAATAATGAAGCAATATTGTAAGTTCGATACCAATTAGATGTATTTCAAACTGATTGGAGTAGTCGTTTGAGGATGTTAGCTCAATGACTTTTGTATCAGGAGCAATCTGGACCGCTGTTTCAATGCTGTGGAAGGATTATCGGCATGGGAATGATGGATGGTGGCGAGTTGAAAAGCTCGCTAGTGAACAAGTTCAATTCAATGACCTCTAATAGTGCACTAAAAGAACTAGTTGTTGTAAGTAGGACTAGTTCGTATCCTATTTAGGACAACTAGTTCTTTTAGTGCACTTTGACGGGTCGTTGAATTGAACTTGTTCACTGACCTTTTAAACTCTCCTCATTTTTTTATGGTTGAAGTTCGTATAACAAAAAAAATTTATGGAGCTTTTTTCTTCTTCGTCTTTTTTTGAACATTACAAGCCTTCGATTGTTTTACAGTATTGTAATATCCGAAAAATCCTAAGAAACATTTGTAATTAGTTTCTTTTATGAAGTACACTTGTTTTGAGTTGTAAAGCGGAATTATTCGTTGAAATTGGATTTTACAAGCCGAATCTGGAATTCGAATCATCAAAGAAATTTTCTCTGTAAATAGAATCTTCGAAAACACATCTTGCAAGTTCCCTAGTTCGGTAAAACAGTGGGCTCCTAAAATTTACCTTCTCATACTTTCCAGTCCCGGGCATTCACAGAGAACATGGAATGAACTTTCCACTTCTCCCTCATCTCCCACAGCTTTTACAGAATTTGTTATCAGTGCCGGGCGAAGAAAATTTAGCGTCTGGGGCGGAGACTCAATATGGCGTCCTTATGCATAGGATGTCCCGCGTTGGGTGGGCAATACTATCCCAAAAGAATTGGTATATCTTCAACCTCTACAAGGTTATGGCTCTTTTTGTGATGTCATAAAAAAGCTTAACTTGCCAATTATCGCGGGAGACAATGGATCTGCTATAAACAGCGTTTTTCAAATTACCTCATAAATATAAATATAAAATCGTCAGGTCGAGGCTTCTCGGAGGGCATAAGATGATCCATATCGGCACATCCATAATTTGGAGAATTCTTGATTCAGAAATTTCTTAATTATTCTCCCACTATGAGTCATTCGTTCATTTGCCACCAAATGTCGCTTCGTTGGGCTACAGGCATATCATCCAGTATTGGGCACGACTCCGTTTTGCCATATTTGAAGAAAGCCACGCATTCAAGCGTTGCAGAAGGATAAAGAGCACGCGCACACGGCAACCTTTTTAGTTCGTATCTATCTATCTAGCCGATCAGCTAAATTGCTGTCACTCGGAAGGCAGCATATCAGAGCGGCGCGGTGGGAGTCATCACCAAGCATTGTGTGAATGATGAGCACACCAGGAGGCTTCGCCTTCCCTACAATGACTTCTGTAGGAGCTGCGGTGACGAGGAGAAGGATTAGTGCGTTTTTCATTTTCTATGCACCTGCCCTGCTTTGTCAATAAGGAGGAGTTTTCTGGGAGCCTACTTCTTCGCTGAATTGAACGACTTGGCTAATGTTGATATTGGCAAGCTCCATCGTTTCATTTACAGTTCTGGCTGGTTTAATGATTAGGATGGTCGGGTGTTTAATCCCCGGTGGTAACACAACGGACCCTGCTGCGGTCCATGTGTGCTGTGTTAAGCACAGCAGCCCTTTAACCTAACCTAGTTCGTAGAAAAACTTTATAGTTAAGTCAGAAAACTAGAACACACGATGGTTTATGGGACCGCACACACAATAGACTACACTATTTAGTTATCGCTGTGTGCGTGATCTCATAAACCACCGTGTGTTCTATTAGACAATTTAGTTTTTCTGCGAACTAAAAAGTTTGCCGTGTGCGCGAGCTCTAAAGGTTTAAAAAATTGATCACCAAGGAGACCTATCCAGACAATTATGCTGAATTCGTTATGGAATCAGGACGTATGATACTGATTGGAGTACGCTTGAGCCCTGATGTGATTGTTGCGTGTATTAAATACACCATTTCGCGTAAATGTAGCCTCATCAGCCGTTAAGATTCTTTTTTGGAAATCACTACATGCTGGATTTCTTCAAGAAACCAGTCACAGAAAGTAATTCTTCTCTGACAACCTGTTGGTAGCAATTCCTGTAGTTCCGTAGGATGGTATGAATAGCGGTTGAATGAAGAGATCGATGAATGGTCATTCGGGAGAGATCCAGCTGGAGCGCGGTCCTTTGTGTCTTTAATCTAGGATTCTCATTGATTAGATTAAGAATTATTTTTTCTCTAACAACTTCTGTACGACAAACGCGTGTTCTAGCGCTATGGTTTGTTGTTCGGCCTTTTTCTCTAAGGAAACGATACGTTCTTTCAAATGTACGCATATTCGGAAGTTTTCTCTGTGGGAATCGACTTTAATCTCGAACTGACTTTAGTTCGTTTCCTCCAGCAATTCCATGGTTATGTAATGAACCACCTGATATGAAGCATATTATGGTCTGGTAGTGCTGCTTCCAAAGGCAGATCGAAGCAGCACCTGATGAGTAGTGATCTGTTGGTGGTACGAAACCAGAGGCCGAGGGTTCCATTACACCCGGACCCAGATTCGGCCGCATGGGCGTCTGATCCGTTCGCCAACCATTCCATCCTTATCGACTATTTTGTTTTATTCCTCATTTTTACCTCCCTTGTGTGTGTTGTCTTCCCCAGACCTATGAATTTTTGTTAATACGTAAAGGACAGGGGCATCGAGCGGAGAAAACCCCGCCCCCATCTCCCGAACTGAGCTACAGCAAGCATAGGCCGTTTCTTAGCTCGTTGAGGGGCCTTTTTCTTCTTCTTGTAACGGACGGTTTGATGGGCACCCGAAGATGCCCGTGGGGACGGAGCCTAATTTAGCATCTGACCGTGAAGGTCGGGCTATGACATCTGGCGAAGAAAAAGACCCCTCAACGAGCTAAACAGCGGCCTGTATGAAAAGAAAAATGTAATAATAATACATATTTCTCTTGCTATGGTGTTCTGGTCGATCGCCCCTTTCACCCCTCCCTTCGCGCGCCGCTGGCCGTTATACGGAAATCGAACCTTCTTGGGGTGCTCCTCCCCGATTTGATAATGTCCAGTGATGACGAACATGACCGCAGTAATATGCTGCCTTTCACCGACAATAGCTTAGCAGAATGGCTCATGCCCAGCCGGAACCATATCAGCTTTGACTCAAACGACTTGTAAGACTCAAAGGATGTAAAAGAATCATAATCTTAAAGGTTCAAATGACTCAATGGACTCAATAGACTGAAAACACTTAAAAAAGCTCAAAGACTCAACAGACTCCTCACTCCCGTCGCGAAACAAAGTATTTTTACGGCTGTTTACGATTTTCGCATTGATGAACAGGTGACTAACAAATTTTGAACTGTGATTGACCAACATTTTCACAAGTGACTAACACAGCTGACACGCTTGGTCATCGTGAAGTCTCGTACACCAGTCTACGATGTTTTATCTAGAGAACATGGGTTCGATCCCTGTCGCATCAATAAAAAACCACCTGTGAATATTATTAGAACTGCCACAGCGCTCCAAGCTCGTCAGTGAAAGATGGTTTGGATAGGAGGTGCATACTAGCAACTGAACCATCCGAAATCTATATGCTATTGAAACGTCAACAAGGCGTAGTAATGCAAGAGTTGTTGACGGGCTCATGTCCTTGGAGGGGTAAAGTTAGTTAACAACACAAAATTACACTAACACATTTTGAACGGAGATTGACCAAGATTTTGACAAGTGACTAGCACATTTGGACAGTGATTAACTGAAATTTTGACACGTGACTAACACATTTCGGATAGTGATTGACCAACATTTTTACAAGTGACAAACACAGTTTGGACATTGATTGATCGACATTTTAACAAGTGACTAACACAGATAACAGAGGTTCGATCCTCGGCGCGGACTAAAACTGCCTGAGCTTGTCAGTATAAAGACGGCGCGGATAGGAGGTGTATGCTGTCAACTGCACGTTCGAAAAAGTAGATATGATATCGATACGTCAGCAAGGCATAGAAATGCAAGAGATGTTGATGCGCCTATGCCCTTGGAGGGGTTAAGGCAATTAACATAACACTTTTTGGCAAGTGGTTAACAAAATTTTGGACAATGTATGATTAGTATTTTGACGGGTAACTAACATATTTTTGACATTAATCTACTGACATTTTGACAGCTGGCTAACACATTTTGACCAACATTTTGACAGGTGACTAACACATGTTATACTTTGATTGACCGATATTTTTACAGATGACTTGCAATTTTTAGGACAGTGATTGACCGACATTTTGAAAGGTGACTAACATATTTTTGGACATTGATTGACCTATATTTCGACAGATGACTAACGCATTTTGGACAGAGATTGATTTGATAGGTGACCAATACATTGTGGACCTACTCGTACATACATACGTCCATTGTCATGCAATGCAGATGACGTCAAAAAAAAAATACGAGACGAAAGATTTAGAGCCATGTGAGTGACTATTATGTTTCGTGGATGTCGATATGAGATTGATACAATAAATAAAATGAAAAAATTTAATGGGAAAATATGGAGAATTCTATGTATAAGGAATATGAAAAATACAGTGTGGCACACTGTTTACCCATTTGGCTACTTGGAAATGATTTCGCAATTCTCATCCATTTGACTGTAAAAATGTAAAGAAAAGCTCCAAAATTTGACGGGACTCTCTGTGTATGAACGAAGTCATCCGATTTTTTTTTCTAGCGGGTATTGAACATAAGGTGGGTTTCGGTTTTTCAACAGTGACGAGTTAGCGTGAGATTGATAGCTAGCTCGGCTATCAGTAGTGATGCGCAGGGTACCAAAAATACCCACCAGCTGCCTCAACCTAAGTTACAAAAAAAAACTACTCATGTCATGCTCAAGTGCGCAAGTGCAATCAGTAAATTTCCCTAACATGTCAACAAAAAAAATAAAAAATAGAAAACCGGTCGACGAGGAACCGACGATCGGTCGGGGCAAGCACGGGAGCCCCCTGATGGTGTTGGAGCTTCACACCTTACATAGGGCTAGGCTGGCCAGCCCCCTTGCTGAAAACGACGAGATCCTACGCGCGGCGAAAGATGGACTACTACTTATTTTCCGTAACCCCTAGTGGAGCATAGCGTGTCAACTATTCCATGTGGCTTAGCTGACGTTTCGTTGGCTTAAATTAGTTTCGGATGATGCATGTTGCCAGCATGTACCTCCTGCCACCTATCTGCGAGATGTCGGGAAATATTGTTGTTTATTATTACGCTCCGCATCATAGGGGAAGACAAGACAAACATTCATGGCCACGAACACCGTGGACGGGCCTTGAACACTTAACGATCGTAGTAAGACATGTATCCGTACGAGTAACTGACACCTCTACGCACCAAGCTACCGGTCGCCTCAAATGTCGCAAAATTAATGCACCACGCTGGGCGCTAATTGTGATCTTTTGTTGAAATTGGCTCTAAAAACAAGATTTTTTTTTTAAATTCTATTTTTTTTGCGATAATTGTAGGAATAAAATTGATGTCCGGCATTGGGCATACATTTGGGTTGTTTTTGTGGTAACGATGCTTCAAATACTACAGTTCTTCTGGCATCGAGGGGGTTTGGCAGATCTTGGCCGTTGAAAAACGGGTCATTCCGGTACGAAGAACCGGCTGGCGCAGGAACGGCATCAATTTTGGTCTTCCCTTTAGATTGGCTGAAGCCTTTCAATCAACCTTTTCATCCACTGAACATGCCGAGAAATGAGTCAGTTGATACTTCTGAACTCATTTCGAAGATACATACTTATAAAATTGCTTGACAAAATATTCGCAAAAGTGTGTAGTGTAAACGACCCAGTCTCAAAGTCATCCCCGTTCTTTGGGGAAAACAATTTTAAATCTGCAATTTAAATTTTAGCGTCACAAAAAGACAAGAAGACATTAAATTAAATCAACATTCCCAATTTGATTCTTTTTTTTTCATTTAATTTGCATTGATTTCCATTTACGCATGAAATGTATTTCAGCCTCAAAGGAAAATTTACTGAATAGCACAAGAATCTACTTAGTTATAGCCATGATTGATTTCTATCAGCAATTCAATGATTTCCGAAGACTTGTCGGCACACGGATGAATGACTGAAGACAAGAAAAACATCTTCGCTGCGTATACACCTGTCTATGGCTGCCGCAGATGTCTGTAAATTTTAAGGCATTCTTTGCAGATAAATAGATACAAGTACATACGTACATACACTACAGCCAAGTACATCCCGAATTTCAAAGAACAAGACCATGTCTTGTTACACTCTCTCAACCATTGGATTTAGCATGTTTTCCTCGCCAAATATCTATCTGGTTTTTATTGACATGTTGAAATGAAAATGAAAATTTAAATAATGCACGTTCAGTACCATTTCCCTGCCCACGTTTTTTAAATATTGTAGAGACAAAGAGAAAAGAGGAAAGCTCATGGAAAGTTGGATGGAAATGAGGACGGGCGGGCGGTTAGATAGATGGAGCTGGAAAAAAATTAAAGAAATACCTTCCTGTGCATTTTTAATAGAAAAGTTCGGAAAAAAAGAGATTGAAAAACATATATGTAAATGGTACACACAAACATAATACACCGAGGATGAAATTACGTATGCGATCGTTGAATGAGTCGGATCGGAAAGTCAGGAAGTCGGCTATTGTTATCGTATTGTGCATGCCGCGATAAAAAAAGTAGTTCATGTTTGTTGCACACATTTCATTTCGATTTACAGAATTCTAGGTCAGATGTGTATTTTGAACAGAGGCTGTCAATCGCAGATATTGACTTTTCTGCGTTTTAGTGGAAATTATTCAGAAGAACAGCAAAACATCAAATGGTTCATTTGGAGCGAAAAATTGAAATTTGGTCCAGTCGTTTAGAACGGAATTCGTGGAAATAAATGTTAAAAATATTTTATAGTGTTTTCTTTTTTAAAAAACGAGGAAGAACTGGATGACTCAGTTTATACACAGAGAGTCTCGTCTAAGAGTGTGTGTGTGTTAATAGCCTTGACCCCTCCAGGGGCTCGTCAACATCTCTAATAGTGATGTGTAGCACAGTGACGAGTCGTTCATTTTGAACGACTCGTTCATTTTGAACGTCAACATCTCTAATAGTGATGTGTAGCACAGTGACAAGTCGTTCATTTTGAACGACTCGTTCATTTTGAACGACTCAACAGAATGAGCGAAGGATTCGGCACAACGAAATAGCAAATTAAAAATCATTTACTTACGTCGCACCGCACATCCAAGTTTTTCCAAATATAGAAAGCAATCTCAACATTCTAAAATAAAAGTATTCGTCTTACATATCATTATCTCAAGCTCAACTTTAGATGAAACCAAACAAAAGCCCATAGCTTCCACTTCCACTACAGCTACAGTGAAAGCAAACTCAAATTTGTAGCTGCTGTAATACATACAATTTAACATCATAGAAGAACAATACAAAATCGAATCGTTTAAAAAGAACGAAACAAAATCAAATCGTTCAAAAGGAGCGATATAAAATAAAATCGTTCAAAAAGAGTCATTCAAAAAGAAGAAGCCGCTAGAAGTAACAACTTAAACGCCATATACGGTGTCATCAAGGAGTTTACAGGGGGTCGTAACCCCTGCCAACATCCGGTGAAAGTTAGTGATGGAAAGCTACTTATCTTGGAAGAAGATCAAATGAGGCGGTGGAAAGAACACTTCGCCGCGGTCTTGAACCGTGTAACCTCTGGTGAAGTTCCCCCTCATATAGATAATTTAGCTAACCATCAAAATGTGCGTATACGGTCCACTGCCCCGACTAAAGAGGAAATAGTCACTGCAATTATTGCACTAAAACGAGGAAAGGCCGCCTTACTTGACGGCATCCCTGCCGAACTTTATCAAGCAGCGCCAAGCGTAACTGCCGATTTGCTGCACCCACTTGTTGATAAAGCGTGGAATACCGAGACCTTTCCCACTGAGTGGAAGGAAGGTGTAGCGACCATGGCTGACAACATACGTCATCGAACACCATTGAACGTCGCCACTCTTTTAGATCTTAACGGCTCGGCGCCGCCAACCTAAAAATAAAATGTCATTGTTTGTCATCTCGTTGGTAATACGAATAAAGTCTATGTTGTTTGTTTGAAGTTTTGAGCTCTCAACTATTATTTAAATTTTCGCTCCGGGGTTCGCCCGATAATTGACTGAATTCCTCCTGCGACGCACACTAGCCCTCGCTAAATTGGTGACCCCGAAAAAAGAATACGATAGCAGCCTTCAACAGGTAAATTTCGCTAAAATTGTTTTGTGCCCGAATTGCTTGCGGGACCATCGCCATACTGGTACAGTCTGCTCAAAATGGCAAACGAGGAAAAATTCGATGACGCGCTTGACGAAGGCGTTCCGCCGACGGTGGAAACGGCCGCATCGGCAATTAGTGGAATCGCCATGTTAAGACTCCCGGCTTTTTGGAAATCGCGGCCCGACTTATGGTTTGCGAGAGCGGAGGCTCAATTCCGCACGCACAGAATCACCAGTGATACGATAAAATTCGACCGAATTTTAAGCGAGCTGGATCACGATGTCCTGGGACAAGTAGCCGACATTGTCCAAAACCCACCGGATCAAGGCAAATACGTTGCTTTGAAAAATCGAATTATAAGTGCATACGCCCGATCGGAGGAGACGGAGATTCGAGAATTATTGACCGAATTGGATCTCGGAGATCAGAAACCGTCGCAGTTATTACGTAACATGAAGATCAGAGCGGGAAACAAGGTGACTGACAACTTTCTCAGAAGTTTGTGGTCGCAGCGTCTGCCATCGAGGGTGCAAGCGATTTTGTCTATCTCCGAAACGACGGATTTAGAGCGGTTAGCAGATATGGCCGATAAGATTATGGAGGTTCGCGACCCTGTCGTGGAAGTGAGTTCCATGGGGTCACGCGCACAGTCAAACCAGATGGAAACGGTTATGCAGGAACTTGCGTATATTCGTTCGCGCTTGGAAAAAGTGGATTCTGGACGTTCGGATAAAACAAAAAGGAATAATCGGCGTTCGCGTTCTAGAGGCCGTTCGGCATCCAGGGGTAATTCGACATCCAGTTTTTGTTATTATCACCAGAGGTTCGGCGCTGAAGCACGAAAGTGCCGACCACCATGCACTTTTTCATCCAAGACGGAAAACGAGTCGTTGCGCCATTGAATCAGACGGCTAATGGCGTGACCACTGAAAGCCGTCTCCATGTATTCGATAAGAACGAAGGCCTTAGTTTCCTTATAGATACAGGTGCGGATGTTTCCGTTATACCCCGCATTCGATATTTTAAAAATGCCGTTCCGTCCGCTTTTAATTTATTTGCGGCTAACGGCTCGATCATAAATACATTCGGAGAGAAAGTTCTTAACGTTTCCTTAGGACTCAGACGAAATTTTTCCTGGCGTTTCATCGTAGCCGATGTCTCACGTCCTATTATAGGAGCCGACTTCTTAAAATTTCACGGTATTTTAGTGGACATCAAAGGTCGACGCCTTATCGACTCCACAACGAAACTGTCATCGTTTGGCCAAATTTCAAATATCAGTCACGGCTCTGTTTACACCGTTGTAGACACATCGCCATATCACTCATTACTGAAGGATTACCCATCATTAACGAATCCGACGCTGAGGCGTTCCGCGCTGAAACACAACGTCCGACACCACATTACCACCACTGGTCCACCCGTCGCTGAGCGCTCACGAAGACTCGCGCCCGATAAATTGAGAGCAGCCAAAACCGAATTCCAGTATCTTATAGACATGGGGTTTTGTCGTCCTTCGAGTAGCCCTTGGGCCAGCCCCTTGCATATGGTTCCCAAGAAGGACAAAACTTGGCGTCCTTGCGGTGATTACCGCCGGCTTAATGCCGTTACGAAGCCCGACAGATATCCGATTCGTCGCATCGAGGATATTATGGAAAGCCTAGCCGGAAAACAAGTTTTTTCAAAAGTGGACCTGCTTCGTGCCTACCACCAAATTCCAATGGCCGAGGAAGACATCCCAAAAACGGCTGTAATCACCCCTTTCGGCCTTTACGAGTTTACGGTGATGACGTTTGGCTTGCGAAACGCGGCGCAATCGTTCCAAAGATTTATCGACGAAGTCGTCAGAGGTCTAGACTTCTGTGCGAGTTATTTGGATGATATTCTTGTTTTTTCGAATACTCCAGAGGAGCATCTCAATCATCTTCGCATTTTGTTTGAGCGACTCAGTAGTTACGAGATAGTCGTCAACACCGCTAAATGCGTGTTTGGAGTTGGTGAGATTGAGTATCTAGGGCATACTATCAACAGTAGCGGAATCCTGCCCCCGACAACGCGCGTTCAAGCTATCCGTGAGTACAAACTTCCTAAAACCGTTAAGGAACTACGGAGATTCCTAGGAGTTTTGAATTTCTACCGACGCTTTTTGCCGAATGCTGCCAAAATTCAAGCGCCTTTGACAGAGTACCTGCGTAACTCCAAGAAAAATGACAAGTCAGCAATTGCATGGTCTGCCGAATCTCTGAAGGCGTTTGACGAGTGTAAAGAAAATTTGGCGACCTCAACACTCCTACGACATTTTCAATGCAACAAGCCTTTAGCATTGATCACGGACGCATCCGACGTCGCATTAGGTTCAGTGCTCGAGCAACAACAGGATAATCAATGGATTCCTCTCGCATTCTTTTCTCGAAAACTTTCACCCACGGAAAAGAATTATAGCGTATACGACCGAGAATTGCTTGCAATTTACGCTAGCGTGAAGCATTTTCGCCATTTGTTAGAAGGAACGGATTTCGTTATCAAAACTGATCATAAGCCGCTCATATTTGCCTTTCATCAGAAAGCTGAAAAAGCTAATGCTCGCCAAATTCGACAATTATCATTTATTTCCGAGTTTTCAACAAATATTGTTCATGTCAGCGGCGACAGAAATCTGGTTGCGGATGCGTTTTCACGCATTGATACCATCGATATACCTGGATCTTTCGACACGGAAGAAATTATCAATCTCCAGAAGGACGACAACGAACTTCAGCAATTGCTTCGAAATAACTCATCCTCACTACAACTTAGGCCTTTAGTCATTGGGGATCAAGGAGACTTAATTTGTGATGCGTCAACAGAGCAACTAAGGATTTACGTTCCATTCTCGTTAAGGAAGCGCATCTTCGACACCTTTCATCGATGTTCCCACCCGGGGACACGCCCAGCGTTACGAGCTATTTCGCAAAAATTCGTATGGCCAGGAATGCGCAAGGACATCGCCACTTGGACTCGTTCATGCATTCCATGCCAAAAATCGAAGGTCAGCAGGCACACTAAAAATGAGTTCCAACCATTTCCTGTGCCTGATCAACGTTTCCATCACGTGCATCTAGATTTAGTGGGACCACTATCGTCATCCCATGGTTTCCGCTATTGTTTAACCATAGTCGACCGTTTCTCGCGTTGGCCGGAGGCCGTCGCTCTCCCCGACCAAACAGCAAATACTGTTGCTCACGCCTTTTATTCGACCTGGGTCGCGCGTTTTGGAACACCGAGGACGATTTCAACTGACCAAGGCACCCAGTTTGAATCGTCATTCTTTACCGCATTATCTAAACTTTTGGGATGTAAGCGCACGAGGACAACTCCGTATCATCCTGCAGCCAACGGTTTAGTGGAACGATGGCATCGAGCGTTAAAAGCATCCATAATGTGTCACGAGAACAACGCGAACTGGTCTCAGTTGCTACCTACTGTTTTGCTAGGACTCCGAAGTACTTTCAAGGAAGACCTAGGCTCCAGCTGCGCCGAATTACTGTACGGAACGACATTGACTCTGCCGGGTGAATTCTTCGTTGACGACAACACGCAGAGCGATCCGCAGCTATTCGGAAATATTATTCGAGAGCAAATGCGAGAGATTCGGCCGAAGCAAATAGAGCACCGGAACGAGCGTGCTTCATTCGTTTTCAAAGATCTCGTTTCTTGCTCGCACGTATTCCTGCGAGTGGATGCAGTTCGGAAATCTCTTAGTCAACCATACTCTGGCCCTCACCGAATTGTTACTCGCCTTTCACCAGTTGTATACACTATCCAGATCAACGGCAAGAATGTTAATGTCTCAACAGAGAGATTGAAACCAGCGTTCCTGCCCACGGATTATTCGACACGAGCAATATCTGAACGAGTACCAACTAGTGACGATGACGACAGCTTACGATTATCATCATCAACCATCGTAACATCTTCGTCGAGCCATCCCAAGTATAAATCGATACCGACATCAACTCGACCAGTAGCTGCCTCGACAGTTCAAACAGCTGTTGGTTCTTCGCATCGACCAGCGCCAGCTTCGTCTTCCAAACCAGCTATCTTCGGTCGTGCAGCAGACGTTACACCGCCCAATGGTCAATCTTCTAGTACGGTTCGTCGAGTTACGTGGAAACCCATAATCACACCTCCGGCACACATCAGAAGGACGTACCCTCCAGCAAGTCTACGACATCGAAATTGTACCGGGTAGCCAGCTACTTAGAGGGGAGTACTGTAGCGACCATGGCTGACAACATACGTCATCGAACACCATTGAACGTCGCCACTCTTTTAGATCTTAACGGCTCGGCGCCGCCAACCTAAAAATAAAATGTCATTGTTTGTCATCTCGTTGGTAATACGAATAAAGTCTATGTTGTTTGTTTGAAGTTTTGAGCTCTCAACTATTATTTAAATTTTCGCTCCGGGGTTCGCCCGATAATTGACTGAATTCCTCCTGCGACGCACACTAGCCCTCGCTAAAAAGGTTTGATCATCAAACTTCCAAAGAAGGGTAACCTCACAGACTGTAATAATTGGAGAGGCATTTGTGTGCTTCCTGCCGTTGCCAAGATAATAACTAAAATCGTCCTGGAAAGACTAAAGGCCCACTTAGAAAGCACAATTGATGAAGAGCAGGCTGACTTTCGATCCGGATTCTCTTGTGTCGATCACATTAACACCTTGCGAATCATCATCGAGCAATGCGCTGAATACGATTCTCCGCTTCACTTGCTTTTCATCGATTTCGAAAAGGCTTTCGATAGTGTGAACCGGGATTCTATATGGGCGGCCTTGCGCAGGAGAGGCATCCCTGAGAAGCTTGTGGCTATTATTAAGGCAACCTATGACGGCGCGAAATGTCGCGTTCTGCATAAAGCTAAGGTGTCGGGGGACTTTGAGATTCGCAGTGGAGTTCGGCAGGGGTGCATCCTCTCACCGATCTTATTCCTCATTGTGATCGGCGATGTGTTGCATGCAGCCCTATCCGGACTCGACAGAGGAATATAATGGACTTTGACATCTTATCTACAACATCTTGACTACGCTGACGACATATGCCTACTTTCCCACAAAATCATGGATCTGTCCGCAATGGCGTTAGATCTCGAGAGGGAGGCAAGCAAGGTTGGGCTAAAGATTAATACCAACAAGATCAAGGTTCTTAGCCCGCCGTTGCGAAAAAGAAATCCGACACCTATTGCCATCAATATTAATGGGCAGCCTGTGGAGAAGGTGGACAACTTCGTCTACCTGGGTAGCATTGTTGCCGAAAATGGTGGTACGGAGCAGGACATCGCTCGTCGTATCAACCAGGCTAAACGCGCATACGGCATGTTGTCCAAAATCTGGCAGGGCAGTTATCTCAGCATCAAGACCAAGCTGGGCCTGTTTCGCTCCCTGGTACTATCAGTGCTTTTGTATGGGAGCAGTACATGGAAAGTTTCCGTAGGAGTTACCAGAAAGCTGCAAGTTTTCGTCAACTCATGTCTTCGTCGAATTTTAAGAATTTTCTGCCCCGAAACAATATCAAATGAAGAGCTAAGTCGGCGTACGGGTCAGATGACAATCGACGAATTGATACGCAGGCGAAAATGGCAGTGGATAGGTCACACATTGCGGAAGAGTGATAACTGTATTGCTTTGCATGCCATGAAATGGAATCACATTTCCAACCAAGGCCGACCAAGAGGAGGTCCTCGAATCACATGGCGTCGATCTGTGGCAAAGGAGTGTCAGGTACTGGGTAAGTCTTTTGGGGAGTTGCGCCCCATTGCCCAGAACAGAGTACGATGGCGCGCAGGAGTAGTTGACGCGCTATGCCCCGCTAGGGGTTAAGGCAAAGTAGTAGTATTCAAAAAGAACGATCCAAAATCGAATGGTTTATATCGTTCAAAAAGGTGTCAAAAGAGCCCATCCCAAGTTGGCAAGCCCGTTTTCATGGGAAATAGTGGTCCGAAGGGCATTGGGGGGCGGGGTCGGTGACTCAGAATCTGGGGTTAAAAAAGGGAAAAAAAATTGGGGTCGTCCATCCCAGACCGGCAACCCTGTTTTCATAGGAAATAGTGGTCCGATCTGGCCGGCTCGAACTAAAGGTCATTGGGGGGCTGGTAACTCAGAATCTGGGGTCAAAAAAGAGAAAAAAAAATTGGCGTTGTCCATCCCAGACTGGTAACCCTGATCTGGTCGGCTCGAACTAAAGGGTATTGGGGGGTCGCTGACTCAGAATCTGAGGTCAAAAAAAGAGAAATAAAAATTGGGGTCGCCCACGTCAGATTGGCAACCCCGTTTTGAAGAGAAATAGTGGTTCGATCTGGCTGGCTCGAACTAAAGGGCATTGGTGGTCGCTGACTCAAAATCTGGGGTTAAAAAAGAGAGAGAAAAAAAAATCGGGTCGTCCATCCCAAACTTTCGACTTCGTGTTCATGGAAAATAGTGGTCCGATTTGGCTGGTTCGAACTGAAGGGCATTGGGAGGTCGCTGGCTCAGAATCTTGGGTCAAAAAAGGGAGAAAAAAAATTGCGGGCGTCTATCTCAGACTGGCAACCCCGTTTTCAAGGGGAATAGTGGTCCGATCTGGCTGGGTCGAACCAAAGGGCATTGGGGGTCACCGACTTCAAATCGCAGGTCAAAATTAAAGAAAAAAACTACTACATTTATTGAATATGTTGCGGATGTCGCTATTTATATTTTGCGCCTTAGCAATACTAATGGTGCCAGTTGTAATCTGACACTTCCATTGGAAAGTTTAGCATAAACGTATTCTCGGGTAAGAAAAGGAATTAAACCGTCAACATTTTCGTGCCATGATTTCTTACGAGTGTCTACGTGGACTATCTCGACAAGAGTGCTACGACCAACTTCTTCGACTTTTGATGATAAAGGTCCACATTTTGCCACGGTAAAATGCTGGTTTGCAGAATTCAGTCGCATCCGCCTATCGCTCACCGACGAATTTCGTGAAGATCGTCCAAAATCGGACGTAATCGCAGAAAACATCGATGCCGTGTGCGAAATAATAAAGTAAGTTCGTCATGTGACATATTGTGAGATTGAGGCGTCCCTGGTCATTAGTTCCAGCAGCGTACAATCAATATTTCGTGAACATTTGGCCGTCATAATGATTTGTTCGCGTTGGATACTGCGTTGACGATCGCTCAAAAGGAGACTCGTGTCGGTTGGTGCAAAGAAATGTTGAAGAAATACAACCGCGGTGCTTCAAAAGACGATTATAAGATCGTGACAGGCGACGAATCTTAGATTTATGCGTATTGTCATGGTTGCCAATTCACGAACCTACTCTTTTTAACCTACTCCGTACACCAGACTAGGTCGACCTACTCCGCAGTCGAAAAACGATCAGTACACCGGACTAGGTCGACCTCCGCAATAGAAAAAAGATCAAGTCGAAAAATGATCAGGTCGGAGCATGAAAACGAGCCCAGATCATATGGTTCCTTTAAATTCAGGTCGGAGTCGGAGCAGTTGAAAAATGAACGGGGAGTAGGTTTAATAGTTCCGTCTGTCGGTATCGGAGCATGATCAAATCAGATCGTTTAAATCTGAGGGGAATTGAAAAGTAGGTGAACTATTGATTAGATTAGATGATGTGACATATGTACCAAGTCGCTACGCTACGCTACGTGGTGTAGAATGAAGTGGAATAAATTTTCAACTGGATTTTATTGATGTTGGGTGGAGTAAAGCCTTTCGTCTTTTATTGTGTTGTGGGTGGTCGTGGCCGATGATGGATTGGATAGGAAGATGATATTGGATTGGGTGCACGCACATTCGTACTTATATGAATTAATCAATTTCGAATAGGTGTTGCGTTGGTTTGAGGTGCAAATGATAGAAGATAAGATGATAGGATCCGGAATCGGGAATTAACTTAGGTACTACTATAATTAATTAAGATTTCAAGACCGGTTTTAGGTTTAAAACGAAATTGAGTTTGTATTTTATATCGCTATTTTCGATTTTTTTCGCATACCTAATTTCGATTTGAAACCAAAATTGCGCACAGACAAAAAAAAAAAAATGCTGGTTCCAGATATGTTAGAGCGAAACAGATACATAGATACATACAGAAGGAGTCAAACGGGCGACCCAATTCTATATGCGGGGGGTCGCAATCCCCTAGAGCGCAGCTAGCCCAGCTCGTTTCAAACCAAATTGTCCATGCACACTTTGGGCGATACTGCGGGTTGCCAATCAAAGCTCAACGCTACGCTGGTTCCGCGCTTAAGGAATCACAACCCTCAGTATCGCTCAAACATGAACGCTTGCTTCGCTTGCTCTGGACATTCCATGGCTATTTCGCCTACACAAGGAACTGTTGATTCACAACCGGAGTTCACACATGAAACTGTTGCACCCAGAGTACTTTTAATGATTCGGTTTTTTTTCGAAATCGGTACTTGGGAATCCCGGCACCGGTACTAACATAAGACCGGTTTTAAACCGGTGGGCCGGTTTTAGGAACAGGCCTACTCAAATGCTCGTGAATTAATGTTGGCCATGCAAGAGCAGGCGGCCAAGGCTCGATGTCGGGCTGTCGCACCACGATGATGATGATGATGCAAGAACAGAAAAAGTATCTTTTTGTTGTTGGTGTGTTTCAAAGCAATTTTTCAATATTCGCTGTTTAGGTCAGCGTTCACGTGTAAACGAAACATAAGGTAAATCAATAAGTAAATGCACCCAATCCAACACCAATACTATACTCTTATCTCGTATCTGCTTCTAACCTAAGCCACCGTAGATAACAGCGCAACAAAAGTTTAAAAGCTCCACTCCACCTGATATCAATAAAATGCAATTGAAAATACAATCCATTTCATTCTACACTGCAATATAGCGATATATAGATATGTCTTCTATTCTAATCAGTAGTTCAGTTCTCCATTCTCTTATTTACAATTACGACTCAGATTTCGACGAACCTAGTTCACTCACCCTTCTTTCACTCCATCTGCAACTCAATGACAGACGATCGATTCGTTTCATATACGGAGTAGGTCTGCGAACCTAGTTTCTTGAACCTACTCCGTTATCGGACTCGGAGTAGCTCGACCTGATCCGCAAGAGGAGCAGGTCATGCCATGACTACCTTCGTTTCCCCTCTATGGGGACCCCCGCTTAAAGTTGACCTACCGCATCGTCTTCTCCAGAGAATTATAGTACTTCTACATATTTCCAAAAAAAAATTCATGCATGTAGCTTCGGCGGTTCGTGAGATATTTCATAGACAGACAGACAGACGGACGGACGCATTACTGATTTCATTCTGCAAAACCCTAAAAAGAAATTTAAAATCATCAAAGAGTATCAAAATGTCAAAAAGGCTCCGATTTGTAAAGGCAGAGTTACCTGCCTATAACACTGCCTTTGCAGGCGATCATCCATCTCCTCGTCTTGGCTTTGAGCACGGCCTTTTATAGCCCGAAGGCTAACCATATTCAAAGCTCTAGATCATTGCGCGCAACCGTGCATCCGTCTCCAGGATCCCAGCGCAGCATCGAAGGCACGAAATACCAGAATTCACCAACCACTCACGTGCCACTGGTGGGTATCCTGGATAACTTTATTGTGTCTCCGGTACTGCGCTGCTCTTTTGGGAAGAGATCCGGCAATTGATGCAGCGGCGGAAAGGAAAAGAAACATAGCGTATTCCAATTCCTTTTGGTGCCCATCGCTCCTGCAACTAGTCACCGCTCGCCATTTTCCAACACAACATTACCTTCAGCAACAAATCATTTTTAATTTTATGAAATCCACCGGAACCGCTCCAATTAAAAAATGAAACTGTAAGTCCCTTTATCCGTCTCAAACAAAAAATCTAAGTTACATTTTTTTTCTCCCCGGAAACTACTCAAATCACCATCCACAACACCACCAGTTAATACACTCTTCATTTGACCCTAATTTTCGATAGCCTGTGCATCCGCCCCCCATTTCAGCCATTATCGAGCTCAGATTAAATCAGACACCGCATTAACATCCCTCCACCTTGAAATCCTTATTACCACTTCTCTTTTCTTATCGACGGCGACTTTAATTCGGCCAAAAAATTTGCTAGCTCAATCAACAAATGACTTCAAAATGCTCGGAGCCCAACAGAAAAAAAGTACGACGGCAAGGCGACAGGATATCTTAGAAAGCCTTAATTGCGCCATTTATCTGATATACGCCCCTGACTTTTTTCTTTATTCCTGAATTTCGGCCGTCGACAAATCTCAGCTCACCTGGAAGCAGCCGTAGGCTGGTGCGAGAGCACCTTGATTACAGAAGAGAAGGCCTCCATTAATTTCAGATCATAATCGGGCCCAGGATATAAAATCGTAATAACTTCAATTATTCTTTGGGTAAGTTTCGCGCGCGAGGCAGTGACAAGAAAAGTCGAATATGGAAGGGCATGGTAGAAGCAATACAGCTGGGGAGGTGAGGTTTTCTTAAGGAACGGAATAAGTATGATGGCTTGATCCGTGTTATTCCGGAGTAAGGATACCCGAAGTCGTGGTGTCGTGTAACTGGGTCATTAATCATTTTGTCGCCATGGTTCCGCCTATGGCGACGCTTATGTTGTGTGTGTGGGAGGCTAGATTGACTAGCCAGTCGGCAACAGATGATGATTTGGAGTGTGGGGCTGTTATACATATTGTTCATTTAATGCATTAATAAATGCGAAATGTTGGACACAAGACGCCTTGTCGCGGCCGTTACAAATCCGCGGATGGAAAGCACAAGGACAATTTCAGGACTATGCAAGTAGACTTGGTTTATGGTTGTCCCATATCTTGATTGTTTCGTGCGCTTTTTAATCTTTATGGGTGTAATTAAGACTTCTTATCTTTATATTTCGGCGAAATACCGAATCTCGTTCGAGGTTTTCGTTTTAAGGTATTCACAAGCTTGATAGGTGTATGATGGAGACAGGATGACAATAATAAATCATCTTAAAAAATAATGTCCACACGTAACTGGTAAACGTGGGTTTTCGAAATATTGTCTTAAGGACAACATATTTATCATTCCATAATTTCGCATGGTTGATACAATCATCATACATCAGAGCCCCACAAGGGGCTAGGGCAATTGAGTAGTAGGGCCGAAAAGGGAAGCTCTGTGCAAATAGTAAAAATATCAAATAAAATCTCACTGCATGTCGTTCCAAACTGTTAGCCGTCAAAACCTCACCAATTGAGCCGTAAATTCAAATCAAATTCACGATTGGCTGGTTCTTCAAATATTCTCTCAAAGTCCCACAACTATTTCCGCTTCAATGCTTCTTTTACTGAAGAGTTCTTGTTGGATATGAAGGCAAAACACTTAGTATACATGGAATTCAGCGTCAAACTGAAAAATGTGAAATTTTCTAAATAGTCCAGGCAACGAATGGAAAATAGAAAAAAAATTGTTTAGTTTTGGAATGGGGCGTAGTTATTGGGGACAGTCCTCCGAATATATGCTCCCAAGTCCCCATTGACAGGAGGTCAGGGAGTGTAGCGTGAAGGGTTTTTGCAGAACACATAGTTTTCGAAATAGTCGAGGAAATCTTTAAATAACACAAAATGAAGCGATTTTCACGGTACTCTTGGTCCGTCCCATGCCAATTAAAAACTCTATGTTGCCTTGACCAAAGGATTTAAAGTGCCTTCAACAATGCACTAGTGTATTGGTCTCATCAAATAACGAAATACTAGAGAGGTTGAAAGGAAATGAAATCGGCGCTGGACCAAATCCAAATCTGGGCCGGGGAAGCTGGTTTTAGGGCTAACACGACAAAAACCGAACTAATACTTTTGGAACATTCCTACTTGACCGGGAAAAGCAGAGTGGTTCTCGTCTTTGACCAATAGTGGGGTTTAATTTGAGCGGATTTCTCACTCCCCTTGCGTGGGTGGACAGCGACTTAAGAGGTTGCAACCGTCAGTTTACCGCCTTAGAACGATCGTTCCGCTGGCTCCATATTTCACAGCGGTAAAGCCGCTATTAGTCAAGGTGCAAACCACGATACTTTTTACATGGAAACATAACATGCCGGGAATTGCCACACTCACCCTCAACGGAGTACTACTTCACTTTGTTGACAGTGTTAAATATGTGCACCTAATACTAAACAGGAAACTGCTCTGGAGGATAACGTGAAGCACGAAATCGGTAAGGCCCGCGCAGCTCTATTTATATATGACGGCCTATTACATACATATTTACATGTGTGGGACCTACACTTGTGTATGGAGCGGTAGTATGGTGTAAAGCCACCGAGAACAAAGTCAACGTCAAGGAACTAACGCGATTGCATCGACTGGTCTGCATAAGTATTACAGGTGCCCTGAGAACCACCCCAACGACTGGGGTGGAAATTATCCTGGGGCTTACGCTCTTGGACCGGTTTATCTGCAGAAGCGTATGCTTAGCAACAATACGCGCTAAAAGTTGTGGTACGTGGCACGATACAAATTGAGAAGGTCACTCTTATATTCTGACATATCAGAGATCTTGAGGATGATCAACAAATATACCTCGGAAGAAACTTCGAAGTGAAGTTCCCAACAAGGAGAGACTGGGAAAGCAGAGAAGCCATCAATAACGGTGGCGTCCTGATTTATACGGATGGTTCGAAGACTGTGACTGGAGTAGGCTCAGGCGTGTACTCGACGGATCTGAGCCTGAGCCAGTGGTTCAGACTGGCGAAACATGAGGCAGTATTCCAGTCAGAATTATAGTACATGCTATACGCATGGCGGTAGAGTCCATTTTAGGAACTTCAACAAGGATGGCGACAATTTGCTTCGGTAGTAGGGTAGCTATTCTGGTTCTCGCGTCATACAGAAGTTCTTCCAGAACTATAAACGTGTGCGGAGAGGCTGTCGACTGAAAGGCTAAACTCTCAAGGATAATGTGGGCACCAGCCACAGTCGTGTTGCAGGCAACGAGAAAGCCCATGAACTGTCAAGGAGAAGTTCGGGAGTCATGAACAGTCCACCGACACACCACCTATGTCACAGCCAGTTGCGGACATCAGAATCGAAATAGATGGAGCCATATGGACTAAACTACAATTCGACTGGACAATCAGAACGGATTGTAGGGTAGCCAGGACATTGTGGCCATCACTTGATCTGAGCAAGAGCAAGATATTACTTAAACAAAAAAGAAAAAGGGCTGAGAGTGATGATAGGTCTACTCACAGGACATTGCCTTACCGCATCTCATGTGAGAAGATTGGGATTGACCTCCAGCAATTTATGCAGAAAATGCGAGATGGAAGAAAGCACCAGTGAACATACTTTGTGTGAGTGTACGTACAGCCCTAAACTGGACACGCCTCAACATCTTAGGTGCTTATAGTTTTCAAGAGCTAGCAGAGGAGGCCAGTGCTGCCTCGTTGAATCCGCTGATTCAATTTAGTGGAGTGGCCACGTGGTAGCTCTAATTAGCCCACGGAGGCTGGCAAATGGGCCCAAATCGGAGGCCTAATGAGAGTTGCGCTGGTGGCAACCCTCTTATCTAACTTAACCTATTGATGTCACCACTCTGACTCAGGGATACCCATATTGGCTAGGTTTCAGTTCATACCCAGAAAAGTTTCTTTGTCTTGACCAAAGGACTCAAAATGCTTACAACAGTACCTTAGGGTTGCAACGTATTTAGTTGGCTAAGCCCGGCTCAACGGAAGACTGAGGTCGAGGTATGGTCGCTCAGACCGTCCGCAACACCTAAGGGCCGAAACTTCCTTAGCTTAGGAAGTGTGACTCGCGCTGGATAGCTATCTCAGCTATCGGTAGGGTGGGCGGGGTTATATGAGGTCACAACTGCCTCTGTTTTGTTACAAAAACAATCTCGCGAGTCGGCCGGAGTGCCGAAACCAACAGGAGATTCCCTAGTAGGGTTGATACTGCAACAAAATAAACTGGCCGACGAAATCCCCGCTTCCACCCCTACCTTGGGCTAGGCTGAGCCTGTTGCCTAGCCCCTTTTAGCGAATATGATGATGGAACGCCCGGAAGCGGAAAAGAGGAGGGCCCTTACAGGGACAAGAAGCAAAAAGAATTAGGTTTATGTCGACCGCATCGTTTTACGTTTGTTTTTTTGTATCATGTATCCTTCTTTTTCTTTCTTTGTTATGTAATTCATACCAATTTTAAATTTTTCTTTTTCTTTCAGGTATACTTCTTAGTTGTACGAATCCAATGGAAATTGTTGTTCCAATTCCTGCAACATTACCATATGTGTAAAATGTATAGTACAAATTTATCTACAATATTGAACACTTGCTTATTTGTCTATGTAAATTTTTTTTTATATATGGAAACAAATCAACTTAAAACCATGGAATAGTCTTAAGGAAATTATATAAGGTTAGTATTCTTACTTGAAATGGAATATTTACTTCATTGAGGTAAAAACTTCAAGAATTATCTTAATATACTGCATGGGCTGAAAAGTCCCAGGATTTTTAATGAAAACAAACTTTTTTTGGGCAAAGTTATATTTATTCCTCAACATAGTTGCCTTCGAGAGGGTTACTTTTGGTTTAGAGATTTTCCAATATTTCGATGCCCTTTCTGTAGTACGAAATATCCAAGCCTTCGAAATACGCCTCGGTTTCCGCGATAATTTCCTCATTCGATCTGAATCTCTTACCCTGGAGCCACCGCTTGAGGTTTGCGAACAGATAATACTCGCTTGGGGCCAAGTCTGGAGAATGCGGTAGGTGAGCAACCAATTCGAATCGTAATTGGTCTAATTTGGCCATCTCTTTCAAGGACGTATGTGACGGTGCGTTATCATGATGGTACAGAACTTTTTTCTTCGCCGTATGGGGCCGTTTTTTCTTTATTTCGTCGTTCAGTTTGTACAATAACCCTGCATAATACTCTCCTATGACTGTTCTTCCCTTCTGCAGGAAATTGATGAAGCCATGCGCATCCCAAAAAACGGAGACCATAACTTTCTCGGCCGCTTTGGTCGGTTTTCGCGGTTTTCCAGCCACTCTACAGACTGCCTTTTGGACTCAGGCGTATGGTAATGGACCCATGTTTAATCCATCGTCACAAAACGTCGAAAAAAGTCCAGTAGATTACGAAACAACGCCAGACCGGCCGTTGAATCACCAACGCGTTGCTGTTTTTGGTCGACGGTCAGCAAAATTGGCACCCAACGCGCCGATAGCTTTTTCATCAAAAGATCGTTTTTCCCACCAAAACACAATGTTTCTTATTTTTTTTACGAAGGCAAAAGTAGCGTCACTCAAACGATTGCAGCTTTTAAACGAATGGACGAAATATCATGAAACTTAATACATAAACTAGTGATAGATGAGCCACCTATTGAAAAATCCCGGGCCTTTCAGTCCATGTAGTGTATTTGCCTGCGGAAGATATGACCATTGAGGCCTTATACGGCGTTACATCTTTTACTTAGTTACTAATGTTTCGTGCAGACCAATAATATTGTAAGAAATGTTCCGTTACTTTCATTTAATTTATAAATCAGCAGCTTCAGCAATCCTAAATTCTTAAAAAAAACTTGAGTACTTTTTCTCTTATCGCAGATTCCTGCAATTTTTATAAGTGCGAATGCCATTCGTGGCCAAATCTTGGTGGCCGTAGAATACGTCAATAATACAAAAAAACATATGAACCAGCTATTGATCCTGCGATCCCTACGCCCGCAACCATGTGTTGGAATACGCTATCCGGACTATGAATATGGACAACAGCGAGACGCTACTCATCAAGTCGACACGATTAGCAGCGTACGCCGACGAAATCAACATCATTTCGCGGAGATTTGCCGGCGCAGAAGAACTTCTGCATACGCTCGATACCGAAGTTCGACTACGTATCAACGAGGGTAAAACTAAAATAATGATGCAATCGGTGACAAGGACACCTGCACAACCGAGCATCAACGTGGGGGACCTCTACATCGAGTTCGTGAACAACTTCATTTACCTGGGTTGCAACTTGTCAAGGGACGCCAACGAAACTTACGAAATCAAGCGACGGATACAGTTAGCTAATAAGACTTTTTTCTCGGTTCTCCCCATAATGAAATCGAAGCATATGCACATACGAAGCTCTGCGTGTTCAAAACCATTATACGACCAGTGTTATGCTATGGCTGCGAGGCGTGGACCTTAACTCGAGCCTCCGGAAACATGCTAGACACATTTGAACGTAAGGTTCTAGGGCGAATTTTCGGGGCTGTTTGCGATCGAGATGGATGGCGCATCCGATGCAATCATGAGTTGTATGAACTGTACGACGAGCTGAAAGTTTCGAAAATCATCAAACTACAACGACTTCAATGGGCAGGGCATGTACAAAGAATGGACGATGATCGCATGCCAAAGAGAGTGATGGATGCAAAACGAGTCGATGGAGCGAGACTGCCTAGACGACCGAAATCTCGTTGGGAGAGCTCAGTATATGTGGACGCCGAGCAGCTATTGGGTTTCCAAGATTGGACGACGCGGTCACGTGACCGAGATAATTACTACTTTGCCTTAACCCCTAGCGGGGCATAGTGCGCCAACTACTCCTGCGCGCCATCGTACTCTGTTCTGGGCAATGGGGCGCAACTCTTCAAAAGACTTACCCAGTACCTGACACTCCTTTGCCACAGATCGACGCCATGTGATTCGAGAACCCCCTCTTGGTCGGCCTTGGTTGGAAATGGGGTTCCATTTCATGGCATGCAAAGCAATGCAGTTATCACTCTTCCGCAATGTGTGACCTATCCACTGCCATTTTCGCCTGCGTATCAATTCGTCGATTGGCATCTGACCCGTACGCCGACTTAGCTCTTCATTTGATATTGTTTCGGGCCAGAAAATTCTTAAAATTCGACGAAGACATGAGTTGACGAAAACTTGCAGCTTTCTGGTAACTCTTACGGAAACTTTCCATGTACTGCTCCCATACAATAGCACTGATAGTACCACGGAGCGAAACAGGCCCGGCTTGGTCTTGATGCTGAGATAACTGCCCTGCCAGATTTTGGACAACATGCCGTATGCGCGTTTAGCCTGGTTGATATGACGAGGGATGTCCTGCTCCGTACCACCATTTTCGGCAACAATGCTACCCAGGTAGACGAAGTTGTCCACCTTCTCCACAGGCTGCCCATTAATATTAATGGCAATAGGTGTCGGATTTCTTTTTCGCAACGGCGGGCTAAGAACCTTGGTCTTGTTGGTATTAATCTTTAGCCCAACCTTGCTTGCCTCCCTCTCGAGATCTAACGCCATTGCGGACAGATCCATGATTTTGTGGGAGAGTAGGCATATGTCGTCAGCGTAGTCAAGATGTTGTAGATAAGATTTTAAAGTCCATTGAATTCCTCTGTCGAGTCCGGATAGGGCTGCATGCAACACATCGCCGATCACAATGAGGAATAGGATCGGTGAGAGGATGCACCCCTGCCGAACTCCAGTGCGAATCTCAAAGTCCCCCGACACCCTACCTTTATGAAGAACGCGACATTTAGCGCCGTCATAGGTTGCCTTAATAATAGCCACAAGCTTCTCAGGGATGCCTCTCCTGCGCAAGGCCGCCCATATAGAATCCCAGTTCACACTATCGAAAGCCTTTTCGAAATCGATGAAAAGCAAGTGAAGCGGAGAATCGTATTCAGCGCATTGCTCGATGATGATTCGCAAGGTGTTAATGTGATCGACACAGGAGAATCCGGATCGCAAGCCAGCCTGCTCTTCATCAATTGTGCTTTCTAAGTGGGCCTTTAGTCTTTCCAGGACGATTTTAGCTATTATCTTGGCAACGGCAGGAAGCACACAAATGCCTCTCCAATTATTACAGTCTGTGAGGCTACCCTTCTTAGGAAGTTTGATGATCAAATCTTCCTTCCACTCAGTGGGAAAGGTCTCTGTATTCCACGCTTTATCAACAAGTGGGTGCAGCAAATCGGCAGTTACGCTTGGCGCTGCTTGATAAAGTTCGGCAGGAATGCCGTCAAGTCCGGCGGCCTTTCCTCGTTTTAGTGCAATAATTGCAGTGACTATTTCCTCTTTAGTCGGGGCAGTGGACCGTATACGCACATTTTGATGGTTAGCTAAATTATCTATATCAGGGGGGACTTCAGCAGAGGTTACACGGTTCAAGAACGCGGCGAAGTATTCTTTCCACCGCCTCATTTGATCTTCTTCCAAGATAAGTAGCTTTCCATCACTATCTTTCACCGGATGTTGGCAGGAGTTACGACCACCTGTAAACTCCTTGATGACACCGTATACGGCGTTTAAGTTGTTACTTCTAGCGGCTTCTTCTGCTGATGCTAAAAGAGAATTCGCATAAACTCTTTTATCGCGTCGCGCACTACGCTGAACTTCTCGAGCTTTCTGACGGTAAAGGAGTTCGATGCTGCTTCGATTGTCGTCTGATGCTGCAGCCAAACGAACTTTCAGCTCCTTTCTTTCAACAATCCGCTGCCATAAAGCGTCGGACATCCAGGGCTTATTCCGGCAATCCGGGTTTGGGCCAAGGATGGTATTTGCGCTATCAATGTACGCATTTTTTATGGCATCCCAGTTTTCGTTTATGTCACTATCTGGGTGACTAGTTATCTCAGCCGCTTTTTGCGCAAGATGGTCATTATATTGTTGTAAGACAGCTGGATTTTTTAGTCGAGCGGTGTTGAATTTGCGGGGCCTGGATCTTTCGTCGCTAGGGCGGCGCACGGCTGCAATACGCAATCGAAGATTAGCGATCATAAGATGATGGTCTCTTCCCATCCCAATATCGGCACCCTTCTTGTTTCGCACGTCCAGGAGGCAACTCTTGAATCTTTTACTAATGGCAAAATGGTCGATCTGATTTTGTGTTCTGCGCCGATCAACAGAGGACCAACTGATTTTGTGGTGGTCCTTATGCTCAAACATAGTACCACCGATGAAGAGACTGTGAAAGTTGCAGAACTCTACAAATCTTTCACCGTTGTCATTACGATCACCAAGACCGTGTCTCCCCATCACATGTCTGAGCCCATAGTTATCAGCGCCAACTTTCGCATTAAAATCACCCATAACCATTATAATGTCACCTTTAGGTGTTCTGCTCTCAACGGCGTTTAGTTCTTCGTAGAAGGAGTCTTTTGCCAAGACAGTGTCGGGTTCAGTAGGGGCAAAACATTGTATTATTGAGATGTTCTTCATTTTGGTCCGGAACCTGGCGATCAAGACCCTGTCAGAGACCGGTTCCCAGGATAAGAGACAGTTTCGCGCGGCTCTGGTTAAAAGGAGCCCCACACCTGACTCACGGCGACTAACGGTAGCTTTACCGGAGTACAACATTACAGTGCTGCCCGTTGGAGAGATGAATTCTCCGCTGTTCCACCATCTTATCTCACTAACTTCTAAGATATTTAATTTGTACCTCAGGAATTCACTCTCTAATTGAAGAAATCGTGCGTTCTGGGGACCTTCTGATCCATTGTCCAGGAGAGTACGCACATTCCAGAATCCAATCTTTGTCATTGTAGGATAGCTATTTTAAAAGTCGTAACCGTTGAGTCAGTCCTTATCCGAGGCATAGTTGATGTTTCGTTAGCATATAAAGATTTCGGATAGTGCAAGTTGCTGGCATACACATCCTGTCCTTTGATTGTCGGTTTTAACGACAGGCCCTCAAAGGGAAAGGCCGTGGTATTTTTTTTTCACACCCCACACCACAGGGGTACCTCAACCAAATCATCGCACCGCCATTACTGGCGGCTTGACGTTGGTTGCAATGGTCAGTGACCACTGCCGTTCCAGGGGGCGCCCACGCGGAGGACAATGGAAGAGGAGTTTTTGCCCCAGAGAAAAAGATAATTGGAGGACAACGATCCAGGCAGCCAAGGCCCGACGTCGGGCTGTCACGCCACGATGATGATGATCTGGTCAGATATCACCTCTGAACAATATGGATCTGTCCAGCGAGACTGTCAGTCCTATCTGGAGGACGTGGAAATTAACAAACACATCTTGTGCGAATATCCCGCCGTCGTGCGCTATAGAATGTCACTCCTCGGGCAGGCTACTGTCAGCACTTCAGGTGTTTATTCCTGCCAAAGACATATTTTCCTTTATTATCAAGGTGGAAGGTTTTTATACCCTGCACGGATGTGATAGGGTATATTAACTTTGTCATGAAGTTTGCAACGCACAGAAGGAAGCATCTCCGACTATATAATCTATATATATTCTTGGTCAGTATGATGAGACGGGTCGATTAAGCTTTGTCCGTCTGTCCGTCTGTAGTATCTATAGCTAAATCACATTCACGAATTTGGTTGAAATCGGACCATTACGTCATATAGCTGCCAAAGGAACGACCGGTCCAAAAATTCGTCTTTGTGAGAAAAACTTTTTTATTTCTGAAGATATAGTTTTCAGATTCCACACTAATCAATAATATCTTTAGCTAAATCACATTCCCGAATTTGATTGAAATCGGACCACTATGTCATATAGCTGCCATAGGAACGACCAGTCCGAAAATTCGTCTTTTTTATTTCTAAAGATATTGTTTTTGAAATTCACAATAATCAATAGTATCTTTAGTGAAATCATATTTCTGAATTTGGTTGAAATCGGACTATTCGATCGTATAGCTGTCATAGGAACGTCCGTCCCAAAAGCAAGTTTTTGTCAGAAAAACTTTTTTATTTCTGGAGATATCTTTACGAAATTGCATACTATTCAATCGTATTGGCTGCTAAGCCACGTTCCTAAATTTGGTTGAAATTGGCCCACTATTTCATATACCTCTTAGAGGAACAGTGGAATCGGAACAGGTTTTACTACTAATTTCAAAGAGGCAAATGTACCACAAAACACAACGAGGCTAGCCGAAGGCCAGCTTGTTTGACTTAATGGACTACGACACCATGGATCTCTTATGGTCGCAGTGCCTTCCTGCTGGGTCAGTAGGTCGACTATTTTATCTTACCTTTTATATGGGGCGGCTGGTAGTTTAGCGCGTTGAGGCGGCAGCGGCAGTCTGATGCTTCATGCTACCGGTCGGTTACTGGTTTGAGTCTCGTCCACGTGGTGGCATGGACGTTTTTGTTGTTTCCCGCACTGTGTTGTGGGGGCCTAACAATAAGCCACAAACTTTACCGATAGTCGCAGGTATGCGGCTAAATAGCCAGGAGGTGCATGCATCGTCCGAATCCAGTTTATGTAAATGAAACGTCATGAAAATAGTTGACACGCTATGCCCCACTAGGGGTTCGGGCAAATAATAGATCTGATAATGGAACTTAATTTTTGGAAATTTTCACTATAAATCCGTTCATTAACTCAATGTAAATTTTATCAGCTATATCGTTATAAATGCGAAGAATTGCTACATGGTTAAGACGCGCCTGTGACATAGTAGTGCAAATATAAATTTTTAGGCCTTTTAAAACCGAAAGACTGCATTTGTGTAGAGTGTAGAGTTCCACATAGGGCATAGGGTCTGGTATCACATATATTCCGCCGGCCCTGCCAAGGGTTATGGAAAATAGTATATAATCAATCATCCTTTTGCGGCGTTCCTTGCCTGGACTAAAGCAGATATGGAGATGCTAGCAAAAATACACGGGGTACGAACAACGTACCTTGCATTCCTTTACACCTCCTTAAACGCACAAGTTTTCCGTAGAAATTCCTGCTCTGTGCTCGACCTCATATGCAACTGCAGAATTTTCAGGATTTAAACACGACGGAGCTCGTCTTTTTGATATCTTTGTATGTTTTACGGATATGGACAATATCGTTACTGACGTTAAAAAATGCATATCGGATGTATCGGTTTGTGAGAGCATGTGTATTCATAAAACATCAAACTCAGTGCAGAGGGTGTGCATGTGGTAAAATCAGTAGAGTCCCAAATGATCTCTTTTTTTTATTCTCAAAGAGTGTTCAGATTCAGAACGCATTTCACATTATGGAAAAGGACGTTTTTTGGGGCGTGAAAGAGAGTCATATTTTATGAATTTACGAGTGCTTATGCCTTTGACACATATTTTTTCATCCGCACAAATGTGGGTATGTGATTAATAGCATAAGAGCCATTTCATTCGGCACGAATCACCAACTTCGAATGGGAGTGAGTTTTAAATAACATAAAATATTTCTCCTTGTCAATGTCGTACCGCGTCGTTCGGATTAAAGTAGCATGAACTGCTTTTATAAAAAAAAAGACGTTGCGAGAAGTATCTTACTATATGTACTTCCTACAGGTCAAGTCAACTGTGGTTGCCTTATACAATCTCGTGGGTATGATTGAAAAAGCCCTTAACGACAGGGGAATCACTCTATGCGCCTTCATTGGTATTGAGGGTGCTTTCGAGAATACATGCTACAGCAGTATATCCACAGCACTTAAGCTCAGGGATATACCTACGACCACCATCATGTGGATCGACGCCATGCTTCGAGGGCGCGAAATTTACTCATCGTTGGGTGGCACCTCAATTTGTGTTAACGCTGTTGTCCTCAGGGTGGTGTTCTTTCCCTACTTCTCTGGTCACTTGTCGTAGATGAGTTACTCGCTAGGCTCTGTGATTGTGGTTATTATGCTATCGAATACGCTTATGATATAACCATAATCATAAGAGGAAAGATTGATGCAACCGTCACGGAGGTGATGGGTGCAGCACTCGACCTAGTCTTTTGCTGGTGCATTGAAGTTGGCCTGAGCGTTAACCCTCATAAAACCGTATTGGTTCCATTCAGCCGGAAGAAAAATCTTAGTTTAAGTCCGGTTAGCCTAAGCAACACAGCACTCGTGTTCTCCGCCGAAGTGAAGTGTCTAAGCATCACGTTGGATTCGAGGCTCACCTGGAGGAAACACGTCGAGACTGTCATTAGTAAGGCCACTAGGGTTATGTGGGCTTGCAGGTCTCTCTTCAGAAACACCTGGGATCTCATCCCTAAAATGACTGAGCAGTTATATTTTATGCTGGTACGACCAGCTGTGACATATGCTGCGCTCGTTTTGTGGCCAAAAATGCAACAGCGTTGCACCATACAGTTGTGTAGCAAATTGCAACGTCTTGCATGCCTTGGTATGACAGGATCCATCCGTACATGCCCCACATCGGCCATTGAGGCGATTGTTAGACTGACACCACTATATATTTTAATTCAGGAATCTGCGGCTTTAAGAGCATTTGAAGTGCATCTAACATATGATGAAGTGGCTGCATTTAACGCGTTTCTCAAGATAGTCGTTGGGATGTCACCATCATATGGTAAGTCCTACTAGAGTAACACCCAGGCGTATTTGACGGTACTGGCTTGATCGGATTAGCTCGTAGGCTATTATCATTGTACTATTTCTGTACTGTGTTTAAGGCTGGTGGGCAATATTTCCAATCACCGGTGCGTTTAGCTTTGTTGACGTTTCTTGTACTCTTGCATAGCCCTGAGAGTTATGGCAGCTTATACTAAATTTTTAAAGGACTACGCAGATTGCAATGTGACTAGTCCAACTCTCTGTTAAAAGAAAGGGCATTTAATTGCGCAGGTGGATTTATTGGTTCAGCTTTCCAATGGCCAGTAAACTTCAGACGAACTAAACTATTTTTTTTTATGTCGAAACCTAATTTCTGTAGTATACAAACTGGAATTTCCGATCTAGTATGGTACCAATTCCATCCAGATTCAAACGCCAATTCACTCAGATTTTCGAAGTCAGTAACACTGAACTTCCATGAGAACCTACTCACTCCAACAGTGAACCTAGCTGCAATATTTGAAACCAAAACGAAACATCCATCACACCTGTTGGTCCTTAGAGGATACAACGTTTCGTAGACAAATTGCTCAATGTAATTGCCGAAATTCCCACTAGATTAGTTTAATATAAAACAGGGTTACCTAAGTACCAATCGTGTAAATGCAAATGAGACAAACCCGAATCTTGTTCGACGAGTATGTGACTGACATTCGTAAAAAGTGTTGTCTGAACTCTTTCCTTAAAAAAATTTTCGTACATTTTTTTTTATCTAATTTTCTGTGTCATACGAGTATCTCCTACGGATGATGTATTCTTAGCAGTACAGCTG
Organism: Chloromyia formosa; assembly: GCA_964017055.1. Taxonomy (NCBI): domain Eukaryota; kingdom Metazoa; phylum Arthropoda; class Insecta; order Diptera; family Stratiomyidae; genus Chloromyia; species Chloromyia formosa. The sequence goes on from OZ024818.1 coordinate 49,469,440, forward strand.
ATTTGTATGCATGTTTCGTCCGTTTTTTCCCACTTGTACGATGTAAATTTGTGCTGTAGATGGAAACCGTAATGCTGGATTCAGGTTCTAGGCTCTCCTGTTTAAGATGCCATTCATTTTTTCGTTGAGCTTCTGTGACATGACATTTTACAGGTAAATTGCATTAGAACAGAATAAATTCAAAATACAAGAGTGTTGCAGGTGTGGGGGTTTTGTGACAGGCACTGAGCATATGTTGAACGATGCGTTTTAGGACAGTTAAGCTGTAAATCGTACGTGCGTACCTTAGCTGAATTAATTCATCCGACAAAATGATGGCATCGGCATTTCCAGAAGTGACAAGTTTTTTTTTGTGAAGTATTTTAATTGACCGACAAAAGTTCTGAGGAAAAAAGTCATGAAGGATATGCAACTTTCAGTGAAAAGAACCTTCAGGGGAAAAATTGTCGATTGATTGCGAGCTGTGCTTTTCAGATTTCATCTTTCGTTTCCGTCCAAGTAGCACTCTAAACAGCGTTTTAATACCTCCTCCTGAGGAAATACACGCTTTGATCGCATTAGTAGGCTCAACTGACGAAGAGGAATGCAACGTAGAATTTGTGGAAAGATTCACATCAAGGTGCAATTTAGTTAATTCTATCGCGAGATGTCTGCGGTGGAAGATCAGACGGTCAGAGGGGCGATGTTCGCACAGGAGCTGAAAGGAAGCAGAGAACGCTATTATGACGAACCTGCTGCCTGTACGAGTCCCGTGTTCCCATGTATTCCAAAACGTTGAGACATACCTTTGTGGACTTTTTCAATAGAAGTCGGGCCCACTGAGGTTTGCAAGGCCCATAAAAGTGTATTTTACATTGGGAGGCAAAAGGCCTTTTCCATAGTCCTCCATGTGGGCATCCCCTGGTAATGGCATTGGGTCAAACCGCTGACGGACAAGTTATAGCGATAAGTCCGTTTTGAAAAAGGCACATAGCTGTAGCCTGAATGGTGACCAACATCTAAGCGTCCCAGGTTTAGTAGGATAGAATGATTTGAGTAGTTGGACCCGCAACTTAGTTGTGTAAACTCCAGCACGTTTATTAAACCATCTGAAGCAGCTATCTCAGATGCCACCTCCTGAATGGAGTTAAGCGATGAGCTGACAACTCGTCCTTGTAAAAACCACTCCACGTCAAGAAGCCTGACACAAAAGCCTCGGATTGAACGGATAAACAACGACGACAACTCAAACGACTTAAGGATTATACTTTCGAATCCTGGAATGTACGCTCCCTGAACAAATCGGAGCCGGGAAGGCCTTTCTTCAACAGGTCGAAAAGTACACACTGAGCTATTTGCGATCGAGATGGATGGATGGCAAAACCATGAGTTGTATGAACTATACGATGAGCTGGAAGTTTCGAAAATCGTCAAACTACAACGACTTCAATGGGCAGGGTATGTACAACGAATGGACGGTGATCTCATGCCAAAACGAGTGATAAACGAACGACGAGTCGATTTAGTGAGACTGCGACGACCGAGAGCTCAGTATATGTGGACGCCGCTCAACTATTGGGCTTGCAAGATTGAAGGTCGCGTTCACGTAACCGAGATAATTGAAGGGAAACGATCCGGGCGGCCAAGGCCCGACGTCGGGCTGTCGCGCCACGATGATGATGGTGGTAAGTCCAGTCCAGTCCAGTCCAGTCAGCATCGATGTCATAAACGTGAAAATATGAAAAGGACCCTCCAGAATGAAAGTAATGAGCCCGCGGACGACTCATGCTGTCATGCCATACAGCGTCATGGGTGGTATTACTCCGTCAAGTTGAATGCTTATCAGCATCGCTGGTTTTATCCTCCGATATGCTTCCCTACGGTCGTAAGCTTCTATGAGTCATATGTAGTCAGTCAGGAAAAGAATCAGAAGTTGGTGAAATTCACAGTCGCAGAAACTTCCTATTATTTCGTCATCTGACGACAGATGCCTAATGGTGCTTGAACAGGGAAGCATAGTAGATGACAGGTTCTTTAATAAGGAAATCCGCGTGCCTAATCTTCAGTTTAAACTTAAAAAACCTGGAATCACTGCCTAGTTACTTAACTACTACTTAATAGCCATAATTTTTGTTAGGAGATACCGCTTCTTCAAAATTGCGCCTCCATACGTCTCGGTCCATACACTGCTGCTTCCAGTTTTCCATTCCAAGTAGCTTTCGACAGTCTTCTCGATCAGCCGCCTCTAAGCGTTTTTCGGATCATCTGGGATTCCTCGTCCCATTACGCATCTCGACGAATGCCTTCTTGGGAATTTGATGGTTATCCATTCGCTGTACGCGTCCCACGCACTGTAGTGAATCTGGAGGTCTCCGGTTCGTAAAAATATTTCGTCTTTGCCATTAGTCTCGTTCGCGGGTTGCTTCAATGAATCGTCGGAGGACCCTCCTTTCAAAGGTATTTAACATTTTTTCTGATACTTGAGTGATGCGGGAATTTCAATGTTGGTAGAAGCATAGCAGCGGCAGCAGAAGCGGCTTCAAATGTGTCTACGGTAATGAGCCTTCTCACACCTCCCGCACATGAGCAAAGTTTTCTACAAATTTTTGAACAAAACCTTTGCTCATGTGAGGTAGGTATAGGAAAACTCGTTATCCAAGACACAGATGATGCTGCTGCTGCCACTGCTATGCTCCTGCCGGCAATGTGTATGGCTCATGCTGGTCTGACTAGTTATTTCAGCTGCTTTTTGCACAAGATGGTCATTACAACAATATAATGACCATCTTGCGCAAAAAGCAGCTGGGGTGCCATAAAAAATGCGTACATTGATAGCGCAGATACCATCCTTGGCACAAACCCGGATTACCGGAATAAGCCCTGGATGTCCGACGCTTCATGGCAGCGGATTGTTGAAAGAAAGGAGCTGAACGTTCGTTTGGCTGCATCATCAGACGACAATCGAAGCAGCATCGAACTCCTTTACCGTCAGAAAGCTCGAGAAGTTCAGCGTAGTGTGCGAAGCAATAAAAGAGTTTATGCGAATTCTCTTTTAGCTTCAGCAGAAAAAGCCGCAAGGAGTAACAACTTAAACGCCGTATAAAGTGTCATCAAGGAGTTTACAGGTGGTCGTAACTCCTGCCAACATCCAGTGAAGGATAGTGATGGAAAGCTACTTATCTTGGAAGAAGATCAAATGAGGCGGTGGAAAGAACACTTCGCCGCGGTCTTGAGCCGTGTAACCTCTGGTGGAGTTCCCCCTGTCATAGATAATTTAGCTAACCATCAAAATGTGCGTATACGGTCCACTGCCTCGACTAAAGAGGAAATAGTCACTGCAATTATTGCACTAAAACGAGGAAAGGCCGCCGGACTCGACGGTGTCTCTGCCGAACTTTATCAAGCAGCGCCAAGCGTAACTGCCGATTTGCTGCACCCACTTGTTGATAAAGCGTGGACAACAGAGACCTTTCCCACTGAGTGGAAGGAAGATTTGATCATCAAACTTCCTAAGAAGGGTAGCCTCACAGACTGTAATAATTGGAGAGGCATTTGTGTGCTTCCTGCCGTTGCCAAGATAATAGCTAAAATCGTCCTGGAAAGACTAAAGGCCCACTTAGAAAGCACAATTGATGAAGAGCAGGCTGGTTTTCGATCCGGATTCTCCTGTGTCGATCACATTAACACCTTGCGCATCATCATCGAGCAATGCGCCGAATACGATTCCCCGCTTCACTTGCTTTTCATCGATTTCGAAAAGGCTTTCGATAGTGTGAACCGGGATTCTATATGGTCGGCCTTGCGCAGGAGAGGCATCCCTGAGAAGCTTTTGGCTATTATTAAGGCAACCTATGACGGCGCGAAATGTCGCGTTTTGCATAAAGGTACGGTGTCGGGGGACTTTGAGATTCGCAGTGGAGTTCGGCAGGGGTGCATCCTCTCACCGATCCTATTCCTCATTGTGATCGGCGACGTGTTGCATGCAGCTCTATCCGGACTCGACAGTGGAATTCATTTTGATGTTGACATCTTATCTACAACATCTTGACTACGCTGACGACATATGCCTACTCTCCCACAAAATCATGGATCTGTCCGCAATGGCGTTAGATCTCGAGATGGAGGCAAGCAAGGTTGGGCTAAAGATTAATACCAACAAGACCAAGGTCTTAGCCCGCCGTTGCGAAAAAGAAATCCGACACCTATTGCCATCAATATTAATGGGCAGCAATGGGTAGCATTTTTGAAAATGGTGGTACGGAGCAGGACATCGCTCGTGGTATCAACCAGGCTAAACGCGCATACGGATGCTGTCCAAAATCTGGCAGAGCAGTTATCTCAGCATCAAGACCAAGCTGGGCCTGTTTCGCTCCCTGGTACTGTCAGTGCTTTTGTATGGAAGCAGTACATGGAAAGTTTCCGTAGGAGTTACCAGAAAACTGCAAGTTTTCGTCAACTCATGTCTTCGTCGAATCTTAAGAATTTTCTGGCCCGAAACAATATCATATAAAGAGCTAAGTCGGCGTACGGGTCAGATGTAAATCGACGAATTGATAGGCAGGCGAAAATGGCAGTGGATAGGTCACACATTGCGGAAGAGTGATAACTGCATTGCTTTGCATGCCATGAAATCGAACCCCATTTCCAGCCAAGGCCGACCAAGAGGGGGTCCTCGAATCACATGGCGTCGATCTGTGGCAAAGGAGTGTCAGGCACTGGGTAAGTCTTTTGGGGAGTTGCGCCCCATTGCCCAGAACAGAGTACGATGGCGCGCACGAATAGTTGACGCACTATGCTCCGCTAGGGGTTAAGGCAAGGTAGTATGCTGGTCTATGTCACGCAACCGTGACATAGATATGTGGAACTTCGCTTCTCCGTGAATAAAGCTTTTGCATTGGTGACCCCACGCTGGACGCCGAATTAGACTTTTGTTTAAATAGTATAAAATTCAAATGAGGTTTTCTGAAATTTATATATTTACAAATGCAATGTGCAACGTATTCCATCCCAGACCTATTATTGCTCAAATTGTAGGTAGCGTGATTAAATCCCCAACCGATGGATTGTCCGAGTTTTTTTTTAATCCATCAAAGTTGCTCACAGTGGTTTGATTAAATCAGTTGATTGACAACTTTTCGCCCGACGTGTTTGTCACCGAAAACGAACTAGTGAAGCCACCACTTCTTCCACCTATGCAGTTAGCTTGATTGTTCCCGAACAGATGAATTGTCTGATTTTTTTTTTAATCCATCGCTACTCACAGTGGTTTAATTAAATCCCTTGATTGGTAACTTTTTGTCCGACCGGTAGCGCAGTGTGTTGAGGCATCAGTCTCATGTTTCACTACCGGCGTTTCGGGTTCGAATCCCGTCCACGACAATGTTCGTGGCCATGGATGTGCAGGAGGTGCATGCTGGCAACTGCATTCTCTGAAACCAATTTATGCCAACGAAACGTCAACTGGGCCAGATGGAACAGTTGACGCGCTATGCCCCACAAGGGGTTAGGGCAATTGAGTACCACTTCCTCCAGCCCTCCAGGCATGATCTATGTCCTGAATATGTACTTCAACATGCAATTTCGCCTGCCAAAACACGGAGGCTTCTTGAACTATTTATATAAATTGCCCGTATTCATTTTATTGCACGTGTCACACATTTCGCTGACACGTAAAGTACATTTAAATTTACCGAAAAAGTGCCAGACGGAAGTCTCATCACACACCTACACTTAACGAAAACTTTTATTGTATTCACGAGCGTTTGGGCGTGGATGGTTGGTTCTTTGCCCATGACATTTTCAACATATGCATGCCACATGTTCGGGGTATGTGGGTCCATTATAAATTTTCTCGGAGCAACTTGAAACGTTTTTCGACGTTCATTTATGAGAGGCGAGGTGGTGGGGGCACTAGGTAGTAGGCATTAACGTATAACAGCCGTTATGACACTGTTCATCCTTATTTAAAGCCTTTGTCGTTATCGTATTTGTTAAATGTGTAGCTGAATAGCTCATAACATTTTCGTTTTATAACAATTTATAGCTAGCGTACATGGTCGCATTTATTCGCTTATATGAGCTAGCTGTTTAACTGAATGGGTAGTGTAATTTTTTTTGGAGGAGGACTATAAATTTGCCTTTATCCGTCGGGGAAAAGAGAAGGCTGAGTAGAGGGTTTCAACTTTTCATTCACTTCGCCGAAGAACCTGGATTAAGATCCAAAGTTAGAGCTTATGCACATTACAAGAGATTTGGATTAATCTCGAGATTTAAGCAAATCTACCCCTAAATCTCCTAGATTTACCACAAATTTATCAGGATTTACTAATCTAGATTTCGAACAAGATTTAAAATTAATCTCGTTTCCAATCTGGGTATTTTCCCTGAACTTCGCCGTAATGTATGCAATAGAAACATAAATATTGCATATTTTGGACTATCCATGGAAATGGAGAAGAAGAAGGGATCATATGACTGTTGTTTGCTATGAAATTTGCATGCACGCACATGGAGAGCATCATACCATCGTTTTTCTGTTCCAATGTACATAAGTGAACGACAGCACAGCTGCCAACTTAAAAGTGTATGGTGTGCATGGGTTTCGGGATTAGCAAATCTGTCTAAATTTAGGTCTCGGCTGTGCATATACCTATACTATAACGTACGCTGAACACGACTGGATCAACTCTACGTTAAGCAATAGCAATGGAAATTTTATGCTGACTGTTTTTCTGGTACGTCCATAAATTGTCCGCTGTATTTAATATTGTCAGTAGTTTGTTGTTCGGACGGACGTGTCCGAAAACTTTAGCCACTTAGCAATGGATTCAGCATAATAATTAGTACCTTGGACGGAACATCCCGGAGTTGTATAGACGAGCAAGGCAAAGAGAAACTGTTGTCCTCTGATTTTCCAACGCGGATGCAACGTGAAAGGTTGCTAATTCACTCAGAGATTAGACGATTTGCATTTACATCAGAGAGATATGGTATCCTTCGTATATAATCTCAATATTTAAACTGAGACCAACTTAAGACCCGGTAGCTCGATGAGTAGAGCGTAGAGGTTTATCTAGCATGCAAGAGGTCGGAGGTTCAATTCCTGCCACGCACATATTCAAACTGTTGCTTTTCTCGCCGGCATCCAGTCGATTCAGCCGTGGAAATCTCCACAGCTTTTACAGAAGTTGTGGTGAGGAATACGGAGTGTCCAGGCGAGCTTTCCGATTATGTAATGTCCCGTGATAACTCCTACTACCCTCATGATGTGCTTCGTGTTCAGCGACAACAGCGTAGCCGAGCAGACAGGGCCGTTAATCGGCGAAATCATCAATGCACTTTGGCATGTGTTGCCATGTTCATACATCAATTTAATTGCCACTTTGCACATAGTAAATGGCATTTTGATGTCCCCGCGTCTTTTGTCAACCACCCCAGTTGTACCCTCCCGAGGCAGCTCATGAACCTTGCATCATCGTCATCATCGTGGCGCGACAGCCCGACGTCGGACCCTGGCCGCCTGGATCGTTGTCCTTCAATTGTCTCGGTCACGTGACCGCGTCCTCCAATCTTGGAAGTTGCGTGGCGTTCACATATACTGAGCTCTCCCAACGAGATCTCGGTCGTCCTCGCAGTCTCGCTCCGTCGACTCGTTTTGCGTTGATTACTGTCTTTGGCATGCGATCATCGTTCATTCGTTGTACATGTCCTGCCCATTGAAGTCGTTGCAGTTTGACGATTTTCGAAACTTCCAGCTCATTGTACAGTTCATACAACTCATGGTTGTACCGGATACGCCATACGCCTCGATTGAAAACGGCCCCGAAAATTCGCCGCAGAACCTTGCGTTCAAATGTGTCAAGCATGTTTCCGGAGGCTTGAGTTAGGGTCCATGCTTCGCAGCCATAGCATAGCACTGGTCGTATAATGGTTTTGTACACGCGGAGCTTCGTGTTTCAGTTCACATGCTTCGATTTTATTATGGGGAGAACCGAAAAAAAAGTGATATTAGCTAACTGTATCCGTCGCTTGATTTCGTTAGTTTCGTTGGCGTCCCTTGACAGGTTGCAACCCAGGTATATAAAGTCGTTCACGAACTCGATGTTGAGGTCCCCCACATTGATGCTCGATTGCGCAGGAGTCCTTGTCGTTGATTGCATCATTATTTTAGTTTTAATCTCGTTGATACGTAGTCCAACTTCTTTTGCAGCGGTATCGAGCGTATGCAGAAGTTCTTTTGCGTCGACCAATTTTCGGGACATGATGTTGATGTTGTCGGCGTACGCTGCTAATTGTGTCGACTTGATGAGTAGCGTCTTGCTGTTGTCCGTATTCAAAGCCTGAATAACGTATTCCAGTGCTAGGTTGAAGAGCGTCGGTGCCAGTCCATCGCCCTGTTTCAGACCAGTGCGTGTTTCAAATAGATCAGTAAGTCTATTCTGGATCCTGACTTGTGAGACTGAGTTGGTCATCGTCATCTTTGTCAGTCGCGCTAATTTTGCCGGTATACCAAATTGCAGCTTGATGTTGCACAGTACTCCACGATCGATACTGTCACACCGCTGTTTATCTCCCTTTTTGTGAAATGGACAGATGATGCTTCTGCGCCAATCGTCGGGATCACCTCGTCCTCCCATATTCCCAGGAGTAATTGATGTATGGCATTAAATAGAAAATAGATGAATTTTAGCAGTTCAGCTGCGATCTCGTCATCGCCCGGCGCTTTATTTCGTTTTAATGATTGCAAGGCGAGATCAACTTCCTCTACTGTCGGGGGTTGTATGGGTGGTCCTAGATCAACAATATCGTCGAGTGCTTCTTGTGTGGGGATGTTAGATGATATGTTCAGAAGCTCTTTAAAATAAGAGGCCCATCGTTTGTTAATGCCATCGGTGATGATGTTTCCATCCTTGTCCTTACAGAGGCTAGTCCTGGGTTGATAGCCGTTTCTAATTGTATATAATAGTTTGTACGCTTGTCTGGTGTTCCTATTAGCTAAGTTTTCATTAATATTCAGCAACTGCTCGTCAAAGTATTTACGTTTCTTACGTTTACGTCTATTTATTCTTTTCAATATTCGTCGTAGCTCGTCATATTTTTCTCTTTTGGCTCTAGTTGCTCGTTGAATCCATTGTCTGTAGGCCTCGTTTTTCGCGTCAAGTGAATTTTTGCATTCTTCCTTGAACCAGTCATTTCGCGCTCGCCGGGTTTTATATCCCACGACATTCTCTGCGACATTTTTGATGGTACCCTTGAGTTCTTCCCAGAACCCATGGATGCCTGTGTTGCTGATCTTGTGTAGCATAAGCGAAAGTCTTTCGTCAAGGGCGGTAGTATACGCCACCGCCGTGGCATCGCACAGAAGCTTAACAACCGCAAAAAGTTTTGAGCTTTGCAGTTACCAATAAAACTGATATAGCTCGGGATCCAACAGTGAGTAATATTAAATACGTCACTCATCTCTGCGAGGGCTGAGCGGCAGTTCTCAATGGTTTTAGATGTCGCCAAAACAAATTCGAGTGAGCAAACCGCCACTTGACTGTCAGTGTAAATAATGATGTCCCCTACAGTAATGACATGAACCCAAGAGCCAAGACAGGACTTCTGAGAGATCGTCAAGACCTGCGCCAGCAGGACACAATCGAGAAGACAGAATGAAAGTAGCTCCGAGTGAATGACAATCCCGACGCTTTCCCCAGTCAGAGAGTCATCTGTACAGAAGACAATGGATTCGGTGTTTAAGGACATTTCTCCCGTGCATTGACTCGTCGACGGAATAAGACTGGTAAAGTTTCTCACAAAATGATTTTTTTTTTTTGGCGAAATCCGTCTCCCTGGGGAGATTCAGGTTATTGAGTAAAGCGATATAGTATAGTGTCCCACACTCAGTGCACATCACTGTCCCGTCTCGCGAAGTCGTACGGCAGTGTTTGCCGCGAGTTGTTCACCCAAATGATGGAGTGGTTCCAAAAGCCCTTGTTACAACCAATGCAGCTAGCCTTTGTACATTGCCCAACAGACTATAGTAGACCGCTACTCTGAGTACTGCCCACCACACAGGGATACCGTACAATAATAAAGGATGTACAACAGCTGTGTGCCTATATATCCCATATAGCGCTTTCGGCTGCAAGCCCCAGTTTTGGCCCTCCTGCACGAGTAAAGTAAAACAGTCGCCTTTCATACCCGTTCTTAAGCCTCCACCTTAGCTTTCTCTCGAAGATAAGACCGAGAAATTTAGCTTTATCAGTCAAAACCAATTTACAGCCCTCTAGTGTATGGGGTTCGATTGAAGGGATCATGTGCCTTCTAGTAAAAGTATTGTACATGTTCCGTCTTAAAGGGGCTAGCTTTAAGGCGATATTCAGATTAGCTACATTTTCAGCTCCGACGCAGTCACGCACAATAGCCAAGCATAGTCGATCGTATCGCATGCTGAGCGATGAGTGTTAATCCGCCCATTTGAAGCTGTGTATCTCGACTGAAATTTCAAGCAGTCGTGCAGCGCGATGTCGTGTGTGTGAATTTCGCCTAAGGCCGCACCGATTTGCCCGCACCGTTAGAACGAATAGAGCATTCTGCAGCACATCGCTTAAGGTGTCAGGAAACCTGCCCGTGAATACGATGGTGATGTCGTCAGCGTAAGCAATGATGTTACACTGAATCTTCTTAAGTTCTAAAAGCAGTCTGTCGACCGCCAAATTCCAGAGAAGGTGAAACAGTAAGCCTCACTAGGGGGTTCCCCAACAAACATGCCTGCGCGCAGACGATGTTGCCAAGGCTGTATGGACAAGTATTAATCCCAGGAGCGTGTTAGTGAGTGTGTAAAGCGACTCATCAACCTCCAGGCTCAAGAGTGCCTCGATAATTGCACTAGGTTTAATGTTATTGAAAGCGCCCTCGGTATCAAGGAAAACATCCATCGTTTAATAATGTTGCTCAAGAGATTTCTTAATAAAAACAATCAAAGAGTACAGTGTCGTATCTACCGATCTACCTTTCCAATGCGTATGCCGCGACTCTGATAAAAGGCGTAGTGCTGTAGTATATCGCAAATTGACATCAGTTAGTCTCTCTAGTAGTTTCAACATTGTTGAAGCCAAGGCTTCAAGGCTAGAGTCCGATTGGCACGACCATAATGAGCATCTGAGATGTTTCAGGAAAGAACTACGGGAAGCTAAACGCAACTCATGGAGAAGCTTTTATGAGCGAATTAAAGAGTCCTATGCGAGACCTCTCAAATTCGTAAAATCTTGGCGTCAAATCCATCTGCGCCAAGCTTCCGATAATTCGCTCATTAAAGCTTCTCCATGAGTTGCGTTTAGCTTCCCATAGTTCTTTCCTGAAACATCTCAGATGCTCCTTATGGTTGTGCCAATCGGACTCTAGCCTTGAAGCCTTGGCTTTATTGAAGCTCTATCTACACACAGCTCTGAGTTAAGAGATTCTAATGATCCACCAGGCTGGTTTTTTCTTGTCTTGGTGTGGGCGTTATTAGAACATGATGCAGACACCGTCGCATTCAAAGCATCCGTCAAAGAGTTTACCATGTCATCCAGTTCATGTCTGCTTCAGGGTGGACTTGGGATTGAATCTAGCCCTTAACGAGCGCATCTCGGTACAAAGACCAATTAGTCCTTCTACGATCAACAATCACTTGACTTGTTACAGGATGTTCAGCAAGGCTAAATGGAAGATATCGGTGGTCAAAGAATAGTGTTCTGATGACACTCTCCAGTCTTTGATCAGGTGTATGATAACCTCCGAGGCAAGGGAGATATCAAAAACTTCCTGTCTGTCTTTTGTTGTGAAAGTAGGCTCGTGACTCACGTTACAGAGTAGCAGATTAGTGCCTATAATGTAGTCGAGAAGCGTTCGGCCTCACTGATTTGTGTCCGAACCTCCCCAGACGTAATGATGCGCATTGGAATCGTAGCTAAGAATCATACTAGTATTTGCTTGCTTTGCCGCTGCAATGGCCTCACTCAGATTGATGGAGGGGAAAGCATCAAAGATCCAGTACACCGTATCCTTGAGCTCAAAGCAAACTAATACAGTGTCCTTGTCACTAAAATTTGACAATAGGAAAACCTTGACTTTATTTCTAACAAGAATGTATGACCGGGTCCTCCCCTGGCCTTTGATATAAAAAACAGTGTAATCAGAGTACCCCAGGCCTCTTACGAGGTCGCGAGAGACCCTGGGCTCCACTACCAGTATAATTTTTTCCTCACTGCGCCCGAAGCGAGGAAGAAAAGCAGCAGTAGCAGCATTAGAATGGTGGGGGGTTATTTGTGAGAACTTGGACATTGCACATTCTCCACCACTGTTCGCCTCCCTCTACTTGTCGGAGTCGGAACGGGCCATACGTAAGAGATGGCTGCGACGTGTCGTTTATGGCCGTCTCATCAGATTCTGGGGATACATAATCCTCATCCGTGTCACCGTCGACGAGCCCAAATACTGCGAAAGGAGTATCCTTTGTCGGAGCCGCATCCTCTTCCATGGGGGTAGATGCCGGCTTATTTATCCTCCTAACATCACTCTTGTAGATGCGCAGCTGTATTTAAAAAAATCCGAGTCTAATGACTCCCCTGGACTTAGCGAGAAGCGCCAATGACTCCTTGTTAAATACAAATACTGCACATAATTACAGTCATTAACGGGTACTTCCTACTTCACTATTATTCAATCCTTAGGAGGTTCTCGCTGCAATACCGAATATGTTTAACACTTCGTTTGTATCCAAAAAATGGTAGCAGCCAAGCACGAGCCTTAGGGCGCGATGAGATCTCATCCCTCGTCAGCACCTCCAGCCTAACGCTAGGCCAGATTTCATCGGCCTTGCTGATGCCGAATTTGAAAATATCATCAACTTACCGCGGTCTTGATACTGGTCTGCATCTTTGCAATCAGGAGGCGGTCCTGAAAAGCCTCCCTGACGGCGCTGAATAGGACGGTGACGATGCCCTCTACCTTCCTCCAGTTATACACAGAAATTTACTCGTCGTCCACTTTACGGTCAGATTCCTAACGGAAAGGGAAATATTTTAGTTAACCAACTTGAGCAGTTCTTGGTAGGAGCGTAGTATTGATGTTAAGATTTAAGGCTTGACTCAATTTTCCACGAGAGATTGTAATAGACAGTTTGAAGGGCATCTGAAGATGCTCGTGGGGATGGAGCCTTTGGTAGCATAATGACTGTGAATGTTGGGCCGTGCCATCTGGCGAAGAAAAAGGCCCTTCAACGAGCTAAGCAGCGGCCTATGCTTGCTGTAGCTCAGTTCGGGAGACGTGGGCGGGATTTCGCCGCTCGTTGCACTTGTTCTTTATTACCATCTATTAATAAAAGTTCATAGGCCTGCGAAGATAACACAAACATAGGAGGTAAAACTGGGGAATGATGAAAACAAATGGGACAAGAAGGATGGAATGGTTGGCGAACGGCGCAAATACCCTCGCACTCGTATCGGTGTCCAGGTGTAATTGAACTATCGGCCTCTGGTTTCGTACCACCGACAGATCACTACTCATCAGGTGCTGCCTTCGATCTGTCGGTGGAAGCAGCACAACCCGTGGTTCATTACAAGACGTTTCTACTAAAATGTTTCTTGAACTTTTCCCTAAAGTTTTAAACATTAAGGTATACACTCTTTGCATATTGTAAATCAATGTCTTGGTTACGTGACGTGTCTCAAGTATATACAGGCTTTCTGACCACATCCCCGTATTCGGAATTCCTTTTTGACTTCACTCCCTAAAAATAGAAACTTCACTAAGTAATCTCACGTAAACCCGCCCATCCCCTATTAGCCAGGAATTTACAGCACCATCGCCAGTTGCAAACTTCCACATTCGGCTCACATTCAACACCGCGCTCGTTATCTTATCATGTCCACGTCAATTCTGAATTTACCGAAACCGAATTCAATGATTCGTACAATGGAAACAACACGGATACGGACCATATTAACACTGTTCATCAAAGCCAGGTCATATCTCTTCCCTTCAAATTCCGAAAAGTCTTATTGATGGGTCCTTGAACGTGAGATGGTATCCTGACACGTATCTCTCTGCTCGCGTCAAAGAGATACTCGTGTGGAAATATATATTCATGCCTACGATACTAGGCACCGAGAATCCGGTGCCGTCTCCTATATCGATGGCAGAAAACGAAAAAAGGAATAAATTGACAACGATATCCTTAACGAACCTGATTATGATTATGGCAACGTTTCAGCTCGTAACAAATTGAGTTCGTATCGCGATTTATTGGGCGTGAAACATAACATTTATACGGGATGATTATATGCGCAAGATGGAGGGAGGGGCAATGAAGTGGAAATTTGTAGAGTAATAAGGATGTTAACAGATCAGAGCTTTTCGGGGAATTAATTGGTGCTAGAAGATGATTTGATGATGATTTGGAGTTGTCTTTTTTTTTGAATAAAAATTAATTATTCCTTTTTTATCGTCAGAAGCAGAAGTTTTTGATCGATCTCCGGATGGAGGTTGAATTCATCATCATCGTAGCTCGACAGTCCGCTCTCGGGAACTCTGGCCGTCTGGATAGTTTTGCTCAAATTGTCTAGGTCAAGTGACCGCGTGCTCAAATTTTGGAATTTTTCCAACGAGTTTTACCCGGTCGTCTCCTTAGAGATTAAATTCAGCCGGACGAAAACTTTCACTTTCAGAACAAATTAAACAGGTATGTTGTTAATTGCCTTGACCCCTCTAAGGGCATATGGCTGCGTTAAGATCTCATTACTATGCTTTGTCGACGATAGTATATTTTCGGATGGTGCAGCTAGCAGCATGCACCTCCTATCCGAGTCGTCTTTTTTCTGACAAGCTCGGAACGCCGTGGCAGTTCCAGTAGTACCCTCAAGTGGTTTTTATTAACGCGCCGAGATTGGAACCTCTGTGTCTCTAGATGTTGCATCGTAGAATGGCGACCGAGACCTCACGATGACTAAGCGCGTCAGATGCCTTAATTGAAATTTATAATTTTTTGTTTTCGATTACTCAAAGCTTGAAAAGAGTTGTTTTCACCAAAACTCACTTCCTTTGAAAGACTTTCATATATGAATTGAAAAGCAATGCTTCCGGGCAAAAAAAAAAGACTAAATTCAGATACGGATAATAATTTTAAATGCCGCCATACAACTACATTTTCCTCTCATCCGAATTCCTACTTGCTTTTTTCTCTGACAAAAGCAAGCGGCATTTATAACGAGGTCCTTTAACAAGAGATATCACAACATTGTGCTCCTATCAAAGCGAAATTCTGCAAAGTGTTAATCAAATCTATTCATGACAACTACTCTTACCGTTGTAGTTGGTTGTAGTTCAATCTAAAGTTTTCGTGTGATGTGCATGATAATGTAGGACGAGTATAGAATTTTGATCAAAACAGAGTTCAGTCAAAGTTTTAGAATAATTTTGTACACATGTTGAATGGAAAGTGTAAATCACAAGAGACATAAATGTATACTGCTGAATAAAGTGGCTGGTTTAATAGCAAAACTCGATGTATTGTTATTTTTCTTTGCCTTTTCGAAAGATACTTTTGCTCAAATATGAAAGCGGAAACGTATGTCGTTAGGTTTAAAGTGATTTCCCAAAGTTACAATATAAAGTGTAAATAAGTCTTTCATTTTTCATCAGACAATCCCAGTTCTTTCGTCGGTTCCTTCGAATATTTCTTTACGTATGATATCAACCCCTCTAACACTAGGTTAAAAGTGGAGACCTGATATGAATGGCTCCGAACACCATCTATCAATAAATAATAAAAAAGAGATGACAGAAGCTTCAATTTCAGGAGGATTGTTCAATCCTCTCAGAAAATTACAAACTACAAAACAAACCAGGCCGAAGCGTATGTACCCTAGACTTGTACAGACCTACTGGTGATACCAAAAGTACCAATTGGCAACGACCATATGTATTAAAAGTGGGTCTCCTATATGGCCAGTTTATAGGGGAGGTTGGCACTCATTCAGTGGGATCTTGACCATTCTCAAAATCAATTAACTAACTAATCCATTCTACAAATATTTTTTGAATTTTTTCAAGTCGCTAGCTTCATTCTATCGAAAGTTATTGCTTATTTGAAGTTTCATTTGTAGGGGAGGTAGGAGTTCCTTCGGTCGGATCTTGCCCATCATTGCCAGCAACCAATTAGATCACCCTACAAATATTTAAACAAAATTTCAAGTCTCTAGCTTCACTCTATCGAAAGTTATCGCTTATTTGAAGTTTTATTTGTAGGGGAAGTAGGGGTTTCGTTAGTCGGATTTTACATATTTTCAATATTAGCCAACTAGATCCTACTACAAACATTTGACCCAAATTTCAAGTCGCTAGCTTTATTTTGTCGTAAGTTATCGTTTATTTTAAGTTTCATTTCGAGGGGAGGTAGGAGTTCCTTAGGTCGGATCTTACTCATTTCTTATGCCAACTAACTCAATCTCACTTCAAACATTTGACCAAAATTTCAAGTCGCTGGCTTCATTCTACGAGTATCAAAAGTTATCGCTTATTTGAAGTTTCATTTGTAGGGGAGGGGGGTTGCTTGGGTCGGAACTTGCCGATTTTCAATACCAACCAAGTAGGTCTTACTATTTTAGCAATACTCCACCAAATTTTCAACTTGCTAGTGTCATTCTATCGAAAGTTATCGTAATTAAGCGAATATTTTATTTTTTGAAATTTGTAGGGGAGGTGGGCGTTCCTTTGATCTGATTATGCCCAACTTACTAAAACTCAAGCAGCTTCTTACCTTAGGGTTACATGCCAGAAATCAGGTGTCTACGTTAATTGGTTTAAGAGTTATAAACAAAAAACATGAAAAGTAGAGTAGTACGGGGCTCTTTGTAAGAAAATTACCGTTAGTTTTCAACTTATCGATTTTATTTTTCCAGGAGAGTATAACATTACCGTCAGGAGTAATCTACCAAAGCTAGAGCTTTTCATGTTTATTTAATCGGAAGTTATAGATACATTTAAGTATTTTACATATGTACGGGAGGTAGGCGTTCTCTTGGCCTGATCACGACCATTTTCAATACCAACCAACTAGATCACACCGCCAAGATTTGACCAAAGTTTCAAGGCTCTAGTTTCATTCTATCGAAAGTTATCGAGCGAACGGACAGACAGACAGACGGACAGAGAGACAGACAGACAGACAGACAGACAGACAGACAGACAGACAGACAGACATGGCTAAATCGAATCAGGAGGTGACCGTGATCATTTATAAATATATACATTGCTATACCTCCGGAGCCTGCTTTAGGGTGTTACATATTTTCGTCGTGACAAAAACAATATACCCTATACTATAAGTCTAGGGTATAAAAAGATTTTCCTCCATTATAGATGATAGATCCCCTAATGAAAACGGATAAAAAATTAATTATTTTTACAAAGTTGGGATTTTAGTCTCTTTGCCTATAATGCTTTCCAGAACTTCTTATCTTCAGAAATGTCTTTTAGGGGTCGCCTATTACAATTTAAGGCTAGAATCTACGACACGAAAGAGTCTACTACCATACCAGAAATTTCATTGGATACCACAGAGAGCTCAAAGAAAACAACTTTAGGAGCCTTTTTCAGCCTTTTCTCGGCACTAAATTATGTTCAGTTGACGTATTGCTTAGGGGCGAACGGTAGCGCAGTGTGTTGAGGCATCAGTCTTATGTTTGACTACCGGCGTTTCGGGTTCGAATCCCGTCCACGACGACGTTCGTGGCCATGGATGTGCATGCTGGCAACTGCATTCTCCGAAACCAGTTTATGCCAACGAAACGTTAACTGGGCCACATGGAACAGTTGACGCGCTATGCCCCACAAGGGGTTAGGGCAATTGAGTAGTAGTAATGTGGGATCGCACCAGTAATAATGAAAAAGAATTACGGGTGTTGCAAGATGATAATGGCTATTATTTCGCTTGGTTATTGTGGCGCCCATCATAAACTTAAAAAGAATTTCTATACGTTTAGCCAGACGGTACGTTGGGTAAAGTTGTGGCTTCCTTTACACATCACAACAGAAGAAGACAACCCACAACACAAACAACCATGGCCACACGGCGGGATTTGAACCCGCGAGGCCGTCGAGACTTCAAACCGACGCCTCGACTCACTCATTAGATATTGTTTGCATCGCTAAATGACCTTCCAGATAATGCAAGTGTATTTCAAGCTGAAGTTCTGACAATAAGGGAGGCGTATGAGGTGTTGAAGTGCAATACATAGCAATTTTCACATACAGCCCGCGATTAAAGCTCTGGAGTCAGTGACAATCTCATCGAAAATAGTCAAACAATTGCGCAGCAAGATAGCAGGATTGGCCGAACCGTTCAGAATTGCTCCTCTATCGGTTTCAGGACATAGGAATATATCAGGGGCCGATGAACTCGGCCCCCCACTTTACGAGTCCTGTGCGGTGTCTCCACGCTGTTTACTGCCATAAAGAACGCAATTCGTGTACAATTGATGACAGCCTTGGTGGCCTGGCATCTAACACAAGAAGACTCGGTTTTTGGTTGCCACCAGTTGGAGGAGTTCGTTTATTATTTAATTACATATGAACATCGCTAAATATCTCCATAACTCTCCGTATATAAGGTGGGATCTGACAGATCCCAGCCATTGAAAATATGCTACTATTACTAAACTATGTATATAAGCCCGGTAGTTGTTTTCCTCAGTAGCTGGAAATACAACGTTTCCCTTCCAAACGATACTATCTTTTCCACTTGATACCGGATACTTGTTTGACTACACATCTTTAAAGTGCAACAGGTATGATAATCTTCATAAAAATTGGACGAAAAGAATTCATTTTCTATGCAGAAATTGCAAGATGAAATGAAACCGGAATATAGAGGGCTACGCCCGCAATTCCAGGGTTTTGTAGCACGCGCTTATTTTGGTATCTAAATATTGGCTCCCTGCTCTTCTTGGTACCACTCAGCTGAATAAAACACCATAATTAAATGTCTTACCCATGATATAGTATCTTACATGCCAATTCATAAAAAGACTACATCTGTCACCTCTCAAAGTAATAGTATAGTTAATACGAGAAGCTGTACTGTAGATAGATATGTGTGTATATACGAGATAAACTGCCCTACTCTTCGAGATGCTTAACCATTCGTGTTAAGACGACATTGCAAATCGCAAACTTGTGTAACGGCTTCGAAATTCAGGGCGGCTGGGACAAATTACGGTCTAATATTTTTTCCTCCTCCACTGTTCCCCTTTCTACAAATCTCAAGAAAATGCCAAAAATGGAATGTACTCAACATTGCCTTTCTCACAACACCCCACTTGGCTCTACTAGTGGATAAAAAAAATTGACCTTAATTTCGGCTCTATGTAGACCCCCCCTTAAAGTTGGCCAATTACAACACAACGCTGTCTCCAGCGAATTATAGCATTTCTACACATTCTCCCCGAATTATGTGTCTAGCTTCAGCCGTTCGTAAGATATTCTTGAACAGACGGACAGACAGACATTTGACCGATTTTGTAAGATTTAAGACACAATACCCTAAAAAAAAAATTGTGTGAATAGTTATTGTTAGAATCACCGCCCCAACCAGTCTTCACCCTTCCAAAGTTGGTTCATTAAATAACTGCAATTCGCACTACGAAAAACAACATGCAAGTAGTACTCGCATCTATGAATGAGGCCGGTAGGTGTATTTTTTGTATGGATAGTGTCAAAATGCATAACTTCAAGTCAATGTACTATTATTAAATAAATTGGCCTCATATTTTCCCCTCTCCCTCTTTTCTCCTTTCTTCAAATTTGAAAAAAATTCCAAAAATGGAATGTACTCGATGGTACCTTTCTTACGATATCCCACTTGCTTATACCAGATGAAAAAAAATTTTCGACCCTCATTTCCCCTCTATGGGGACCCATAGTATATAGTATTTCTACATATTTCCACGAAATTTCATGCATGTAGCTTCGGCGGTTCGTGAGATATTTCATGGACAGACAGACAGACAGACGGACAGACAGACAGACGGACGCATGACCGATTTCATAAGGGTTTTGTTTTTATACAAAACCCTAAAAAGATGTACTAGGAATCATTTCCATTTTTTAGTGAATTCCACTTGTTTTGAATGCTTGAAAGATAGTTTCATGTCAAATTCTAAAAAAGCTAAGATGTAAAAATATTATGTTAAATATCTTTTGGGGTTTGTCAGACCCCACCTTGTTCGAGGTGGGAGTTTTAGTCACGGAGGGTTAAATATGTATCTTATAAAAAAATTGATTGCATCTTTTTGAAAATATACTAATTTTGCTAAAAGCTAATATTCAAATCAGCTCTGATTTTTCCCTAAAAAGTAAGTCATCAGTATTGTCAAATATCGGAAAAAGAAGGGTCTCATAAGGAAAGTGATCAAAAAGGCGTGATGCTTTGTTATCTTTAATAGCATATAAGCTTGAATCACCCGTTCCTAGAAAAATTGCAAAAAAAAAACATCGGAATAAGGCTATTTTTAAAAAACCAAGCCCGCCAAAGACGATTTGGAATTCCTCTCCGAAAAAAACTGATCAAGAATGAAAAAGTTTTTACATAACAGTTGGTTGTGGACATTTTGAGCATTAAGCCAGCTTTTCGTTAAGGCCGCCATAGACGATTCGGAATTCCTCACCGGAAAAACTGATCAGGCCTGGCCTTAAAAAATTCCGGATTCTTAATGTCGAAATTTGGCCGGATTGAAAATCTGATCAGGCCTGGCCTTCGCCACAGACGATCCGGAATTTCTCTCCGGATAAACAGATCAGCCCTGGCCTTGAGGAATTCCGGATCGTGTATGACGAAATTTGGTCGGTTTAGGTGGCCTGAATGAATCTGTGGATTTTCTTAATGTTGATGGAAGGCAGACGCTCATCCGCTTGACTGGCTTTTGAAAACCAACTTTTCAGGGCGAATACTCTGCCTTGAGGCCGCCTGAGGCGGTCTGAACTAGCCTAATTTCGACATATACGATCCAGAATTTCTCAAGGCCAGGCCTGATCAGTTTTTCGGGAGAGGAATTCCTTAACGAAAAGCTGACTTAATGCTCAAAATGTCCACAACCAAGTGTTATGTAAAAACGTTTTCTGATCTTTAGGGTAAGACTAGATTAGATTAGGTGGAGGGCGGTTGGCCCGAAGAGCTTCCAAGTACTGCGATCTGGATGTACCTAATCTATCCAGATTAGGGACTAATTGTCGAGACTAATCATTTCAACAAATCTGCACAGCTGGTCGAATTTTAGTGAGGCGATCGTTTCCGCTTCAGGGAATGTGTCACTGCACTGCAACATTTCAAGCGGCGGAGTTGAAGTGCGTCACAATCACAGAAAATGTGCTGGGATGCCTCATCCTCACCCTCATAGAAGCGACAGCTTGGGTCAGAAACAATCCCCAATCTATGCAGATGACCCTTAAGGTAGAATGATCCATAAGGAACCCGGAAATAATTCTCACCCGGTTTCTGCGTAATCTTAGCAACTCAAGGGTGATATTGCGTTAGTGGCTAGCTTTAAATAGTTTGGACTGTCTGAAACCAGGGGTATTATCCCAGTGCGCAATTGTTACTGAGTACTCTCATTCCCTGATGTGCCGTCTTACACTACACAAGAGGATTCTAGTTTTCTAGACTACCGGAATGTTCGGAGAACCAGTAGATGGTAGCTTTGCGAGCCTAATCTTTGAAAGGCTTTACGACCACTAAGCAGCAATATCCGGCTGCTAAGCATACATTCGCGCAAGTTACAATTGAGTCAATTCCGCCTGAAACACCGTAGCGTAGTTTGCCATAGGAATGGACAACTTATGAGACGTACCCTCTTCATTTTCGGATCCATCTGTATACCACTTAACAATGTTGCAGGAGGGTAATGAGTTTTGAGTTCCAATCCTCTCACAGGGATATATAGAAGGAGATAAAATCAGCATGTACTGTACACTAAATTCTGTGACGCAATTCTACCACATACGAACTGGTAAAAAGTAAACAGAGAGACACAAGCCCTTTACTCAGGAATACCCACCCGATCCACATAGTCACCATATGATTTGAGCTCTGCTGCCAAACTCAGTTCACCTTGAACATTTACGCATGCGCAGATAGACATTCGAGCCCTGCTGTCAAATAAATATATTTTAACTGCACAGCCCGTCCATAGATAAGAGGGAGATGTCGACTCATTTCCCTCATACTTCACCCCTGAGCAAAATTGCTTCATTCTTCTCGGACAATTTCATTTCCTTCTAATCTCTTTCTTCTGAGAATCCTCTCTACTCCAATTTCGGTTAAGAATGGAAGTTTGAAGCTAAGCTCACTAGCTAGATGATTTGATGTCATACCAGAAAAATAGTACTCATTTAACCAGTTGCTTTGCTCTGGGTTTAGTTTGAGAGACATGATTTCAGTCTGGTTACTGATATTTTTGCCTCCTGTAACGGACGGTTTGTTTTGCATCCGAAGATTCCTGTGGGGACGAAGCCTTAGGTAGCATAATGACCGTGAAGGACGGGGCGTGCCATCCGGCGAAGCAAAAGGCCCCTCAACGAGCTAAGCAGCGGCCTATACTTGCTGTAGCTCGGTTCGGGAGATGTGGGCGGGGTTTTCGCCGCTCGTTGCCCCTGTCCTTTACGTATTAACAAAAATTCATAGGCCTAGCAAAGACAAAACAAACAAGGGAGGTAAAAATGGGGAATAAAAAAAAATTGTCGATAAGAATGGAATGGTTGGTGGACGGATCAGACGCCCACGCGGTCAAATCTGGGTCCGGGTGTAATGGGACTCTCAGCCTCTGGTTTCGTACCACCAACAGATCACTACTCATCAGGTGCTGCTTCGATCTGCCGGTGGGAGCAGCACTACCAGACCATAATATGGTTCATTACACTCCGCCTTTAGGTGAATGTGGAGCGGCGCTTTAAGAGCTGTTGCGGGTAGCCGCCATTACTGTGAGACATGCTAGTCTCTGAATCTTAAAGTATTTGCACACCAGACACCTAAATCTTGATAGATCTGCAAATCCCGAAGCCCATGCACACGATCCGTTTTCTTCTTATCGTTCTGCCATCAAGATTTAGTTGGCAGTCGCACATCGTTGACTTACATGAGATTGAGAATAGAACCGGGCCGAAGCGTATATACCCTAGACTTGTACAAACCTAGTGGTGATACTAAAAGTACCAATTGGCAACGACCATTTGCATTAAAAGTGAGTTTCCTATATGACCAGTTCTCCAGTCTCAAAATCAATTAACTAACCCATTCTACAAATATTTGTCGAGTTTTTCAAGTCATTAGCTTCATTTTATCGAAAGTTATCGCTTAGTTGAAGTTTCATTTGTAGGGTAGGCAAGGGTTCCTTGGGTCAAATCTTGCCCATCATTGCCACCAACCAATTAGATCATACTACATATGAACATTTAAGAAAAATGTCAAATCTCTAGCTTCATTCTATCGAAATTTATCGCTTATTTGAAGTTTGATTTATAGGGGAATTAGGCGTTTGGTTGGTCAGATTTTACATATTTTCAATATCAGCCAGTCGAATCCTATTACAAACATGTAACCAAAATTTCAAGTCGCTAGCTTTATTATGACGTAAGTTATCGCTTATTTTAAGTTCCATTTGTAGGGATGGTAGGGGTTCTCTGGGTTGAATCTGGCCTATCTTTAATACCAACTAATTCAATCTTACTTTAAACATTTGACCAAAATTTCAAGTTGCTGGCTTCATTCTATCAAAAGTTATCGATTATTTGAAGTTTCATTTGTAGGGGATGTAGGGCTTCCTTGGGTTGGATCTTGCCCATTTTCAACACCAACGAAGTAGATCTTATTAGTAACATTCGACAAAATTTTCAACTCGCTAGTGCTATTCTATCGAAAGTTATCGCAATGAAAGTAATATTTAATTTTTTGAAATTTGTAGGGGAGGTAGGCGTTCCTTTGATCTGATTATGCCCAACTTACCAACACTTAAGCAACTTCTTACCTCAGGGCCAAAAATCAGGTGTCTACGTCCATTGGTTCAAGAGTTATAGACAAAAAACTTGAAAAGTAGGGTAGTACGGGGTTCTTTGTAAGAAAATTACCGTTAGTTTTCAACTGATCGATTTTTCTTTTCAAGGAGAGTATCAGATTACCTTCGCGAGCAATATACCAAAGCTAGAGCTTTTCATGTTTATTTAATCGGGAGTTGTAGATACATTTAAGTATTTGACATATGTAGGGGAGGTAGGCGTTCTTTTGGCCTGCTCATGCCCATTTTCAATACCATCCAACTAGATCACACTACCAACATTTCACTAAAATTTCAAGGCTCTAGCTTCATTCTATCGAAAGTTATCGTGCGAACGGACACACAGACAGACGGACAGACAGACAGACGGACAGACGGACAGACAGACAGGCAGATAGACAGGCAGACAGACATGGCTAAATCGAATCAAGAGGTGACCCTGATCATTTATACATATGCATTGCTATACCTCCGGAGCCTCCTTTAAGGTGTTACATATTTCCGTCGTGACAAAAACAATATACCATATACTAAAAGTCTAGGGTATAAAAAGGATGGTATGGTGGTCTCCATGTACTCGCACGTGCGTGCGAATTTCATAACAAACAACATTCATATGGTTCTTTCTTCTTCTCAATTTTCATGGATAATTCACAATATGCAATATGACCGTTTTTATTGCATACATTGCGGCGAAGTTCAGGGAAAATACCAAGATTTCGGACGTGATTAATTTTAAATCTTGTTCAAAATCTAGATTAGTAACTCTGGATAAATGTAGGGTAAATCTGTAGTGCGCAAGGGACATAACCCAGTTTTGTTTTACCATCATCGGTGGTTGATTTTTTCACCTTTAGGCTAAAGTACATTGAATTTACTAAATTTTGATAATTTCCTCTGTCAGAGACCAACAAATTGTGCTATTTTGGTAAAATAAATGGATCTTCAGTAAATTTTTTTGTTGACAAACGTGAAATTAATTTAATTATTAAGGGGCGACCGGCAGCTCAGCGCGTAGAGGCGTCAGTCTCATATCTGACTACTGTCGTTTGTGGCCATGAATGTTTGTGTTGTCTTTCCACTATGATGCGGGGCGTAATAATAAGCCACACCATCTTCCGATTTATCCGAGGTAGGTATCTAAATGGGAGCAGAAAGTGCATGCTGGCAACGTGCATCGTCCGAAACTGGATTTTTATACTTTGCTGACTTGGCTCCAAATTTCTTGGGCATTTCACTATATGTAATACATTAGCTATTTTTCGCATCGGCATTTCTCCATAACAAAATTTATGGATTTTATGACTGGATTTTGTGCCTATTATTTATTTATTTTAATATATTTATAGCCACGCTTTTTAAACTACATACCCGTTGTACAGTTTACAAATTTGGGTAGAACAAAATAAAACTGGTTCATTTGATTGAAAATAAAAGGCTGTCCCTAAAAATTTGGGAGCGCTTAAAAAAGGAAGGATTTCGGATGGTACTTGAAGATGATAAATACGCAAGCTAATAGGACACGCATATTTTTGTCCTTCCAATAAATTGATGGGGATTTATACTCTATTCCTAATATTTTGCTTTTAAGATTTTCGTGCTTTCTGAAGGATTTTCTCTATAAATAACAGAGTCTCGATAACCCGTCGCAAAGGAAATTTCAAAGGGCTTAAATATTGTAGTAAATACGGGGCGACAAATAAGCTGATAAATTTCTAATAAAAAGTATTTGGGAACGAGATATATTGTCCAAAACAAGTTAAGCGGGATTAATTGGGAGGGATAAATTGCAATAATGTGTAACTGTTGCTTTAAAATTTATAAAAAAAATGGTAGGTATTTTTATACCCTTCACGGATGTGATAGGGTATATTAACTTTGTCATGAAGTTTGCAACGCACAGAAGGAAACATCTTCTACCATATAAGCTATATATATTCTTGGTCAGTATGATGAGACGAGTCGATTAAGCTTTGTCCGTCTGTCCGTCTGTTTCTATGCAAACTAGTTCCTCAGTTTTAAAGCTATCGAGCTGAAATTTTGTACAAAGCCTTCTTTCTATTGCACGCTGTATATATGTTGGAACCAACGGAATCAGACTACTACGTCATATGGCTGCCATAGGAACGACCGGTTCGAAAATTCATCTTTGTTGGAATAACTTTTTTATTTCTATAGATATTGTTTTCGAATTTCACATTAATCAATAGTATTTTTAGTGAAATCACATTCCCGAATTTGGTTGAAATCCGACAACTCTATCATATAGCTGTCATAGGAACGACCGTTCCAAAAGCAAGTTTTTATCAGAAAAACTTTTCTATTTCTGAAGATATCTTGATGAAATTGCATATTACTCAATCATATTGACTGCTAAGCCACGTTCCTAAATTTGGTTGAAATTGGTCCACTATTTCATATACCTCTTAGAGGAACAGTGAAATCGGAACAAGTTTTACTACTAATTTCAAAGTGGCAAATGTACCACAAATCATAACGAAGGTATTATACCTGAAGGGTATCATACCTTCGGCAAGCTAGCCAAAGGCTAGCTTGTTTTCCATGATAAACTTGATAAATACCATCAGGGCTAGGAATGGACAGAATAAGGATCCTTTGCTTGTTTCTGCAGGCATTTTCCGGAAATAAACTTCATCGAAATTTTAGAGCAGGTAATAAATGTCTCCTTCACCGTCGTAATGTCAATACATTTTTGGCGATATTTTTGGCAGTCGTTAGTGCCGGCAGACCAGCTTCTGGAGACTAACGCTGATGGAAACTGTCGAGGCTATATTATGAAACTTTTAGTCGCTTATCGAACTCTTTAACTATTCCCTCGATATTCTCCATAAAATAGCAACTGCAATGAAAAATCTTTAGCACTTCGGTATCATTTAACTTGCAAACACCCCCCCCCCCTCTGTCGTATGGAGAAAAATGGCATAGCATTTCTTCTTAATGGTGATGAAACTTGAATCTCTCTACTACAGTACCATAAAAGTAACTACTTTTTACTGCATCCGCTACTCCCGATTTTCTACATAAGTAATACAAAAAAAGAACCCTCTGGGGAATCCTTGCCAAACAAGATTCAGCAACGCAGAATTTCAGTCTACTTTTTCTTCTCCCAGCTCCACATATGCAGAATTTCTCAAGAAGCCGTGTACTACATTAACTACTACACTTCTCTTCGTCGTCAGTTTCCTTTCGGGCAGGCAAAAAAAATATACATAAAAACATGTATGTATTCCTTCACATATACGTTATACGTAAGGATGAAAACATCAGAAATTCATCATACCATGGAAGCACAAGGAACACAGTCGCCGACTTTACTGACTGACGAACTAACTAACTAACTAACGATGTTGAAAAACACAGGTTCGTCTTCTTGCGAAGGCAACGGATCCTTATGTCTGTCACGAATAATCACTTGCTTGACACATATTTACGTTGGGATTTTTGCTATAAATAAATTAATTGGGAAGTTAACCATATTCCGGACAAAGAAAATTAGGTGGGAGACGACGACGATTGGATAGGTTGGAAGGCTTTGTGGGTTTTGATGGACAAGTTAATGGGAAGAAATATTAAGAAAAGATGATTTATTAAGATACTCGGTCGAGCGGATGCAAGAAAAGAAAACCAAATAAGGAGAGTTTAAATTATTAAAGAGAAGTGTAGGACTACTAGCTAAGTCTTCCCACATGACAAACAACCGATATTATTCCCTTAATCTAGGGGTTCTCAATTTTTCTCCCGTCCCTAAAGGGCGTTGTACACTTCACTGTAAACTGGAAATTGGAAAAATGTTTTCTTGAAAAATATCTATGAAAATGACATTTTACGTCCGGGGATTATATTGAAATAAATGAAGAATTCCATAAACTACATTTTGAATATATTTGCACAATTTAATATTGATATTTCATATACTTTTTTTAAATTCCCCGTATATTTCATCGTGAACAGAAAAATTCATCAATTTCACCACATTTCACAGAGAAGTGTAGACGCGCGAACGTGAAAATAAGCGACCGAGACGTGAAATTCACCACGATATTTTTCCACGATGCTGTTCACGTTCGAATTGCATTTGCATTCTAAAAATTTGTTTATCGTGAAAAAAAAAACTATTTTTTTTTGTTTATTTATGAAATAATATAATCAAATGAATCATTTGGTACAAATATGATTGTGTTTTAATTATATTTTAAATATATGTATTATAAATCCTAAAGTTTAACGGGGTGGGAGAATCGCTTTAAAGGGACATTTGAACTGAAAGAATGAAAAGGAGACCGGAAGTTGATATTTACACGAAGGAGGAGGAGTGAAAATCAGAAGACTGTTATTAAACATGTTGAATGGTCCTACTTATAAAAACATGCTCATTTATTGCACGTATACAACGTAATGGTACTATAATCGAACACGGAAAAGAGTTATGAGGTCAAGAAAAACAATTAAGAACAAAAAGGAGTCGTTGTAACTTCCGATTTAAGAAAGTAGGATGGAATGATAAATGTAATTTTATCGGATCAAGATGTAAGACTAAAGCGTCCCAATCACTTGTGTGGTTATATCAAGATATAGTTAGTCACGTTTGTAAATCTCAATTGACCACACATCAACAGCCTGATCCTACGATGGACTTAAGGTCGTTGTGAGTGGCCAAATTACGATTTTCGTGATATCTGGCCGCCGTGAGTCCGGCCATGAGCTATCAGCCTGCTCATGCTCACGTCGGGGTACCGAAAGGCACCATGAATAGCCATTAATGGACTGGCTGAGTCCGAAAGTGGCCATGTATGCCCACTTTCGATTCGCATTCAATGTTTACTTTCGTTTAAAAACGAAAGTGAGTATGTACATAGTTATTTTCGCTTCGCTTTGCATACCTTATATCAATTTGAGACCGAAATTGTACATAGACAAAAAAATGTTTGGTGCAGATATGCTAGGACGAAATGGTTGCCGGTGCATATAGAAGGAGTGAAACAAGCGACCTAGGGCTATATATCGAGCGTCGCAATTTTCTGGGGGTGGAGCTAGCGCAGCTCGTTCCAAACCAAAATTGTCCATGCACTCTTTGTGCGATACTAAGAGTTGTGAATCAACAGTCCCTGTGTGGGCGATTTGTTCCATTAAATTAAAATTAAATTAAAATTAAAATTTTAAACCGCGAGTGCTCCCGCAGCTTCTAAACTCTAGCCAATATCCTTCATTAATTCCTTTCTACAACCGACATTTTTATTTTCTTCTTAAATAAACGACGTTTTGCATATTTCAAATAAATTTCCCGGTGAACTGTAAATACGACTGTGAACAGGAAAAATAATTCTCACCTTCACTGCCCATTAATATAAAGCCGGCAAACTTAGTACAAAATTTTGAATTTCGCAGTATATATGTATGCGTCAGACTTGCAATTCATATATCACGTACGCATTTAGAACGAATGTGGTATAAGTGTGAATTAACAGAAAAACTGTGCGAATAAGACAAAATCGATACAAATCCACAAGGAAATTAGAGAGAAAAGGATGCTAACAAAACAAAATATTTCTCCGCTTTCGGTAACCAATAACAACATGACTCCCTGTAGTTAGACAGCTAATACATACAAAAAATTAAATATTTCTCACTTATACAGTGACAAATGTAGCAATATGACAGCTACAGCGTTATTTTTGAGTTAGTATTAGTTCCCCATTCCTCTCTCAGCCCACTATGAGTATCCTTTTCTAATTAATGTATTCTAATGCAAGGATTTATGGACTACTAGTTGATATATTTGCACGTAAAATTAATGTGCTCCACTCTCAAAAATCAACGTTTTATTCAAAGTCTGTCGGCTTTTACATTATTGGGCAGTGCTCACCATGCGATAACTGTCAAATCTTTTCACGGAGCTTTTGATCGTGGAAAATTCTCATTTTCATGTTCACGTTCACGGTGAAGTGTAAAGAGCTCTTTAGAGAAAAAACAGCCCGCCCGATCATATATTTAAAATACAGAAAAAGGCGTGAAAACATTTTATATGCAGTGAAAATTGGAATTTTTTGTGACACTTGGTTTCATTCTGCATATCAACTTAGTATGCGACGTGCAGAAGGAAACCAAGTGTCACAAAAAATTCAAATTTTCACTGAAATAATTCCCGCTTGCACATTGCAAGAGCATTGAATACATAAAGTATTTTATATGGGTTTCTTTATGGTCTTAAGTTATTTTTTTGAGGGGGATATGGCGTTTTAAAAATAATTATAAAAATAACGAAAGAAGAAAAAAAAAGAAAGAAGCGTATATACCCTAGAGTTGTACAGACCTAGTGGTGATACCGAAAATACCAATTGGCAATGACAACCGAGTACTTTCAGTTGCAGACCCCATTTTTAGGGTTTTGTAGTAAATACAAAACCCTTATGAAATCGGTCAAATGTCTGTCTGTCCGTCTGTCCGTCTGTCCGTCTGTCCATGGAATATCTCACGAACGGCTGAAGCTACATACATGAAATTTTGTAGGAATGTGTAGAATTACTATAATTCGCCGGAGAAAGCGAATCGTCGTACTAGGTCAACCTTAAGGGGAGGTCCCCATAGAGGGGAAATGAAAGTCGAAATTTTTTTTTCGTTTGGTACAGGCAAGTGGGGTGTCATAAGAAAGGTACCGTTGAGTACATTCCATTTCTGGAATTTTTTTCAAATTTGAAGAAACGGGAAAAGAGGGAGAGGGGAAAATATGTCATCCGAGTTTGTCCCCCCCCCCTTGCATTTCGAGACCGTTATACTTAGAAATATGAAAATTTGCAGAAAAGCGCCATTTTACTAGCGTAGAAAACCTAGATTTCTAAAATGTTGAAATTTTATCAGAAAAGGTTAATAATAGTACATTTCCATAGTTTCAGTTAGCACACCCCTGCACCCCTAACGCACACCCGAGGTCAAAAGTATTGATGGCTAATGATAACCAACATCATAGGCAATAGTACCTTCAAGTTTCATAACAATCACATAATATTTAATAATAGTACATTCATTTAAATTTTGAGATTTTGATGCCATTCATACAAAAAATGCACATAACCGGTTACATACTAGTACTGCACACTTGAATATTGTTTATTGTTTTTCGTAAAGTGAATTGGAGTTAACCACTTCTGAAAGGGTGGAGATTGGTGGTATAGGAGTGGTAGGGGAGAGAAGTTTAAGGGGGGAGGTAGGTGGGTTGCTGCGTTAAGGGAGGTTCCCATAGAGGCGAAATTAAGGTCAACATTTTTATACCCTAGACTTATAGTATAGGGTATATTGTTTTCATCTGATATAGGCAAGTGGGGTATCATGAGAAAGGAACTACAGAGTACATTCCATTTTTGGCGACTTCATCAAATTCGAAGAAAGGGGAAAAGAGGCAGAGGTGAAAATATGAGATCATATTGTAATTTGTCCCACCCCCCTTACCATTTCGAGACCGTTACACTTAGAAATATGAAAACATACAGGAAGAAGGCTTTCAACCAGCACAGAAAACAAAAAAATTATGGAATTTTGATATCTTCTCAAAATAGGTTAATAATAGTATATATCTATAGTTACAGTTAGCACACCCCTGCATTTCTCAAACTTATCTGAGGTCGAAAATATTGATGGCCGACGATAATCAACACCATGTGCAATAATATCTCCAAATTTCGTAATAATCACGTAATATTTAATAGTAGTACATTCATTTAGATTTGGTCATTTTGATATCATCCATACAAAAAATGCACATAACAGGTCTCTTGTATTTCATACATACTAGTACTACGAGTACAACATAATTGCATATTGTTATCCGTAGAGCGAATTGGAGTTAACCATTTTCAAAAGGGTAATGATTGGTAGGAGAGGTGGAGGAGGGGGAAGGGGGGTATGCTCGTCGCTGACTCTATTCTCTATAATTATTCAAACAATTTATTTTCAATATTTTTTATGCAAACTTACAATTTGCAATATTGTCTTAACATGAATGGTTAAGCATCTCCAAAAGTAGGACAGTTCATCTCCTATTGGCATGGGACACTACAAAACCCTCGGATTGCGGGCGTAGCCCTCTATATTCCGGTTTCATTTACTTATAGCCTTCCTGCAACAGTACAGCGCTACGGTTGCCTTATTGACACGCTCCTGAATGTTCATCTTGAAATTAAGCTTTCTATTCAGTACAAGACCTAAGAAGTTCCCTTTGTCTGTAAAGATCAGTTTTACTCCTCCCAAAATAGGATGATCCACTGCGGAATTCGTTGTTTTCTCGTGATAAAACGAGCTCGGTTTTGCTCGCACTAACGTCAACAGTCGTTAGCCCAGTTAACTAAGACAGCGAGAGCATTCTGCGTTATCTCTCTAAGGATGCTGGGGAGTTTACCTGAGATAGAGATATTATCCGCATAAGGGCTTTGTTCATGAGGATATGGTGACCAACCCGTATAATAGCGGCTTGAATGCAGCTCCACTGTCATTTGCTGCGTCACACTGGAATTATTGCATTTGAGTTGAATTTCAGCCCGGTCATGTCCTGTCTCTTAGCCCGGTCATATACGTTCTGGTATACCGAACAGTTATACCTGCACAGATCAACTGCACAGGTGGACCGAAGCGTGTGTATTATCAACTTGAGGTAAAACTGGACATGTGTACAGACTTGCGCAGACAACTAGAGAAGAATGAATTGGGGGAACCGAAAAGGTAAATCGGTGGGTGTTTTTGATATGGCAAATCGAGCGAATTTTTTCTGGTGTATGTCAGGGGTTTGATACGAAATTCCCTATTACAAAATCATATTTGAAGTATAATTGTTTTTGTCTTTACCACTGTTTTTATTACTACTCCTTACGCGTTTCGTTTTTTCAAACATCTTCAGAGGAATGGTTACATTTTTGTGCAAAATGGACTTGTATACTACGGAACTTAATTCTAAGTTGCTACCTGCTATAAAAGTGACAAAGGTAATTAAGGGCGTTACGCTTATACCTGCGAGAATTTTAGGTTTAAAAGTCGGGAACGGTTGATGTCGGTATGGTCGTTGAGAAGGTCCTTTCCAGGTATCCGACTGATTCTATTAATTTCCAAAGCTTCCAGCAGGTCAAGCTTTTTCCCCTTCGAACAAACGTGCAATATTTCTGGATTAAAATCGACTCCAATATTATGACCTGACTCCTTAAGATGTTCATGGAAGTTTGAAAACTTCGATCCCCCCATATGTTCCTTGAACCTCGTTTCAAAGGACCGTCCTGTCTGGCCGACGTAGGTTGCCGAACATTCGGGGCATTCCAGTTTATAGACTCCCGGCTTTTTGAAACGTTCGGATCGAGGTTTTGCGTTCAATAACCTTTTACCAATGGTATACCCCCCTTGGAACGCCGGAGTAAGACCTTCTTTCCTGAAGAAATTCCCTACTTCTTCGGACAGTGCGGGAATGTACGGCAGTGAAATGAACTTTTCGGAGCGCTCCACTGAGCTATTGGGATACACCATGTTTCGCGTTACCTGAATCCTTTTCTTGTCAATCAGTTTCTCTATTGTCCTCACTTGGTATCCGTTATTAGCAGCTATAGTTTTTATGGTGTTGAGTTCATTCTCTCGATTTGAGTCGGACATGGGGATTTGAAACGCTCTATGAATCATCGACCTATACGCTGCTATTTTGTGTGACCATGAGCAAAACGAGTCTTCCGGTATAGTCACGTTGGTAAAAGTAGGCTTCCGGAAAATTGTGAAACTGAACTCCTTATTCGTATACGTGATACTCAGGTCTAAAAAGTTAATATTGTTGTCGACACTCTTCTCCACGGTGAACTGGATATTCTTATTATATGCATTTAAAGATGTCAGAAATGCGTCGAGTTGTCTATCCGTCCCTAAGAAACCCACCAGAATATCGTCGACATACCTAAACCAGAATGCAATATGTTTCCTGGGAAGCAAGGATGACAACACGTTTGTCTCGAATTTATCCATGTAGATCTCGGCTAGAAGAGGACTCAGTGGAGAGCCCATGGGTAACCCAGTACGCTGCAGATACGTCTTGCCCTCGAATTCAAAATAATTTTGCTGTAGGCAGGTTTCCAGTAAATTCACTACGTCTCGTTTCTCGTTTGGACCAATATCCCTGTCGGCTAATAACGCTTCTACTAAGGCTGGACATTCATTAGAGGGAATATTTGAAAACATGTTGGATACATCGAAGGAGACTAGCTTGATGTTGTCCATCTTGCGCGGAAGAGCCCGTAGTTTAGATGCAAGTTCGGCCGAGTTTCGGACTCCGTTTTTCGGTTGGAATTGGGTAAGTTGGCGAATTTTATCGTTGACTGCCTTGGCAAGATGATATGCCGGGGCTGTGGTATAAGGGACTACGGGCCGACAAGGGTTTCCTTCCTTGTGGACTTTGACCAAACCGTACATCCTGGGGGCCTCCGTATTCATTGGAATAACCTTCCTTTTCTCGTATTCGCTACTGAAGAAAGCAGACGTGTTCAAAACCGATTGTTTCAAGTCCTTCAAAAATTTTGGTGTTGGGTCTTTTCGGAGTTCCTCAGTATTTAGTTTGGAAATAGCCGATTGCATTTTGGCAATATATTCCGTCTTGTACAACGCGACCATCGAGTTCCCCTTATCCGCTTTGGTAATTGTTAAATTATTCTCATCGATTTTATTGCGGAGCTGTTTTATCGTTGATGTGGCCTTATTTTTGTGGGACAAATCCTTGAAATTCGATATGATTTTCGCCAATTGTTCGCGAAGGAGATTGGGAGTTGGAATATCCTTTTCATTTCGAAGAATCCCTAACTCCGAATGCACGGCCAGAATGTTTTTCGTATTTTCGTGGGTATGGGTAAGACAAAAACAATTATACTTCAAATATGAATATCAATTACCATAAAGTTGAAAAATCGTCAATTGAATACATATTACAAAATCCCCAAAACAAAATTCCCGAAACCAGAATCACAGAGCAGGTATACTAAGAGCGGGAACTCAGAACAGATTTCTTTTTAAAGCAGGATGCAAATAATCCCACGCACACAAATAAGCCTCACCACTCTAGAAGCAACGGCTACAATTTAAAGTAAACCGACCCTTAGAGTGATAAGGACAACAACACATCAAATCAACTGTGTCTGTTGATTAGAACGCCCAAGCTTCCACAGTTGCTACTGTATGCGTGACATGGTTCCTCAATTTCATATGTGTGAGTTACCATTTTCGGCCATTGTATTCGTGCATTTCTATCTTTAGGGGCGTGGCTTGTGTCAAGTGCATGATGAAACATCTGTGATGAAAAAACGATTTATTTGAAAAATTTTACAAATTTTAAAAACACCCTAATAGCACCACTTTAGAAAAAATCATTTTACATCATAATTCATATGCCATAAATCAGATATCATACTAAATCATAGACCACATAGCATGTTTTTTCTTTCCGGACATCCTAAAATGCGACCATAAAGATTCAGTTTCCGATTTTTCATCACACACTTTTTATTCATTCACTTGCCACAAGCCACACCCACAAAGATTCACCCACCCACACCCACAAAGATTCTTGGTGACCATCCCACAATTTCGCATGGTTCCCCTTACCTGACGAGCGCACGGTCGCCATCTTTTCACACTTTATCAGCATTCATGTACATTTGCCAGAGAGGAACAAACAGTATGCGATCTCATTGATAATGCATCCAATACGAAATGGGTTTGCTATCCGTTGCCATACGAAGTTCACTCCGATTTTAGAGGCCCCGCCAGGCACAATGAACGCGGATATAGGACCCCCATAGACAATTCAATTCATCGTTAGACGACAACGCTATTCATCATCGGATTATTCTAACGATGGATCGCCACAAAATATTTCGCGGCTAAAATTATATGGAACTGTGGAAACAAAACGACAACGATAGGCGCATACACTCTGCGATCGAACTGACGATCACAATATCGTCAGATAGGTGTCGACTGATCGCAAGGTATATGGGGAGCTTTAGTTTTCACTTTTTGCACATCCATTGTGTACCGATTAGTGAACACAACACATACACAAGTGAAATACTATGGGCAACCTTCGCTTAATTTATACTGAGTTCCAGCTCTGTTATATTTTTCCTCTATGCCAGAATCTCCAAAAATAAAATCCCTAAACACAAAACCCCAAACAAATTATCCCCAAATCCCCATTTGAGGTGAAATTTTAGAACGCGCGCGCGTTTTAATAACTGCATTGATTTTTTCTCCAAAAATAAGTAAAAAAACATAAAAGAACTACGATTGGGGTAAACCCCAATCATGCAATACTCTAGATGAATTTGAACCTGGTTAAAGCCAATAAATAATTTCAGACTAATAGCTGTAACACTTTTCGAGAAAATCAGCTTATTGTCAAAAGACAACATTTTGTATTAGCTCAAAGCGATATCAAGCTAGAGAGCAACGTTGGTAAAATGTGTCATATTGTATAGGAGGGGGTAGACGGAGTAAGGGTAATCGACTATTTTTTTTGAATCTAACTGATATTGTTAATTAAGTGTTAAGTACAAAATTTCAGCCCGATAAATTGTATACGTACTGAGTAAATAGGCTTAACGTATTTCATGAAATAGTGCAGTTTGTATGGGAGGGGGTAGAAGGAGGGTGAGGATTACAATAAATTTTATAATGTAGGTTACAATTATCATAAAAGTGATATATTCAAAATTTCAAAGCAAGATGTTTTATAGTTTCTGAGGAAATCTGATTATTGTAAATTATCAAAAATGTGTCATTTTGTATGGGAGGGGGTAGACGGAGTAAGGGTAATCGATTAATTTTTTTGAATCTAACTGATATTGTTAATTAAGTGTTAAGTACAAAATTTCAGCCCGATAAATTGTATACGTACTGAGTAAATTGGCTTAACGTATTTCATGAAATAGTGCAGTTTGTATGGGAGGGGGTAGAAGGAGGGTGAGGATTACAATAAGTTTTATAACATAGGTTACAATTATCATAAAAGTGATATATTCAAAATTTCAAAGCAATATGCTTTATAGTTTCTGAGAAAATCTGATTATTGTAAATTTTCAAAAATGTGTCATTTTGTATGGGAGGGGGTAGAAGGGGTGGAGCGATTTAGCCCGTTCACGAACTTAGCTTTCATTTTTTGTCAAAAATAACGTGTGCAAAATTTGAACTTCATAGCTCAACGCGTTCTCGAGCTAGAGAGGTCACGGACGGACGGACGGACGGACGGACAGACGGACAGACGGACAGACGGACAGACGGACAGACGGACATCCGGTTTTAAGATATTCGAGTGATAATATGAACTTCTGTATCATTCATTTTTTTCTGCGAGCCTTATTTCTTAGCGTTACAAACTTTGTGGGAAGCACCAAGCCGTTGACTGCCAGTGGGCTGCAGTCCAATTGATCGTGTTGATCTTAAGACGGCCTGAATCGACGACAATCCCACGTGATTAAACAATTGCAGCTACCGACGCGGCGGTCTGCAGTCCATGATCTTAAGGCCGTCGCCTGTAGATATGTTGTCAAATAGGCAAGGTGGATTTCAGGAGTTTGGTTGCACCTGACTTCTTTTCAAACTAAAATAAATAACTGACACAAGAGTCCAATCTGAACCATGGCCTCGAGATGAGTTAGCATCATCTCATTTTTTAGATCGCGATGGTGTGTTTTGTGTAGAGGTGTGTGATCAGCAACACGCTCAACCGAGTTATTTATCCCATAAATGGGTACTCATTTAACAGGTGAGTGGGATCATAGTGCGACACGTTAATCTGCTCTTTTATCGAAAACTACCGCACTCAGAAGGAATCGAGCCGGGGCCCAGTGCATAGAAGGCGAACGTGCTACCAGTTGCGCTATCCGGACCATCGTTTCCAACTTTTTTAGTAAATTCATCCACCGCATGCCTTCGCTCCAAAAAACAAAGCCAGAACATTCGACAATAGTGCCTATGCCTATGTCTACCCTTCATCGATTACTGGATGCCCCACTAAAAATAAATTGCACTGCGGCAACTTTTTGTTATTTTTGCTCCAACCTAAAATCAAAATATGCCATAAACATTATAAATTAATAAAACAATAAATTTTGTAAAATTTGACGGTGTAAAAACAACAACCACATCAACTACTACCCCAGCTACTACAATGTCTGATTTATTTTTCACACGACTGACTGAAGCAAGCTTGCATGACCGACATATTATACACTCCTCTGTGTTTTTCATTCTGTATTTTCATTTTCTTATTCCGTGAAAATTTCAATGCAAATTTTCCTCTATGGCAAGCATATTTTTGGTGGAAAGTACAGCAATAATAAACAATAGACGAAATGGTGTATGCAACATTCTACATACGAGTACATATAGAATATTCCCGAAATGCCGAAATAATGAAAGTTTTATTAGACGTGTTGATGATGAACGAGGGCAGTCAGGCGTTGATAGGGTAACAACTAGCTGGAATGTTGTGACTAGTTGGTGCCAAAACACAGTTGCTTTTTTTTTAAATATATTGTAGAATATTGAAAATGTCTGCCGGAAATGTTATAGTGCAAGGAGTCGCATATTTATTTTCGATAGAAACTTGGAAGGAATTTTGGATAAATTATTAGTAGATGCGCTTACGTTTTTCGCGAGTCATGCTATAGTAGACCTCCTTATGTCTTTCAAGTTCTATTCAGTACAAAACCACTATAACCACTTTAATAATTGGCTAAAGGGTTGGGTACAAAACGGCACCATCTCAAATTTCGACTAACAGAATCTTAATATCGAAATATCGACTGCAAATATCTCGATTGTATCATAATCTCGACTAATGAAAAACTCGACTGATGAAAATCTCGACTTATCAAAATCTCGATTTTAAAAATATCGACAATGAATGGGAAAATTATCGCGTCAACTGTTCCATGTGGTCTAGTTGACGTTTCGACAGCATAAACTGGTTTCGGAGAATGCAGTTGCCATCATGCACCTCCTGCGCATCCATAGCCACGAACGTCATCGTGGACGGGATTCGAAGCCGAAACGCCGGTAGTTAAACATGAGACTCATGCCTCAGCACACTGCGCTACCAGTCGCCCAAAAGCACTCGCACATAGAAAATACTATTATGAATCAACAGAGAGACTATTGTGAATCAATAGTCTCATGTGAGAGCTCTCCTCGCTAAACCCGCTCCGAAGGGATCGCAGCCCTCAGTATTGAAGTCAATTGACATAATTTCGCTTTCCCCGCTTCGTTTTCAAAATAGGAATTTTTAATTAGTCGACATTAGTCGAGATAACTCGAGATTATTGCGATAACTTTCTGTCGATTTTTTCATCATCATCGTGGCGCGACAGCCGGAAGTCGGGCCTTGGCCAGCTATATTGTTGTCCTTCAATTATCTCGGTCACGTGACCGCATCCTTCAATTTTGTAAGCCCCGCAGCTGCTCGGCGTCCGCATATACTGAGCTTTCCCAACGAGATCACGGTCACGTAGGCGGCCTAGCTTCGTCGACTCGTTCTGCGTTCATTACTCGCTTCGGCATGCGATCACCGTCCATTCGTTGTACATGTTCTGCCTATTGAAGTCGTTGTAGTTTGGCGATTTTCGAAACTTCCATCTCATCGTATATAGGTAGTTCATACATCTCATGGTTGCATCGAATGCGCCATCCATCTCGATAGCAAACATCCCCGAAAATTCGCCCTAGAAACTTACGTTCAAATGTGTCTAGCATGTTTCTGGAGGCTTGAGTCAGGGTCCATGCTTCGCAGCCTTAGCATAGCACTGGTCGTATAATGATTTTGTTCACACGGAGCTTCGTGTTTCTGCACCCATGCTTCGATTTCATTATGTGCAGAGCTGAGAAAAAAGTCTTATTAGCTAACTGTATCCGTCGCTTGATTTCGTGAGCTTCGTTGGCGTACCTTGACAAGTGGGGCGACCGGTAGCGCAGTGTGTTGAGGCAACAGTCTCATGTTTGACTACCGGCGTTTCGGGTTCGAATCCCGTCCCTGACGACGTTCGTGGCCATGGATGTGCAGGAGGTGCATGCTGGCAACTGCATTTTCTGAAACCAATTTATGCCAACGAAACGTCAACTGGGCCACATGGAACAGTTGACGCGCTATGCCCCACAAGGGGTTAGGGCAATTGAGTAGTTGAGTATATGAAGTCGTTCACGAACTCTATGTTGTGGTCCCTCACATTGATGCTCGATTGTGCAGGTGTCTTTGTCGTCGATTGCATAAATATTTTAGTTTTAGCCTCGTTGATACGTAGTCCAACTTCATTTGCAGCGCTATCGAGCTCATGCAGAAGTTCTTCTGCGTCGGCCAATCTTCGGGACATGACGTTGATGTCGTCGGCGTACGCTGCTCATTGTGTCGACTTGATGGGTAGCTTCACACTGTTGTCCATATCCATAGCCCGAATAACGTATTACAGTGCTAGGTTGAAGAGCGTCCGTGCCAGTCCATCGGCCTGTTTGTGACCAGCGCATGCTTCAAATAGATCAGTAAGTCTATTATGGATCCTGATCTGTGAGACGGAGTTGGTCATCGTCATCTTTGTCATTCGCACTAATTTTGCCGGTAAACCAAATTGCAGGATGATGTTGTACAGTGCTCCACGATCGATACTGTCGTATGCCCGCTTGAAGTCGATAAAGATTTAGTTTACGTCTACCTTGCAT
This sequence comes from Chloromyia formosa, assembly GCA_964017055.1. Classification (NCBI taxonomy): domain Eukaryota; kingdom Metazoa; phylum Arthropoda; class Insecta; order Diptera; family Stratiomyidae; genus Chloromyia; species Chloromyia formosa. Next base: position 49,510,221 of record OZ024818.1, read on the forward strand.
TCCCAGCACTTCTGCAGTATCAGTTGACCGTAAAGAGCTGATCGGTTGTGGAGCGACCAGGTCTGAAGCAGCTTTGATATTCGCCAATGATTCGTTCTGCGTACGGTTTTATTCTATTTTCCAGAATTTTCGCTAAAGTTTTATAGGACGTACAAACTAGTGATATGCTTCTGTAATTCTCAGGCCCTAACCAGATTGAACGCAGAATGCAGCAGCAGCGGCCGAAGAAACAACAACAACAGGTAGATCTCTCATCGCCGCTGTGTTACCGCGACAGATCTTCCTGTTGTTCTTGTTGCTTCTGCCGCTGCTGCTGCATTCTGCGTTCAATCTGGTTAGGGCCTCACACCGCAGTGTATCTCCCTTTTAGTGAATTGAACAGATGATGATACGAAATGAAAATGCAACGAATGTCAGCCGGTGTGTCCAAAAAGGATGGCATCAAAAGTACCTACACCCGGGGCAGCTTGTTTATTGAGCAATCGATTACTGAAAAGCTCGAAGATCGTCGTATGGATTGGTATTGCCATGTTCTAAGGCGTCCACCTGAGAACCCAGTCATGAAGGCAGTATCAATGGATGTTCCAACTGCTGGACCCAAACCCCGAGGCAGACGGAAACACACATGGATCTTTCAGATGAAGAAGCAACAACAACGCATTAATCTCGGCGATGATACGGTCCAAGACGGAGCTGCCTGCAAAAGGAAGCTGAGACTGTACCGCTAAAATGGGCGAAGTGCCAACACCACAGGAGGAGCAACGCGAAGCCGCAGAGTGGTATGAAAGGGCAAGGAAGAAGAAAGGCAGATGATACTTCTGCGCCAATCGTCTGGGATCACCTAGTCCTCCCATACTCGCCAGAGTAATTGATGTATGGCATTAAGTAGACCTTTTCCACCGAATTTTAGCAACTCAGCTGGAATCTCGTTAGCGCCCGGCGCTTTATTTCGTTTTAGTGACCGCAACGTGGGATCAAGTTCCTCTACTGTCGGGAGTTGTATGGGTGGTTAGTCCTTGGTTGATAGCCGCTCTTAAATGTATTTGCTAGTTTGTATGCTTGTCTGGTGTTCCTATTAGCTAAGTTTTCGTTAGTATTCAGCAACTGCTCGTCGAAGTATTTATGTACGTTTCTTACGTATAATTATTCTATTCGATATTCACCGTAGCTCGTCATATTTTTCTCTTCTGGCTCTGGTTGCTTGTTGAATCCATTGTCTGTAGGCCTCGCGTCAAGCGAATTTTTGCATTCTTCGTCGAACCAGTCATTTCGCGCTTGCCGGGCTTTATGTCCCACGACCTTTTCTGCGACATCCTTGATGGTACCCTTGAGCTCTTCCCAGAACCCATGGACGCCTGTGTTGCTGATGTTGTGTAGCATAGGCGATAGTCCTTCCTCAAGGGCGGTAGTATACGCCACCGCCATTGCATCGCTCAGAAGCTTATCAACCGCAAAGATTTTGGGAGGGCTGACTCTCGATTGGTGCACTGAGGAAATTCTGCATCTGTATGTCGTCTTCACCAAGTGATGATCTGAGTCGCAGTTTGCTCCTCGATAGGAGCGGACATCCATCACACTAGACGCCCATCTCATGCAATTGAGGACGTGGTCAATTTGGTTAACGGTATGTGCGTCTGGAGACTTCCAGGTCTTCTTGTGAATGCGTTGATGCGGGAAATACGTAGAGCTTACGAATAGATTCCTGCTGCAGGCGAAGTCGATAAGTCGCTGGCCGTTGTCGTTACATTCTTCATGGAGGCTGTGGCCTCCAGGGTCCCCCGGTGCCAACTTTCATTTTCGACTTTTGCGTTAAAGTCTCCCAGCAGCAATTTGACGGTCGTTTGTTGGAATTGAATCGAAGTCTCAAGGCGGGCGTAGAATTCGTCTTTTACTGCGTCTTCTTTAACTTCAGTGGGGCATGCACACTGATGAGCCAGAGATTGAAGAATTGAGTCTTGATGCGAATCGCACACAGCCGTTCATTTATGGGGTCGAAGTCAGTAATGTGCGGCTTGAGGTGATTGTTTACTATAAATGCTACTCCAAACTCCTTGCGGCCCGATGGGGTGCCACTTGTAAAAATTGTGTGCGATTTCTTGTCATTGATTTCGGTGCGAAGCCAATTTGTTTCCTGGACTGCATTTATGCTCAGTTTGTACTTTTCGGCCTGTTGGCCTTCTCGGCCCCCGGTTTGTTCAAGGAGCGTACATTCCACGCCCACGTGAAGGACTATAAAAAAGGTCTTTTACCTCCGGATTGGTGAATTCTGGATTAAATAAAGTGAATTGGGGAGTGATGGTGGAATAGGCGATATTATTTCGGATGTACATCATCATATCTTTCCCTTTTTGTAACAGAGTGGGGAAGATTCCATCCGTACTAGTAAATTTATATTTGCCAAGAGAGTCAGTGGCTCATTTAACCTTGTTGTAGGTGAAAATATTTTTGGCAGTACTCCAGTCTGAGCAAGATTACTCAAAGCGCACCCGCACGTCGACTGAGTAGTTGATTCCTTCATCTACAGTTACGCAACCAGGATAATGGGTATCCAGATTCTTTCTTTTGTAATACTATTCTTCTATCGTGTTTCCTTAGAGTGTTGATTTTATTGGTGCCTTTTTTTTTAGTCACCGTACGATGTAGTCTGGCAGCAGAGTTGGTTTTATCGACATCTGGGCAGAACTTAATCCAACTGGGTTTCTTTACATGCCGGACCCTTTTTTGTATAGTGTGAGCGAGACGCGGTACTGTTTCCACTACCCAGTACGCTTCGCTCTATTGAAGAGTCTTCTGGAATTTTTGCATAGCGCAAAGAGTTCTGAGTGGAACAGCTCAGTTGAGGTTATCAGGGAATAATTTTCCTCATAGAAAGATGTGATTGCCTCCGATACATTGGATACTAGGGTTCCTAGGCTAAGTCACCCTGAGATTTTATCAGAGATTTCATCATTTAGGAAAAAAAATGGAGTATTTTTTTTTTCATCAGCCAAATTTATGCATTTTGGGGATTTATGTCACGATATTCGGAACTCCCCCCCAAGGCCAATTTCTGGGGAATATTACGAGTTATTCCCGAAATTTGGGATGAGATGTCATATGAATTAACCCCCAGTCTCATTGAAATTTGCTGGTGGATATACGATTTTCGAGTATTTATCGTCCAAATTTGAAATTTGGACGGAATATTCACCAGCCAAATTTATGAATTTTAGGTGTTTTTATCATCCAAACCAAATTCGATTTTTTCGGATAATATTTGCCTAAAGATGATATGCCGCCCAACGTGGAGTTTGTATGACCCACGATGGTTCTTGTTGAAATAAAAATAAATAGATTTATTCCAATTTCGAGTAATATTTGTTTGGAAAAATAGAGCGCCCAGCGTGGTCATCGCGTAACTCACGGCAGCGGCACTTGTTGGAATAGAATTAAATATATTTACATAATGATTCATCACATGTGTTATTTTAAAGTCGAAATTAAAATAGAATCTTTTCGACTTGTCTGAGATTTAATCAATTATTGATCCCAGTGTATGTTTATTCAGTGTTGTGTTTCCCATTGCACACTGCCCGAGTAATTAAATTGCAATATTTCTATTAATTCCAGCAATCTGAATTTTCCAGATACAAAATCGATTAGTCCGTGGTCTACTTGAAAGGAGAGAGTACACTATAAAGCCACTAATAATTACTCTTAGGACACCCTTGACTGGTCATAAATATCCGAAAACAATCAACTTGGATCCACTTTGAGCGATTCCTCGACATGGTCGCCTTTCATCTTCCAGATCTTTTCTGAGTGTAGTATCTGTACAGATTTAGATTTTCTCGAGAATTTTACTCATTTCTTAAAAGCAAGTCGGCTTTGTGTTCTGCTCATTGTATGGCACGATACAGGTATATCGTTCTATAAAAGAAACGGATGCAGACGACTACTTGGCTTCAATCTTTCATCTTCTTCTTTTGTTTTAACAATGGTGTGTAGAATTAGATTCTCCAGAAATCTTATAGTCTTATATCCCGTCCACAACGACGTTCGTGGCCATGGATGTGCAGGAGGTGCATGCTGGCAACTGCATTCTCCGAAATCAGTTTATGCCAACGAAACGTCAACTGGGCCACATGGAACAGTTGACGCGCTATGCCCCACGAGGGGTTAGGGCAATTGAGTATAATCATATCTGTATATCTGAATGGGAAAATTTTGCTTTCTTTTTCCAGGTGTGTGCGAAGGAGGGAAAAGCCAACGACGGTGGTGATGAATGATTCGACTAGCAGCAGCATACCTTGACCGGCTCAACTGGAATTGAAATAATTTAATCTAAGGTATGTGTATACATACGAGTAGTTTCGACATACTAAACATAATTGTTTGACTGAGTATTTATATACATTGGTAAGATGCTATATTTGGCCTTTTTCCATTCGACTTCTCTTAATGGGGATGTAATTTGTTTACATTTGGAAAGCAGTCTGACTATTTGGAGGAACTACAGACACGTATGCTGCGTGAATTTTAATTTCAAGCGACCTTGAGTTGGGCGGAACGAATCATTCAATGGGATCATTAATTTTGTTTTTCCTAAATTTTTTAAATTCTAGAAGTATTTGACTATAGGAAATTCAGGTAATGTCATTGATGCCAATGCATACCATATGATGGTTACTTCCTCCAAGGTAGTTTGTTATGCTTTTCGCACTATACCGCTACATCTGTGATGTCACATCAAAGACTTTAACATGAACATAAGAAACAACATTTTCCAATGCCATAGGGCACCCGAAGTTGCTCTGCGGGATTGTTTAATGATCAAGGTGGTCACCTGATAGTGTTTTTGGTGAAGGGGCTGAACTTCTGCCTAAATGACTGTTAGTCCATTATATGGCAGCTTCTGCTTCGCAGCCTGCCAAGAAAGAAAAGCTAACTTGTATCGGACTAATGGTTTTTTATTGGCAAACTTCCGGCTCCTTCCCCGGAAACACCATCAGGTGACCACCTTTATCATTACATAGATTGACGCCTTGCCAAAATGACCGTGTTATAAACACCTTGTACATAGATTGGCGGGGGCGACCGGTAGCGCAGTGTGTTGAGGCATCAGTCTCATGTTTGACTACCGGCGTTTCGGGTTCGAATCCCGTCCACGACGACGTTCGTGGCCATGGATGTGCAGGAGGTGTATGCTGGCAACTGCATTCTCCGAAACCAGATTATGCCAACGAAACGTCAAACTGGGCCACATGGAACAGTTGACGCGCTATGCCTCACAAGGGGTTAGGGCAATTGAGTAGTTGAGTAATGTAGGGCCCACTTCTGTTTTGGAACGGACTAAAAAATCCACAAAAAAATCAAATCCACACTTTTATTTTTTAGTTCTTATACGGAGTGGTGATACGCATTAAAAATGTCTGCTCTAAGGCAAAGTCTTTAGCCACTTTGTACCTCACGTAGCCAGTTTCAGGCAGTTGTGTATCCCATACAGCTTTCCCTTTTAACCGTAGAGTAGCTTTATCCCTTAATTAACGTAACTTTCGGTTTCAACAGATCGATCCTTTTGCCTTGGTCTTCTGTCCCGGTAGTTTTTGCAACGTACTTAAGGCCTTCAAGCAAACTGTTGAATTATTAGCTCTCGGAACTTATCCACGCTAGCCAAAGTTTTCGTGAAGCGTTTTTATTACCTTTAACGAAAGTCTCAGTAGAAGTCGGATGGAAAGCACCTTGCCAATCGGCCGTGCAGATTCGTTAGCGACATCAGCCACTTTAAAGAGACGGGATCGGTGACGATTTGAAATTCGTGGCCTTCCTTCGTAGGCATGGAATTTTTTTTATTGCCATCACCGCTGCCAGACACTCTTGTTCCGAAACCGTGTAATTACGTGCGGCTGAGTTTAGCTTTTGAGACAAATAAGCGACCGGTGCTTCGACACTATCATCGGAGGTTTGCACTAAGTGTCACCACAGACTGTCGAACTCGAACACGAATCAAATACAAGTGGACTTCACATCTATGTGAAGTGTGTTTATATGTGTCAGAGGACATTTGTACCAGGTTCGTGTTCGAGTTCGACACTCTGTGGTGACACTTAAACGGCGCCAACTCCAAATGGCATCGCAGTGTGTAGAAAATGGTCGCTTAAAGTCTGGGCAGCACGGGCGCGGAAGTCAGACTTGGCTTTAATGGCTCGAAAGCTTTCAGCCCGTCCTCAGTCCAACTAAATTCACGTTTTCGGCTTAACATGTCTGTCAACGGAGACGCCAATGTTGCGAAGTTATGTATTATATAAAGCGACGATACCACCCGCACATGCCTAGAAAACGTCGTAATTGTTTAATAGTTTTCGGACGTGGAAATTCTGAAATTCTCTGTACTTTGTCTGAGGCGCGTTGCATAGTCCGAAAGGCATAGTCACGAACTGATACAACGATACCTCCCTGGTCCAGTGAAGGCGGTTTTATCTCTTATCATCCAGAGGTATCTGCCAAAAGGCATCTTTAAGTCTAAACTCGTGACAAATTTAGCTTTAAGGAGCCTACAATATACCTTCGATAAGTGGCAAGGGATAAGCATCCTTCGCTATGACTGATTTTACTTTTCGGGCGTCCAGGCATAAACGGACCTTCCCAGGTTTCACTACTAAAATTACTTTCGACGACCAAGAGCTCTGTGACTCCTCTATAACGTCGAGTGCCGGCATGCGGTCAATCTCGTCCTAAAGCTGTTTCTCAACAGCGCGAGAAACAGTGAAATGCCGTTGTATGTTGGGCTTTTTTCGCCAACGTCAATGACGTGCTTGATTAAGTCTGTGCGCCCTAGACCTTCCACCGTAAACGAGGAAAACAACGAAATTGCCGCGTTGAGTTTGGTCTGTTGTACTGCAGTCAGATTGTGTCGTTGTCGCTATTATGAGACGGAGTATTAACTAATCTTTACACGCATAGAAGACACAAGTAGGTCAGAGGCAAGATCGAAAAGGCGTACAAAATCCACTCCTAGATATATGTAATTGTTGGGACAATGACGGAATAATAAGAAACGTCATTGTTTGGGTCCGGCTCTTAAAAGTGATATCAGTGGTAACCCTTCCGACGGCAGAGTGAGAAGTCCCATCGACCGTATGCTAGCATTAAATTAATTAGGACAGACCGCAGAAAAATAAAATCGACTAGTTTGTCTAACCTTTTTCGTCGTAACTGAATTTCTTCCATTTTAAAAATTCGCCCATACGTGGCTTGATATTCGTTCCAGGGTACATGCCAAGGTTTGAAGCTATAACGATCAGGGGTCTTATTCTTATCAATAACCTTAACAGGAGGTGGGGTGGATATTGTCACAATATGCTACATACCTTCCTGTGGAAAGGATCGGCCTCTAAGAAGAGAGAGAATAAGGAAATCAAGTTACCCGAGAGTAACGAAGCAATTGTTTGGCAGTGTGTTCCGGGGAAATTAAATGGAATTAGGGAATGTGGATTTGACAGGTTGGTTCGAAACTATACGAACTGGGCAGGTGTTCCAGGGTAAAGGGCGAGTGGCTCTCTGTTTACTTTTGCCCAGATGAAATGAGGTGGAATTATTTCAGAAAATTTAGTGTACATATATGGTGATTATACTTCCTTATTCGCTCTTTTCTCAGATCGGCCTACACATAAATTCGCACTTTCGATATTGCAGCATTTCATCTTTGAAATGCACAGCCAGTAACAGGCGAACATATTTGGAAACCGGCAAGATTTGCTCGTATCGCACTTCCACTGGTTGCAGATGGGCACTTGTTTCCAGCTGATCATCTCACTAATGAGAAATGTGATACTTACGCTTTTGTTTTTATTTTCTTATCTTTTTCTGTCCCTACAATGACGCCGGCTAGCCCATACACATTTTGAATTGCATTTCCATAATTGCAAAATAAACGCTTCATTTATTTTGTGAACATCAACCTAATCGGGACGGGAAGTTCCGAAAACGGTTATTTTGACAAACTTCCGGCTCCTTCCCCAAAACACCATCTTTTAAACACTTTGCACATTACATAGATTGGCGCCCAACAAGGGGTCTGAACCCACGACCCTGAGACTAAGAGTCTCATGCTCTACCGACTGAGTTACCCGGGCAGAGGTAAACGGTAGCTGGTAGATCTGCACTACTCGTCATACTATCGTGCCAAGTGGAGGAGGAGCACAAGTCAGACATTCTAACACTCAAAAATTGTCCCGAAATCAGAACGGCACAGCGCCTTGCACGACTAAACGCCACGGCAGCCAAGTGCAAAATTCGCGTTAAACACGCACTCAAACGATATAACGACCATAACACAAATGACGTACTCCATCAGGGGAATGGAATTCGCTGTTTCGACCCGACTTAGACACGGCCGCGGTCACTGGTCAAAAGCCAAAATTCACGCCCCGATGACGTTTTGGGATTTATTCGTTTCTTTTCGACAGAACCGGGAATTCTCGTCCCCTTCCCACACGCTCTTCTTCTCGCAGCCTTCTAAACCTGGGTGTGGTTGTAACGGACGGGTTGGTAGGCATCCGAAGATGCCCGTGGGGATGAAGCCTAAGGTACAATAGTGACCATGAATGTCGGGCCGTGTCATCTGGCCAAGAAACAAGCCCCACAATGAGCTAAGCTGTGACCCATGCTAGCTGTAGATCAGTTCGGGAGACGTTGGCGCTATTTTCGCTGCACGTTGCCCTGTCCTTAACGTGTTAACAAAAATTCCTAGGCCTGGGGAAGGCAATACAAACAGAGGAAGCAAAGGAGGAAATAAAAAAAAATGAGGCGATAAGGATGGAATGGTTCTCGGACGACTGAGATGTTCTCACGCTCGCATCGGGGTCTAGGTGTAATAGGAGCTTCGGTCTCTGTTTTCGTACCACCGACAGATCACTACTCATCAGGTGCTGTCTTCGATCTGTCGGTGGAAGCACCACTACCAGGATATGGTCCATTACAAGGTTCCCTGGCCAAACAAGATTTGGAAATTCAAACTTTGGATTTTAGATCATATATTTTCCTGAAATGGGTATGAAGAATTTCTCAAAAGAGAGCCCGATTGTCGGTTTTTCGAAATTCTGAATTTTTTGCTGTGAACGAAGCTTTTGACAGTTTATTTTTATGGGATTTCCCACACAAAAGCTGTCAAAAGCTTCGTTCGTGCGAAAAAATTTCGCTTCATCGGTACAAACATATTTCACACGAAATCGCAAACAGAGTCAAAAGTCTTTAAACCATTGTGAGCAATTTAGCTGTGCGAGGAATTCCTATGGTTTTTATTTCGCTTGAAAATTTGTGATTACTCTCATTCATTCATTGGTAGCTTAAATAGTGTGATTGACTATATTTAGCCGCAGCCACTTCACATAGTGTGGACAGTACGCTTTTTTGTGGATAATACATGAGTCCTCAGTGTGTGTGTTCCGCGGGAAAATCATATCGGTCGTACAGAAAAATCGTATTTACTTTAAATACCCTACCTGGGACATTTAGGTAATCCTCGGTTTGCCTCTGTTCCTTTTCTTAGAATCAGGATCTTCCCAACTAAATAGCGACTTTCAGCACGAGAGGAAGCCATGCATTACGTCACATTTATGACTATGAAACAGGAAAAATGCAGATCAGGAACCTGTTAGGGATGTCAATTGATGCTATCCTAAAAGGATGTGGGAGACTACGTTGCCTTAACCCCTAGCGGGGCATAGCGCGTCAACTACTCCTGCGCGCCATCGTACTCTGTTCTGGGCAATGGGGCGCAACTCCCCAAAAGACTTACCCAGTACCTGACACTCCTTTGCCACAGATCGACGCCATGTGATTCGAGGACCCCCTCTTGGTCGGCCTTGGTTGGAAATGGGGTTCCATTTCATGGCATGCATAGCAATGCAGTTATCACTCTTCCGCAATGTGTGACGTATCCACTGCCATTTTCGCCTGCGTATCAATTCGTCGATTGGCATCTGACCCGTACGCCGACTTAGCTCTTCATTTGATATTGTTTCGGGCCAGAAAATTCTTAAAATTCGACGAAGACATGAGTTGACGAAAACTTGCAGCTTTCTGGTAACTCCTACGGAAACTTTCCATGTACTGCTCCCATACAAAAGCACTGATGGTACCAGGGAGCGAAACAGGCCTAGCTTGGTCTTGATGCTGAGATAACTGCTCTGCCAGATTTTGGACAGCATGCCGTATGCGCGTTTAGCCTGGTTGATACGACGAGCGATGTCCTGCTCCGTACCACCATTTTCGGCAACAATGCTACCTAGGTAGACGAAGTTGTCCACCTTCTCCACAGGCTGCCCATTAATATTGATGGCAATAGGTGTCGGATTTCTTTTTCGCAACGGCGGGCTAAGAACCTTGGTCTTGTTGGTATTAATCTTCAGCCCAACCTTGCTTGCCTCCCTCTCGAGATCTAACACCATTGCGGACAGATCCATGATTTTGTGAGAGAGTAGGCATATGTCGTCAGCGTAGTCAAGATGTTGTAGATAAGATGTCAAAGTCCATTGAATTCCTCTGTCGAGTCCGGATAGGGCTGCATGCAACACATCGCCGATCACAATGAGGAATAGGATCGGTGAGAGGATGCACCCCTGCCGAACTCCACTGCGAATCTCAAAGTCCGCCGACACCTTACCTTTATGCAGAACGCGACATTTCGCGCCGTCATAGGTTGCCTTAATAATAGCCACAAGCTTCTCAGGAATGCCTCTCCTGCGCAAGGCCGCCCATATAGAATCCCGGTTCACACTATCGAAAGCCTTTTCGAAATCGATGAAAAGCAAGTGAAGCGGAGAATCGTATTCAGCGCATTGCTCGATGATAATTCGCAAGGTGTTAATGTGATCGACACACATGGTGTGGGAAGGCGGCACCAAGTCTGCTCGCGCATAAGAAAACGAAATGGGAGTGTTATCGAGCCTTCCGGTTTTTGTACTTGATTTCTGAAAAGTGAAGGTGAGAATGAGTCCACGTCAACGAAGCAAGACAACGACAAAAGTGGAACCCCACGTTGGGCGCCAGTTATAATGATGATGGTTTAAAGAGGAGGGCGAGACTACTCTGCGTCCAACCGCCATCATTAATACTTCCGCAAGTTGATTCAAGCTTTATCCTATGTTTATCGTAAATTTATGCAGAAATATTTGGCACGAGGGCCTTGGGCAACTGCAATAGGTGGTAAACTAAACTTGCATAATTTCGCCAGTTAAGTTCTGCGAACTTCGATAGAGAAATGTGTTAATGTAGGCATGCGTAGCAAATAGCGGCAAAATGCATGTAAACCTTTGCGACATTTGCTTTGCCAATCATGGTTAAATTAAAGAAAAAACAATTCCCAAAAAACGTTCCAAGTTTATCTAGTGACGCGGGAGCGTCCCGCCCCTCCAAAGAAAAAAAAATCAAAAAAAAAAAAAAAAATGGAAAAGTGACCAAGAATATGTTTACGCGACACAACAAGTACGGGTTTTCGGACCCCTGTAGCTCCGGCCCCGGATGCTTGTTCGAGCTCAAATTTGGTATGGTCATTGTCTCTGGTCATCTTACGAAGTGCTGCAAATTTGATACCGATACAAGGAAAAACACCCGAGATATGATAATTTGAAAATGGCTATTTTTTCAAATTTTTCATGTTCTCGTTGTTCTTTGACCGGTCTACAGCCTCGTAGGGAGCGTATCGAGGTCTGCTTTCTTTTCTCACGGATTGCTTGTGTCCCAAGGGTGTGCATAGGCTATCATTTGCTCTGATCCGTGCAGTAGATGAAAAGATACATCCAAAAATGTGAAATTTTATAGTAGAGTCTCTCGCCTAAGTCTTTTTGATATTTTGAACGCGACACAGAAAATCACTCGCAGAGATCGCATGCCAACGGGGAGACACGCAAACACTTGATTATGTGAGTATAGTGACGACGACGGATGCAAAAGTCCGTGCGCTCGTCGGGTGAGGAGAACCATACGAGTTCATGGTTGTGGGGGTGGTTTGTGGCAAGTGCATGAATGAAAAGTGTGTCATGAAAAAATTGAAACTGATTGTTTATGGCTGCATCTTAGTGCTGGTGCACATGGACGTCCAAATGACGCCTGACGCTGCGTCACTTTCAATCGGTTAGGAAGAAATACATTACGGGCAATTAAGCGATACACATAGTAGTTATGGGATTAGGGGAACTTAGAAATGAAATTCCAAATTAAATTCTAATCTTTATTTCCTGAGTAGTAAGATACAACTGACTTAAAATCTAACAAAATTTGAATCTTTATACTAAATTTCGGATATCATTCTGTGGACGATGGATGCTGATGGCTCAATTGAAATTTCTTAGTTAATTGTTTCTAAAATCAAAAGTGGCTATTAATACAGTACATCGAAAACGCATTAAGTAGATGACAAATGATATGAGCAGCGTAAGAACAAAGTAGATTCTTTTAGTGTTTATAATATTCAATCAATTGAAAGTGTCAATGGAATAAAATTGAAAGTGTCGATGGAATAAACATTCTTATGGACATGACTGTAAATATTCTATGAATATGCTGTGCCGGCATGATATGTATGTATCTACAATGGGTATGATCTTGTGTGTGTTATGTGAACGGGCATGTTGTTAGGGTGTTACCATAACCTCCCCATCCTTAGACTGAAGCTCCTGATTCAGAGTTATTCTGTCTTTTTATTTTATATATTTAACACGTTTCTTCTCTAGTTTGTCAAATGTTCGTGCTAGTTTTTCTGTAGATGTAATTGAATTTACTTTGAAAATTTTATTCTTACATTTAAAGTATATAAAAAAATGCATAGTATTATAACTATTACAAATGTTATGGTTGACATTGTGGGAATTATTGTATTATGGTTAAGTTTGAATTCGATTAATTCTATGTTTGCTATGTTCTCAACTTTTTCCATCTTGATATCTTCAAAACTTATTTAGTTTTTTGAATGATTGAAAAGTATTGGTAATGGTATTATTAACTTGTGGTAAAAATGTATTATTTTATTTGTGAAAAACATTTCATTTAATTTTACTGAACAGTTATTAGGATTGATTACAAAGGTTCCAACTATTCGAAATTGTTTCTCATTACAATTATGTGCTATGCTTCCATAGTAATTTTGCACTAGTAATATTCCAATTTCTATTTCTTCGATATACGTTTGATTATTCACTTTAATGAATTTACAGGTATGTTCACAATTAATTGGATTCTTCAATTCCTTTATACATATACTATAGGAATAATATTTGTTTTCAAATTTGGGTAATGGCTTGAAGTCCATGTAACAAGTTGTTTAAATTGATTTTGAATTAATTCGGTGTGATTTTTGATTATCGCTAAATTTCGTTCGAAGATTTCATTGTTTCTTGTTTGTTGAATTTGTTGGTTATTTCTTTATCATTTCTACCAATATTTTCGAGATGTTCCAATATTTCTACGCTATCCTCACTATCCATTATACCAAAAAAACCATCTATAGAGTCTCCCAACGTGGTATAATATACCTCGCGCAAAACTTAAGTTTCATATTGTCTAGTTGAAGTGTATTTATAGGGTTTGTTTTATCAATTTTCTTAAATAATTTTATTTTCACTTCAATATCTTCTACTTTATATTTTAAATCGGGATAAACATCATAGACGGGTTTGTACGTATTTTCAGTTACTTTCATTGGTATTTGCTTTAAGTTAGTGATTACATTCTCGTAATCGGTTACATTTATTTTGTGGAAATATTAGGAACAAGAGGATTTCCTGTCGGAATATCTGAACTGGTGTCATCTGAAATGACAAGAAGCTTGGGACGTTTTATATTAATTGGGGCTACGTTTTCCAATTTTTGTTTTTTGTATTTGGGTAGATGTTTTGGAGTTCGATTGGGTGTTTTTACATAACCTACATTTCTATTTTCTTCATATTCTTCACGGGATTGATTTTGTTTGTTGATTGACTTTTCTTTCTTGTGTTTCATTGAATTAAGAATTTTGGTTTTATCTGTTAGACCATGATGAGCTTTAAATGGTTCTTCATCAATTGATGAGTGAATTTGACGATTATAGAAAAATACGGAAGTAAACAGTCGAGATTTAGGGGATTCGTTAGAAGAAGTTGCTCTATATTTTGAAGCAATTGTTTGATGTAATCTTTCTATATCACTATTTCCTGTGTGAGCATGTGGTTTCGTAAAATGTGCTTGAATATTATGGTCTTTACAAAGCTCTTTTATGAAGAAATTATTGAACTCATTATCAGCGACGATTTTGGTAGGTTTGCCTAAACTAGACAAGAAAAATAATATAGCTTCTCTCAATGTTGGTTTGGACTGATCTGGTATAATGATGGCAACTGCATATTTTGAAAATTTGTCCATACACGTAGCAACTTTAATGTTATTAATAAAAAATATGTCGATGTGGAAAATTTGGTTGATTTCGTCGGGTGTTTCTGTCATTTTAAACTTGGTTTTTATGGGATTGGTAGAGTGTTTTGCTTTATTGCAAATATCACAATTATTAACGTAACGTGTCACTAGAGTTTTCAGATCTGGATAATAAAAGTATTTTAAGATACCCTTAAAAGTTTTTTCAATGCCACCATGTCCTATTTCTCGAGTATGGTACATGTGAATTTGGTAAATAGCTTCATCTTCGGTTTGAAGATCTTTGAGCATTTGGGATACTTTAACAAATTTGTAGTTATTGTTGAATACTTCTTTAAGTTTCAATTGAAGTTTGTTATAACAGTGATCACTAAGATCTGAATAAATAGCTATGTGTTTATTTGGAGGTAATTTGTTGAGTAATTCAGGTATGTACTCATGCAGGTGTAAGTCCTTTTCCTTAACTTGAAAACGAATTTTATTAACAGGTTTGGGGTTATTTTTTTCGGATAATATCAGCTGATATTTGTATTTGTTTATATAATCATCTCGTATTGGTATTAAAGTGTTTAGATTTTCTGGTTCTGAATGAATGGTCACATTATCATTCGCTTCAGGTGGAGTAAGTAAAATAGATTCATCATGAACCTGTAGTGATTCGGGTATATTTATTATATTTGGAAGTTGAATCTTTTGCTCTGCACAAAGTTCTCTTATTTCCTTTAATGTTTCATCATCATTTGGAATAATTTCACCAACATGAATTTCTCTGTTTCCTATGTTATCATCTTTTAAACGTGACAAAAAATCTGCAACTTGATTATTTTTTCCTTTCACAAATTTTATGTTAAAATCGTACTCATTTAAACGAAGCTTCCAACGTATCAATTTTTGATTGGGCTCTTTCAAAGAGTCCAGCCAAATTAGGGGGCGATGATCTGTTTCAAGTTCAAAACGTCGACCAAATAGATAGGGCCTAAAGGTTTTTGTTGCCCAAACAATTGCTAGTAACTCCTTCTCAATTGTGGAGTAGTTAACTTCGTGAGCATTCATTGTACGGGAAGCATATGCAACTGGATGGTTTTCTTGTGATAAAACTGCACCTAGCGCGTATTGAGATGCATCAGTTGTCACAGTAAAATTTTTTGTGAAATCCGGATATCTTAATACAGGCGGATTTGTGAGAAGTAGTTTCAATTTTGAGAAACATTCCAAATATGAAAAATTATTGGCATCTATTTTAGCGTCTTTTTTAAGATATTTAGTCATTGGGACTGATAGTGCAGCGTAATCTCGAATAAATTTTCGATAATACCCTGTCAAACCCAAGAATGATCTTAATTGTTTAACAGTTTTGGGTATTTGTAAATTTTGTATTTTTTGTAACTTTTCTGGGTTTGGTTTTATCCCTTCTTTTGTTAAGATATGACCCAAAAACTCTGTCTGATGTGTGAAGAAATTACACTTATCAGATTGGACTTTTAATTTATATTCTCGTAATTTATTAAAGATTTTATGTAATGAATTAATATGTTCTTCCAGAGAGGTACTAAATATCAATATATCGTCTAAATAGACAACACAAATTTTATTGATATACTCCTTCAAAACTGTATTTATCATCCGCTGAAAAGTCGCAGGGGCATTTTTAAGCCCGAAAGGCATTCTTATATATTCGTAATGTCCGTTATGTGTCGAAAATGCAGTCTTTGCTCGATCACTCGGTTTCACTAGAACCTGATGAAAACCTTTCGCCAAATCAATAGTTGTGAAGTAATTGGCTTTTCCTAATTTATCGAACAAATCTTCGATATTTGGGATAGGATGTTTATCGCTAACAGTTACTTCGTTTAATTTGCGATAATCGGTAACTATTCTCCACTTTGTTTGCCCGGAATTGTCTACCTTTTTGGGTACAATCCACAATGGTGCATTATACGGAGAGTGTGAATGTTGGATTATGTTATTTTTCAACATTTCTGCAATTTGTTTTTCCACCTCTTTTTGGTGTATTTGTGGGAACCTGTAAATTTTTGTGAATATAGGCTTGTCCGAAGTTAACTTTATTGAATGGGTAACGACATCAGTTGATGTAAGTGCATCTCCTTCTTTATAGAATAAATCATTGTATTCGTTCAAAATTTTTATTAATTCTTTCTTCTCTTCAGGATTCAAATGGTCAGTTTTAATTTTTCGAACACATTCGTTCTCAATAGGGAATAACTGATCCAAATCGAGATGAAGGCTTCTCGATATTATTTCTGGATCTTGATCCTCTGTTATAAATGGGACTTTAATTTCATTTATTATGATAGAACCATCTGCATTATTAATCATGGACCCAGTAGGAACTAAGACATTTTGTCCGAGTATTGCATCAAATTTAGAATTTGATAGTTTTACAGCTTTCCACTCGATATTAGAATTCGCAAGATTGAATTCTGCAGGGAAATTAGTCCATATACCACTTTGGATAATTTCTTCTGAATGTAAACTGGCCAATTTAATAGGACTTTCTAAAGTATGGTAATGAGATTTCGGAAATATATTATGATTAATCAAGGATGTATTACATCCGGTGTCTATTAGACAGCGAATTGTTATATTTTTAATTGTAATTGGGATTATTGGTAACTCTCTTGTGAGTCTTGGGTTTGAAACTGTTCCGAGGCTGATGCTGGAAAATTTTCAGCTTCCGTAATATGGACTGTGCGCATACTTGCATCATGAGCAGAAAATGGTGCAGTACGCATACTTTGATCATTTTCAGAAATGTTATTTTGTTTACCTTGTTGAGCTCTACCTTGGTTATTTTGGTAATTTTGGTTTCTTTGGTTTTGAGAATAATTGGAATTTCCCTGATTTTGGTAATTTTGATTTCTTTGATTGTAATTATTTCGGTTATTTGTATTATTCTGATACTGATTATTTCGGTTATTTGAGTTGTTCTGATACTGATTATTTTGGTTATTTGTATTGTTCTGATACTGATTATTTCGGTTATGTGAATTGTTCTGATACTGATTATTTTGGCTATTTGTATTGTCTTGATACTGATTATTTTGATTATTATGGCTTCTCGTATGATTACTGTCACGAAGATCTTGAATTTGCTTAAGTACCGAATATGCTTCATACAAAGTTGTACATTGACGCATTTCGATTAAAATAGTTTTATATTCAGGAATACAAGACTTAAAACGAGATAATGCGAAATGTTCGTTATATTGAGGATGAAATTGGAAAAATGAGACTTGTTGGGGGTCTTGCAGAAACTTTGTATTCAATTTATTGAGAATAGCACTTATTTTTCTATATACACTTACAATGTCAGTACTGTACTGAACATGATTCATTTCGTTTATAAGCGCATGGTATGGCTGTGAAATGCCAAAGTACTCATATAAGATTTGCTTTATCTGAGGCCACCTGGCTGAAGGAAATCTATCAATGACATTTTGTGGTTCGCCACGAATTTTCGTTATTACGATTTGTTCCAAGTACTGTTTTTGAGATTCCGTCTCGCAATATTTAAGGATTTGGTCAACCCGATTACAAAAGCTTTGCAATGATATGCCAAATTTTGCATTAGAAAATATATCTAATTTATTCGTTTCACTAAGTATTTCTTGAAAATTTAGCTCTAAAGGAACTTCCGGAATTTCGTGTTGTTCTAATCTATTAATGTTTTCATCACTATGAGGATGAACCCGTAATTGAGCGGCTATTTCACCCGGCGTTGACATTTTAAATTTGTGTAAATTTACTCACGGTTACTTTTTTTTTCTTCTGTTGAGCAGGATACACTGATGACGTTGAAATTCTAATTATTTCGTTCCTCTCGTTATTGTTCGATTCCTCTTCACTGTTGAAGTCTTGGATCCTCGAATTTTGTGATGGAGCTTCTACCTTGTCCGTTTGTTGATAAGTCTTAGGTCCGTGACTTGGTGATGGAGCTGGATCCGTGCTCGTTTGTTGATAACGTAGTTGTTGATTGTGCCGTATTTAAAGTCTGCACTGGACTTTTGGTTTGTACTTAGTTTGAGGACTGTACAGGTGTCCGTATGGCTTATTATTTTAATTCTCAGCACGAGAATCTGCTAGATTAACTAGACAGGGCTTGTCACTAGTTTTAACTTTTTAAGCACTAAAACACGTACACTTTTTCCACACTTGGAAGATTTTGTGCAAACTACTTTTTTTTAAGTACTTAAACTCACACTTTATTCGATACTCGGATTTTTGTGTGAACTAGTCAAGCTCTTGGTTTACCGACTGCGCCAGTTATGGGATTAGGGGAACTTAGAAATGAAATTCCAAATTAAATTCTAATCTTTATTTCCTGAGTAGTAAGATACAACTGACTTAAAATCTAACAAAATTTGAATCTTTATACTAAATTTCGGATATCATTCTGTGGACGATGGATGCTGATGGCTCAATTGAAATTTCTTAGTTAATTGTTTCTAAAATCAAAAGTGGCTATTAATACAGTACATCGAAAACGCATTAAGTAGATGACAAATGATATGAGCAGCGTAAGAACAAAGTAGATTCTTTTAGTGTTTATAATATTCAATCAATTGAAAGTGTCAATGGAATAAAATTGAAAGTGTCGATGGAATAAACATTCTTATGGACATGACTGTAAATAATCTATGAATATGCTGTGCCGGCATGATATGTATGTATCTACAATGGGTATGATCTTGTGTGTGTTATGTGAACGGGCATGTTGTTAGGGTGTTACCATAACCTAGTCGCAGAGAGCTATCCGATAGCTATAGGCGGCATTTTGCCGCCGCGATAGCTCTCTGGGATGACGCTGGTTTCCGCTCCTATCCGCGTCACTTCACGTGTCCGCATATCAATTTTTAATAAGCCGGCCCACATACATTCGAACCCGGAACACGGGCACGGTCACAATGTCTGATTTGTATGATGTTTCTTAAACCATTCGCTTGAGGATCACTTTTAAGTGCCAATTAATTAATTGTTAATCGTGACTACAACAATTGACAATTAATTTTGAAAAAAAAATAGTGGGGATGGATGCTCCTCAGCCCGGATGGTGGTTTCTAAGGGGGGTGAAAATGGTGTCAAAAATGTGAAATTCCTTATATTTTAGGAGTTATGGCCAAAAAACAGTTTATTTAAAACTAAAAATAACATAAATTGTAAATTCAGGTTCGCTATTATGTAGCCCGGCTTATATAATACAGAGTGACGCTGCGTCCTATCGCATCATGTGAATTGAAATGCACATAGGTATCAAAGAGGGAGGAGCTTAAGTGACGCGGCGTCCGGCGTCATTTGGACGTCCATGTGTACCGGTTCTTAGGATGTTCGGAAAGAAAAAAATAGGCTGTGTGGTATATGATTTAGGTAGTTTCATTTATGGCATATAAGATATGAATTATGATGTAAGATGATTTTTTCCAATGTGTGGAAGATGGGAAGCGATGTCTAGGCAAGATGGGTATCACATGACTGGAGGTGATGAGGCGAATGCAGTAGACTCTTAAAGGTATTTTGAGTCCTTTGGGCAGGAGAAAAAAGATGTTCTTGGCAAGGAAGCGATATCTAGGCAAGATGAGTATTATATTATCGGGGGTGATGAGGCGAATGCAGCAAACTACTGTTAAAGGCACTAGGAGTCCTTTGAACTAGAAAAATTATATTATTGGCAAGAAAACTATTTACCCCAAATGGGTAACCTGAGTGGACTCATAGTCCGCCACGTAAATCCCCTTTTTTTATCGAAGACTACCGTATTCAGTAGGAATCAAACCGGAGCCCAATGTATAGAAGGCGAACATGCTTACCGTTGCGCCATCTGGATTACTACTACTACTATGCAAAAAGATGTGATATCTCCCAAAAACAACCCTGTTGTAAAAAAAATCCCCGCCAAGAAAAACTCCTCAGCCGTAAAAAGGATTGATATGAACACAATACCGCCAAAGTACTCGTAGCTTTGCGCCTCGCTCTAGGGTATGCATATTGAACGCTGATTGCATTAGTTAATTTCTTTCAACGCGGTTTGGCGGGGAGCTTCCATTAAACAAAATAAGTTGAAGAATCTGAAGAAGAACGCAGTAGAAAATAGTCTATTAATCACTTCTGACCTGAAGTGCATTTTTAGTCTTTTGTAAGGCGGGAGCTTTATAACGAGATCCGGGCGAGAAGCCAATAATACTTGACATAAGAGCTTACAGCATGATCCGCACGCAACTACTTATCCATAATTTTGTCAGAGCGACATCGTTGTCATTATCACTGTCATTCTGTCATTAAATCCGTTCGGCGGTGAGTCTTTAGGCTACGAAGCTCCCCGCCAATCAGCTTTGAAAGAAATTAACTAATGCAATCAGCGTTCAATATGCATACCCTAGAGCGAGGCGCGAAGCTACGAGTACTTTGGCGGTATTGTGTTCATATCAATCCTTTTTACGGCTGAGGAGTTTTTCTTGGCGGGGATTTTTTTTTACAACAGGGTTGTTTTTGGGAGATTACCCTTTTTTAATCGGCCTCATATTCGTTTCCTGAAAAATAAATTGAAAGCGATTTTCTTGCAAGTCACGAAATTTCTTTTATGTTTTCTTCATATCATTCCTGAACTGTTCAATAATCAAAAGAGAGCATTTCGAATCCGGAAAATTTTCTAAGATTGTCAAATGGTCGAGCATGCCTGACGAGCGAAAAAGGAGCAAGAAAACGTCCGTCAAATTGAACGAGCTACATCAATGAGCATCACATTTCAAAGAAAAGGCACACATCTAAAAGATTTCGGACACGCTGTAATTTGAACTTTCCCACAAATGTCAACCATCTTGTCGATTGTATCACATTATGTATTGACGAGTCAACATCAAAAACGACTATTTGCTAACGAGCCAAGGACTTTGTATCACAATTTTACGATTCACTCAACATGCCACAAAGGGAATAAACAAAATTTTCCTGGGGTGCTTAAATTCCATGCTTACAATTGTCCGTTTATGTTTCGCATTTCGCACAAAAATATGAAAAATGTTTGGGGCCGAATTTGAATAAATACATAACTGAGCTTATTTGCCGTTCTCCGCAGTTTAATTCCTTCCGGCACTTATCCTTTGCAAACGTCGTAATTTTTGGTGAAAGATCGATTTGAATTTGACGGGGTTATGTCTTTTAGTTTTCAGAATGTAAATTTTATGACTTTCTCCAGAAGGCGAAAACGACGCTCTGACAAATGGTAGCAGCAGGACATAAAGTCCTGGCGCAATCCCAATATTAAGCAATTAAAGTGAAAATTATTTCACCAAGCACGAGGTTTGTCAATGTAGAAGCAGTACTATACGTATCTAAACGGGGAGATGTATTTGCGCTTATTGAATTATGAATCGTATAAATTTAACTGGCCAGGGATCTAATTTTTTTTTTTACTAGTGTGTAGTTGCGAAAATACTGAAAACATGCGTTGGGATCATAAAAGTTGTAGTTACATTTGATAGTTAATTTTTTCTGTATTTTGATTTCCAAGAATAATTATTGATTTATGGTCAAATACATATATTTCATTGGCGCTATGAATTTTGGGAGAAAATTTCGTGCAGTTTGGGCCAACAGTTTCAAATAAAGTGTCGTCCCAAACCCTTTTTATTAGAAAGATGAAAAATCGCCTGAAATGTTGATAATGTGTAATGAACCAAGTCTAACACATTTCTGAATTTGTCAAAGTGTATTTCACAATTATACATACATATTTGTTTTGACACAATTCAAAATATTTTATTTATTTTGAATTATTTCAAAATAAATGCGCTTGTGGTCCTGTTGTCAGATTCCGAATGTCATATGTGCGTCACATTTCAACCGGTTTGTGCGCAAAAAGAATGAGGCCTTCTTTTGAAGGCTGCCCTTTTTTCTCGCATAGCTGACAGGCGTTCAAAATCCAATTTTTTCTGGCGGGAATCTGGAAACGGGAAGAAATGGAATGGGGAATCAGTTCTCCAATTAGAAGAAAGATCTCAAATTCTGCTCGGTATTCCTGCGGATTTTTTTTGGGGGTCACGCGACTACAGTTTTTTTTTTGTTTGGTGGTGGATTGTTGTCAGATTGGGAAAAGAAATGGGCTTCTTGCGCGGTTCTTCCTGAAATTTTTGTCGACCGTCGGTCAGTCGGCCTTACTCGTTGGATTTTTTTTTTGGTCCGAGACCGTCCCGGTTCTGTGCATCCAGAATTTCGTGGAGTTCCGGATTTCACGATTTTCTATGAAGCCATCACTTGAGAGCTTGCGTTACGGGGTTTGGTGCGAAGACGGCTATCTTAGATGCCCGCGGGGCGGATGAAGGTCGTCGCGAGCGGGTGGTGTGATGATTCTGCGATCGGAGGTGGATTTTTAAAAATTATTGTTGAATGATGTTACAACACATTTGCTGCGTACCGTACCTGACATTTGGTGGCTGTGGTTTTTTTCCGATGCTAGGGCCTCTGTCCTTGTACTAGGGGATTCGCATCAAGTACCGCTTGGTGTTTCGGTATTCTCAGTGGTGTTTTGTTTTGGAGAAAAATACGTTCTTGATCGCGACGTGGAATTGCTGTGCTGGGAGAGTGGATGTTGGTACGAAGTTTCGTGTGTCTGCGGTTGAATCGAGACGCGAATTGAAGAGAAAAGTTGTTTAGCTTCGACCGGTGCCGAACTCGAATTGGGATACCAGGAGGAAACGAAACGTAATTAATGGTCAACTGTTAAGCGTCTGTAGTCTTCGCGAAAAGTTGAGTCCGACAGTGTGATTATGTGGGTGTATGAGTGTGGGGTGCTTGTGTGTGTGAACAGGGGTTACTTCGATCCGGCACGAAGGTCGTCGATCACACGATCTGACGAAATAACCTGGCAAGTCCACCTTCTTGTTTTGATTGGTTTTTTTTTTGGTTCTTTTGTTTTTCTCTGTTCAAGCAATTATAATGATGGAGTTAGTTTTTGCGCGAGTCCCCAACTCTCGATCATGTTTTCCTTCCTCTCTCTTCTTTTCTAACCTCGTAGTATAGGAATTCTAGGCGCGCTCTAGGCATGGTTGGAAGGGACTCGAGCACCAGAGCCACAACATCTTGGCTCCCCTCGATTACGCGGAAGCTCCAGAGGTGATGATCGACATCCCCCTTGGCATTTTTTTTGACAATCAATCTGCTGTGGCATCATAAGTGACAACATAACGTTTTTTTTTATACTTTGGCTATTTGTTTTTTTTAAGATCCTTGTGCCTGTGAAATCGGGGGCAGATGCGTGACATTTGAAGTGATAACGTGTAGGGCATGAGTTGATTGCTAACCCACCCTATAGCTCCCGTCACTGAGGAAGCGATTGGCCAACTTGGTGAGGAAGTTGACATTTTGATGTCTGATAGGCGTTCACGGCAACGTCAAACTACTTCCGATCCTGCTACCAGTACAATTGCCTAAAGCTGCAATACTCTCTGAGATTTCTCAGAATTGATTTCCGTGTTTTCCATTATTGTACTGGCTAAAGCGGAAATACACTCTGGGATGTGTGTTTTTCCTCCTAAAGCGGTAATGTCCTTTGGGTTTACCCAGAGTGGATTTGGCCGTGAGGGCTGAAGTCAACAAACCGTGAGTAAAACTTTTTCTAAACACTGCCAGCGATGTGCGCTCGCAGACCAGCTCAGTAACCGGGAGTTGAGATGAACAGCAGCTATTGTCCTCCTCCATCAAGTACAATAAAAAAAAAACTCGCACATTAAGCCCGTCAAACGAAACTAAATTCTTACTCTAACCACACAAAAAAAAGAAGCAAAGCGGGAAAAAACGGCTACGCAAACGCGTCAAACTCCCTAAACCGGCAACCAAAGTTCCCGTGAGGGGAAAGCCAATTTACAAATGCAAGCAGGAAGGACTGAAATGTCATCGTCCAATCAGATCAAATCCTTATCCCTTTCTGCCATGAGCCTAAAGATGTTAAATGGCTTTCTATGGAGCCAGGTGCTCTGGTATGTGCTTACCAGCCCTTTATGGTTCTATACGTTCATCACCAATAGGAAATGTGCCTCTTGAACATTAAAAATTCAATAAATCTGGAGATACCCTTAGATCTACAGGTAACAAACAAACGCGTGCCCCATCCAAACTGGATTTCTAATATACTCGTATATTCGCCACTATTTACAGCATAGTAGAAATATCTTACGCAATCAAATCTCTTGTGTGGTTGCTAAGTGTCACCATACACTGTCGAACTCGAACTCGAACCTAGTACAAGTGGACCGGTTTTCTTCACATCTGTACGAAGTGTGTGTGTGTGTGTGTCATAGGACATTTGTACCAGGTTCGAGTTCGAGTTCGACAGTGTATGGTGACACTAAGGCACTGCTGATGCGGTATGGGTTTTGTCTGATGCGGTGTGTTTTCACACTAAGTCTGTGTACCTACGTCCATATATTTCCATAAGTTGTCCACATGAGAATAAAGCTCACTTTCTAGTCACTTAAATAACTGGCACAACAGTCCTATTTCTGGACCAAGGTCTCGAGACGAGTTAGCATCATCTCATTTACTAGATCGTGACGGTGTGTTTTGTGTAGAGGTGTGTGATCAGCAACACGCTCCACCGAGCTATTTACCCCAAATGGGTACAGCTGAGTGGGCTCATAGTCCGACACGTAAATCCCCTTTTTTATCGAAGATTACCGCATTCAGAAGGAATCGAACCAGGGTCCAGTGCATAGAAGGCGAACGTGCTAACCGTTGTGCCATCCGGACTACGTCATTATTAAGATCCCGAAGAAAGGTAACCTGAAGGATTGTAATAATTGGCGTGGAATTTGCCTCCTCCCCGCAGTCTCCAAACTGATGACAAAAATAGTCTTAAACCGGATCATGCAAACAGTTGACCGCACACTGAACGATGAACAGGCTGGTTTTTGCGAGGGCTTTTCATGTAGTGACCACATCAACACCCTCCGAATTATCACTGAACAATCCGCAGAGTGGAGATCCCCATTACATCTCATGTTCATCGATTTCGAGAAGGCGTTTGACAGCGTTGACCGGGAATACATCTGGAAGGCTTTACATAGGAGAGGTATACCACATAAAATCATATCCATCATCAAGGAGTCCTATAGCGGAGCCCAATGTCACGTCTTACACAAGGGTAAGCTATCAGATCCCTTCGAGGTACATAGCGGAGTTAGACAAGGCTGTATTTTGTCACTTATATTGTTTTTGATTGCCATTAATGACGTACTCTGTAGTGCGCTTCGTGAACACCAGAGCAAAGATATCAGATGGAACCTGTTTGAATACCTTCAACACCTGGATTACGCTGACGATATTTGTCTTCTTTCAAATATATCGGATCATCTAGTTCAAATGACGGATGCCCTGCACGCTGCACCGCGAAAGTGGCAATGCGAGGCTTAAAATCAATGCTGCTAAAACTAAGTACTTGAGCTTGGATCCAGGAAGACAGAGCGAAATTTGTATTTCGGGGCAGACGGTGGAAAAAGTGGACAATTTTTGCTACCTCAGAAGCGTAGTTACAGCAGATGGTGGAGCGGATGCTGAAGTACAGTCTCGCATCAATAAGACTCGGGCAGCTTTTTTCAGTTTAACTCCTTTCTGGCAAAACAACAACATCTCCAGACGTACCAAACTCAGGTTCTTTGAAACCAATATAAAATCTGTGCTTCTTTATGGCTGTTCAATTTGGAAGGTGACCAGGGCGATATCAACTAGATTGCAAACTTTCGTGAACCAGTGTCTACGGCGCATCCTGCACATACGCTGGCCGGGGGTCATTTTTAACGACGACCTTCTGTTCATTACTGGCCAGGACAGGATAGGCACCTCTATAAAAGAGCGAAAGTGGTAATGGATACGGGTCACACACTTCGAAAGTGGCCGGAAAACATTGCTTAACAGGCCCTCGATTGGAACCCACAGGGAACCGATGCAAGTCGCCGCGTTGGACGACCTAGAAACACCTGGAGAAGATCAGTTGAGGTCGAGGCTATGTCATTAGGCAAATCGTGGAGACAGTTGACGGCGATGGCGGCGAACAGGACGAGGTGGAAAGTCGGCGTGGTTAATGCCCTATGCCCCACAGGACCCAGAGAGAGATATGGTTGTAGATGCTTCTTTCTATGCGTTGCAGACTTCATGAAAAAGTTAATATACCCTATCGCATACGTGAAGGGTATAAAAAAAACCGGCACCGTGCCCACAACTTAACCGACCGACGTATAACACCAGACTGACTCGGTTCCGTTGAATCCCTCTTGTTCAGCTGTGCCTTGTTACTAGGCACGCATCTGGCGATTGCTGATTCGGTGGATGGAGAATACTAGTAGTGGGGATATCGGATGATATCCGATATCCCCGTTATGGGTAATGATGTCATCCGATGTTTTCGTCGAATCGACGAGACAAGAACCGATCGTGTGTTATGTGGTGACTATATTGCCAAGCAGAAGAAATTTCAGTGGCACTGCCTGACCAGCTAACATGCAAGTATGCAAGTATTCCTTTAATGCGAAGGTGCATTGGGCGCATGTCTTTTCCGCAAAGAGAGAAAAAGGAAGCAATCATCCCATTACAGATTCTCGTGGGTTAGTACTGCCTAAAGCGGAAATCATCTTAGAGATCGTTCAGGGTGGATTTTCGTCGGTTCGATCGATGTAAAGTGTAGAGAAAATTTCATAAAATTTATGGCAACAGGAAAACGAAAAATCGTTTCCTTGATGACAGTTTGTATCAAAATGTTCGTTCAGAAACAAGCGAATAATTGCCATGCCAAAGAATTAATTGAACTTTCTCAAAGCCCTTTTTTTGAAAGACGAAAAATTTCCCTAAATATAGGTATAAGTACGGCTTTAAGCGGAAATTCTATCTGATATTTCCCATAATTAATTTATGTGGGTTCTTGTCCTACCTGAAGCCGAAATTCAACCTGGGATGTATATTCCTACTGCCTAAAGTGGAAATTCCCTTAAAATTTCCCAAAGTAGATCTTCGTGAGTTAGCTCCGCCTAAAGCGGAAATCATGTTTGAGATTTTCCAGGGTGGATTTTCACCGGTTCGTACTACCTGTAGCGAAAATCCAGTCCGGGACATCTCATAGCTATCTTACACTTCCACTAAGCAGAATCAAACCATGGAAATTCACTCTGGGAAATCCCAAAGGTTATTTTCGGTTCTGGTAATACGAACATACTTCTCACAGATGATTTCTGCTTTAACCCAGCAAGATATTTGTCTCCGATCCCAGTGGAATCGAAAAGTCTTCGATCCTATAGCGGTTCCATTCATCGGTTTGTCTCCGAAGCTGGAAAAATTCAAATGTTTTCAATTATGTATCGAGTTAGCCTGAAGTTTGAATTCATTTGAAAGTATCTGGCATTTGGCGATGCATGTTGTCATATATGAAATATGGAATACGGAATAGGTTTTTTTTTCCATAAGCCTTGAATACAATCCGCCGTTAAATTAAAAGTGCCGTGAAATCAATACAAAAAGAGATTTCACGACAGTTTTAGTTTCTGGACGAATTGTATATCAGGCTTAAATAGATTCGACCCCAGTATCGATTCTACGTTGACTCCAGTCATCGATTCTCCATCGACTACCGTCATCGTTTTCGGATCGATTCCTGTCCTCATTTTCGGTATCGCAAAAGCGGCCATGCCCATACAAATGTCTCCGACGTGTCCTCGATAAAGTCATCGATTCCTTAGTAGACAATTATCGATCCAGGACCGATCAAGTGTCGATTCTTGTCCGACTGGGAAGTAGTACGAGAACCCACGGAGATCAACTCTGGGAAATATTAGACAGAATTTCCGCATTAGGTGGTGCCGAAATTTGAGTCGATTTTTTGTCTTTCTAAAAAAGGGTTTTCTGGCGATTGTTCATAAATTTTGTGGCAATCATTTGTCTGCTTTTTTAGCAAAAATTGTAAATAAACTGTTATCCAAAAATTTGTTTGTTCATTTTCCTTTTCGGGCGATAATTTGTTACTTACATTTTCTCTTTCAGTACACTGAATAGGCAAATTCCGGGTGGAGTATTTTGTCTGACAAAGTAAAATGTCCCCCACTCCGAATTTCACTTACAATGTAATTCCGTATGTAGATCACCATTGCAATTTCTTCCGAATTCGTGATACTGCCCTGAATATTCGACAAGATACTGCCGAGATTCAAAAGCGAAAGTAACCCATTCATTTAAAATTAAATTGAATCACAATCCGAAAAATCAATGAATGTCTTCGTCAATTAAAGGCAATCCATCGGAGACAAAGACACCGTCGTCTTATTCCACCCTTCTCGTCACATCACGCCCGTCGTGTTGTCGTCCTCCATCCCAGTGGCTAACTAGGACACTTATTGACCATTCTGGCGAACACGAAATTTTCCTCTTGACTACAACTGAAGACAGCGATATCGGACGTCTCCATAGTTGGTTCCATGAAATCCAATCCGAATTTTATGGGCCAAAAAAGACACCTCTGAAATGAACGAAATACGAGAATAGTAAGATCGTCCTTTTCTGTGGAGAGCTATGGCCAGAAGTGAAATGGTTTTCTTGCTGAATCATTAATTAAAGCTTCTGATTGATATGTACTTCCAGTGGAGTATTGATTCATCAATACAAACGGCGCTCTGAATGAATGTTTAATGTCAGTCAAGTGGCTGACAGAGCTGCCTGCCAAATTCTAGTGAATGTCAGATGGATCTGAAAATGGATTGACGAGAAAGATGAATGACATTTTTTGGGCGAAAGAGGACATTGACTTTTATATGAAATTTATGTGATGAGAATAATTGGATTCATATAGCAGTTGATGAGGGGAGGACAGCATCGAAAGCTGAGAGGGATTTGTATTTAGTAAAAGTCAGAAAGGATTGGCATATATCTTTCGAGTCATATAAAAATGGAAGGTAAACTTATAATTAAAATAATCCATAACTGCAGTTTCGCGTAGAAAAGCTAGTATTGTAGGAAAAATTGGATTATTTTCTAATACGTTCTCCTTTAGGCCAGAGAGAAGGCATGGGTTATCTAGGCTGTATGAAATAACTCCCAATGAAATAATTCCCAATGAAATAAGTCCCAATGAAATAAGTCCCAAATAAAATGAAATAACTCCCAAAAAAAATAATGAAATAAGTCCCAAGCGAAATGAAATAAGTCCCAAACCGAAAATGAAATAAGTCCCAATTTTTGGGACTTATTTCATAATGAAATAAGTCCCAAATGAAAAACACCAAAAATACGAAATAAAGCCCAAAATTTATTGAAATGTATTACTCGTCAGTCATTTACATATATTACATAAACACTTGAATATATTCATCAACATCTTTGCGACATACTGGACACTTGCATTTCAGCTTTCCGTCTGCAATACTATCTGCTTGTAATTTCAACAAACATTCATTACACATTTTTAAATGTTTGCAAGGTATTAGAACAATATTTGGTGCTGCGACTAAACAAATTACGCATATTGGTGGTGTTGATGATAGCGGTTCCATACCAGCAAAATCTTCTGATTCGTTGTCTTCTTCCTCCAAATATGTTATGTCTTCAAAAACATCTTCGCATGGCTCCATTCCTGTAAAAATTTTATTTTTTGGATATACGAGACGATTTAAGAAACTCGAAGCAGATATTCTGCCACTTTTAAGATCTTTGCTGGCTTCTTCAATTTTTCCCGATCTATCTACAGATTTTCGAGATCTTTTAGTTTTTCCCAAAGCACCACCACTGTTAATAAGCAAATCAAGTTCCCTGCTTTTGGAAAATTCCTCATTTAGAAGAATCGAAACGAATTTAAAAAAATTTCCATGTTTTGGAATAGTTCGGCCCAGAACTCCATTGTAAGCCTCTATTGCCGATGTTGTTCTGGTAGATGTTTCGAAAACCGATATTCCAAGTGGTCCTTCCTAAAAATTATAATAAAATAGGTAATTTTATGATATGATATATTTATAACTAGCTTGTTTATAATATATTTTTTTTTAACGATGGGAATGCCTTACTTTGTTTATCCATTGTGTTTCATAATATACCAAAAACAAAGTAAATTTGCTGTGATGGTCAAACTTCAAAATTGAATCTTTGATACTGTTGAATGCTGAAACGATATGCATGGCTGGCAATAATGGTAGTACTAGTAGCTTATGATATTCCAGCGATGCATTTTTATCTTCTCGAATGTATTGGGGTAATTGACTGTACTTCATAACTATTTGTCGCCGCACCGCCTGAGAGAAATGGAACCAACAATCGAAGAGCTTTGAGTTAACAAATTCGGTTTTTATTGCCTTTCTCAATCCCATTTCATAATCTGCTATGAATGTAGCTCCATCCAATTGTAATATGTTATCTTTTATGTATTTTAGCAAATGTGCATAACATTTGAACGATTTTTTATTCATAAGAATGAAAATAAATGGAAAAACCTATAAAATTGAACAGAAATTTCATAATGATAAATCATATATTTGCATACATTTACATGTTAATTATTCAGTACCTTTCAAAATATTCGATATGAATTAAAAGTAGTTGTTTGAAGCAACCCATTGGCACTACGGAAAATGTTGCGTCAATCAGTATTTTCCTATTACCCTTTGGAATGTTCTCTTTTATTACGCTTACAATTTTTTCAGATGCAAAAACGCAGTAAGAACCAGGCCGAAGCTTCGAAGCGTTTATACCCTAGACTTGTACAGACCTAGTGGGGGCACCACAAGTAATAATTGGCAACGACCATGTATTAAAAGTGAGTTTCCTATATAGCCAGTTTATAGGGGAGGTTGGCACTCATTCAGGGAGATCTTGACCATTCTCAAAATGAATTAACTAACCCATTCCACAAATATTTGTTGAATTTTTCAAGTCGCTAGCTTCATTCCATCGAAAGTTATTGCTTATTTGAAGTCTCACTTGTAGGGGAGGTAAGGGTTCCTTGGGTCGGATCTTACCCATCATTGCCACCAACCAATTAGATCACCCTACAAATATACAAACAAAATTTCAAGTCTCTTGCTTCACTCTATCGACAGATATCGCTTATTTGAAGTTTCGTTTGTAGGGGAAGTAGGGGTTTCGTTGGTCGGATTTTACGCATTTTCAATATTAGCCGACTGGATCCTACTACAAACATTTGGGCAAAATTTCAAGTCGCTAGCTTTATTTTGTCGTAAGCTATCGCTTGTTTTAAGTGTCATCTCTAGGGGAGGTAGGGGTTCCTTAGGTCGGATCTAGCCCGTCTTTAATGCCAACTAACTCAATCTCACTTCAAACATTTGACAAAAATTTCAAGCATTCATTGTATCAAAAGTAATCGCTTATTCGAAGTTTCATTTGAAGGGGAGGTAGGGGTTCCTTGGGTCGGATCTTGCCTATTTTCAGTGCTAACTAATAAGACCTTACTACCAACATTCTACCAAATTTTCAACTTACTAGTGTCATTCTATCGAAAGTTATCGTAATTAAAATAATATTTAATTTTTTGAATTTTGTAGGGGAGGTAGGCGTTCCTTTGATCTGATTATGCCCAACTTCCCAAAACCTAAGCAGCTTCTCACCCCAGAGTTACATGCCAAAAATCAGATGTCTACGTCAATTGTTTCAAGAGTTATAGACAAAAAACCCGAAAAGTAGGGTAGTACGGGGCTCTTTGTAAGAAAATTACCGTTAGTTTTCAACTGATCGATTTTATTTTTTCAGGGGAGTATAAGATTACCATCACGAGCAATCTACCAAAGCTAGAGGTTTTCATGTTTATTTAATCGGGAGTTATAAATACATTTAATTATTTTACATATGTAGGGGAGGTAGGCGTTCTCCTGGCCTGATCATGCTCATTTTCAATACCAACCAACTAGATCATACTTCCAACATCTAGTCAAAATTTCAAGGCTCTAGCTTCATTCTATCGGAAGTTATCGTGCGAACGGACAGACAGACGGACAGACGGACAGACGGACAGACGGACAGACGGACAGACAGACATGGCTAAATCGAATCAGGAGGTGACCCTGATCATTTATATATATACATTGCTATACCTCCGGAGCCTCCTTTAAGGTGTTACATATTTCCGTCGTGACAAAAACAATATACCCTATACTAAAAGTCTAGGGTATAAAAATTGTCCACTTCAATGCAATGCCTGAAGAATGGTGTCTTTTCTAAGCCATCATGACGCGTTAGGCCGAAGTTATTGAAAATTTCCTCGTTGTTGAAAGCGGCAATAATTTCACTTGGGGTTTTTGGGGAGCGCATAAACACGGTGTTCGTCAAGTACTGCAAACCACGCTTCACTGTAGCGAAGGCAATATTCTTTGTAGCATTTTGGTTTCTGCATGAAAACAAAAAATAAATGCATGCCACCACAAAATATAAAAACAAAAAGAAACATTCCTACTTCACCGGGCAACGCATAGTCTTTGGATAATAGTGGGCTTAAGTGTTTCCAATGCCCAGCATACCGCGCAAGAACGCTCAATTCTCTCGCTCTATATCTTACAGCGCTAATACGGCGTTGCAAACTATCCCCCAGCCCCAGCGATTTTGGCCCCAAAAATGATTGATGAACTAGCACCCCCAAAAATTTGTATGGGATTGCTCCTATGTAAAATCACCCCAAATTTGGGGGCGTTTGGGGGGGGGAAGTTCCACAGGAACAATGACCCCAAAATGCATGATATTTGGTGGATGAGCAATCGCCCCAAACTCTAATTAATAATGCGGATATTTCCTCTGTGCCACACCCTAAAGGATTTTCGCTTTAGGAAGTTCATTTAGATTTGCTAGGAAGATATTGTCGCAATGAATATGTTGAAGATTTGTACTGGCTAAAGCGGATATTCCCTTTGGACCACACCCAAAACACTTTCCGCTTTAGGCAGTATGCCGATATGCGGTAGGAAGACGTTGTTGTGATGCATATATGGTAGATATGACCTGCCTAAAGCGGGTTTTTCCTCTGTGCCACACCCCAAAGGATTTCCGCTTTAGGAAGTTCAGTTAGATTTGCTAGGAAGATAATGCTGCAATGAATATGTTGAAGATTTGAACTGGCTAAAGCGGATATTCCCTCTGGACCACACTCGAAACAATTTCCGTTTTAGGCAGTATGCCGACATGCGTTAGGAAGATGTACCTGTGATGCATATGTGGTAGATATGAATCGCCTAAAGCGGGTATTCCCTCTGGGCCACACCCCAAAGGATTTCCGCTTTAGGAAGTTGAGCTAGATTTGCTAGGAAGATATTGACGCAATGAATATGTTGAAAATTTGTACTGGCTAAAGCGGATATTCCCTCTGGACCACACCCAAAACACTTTCCGCTTTAGGCAAGTACGCCTACATGCGGTAGGAAGATGTTGTTGTGATGTATATATTGTAAATATGAACTGCCTAAAGCGGATATTCTTCCTTCTAGGCCACATCCAGAAGTGGATTTAAGCAGTTCACAACTACCGTGTTTTTTATACGACCTATTTTAAATTTGGGGGCATTTTTCATTATCTTTTTGGGGACAAAATTCTGCTTTTTTCGGGTGATTGCTAATTTTAAAAATGGGGCCATTTTTAAATATTTTTTTTTGAGGCAAAGTCGTTGAGGGGATAGTTCGCAACGCCCGGTAATACCACTATTAGCGAAGACGCAAACCAGAATGTCCGGTGAAGTAAGAATACCAAAGAAACAAACCTGCTGCACACGTCCTGAAATTTTTGTCTTATGCCACTCAAGGCGTTTACGTTGCCTAGTAGATTATTGGGATTGATACACTCTGCTTTAAGAGTGTTCATCACAATCATTTCGTCGTATAAAGGCTTTTGACTTCCATGATTATGCTCGGCGTTGCTACATTTGAAGCACTTGTTATTATTTAAGAACGCTCGCGACTTACATTCTTTATAATAACACACATAAAACTGTTTTGATTTATATTTTGTTTTCTTAATATACAATTGTTGTTCATCAACAATGTATAGTAACTCACTATTTCTTTTTTTGCCGCTTAGAATTTCGTATTCAACACTGGCCATTTTGATACCGGAAAAAAATGAACTGAATTTCACTCACTTTCACAGAAGAATGATTGAAAAAGACACGCTTACGCTATTGATTAAAAATTTTCCACATTATTTACAAACACTGTTATTACAACCGTAATATGTTATCTAAATAAACAGTTTTTTATTTTTTTATGAAAATGAAATAACTCCCAAACTTTAGTGAAATAAGTCCCAAAATTTTAAGGAAATTAGGTTCGATGAAATAAGTCCCAAAGAAAAAATGAAATAACTCCCAAAAAAATGAAATAATCCCCAAAAAATTGGGAGTTATTTCATATGAAATAACTCCCAAAAATGTATGGAAATTTTTTGGGACTTATTTCATTTTTTTTGGGTTTATTTCATTGGGAGTTATTTCATAGAGCCGGTTATCTACTTTCCTTCGTCAGTATGACAAAGACGGTTTTTGGGTTGAATTCTGGAAATTCGTCAGCGGATATTCAGCACGACGACGCAGTTATGGTTGGAGTTTGCTTCATATGCAACCAGCTTGGTGGTAGTAAAATCCCAATTATCCTTGTGCCCACCGCTCTGGGTGGACACCTGTTATCGCCGATGTTGTTGTGGTGCTCGTTATGACCCAGGTGCCCCAGCACACAAGTAAAGGGCACGGGTCGTGGAGCGAAAAAAAATGATTTACGTGCGAGACGCTACGGTCTAAGCGACGACCGACAAACACGCTCGAGGGAGCGACTCAATCGTCACATGGAACTTCGACGATATTATTAGATATCACTAGGACATTTCCAAACAATTTCCATTGCGAATTCATAAGAAAAGAATTGACCGCACTTTTGCTTAATTACGCGAATAAACGTTTCGGAAGCGCAAAAATAAGCCCAATCGACGTGCGATGTCTTAAAGAAATACTCTTTCCTTACGATCGCATCTAGTCTCTATCTTTACAGCTAACAACCTGAAGTTGTAGTTGTCGGGTGCAGAAATTGCCCCATTACAACGCAGATAAATCCCCAATACTATCAGTTATGAAGATTCATCTGAATGGTCAAGCGGTTTGTCTAAGTGTGTCTACAGGGTTATGTATGAAGGTTTTTGGCGTGAAACAATCACAATTTTTTGCCATTTATGTCCGCTTCAGGAATTACCAATCGGAGCCAGGATTCACTCTATAAGGAACTTGTGATCTAACTTCGCGTTGTAATTCGTCTGAATGCTGTATCAAAGCGTGTCTAGGCTATGTACGGAGATTTTTGGTGTGACACATTCCCACCTTTTCGCCATTCATATCCACTGAAGGGAATGCCAAACGGAGCCAGGATTCACCCTTTGATGAACTTGCGACCTAATCTTACGTTGTAATGATTTTCGGCACAACTCTGTGTGGAGTTGCGAAAGTAAACTAAATCATCCACTTCGCATTTCGCTGGCCTAGCTCGCAAGTTGTAGACTCGAGCATTAGTTTGGCTAACCGAATGCAAAACCCGTTAGATCTGATCTCGGATCAGATCCAGTTTCACATCCAGTACAATCGATGATGTTGGATAGCACAGCATTTTGGCGTTACGTTACATGGTACGAGCTTTCATACAGCAGCATCGTCTGGCCGAAAAGTAGGGTGAGTAGCCTATCGCAGAATGGTATGCAGATCTCAACGCGCAGTTGATTCGCAAAACGTTAGAGTTCCAATCCGTCTGATCTAGCTTCACATAAGCACGGATATACAGCTAACAGCGAACTGTTTATGCGTTCAGACGCGTCGACTTGAGTTGAGTATATGGCGGTAAAGAAATGTTTCATGCTATAACGGTTCAATAAGCTATTAAATAGAGAGGACCTGAACTGCACCCTGTTGTCGGTAACGATAGTTTCAGGGACGCCAAAAACGTGGAACACCCTCTTCTCCAAAGAAATGGTGATTATGTCGGCGGTGAACTTTTTCACATGCTCGATGAAAAGGAATTTAAATAAACTGTCCAGTAAAGCAATGGCTCCCACATTTCCTACCTTAGATCGCGGATATCGACCAATCACAGCTAATAGTCTAAAATGCTTTAATATGGCTCCTTCAACAGTGTTCCTGTGACTCCATAGCATTTAGATCCTGCTCCAAACATTCGTAGATTTCAATTGATTTCCCTATCCCTAATCACTAATTTTGATCTAAGTCGACGGCATATCCATCTCTCAACAGGACTTCCGTTATTACGCCTAAAACAAATCCCTAATGTTCATTCTGCCCAAACTAGAGGTAATCATATTGACCTCATCCTTTTACCCAGGACCACTTACATATTTGTTATTACACCACGATATACCATCTTCATGAGGTTTTCGTGGTCAAGGTCGAAAAGGAGACAAAGACCAGAGACCAGAAAAAAAAATAACTTTATTAGATCTCTTTATCTTGTCTTCTGGTAGACGGTCGGTCAGAAAAAGATTAAAAGGGATTAGTGTCAGATGCGTTACCGTCAGACTAAGAGTAGATAATTAAACCCCAAAAAGGACATTTATTTCATTTTCTGGATGACATTATGACGGAGACGACGACGAGATTATATTCTGTGCAGGTAGGGTTTCAATGTAATATGGGCTCATAGTATTATAGCCGGGCTGCCGGGGAATAATTTTGGCAAATGAGAAATTTAAATTGTAAATATGCTTTGGGTTGTCGCCGGGATGTGATATATTCAAGTGTATATGCGGATGGGTCTCGGTCGTAAAATAAAAGTTAATTACATGAACGAGCAGGCAGACGTGAACATCTGGGAACGAGTAGAAATGGATGATTAGTCATTCTACTACACAGGCAATGTCGGTTAATGAAAAACATGTTTTTGATATTAAAAATGGACATAAAATAAAGCAATGTCATTACAAAAACGGGTTCATAACGTGACACCAAAACACGCAACGAAAACTGACACAGTTGAAACAAAGGTGTAATACCCTTCACCCCGTGGCTCCACACAGGGAAGAGTTTTGTCTCCTCTCCTATGGTGCATGCTGAGGAAACTCACGACAGAGGGCTACTCGGTCCAGGGCTACGCCGATGACTTGGTGATATTGACTAAAGGAAAGTTCCAGGAGATTCTACCAGACATCCTTGACGCAGCTCTCTACATTTTGCAAGAATAGTGTAATGACAACAGACTTCGAGTCAACCCAACCAAGGCAACTCTCATTCCATTCTCTAGAAGAAGAAATCTCATACACATCAGACGCCCCAAAGGTACAACTTTCCCCTACTCATGGGAAATTACACCAAATACCTGGGCGTCACCCTCGACAGTCAACTTCTCTGGCAAAAACACGTCAGGGTGGCGGCGGACAGGGCCACTAAGACTTTGTGGATATGTAGGCAATATGTGGACAAAACGTGGGGAATCATCCCCTCTATAGCGCTCTGGATTTACAAGGCTATTGCCAGACGAATATTAGAGTACGGTGCAGTAGTTTGGTGGAAAAGAGCGCTTACCGGTGCTGGCAAAACCATTTTCGGCAAAGTCCAGAGACTTGCATGCCTAAAGGTAACAGGGGCTATTCATTCTTGTCCATCTAGCGCTCTTAATGTACTGCTCGATCTACAGCCGATACACATTCATATAAAGGCAGAAGCTAAAAATTAGTCGCGGTCGGTGTCCGTGATCGGTCGGTCACCGCTCGACGATACTAATCTAGAGCTCGGAAATCAAATCTCGGCACGATAAAAAAAACTGTCTGTGAGTACTAATAGAACTCTCATAGTGCTCCGAGCTTGTCAGTATAAAGACGGCGCGGATACGAGGTGCATGCTAGCAACTGCACTTCCGAAAATAGATAAATGATATTGAAACGTGAACAAGGCATAGAAAAGCTAGAGATGTTGACGCGCCCATGCCCCTTCCAGGGGGGCAAGGCAATTAGAGAGAGAAAGAGAGAGCGAAGCTAAAATGGCAATCGTGAGACTAGTTGCATACAGTGTTAATGTAGGTACAACTCATTTGGCTTAATGACAGTATAGTCACAAGAATGCCATTACACCATCTTGTGAAAGAAATATCATGCAACCAACGGTCCACGGCCGTAATATGGAACAAAGAGTATTGGCAAGAAAAATTTGCCAACCTTCCCTCTCATGCCACCAAGTGGTTGACGGATGCCTCGAAAACCAATGAAGGAACCGGGGCAGACGTTGTAAGTCCCAATCATCAGGTTTTCATACCCATGGGCAAGTTTGCCACTGTTTTTTTTAGGCGGAAGTGCATGGCATCGAGGCATGTGCTGAGTTATACCTGAAGACCGGCTACCACAACAAAAGTTTGGTAATATTCACGTACAGCCATGCGGCCATCAAAGCCTTGTTAAAAAGGATGACATAGTCTTAGATCGTATACGTACTTGTCAAAAGGCACTGCATAGATTAGGATTTTTTAAAAGAGTAACACTACTCTGGGTCCCTGGCCATGCTGGCATCAATGGCAACGAACAGGCGGACAAACTAGCCAGAACAGCTTCAGCTACCCCTTTTTGCGGACCGAAGCCCTTTTGCGAAATTTTAACCTGCATAATAAAGAAACTCATCAAGGACAGGGAATGCAGTGAAGTTGCTGCCCATTGGGACAAACAGGCAGGACTGAGGCAGGCTAAGCTTTTCATCTCAGGCTATTCACAAAGCAGATCGATAGAACTGCTAAAGTTAAACCGGTTCAAGGTTAGAACCATCTGTGGTCTCTTAACTGGAGAGTCATGCTTAAGAGATCACTTAAAAATCATGGGAATTGTTTCGGACTCGAGCTGTCATTTTTGCGGTGAGGATGACGAGATATCTTATGTGATTGCGACGCCTTGGCCCGGCGGCGCAGAGACTGCTTTGAAGCCGTCTACGCGGAGGCTGATGATATCGCTTCAGTGTCACCGCACCTCCTGAGCGAATTTGCTAGCTCAATCAAACTCGATCGACAGGTTTAGGTCTGATAACAGACTCTGGGCTATAGCAAAATTGGCCATCCGGCCTCAGTGCTCTGTACCCTATGAGGTTCAACGCCCATTTCACAATCTGATATAATCTAGGGCACCTTAACAAGACTCATGTCGATGTCTTCCTCCCTTAGGAAGACCACCAGATTATCCGAAGCACATTTAAAGTGCTTGAGATTAATCTGCACTACTTTCAACATCGTCTTGGTGGTCGCCTGTTCCGATACACATTTCTTCCTAATAAATCTTATTGAAATACAAAAAAAAAATAACTCTGACTGCCTATCCTATAAAACTCACTCGCATCTCGAAGTTGTTTCTATTATTCGCATCTCAGGAACTATTGTAGTACACCTCAATCACAAACGGTTCACCGAACCCTTTTGCGTCATTTATAGAGCTTGACTCCTTCACATCCTATAATTAGTCCAGTCTGACAATATTCATTCCAGAAATCTGAAAAAACATTTGTAGGCAAAATCTTAGTATATACCAGTGCAAATATACGAGTACACTGAGCATAGGGCGTTGAGAATGTTAGGACTCTGTCTAGACGCTCTACTCCTTATTTACCCAGCCATCTGTTACACGTCATCTAAAAGCTTGACACCGAGAACGGCCTCATTATACGGTTTCAGTACGACCGTTGTCGTGTAATGAATGTTGAAGCGTTTGATAGACATGATGTCAGGATGACAGTGCTAAAACAACGCCATGCAGAGCACGTATAATGTCTAGTACGCACTGCGATTCTTTGAATAGATTCTTTTGCGTCTTTCCAGAATCTCGCCTGCCTCGACCCATTGTCGCCGTGGATTTTGTATGTATTTTCTGTATCTTGCAATGAGTCGAGTTACTCAATTACCCTTACCCCTTGTGGGCATAGCGCGTCAACTGTTCCATGTGGCCTTGACGTTTCGTTGGCATAAACTGGTTTCGGAGAATGCAGTTGCCAGCCTGCGTATCCATGGCCACGAACGTCGTCGTGGACGGGATCCGAACCCGAAACGCCGGTAGTCAAACATGAGACTGATGCCTCAAGACACTGCGCTACCGGTCGCCTTGAGGCGGAAAAAAATCTATTCAAGAGTCGCAGTGCGTACTAGTGGTAAGAAAACCGTCAACAATTAACAATGATGAATTGGTCGACTAACATGCAAGATTGGCTCATGTTCATCCTTTGTTCGGGAGAAATAGGTGGAAAAGTATGTATCGAAATTAAGGACATTCGTAATGGGCTCCCATATCAACAAGCTGTACAGGACGATTGCGCCATAAACAATCATGGGAAAACCGAATTAGTCGTCGGATCGAAAGGACTTGGACATGCGAGCAAATAAAAAAGAATGCGTATTGCCGTAGGTACTTAACTACTCCCATTCATGACAGTTTGCGTGCTCGTACGTACAATCACAATATGTATAAACACTCGAATTAGTATCATTATTTGTGGATTTTTTCATGAAATAGCTCCAATTCCCATTATTCCTGATACTGCGATCCCATAATTTCTCGTTCATTGGCCCATTATGATATCCTTCCTTTATGATTCAATAGAACAATTCCACTTTCATGGATCCTTTTCAGATTTACTGAAGCACAGATGTCCTTGTCCTGTCCCAAATTAATAAGCCCAGGTATTCTTTAAAACGCATTACTTTTGTCCCGAGACTGAGAATGGTCAACGTGTGCTCCTTTTCTGCTGCCCAACGTCCTTTCGAACCGGACTCAAATTAAACGCAAAAGCCGACTTTTCTTTTCTCTTCGGAAACGAGAAAGTTCATATCGTGTGCGATGACGTTGTATCTTGAATGTTGCCTTTTCTTTCAAAGTCTGGGTCGAGCAAATATGCGAACAAGAAAAAAAAATAAACAAATAATATAAAACTCGTAAAATTCAGGAAAACCCAAGATAGCTGGACGGGGATATGTTTTGAGCGAAACAAAAAATTGTGCTGACTGGAAAGGTGCCATTGTTTCGCTAAGAGACTGCTTTTTGCTGGAGTGCGAACAAAAGAAGCAACGCCATGGAGGCCGAAGGAAGACATGGAGCGTTGAAGGAAAATATATAAATGGAACGTTGCGAAATGCTTGGTTAATTGTGTGTTACGGGAGTCAAAAAAGACGAAGTTTTCTCATTTTATTGCAATTTTTCATTTATTTTTGTGTTCATATTTCTCTTAATTATGTCGTGTTGAATGCTGGGAACCAGGGAAAAACTCGTTCATGTATCCTAGTTAAGAACACTCTTAATGCTTTCTTCATGTCCATGCACAATTATATGGACTTTGTGGCTGTGAGTGTTTAAATTGGGAGAAGGTATTGTTCCAACCTCCCCCTCCGCAACGCGGGTAATGAACCGACTTTTGTCACAAAGAACAGACATGAGGTTGTAGTGAACCGAATTCTGGTCGTCGATTCGAGCCCCACGTTGGGCGCCATTTAGATAGAGCCTTGCGTCCATCCCGGTCAAGCAACTCCTGCCTCGTGAGAGATTCCATATGCTGTGGGGCGTAAGAATAATACTACGGCCTTTCCCTTTGCCGGCCTGTCGTAGAAACTGACAAACAAAGAGGAGGATGTGTAAGCCAGCAACTTGCACTATCAGAAATCTTCTATATACTAACGAAACGTCAACTATGCCTCGGATAAGGACTGACTCAACGGTTACGACTTTTGGC
This sequence comes from Chloromyia formosa, assembly GCA_964017055.1. Classification (NCBI taxonomy): domain Eukaryota; kingdom Metazoa; phylum Arthropoda; class Insecta; order Diptera; family Stratiomyidae; genus Chloromyia; species Chloromyia formosa. The sequence goes on from OZ024818.1 coordinate 49,552,303, forward strand.
TATTGTACAATGAAAAGGATTGGTTTATGGAAAGTGCGTACTCTCCTGGACAATGGATCAGAAGGTCCCCAGAATGCACGATTTCTTCAATTAAAGAGGAAATTTCTGCGGAATAAATTAAAACTCTTAGCAGTTAGCGAGATAGGGTGGTGGAACAGCGGAGAATTTACCTGTCCAACGGAAAGCACTGTAATATTGTACTCCGGTAGAGCTATCGGTAGTGAACGTGAGTCAGGTGTGGGGCTCCTATAAACCAGAGTCGCACGAAACTGTCTCCTATCCTGGGATCCGGTCTCCGACAAAATCATGATCGCCAGGCTCCAGACCAATAATACAATGTTATGCTCCAACTAAACCCGACAATGTGTTGTGGACGGTTTTGTGGGCATCCAAAGATGCCCGTGGGGACAGAGCCTAAGATAGCATAATGACCGTGAAGGTCGGGCCGTGCCACTTGGCGAAGAAAAAAAGCCCCTCAAGGAGCTAAGCAGCGGCCTATACTTGCTGCGGCTCAGTTCGAGAGACGTGGGCGGGGTTTTCGCCGCTCGTTTCCCTGTCCTTTACGTAATAACAAAAATTCATAGGCTTGTGAAGACAACACAAAAAGGGGAGGTAAAAATGGGGAATAAAAAAAAATTAGGCGATAAGGATGGAATGGTTGGCGGACGGTTCACTTGCCCTCGCGCTGGCATCGAGGTCCAGGTGTAATAGGACCCTCGGCCTCTGGTTTCATACACCGACAGATCATTACTCGTCAGGTTCTGCCATCGATCTGCCTGTGGAAGCAGCACTACCAGACCAGAATATGGTTCAATACAGGTGGTTCATCACAAATGTCTTGGCGAAATACTCTTTCTCCGAGCAACTAAACGCCGTTCAGAGCAGAACACTTAAAGGTGACGTTGGTTATGGGGGATTTGTATACATAAGTTGACGCGGATATCTATGGGCTCAAACATGTGATGGGGAGACACGATCTTGGTGATCGTAGCGACAACGGTGAACGATTTGTAGAGTTCTGCAACTTTTACAGTCTATCATCATCGGTGGTACTATGTTCCACAATTGAATGGCCACTCTCTGAAGCTAACGACCAGTATCAAATACCATCGAGTCATCATTGGCTCTAAACTAAGCTGGAAGCTGAACATCGAACATCTTATCAAGAAAGCCAAAATAGCCCTCTACGCCAGCAGGAGGACCAGCGGCAAAAGTTGGGGTCTTCAGCCAAGGATGGTGCTCCTTTGGATGTACATCGCGGTGGCACGACCTATTATCGCCTACGGAGCACTGGTATGGTGGCCAGTTCTCCATAGGAAACACAACCTTACTCTGCTGAACAAAGTTGAAAGAACCGCGTGCATCGGAGTCACAGGTACTATGCGATCACGTTCTACAGACGCATTGAATATCAGCTTACATTGAGTGTAAATGTTACCTACAGATAGAATTAAATGCTGCCTGTAGTGCGGTAAGACTTAGGGAGTCTATAAGCTGGACTTGCAGGCCGCATGGCCACGGCAGCATCCTTGAGTTTCAACAGACTACATCGTCACCGTAGACGAATTCGAGCAACACTTCACAACAGGCCTCTCAGCAATGGTGGTATGGGACAGAGGAGAGGTGACCAGGAAGTATAAATGCAAAATTGTCACTGCTGGCTCAAAAATGGCAGGCAGAGTCGCCGCGGGAATCTTTTTTGAAGATCTCAGACAATCAGAGTTCTTCGCCTTCCAGACCAAACAAGTGTGTTTCAATCTGAGATACTGAAGACCAGGGAGGCATGCCGATCACTAAAGCGCACCTCTGTCATTACAAACAACGTCGCAATTTTCACCGACAGCCAAGCCGCGATTAAGCCTTTATTGTCAACTTCAATCCAGCTGTCTTACAACAATATAATGACCATTTTGCGCAAAAAGCAGCTGAGACAACTAGCCACCCAGTTAGTGACATAAATGAAAACTGGGATGCCGTAAAAAAATGCGTACATTGGTAGCGCAGATACCATCCTTCGAATAAACTCGGATTGCCGGAATAAGCCATGGATGTCCGGCGCTTCATGGCAGCGGATTGAGAAGAAAAAAAAAATGAAGGTTCGTTTGGCTTCAGCATCAAACGCCTTTACCGCAAGAAAGCTCGAGAAGTTCAGTGTAGTGTGCGACGCGATAAAATAGTTTATGCGAATTCTCTTTAAGCCTCAGCAGAAGAAGCCGCAAGAAGTAACACCTTAAACGCCGTATACAGTGCCATCAACTTAACAGGTGGTCGTAACTCCTGCCAACATCCGATGAAAGATAGTGATGGAAAGCTTCTTATCTTGGAAGACGATAAAATGAGGCGGTGGAAAGAACACTTCGCCGTGGTCTTGAACCATGTAACCTCTGGTGAAGTTCCCTCTCATATAGATAATTTAGTTAAACATCAAAATGTTCGTATACGGTCCACTTCCCTGACTGCAATTACTTCACAAAAACGAGGAAATGCCGCCCGACTTGACGGTATCCCTGTCGAACTTTATTAAACAGCGCCAAGCGTAACTTGCACTCATCTCTTGATAAAGCGTGGAATACAGTGACCTTTCCCACTAAGTGGAAAAAAGGTTTCATCATCAAACTTCCAAGAAGGGTAGCCTCACAGACTGTAATAATTGGAGAGGCATTTGTGTGCTTCCTGCCGTTGCCAAGATAATAGCTAAAATCGTCCTGGATAGGATATCGACTCACTTAGAAAGCATAATTGATGAAGAGCAGGTCGGCCTTCGATCCGAATCCTCCTTTACTGATCACATTAACACCTTGCGAATCATCATCGAGCAATACACTGAGTACGATTCTCCGCTTCACATGCTTTTCATCAATTTCGAGAAGGCTTTCGATAGTGTGAAACGGAACTCTGTATGGGCGGCCTTGTGCAAGAGATGCATCCCTGAGAAGCTTGTGCCTATTATTAAGGTAACAATTGACGGCGCGAAATGTTGCGTTTTGAATAAAGTTAAGCTATCGGAAAACTTTTGCGGTTCGCAGTGGAGTTCGGCAGCGATGCATTTTCACCGATCCTATTCCTCATAGTGATCGGCGAAGTGTTGCATGCAGCCTTATCCAGACTAGACAGAGGAATTCATTGAACTTTCAGATCTTACCTACAACATCTTGCGTACGCTAACGACATATTTCTATTTTACTTTCCCACAAAATCATGAATCCGTCTGCAATGGCGTTAGATATTGAGAGGAAAGCAATCAAAGTTGGGCTAAAGATTAATACGAACAAGACCAAGGTTGTCATCAATATTAATGGACAACCTGTGGAGAAGGTGGACGACTTTGTCTATCCGGGTAGCATTATTGCCGACAATGGTGGTATGGGACAGGACACCGCTCGTCGTATCAACCAGGCTAAATACACATACGGCATGCTGAACAATATCTACCAGAGTAGTCATCTAAGCAACAAGACCAAGCGGGGCCTGTTTCACTCCCTGGTACTGTATGTGCTTTTGTATGGGAGTAGATGTGTAGTACATTGAAAGTCTCCGTAAGAGCTACCAGAAAGCGACAAGTTTTTGTCAACTCACATCTTCGTCAAATTCTAAGAATTTTCTGGCCCGAAACAATATCGAATGAAGAGCTGAGTCGGTGTACGGGTCAGATGCTAACCGACGAATTTATACGCTGGCGAAAATGGCGGTAGATAAGTCACACATTGCTGAAGAATGCAATGGAACCCCATTTTCAACCAAGACAGACCAAGAGGGGGTCCTTAAACCACATGACGTCGATCTGTTGCAAAGGAGTGTAGGGCGCAGGGTAAGTCGTTTGGGTAGTCGCGCCCTATTGCCTAAAACAGACTACGGTGGTACCCAGGAGTAATTGACGCCCTATGACACACTTCGCATTAAGGCAAAGCACTAGTATGTTTTCGTTTCGAATGCACTCTTGGTTTTTGCTGCATCTACCATTTAGAAGTGTTCATTTTGGCACTATTTTAAGAAATAAATCCTCAAGTCCATCACAGTCCCAGCAATTTATAAGTAAAAAATTATACAATACCTTTTTCAAAGTCGCCACTTTTCCACATAAAGCAAACCGAATTAGTCCTTTGACGACGAAAACTCAAATAGGAGACTGCAACAAATTTTAAGCTGCTGACCTGCTTTCCCTCCATATCGCCACAAAACCAGCCAACTAAAATACAAAGTCAAACGATGACGACGCTAAGCCAATAAACATAAAATGCATGCAAAAACCATCAACCCCAAACAGCCATAAGGTACTTTCCCGAGGGAAGAGTTAACCGCAGACAACAGTGTAGAAACAACGAAAATCAATACGACTCCCAAACAGGATTATCTTCCCAGTCGAAATGACTCCTTCTTGAACAATACACTTAAGGCTCCCCATTCGTTGTTGTTTTTTATTGCGCGTTGCAGCTCTTTGACTATATGAAGAGAAATTGTAGCCACCTAAGAAATAAAAAAAGAAGCCCTTAATAGGTCACTTTTCCCATGCTTTTACCATCTGAAGATATTTCGAAATTTATGAGATATCCTGGTTTCTGTGCAGGAAGGCTGAAGACTGAAGGCTATAAAGCGCGATAACAAAGCATTGTAATGAGACCCATCGGTAGCCACCAGGCTCTGGGGTAATGACAACATTGCATGCCAGCCAGTCAGCCAAGTCGATTCCTAGTTGTCGGGGCTGTAATTTGTAAAATTCAAAGGGGTAGTTCATCGCGTTAACTGCAGCAAAGGAAGCAAATGGAGCACACCTAACGTGCAATATGAAGAATATCAAGGAATCGACCGGAGATATTACTCTCTGTCGGGTGGATGACCTGGAAAACTACACTACATCGTAACGAACAAGCCACTAGTCCTTTGAAAGGAGCTAGTGTTATGCAACCGGGTCTTTTACCTTTTGCATTATACTTCATTAGAGGCGGAATGCAGTGAATGCATAGCATGGTCTAATGTCGGCAAACATGCAACTAATTCATTGATTAAACACAACTTGCAACGTCATAATTTTTAAAGACGATGTTGGGCGAAAATGCTGCCATTGCATTTTAAAACGTTGCACTCGGTAGATGGGTGGTTGGACCGAGATTGGAAGGCATCAACCTGAGTCTGGATTTTTTGAACAATCAGGGACTCATGGACAGAAAAAAGAATTTTTTTTTTTAAATGACATATTTTTGATGTGTAAACATCTTATTGCGTGGTACGGGGTAAAACCGTGGGAGCCATGGAATGCGTAAACAACATTAGTGTGTGTGCATGTATTGTACTTTTGAATTATCAATTTGATGTATGTATTCCGTGCGTCGCTATATAGCATTCGCAGGAAATACGAGGGTTGTCTTTTATATTTCGGGATTAGAAAACAAAAACAAATATTAATCATTGAAAATCGCTTTATTGTTTTTCAAAATATTCCTCATGAAGATCTATACACTTTTGCATGCGTTTGAACCAATTGTCAAAGCACTTTTGCCACTCTGATTGAGGTGTCTCCAAAACATGCATTCTGAACTCAGCAACCGCTTCTTCAGGTGTTGAAAAACGTTGACCTCTCAGTTTGTTTTTTACGTACGGGAATAAAAAGAAGTCATTCGGTGCCAAGTCAGGACTATACGGCGGATGACCCATCAAATCTATGTTTTGAGTGCTCAAAAATGCAGTTGTTTGAGCTGATGTGTGAGAGCTCGCATTGTCGTGGTGAAAAGTGATCCGTCTTCGGCGGTTGGTTTTCCTGATTTCTTGGAAGACAACTGGCATACAAATGGTTATGTACCACTCAGAATTGACTGTTCTGCGTTGTTCTAGTGGTACGGTTGCGACATGTCCAGTTTTTCCGAAAAAAACAGGCGACCATTTGCTTGGAAGTGCTTCGTGCGCGAACAACTTTTGTTGGGTTTGGGTCATCTTGAAACACCCATACAGTTGACTGCTGTTTACTTTCGGGCTCATACGCGTAAATCCACGATTCATCACCTGTCACGATGTCATAGACGTGTTTCGAAGCACCGCGATCGTATTTTTTGAGCATTTCTTTCGACCAATCGACACGAGCCTTTTTTTGAGCGATTGACAAATTGTGTGGGATCCAACGCGAACAAATTTTTTTGACAGTCAAATGTTCATGCAATATTGAATGTATGCTGGTCCCACTAATGCCTAAGGTTGTCTCAATCTCACGATAGGTCACATGACGATCTTGCAATATCGTTTCGCGCACAGCATCAATGGTTTCCGGAATAACAACTGATTTTGGACGACCTTCACGAAATTCGTCTTGGAGTGAACTACGACCTCGATTGAGTTCACCATACCATCGATAAACACTGGCCCTTGATGGAGTTTCATCGCCAAAAATTGAATTCAGTTCATCCATGCACTGTTGCTGAGTTAATCCACGTCGAAAGTTGTAAAAAATAATCGCACGAAAATGTTCACGATTGAATTCCATTATTTGGCCGAGATTAATCTTTTAAGTTAATGTAAAAAAACACAAATAGCGCTCGTATGTCAAAACGTTCTGAGTATGTATAACCTCAAAAATGTCAAACTTTACGATAGAGCTGTCAGTTGCCAGATTGCAACACTAGGGTTGTCCAATCCCGAAATATAAAAGGCAACCCTCGTAATCGAGATCTTACACATACGGTCCGGGGATCCAATCTCTCTCGGGCCGAGGTTTTTCTTTTTTTTTAACAAAGATAATTTTGCATTTTGTGTTACTCGAAACACGGTCGTCTGCGGTTTAAGCCCCGCAAGTGTCACAAAAATTCTAATTTCACTGAAAATAATTCCCACTTGTACATTGCAGCAACACTGAATAAATAAAATTTAGTTATGTTCAACAGGCTAGTAAAATTGAGATTCTTATAGGAAATATTAATGAAAGATCTGGAAATAATTTTAATCTCTTCTATAATATATCCTAAATACGTGGAAACTGAGTTTGCATAGTCGTAGAAGGTGAGCTTAACTTTTGGCGGGAGAAAATCCGAGAAATTTCAGCCTTTTCTTAATTTTATCTTAAACGGTACCTTGGATCGCAAAATTTTGTAGGCTTAAATTGAAGACTGCATCCAACGCACTGCTCAAAGTCGTAATTCAGTTCAGTGGTGTACTCAAAACCAGTGGCGTATTTAGGAAAATAACAAAAGTTGCACGGATTTTTTTCAAATTAATTAATAAGTAAAACACGCCTTACTATTCAGACATACCCATCTAAATGTGTACATAGGTTGGGGGAATATGTTAATGTGTTTATGATTTGTGTAGCAGGTCAGCCAATCTAGAAGACAGTCTTTCTATAACAGGTGAAAAATAAAATTCCGGCAAATGGAATTATTACCCTCGTGTTTCAAAAATTATCCCGAACAACATATCAATTAGGTTGTTTGTTTTGGGGCGACCGGTAGCGCGGTGTGTTGAGGCATCAGTCTCATGTTTGACTAGCGGCGTTTCGGGTTCGAATCCCATCCACGACGACGTTCGTGGCCATGGATGTGCAGGAGGTGCATGTTGGCAACTGCATTTTCCGAAACCAGCTTATGCCAATGAAACGTCAACTGGGCTATATGGAACAGTTGACGCGCTATGCCTCACAAAGGGTTAGGGCAATTGAGTAAGTTAATTAAAAATAATTTTCAAAATTAAAATTTTAATGCCTAAATCATTTCTTCTTCAAATTCAGACATTTTATTATGTGTACACACCGCATCGTAACATCATATTTGTAAACAAACATTTTCCATCCATTAATACAATCATGTCATCCTCACTGGCACGAACCAAAAGTATAACACGATGTTCGTATGCCAAGTCATATGACACTCTAAGCACCCTATTCCACTTGACACTATTTTGTTTTGTATTTTTGACATGGATATGTCTTATGCCGGGTTTCCACCAAAGAGACAGTTTTGAAAAACACGGACAAAAACTGTTTTTCTGATCAAAAACACCAATGTTTTGTAAAAACTGAACAGTTTTGAAAACATTTGTGTCTCTAAAAACTGTTTTAGGAAATAAAACACGTTCCCATCGCGAATGGGAAAATGTTTGTTTTTTGTCTGATTGATTGAAACACGCACTTTTATTTTCTGCAACAGCATCCAAGTATACAATCAGTTGCCATTTTAAAGGTTCAAGTTATATAACTTTTAGTTTTTTTTTTTAATTGAGAATAATATTACGTTTACTTTACACTATACCCAGATTACTTAATCTGCTGCTTAATCTGGGTGTGGTGAGTTTAAAATTGTATGTATTTGACAGTTGCAGATTAGATCAGCCGGCGCAGATGAAGTCATCTGGGGATAGTGTAAACGTAATATTAGCCCCGTTTTTTCTCTTTTAGATGTCATTTATTAGAAAAAAATGCCATAGCTTATTATGAAATCCTCGTTGTCTGACATTTTTTGGGACACATGTTGATCAAGATAAACAGAACTAGAGACAAAACCAGTCTGTTTGATTGAAACAGTCTGTTTACATAAAACAGAACTGTTTTCAAAAAAACAAAACTTGTTTCTGTTTTTGTTTTTGAAGACAAAACTGTTTTTTAAAACTGTCTCTTTGGTAGAAACCCGGCATTATAGCTGGGGGTCATCCTAAAAATCTGTCCGTAACACGAAATGTCTGTTTTTCTACTCGGGGGTCAGAAGAGGAAACAAGCCCATTGAAAATTTTTCTTTTCTGGTTGTGTATGTCGTTTGAGTGAAGTGGTTGTTGTTGTTGTAGCAATGGTCAGAATTCAATATGTTTGTCTGTTACATGCCAACCGTTTCGTCTTCATCCCCGGTGTCAAGGGATAGAAAGTTAGCTGCCTCTATTGGGTTCTCCCACAGCGCTCTTGGAGTCAAGTGAGTGGGCGCAGCTGGGCATTGAAAGATATGGTTTACGTCGTGAGGGGTTCCGTTACAAGCAGGACAGATGTTTGAGACGTCCTGGTCTATGCGAGATAGGTAGGAGCTCAGTCGCGAACACCAGCCTGACCGAAGTTGGGCGAGTGTTGTTCTCGTTGCTCTCGGAAGTCTTTCCTCTTCCTGAGATATCGTTGGTGGTATGGACGAGAGCACTGGATTCGAACCTAAGCTTGCTGTTGACTTGTTGACCTCTTCACGATGTATTGCTGCGATGGCCGACCTATGTGCGTTACTATCAAATGGCTCCCTTTTGTATCTCTGGACGTCTCTTTCCAGGTCCCTCAGGTCGCGCCTGACATGTCTGGGCGGCGGCGTCTTGTCCATGAGATTGAAATCAGGGTGATCACTGCGATAGCAGCCCACAAGGTATTGCTTGGCAAGAAGCTGGTTGTGATCTCTTAAAGGCATCATCCTGGTTTCCTGATGTAGATGGTCCTGGGGTGATATCAGGAGACAGCCTGTAACAGTGCGGAGAGCGGCGTTTTGGCACATTTGAATTTTCTTCCATTACATGTCACAGAGATTCTGCGACCACACAGGACCCGCATAGCCACTGATCTTCCGACTGCTTTGTACGTGACCAGTAGAGTTTCTTTGTCTTTGCCCCAGGTGCTACCGGCCAGGGCCTTGAGGATCTTATTCCTACTGCGCATCCTATCGCATACAGTTAAGGCATGGGGTGATGATGTGGCCATGCTATCTAGCGTAACTCCTAGGATTTTAGGATGGTTTATAGTAGGAATAAGATGATTCCCGATCGAGATATCAGGCTGCATCTTGACCTCCTTTGTCCAGGTGGTGAATAGGGTTGTCGAGGATTTGGGCGCTGAGACGGTCAGGTTCTTGTTTATGAAGAACGAGTTTAGTCGTTCAAGATAACCGTTGATGTTTCTGCACATAACCGCTATGTCATTCCCTGTTGCTAGAATGGAACAGTCGTCAGCGTAGGAGATAATATCGATCCCTTCAGGTGGTGTTGGGAGTCCTGAGAGGTATAGATTGAACAAGGTAGGAGATAGAACTCCTCTTTGAGGTACCCCTTGTTTAATCTTCCTAAGCTTTGATTTGCTATTCCTGAATTCTGTGTAGGATTGCCTGCCAGCGAGATAATTTGCAATCCATTTCACAATTTGCGTCGGAAGCGGTGAACAGTTGATGTCAGACAGGAGCGCTGAATGGCTGACAGTGTCGAAGGCCTTCGACAGGTCAAGCGCCACCAATATTGTTCTTTCACAAGGACGAGCCTGGCTGAGACCATTATGGATGCGGGTTGTAATGGCATCCAAGGCCGTGGTCGTACTGTGAATGCTTCGGAAGCCATGTTGGTGATCAGCAAGCTGGATGTGGGCTGTAAGAACAGGGTGGATTAGTGCTTTAAGCGTCTTGGCAACTGGTGACAGTAAAGTTATTGGACGATAGGATTCGCCGAGTGTCGCTTTCTTCCCATGTTTTAGTATTGGGATGACTCTCCCATTTTTCCAGGATTCCGGAACGATCAACGAGGAGATGGATAGATTGTACGTAGCCGTGAGATAGCTGATGGCTGGCAGATCGAGGTGTTTGAGCATAGTCATTGAAATGCCATCTGGTCCCAATGCTTTTGAGTTGTTTGCCCTCCTTATAGCTGCAACTACTTCGTCGTGGTGAAAACGGGTATGCTATCTGTGGTTCGGCTGTGAATATGTCTACGGATTTTGTGCTTAAGTCTGTCTGGTGCGGGGTGTTCAATAAATTGTTTATTGAAACGACTTGCGCAGTGGGTAGGGCCACTTGTTGAATATTCACCGAACTGTATGGCGACGTTCCCTTTCTTGTTTGGTGGATTGGAGAGGGCACGGACTGTCGACCATAACTTGCTCAACCCTGTGGTGAGGTTGCAGTTATTCAAATGGGTGCTCCATTAAGACCTTCTGTGTTCGGCTACCTGTTTCTGGATCTCGCAGTTCATCTCGTGAATTCTGGGGTCGTCCGGGTTTACGCTGAGATGTGCTCGAGTGGGAACGAGCGTCTGGTCAATTGGCGTTTCATCCAACGAATATGATGTTTCGGTGGTTATTTTCTTGTACCTGCAGTAGTGTAAAGGTATTTTGGATAAGCCAGACGAACGATGGAGGAAATTTAAACAGTGGTGTGATTTAGTTAATGGATGTGAGGATAAATGAAGCCGAAATGATACAAAGTATCTACACTGCATGCAGATACATCGGAACATGGATATGTCTTTGGCTACCGACTGCGTAGAACCTGTTGTGTTGAAGATATCCACGTAAGTTTTATAAAGATCCCAGTATAAATATACTGGCTGAAATCATTCGACAAAACACGTCCCACGCTTTCGGTAGGCATAAGACATATCCAGGTTTCGATGTATCTGCATGCAGTGTAGATACTTTGTATCATTTTTAAATAATGTTTGACCCGAATCAGTTGCGAGTCATGAACTATGCAAGTTTATGACCTGCAAAAAGACTAACAGATTTAGGGCATGGGAAAATTTTCCTTTTTGTAAGGCTACTACTGTACTCAATTGCCCTAACCCCTTACGGGGTATAGCGTGTCAACTGTTCCATGTGGCCCAGTTGACGTTTCGTTGCCATAAACTGGTTTCGTAGAATGCAGTTGCCAGCATGCACCTCCTGCACATCCATGGCCACGAAAGCCGTCGTGGGCGGGACTCGAACCCGAAACGCCGGTAGTCAAAATCTGTGAAACTAGCATGTAAGTAAAATTGTATAAAAGAAAAACTCCGGTTCCAATAAAGAAAGATTCAATTGATACGTTGGTCTATTCATCTATGCTTTACTGAAGGCATCCAATATGAACTTGCCTTGCTGAAGGCGTGTAATGTTCAAAGCTATGCTTGAATTAATACGGGCATTTACCGGTTAGGACGGCATAGAAGAGAACATCTTCCTTCTCAAGACGCATCTAGTGTGTTGACCACTCTCTGTTGTTTTTCCGCTTTGTTCGCTAATTACTTTGTCCTCTCTAAATCATTAATCTTAGATGTCAATTCATTTTCACAAAATGTCCCAACATTACAATTCTGAATATAATTTCACGGACATATTAGTCAATTAAATTATCGATTCAACTTTCAAATTGGCATAATTATTATCCGAAGGCAATTGGCCCAGAAAAACAATCCATCAAATCCGGTTACCGCCATTTAAACCAATAATTGTCATAAACATATGCCCGACGACAACGACTGGCCAACATCAACATTGTCCTGTGGCTATAAAATTAAAATTTAATCCTTCGCCCATATTGATATAAATTTAATATCCGCTTTTCGTTCCAATATTAAATGATATGATTAAATTATAAATCCCACATAGTGGATCCACAAAATCTACCAAAAATGCCGTGAATATGAATATGACCGATAAAATTGGTTTATGGCATCGGGACTAGTCTGTTTTTAATCCTATTATAGCTTCGTATTAAAATGAAGATTGAAACTAGCGTAGAGATAGTGTCTGTTGCCACGAAGGGAACACATTGAAAATTAAATTTCTTGGCACAAGCAGAAAGTTGGCGTTGTAGCGTAGTTGTCAGGTATTTAGTCGATTTTAGTCTTTAGTCTTTGTATTCTAGGGTTAATCTCTCTCTCTCTCTACAACTCTAATGAGTTTGTGTAGAGGGGTTTCCGTTGATCTGCCTGCTCTATAAGCAATTTGGGACCTACTCAGAGGATTATACATTAGCGCGGTATTCTCCAGTAGTCCATCAACACCCTTTCCATTGTTTTCAACAGGAATGATGTAAGGCTAACCGGCCTGAAGGACATTGCTTCTGTATAGTTCTTTTGTCCCGGTTTAGGCAGGAAGAACACCTTAGCATCCCTCCTTCGAGATGTAGCCTGTTGAAAGACAGGCGATGAATATGTTCCGGATCTTCTCTGGTAGAGCGGCCATGCACCACTATAATAGCGACGGGAATATTCCGTCCATTCCAGCCGTTTTAAATGGTGCAAAAACTTTATGGCACTTTTGACATCATTTGGAGTTATTATCCTCTCAGCTTCTTGTCGACTCCCCCCACCAGCCCCTTCGTAAGTTTGGGTCCATGGTTGGTTTGACTTGAAACTTCTAGGAAAATGTATCTCCATCAGCCACTGCAACGTTTCATCCACTGTTTCTGTCATGATACCATCACCTTTGCGTATTAGCCCAATTTGTGAAGCAGTTTCTTTCGATATCATCTTGTAAAATCTGCATACTTCCGACGTATCTTTCATGCTAGAGCAGAATTCCCTGCACGTATTTCGTTTCCGAAGACATAAGGTTCTTTTCAGCTCTCTCTCTTTTTATCCTCGTTCTTGGGAACTAGAGCGAGGGTCTCTCTCATGTAAAGATTAAGGACTTTCCTTGTCTCTCTTTTCATAGACTCCAGTTCCCTACTCCACCATAGTGCTGGGTCCTTTTCGACCACTACTTTGGGGGGACAGGCGTGTTCGAAAGCGCGATTAATAGCGAAGTTCAGTTGTTCCACTGTTCGTTCTATCTCGACCGTACTCTGGGGCGACCGGTAGCGCAGTGTGTTGAGGCATCAGTCTCATGTTTGACTACCGGCGTTTCGGGTTCGAATCCCGTCTACGACAACGTTCGTGGCCATGGATGTGCCAGGAGGTGCATGCTGGCAACTGCATTCTCTGAAACTAATTTATGCCAACGAAAAGTCAACTGGGCCACATGGAACAGTTGACGCGCTATGCCCCACAAGGGGTTAGGGCAATTGAGTAAAAAATATATCTCGTACTTAGAACGATCGGTATTTTTTGGAACTTTCATACGTTTGCGTTCTCTACTCCGTTTTCTGCCATACAGAATTTCAAACTGGATCGCCCTGTGATCAAAAATGTTGTTTTTAAACCACTGTGCGGCGCGGCGCCTAACAGGCAAAACATCGCAATTAGCGAGTATAACTTCTAGCAAGTGAACGAATTTATTTACTTGGGGCCTACCATCAAAGGACGGCAACGAAAACCATGAGATCCAGCGTCGAATCACAGCAGCTTACAAAACATTTTACGCATTCCTGTCCATAATAAAGTCGAAACTTGTCCACAAAAACAACGCTGCGCATCTATAAAACATTAATGCAACCCAGCTGGCCACAAACTCTCTTAACTGCTTCTTATATATCTCTAGATGAATAATGCTCCTGCTTAAATGTAGCTTAAGGAATGGTATAAGAAGAAAAACCTTTTTACGCTTAAATGTATCTTTATTCGTACTTCAAGCATGATTTAAAAGAGATTTGGGGAAATATAAGAAGTTTACAAGAAATGTGTAAGAAAGATAAAAGAAAGATCTAAGAAAGATATAAATGTAAACTCGCAGAAAAAAAATACCCAACAGTGTTTGAGATTCAAGTTCTCTATCGCTTTTTTCTCTTTTTGTAGTTTTTTTTTCCATCGCATTTATGCTCGATAAATTAGTCATCTGTAATGACATATACAGGGTGTCCCGGTCGTCATGGTAAATATTTCAATGGTAGATAATGGCTCATTTGGAGAAAATGAATGTACGACATGAACCCTCCCATCTTTAACCGTTACAGAGCTATAGCATTTTTTTAAAACTTGTCCAACAACAAATTCTCCATTTGTCAAACCCCCAATTAATCACACCGAGATTTGATCTTACTTCCTGAACCTACATAAAATTTCATATAAACGAAATTTTTACCGGTTAAATAAATCACCGTTATTTCAAAGAATCAACCATTTGAACTTTTAAAATATTGTCAAATCAATTTTTCATCAAAAATCCAAATGATTAATTCGTAACGGTACTTTAAACTGACAAATCTGCAAAGTTGACAAAAGTTGCCCCACTATGTTATGTTTGCGAATGTAACGTTTAAAAGGTAAAAAAAAACGTGAATTTCCAGTAACATTTCCAATGTAAAGTTTTTTGTCACATTAATCTGGCACTGTTAGTACATAATTATCTTGATCATATGTGATTTGTGTGAGAATTACAGGGGCATCTCACTAGTTTGTACGTCCTATAAAATTTTGACGAAAATTCTGGAAAATAGAATAAAACCGTACGCAGAACGAGTCATTGGCGAATATCAAAGCGGTTTCAGACCTGGTCGCTCCACAACCGATCAGCTCTTCTCAGTCAAACTGATACTCTAGAGGTGCTGGGAATACAACGTAAACGTATACCAAATTTTTGTCGACTTCAAGCAGGCATACGACAGTATCGATCGTGGAGTACTGTACAACATCATGCTGCAATTTGGTATACCGGCAAAATTAGTGCGACTGACAAAGATGACGATGACCAATTCCGTCTCACAAGTCAGGATCCAGAATAGACTTACTGATCTATTTGAAACACGCACTGGTTTGAAACAGGGCGATGGACTGGCACCGACGCTCTTCAACCTAGCACTGGAATACGCTGTTCGGGCTATGAATATGGACAACAACAAGACGCTACTCATCAAGTCGACACAATTAGCAGCGTACGCCGACGACATCAACATCATGTCCCGAAGATTGGCTGACGCAGAAGAAGTTCTGCATACGCTCGATACCGCTGCAAAGGAAGTTGGATTACGTATTAACGAGGGTAAAACTAAAATAATGATGCAATCGGTGACAAGGACACCTGCACAACCGAGCATCAACGTGGGGGACCTCAACATCGAGTTCGTGAACAACTTCATCTACCTGGGTTGCAACCTGTCAAGGGACGCCAACGAAACTGACGAAATCAAGCGACGGATACAGTTAGCTAATAAGACTTTTTTCTCGGTTCTCCCCATAATGAAATCGAAACATGTGCACAGAAACACGAAGCTCCGCGTGTACAAAACCATTATACGACCAGTGCTATGCTATGGCTGCGAAGCATGGACCCTAACTCAAGCCTCCGAAAACATGCTAGACACTTTCGAACGTAAGGTTCTACGGCGAATTTTCGGGGCTGTTTGCGATCGAGATGGATGGCGCATCCGGTACAACCATGAGTTGTATGAAATGTACGATGAGCTGCAAGTCTCGAAAATCGTCAAACTACAACGACTTCAATGGGCAGGGCATGTACAAAGAATGGACGATGATCGCATGCCTAAGAGAGTAATGAATGCAGAACGAGTCGACGGAGCGAGACTGCGAGGACGACCGAGATCTCGTTGGGAGAGCTCAGTAGGTGTGGACGCCGCGCAGCTGCTGGGCTCCCAAAATTGGAGGACGCGGTCACGTGACCGAGATGATTGGAGGACAATGATCCAGGCGGCCAAGGCCCGACGTCGGGCTGTCGCGCCACGATGATGATGATGATATGTGATTTGCTTGATATGAAAATCATGTTTTTTTACCTTTAAAACGTCACATTCGCATAATTTCAAATCTCTATGTCCTTAATATTTATATGCCGATCGAAACATAACATAATGGGGCAACTTTTGTCAACTTTACATATTTGTCAGCTCAAAGTACCGTTACGAAGTAATCATTTGGATTTTTAATTAAAAATTGCTTTTTTTTTTAATTTTTTTAAAGTTGAGAAAACGGTGATTTTTTAACCCGTAAAAAGTTCGTTAATATGAAATTTTATGTAGTTTCCTATTCCCCTCCTAAACATCTGTTCAGCAAGAACTTCACATCCGTCATCCCAAGTCGGGATCAGTGGAAGGAAGGTGAGTTTCCAATTGCTGACTCTATCGGCATATTTACGGACGGATCCAAAACAGACGGAGGGGTAGGAGCGGGTGTCTATTGCGACAGGCTAAATCTAAGCCTGACTTTCCGTCTACCATCTCACTGTAGTGTTTCGCAGGCGGAGATCACGGCCATTTCGAAAGCTCTTATCTTTTTAGGACGACATGTTATAGCTGGTAGAGGCATTGCCATATATACGGACAGCCAGGCTGCAATCAGATCGCTGGATTCAGTCTTGTGTACATCTAAGACTGTGGATTATTGTCGATCATACCTCTCTGACTTGGGGAGCTATTTCAACATTGTCCTGTGCTGGGTCCCTGGCCACAGTGGCCTGGAAGGCAACTGTCTGGCTGATGAGCTTGCCAGACTGGGCTGTTTGAATGGGGAACCCCAACTATATGGTGATATCTATCCTCCCATTGCTTTTTGCAAACTGATTGTCAAATCTGAGGCGATTAACAAAGCCAATGCAAGATGGATTGATGGCAACATCTGCCGCACAACTCGATCGCTGTGACCCATACTGGACGCTACCCGATCTGAAAATTTACTGTCGCTAAACAGAAGGCATATTAGCTCGGTGGTGGGTGTTATCACTGGGCAAAATCTCATTGGGGAAGATGCCAGGAGACTTCGGTTTCCCTACAATGACTTTTGCAGGAGCTGTGGGGACATAAACGAGGAGGAAAGTAGTTTCCACCTTCTCTGCTCCTGTCCAGCTTTTGCAGTGAGAAGGAGGTCGTTACTTGGATCCTACTTCTTCACTGACTTGGAAGAGCTAGAAAGCGCGAATGTTGGAAAACTCCAGAGTTTTATTGTTGGCTCTGGATGGTTCTAACTATCAGAAATATTGAGAGAGGATGTGTGTTAGTGGTATCACAACGGACCTATTTGAGGTCTAAGTGAGCTGTGTTTTGTCACAGCAGCCCATCTACCTACCTATGTAGTTTTAAGTAAAATCAAACCTCGGATCGAATAACTCGGGGCTTAGCAAATTTAGGATTTGTTGGACAATTGTTACGGTGTAATAGGAGCGGACAACACGCAGAGTACTCTGGAGTTAATGGGGCACTATTAGGCAGGAAGGGCGGCATGCTAAAATAAGTATTTAGGTTAGATCTCACCTATCGTTTCCAATCCCATCGTCTTAACATCGGCGGTCAGCTCGTTCAAAGTGTTGCGAAGGTACTCCCTGAAATAGGCGTGTGTCTTAGGGTTGCAGCAAATGTCTTCGATAGGAGACTGTCGCCCTACAACTGGATTAGTCGAGGAAGGAAATGTATGGCGAATCCGATATAACCACGAGTTGCATGAATTGTTTAACGATCTATGTATGCGCCTCGAAATTTATCAAATTCCGGAAAGTGGAGTGGGATGGCAATAACGAAACGTGTGCTAAAGTGTAAACCCGAAGGAAACCGACCACGAGAAAGACCTCGTGTATGATAGGAGAGTTAAATAACATCAATAATGTTATATTTGAAATAAGTTCTTTATTGAACTGCGAGAATACAACTGCCTTTCTTACGAACTAAACATGATATTTATATCTTAACAACTAATTTACCTGCTAGAAATATTTATCTTAAAATTATCTGGAAGGACGAAAGCATAGTCCTTCCTAGAAATATTACAACGAGTTTGTGCATATATTTTATGACACAGGCTATTACGTTACATTGCAGTACCAACTCAGGAGAAAACATTTGACCTGAGTTGCGTTTTCAGGACAGAAAGGATGATGAGTTTGTGCATGTGTTTTATGATACAGGCCATTAAGATAAAGAAAATGCTCAAATGCATTTTCTTTCATTACTTAGAACCAGGATTGAGGATGGTTCGGGTTATTTATGATCGGTGTCTTAACTAGGAGGACTCAATTGATACAGATTGAATGAACCTTCTGCGATTATTGAACTTGAGCGTGCGACCGCTTGATCGAGATAGTTGGAGGAGCTGATTCAGGAGACCAAGGTCCGATGTGGGCTTTGAGCGCCGATGATAAAGATGAGTATCTCGAAAACTATTGAAGATACGGAAAAAGTGTCGCAAACCATTTTTATTGAACTGCTCAAGATCTTTCATTTTGTCTCAAAAAAGTTTATGCTAGGGTGGTTTCAGAAATATTTGATAAAAAGTGTTTTTTTTTTCGTGTTTTTTGGCTATAACTGAAATTCTATAAAAAATTTATGGCGGAGATTCATAATCAGCACTCTCCCTCCCAAAAAAAAAAAACATAAATGAAACCAGGCCGAAGCTTCGCTTCGGCCCGGAGTCCGAAGCGTATATACCCTAGACTTCTACAGACCTAGTGGAGATACCAAAAGTACCAATTGGCAACGACCATATGCATTAAGAATGGGTCTTCTATATGGCCAGTTCATAGGAGAGGTTGGCACTCATTCATTAGGATCTTGACCATTCTCAAAATCAATTAACTAACTAACCCATTCTACAATATTTGTCGAATTTTTCAAGTCGCTAGCTTCATTCTATCGGAAGGTATTGCTTATTTGAAGTTTCACTTGTAGAGGAGGTAAGGGTTCCTTAGGTCGGATCTTGCTGATCATTGCCACCAACCAATTAGATCACCCTACAACCATTTAAACAAAATTTCAAGTCTCTAACTTCACTCTATC
Source organism: Chloromyia formosa (assembly GCA_964017055.1). Taxonomy (NCBI): domain Eukaryota; kingdom Metazoa; phylum Arthropoda; class Insecta; order Diptera; family Stratiomyidae; genus Chloromyia; species Chloromyia formosa. The sequence continues at coordinate 49,571,571 of OZ024818.1, forward strand.
GAAAGTTATCGCTTATTTAAAGTTTCGTTTGTAGGGGAAGTAGGGGTTTCGTTGATCGGATGTTACCCAGCTTTAATGCCAACTAACTCAATCTCACTTCGAACATTTGACTAAAATTTCAAGTCACTGGCTTCATTCCATCAAAAGTTATCGCTTATTTGAAGTTTCATATGTAGGGGAGGTGGGGGTTTCTTGGGTTGGATCTTGCCCATATTCAACACCAACTACGTAGGTCTTACTAGCAACATTCCACCAAATTTTTAACTCGGTAGTATCATTCTATCAAAAGTTATCGCTTATTTGAAGTTTCATTTGTAGGGGAGGTAGGGGTTGCTTGAGTCGGATCTTACCCATTTTCAATACGAACCAAGTAGATCCTACTAGCAACATTCTGTCAAATTTTCAACTCGCTAGTGTCATTCTATCGAAAGTTATCGTAATTAAAGGAATATTGAATTTTTTTTAATTTGTAGGGGAGGTAGGCGTTCCTTTGATCCGATTATGCCCAACTTACTAGAACTCAAGCATCTTCTCACCCCAGGGTTACATGCCAAAAATCAGGCGTCTACGTCAATTGGTTCAAGAGTTATAGACATAAAACCCGAAAAGTAGGGTAGTACGGGGCTCTTTGTAAGAAAATTACCGTTAGTTTTCAACTGATCAATTTTATTTTTCCAGGAGTTTATAAAATTACCCTCACGAGTAATCTACCAAAGCTAGAGCTTTTCATATTTATTTAGTCGGAAGTTACAGATACATTTAAGTATTTTACATATGTAGGGGAGGTAGGCGTTCTCTTGGCTTGATCATGCCCATTTTCAATACCATCCAACTAGATTACACTACCAACATTTGACCAAAATTTCAAGGCTCTAGCTTCATTCTATCGAAAGTTATCGTGCGAACGGACAGACAGACAGACAGACAGACCGACATGGCTTAATCGAATCAGGAGGTGACCCTGATCATTTATATATATACATTGCTATACCTCCGGAGCCTCCTTTAAGGTGTTACATATTTCCGTCGTGACAAAAACAATATACCCTATACTAAAAGTCTAGGGTATAAAAATAACCGGGCCGAAGCGTATATACCCTAGACTTGTACAGACCTAGTGGTGATACCAAAACTACCAATTGGCAACGACCATATGCATTAAAAGTGAGTTTCCTATATGGCCAGTTTATAGGGGAGGTTGGCACTCATTCATGAGGATCTTGGCCATTCTAAAAATCAATTGACTAACCCATTCTGCAAATATTTGTCGAATTTTTCAAGTCGCTAGCTTCATTCTATCGAAAGTCATTGCTTGTTTGAAGTCTCACTTGTAGGGGAGGTAGAGGCTCCTTGGACTGGATCTTGCCCATCATTGCCACCAACCAATTAGTTCACCCTACAAACATTTAAAAAAAAATTCAGGTCTCTAGCTTCACTCTATCGAAAGTTATCGCTTATCTGAAGTTTCATTGATAGGGGAAGTAGGGGTTTCGTTGGTAGCATTTTATGTATTTTCAATATTAGCCAACTGGATCCTACTTCAAACATTTGACCAAAATTTCAAGTCGCTACCTTTATTTTGTCGTAATTTATTTTTGCTTATTTTAAATTTAATTTCTAGGGGAGGTAGGGGTTCCTTAGGTTGGATGTAACCCATCTTTAATACCAACTAGCTCAATCTCACTTTAAACATTTGACCAAAATTTCAAGTCGCTGGCTTCATTCTATCAAAAGTTATCTCTTATTTGAAGTTTCATTTGTAGGGGAGGTAGGGGTTCCTTTGGTCGGATCTTGTCCATTTTCAATGCCAAATAACTAGATTTTACTACCAACGTTCTGCCAAATTTTTAACTCGCTAGTGTCGTTCTATCGAAAGTTATCGTAATTAAAGTAATATTTAATTTTTTCAATTTTGTAGGGGAAGTAGGCGTTCCTTTGATCTGATTATGCCCAACTTATCAAAACCCAAGCAACTTCTTACTTCAGGGTTACATGCCAAAAATCAGATGTCTAAGTCAATTGGTTCAAGAGTTATAGACAAAAAACCTGAAAAGTAGGGTAGTACGGGGTTCTTTGTGAGAAAATTATCGTTAGTTTTCACCTAATCGATTTTATTTTGACAGGGAAGTGTAAGATTACCCCCACGAGCAATCTACCAAAGCTAGAGCTTTTCTTGTTTATTTAATCGGGAGTTATAAATCCATTTAATTATTTTACATATGTAGGGGAGGTAGGCGTTCTCTTGGCCCGATCATGCGCATTTTCAATGCCAACCAACTAGATCATACTTCCAACATCTGACCAAAATTTCAAGACTTTAGCTTCATTCTATCGAAAGTTATCGTGCGAACGGACAGACAGACGGACAGACAGACAGACGGACAGACAGATAGACAAACAGACAGACATGGCTAAATCGAATCAGGAGGTGATCCTGATCATTTATATAAATATACATTGCTATACCTCCGGAGCCTCCTTTAAGGTGTTACATATTTCCGTCGTGTCAAAAACAATATACCCTATACTAAAAGTCTAGGGTATAAAAAGTATCCAGAACATAAATGATTGCGACATAATTTGTTCTCTCCTACTACATCTAATATATTCATATTCTAGTCGAAATTCAACTGCCGTTAGTTTACTACGTAATCCATAAATAAATAAATAAATAGCCATCGACATTACGGTTGAATTTTTCATAAGTTTCTTTGGGAGGTCCTTGAAGGAAATTAAATCTACGACTGCCCTTAAACAGACGATTAAGTGGAAATGGTCTATTTCCGACAACGTCTATCCAATCGATAGAATTTCCTTTTTTTGATATAAAATTCATACGTATTTAAGTGTGTATGTACTAGTATCCGTATTTACGAATAATATTTCTGTGCCAGTCTTTATAGCGCATGTATACTATACATACGAGTTATGTATATTTGATCATATCGTAGGTTTAATGCATTAAATGCTTGCGGGAACCTTAGTCCTTTGGGAGCTCTATTTCCTTTGGGGTACGTTAACGGAAATGACATTAATCGCACGTTTACGTATATTGTATTTTTTAGGGTTCTGTTTTTTTTTTTTTTTTCTTACACGAATCGTATTGTTGCCCTACCATTAACCAAATGGTGGTGGCAGTCGTTAGTTGCCTATTGTGTGTTTAGCGGGCTCATTGTCGGAATATATAGTTCAAATTAAAGCGTATTAATTATGGATTAACTTTCACTGTTTAGAATGGACCTGTGGAATGGGGTTCTTTATCATTATGTATATCTATATCTTGCCTTCATCATCGGCCATTCAACTGCTTATTTGCAAGGAGGACATTATACTTTTTTTGTTGACATGTATAATTCTTGTGTCCCCCCGGTACAAAAGAATATAAAATAAAACCAAGCCGAAGCATAGCTTCGGCCCGGAGTCCGAAGCGTATATACCCTAGACTTGTACAGACCTAGTGGTGGTACCAAAAGTAACAATTGGCAACGACCATATGCATTAAAAGTGGGTCTCCTATATGGCCAGTTTATAGGGGAGGTTGGCACTCATTCAGTGGGTTCTTGAGCATTCTCAAAATCAATTAACTAACTAATCCATTCTACAAATATTTGTCGAATTTTTCAAGTCGCTAGCTTCATTCTATCGGAAGTTATTTTTTATTTGAAGTTTTACTTGTAGGGGATGTAGGGGTTCCTTGGGTCGGATCTTGCCCATCATTGCCACCAACCAATTAAATTACCCTACAAACATTTAAAGAAAATTTCAAGTCTCTAGCTTCACTCTATCGAAAGTTATCGCTTATTTTAAGTTTCATTTCAAGGGGAGGTAGGGGTTCTTTAGGTCGGATCTTACCCATCTTTAATGCCAACTAATTTAATTTCACTTCCAACATTTGGCCAAAATTTCAAGTTGCTGGCTTCATTCTTTCAAAAGTTATCGCTTATTTGAAGTTACATTTGTAGGGGAGGTGGGGGTTCCTTAGGTCGGATCTTGTCCATTATCAATATCACCAAGTAGGTCTTACTAGCAACATTCCACCAAATTTTCAACTTGCTAGTGTGATTCTATCGAAAGTTATCATAATTAAACGAATATTTTATTTTTGGAAATTTGTAGGGGAGGTAGGCGTTCCTTTGATTTGATTATGCCCAACTTACTAATATAAAACTCAAGCAGCTTCTCACCTCAGGATTACATGCCAAAAATCAGGTGTCTACGTCCATTGGTTCAAGAGTTACAGATAAAAAAAACCTGAAAAGTAGGGTAGAACTTGAAATTACCGTTAGTTTTCAACTGATCGATTTTATTTTCCCAGGAGAGTATAAGATTACCCTCACAAATAATCTACCAAAGCTAGAGCTTTTCATGTATATTTAATCGGGAGTTATAGATACATTTAAGTATTTTACATATGTAGGGGAGGTAGGCGTTCTCTCGGCCTGATTATACCCATTTTCAATACCAACCAACAAGATCACACTGCCAACATTTGACCAAAGTTTCAAGGCTCTAGTTTCATTCTATCGAAAGTTATCGTGCGAACGGACAGGCGAACAGTCAGACGAACAGACGGACAGACGGATAGACAGACGGACAGACAGACAGACAGACAGACATGGCTAAATCGAATCAGGAGGTTACCCTGATCATTTATATATATACATTGCTATTCCTCCGGAGCCTTCTTTAAGGTGTTACATATTTTCGTCGTGACTAAAACAATATACCCTATACTATAAGTCTAGGGTATAAAAATGGGTTTGTCTGGAATACTGTTGAGTACATTTTATGCCCTTAGATTAGATTAGACTAAGTTCGAAGCGTTGGGCCCAAAGGACCCACACGCACTGCGACCTTAGGGTGTGTTATCCTATTGCCCTGAGGATCTAGAGTTGACGATCGGATCTGATCGAGCAAACAAATCTCAGCCACTTAAGTTTGAAAGAGGCAATCGTTTCCGCTTCAGGGAAAGCCTCATCGAGACTCTCCAATCGGTGTCGGGCGCTAGTGCAGCACACTCACAGACGATGTGTCTCCGATAAGGACTGATTCAACGGTTACGACTCTTGGCTATCGTACAATGACAAACATTGGATTCTGGAATGTGCTTACTTTCCTGTGCAATGGATGAGTAGGTCCGCAGAGCGCACAATTTTCTCAATTACAGTGTGAATTTCTGCAAATTAAACATCTTAGGAGTTAGTGAGATAAGATGATGGGACAGTGGATAATTGATCTCTCTGTAATGTTGCACGTCGATAGAGCTACAACACTGCCACACTGTCACATGTGGAGGTGTGGAGCTCCTCTTAACCAGAGCCGCACGAAACTGCCTCTCATCCAGGGATTCGGTCCTCGACATAATTATGACCGCCAAGTTGGGGACCCAAATAAGGAACATCGCAAAAATACAATGTTATGCTCCAACTGAACAAGACAATGACTTGGCGAAAGACTCCTTCCGCAAAAAACTAAATGCCGGCCAGAGCAGAACACCTAAGGTGACATTATAATGGTTATAGGGGATTTGAATGCAAAAGTTGGCGCTGTTAACGAAGTCCTCAGATAGGGGAAACACGGTCTTGGGTTTCGTAATGATAACGGTGTAGATTTTTGCAATTGTCATAGTCTCTTCACCGGTGGTATTTTGTTTGAGTATAAGGACCACCACAAAATCAGTTGGTCCTCTGTTGATCGGCGCAAAACACAACATCAGATCGACCAATTTTCCTTTTGTGAAGGATTCAAGAGTTGCCTCCTGGACGTGCGAAATAAGAAGGGTTCCGATGGCTGCTAATGTTTAATTACGTATTGCAGTCGTGCACCGTCCTTCCGACGAAAGATCCAGGCACCGAAAATTCAACACCGCTCGACTAAAAAATCCATCCATGATAAGATAACTAGTCACCCAGATAGTGACATAAATAAAAACTGGGATGCCAAAAAAAGCTTACATTGGCAGCGCAGATACCATCCTTGGCCCAAACCCGGATTGCCAAAATAAGGCCTGGATGCCCGACGCTTCATGACAGCGGATTGTTGAAAGAAATGAGCTGAAGGTTCGTTTGGCTGCAGCATAAGACGACAATCAAAGCAGCATCGAACTACCTTGCCGTCTGAAAGCTCGTGAAGTTCAGCGTAGTGTCCGACGCGATAAAAGAGATTATGCGAATTCTCTTCTAGCCTCGGCAGAAGAAGCCGCAAGAAGCAACAATTTAAACGCCGTATGGGGTGTCATCAAGAAGTTTAAAAGTGGTCGTTACTCCTGTCAACATCCGGTGAAGGATAGCGCTGGAAAGCTACTTGTCTCGAAAGAAGATCAAAAGAGGCAGTGGAAAGTACACTTCGCCGCTGTCTTGAGCCATGTGACCTCTTGTGAAGTTCTCCTCAAATAGATAATTTAGCTAATTATCAAAATGTGTGTATACGGTTCACTGCCTCGACTAAAGAGGAATTAGTCCCTGCAATCATTGTACTAAAACGAGGAAATGCCGCCGGACTCAACGGTGTCCTAGCCGAACTTTATATTTATTATATATTATATTTATATTATTACCGTTGTGAAGATAATAGCTAAAATCGTCCTGGAAAGACTAAAGGCTCACTTAGAAAGCACATTTGATGAAGAGCAGGCTGGCTTTCGATCCGGATTCTCCTGTGTCGATCACATTAACGCCTAGCGAATCACCAACGAGCAATGCGTTGCATACGATTCTTCGTTTCAGTTGCTCTTCATCGAATTCGAAATTCGATAGTGTAAACCAGGATCCTATATCGGCGGCCTTGTATAGGAGAGTCATGCTATTATTATGCCAACCTATCTTTCTCTCTCTCAATTGCCCTAACCCCTTGTGGAGCATAGCGCGTCAACTGTTCCATGTGGCCCAGTTGACGTTTCGTTGGAATAAACTGGTTTCGGAGAATGCAGTTGCCAGCATGCACCTTCTGCACATCCATGGCCGCGAACGTCGTCGTGGACGGGATTCGAACACGAAACGCCGGTAGTAAAATATGAAATGCCTCAACACACTGCGCTGCCGGTCGCCCCAAGGTTCTGCTCGACTGCTCGAAATATGGCATTTCGCATAAAGGTAAGGTATCGGGGGACTTTGAGGTTCGCAGTGGAGTTCGGCATAGTTGCATCCTCTCACCGGTCCTATTCCTCATAGTGATCGGCGATGTGTTGCATGTGGTCCTATCCGGACTAGACATAGGAATTCAATGGACTTTAACATCTTATCTACAACACCTTGACTACGCCCTCCACATATGCCTACTCTTCCACAAAATCATGGATGTGTCCACAATGATGTTAGATCTTGAGAGTGAGGCAAGCAAGGTTGGGCTAATACACCTGTTGCCATCAATATTCATGGGCAGCCTGTAGAGAAGTTGGACGTGAGTAGCATTATTGTCGAAAATGGTGGTACGCAGCAGGTCATCGCTCGTCGTATGAAGCAGGCTAGATGCGCAAATGATATCCTGTCCAAAATCTGGCAGAGCAGTTACTCGTACCTCAGCATTAAGACTAAGCTGGGCATGTTTCGCTCCCTGGTTCTATCAGTGCCTTTGTATGGGAGTAATGCATGGAAAGTTTTCGTAAGAGTTATCAGAAAGCTACAAGTTTTCGTCAACTCATATCTTCGCCGAATGCTAAGAATTTTCTGACCCACAACAGTAGCAAATAAAGAGTTGAGTCGGCGTCGGCAGATGTCAATTGACGCAGGCGAAAATGGCAGTGGATAGGTCACACATTGCGGAAGAGTGATAACTGCATTGCCTTGCATGCCATGAAGTGGAACCCCATTTCCAACCAAGGCCGACCAAGAGGGGGTCGTAAAATCACATGGCGTCGATCTATGGCGAAAGAGTGTAAGGCGCTGGATACGTCATTTGGGGAGTTTCGCCTCATTGCTCAGAACAGTACGATTGCGCGCAGGAGTGGTTGACGCGCTATGCCCCACTAGGGGTTAAGGTAAACTAGTAGTATTTCAGGTTGTTCGGTCAGGACTAAATTATGTTCTTAGGTTTCATACCGTGACACGAAAAATAAGACTATTAGAAAATCTTTCATCCGCCCATCGGCCATCACACAAATAATCTGAACTTGATACTCATTAAATCTCATTAATCTTCCATGGGAAGGGATTTCTCTCTTGATTCAAGGCCCCACTTGTGCCTGTATGATGGTGAAGTAATTTCATATTCTGCGTTTGCGACATGATCTTGGCTTCGCCCATGGTCAAAACTACTGACCTTGTCTGGAATGCTTTTTAGAAAAACAAGGTCCTTTTGATGGTCACCGCAACTATATGGTTCTTTCTCTATAATTTGTGGTGGCACTTGAGAATCCCCATAATGTTCTCCACGGTTGTTACAATTTGTGCAATGGACGGCGTTTGTGCAACCATTCATTAAAATGAAGTGAATAGGACACCGCCACGCCCGCCGCCCCCACAAAATTCTACTCACACCGAATTTCATGAGGATGAAAGAATGGAAAACAAACTAAGTGAGCAACTCTTGGAATTAATGGCCTAAAGTTTCTAGCTCGACTACAGGAAGTAGTGAATTTTCGAACTAACCGCCTCTTTAGATGAAGTCCATGGTACCATCATAATTATAAGGGATGCAAGTATCTGTTGAAAATGGTCTGTACGTGGCCAGAAATATTGATTTCTCAGGGGTATCTTTTGTACGAGTATAATGTATAGGATCTGGCGAACAGGGTGGATAACTGGGAGGAATGATGACAGGACGAGTAAATTGAAGGATGAATACAGTACTGTCAAGTGGAAAATGGCAATAGAGGTTCACTGGTCATGCGAGGAGTCCTCTGGGCACTTACACACTTTTATCCTTGGAACGAAGCAGTGTATCTGAGAAGGAACTTTATCGATTTTGATGAACTCATCGAATTCCACCTTTTATTAAATTTTCTCATGAATTACATCCTGTATTATATTGAGGATTAATTTGGTTTATTTTTCGAGAGGAAGCAACGTTGCATATTTGCAGACCCACTCAATCAAATCTAGACGTCATTATTCATCGTAACAAGCAGTCAGCATTTTAGGTACAACTTAAATTCTTGTCTAAATGCTCGTAAATACAATCAAATGTATTTTATGCTAATATCCTTGCCTTCCCATAAACGAAAATGACCTTACACAAATCAACTTGTCGTCGTTGTCTCGATATCTTGTGAACGTAGGATATCTTGAAGAGATTGACTTCAAGAGGCTGGCAAATATTGACTGAATTTCCCTTTGAATGCTTGGCCATTAGCCCTGAAGTTTTACATCAAAGAAATGCTATATTTTGTTTACATAGGCGTTGATTCAACACACCTTCGTTGGAAGTTTAACTTATGGAAAGTAGTTATGGGTACTCGTACATGGATATTAGAAAGTCTATTAAATGGTCGTTCAAGTGGCAGTCATTAATAATGACCCATGTAAATGTCTGTGATATCGGCATCTGAGTGAAGTTTAATTTAGAACATAGTGCTACCATGGGGGAAATTTTCCATATTCTAAATTGTGAGTAAGTAATTGTGCCGTAGGAACTATCGCCCCATAACGAATATGAACTATCACCACAAATTTTGGTGTGTTTGGGTTTCCTAGAGTGGATTTCCGTGGGTAAGCGCTGCCTAGAGCGGAAATAAAGTCCGAGATGTATGCTTGTACTTTCTAAAGCTGAAATGCCATCGGCGATTTCTTGGAGAGTATTGCCGTCGGTGAGTACTGCCCAAGGAGAAAATCCTCTCTGGCATTTTCCAGAGTAAGTTTCTGCTAAAGAGCCGGTGCACATGAGCGTCAGAAGTAATCATTACGCCGCACCACTTTCAGTCAGATCATCATTATCGTGGCGCAACAGCCCAACGTCTGACCCTGGCCGCCTGGATCATTATCCTCCAATTATCTCGGTAAATTTAGGAAGCCCATCATCTATTGAGTCTTTCCAACGAGCTCTCGTTTTTCCTCCCAGCCTTGCTCCGTCGACGCGTCATCCTTTGAATATTTTCTTAGGCATGTGGTCATCGTCCATTCGTTGCATATGTCCTGCTCAATGTAGATGTTGGACGATTCTCAAAACTTCGTACAGATAATAGTTGTACCGGATGCGCCATATATTTCGGTCGCAAACTGCTCCGAAAATTCGCCGAAGGACCTTTTATTCAAATGTGTTTATCATGTTTTCGGGGGCTTGAGTAAGGATTCAGGTTTCGGACCCATAGCATGGCACAGGTCGTATGATGGTTTTATATATGCGGAGTGTAGTATTTCTGTGCACATGCTTCGATTTCATTATTAGGAGGACCGAGAAGAAAGTCTTATTTGCTAGCTGTATCCGTCGTTTGCTTTTGTCAGTTTCGTTGACGACCTTTGACAAGTTACTATGAACGGAAGCTATCGAATAGCTGTCGGTGTCCCTTGGCCTATCTGGATAGGTGCCGGATCTGCTGCTGGCTACTGCCCCTATCTGCGCCATGTTCTATCCCCAGCGTTTCAGATGTACACAGTTGCAGTTGGCAGTGCACACGAGATGCTGCGTCCCCAGATAAGTTCGGATTAAGCCAGGCCATATACACTCGAAGTGGGGCGACCGGTAGCGCAGTGTGTTGAGGCATCAGTCTCATGTTCGACTACCGGCGTTTCGGGTTCGAATCCCGTCCACGACGACGTTCGTGGCCATGGATGTGCAGGAGGTGCATGCAGGCAACCCCAATCTCCGAAACCAGTTTATGCCAAAAAAACGTCAACTGGGCCACATGGAACATCGACGCGCTATGAGTAATTGAGTAATGTGGGCAATGTCCTTCAGATTTGTGTGAAGTTTCTTTAGTCATTCGCATGAAGATCATTTTCCCTTAAGCGATGTTTTATGATTTCTTCCGAATGGCTCAGGACACTGCACACAAAGTTTGAATTCGTGTTTGACAGTATGTGGGCCTCACATAAGTGTGTACGCGCACTGAAGACTAGTAATGTGTAGCACAGTAACGAGTCGTTCATTTTGAACGACTTAACAGGTGAGCGAAAGATTCCGCACAACGACTTAGCCTCCGAGTCGTTCAATTTAAGAATGACACACTGTACAATTAAAACTAGCCCCCGCATAAATACTACCCAACGCATAACCAATCCACGCTCATTTCTCATTACAAATAATGTACTACATTCATTCACTCACATCGCATCCCATTATCTATCTAAAACTAAAACCACCAGTAGACCTGATCCGCAAGAGCAGCAAGTCATGCCATAACTATATGCTTATGAGCCCGAAATTGAACATAAATCGATGGTATGGGTCTGCTAAGACGAGCCAGATTCAACGAAAGTTGCTCGCGAACGAAGCACTTCGAAGTAAATGGTCGCCTGTTTCTTCACAATGACCGGTCATGTCGCCACCGTACCACTTGAGCAACGTAGGACGGTCACTTCTGAATGCTGTACAACCATTTGTTTGTCAGAAGTTTTCAGTGAAATGAGGAAAACTAACCACCGAAGACGAATTATTCTTCATGGCGATAATGCGTGGTCTCACACAAAAGAGTTTTTGAACCCCGAAAACTTTCGAATTGGTGGGCCATCTGCCGTACAGTCCTGATTTAGCGCCCACAGGGCCGTCGAGAGGGGGGGTGCGGAAGGGGCGAATCGCACCGGGCCCGTGTTTTTTTTTGGGACCCGGAAATTAAAAAAAAATAAAAAAAAATAAAATTTTGATTTTTACCATAACGCATTTCATGTATTAACTACAATATGATATTTATGAAATCAAAATTATTCTTAATTAATACATATTATGGATTTTTCATATATTAGTAACCCTGGCAATCTAGAGACTGATATGGAATTGACCGTGGCGATAATACAAGTGTTTTGAAAGCGATTTCATTTGGCGTTGCCATTATTCCTTATGGGACCCCATAAAAGTTGAGTCCCGGGCCCGGATTTTCTCTCGACGGCCCTGCGCCCAATGATTAAATAGACTACGTGGTCAACGCTTTCCGACCTCCCGAAGGAGCACTCGAAGCGTATAAAACGCAAGTTTTGGAGCTACCTCAATTCGAGTGGAAAAAGTGTTTCGAAAATTGATTCAAGCGCATCCAAAAGTATTTTGATCTTCATTGAGAATACTTTGAAAAACAATAAAGCGGTTTCCGAAAATATAAATAGTGACCCTCATATAAACCAAGTTTCTGACACTTTGGATGACACTTTTTGAACAGCTCTTTTTGAAAGACTCATTGGAAAGAGTCAGAGCTTATGTGCCGGCACAGTGGAAAGAGTCATTATGACTATCACTACTGGAGACTAATACGAGTATAATACAGACAGACACGTTACGTTCTTTCACTACCTTATGTGCACTGAAACACCGATAGGTAATCCGATTCCACGGAAATCCACTCCGAAAAATCTCAAGATGATTTCCGCTTTATCCATGGAAATCCACCCTGATGAAATCTCAAAGGGTATTTCTGCTTTTGGCAGTACAAGTACACAAATCTATGGGAATCCTGTAAAGAACGAATTGGTGGGTATCCGAAGATGCTTGTGTGGACCTATCGGGGTCCGGGTGTAATGGGAACCTCGACCTCTGGTTTCGTACCACCGATAGATCATTTCTCATTAGGTGCTGCTTTCAATCTGTCGGTGGAAGTAGTACGACCAGAATGTTGTTCAAAATCCGGTCTGAGATTTTACGGAGTGCATTGTTACTCCGTAAAATCTCAGACCGGATTTTCGGTTCAAGCAGTTCCAAAATTTGAGGTGATTTTTCATCGTGAAAAATTTGTTGGGGCGATAGTATATTACCTCAAATTTTACGAACTTTTCTCCCAAAATTTTATGAACTATTGCCTCAAATTTACGGCATAATGAACAATGCAATGCCTCAAGTTCTTAGATTTGAAATGCACGCCCCTGGCGGAAATTTTTGAACACGTTTCGAGCCTAAGTTAAAGATCATAGTTATATATATTGGATCGGCTACTCCAGCAATCCAAGCATCAACAAGCTTTCGCGAAATACTCGTAAGCGGCCACGTGCGACAGGGATCGTCTATTGCCGGCGTCTTCGTGTCTCAGTTTGGTTAACAATTTTTTTTCCATTGCACACAAAATCCGTCGGCACAAACCTTCTTTCGCATACATTCCTCGAAGCAACGCACGGCTACAAGCGGTGAATAATTTTTTTTTTTGGATCTCGCGCACGTAGACGCTCATAGCCGCTGCACTCAAATACGCTTGTAGTGGAAACTTGTTCACGAAAATCCTCAGCTTTGGATATGGCGCGCATTACCACTTTTTGACGCTTGTATGGCGGAAGCTCGTTGCAGCTCAAATACGCTTCCAGTGGACGGCCGCGCTTAGTTGCATTGAGCTTAGATAAAAATACGTGTGAAATGCGAAAATGGTGTTGAGAGATAGAAATAAAAGAAATTGCTTTCGTACCAAAATTTTTTTTCGAATTGTTTTTTTTTTTATTTGTAACGAGCAGACGTTTGATAGTTCTAATCGTAAAGCTGGACACACACTTGCGTCCAAAATCCAATTTTTAACAGCCAATCTAACTCGCTCGGTACCATTGACAGCTGAGCTCTTCTTTCAACTGACTGAGTCAGTTCTCAGTCTGCACTTTTACTGCCTGCAGGATTTTCCGTCTTCCCACACCTATTACAGTCTCGACACAAAATACATCTTTTAGCAGATACAACTTGTTGGGAAGTCGACGGAGAAATAAGCTTTCATTACTCGAGGTCTCCCGTCGTACCGATTCGTGGAAACAGCGTATTAGAAGCAATCTTGAAGAAATCTACATACAGTGAGATTTAGACCAAACTAAGGCTGTTTCCTCACTTGTCGGTATGGCAGCGGTTGGGGATCGGCATGCTCGGTATACGGTATACACCGAAACCTTATCAAGTTCCTTTATTTCAGTGTTTCCTAATTGGCTCTGTATTCGCGGGTGCGAAAACATACTATCTGGTTCGTAAATGGAAGCAGTGCGGAATCGTTTCGGTATGCAAAGCGTATTGTCTCGCGCCGCTGCCATACCGACAATTGAGAAAAGGGCCTAATAAGACTTGAGACGGTCGCCGAATTTTTTTATTTAAAGTTCCACATCCGAAAAGACTTGTTAAATGGTTTTTAGACACAAGACCAATAGTCGCGTGACCAGCTGCGAAACCTGCTGCGAAAAGAGCCACGAAACCATGTGCGAGACCAGCCACGAGGCATGTTGTGGGACCTGCCGTGAGGTCTGGTATCCTGGAGCAGCTATTTTCTTTCCCAGCGGCAGGCCTCAAACTTGACTCGTAGCTGGTCATGCAGCAGATCTCGTGACTGATCCCGCAGCAGGTTTCGTGGCTGGTCTCGCAGTAGGTGTTGTGACTAGTCTCACTGCCGATCTCGTGAGTGGTGTCGCAGCAAATCTCGTGGCTCGTCTCGCAGCTGGGCTCGCGGCTGGTATCGCGGCTGCTATATCTTGTGTCTACGAGTAAAAATCGCGGGAAGAAATGTCTAAATTTTGGTCTATTTAGTTGCAAGTTTGAACTAGACTTTGCGAAACACACCATATCTAGAGGGTTTAGATAGTTACCTTTCTAGACTGAGTTTTCAAGAAGCCTGACGAGTAGAAATTAATTGTACAGGAGCTGCGTCTATTGCCCTATGTTCTGTCATGTCTTTACGCCCTTGCTAGACAGAGCAGTGCAACTTCGAAACTTTTGCTGAAGTTGTTTTAGCTCGAAACGATATTCTTCATAAATTTTAGAAGCAAAAGTCATCCCTTAAGTGCGGAGCCCACACATAGGACTGTTGTACCCAAAGCGAGCGAAGCGAGCGTCCATGTATGTGCGATACTGAGGGTTGTGATCCCTTAAGCGCGGAGCAAGCGTATCGAGCGAAGCCCACACAAGCGACTGCTAATTCACAACCCGCAGTATCGCACAATTGTGTCTGGATAATTTCGGTTTCGAACGAGCTGGGCTAGCTCCGCTCTTACTCTTTGCACATGTACCTGCAGCCGTTTCGCCCTAGCATATCTGCATCCAGCATTTTTTTTGACTATGCACAATTTCAAACCGAATTAAGGAAAGCGAAAATAACCATGTACGTACTCACGTACTCAACGAAATTAAGCATTGAGTGTGAAAGCGAAAGAATCCATACTACTTTGCCTTAACCCCTAGCGGGGCATAGCGCGTCAACTACTTCTGCGCGCCATCGTACTCTGTTCTGGGCAATGGGACGCAACTCCCCAAAAGACTTACCCAGTGCCTGACAATTCTCCGCCACAGATCGACGCCATGTGATTCGAGGACCCCCTCTTGGTCGGCCTTGGTTGGAAATGGGGTTCCACTTCATGACATGCAAAGCAATGCAGTTATCACTCTTCCGCAATGTGTGACCTATCCACTGCCATTTTCGCCTGCGTATCAATTCGTCGATTGGCATCTGACCCGTACGCCGACTTAGCTCTTCATTTGATATTGTTTCGGGCCAGAAAATTCTTAAAATTCGACGAAGACATGAGTTGACGAAAACTTGCAATTTTCTGGTAACTCCTACGGAAACTTTCTATGCACTGCTCCCATACAAAAGCACTGATAGTACCAGGGAGCGAAACAGGCCCAGCTTGGTCTTGATGCTGAGATAACTGCTTTGCCAAATTTTGGACAGCATGCCGTATGCACGTTTAGCCTGGTTGATACGACGAGATCTAACGCCATTGCGGACAGATCCATGATTTTGTGGGAGAGTAGGCATATGTCGTCAGCGTAGTCAAGATGTTGTAGATAAGATGTCAAAGTCCATTAAATTCCTCTGTCGAGTCCGGATAGGGCTGCAACAACACGTCGCTGATCACTATGAGGAATAGGATCGGTGAGAGGATGCACCCCTGCCGAACTCCACTGCGAATCTCAAAGTCCCCCGACACCTTACCTTTATGCAAAACGCGACATTTCGCGCCGTCATAGGTTGCCTTAATAATAGCCACAAGCTTCTCACGGATGCCTCTCCTGCGCAAGGCCGCCCATATAGAATCCCGGTTCACACTATCGAAAGCCTTTTCGAAATCGATGAAAAGCAAGTGAAGCGGAGAATCGTATTCAGCGCATTGCCCGATGATGATTCGCGAGGTGTTAATGTGATCGACACTGGAGAATCCGGATCGAAAACCAGCCTGCTTTTCATCAATTGTGCTTTCTAAGTGGGCCTTTAGTCTTTCCAGGACGATTTTAGCTATTATCTTGGCAACGGCAGGAAGCACACAAATGCCTCTCCAATTATTACAGTCTGTGAGGCTACCCTTCTTTGGAGGTTTGATGATCAAACCTTCCTTCCACTCAGTGGGAGAGGTCTCTGTATTCCACGCTTTATCAAAAAGTGGGTGCAGCAAATCGGCAGTTACGCTTGGCGCTGCTTGATAAAGTTCGGCAGGGATGCCGTCAAGTCCGGCGGCCTTTCCTCGTTTTAGTGCAATAATTGCAGCGACTATTTCCTCTTTAGTCGGGGCAGTGAACCATATACGCACATTTTGATGGTTAGCTAAATTATCTAAAATATATGAGGGGGAACTTCACCAGAAGTTACACGGTTCAAGACCGCGGCGAAGTGTTCTTTCCACCGCCTCATTTGATCTTCTTCCAAGATAAGTAGCTTTCCATCACTATCCTTCACTGGATGTTGGCAGGAGTTACGACCACCTGTAAACTCCTTGATGACACCGTATACGGCGTTTAAGTTGTTACTTCTTGCGGCTTCTTCTGCTGAGGCTAAAAGAGAATTGGCATAAACTCCGCTCACTCTAACTAATTATATTTAACATAAGGCTCTTACCGCTGTATAACTCTTTAGTTTTCAGTCTAGCCCTCTCCGCACCTCTTCATAGTCTGAATTCGAATTCTTTTTGCCGCGTGTATATGTAACTTATTCATACGGAAAAAGGAAAGCGAGGTCGTGAACGGTAACGTAGGATCGACAAGCATTTTCCTATGGACAGTACCTCTATCCCCACACAAAAATCATATACCCGGTAGAAAGAAAAACAAACAGCTGCCAATACTTTAAATTTGCAAGGATATATTGATCGCACAATATCGTTGACTGCGGAACAAGTCAATCGAAAATCAAAATATTTCTCAATTTCCAGACCCTCCAAGTGGTCAACTTCAAGTTTTTGCCTTCTCTTTTCTATAAAACTCGACAATCATCTATAGTTTCTCTAAAAACAAATAACATCATTCATCTGTGATTCCAACCAAACCCAATTTTATTATTACAGATCCCAATAAATAATTCCTCGCTCATTTCGAGTAGGAATTCATCATTTTATTCATCAAAGACAATTCGAGCCCCGCCAGGGATAACCGAGAAAAACGGGAAGAGCGAAAGCGCAGTCGAAAAGTTCTCCGAATTTTTTATTAGATATTCATGGAAAATATGTTTGAGTTGTGAACATAGCCAAACAAAAGTGGGCCCCGAACGGGGATGGGGGAGCGGGCCGGCGATTATATAAATAGAGAAGAGCCTGTACGTCTGGAAATAAAAATACGAGAAGGTAAAACTGTTTATTTGTTTTAAAATCAGCCCTCCAGTGGACAGACTTGGGACTGTCTGAAATTCTTTTTTGCAGACCCTCCCTTCTGTAGAGTAGTCCTTTGCAATGTCTAATAAGAATTTTTATTGGATTTATTATGACTGAAGCGAGTTAATGGGATGGCTGATTAGATATCCTTGTTCATTATTTAAATTTCGAAATGAGTCTTTAATATTGTCGGAAAGATTGATCGAAGGAAACGGACCAGAAATAATACAGGAAATTTTCTTTTATCAAGAAAAATATGTAATCATGGATTTGTCCTCATCACGAAGACAACAGTGATTAGCACGATCTGCATCTGCGTTTCAAAAAAATTGCCTGTGGGTACTACTAGAATTTCCACAGCGCTCCGAGCTTGTCAATTAAAGACGGCGTAGGGCCGTAACCGCTCCGTAGCAGAACCATCTCATTTTCAATTTACCATTTTCACTCCCCATTTGTCGTTTTCAATTTACCACTCACTCACTCATTATTCTCTTTCCGCTTTGCATTTTCCGCCAACTGACGGCATTGTTTTCTTTTACCTACAGTATGATCTGATTGCAATGTGTGTGTTGAACCCCGGAGGGTTAAGAGCATGATACAAGGAAGACAAGATATGCGCATGCCGGCTCTCTGAAAACCTACGTCAATGGATCGTTCAATTGTGTGATTATTTAGTTTTCGGCTTTTATCTCTGTAGCTATTAATCGTAGAAAAAAACTTTCTGAGGCGAAATTGAAGACGACAAAAATATACATAAAAAATGTCTAAACAACTTTTTTTTTTATCTTAAATAGTTTTCGAGCTAATCTTATTCAATTCATTCATTCGCACGAAATGCAAAAAAAACATATCAAGCAGAGCCAGCACAAGAGCGTTGCATTGCAATCCTCACGACAGTATCACTTCGGTTGTTGAGGGTACAGCACGCACATGATGTAGCAGTCTCTTGTGTGGGCTTTGCTTGATATGTACGAGTATGTTATTTGAGAAGCGAATTTCTTTTTGTGTTTATACGAGTATCGCAATAATCTCAATCAGAGACCACTGCACCATGCGCATCTTTCGCCATGCGCGTCCTGCACCGTGCGCGGCCTGCACCATGCGCGTCCTTCGCCGTACGCGTGCTGCTTCCTCAACAAGCGAAGCGATACTGTCGTGAGGATTGCAATGCTGAGAGTTGTGAACCCCCACTCTCTCAAGTGTATACGATCCATTGACGTGATGCGCAGAAAAATACCAAAATGAAATGCGGAAAGGCCATATCTTGTCTTCCTTGTATCATGGGTTAAGAGCACTGATAGTCTATTGTGCTGTAGGCCTGGGACTATAAGCCAGCCTAAGCCAATCGATCGAGCTTAGAATATAAAGGTGATCAGAAGATAGTAGAAAGACAGCTTGAGTCTGATACAATTTCTATGGTGTTTAGGTATCACTCTCGTCTCGTTTGCTGTTGATCTCTCTATCTCCCACCAGGTTGTTGCAAGCAGACTCAGTAGGTTTTGTTGCTTGCTAAGCGAACTGTCTTTGACATAGAGCAAGAGTCGACGATCAGAGAACAGCGGGCCGCATGCGGCCCTCCATAGGTTTTTGTTCGGCCCGCCACGCAATAACGAATTATGTACTTTAAGTTGAAGGATCTGCAAAACGTGAGTATTATGTAAACGCACACAAGTACACACTTGTAGGTTTTGAAGATAGATGAAGTCCTGAACAGACCTAGAGGAAAAAGCCGAAAGATTAGCTCTAAGTTCTAATATACAACCCCAAATATTGCTTGATTGGTTCCACAGGGAATAGCTAGTCTGTCTACCGTTGTTGTTGTCTGTTGTAAAAAAAAAGGTTTTTTGCTTAATATTCGGCCTTTGCATGGTGGGTATCTTGAACGCGGTGGCAGATGTCATCAAAACCACCAAACAATGGATACACTTGATTCGAACGCCGTTCTGTTCAGGGCGGTCCACCAAAAATTGGGATATTTGGATAATAAGAAAAGGCGAAAAGACCGACCAAAATTGATGACCTGTGTAGGTTCCATTGAAACGTCTTCTTGGAATGAAACTTGTGGGAGTATAAGTGATGCGAAAGATGAAAAAGAGAAATTAGATCAATTTTTTAGCGGATATCTGACAAAATGCATACCAAGGGTCGATTACATTCTGCAAGTCTGCTTGCTAGAAGCTGGCGAGTCAGCTAGCGCTGTTGTCGTAATAACATACAGCATTTGAACTCGCTCAGCAGTCAACTTTGCAAAAGGTTGCATTATCAACACCCACACGTAATGGTTGCGTCGATATTTTGAAGGCACAAGCATGAACAAGCGGGATATTCGTAGCTATTTAATCAGCAACTAAACTATGATTGCACACAATTAATTTACTTGGTAGGTAGTTCACACACCATCGAGCAACGAAATTTCCTCGCACAAGCTTAGCTACCTGTATGAATTTGATTATATTGGGCGAGTTTACTGCAGCTTGTAAATTCGCCTGTGATGGTGGCCATTGAGTGGAAGAAGGCCTAACATTTTACTAATTTTGATCACATCCTTTCTCATCTAACCAAAATCATCGTACAATAGTTCCGTATTATTAGTGTCGTGGCTTCAAGAGTTTAATCCCCACCAGCATTTATGCGGCATGCTTTTGGCATAAACTAACAACTACTAGAGATGGAACTTCATACGATTTAAGCAAAATCGCAGTGCCAATTGATACACAAATAATCAAATTAAAGTTGCCTTTAGAGCGATAAGGATGGCAACATTTTAAAAAGCTTTTCAGATGCCAACTTCCTAGTACGTTTCATCGTTTGAGTAACATACTTGCTATTCCGCATTACCCCTTCGTGTACTGGTGGAATTCTACACATATGCAACTGCTAGGCAGGCACTCTTAATTCGTATGGAGTCCCACTTCTTGTTAACAATAATCTCTATTCTTTGCCTTTGGTTTTGAGCCTTTTATGAAGGGTTTTATCTACCACTTTCCCAACTTTTAACGAGTTTGCTGGGAAAACAACTATTTTTTCCGTAAAAACGTCAAGCTCATGTGCTATCCAACTGATGTTATTCCTGTGGGAAAAAATTTACGAAAATCTTGTAGGAATAACTGACAACAATTTAAACCGCCGATGAGAACCTGTAGGAAAAACTGACGTAAATTGCAATTCCCACAGATTCTTGTCAACGCTTCAAGTTATCGCCAATTATTTCGACAGTTTCTCGACAGCGTTTCAAATTATCGTTAGTTATTCCTACGCCCGTTTTCCTTACAAGATTTTTGTCAGTGTGTCTACCAAATTCTCGTTCTTAGGAAACTGATACCGAATGAGCTGTAAGCTCATCATCCGTTTTTCCTGTGGGAATATCGTCAGTTAAATTGATTGTGAATGGACCCCTTCACGAGTAAAATTATAGAGGACTATTAACTGGAAAATTTCGGACTAAGAGAGAAGATACCCCCACTATCTTTTCGGTCGGCATTCTGTCATTAATTTTTTTCTCTACTGTGCGGCCCGCCTAAGCATATTTCTGTTGAAAGTGGCCCACTGTCCGAAAAAGGCTGCTGACACCTGATATAGAGTGTAACGAACGCGGGGATTTTGAAATAATTGCGCGAGTTACGATTCTTATCATAACGAGTGTAAAGTGCAAAATCTCTAAAAACCTCATTAGCTCAGTGGTTAGTGCATCGGACTTGCAATGATTAGTACCGGGTTCTAATCCCAACGACGATATCTTTTATTAATTTCATTTTTCATCTAAATTTTTTTGATTCTGAATTGAATATTTAAATATTAGAATAACAGTAAGCATAATTTACTGTGACTTAGAAATTAAGAAATCCATGTAATAAAAAGATACAAAGTATCTACACTGCATGCAGATACATCGGAACATGGATATGTCTATGACTACCGACTGCGTGGAACCTGTTGTGTTGAAGATGTCGACGTAAGTTTTGTAAAGATCCCAGTATAGTTATACTGGATGAAATCATTCGAAAAAACACGTCCCACGCTTTTGGTAGGCATAAGACATATCCATGTACCCATGTATCTGGTGGCAGTGTAGATACTCGTCATAAATTCATTGCTTTGCCCTGTCCGCTTAGGCTCCTTTCTCTCGCGGGATCGTTTCGTTTTCATTTGCATCGCGTGAGTGCAATATTCACCTCCTCTCGTGCACCCTGTTCCATTTACCCGTTCGGTATAGTTTGCAGACTGCAGCCTATCGACATTTCTCTGAGTACGTTTCTGCTAATCGCAATCACGCTTCCCACCATCTTTTCCCAATCGGACGTGTATTGTGTTTGTGTATCTATTGCAAAATCGCTCCCACACTATCCGTCTCATCCCGCCCCTTTACACGTAATCAACAGTCCGGGTCCGGAACACACAATCCGTTTCTCAAGTAACGCGTGCGACTCTATGCGATTGTGTCCGGCAAACATCCCAACACACGCACAAAGAGAATGCACAAGAAAAATTTTGTAATTTTTGCAGAAGGGGGGGGGGGCATTTGATCTTCTGCAGACCTCTGAATGTACATCATGTCACGATGAGCTGCCCGGAACTATAACATCCTGCGACGAATATTTCTCTATTTCGGGGCTTGGGAGATTTTAACTCGCGCAGTACGAATCCGCCATTTTGTTTTATGATATGTTTATTGCATGTGTGGTGGGGCCCACATTGTGGGCTAGTCAGACCTCAAATCACCGCCATTGCAAATGCACAAACGCAGTCGCTGGATCACCCGATTTGGCTAGAATGAACTTCATCGGCTCTCGCTCATCTTCGGGGGCGGGAACTATGTACACTCTCTCAAATTGCGTCTGCGCATGTCCAAATGTTAGTCGAACTGACTACTTGCTACCTTTTCTGGGACCCTAGTGATTCAGATAGTACAACACGGGCTATTTTATTAAATGATGAATGGGAATTGGCGGAAATTGAAGGTCATTGAAAGTCCGCCCGTTCACCCGTACACTATGTTATTTTTTGCCGTCCACAACGTCAACTTTTATCGCTATCAAATCAACATCCCAACATGTACACACAGGATCCCCGCAAGCGCACCGCCCGCGCGGATCTACAAGCAACAGCCATGCACAATGACCACTTCACTCAAACGACATGCACAACCTGAAAAGAAAAATTTTCAATGGGCTTGTTTCCTCTTCTGACCCCCGAGTAGAAAAACAGACATTTCGTGTGACGGACAGATTTTTAGGATGACCCCCAGCTATAAGACATATCCATGTCAAAACAGCAGTTTAATAGTGAACTTGAACAAAGTCGTTTCGCTAAGCCTATCTTTACTCGAGGATTTTCTCCATCCATAACTCGCGCGCTACCCAATCACCGCTAACTTCATGTTAGTTGGTGATTGGTGTAGAAAGCCAGGATGGAGTGAACCGTCGCTAGTTCAAGTCAATGCCTTAGCTTCGCTTTCCTTGACTTCGACTAACAATGATCTACTCGATCCCATTCTTAACAACTAGATATGTGTCGACAATAGCTTACTTACGGCAGTTGTTAGGTTGCGACTGAGTGTTATATGGTCAGTTACCTGTTTTGAATGCGAAGGTTCAGATTCTTCATTCTAGGATCATCGTTATTATCAGGTTGTACTGTAGGTATACGCCCAGCAAGAATAAATCTTGCTGCCCTTTTTCTAACGATTTGCCTTAGGTTGCGTTTGGCTATGCGGACGTTTGTAGATGAAGGTAGGTCAAGAAAAGCCAAGCTGCTAAACTTCATCGTGTTCTGGCCAAAAAAGATACAAATCAAGTCAACACTCTGCATAGACAGGATGGCAGTATTACAGAAGATGCCGAGAGCACAGGCCAATTGCTTCTGGATACACATTTCCCTGAGTGCAAGAGTGTTGGGGAGGATATTAGCTACACAGTTGAGTGCGAAATGCGGTACAAAGCGAACCGCGTAGACTGGAGTAATGCCAAAGATATCTCCACCTACAGTGAAGTCAGATGGGCCATTGATTCATTTGAACCGTTCAAATCGGCTGGCACAGATGGAATCTTCCCTGCGCTGTTACAGAAAGGGAAAGATATATTGATCCCTTACCTCCTGAATATCTTCAGAGGAAGTTTGGCTCTTGGCTATATCCCAGATTCCTGGAGATCAGTTAAAGTAGTTTTCATCCCAAAAATGGGAAAGCGTTCCAAGGATGACCCTAAATTCTATAGGCCAATTAGCTTGACCTCCTTCATGCTTAAGCCCATGGAGAAAATTCTTGATGTGCATATCAGAAGCACACTCCTTATGAAATTTCCGCTGCATTCTAAGCATTCTGAGGACGCCGAGCAACTGCTTACCAATCAGGAAAGTCAACTGAAACTGTTCTACACTGTCTAGTGAGAGAAATTGAGTCTGCAATAGCAGCTAAGGAGATGGCGGTATGTGCCTTTCTTGACATTGAAGGAGCTTTCGATAATATATCTTTCTCTTCCATTGACTCTGCACTCAGAACAAAGGGAGCAGATAGCACAACTGCATTGTGGGTGAAAAGGATGTTATCATCTAGAAGGGTCATCACGGATATCGGAGACTGCACTTTAACAGCATATGTCACTAGAGAATGTCCGCAAGCAGGGGTACTATCACCCCTTCTTTGGTGCATCGTAGTAGATATACTGCTGTGGAAACTCTCCACTATGGGATTTTCTACACAAGGTTATGCTGACGACTTGGTAATAATTGTCAGAGGAAAATTCGAAGAAGTGCTAACGGAAATCCTCCAGTCAGCGCTGAAAACAGTGCAAAATTGGTGTTGATAACGGCCTACGTGTTAATCCGGCCAAGGCAGTTATCGTTCCTTTTTCAAGAAAAAGAAACATCAGACCAATGAGGCATCCCACTATGTATAACACCCCAGTGCTCCTGGCAGATACCGCCAAACACTTAGGTGTTACTCTAGATAAGAAGCTACAGTGGTCGGCACACCTGAGAAAAATCTCGGACAAAGCCGCCAAAGCTCTATGGATCTGTAGGCAGTTTGTAGGTAAGACTTGGGGGACAAGCCCTCGAATAGTACTATGGATCCATAAGGCAATTGTGAGACCCATAATTGAAGATGGAGCTATCATCTGGTGGAAAAAAGCTACCACCAAGGAAGGAATGGCTATATTAGGAAAGATTCAAAGACTGGCATGTCTCACAATTACTGGAGCTATTCGCAGCTGCCCTACGGCTGCTGTTGAGGCATTGTTAGATCTTCCGCCGCTCCACATTCATCTAAAGGCAGAGGCAAAATCAGCAGTAGCTAGGCTTAAAGCTAATCAGACTAACTTCAAATTTAATTCGGAGCAGGAACACTGGCTCCAGGAGGATAATGAATTAGGCTTGCCATCAGACCACATAACAAGGGAACTCCGCTCCAATCACCCCTTCTCTACAACTATATAGAGCAGAGAAGACTGGGAAATAAAAGCACTCAACCCTTGCTTCCAGTACTGTTAAATGGTTTACGGATGACTCTAAAACTGAAGAAGGCTCAGGGGCGGGTATCGCTGGCCCTTCAATTACAGTGTCTATTCCTATGGAGAAGTACACCACGATTTTCCAAGCTGAAGCTCACGCGATTAAGGTATGTGCGAACTTTTGTCTAGAAGCTGGCTACCGTGACAATAGGATTGCAATCTTCACTGATAGTCAAGCTGTAGTCAAGGCGCTTAGCAAATTCTCCTTTTCATCGAAACTGGTTCTGAACTGCTTTGGAGCTCTACAAAGAATTGGCACTGCTAATATAGATACCATCTATTGGGTCCCTGGACATGTTGGTATTGCGGGTAACGAAATCGCTGATGTGCCAGCTAGGACGACTTCT
Source organism: Chloromyia formosa (assembly GCA_964017055.1). Taxonomy (NCBI): domain Eukaryota; kingdom Metazoa; phylum Arthropoda; class Insecta; order Diptera; family Stratiomyidae; genus Chloromyia; species Chloromyia formosa. The sequence continues at coordinate 49,597,029 of OZ024818.1, forward strand.
GCAAGCCCGTTTACAGGGCCTGAACCGTTCTGTCGTTTCCCTGGTAGGGTAAAATTACACATAAGAGAGCAGGAACAGTTAGAAACCACTGGACATTGGGAAAACCTCCCTGGCCTGAGACAATCGAAATTGTTTATTTCAGCTCACTCACCCAAGCGCTCCCTGGAATTGGTGTGCCTTGGCAGAAGCAGAGTGAGAATTATTTGCGGTCTCCTCTCAGGGCAACCTCAACCTCAACCCTGAGGAGTCACTTATACAGAATGGGGATTGTCTCTAACCCCAACTGTCGTTTTTGCGAAAGCGATGATGAGACTTCTCAGCACATCCTCTGTGAGTGTGAGACACTCGTCCTTCGACTCTGGAGAGTCTCGGTGAGGCATTTCCTGAAGCGGAAACGATCGCCTCTTTCAAACTTAGCAGCTGAGCAGATTTGTGGGATCGATCAAACTCGATCGCCCACTCTAGATTTACAGGTCGCAGTGCTCGTGGGCCCTTCGGGACCACTGCCCACAACTTAATCTTAATCTTAAGAAAAGCCAAACTGTTCGATTCAGTCCCAGTCGCTTTTGTTACAATATAATTTATAAAGGTGCGACGTTCACCATGTAGAACGTAGGATGGTTTGTTGATACTGATGTGTGTGTATTATCGTTCTAAGAACAAAATTCCGAAGCATCTTGTTGTTCTGCTATGGGAACTCCTCAGGCATCGTTGTCAATGTTGCAGTACCATAATTCATGGTGAGCGCTCAAATCACCAAGCAAGATGCGGTATTGGCCAGTAAGGTAGGGAATTATACTTGCATTGTATCCTGAGGGACAGCTGGATACTACTACTTTGCCTTAACCCATAGTGGAGTATAGCGCATCAACTACTCCTGCGCGCCATCGCACTCTGTTCTGGGCAATGGGGCGTAACTCTCCAAAAGACTTACTCAGCGCGCTACACTCCTTTGTCACAGATCGTCGCCATGTGATTCTATTTATTCTTATTCGGCCAGGGTTGGAAATGGGGTTCCAATTCATGGCTTGAAAAGCAATGCATTTATTACTCTTTCGCAATGTGTGGCCTACCCACTGCCATTTAAGCCTGCGTATCAATTCGTCGATAGGCATCTGCCCCGTACGCCGACTTAGCTCTTCATTTGATATTGTTTCGAGCCAGAAAATTCTTAGAATTCGACGAAGACTTAAGTTGACGAAAACTTGCAGTTTTCTTTTAACTCTTACGGAAACTTTCCATGTACTGCTACCATACAAAAGCACAGACAGTACCAAGAAGCGAAACAGGCCCAGCTTGGTCTTGATGGTGAGATAACTGCTTTGCCAAATTTTGGATAGCATTCCGTATGCGATTTTAGCCTGGTTGATACGACGAGCAATGTCCTGCTCCGCACCACCATTATCGACAATGATGCTACCCAGGTAGGCGAAGTTGTCCACATTCTCCACAGGCTGCCCATTAATATTGGTGGCAATAGGTGTCGGATTTCTTTTTCGAAGTAGCGGGCTAAGAACCTTGGTCTTGTTGGTATTTATCTTTAGCCCAACCTTGCTTGCCTCCCTCTCGAGACGGATCCATGATTTTGTGGGAGAGAGAGAGAGTAGGCATATGTTGTCAGCGTAGTCAAGATGTTGTAAATTAGATGTCCATTGAATTCCTCTGTTTATTCAGGATAGGGCTGCATGCAACACATCGCCGATCATTATGAGGAATAGGATCGGTGAGAGGATGCAACCCTGCCGAACTCCACTGCGAATCTCAAAGTACCCCGACACCTTATCTTTATGCAGAACGCGATATTTTGCGACAACGGCAAGAAGCACACAAATGCCTCTCCAATTATTATAGCCTGTGAGGCTACCCTTCGTGGGAAGTTTTATGATCAAACCTTTTTTCCACTCAGTGCGAAAGGTCTCTGTATTCCACGCTTTATCAACAAGGGGGTGCAGCAAATCTACAGTTACGCTTGGCGCTGCTTGATAAAGTTCGGCAGGGATACCGTCGAGTCTGGCGGTCTTTCCCCGTTTTAGTGCAATAATTGAAGTTACTATTCCCTCTTTAGTCGGGGCAGTGGACCGTATACGCACATTTTGATGGTTAGCTAAATTATCTATATGTAATCTTCGGTGAAGTTCTCCCTCACCGGACGTTACACTGTTCAAGACTGCGGCAAAGTGTTTTTTCCACCGCCTCATTTGATTTTCTTCCAAGATAAGTAGCTTTCCATCACTATCCTTCACCGAATGTTGGCAGGAGTTACCAGGACCACCTCCTTGATGAGACTGTATGGCGTTTAAGTTGTTACTTCTGGCGGCTTCTTTTGCTGAGGCTAGAAGACAGCTCGCATAAACCCGGATATGCCCGCAACCGCAACTGCTGGGACATTGCGGCAAGATGAAGACTGGCTGCTGTTTTCGGGGCCTCTGAGGTGATGGTATTTCCAAAACCACCTTTCCTTCTCCGCACGGGGATGAATGGGAGTGCAAAGAATACCGAAAATGACAGTGATTAATGTCAAGCCAATGATTTTCGGAGTCGCTGAGATGAATGGTCGTGTTCCCAAGGTACCCCTTCCATACGAGGCTGAGTGACAGTGAAAAATTGTCCAAAATAACCGAAGTTAGTGTCAAACATAGTATTGATCCTCTAAATGGCCAAAATGGCTAACTTATTGAATTCCAGTCCCCAGTACAAATTTACATATATAAAAGCTTTATTCAGTGCATTTCACTCAAAAGGATAAAACGTTTCACCTATCTTCATTTCATTTCACCAATAACATATCCACTTATGTACATTCGATCCTTTACACTATCCCCATATCTTTTGGATAACATGTCACGTATTCAATAGCAGTACAACTCGTCGTCCTGTGTTTACACTATTGAATCCTTTAAACATATTTTAATGAAACATCTTCGTTTAAATAAAAAAAAACGCACAAGTTTCTTTTACAGCAAAGTGCACGACCCAAAAAAAAACGAAAGGAAAAAAGGACTATGGAAGGAGCACGTTGAATTCAATCAGATTTTAGTTGGCGTGATGCCAAAAAATTGCGCTCTTGTACCGTGTCGTATCAGTGTCTCGTTTTTCAATACCGACATCCACTTATAGTGTGTACAGCAAAATTTATTTTATATCCTGTTTTTGCAAAGGAGCGTTGAAGCCGGCTGTGCCAGTTTCATTGATATCACGATGAACGGAAATTTCTTTCTTGAAATTACCATATGTGAATATAAAACTGGGAATTTCCTTGTATGGTGTTTTTTTTATTACGTAATGTTAGTTTTGGGTCTTATCTGATCTCACACCTGATATGTTCCTACAACAGGTGCCCGGAGATTTCCCAAACACTTCCACCTGGTCTGGTATACTACGTTTTCTTTGTTGGCTATTGTCATCTGGCTTCAGTAAGTCGTCGACTATATGAATCTCAAGTCTGTAGCTCCGATTGTCTAATGAGGATTGACTTCAGTCTTTTTTTTTTGTGATTAGCATAACACTCACTAATAAAAAAAGCAACGATGTTAGTTGTCCTTTCATTCTAACCGAAAGACTGCACTACCCTCATCGCTTCGATTCAGACGATACCTGTACTGCCTAGATCTCACATCATCCCCAAGATGGTACTTTCGTCTTAACCGAAGGACTCAAAATCAAACCTTGTCGGGTTTAGACGAGACACCTCTGATTTGAATATAACAAAATGGCCCTCAAGTCCAGTCGATAATCAAAAATATCGTCAGCGGGCCGTGGTAACGATTTCTGCTTGTTGATCTCGGCTCAACACAAGACGAAGACTGAGGCTTTGGTTGTTCAGACCGTGCCGGACACCTGAGTGTCAAAACCTCCTCAGACAGTGACGAAATGTTTGCGAGTTTGATAGCTAGCTCAATCATCAGTAGCAACGGGAGGCGTCCTGGAAAAGTCATTGTTGCCTCGAAATTTGTTAGAAGAAAAAAGTTTTACTGCGATACCCGATTGTGAAAGCCATCGAGGATCCGATCGTCAGCGCAGCAAGCTATCACGTAGGCCGCAGGATATAGGAGCTACAACCCTTCCAACCGTAGGTTAACGGGCGCCATAAGAAAAAACTAGTTAATCTCCCATAGAGGAAATCAACTACGTGGAGGAGTAAAGTCGAAACACCGTCCTGGGGGGAATCAGGAAGGAAACACAAACTTCTTATCCGAATGCTATTATATTTCTGTCAAAGAGCAATATAATGATCAACTTACTTTTATTCAAAATAGCTAAACGACAAAACTATTTTTTTTCGGAATGTGTTTAATTAGGGCCGGATTTTACCTATGGGCACTTTGGGCAACTGCTCGGGGCGGCAAATTTTAAGGGGCGGCATATTTGAAATTTTTATATTTTTCAATTTTCAAAAAATGGAAATTTTGTGAAAGGTGCTCTTATAAATTTTTGGGAACAGTGCATATTCAACTAAAAATGCTGTGCAACGTGCAGAGTATTCATTTGGTGAGATGTTTATTTTAATACAAGGTGCCGTTAGTGAATTATGAAATACAGTGCGCGATGAAAGATTGCCAGAACAGTCGGATTTCCCGGTACACTGAAGTCTTGTTTCACAAGTAAGTGCCCGCATTACGCCCGTTATTAAGTGCATCTTGGGTCTACGCGGTTGTATTTCGTGTAACACTTGCTTCTCTCTCTCTCTCTCTCTTTCTCTGAATCCTGTTAACCCCTTTTGGAGCATAGGGCATAAACCACGCCGGATTTACACCTCAGCCTGTTCGCCGCCATCTCCTTCAACTGACTCCACGATTTGCCTATTGACTTACCCTCGACTTCAACTGATCTTCTCCAGGTGTTTCTAGGTCGTCCAACGCGGCGACTTGCATCAGTTCCCTGTGGGTTCCAACCGAGGGCCTGTTTAGCAATGTTTTCCGGCCCGAAGTGTGTGACCTATCCATTGCCACTTTCTTTTTTTTGTGGAGGTGTCTATCTTGTCCTGGCCAGTAATGAACAGGAGGTCGTCGTTAGAAATGACCTCCGGCCAACGTATGTGTAGGATGCGACGCAGACACTGGTTCACCAAAGTATGCAATCTAGCTGTTATCTTATTGGTCACCTTCCAAGTTGAGCAGCCATAAAGAAGCACAGATTTTACATTGGTTTCGAAGACGCTGAGCCTAGTACTTTTGGAGATGTTGTTTTGGCAGAAAGGAGTCAAATTGAAAAAAGCTGCCCGAGCCTGATGCGAGACAGTACATCAGCATCCATTCCACCATCTGCTGTAACTACGCTTCCGAGGTAGTAAAAATTGTCCACTTTTTCCACCGTCTGCTCCGAAACACAAATTTCGCACAAATTTGGATCCAAGCTAAAGTACTTAGTTTTGGCAGCATTGATTTTAAGCCCCGCATTACGACTTTCGCGGTGCAGGGCATCCGTCATTTGAACTAGATGATCCGATCTATTTGAAAGAAGACAAATATCGTCAGCGTAATTCAGGTGTTGAAGGTATTCAAATAGCTTCCATCTCATAACCCTGCTCTGTTGTTTATGAAGCGCGCTGCAGAGTACGTCGTTAATGGCAATCAAAAGCAATATACTCGTAGGTGAAAAAAGGCAACCTTGTCTCATTCCGCTATGTGCCTCGAAGGGATTTGAAGGCTTACTATTGTGTAAGACGTGACATTGGGCACCGCTATAGGACTCCTTGATGATGGATATAATTTTATCTGGCAAACCTCTACTACATAAAGCGTTCCAGATGTATTCCCGGTCATCGCTCTCAGAAGCCTTATCGAAATCGATGAACATGAGATATAATGGGGATCTGCACTCTGCGGATTGTTCAATAATAATTCGGAGGGTGTTGATGTGGTCGCTACATGAAAAGCCCTCGCGAAAACCAGCAAGTTCATCGTTCAGTTTTCGGTTAATTGTATGCTTAATCCGGTTTAAGACTTTTTTCATCATTTGCTTTTAGACTGCCGGGAAGCGGAACATTTCACACCAATTATTACAATCCTTCAGATTACCTTTCTTCGGGATCTTAATAATGACGCCCTTCTTCCATTCTTTAGGGAGAGTTTCGGTTTCCCAACACTCTTGGATAAGGAGGAGAAGAATATCCGCAGTAGCGTTGATAATCGTCTTAAAGAGTTCCACCCGAATTCTATATATCCCTGGGGCTTCACCCGCTTCCATCGACTTAATAGCCACAGTTTCTTCCAGCTTAGATGGTGGGCTGGTATCAACTCTGGATATTTGCGGAAGAATTTCTGCTTCTTGTGAAGATGAGTTCAAATATCCAAAGTTTGTAATGAACCACCTGTAATGAACCATATTTTGATCTGGTAGTGCTGCTTCCACCGGCAGATCTATTGCAGCACCTGATGAGTAAGGATCTGTCAGTGGTACGAAACCAGAGGCCGAGGGTCCATTACGCCTGGATCCTGATGCGAACGCCATCCCCAATGGGGAATGATAAAAAATGAGGCGATAAGGATGGAATGGTTGGCGGACGGCGCCATTCACTCGCGTTCGCATCAGGATCTAGGCGTAATGGACCCTCGGCCTCTGATTTCGTGCCACCGACAGATTTTCACTCATCAGGTGCTGGCATAGATCTGTCTGTGGAAGCAGCACTACCAGACCATAATATGGTTCATTGCAGGTGGTTCCTTACAAGTTGTTGTCGAGTACCTCAAGTGCTCTCTAAGTCGTCGCAAATTGGAGTTTATCAGTGACCAGTAGGCACCCGTGTTTATCTTTCACGGGATGTTCAGTTGCAAAAGTTTTGCCAGTTAATGGTTCGATAAGTTTTTAAAGGGTTCCACGGTAAGCCGCTTCCTCTGCCTTCTCCGCGAATGCATTGATGTTGTTGCGTTTGTACCGTCTTACGATTCTTTGCACGCTTTTCTAAAGAGAACGGTGTTCAGCTCTAACTTGATCTTTGACTGCGTCGTAAGTAACTGAATTAATTTGTTCTTTAATTCTCTTGCGTGACGAGATTAGAGGCCATGTAGAGTCATTACTGAATGATCTCCTACCGCGCTCCAAACTGCCCGCAAAAGTTTCACCACACTAAGTGAATGAGTCCTTAGCGAAGTTCCATCTATCGTCAATTGTAGGAGTCTCATAAGGTGGTGGTGCATTAGCTTTTTCGTGCAAGGCGCTGGAATAAGCACGTCTTATATATGGATCCTTAAGCTTTTGCACAATAAAACGTGGCGAGATTCTTGCATTTGGAGGGCGATGGATCGCTGGCGTTCGTAAGTGCACTTTGGCGACAACAAGCAGACGATTGCTGCCAATATCAGCACCCCGCTTCGACCTGACGTCTAAGAGACAGTTGTTCCAGACGGCTATATGGTCAATCTACTTTTTCCAAGCATGCAAGGCGTTAGACCTCATCATGCACCGTTGTTGCGTTTTATATCACCATACTTACGCTATCGTAGCAAAGCTAGTGCTACCAGTATCGACTCCGTCTTCGCCCGTACGACTTTGCTGATTACATTCCTGACATAGCTAATCTATTTTTTTTAGCTCAGTGTGATCGCTAGAAATCAGGTTTCTTGATGTGTATGGAGCAGCCCCGGACCAGACCCACTTCAGTGCACCAGTGGAGGACTAAGCCAAGAGCTATTGTACTTTCATCCATTTACAACATCAGTGGATATTGAGGTTCTGCCTAGCGTTGTGTAAATCTCACGTAAATGGCCTTGTTTATGCCGTGGGACTATCTTCGAGGATTAACTAATTCGAGCTAGCTCACGACGACATAAACATGTCACACTAGCTAGTTTTGGTAACAATTTTAGCTCCACTCGCTATGCAGAACTGGACTGAAAAATTGGGACTAGGTGGTGTTGCTGTCTTCGCTAATGGTGTTGTTGTTGAAAATTATATTTTTTTTTTGTTATATAAATACCTCATCCTTTCCTGAAACTCTGCATTCTTTGATTGTAGCGGTAGAAACGCGTTTTTATTAGGAGGCTACTGCCCCTTGACATTTTCTTAACCTATGTCACCGCAGGCACAAACCAACAGCTGACATCTTTCATGTTTAGTACTTCTTCGTATGGTCGGTATAAACACACCACGAACAAGTACTAGCACTAAAACGATTTAGTTAAATCGCCTTTTAGTTCCACGGCATAAACGTGGCCAATGCCGAGTTACATGCAGACGGCTGGACGCATTAGGTTTGGATATTATCACGGGGTCAGGGGCAGAGGCACATGATTTTAATTTCATTTGTTTCAATTTCATTTAATGTCTATCAGTTTTTTTCTTTGATTGCTCACCAAGCTAAATTTTTCAAAAGCTTGTATAGGGTCTATCAATAGGGATGTCTGAACTTTGATATCACCCTATGGCCATATTTGTTTATCAACATTTGACATTTCACGTCATTGTTTTTCAGTAAGGTCTGCCATTTAACCATGAATAGGTTCACGCTCCCCCAACGTTTGGAAATTGTTCAAACTTATTATCAAAATTCGTGTTCGATTGTCAAAACTCAAAGAGCTTATCGCATCAAGCACGGTCGCCATTCCGCGCCTAACGACCGAGCTATACACCGTTTAGTGGATAAGTTTGAATCGGAATTTACTCTTCACGACCAGAGGCCTCGAACCCGTGTACGAAATGCGCGCAGTGAAGAAAATATCGCAGCCGTTAAGGCAAGTGTTGAAGTGAACGACAATTTATCCGTTTCTCGCCGTTCTTCCGAACTCGAACTGTCTCCCATGACAACCTGGCGTATTTTACGTAATGATTTGCGTCTACACCCATATAAGATGGTATTGGCACAAGAACTCAAGCCCAATGACCATCGCTTGCGTCGGGAGTTTGTGGATTTCGCCTTGGAAGAGATGGAAGCCGATACTGATTTTCATCGAAAAATAATCTTCTCAGATGAGGCTCATTTTTGGCTTAATGGCTTTGTGAATAAGCAAAATTGCCGGTTTTGGAGTGCTGAAAATCCACGTGTCACGCATGAGTCGACTTTGCATGACCTGGAAGCCAACATCCGCGATGTCATCGCGGGCATACCAGCCGAAATGTGTCACAGGGTGATCGAAAGTTGGAAGGAGAGGGTGGCACAGTGCAAGATTAGTCGAGGCGGACATTTGAACGATATTTTGTTTAAATCTTAAATGGCATAAAGTTATCCATCGAATAAAGGTTTCCGATTGAAATTTGGCTTAATACTTTTTGTTTTATTCAATTTCAAAGTTCGGTCGTTCTTAATGGTAGACCCCATAGATGAGGGACGTTGCGCAGGTTGAAATAGATCTGCGGAGATCTTGGTCGAACATTTCCATTATAAACTATGCAAACATCGTGTGCATCGATTGTTCGCGGAAATCAATGAAATTTGAAAGCGTTTACTTGCACGCACTAACCGGTTTTTTTCCGCAAATGCTCACAAAGGGCATGTCTATACGGAATTTACATAATTTGGGTGAAAGCTCAAATGAATGAATGAGAATATTGATCACAAGTTGATTAATATAATATTGCCCTCCATCCGTTTAACCGTCTACAGGTAATTCGGCTTTAAAAGCAACCTGTGAATGGGTTGAGTCTGTTTTGAGGCTTTTTTTATACCAAGGTATCGATTCGAATAGCCAAAAACTGATGATTGGAGAAATTATTCTCAAATATCTGATGTCGATAATAATGTATTCGGGTCGGTATAACATGGCTTTTTTGAGGCTCGTATGACAAGCTATTGACAAAAAGCAATGGAAACTTTTTGGGTCTTTTAGAATTGTTGGAAATCTTATGACGTCATACGTGAACACCTGCGCCGCGTTTCCGGAAGTGAAATCACCTATCATTATTGTGGAAAAAGGTTACAAAATGAGCTCATAAATCTCTAGAGCGACAACATCCTCAGAAATGTATTCAAAAAAGTTTACAGCTTGTTATTATTTTACATAATTATTATTGGATTACACTCCAGATATCAACTACTCTGAAAAGAAGTCATTCAAGATGAAATTTCTGGAGATCAAGGATAAGATCGGCCATGTCAGAGAACACTTCGTGGGGTTGAGGCGCGGGACAGATTCTACAGGTAAAGGGTTAACGGATCGGTTGCTTGAAGGACTCTCAGAAAATGGCTTTGAAGTGAAATACTGTCGTGTTTTGTTTTTGTTTTCACCGGGCGACGCGACGCATCGTGGTTTGCGCCTTGGCTGATACGGTTTTTTTTCTCCTGTAGCCTATAGACCGTGCGAAGCTAGTTTTCCAGATCGGTATAATAAGGGTAGGAACCCTTTAAGCCGCTGAGCTCGCGTATCGAACCGAGCCCACGAAAAGCGAGGGCAACATCATTATTGAAATTCACCACTGTGCGTAGCCCGGTCAACTAGAAATGTTCCGATAATTCTGTTTTATTCACAAGGTTTAAATATTTGTGAATCCTTAGAGTATCTAAAATAATGTTGTCTAAAAAATGGATGCCAAGAGATGAACCCTTGCCTGGGTGTAAATTTTTATAGGTCCGGCACTGCAGGCAAGGCGTGTTGTTTGTATGAACCTTTGGATCGACATATTCCGCCTCGACATGGAACCCATCAATAGGGATATTAGAAGTAAAAGCTTTTTGGGCTTGTCAAATGGAAAAGGTCTGCAGTCAATAAATTACATATGTATATGGAAAACATACTTCTGAGTTCCTCTTTTCGATCTGGTGGCGCCGATCGGATAAGAAAACTAAACTACTTTGCGCGTACAGTGAAATTTCCCGTAAGTGGATTCTCTCGGGTCCAGATTTTTTATCACTGATGGATTCCCGTTAAGGGAGAATTCACTATGCAATGTTTCCAATTTAATTTACGCAAAAATCTTATAGATATGTATATTATTATTGTATTGGGAAGACTAGACTAGTACAGGCAGAATTCGAAATAAAATCTGGATGATAAAATAGAGACTTAAATCCAAATATTGATTTTTATCCTTCTGTTCTTTACTTCCCAGCAATTAAAACAAGTTTTTATGTATAGTACAACGTTTCGAATTTAATTAATTTTCAGGTAAAAGATTAGACTTAATAACCAGCTTATTGGATAAACTTGTACCTGAAGATGATTCGATAACGTTGTACTATACTCAATTGCCCTAACACCTTGTGGAGCATAGCGCGTCAATTGTTCCATATGGCCCAGTTGTCGTTTCGTTGGGATAAACTAGTTTCGAAGAATGCCGTTGCCAGCATGCTCTTGCTCCTCCATTTAGCCGCTTACCTGCGACAAGTCGAGAGATGCTGCAGCTTATTATAACGCCACGCACCACGGGTAGAAACAACACAAACAACCATTGCCACGAGCGTCGTCGTGGACGAGATTCGAACCCGAAACGCCCGTAGTCAGACAGGAGACTGATGCCTTTACGCACTGCGCTACTGGTAGCCCCAATTAATTGTTGGGAAGTGAAGAACAGAAGGAGAAAAATCAATAACAGTAACCAACCAGTTGAGAAAAATTCTAACAGATAAATCCAAATAATGTATACTCTCTCCCTCCCTATGTCACGTTTCATCAGAAATCATGATACTCCCTCCACCCCCAGGCGCGTGACGTATTATGTGCACGGCCCCAAACCTCTGATTTTAACACAACACAAGGTCCCTCAAGTCAAGTCGACAATCAAAAATATCGTCAGCGGGCCGTGCTCAGGATCACACAAAGGATCTATTTATCAAATTTAGTTTAGATCGCACCACGGGAACTGCCCTGACAAACGCACAAGCAAACAAACGAACAGCAAGCGTCGAACTATACGCCCGCGCCATGAATATATATAGAATGGGCCAATATTGCATTTCCAGCACAATTTAAATTTTAAACAAATCGTAAACGACCGTTAAAATCTCTTCTCGTAATCTGCAACCTTAACAGTTCCCGTCCTGAGCAATTCTTTTATGCTTCGCTTGCAATCCATTCTAATAGGATCTGAGCGTAGGGTATCTTTTAATTATATTAGAGTACTATCCAATCCTATCCTGGAATTTCATACATCAAAATGTAATGGCAGCAAAGCAAGATATAAAATGAGCCATAAACGACGGAAGCTTCAATTTCCCGATATCAGCTGGAGGACGACCTACGCCCACTGTTTCAAGTTTATTCTTTGGGGTTATGGCGCGTTGTCTTGGCTCGTAAGTGTTGCTAGATGTAATTGAGATTTGTTTAAGGTGAAATTTAGATACTTTGGGAAAATATCAAGTGTCTAGTGAATCGACCTTATGGCATTTTGTTGAAAAAAAAGATGAAGATGAGACGCAGCCTTTTATGTGTCCTCATTAGCTAATTGGTTTTGGTGGGAAGTTACGAAAGGAGAACTAGAAAAGTTGATTATCATGTAATGGGAAAGATGCAGACTCATAGAAAATAGCAAGACAAATGGCGACCGATACGAAACATTTATTTTCTGTTCATGTTTCGGATTCAAAATCAAATGTAATTTTGCGATTGTTATTGATGGCATGGCTTTTTCACAGACGAATGCACCCATGGAATTATGGAAAATTGGAGGTTTGCTGTAAAGTTTTCAAGTGGCGCCCAATGTGTGGTCAATGTCTCCAACCAAAAATGGAACATTCCGTGTTTGCTGAAGAGTTTTTAAGTGGGGTCAGTGCACACATGACATTACATTGATCGATTGGCTAAAAATCTTTCCGCACATGAACAGATCAATGTTCGAGATGCTACAAGTAAACCGGACCAAGGTAAATAGAGATGATATCGACATCAAATTGTGTGTTGAGCGAAACAATCTTTGTTCCAGACGCAGTCACCTTCCACCTTCGAAAACCCGTTTCAGGCAACGACAAAAGGCGCTTTGGACTCGTGAAATCGCGTACAAAGTTCCTGTTGAGCGGAGGACCGAGGAGCAGAGAGCTTCTCTGGAATGGGGTCTGGGTATTATTACTTGAACTAATACTCCTAAGGGCTGCTTAGGAAATTGATAAGGAGGCAGAGAAGGAAAAGACTACTGAAGAGTGTTCGCCTGGTTCTCCTTTTGCCGATGCCCTAAAAGATTCGATCGAGCTGGCGGCCGTTGACCACAGCGACGCTGACGGTAGTATTTCTGTCGACAAATGTAAGAAGGTGGCGTGCGGGTTTAGAGGAATACCCTGGCCCGGCTCTTAAGTGTAAGGATGCCGGTTGGTATCAAAGAGGAATCAAACTTGAAGTCTGCAAATCAGCGTTCGGCTGATCTCTTCAAGATTGGCATTAGTAAGGGTGGTAATTTGTGGCCAGTGGCTAGGTTGGAGGCAGTCTCAAGAGACAGAATCAGCGGTCGCGTATGGCTACCTGCTAAACCGGACGATGCGCAGGAGATCTTATTTCTCATTCGGATAGGACCTCTTTACTAAGGATTGGCGGATTGTCAAGCTAGAGGAACCTGAAGGAGATACACGGGGTGCTGTCATTGTGATCAACAATGGATCTGTGGCTCCTCTGGCCGAGACGAATGGAGTTATTGACTACAGTTTCACCTCGGTATTTCTTCGTGTGAACAACAGGCATGCGAGAAGGGCAGCCAGTATACTCAATTGCCCTAACCCCTTCTGGGGCATAGCGCGTCAACTGTTCCATGTGGCCCAGTTGACGTTTCGTCGGCATAAATTGGTAATGCAGTTACTAGTATGCACCTCCTGTCATTCCATGGCCACGAACGTCGTCGTGGACGGGATTCGAACCCGAAACGCCGGTAATCAAACATGAGACTGATGTCTCAACATACTGCGCTACCGGTTGCCCCAAGTTTCCAAAATTTTGGCTTGCAATCCCTCTGTACCTAGCTTTTTAATTAAATATTATGACTCCTGTATATCCACGAGCTCCGAAAAAATACGTTTATTGCTAGACACTAACCTTCCCGATAGTACAGCCGAGATTACGGCACCACTCTAGTGGAGACGGCTCCGTGCGACTTCGCATCCATCGTACTTAGGGAAAAGATTTTATGGGCTGGGCTATTGGGAGCTTTGTGCCTTTCAAGTCTGCTTGATCGGACGGTATTAGTCTGGCAGATCTACAGCACACTCAAGATATCATACTACCTTGGATTGAGATAATTTTTAGGGCCTGTTTGGAATTGGTTCATATCCCTCGCATGTGGCCAGAGGTAGAGGTGATCTTTCTCCCGGAAACTTTAAAAAGTTCTCACGTACGCCCTAATGAGATTAGGCTTATCAGCTTATTTTCAAATCTTCTAAAGATGTTGGAGAGGATCATCGGTTTTCATCTACGTAATAGAATTCCAACTGTGCTCTTGTCTAAAACTCAGCATGGCTACACTAAGGGTAGGTCGGTGGATACGGCACTACACTCCGTGGTAAGCTACATCGAGAAGTCTTTTAGTTTCAAGGAGTACACCCTGGTAGCCTTCCTGTATATCGAGGGCGCCTTCAACATCGTTAAACCTGAAGCTATAGCCGACGCACTTTCAGGATTGAGTAGACGTTTCATTTTGCATTCTCATAAACTTGCTGTTTACATCTGAGCGTAGATGTGGTAAGAGAGGCACTCCGCAAGGTGAAATTCTCCCTCCCCCCTTCTTTTGAACCTTGTGGTTGACAGATTGCTTTTGGAACGGGAAGGTTTGGAGTGCCGAGTTATTGCTTATGCTGACAATGCCGCCATCGCCACTTCGGGCAAATTTCCTCGTGTCCCCAGCGAGGTGATGCAGAATGCCGTCTAACTGGGCAAGCTCTTGCGGATTAAGGGTGAATCCGAGCAGAACGAAGCTTATTCCTTTCACTAGGAAGTACAGAACTCCTCCAATAGTACCCCCTTTGTTAGAGAGGACTAGACTGATTTTTGCTGATAAGGCGAAATTTCTTGGGCTTATCCTTGAAAAAAAGTTGGGATGGAAGCCAAATATAGAGGAACGTGTAAGGAAAGCTATACTTGCCTTGCACTCCTGGAAGATAGCTATAGACAGAAGCTGGGGCCTGCAACCTAAAGTCGTCTACTGGTTCTACGTGTTTGTTGTGCGACCTATACTGACGTACGGAACTATTATCTGGTGGAATACCCTTTAGGTAGCGACTTATAACGCCTATTCCATCTGCTGCCTTGGAAATGTTGCTCAACCTCGTTTCTATCAATATTTTCTGGGAACAAAGTGCAGCAAGTATGGGCATCCGCCTTGGAACATCTGGTCACTCGTTATCGTTAGCCACTCTACAATTCTAAATAACATGATTATCCCTGGCTGGGGAGGGGGGAGGCTAGGAGCAAGGGTCTGCTCTGTCTACCTGCCCACTGTAGCGTGTGTTCCAGGCGGAAGTTGTTGCAATTTTAGAAGCTTTAACCTGGGTAGGGCGGCGCATCCTAGTTAGCAGTGACATTACAACATACACAAGCTGTCGCAGCCTAGACTTGATTTTATCTGCGCGTCTCATATTCTATCTCTAAAGAGACAGCTCATTAGGGCGGTCTTGGGTGTCTTATAGGAGATCATTCCAGGAGACTTCGTCTTCCCTACAATGATTTCTGCATTGTGGGGACATGAACGATGAGGCAAGTTGCTACCTTTTTTTTTGCTCTTGTCCAGCATTGGCAGAAAGGAAGAAGTTTTAAGGCCAAAGATGATGGATTCAAGTGGTTTCAAAACGGACGAACTCATGGTCTAAGTGTGCTGTGTTAGGTCATGGCAGCCAACCTAACAAAATAAAAACGACAATTTTTCTTGAAAGTAATGTTGACGGGACCGGATTGGCGGGGAGTAGAGTTCTCCGTTGGGTACCACATTTTGTTAGATCTTATCGTTGTGTATTTCGAGCTTGAGTTTGATGGTCAGTGCTGTGAGTAACCGGATCGACAAAATCCTTCTCAAATGAGTTCTCGATGATTAACTCTTCCGCTGCCCTTGAATTTCGTGCAGAGGGCCAACTTCCGTTTGACTATCTACCTCATTCAAATCGAATTATCTCCTATCTTCTATCTCCTATCTCCTTGTATTTCCTTTTTCCAGTTGCTTTTCAGCTTCTCGGTTTCTTCTATCAGAAAAACGTAATGAGAGATTTCCCTTTATGGCCTTTTCCTTTTTGTTCTCCTGTTTTCTTGCCTCCGTTTGTTTTTTAATTTCACAAAGCAAGTTCCCAGATTTAAATTTTGTGGAATATTGGGTACATTTCAAAGATGTACTGCCTATGGGTACTAGAATCCAGAAAAATCATCGGAAGCAAAAAATTTACTTCTAGGGACCATTTTCAATGAAAACAAAATTTGAATTAATTTTAGTTTTCATTTCCTATTTTCCTACTGCCTGTTTCCCATTTCCTATTTCCTATTTGTTATTTGCTATTTCCTATATCCTATTTCCAATAAGCCCTTTTGGTTTACCAAAAATTGTAGCCACCTAGGATAGGAAAGTTATTCAAGGGTATTAAAATTCAATTTCTAATTCGTATTTTAGCGGCTTCGAGAGAGCTCATCGAGAAAATCGCTTCCTGTTAGCACTCCTTTTATGTTTTTTAATTGACTTGTGTGCTTTTATTTCTAAAACCTAATTTACCATCTCATGACTCTTCTAATAGGATTCACTCCAGATGAACGAACATGCTAAATTGGAATACAATTTGCAAAATGCACACAATCCTCTTTTTTGTTGTTTCCAAAGATAAATATCCTTGTCTTTCCATCAAATGGAAACTTTTCCTGAATTTACGAGATCCTTTTCGTGTGCCACGTCATTATTCATTCAAATCAACAGCATATCGGTGGAGTGGCTTTCTTTGAATTTCCATGTCTGCTTTCTTTCTCTTCTTCGTGCAATCGCAGTCGTCAAATTACGGGTTATATAACCCGCGCGCAATGCGGTTCAACCTCTTACGGATCCCATTCCCTCTGATTTAGGTCAACTATTATTATCTTAATTTTTTAATGATGGTAAAGGAGCACGGCGCTTGAGTCCAGACTAAAACTAAATGTTTCCTCGCGCGTCTGATATTCTGGATTTCCAGGACTCTAGAGAAAAAGGATAAAAGCCACTAGTTGAGAGCGATTTATCATTGATGCCGGCTATGAAAGTTTTATGGCAGCAGCGTTATCCTCCAAGGAGAAGGGCTAACAGTGCAGCAGACTGAAGAGTTAGGGCAAGGCACTCGGAGTGGTTCCTTGAATATTATTATGGAGGACAGTGTATAACCCAGAGTGCAACAAAAGATTTCCACTCTGATTGCATGAGCTCTATGAATAATTTAATTTGGACAATTTTTGAATGAGTTTTTTGTTTTTAGTCTGTTTCTTTTACGAGTCCATTTCTTGGTTTTGGTCGTTGATAAACAGCCAAGTCCAGGTCAAAAATGATTTCATGGTCTAGCATCGAAAGGGCTCTCTACTACATTCGTTTCGATGCTAGACCATGAGATCAAGACGAAAGTCTTGGCCTTTCACCCTTTTTGCCATGTGCTCTCCGCATGGAGTAATGACGGTAGGTAATAAAATTTGCCTAATTTTGCATATGAGTAAAAAAAAAATTCTCGTGTAGGCTTTTAGGCTAATTTGCAACTTACGAGCTGCTTTCGAAAAATTTGAATTCTTGACTGCCAACCTGTTCGGTGAATACTAGAACTTACCGAGGCATACCTTTTGGTGTATGACATTACCATAACTCGAATAAATTAGCATACGTTTTTGTTTCAGTTGAAAAGTTTCGTAATTGAATTTTGCTCTTCTCTGTTCTCGTTTCAGGTAATTATGCTGACGTATTTGTTAGTACAATTCACCCACCCAAGAACGCGGAGCAAGTTGGGTAAGTTTTATACATTACAAGAAAATATGACTTAAGAAAGTTGAGAAAAACTTTTTAAAGATTTTCTGCGCTCAGCGGGAGATCGGCCTTCTTATCAGTTAAGGTCTTTCTCACATTGGGCGCTGCTATACCGGGGAAAGCGTAGCTCGTGAAAAGACACGTAGGTATGAAAAATCATTCAAAATTCTAAAATGCAAAGTTTTACTGGCTCGCGAACAGTAATTGTTTTGAAAAATGATTGATCTAGGGTCAGGCTCCAGAACGTTGTTATAAAGGTGCGTTTAGATTTAGCGGAAAAGGAAAATTGAAAATTCCTCACTCGAAACTAATCTCGCGCGAGGAATTCGAGGTGTGTCGCACCCGGTGGCGTATTTCGCAAACCGTGTTCAGTATGTTGTAGTAGACGGTTTGGTGGGCATCAGGAGATGCCCGTGGGGACGGAGCCTAAAGGTCGCCACATATGAACGCACATAACGACCCCTCATTTCCACCGTTCTATGAAACCTTTCGGTTGTATGATGACCGTGAAATTCGGGCAATGCTATCTGGCGAAAAAATCAACGAGATATAAGCAGCGGCCTATGCTTGCTGTAGCTCAGTTTGGGAGACGTGGGCGGGGTTTTCGCCGCTCGTTGCCCCTGTCCTTTACGTATTAAGAAAAACTCATAGGGCTGGGGAATACAACACAAACAGGGGAGGTAAAAATGGGAAATGATAAAAAATAAGGCGTTAAGGATGAAATGGCTGGCAGTCAGCTCACTAGTCCTCGCACTCCAGGTGTAATGGAACCTTCGGCCTCTGGTTTCGTACCACCAAACAGATCATTACTCATCAGGTGCTGCCATCGATCTGTCGGTCGAAGCACCATCAGGATATGTTTCATTCCAATGTATTCGATTGTTCATGTTGCCCACCCCAGAATGGCAACCCTGTTTTCATGGAGAAATACTCGTCCGATCCGGCTGGCGAGAACGGCGAGGTATTTTTGGGTTGCTGATTCCGAAGCTTAAGTTAAAAGAGATAAAAAGATTCCGGTCATCCACCCCAGAATGGCAACCCTGTTTTCATAGGTCTGGCTCGAACTACGAGGTAATTTTTGGGCGCCGATTTCAAATCTGAAGTAAAAAAACATAGGGTTGCCCACGCCAGAACAGCAACCCTGTTTTTATGGGGAAATTCTCGTCCGATCCGGCTGGATCGAAGTACAAGGTACTGATTTCAAATGCGGAATCAGCACTCAGCGTCACAAAAATAATGAACACGACGTTATGGTGAACTCACCTAAACTGACAGTTCGCTCTCTCTCTCGTGACTGTTGCGCGTAGAAAGAATGGGAAGGACAAGGCTTGCCTCGGGTGAGTTTTCTCGCACAACAGTTGCACGAGGGCTTTTCGCTAGATCTAAACGCACCTTAAATATGCTTAAATATGAAGGCAGTACACTTCTTTGACTTCATTTGTTGGAAGACGTCTTTTTTGTCAAGACTGGTAATAAATGTTGCCGTAAGCAGCTTATATATTAAACCGTCGATGAATAGAAAAGGATAGGCATCATTTCGATCATCAAAGCACTTCCTGACCTTAACAAACTTAACCGCAAGGGTGTCAGGAACTTTCGGATTCTTTTGAAATAGGAACTTTTCGACCAAACTGTCTCTGCAAAAATGGCAAAAACTCAATTAACAACAACCCTAAAAAGACACATGAAGTCTATCCATAAAAAAAATCGACTGAAGAATGGTCAAATCAGTAATGGAAAATGCACAGATGGCGCAGCAGCCTTGTTTGCGGATACTTTTTCTGCCGCTAAATGCAGGGTACGGTCTGCTTTTGCATCCTTCCGAATCTTTCCATAGCCATAAAACGTTATCACCAGAAGAGGTAGCTTCAGCTTTGTTGCTTACATTATGTTTTGGCTGCCTGGTATAAGCAACCGGCACAGAGATAATGAACGCGTTTTCCGTGGATGCTTGCCTTAATCGACACATGGTGGCAATTCGACACGGAGAGAGAGAAAGGCGGATGCCACTATTCGAAAGTAGTTTCCGCTGCCATTCTACTGCGCGTTGCGCGTAGTTAAAAGGATATCGCAATTATACCGGGACCTCGAGCTATGTGTGATTTCGTAGGAAACCTGCGGCCCCTGATTATACTGTTTTCTATTATATTGTATATTAACGGCCAACGGGTAGTTGCTGGTCATGTACTTTCGTTAAGAAAACCGTCAAGATTCAGCGACAAGGAGTCGGTGTTACGGAGTCTTGTGTTCCTGTCCTACGATTTGAGTCGTACGAATATAGTCGTACGTCTATAGATGCAGACGACCAAGAACCACATGTCAAATTGTATGGAATTTAAAGGATTTCGGGAGTAGCCTTTAAATTTCATACAATTTGACATGCGGCTCTAGCCATGCATCTATAGACGTACGACTCTAGCTGTACAACTCTAGTCTTACGGCTCTAGCCGGATGTACAACTCTAGCCGGGTGACTCTAACCGGATGACTCTAGAGACGGACATACGACTCTAGACGTTCGACTCTAGACGTACGACTCTAGACGTACGACTCTAGCCGTACAACTCAAATCGCAGCATAGACATTCCTCCTTTACTAAGACTTGAGTTTAAAGGTAAGGTCTACTGAGTTGTATAACAATACAGGCACACTCCCTTCGCTCAATCATAGGCGGGTTAACACACTCAGATTATTGGCTGCGACTCCAATGTACATACGCTCGCACACTAGTAAACGGGGAAATCATTTCTTAAATACGTGAAATGAATCTCTTAATCAAAATGTGAGCAAGAAAACTACTTTTATAAAAAAAGAACAGGCAAATGGTTTTAAGTAACTCTCTTGTTTTCGAAGACATTCTACACCTGATAGGAGATTGGATTGTCTTGTCGGAATACGCCATCTCTGATCATCGATACCTTAAGTTTATCCTCACCGAACGTCCTGCAGCAAATCAATGCACCTAAAATCATAGAATCGTTGAAAAGGTACCATGAAGCTCTTTTTGAAGGGCTACCAATCCCGGCAAGTCAGCGATGCAACTGAAAAGAGTTGGATTCGCGCACTCCCACCACGCCTAACCCAATGTCAGGGTGGCAGTGCGCGGTGCCCCAACGCAGGTGTAGATGCGTGATGACTTTTTTTGTAACTTTGTACTAAGCGAGGCAGCAGCAATACGACCCTGCCTACACTACGGATTGACGAGCTATCTATCAAGTATGCATCGCGTCTTATCAGCACTGAGGGGCCTTTGATACTTACATGTCCGGGAAGATTTGAACGACCATGTCATCCGCCCTCGTGTCTCACTAGTGGTTCTAATCGTTACAACATGGTGAATACTCTGATAGTGGCTGTAACTGTTAGCCTAGGTGGGGACGAAGTAACCATCCTGGTGGAATACTAGAACTTCGAGCTGTATCTATGAGAAGCTTTAATAAGGCTAAGACTTTCAGGCTGGTTACGGCATTGGCATTGCTCTAAAAGACATTTGAGTTGTTTTAAGAAAGGGATAAGAGGAGCTTAATGGAGTTTATGGAGGAGTTTCTGCGATGTCTCCAAATTACGTAAAGTCCTGGCGTCAAACCCATCTACGCTGGCTTCCGCTTCCTAGAAAAGCTAGATTCCTCATGGACGTTTTCGAGTGAGGAAACCATCGAGTATCTTGCTTGACACGCAATTACAGCAGGCTTCAGATATTGTACATTGCTAACGACCTGCCTCGAGTTAGTCTATATTCTTCCAATCAGAACAGAAGTGTTGATCGTTTTTATCCCCTGAAAGTGGATATAAATCCGCTCAAGCGTCCATCTCAGACCCATTCGCCTCTCTTCAACCATGTTGAAATTCTTAGAGAGACTCATCGACACCCACCTGCGAGGCACCATTTTGGCTCATATTCCATTTGCTTCAAAACTACTACTACTACTAGTTACTACTACTACTACTACTAGTTACTACTACTAGTGAGTGTTAGCTTGGCTTGTACCTTTCTTGGCCTGAACGCGTTTTCGTCATATGAAGATATGATTTCCTCCGATACATACAATACAAAATTAGCCATCCAGAAACTCTATGGTCTAGTATACTAAGCTTTTCCAGTAAACAGGTGAAGTATCCAAACGTTATGAATCTGTACGTTGCAGTATTCTTATGGGGGCGACCGGTAGCGCAGTATGTTGAGGCATCAGTCTCATGTTTGACTACCGGCGTTTCGGGTTCGAATCCCGTCCACGACGACGTTCGTGGCCATGGATGTGCAGGAGGTGCATGCTGGCAACTGCATTCTCCGAAACCAGTTTATGCCAACGAAACGTCAACTGGGCCACATGGAACAGTTGACGCGCTATGCCCCACAAGGGGTTAGGGCAATTGAGTATTAACTTGTTCCAATGTCGAAACCAATGTGCCTATGGTCGACAAGCGTTATGTCAATTTTGGATCCGATTTGAGATGTTATTGGACCCTACTTTAATATTAAGTACGTCTCGTCTGTTATTAGTAACAAATGTTGGGCTATTCCTATTGTTGAAGATGTTGAGCTCTAGGTTAGTAATGAGCTGAAGAAGGTACTCACCTCGACTGTTTGTATCTGTACTTTCCCAAATTGTGGTGCGCATTTTCATCGCAGCCGATCAGCAAGGGATGTGCTTTTCTCCTCAGTAATCGGTTTCGTTGAAGGACCTTTGTTTCGAAGGCGTTTATCACGTTTTCAGATGTCCGTTTCAGGGTCGAAGTCTCACAACCATGGCGTAATACCGGTCAGATTATTATATTGTGTGTATAACTTTGCTGCCGCCGTTTTTTCCTGGTATTAAAAGCTGAATTGTCAAAAAGTACTTACAGATGTATTATTCAAAGTACTGTCCATCTCTAGTGGCAATTTTCGGATTCCATCTCGGAAAAGGAGGCGTCTTTCGACGCGATCGATGATTGGATCCATTTTTCGACTTCCTCGTACGAACGAAAATTTTGATCAGCCAGGTCGTGCGCCAGATGGTAGTCGGTAGGAGCGATGTCTGGGGAGTACAACGAGTGGGGCAAGATTTTAGATTTCAGGGTTTCCAAGTATGTCTTGACCACTTTTGCGACGTGTGACCGAGCATTGTCATGCTGGAGGATGACTTTGTCGTGTTTCTCTTGATACTGTGGTAGTTTTTCCTTTAATTTTCGTCTTAAACTTGGCTTGCTGAGTTACTCCTAGTGATTCAGCTAATTCATCTTGCGTTTGGGACGAATTTTCATCGAGCAGTGCTTCCAATTCGTCGTGTTTAAAAAATTTTTCTCTCCCACCACCATGCTTGTCCTCGACATTGAAATAGCCACAAAAACGTTGAAACCACTCACGACATGTTCTGTCACTCAAGGCAACCTCACCGTAAGTATCTGAGAGCATTCGATGAGCCTTAGCTGCAGTTTTTTTTTCAAATGGAAGCAGAAGATCGAAACTTCCCGCAAATGACGAGAACTTGGCTCGAAAACAGACATTTTGAATCGCGAATCTTATTAAAAATGCGATCAACTTTTACTAATGCGGGGATGTCGATACGTTCACAGACGTCCAAACTCACTTTGTGACACTTTTGAACTACGTATTTTGACCAGACCTCATCGATGCAGCCGTCTGTCGGACGGCGGAAGCAAAGTATACACCTAATAGTTTTGTAGACTTGTACCTTAGCTTTTCTGTGGATGCAGCTGGTCTGCAGTAGGGGAAGAACTGCGTAAAGGGCGCGGATCCTGAGCTGGATCCTTCGTTTGATCTCGAGGGTTTTGTCGCCATCTACCGCGTTGTTTGCACCAAGGTATATGAGGTTGTTTACCCTTTCAATGTCGTGTTCGCTTAACTTTATCTACGGCACGCTCGGCAGCTTTCACGTCTTTTTTTATGTTGAGTCTTCATTTTCGACTTATTGATTTACTCAATTGCCCTAACCCCTTGTGGGGCATAGCGCGTCAACTGTTCCATGTGGCCCAATTGACGTTTCGTTGGCATAAATTGGTTTCGGAGAATGCAGTTGCCATCATGCACCTCCTCCACATCCATGGCCACGAACGTCGTCGTGGACGGGATTCGAACCCGAAACGCCGGTAGTCAAACATGAGACTGATGCCTCAACACACTGCGCTACCGGTCGCCTACTATTTCGATAGTCGACATTAAAAGGGTCTTTGTTGTGTTCACTGGAAGCTTTCGAATCACATGCGCCCTGTTTCAGTCAAATGGTTCAATCAAGTTGTTGTTGATTCTGACCTGCGATGTTGAGTACTAGTTTTTGGTAAATGAGTTCCCGAAAATTCAATTAAGATTAGTCCTATTTCAGATATCTTTTGGCTCCTATTGTACGGCATTTAAAATTCATGATGCATGATAATGTTCATGAATAGTCTACAAAATCCTTTCTTTTGAGAACAAAACTCTATTTTACATTTCATAGATTGTCTCTCACATGACGAATTTAATCTTCAATCTTATTTTGCCTCAGAATCCTATCCTATCAATCTCGCTCCTGTCATGTTTACCCTTAATTGATTTTAAAGTACTCTAAAGAGTCGGTAAAAGCTTCGTCTTTAATAAGAGCGTTTGACGTTATAGGTCTATGACTGACCCATTTGGCTTCTGTTACGGCCGGATACTCTTATGGGCGTCGTTAATCAACAAACGACTCCATCATGGCTGCGTCAAAACGCTCGGACTATAGCTCCGACGTAATGGATTTTGTTTTTCTGACTACCTCTGCTCGCATATTGCAAGCATTAGATTCGAATTCAGGATGCACGAACAAAGTCAAGTGGTCAAGTAACACATCTGTAAAGAGTTTCAAGCTTGGTCGGATAAACAATTCGAGTCAGTTGGAAGGCTGGCTAGGAATAGGTTCTCTGACAAGCTTGAGGATGGAAACACATTTTTCGGACACAGCACCACAAACATCAACATCTCGCTTCATAGGCAGAATTGAAGGTCAGCTATTAGGTACAAAGGTACGAGTAGCAGTACCCCCAGCAGCATTGAACGGTTAACACAGCACGGAAAATATTTACAAGGATACCATAGAACTGATAAAAGTCCCGACTACCACACTTTTCCTAAGCCAAACAATTGAGCCTTTCAGGATTGTTTATCGCATTTTCATTCTTCAGGCATCGAATTTGTGAATTGGTTTCTTTAAATATTTAATACTCTCTAGACCAGAGGCCTTTCAAAATCCCTCTCTATAATCGGCTCATACCGGGTCGAAACCCAACCCAATGAAAAGGACTTTTCTCAGTGCCCGAAAAAAAAGCAAGAAAACAGACGGTCCGTCGACTTTCAATAATTCAAAAAGATAAACGAACTAAATTCGATTTGATCCCTTTTTATCGTGCCACTTCATAGAGAAAATCTGAATACCAAAAGAAAAGGAAACGCAACACACTTCTCACATCGCCAGGACGAATTCAATAGCCGTCGGGAATCAAATAGAGTTTGGTGGCGCAATGAAAAGCGAATGAATTCAGGCTCAAATTGAAATCGCATTATTTATTATCGAGTAAAGTAGTCCCTGATTACAAACTTAATTAAAATCTTTTTCTCCGACTTCATTGCGGGTCCTCTATCACGCTTAATTTCTATTGGACGGGACGGATCGTAATTCTATTTGTTCGGGCTCTTGGCATACGGAAAAGGGTTGACGGGTCGGAATGTCGTCGGACTGGACGACGGATACCGCGAGCAGCCTGCTCCCGACTGAAAAAAGGATAAACGAATGGAGTGGGTTTGACATTTTTTCATTTTGAATTTATCGTTCGATAACGATTGAATTTATAATTGTCTAAAATTTACAGAGCACGATTTCGTTGTGGAGACCATTGCCAGTGGCAAGACGAGGGTGTTCAGTTGGAATGCTTTTATCCTTTGACTAATCTGTTGGTTACATAAAAGGGTTGCATAGTATTATCCCTAAATTTAATAAATCCAAATTTGAATGAAGACAGACGCTAAGGCATCGCTAATCCGTTGTTAACTTGGGGATAGAGTGATTTCTTGTCCTCGGTGTAGTGACGGTCGATCGGTTTATTTTGGTTGTGCTGGGATGTCTATGTTTGTCCTTTAATGGATAGGATTTGGGGGCTTAATTTTGAAGCAATTATTTGTTACTAATTGATTATTATTATTAGTACGTAAGATAGATAAGCGTTTTGAAAACGTTTTAGCTCCTTCAATGAACCCAAATTGGATGGTGTCTTTACACCTCAGTTATAGAAAAGCCTGCATAATATTTTCTCTCCACTGATTTTGTCATCATTTAAGAGCTTCATGTACTGTAGTTTAGATTAGATTATGTGGAGTGTGGTTGGCCGGCAAAATCACCAAGCACTGCGACTTGGGGCGACCGGTAGCGCAGTGTGTTGAGGCATCAGTCTCATGTTTGACTTCTGGCGTTTCGTGGCCATGGATGTGCAGGAGGTGCATGCTGGCAACTGCATTTTTCGAAACCAGTTTATGCCGACGAAACGTCAACTGGGCCACATGAAACAGATGACGCGCTATGCCCCATAAGGGGTTAGGGCAACTGAGAGAGAGACTGCGACTCGAAGGTTTATTGTAGTACAACCTGGTGTCTAGTCAGATTAGATATTAATTGTCGAATCTACTCAGCTGCTCGAGTTTTAGTGAGGCAACCGCTTGCGCATCAGAAAATGCGTCGCCGAAGCATTGTACTGTGATAGGGAACTTACCTGCGCTTAAAGCTGGTTTTAGGAAGTAATTCAACAAAGCAAATCTTCAAGGGAGGAGTCGGATTGGGCAAGGAGCTTCTCTCAGTTAAAAAAAAAAAAAAAACAGATACGGACAGCTAAATGTTGCTCATGGAAATCTTTCTGCGAGCAAACAGAGGGATCTATCGAAGCCTCCAGAGTTCGAAAAATACGTCGACTGATCCTTCAATGCACAGTTATTTATGGAAGCAGGATAGGTCCTGGACACCCTCCATTGATGAGATCTTGGAAATTTTTTTAGACACTCATTTCTCCGATAGCTCTCCGATGGCGACTCATAGTCAACACGTTCAAGAGTGGATGGGGAGGGACCTCTGGCATCTCCAGAACTATCATCTCTACGGAGAAAGTTCTGTGGGCTCATAGTCAGCACGTACAGGAGTGGATGGGGACCCCGGCATCTCTGGAGCTATTATCTCTTCGGAGAAAGTTCTGTGGGCTATTCGAAGCTTTGCCTCGCTCTGATTCCTGCTAACACCTTGTGGGTCATAGGACATTAACCACGTCTACTTTCCACCTCGTCTTGTTCTCCGCAATCGCCTTCAGATCTCTTCGCGATGTGCCTATAGAGGTACCCTTGCTCTCAACTGACCTTCTCGGCGTGTTTCTCGGTCGTCCAACACGGCGTCTTGCGTTGGACCCTTGTGGTTTACAATCGAGGGCCTGTTGAGCAATGCTGTTGTACCCCTTACGGAGGGTATGACCTATCCATTGCCACTTTCTTCTTTTGATCGAAGTGTCTATCCTATCCTGGCGAGTAATTGTAAGGTGGTCGTCATTAGAAATGGCCTACAGCCGGCGAATGTGTAGGCTGCGCCGTTGGTTTACGAATGTTTGCAACTCAGTTGTTATCTCATTGGTCACCTTCCAAGTTCAACAGCCATATATAGGTAGAAGCACGGATTTTACGTTGGTTTTGGAGATACGGAGTTTGGTGCGCCTGGAAATGTTGTTGTTTTGCAGGAAGGAGTCAAACTGAAAAAAACTGCTAGCGCCTTGTTGATGCGAGACTGTACATCAGCATCCGTACCACCATCTGCTGAAACTACGCTTCCCAGGTAACAGAAAAGGTAGCAGAAATTGTCAACCTTTTCGATTGCTTGCCCCGAAACACAAATTTCGTTTTGCCCTCCTGGATTCAGGCTCAAGTACTTAGTCTTGGCAGCGTTGATTTTAAGCCCCGCATTATGGCTTTCGCAATGCGGAGCATCAGACATTTGAGCCACTTCAATCAATCTGGTTTTTTGCTCCGCCATCCGGAGAGGTCCAGGTTTTTAAGTGGTAGCGTTTGTGTGTTTCGACAGGCTAATGACGGGTTGACGAGAGTTTCAAAACTCCACGAACAACTCGCCAATTTTGTTCCTGTTGCCTAGTCCATGATTGCCCATTAGGCGTTCTAAGCCTACATTGTCAGACCCAACTTTGGCGTTGAGATCCCCCGCCATAATTTTTATGTCACCTTTAGGAGCCTTGTCGATGGTGTCGCCAAGCCGTTGATAAAAGGCGTCCTTAGCTGATTGATCCGCTAGTACAGTCGGGGCGTAGCACTGAATTATTGTGATGTTTCGTACCCTGTATTTGAATCTGGCTGTGATGATACGGTCGGAGATGGGCTTCCAGTCAATTAGAGATAGGCGTGCATCCCTAGTCAATAGGATTCCAACGCCTGCCGTTCGAGGTGAGGTATCGTCTTTATTTCCAGGATAGAGCAGTATTGCTTGGGAGCTTGGCGACAAAGTCGTTCCCGATGCAGGCCATCTTGTTTGGTTCTAGTAGGGCGATGTTATATGCGATCATTTCTCGTTCGACTTCAGTGAGCTTCGCACTATTGCCCTCGCCCCACATCGTTCAAACGTTCCAGAAACCGATCGTGGTCCGTTATTTGTAGCTAAAAGTCGTTGCCGGTGAATCAGTCCGTGGTATCCGAGGCTCGTTTAATGTTTCGAGTGTAAATTGATTTCGGATACGCAGGTTACAAGCCTATATAACCAATCTTAGGGAAGGGGGGCTTCCTTAGGTTTCCTAAGAGTCGCCGGGAGCTTTTTTTTATATAGCCCAGAGGATGCTCTTCAATGGTGTTTTTGATCGCGCGTTCTTTGAATGATCTCCCAGCTGGGTGTGACGTATTAGAGTTGTCACAACTATGTTGCAACTCCACCGTTCGCCTACTTCCTGAGACGGACTTGTATTTTTGGCCATTCAGGATGATCATCGTTATTTCCTTCTATCAAATATCTGGAACTGCAAAACTTGGTTGGCTTGGTTAGCCGTTTCAGAGGGCACCCACGGGAAGGACTATGAAAGAGATCTTTTGACTCCCCCCCCCCCCCCCCCCCCCCGGACATTCAACACACGGTAGATATTGTGGTCACGTGAGTTGAAACTACCGTCGAGGCGTGTTGTGTTTGAAACTTCCTTATGTTCCACGAACATGGCTAGACCTCAACGTGGTATTTATTCCCAAAGTACGGAAGAGCTCACATGTGGGGCCCAAAGATCTTAGACCCATTGGTCTTTCATCTACACTTTTGAAAATGCTCGAGATGCTTATGTATGTCTACTTACGTAGCACGATACCCGAGAGTTTATTCGCGGCATCGCAACATGCTTATACCAAAGGTAGATCTTTAGATACAGCTCTTCATTCCATTGTGAGTTACATAGAGGAATCACTCAGCTAAGGCGAATTTACTCTAGTCACCTTTTTGGGCATACAGGGTGCCTTTAACTATGTCAAGCCGGTGTCAATTATCGGCGCTCTCATTGGGCTAGATGTTGACTGTTCTTTGGTTCAACTCATTAGCCTGACGTTAACATCTAGGGTGATTTCATTTTAACTAGGGACTTCGTCAGTCTGCCGTAGTGCTTGTACAGGTACTCTTCAAAGCGGTATGCTCGCACCGCTTCTTTGAAAAATTGTGGTCCACAAACTGCTTTTAGATCTGAGAAATTGTAACTGTTGTAAGGTCTATGCCTATGCTGATGATGTCTCCATTGATGTCTCTGCTAAATTCCCAGGAACTCTCAGCGAAGTAACGCAGCATGCGCTATCTCTTTTGACCAAGTGGACAACAAGGTGGAGCCTAGTTGTTAACCCCAGTAAGACTAATTTAGTCCTATTCACTAGGAAATGCAGCATTCCACCAGTGATGCCTCCTATCTTGGATGGGGTGAGCCTTGCGTTCGCGGAGAGCGTTGACTTCCTTTATCTGATACTGAATAGTAAGCTTAATTAGAGACTGAACATCTACATAGAAGCGCACGGAAAAAGCTACCAGTATCCTTTATTGCTGTAGGAAGGCTTTAGGTAAAATCTGGGGTTTAAAACCCAAAGTACTACACTGGTTCTATGTGACGGTGCTTCGCCCCATGCTGCTGTATGGAGTCGTAGTCTGGTGGAATGCCCTACAGAAGAAACGCTAATCTGAAATTGTTAGCCATGGTACAGAGAACAACTTGCCTGGCGATAAGCGGAGCTTTACGGTCAACCGCATCCACTGCTTTGGATAAGATACTCAACATTTTGCCATTGGATATTTAGGGAAGCTCATGGTGGTGAACTGAACCATTAGAATAAGAGAGACCTTGATTAAGTCGGGTTAAGTTAAAGGGTTGCCCTGATTATCCACAGTACACATAGACTACACCTGGGTCCGTTGTACTACCACACGGGTTAAAATACTCCAGACCATCCTATATCTCGAATCAGCCTGAGCGCACAATAAAACGTTGTGACTGGTCAACGTCTACGAAGTCCGCCAATTCCTTAGAATAGTAAGAGCCTAGAATTAACCTCCTGAGACTTACCAAGCCTGAGCATTCACAAAGAAAGTGAAAGATAATCTCCTCTTTCTCCTCAATACCACAACTTCTACAAATATCGCTATACGGCAGCCTCAGCCTCCTGGTGTGCTCTCCGATTGGACAATGCCCAGTGATGACTCCGACGACAGCAACGATATAATGTCTCCATAACGACAGTAACTTAGCAGAGCGATCCAAGTCCAACCTGGGCCACATCCGTTTAGTTAAATTACATGTGCCAGTGCATATCGAGTTAATCCTGCTGACCGCAGGTCACTCAACAATGTTAAACGACAGAGAGATTCCCGAGTCAATTGATTACACCTCACCCAAGGGGTGGTTCATTAAGAATCACACAAACCTGATTCCATTACGGATTCTGTAGGAGAGATGGGGTCCGTCTCTATTGCACTCACTGAAAATATACACGGACGGTTCAAAGACTGCCGACGACGTGGGTGCTGCAGTATTCTCTGAGGAGCTGAATTTTCACCTTTCCTTCCGGCTACCGGAATCAGGGTTCTACACATCGAAAGGCATTTCAGAGTGCAAGGCGTGGTGTAACGGACGGTTTGGTGGGCATCCGAAGATGCCCGTGGGGATGGAGCCTAAGGTAGCATAGTTGACCGTCAAGGTCGGGCTGTCTCTCTAATTGCCTTGACCCCTCCAGGGGCATGGGCGCGTCAACATTTCTAGCATTTATATCCCTTGTTGACGTTTCGATAGCATATCTACTTTTCGGAAGTGCAATTGCTAGCATGCACCTCCTATCCGCGCCGTCTTTATACTGACAAGCTCGGAGCACTGTGAGAGTTCTATTAGTACTCACAGGCAGTTTTTGATCAAGCCGAGATTTGATCTCCGAGCTCTAGATTAGTATCGTAGAGCGATGACCGAACGATCACGGCCACCGAGCGCGACAGGTCGGGCTGTGCCATCTGGCGAAGAAAAAGGCGCCTCAATGAGCTAAGCAGCGGCCTATGCTTGCTGTAGCTCAGTTCGGGAGACGTGGGCGGAGTTTTCGCTGCTCGTTGCCCCTGTCCTTTACGTATTAACAAAAATTCATAGCCCTGGGGAAAACAACACAAACAGGGGAGGTAAAAATGGGGAATGATGAAAAATGAGGCGATAAGAATGGAAAGGTTGGCAGATGGCGCAGATTTCCTCGCGTTCGCATCAGGGTCCAGGCGTAATGGAACCCTCGGCCTCTGGTTTCGTACTGTTGACAGATCCTTACTCATCAGGTGCTGCCATAGATCTGCCGGTGGAAGCAGCACTACCAGACCAGAATATGGTTCATTACAGTGGCCAGCGGATATGGGTGACTTCTTTGATATTATCCTGTGCTGGATACCTGGCCACTGTGGCTTTTTTGGTAATTGCGGGGCTGTTGAGCATGGATATCGCTGCACCGATTTCTCTGATTAAACCCAGAATAAAATCAGCTGCGGTCAGGCAATCCCACCTAAGATGGACTGATGGCGTTATTTGTTATAATGCCAAGCCAATCTAGCCGAGGGAGAGTATCAACCGAATTGCTAAACTTCTGTCGCTGACTAAGTACCAGATCAACTTGGTGGTCGGCTCCGTCACTGGACATTGCCTTATCCGCGACCATGCTAGGAGGCTTCAACTTCCTTTCTTTGATTACTGTAGAAGCTGTGGGGACTAGGAGGAGAAGGAAAGTATTACTCTTCTGCTTTCTGACTGATCGAGAGTTAGCAGCGTTTCTTCCGCTGTCCTTGATGAGATGGACTAAATGTTGATGTCGTTTGCACGGATCGCACTGGCTGGACTTGTGCGGTCAGGGGTGTTTTCGTTGTTATTGTAGCAACGCCAGCTGGCGTTGAAGAGGTTTGGCAGCACTCGGCAGTTGCCGATGAACGAGTCGCTTCGGTGCGTAGAACAGGCTGCCATGGAGCGGGAGTGTTTTCACCCGTAAGTACGGGGCATGGTTGTCAATTGTTTTGCTTTCTCCAGGGGCATTCTCGATGCATTTTCACAACTAGATGTCGTCCAAATGAACTCAGATGGTAGCAATACCTTCAGGAAACGAAGTGCAGGATCTATTATTGACCTAACGTTCATCAGTAGCTCTTTAACACCAACCGTAAATTGGTGCGTCAGCGAAGACTACACCCACAATGACCACCAGACAATCTTCTTTACAATAGCAGGAGGGACACGCCGAGAATAAGGAAGACCCCCACACGGGGATTGTCCGTTAAAAGCTTTGATGAAGCAAGCCTTCAAGGAAGGTTTGCTTCAGAGCGGGCCCATCCTAGGACCGGCAGAACAGAGGACCGCGCAGATTGCAAAACACTTAGCGATAGCATGTGACGCTTCCATGCCAATAAGGAAGTCTTCAAATCTACGGAGGTAGAATTACTGGTGGACCGAAGAGATTGCAAGTCTGAAGAGTAGGTGTCTGAAAGCACGGCGTTTTCGTCAGCGGTCGACAGAAACACCGGCATATAATGACATGCGGCAGTCATATAAAAGTGCTCGTATACTACTGAAGCTAGCGATAATGAAAAGCAAACAAAATTATTTTAAACAGCTGTGCGATGACGCGGATATAAACCCGTGGGGAATGGCTTATATTGTGGTGATGAAGAAAATAGGGCCGAAAGCACCCCAACTAAAATGTCCCGTTATGTTGGAAAATATTATCTCGGTTCTATTCCCTCAACACGAGCTGTAACCCGAGGGGCAGAGTCCAACATTTGCGAACGAGGATATACCTGCCATAACGGAGAATGAACTTATCCAATCCGCTTCCAGATTTGAGGATGGTAAAGCGCCAGGCCCGGATGGGGTCTCTAATAAGGCGCTGAAGGTGGCAATCCGAACAATACCAGAGAAGTTCATCGACGCATTCGGAACTTGCTTGTCGGAACGGACCTTTCCAAAACAATGGAAAAGGCCAAAATTTATATTGCTGCCCAAACCAAACAAGCCGCCTGTAGAACCAAATTCATACCGCCCAATCTGTCTGCTTGACACTACGGCGAAAAGTTTTGAGCGGATTAACCGACTGTCCTGGGTGGTGGAAGAAAAGGGGGCCTGTCGGACCGTCAGTATGGTTTCAGACGCGCGCGGTCTACAGTGGACGCAATTATGACGGTTACCAACTTGGCAAGCGATTCATCACGAAAGGGCACATGCTGCGCGGTGGTGACACTCGATGTCAAGAACGCGTTCAATTCCGCAAACTGGGGGTGCATTCATGATGCTCTGCAAAAGATGGGAGTGCCGGACTACCTAGCTGGAACAATGAAGAGCTACTTTTCACATCGTGTTCAGCAGTATGATACTAGTTAGGGAACTACGGAGTACACGGTAACAGCGGGAGCTCCAAGG
The DNA here is from genome assembly GCA_964017055.1 of Chloromyia formosa. Classification (NCBI taxonomy): domain Eukaryota; kingdom Metazoa; phylum Arthropoda; class Insecta; order Diptera; family Stratiomyidae; genus Chloromyia; species Chloromyia formosa. Next base: position 49,630,742 of record OZ024818.1, read on the forward strand.
GATCAGTTCTTGGTCCTCTACTGTGGATTATCATGTACAATACCATCTTGATCCTGCCGGTGCCTAAAGAGGTCACAATAGTCGGGTTTGCAGATGATATAGCGGTAGTCGTCGTCGCAAAAGACCCGGGCTATGTCGAAATGTACGCCAGCGAGGCGATCACAACTATGTATTAAGTTTTGGTTGGAAACAGTTCTATTGGAGCTCGCCGAGCAAAAAAACGGAAGCTGTTCTAATCAGTAAGCTCAATAAAAAGAACTCTGAAGATCAGAATCGGAAGCAGTGTCATAACCTCTAAGCCAGCCATTAGGCACTTGGGGGTTATGATCGACGCGAGGCTGAGCTTTGGAGAGCATCTGAAGTAAGTATGAGAGAATGGCAGCAGCGATAGGAGCAGGCTTCAACCGGTCGCTGCACGCATACTCTCATCCCGGATATCGGGAAGTGGGTGAACCGGAAACACGGTGAAGTGAACCACTACCTGACCCAATTTCTTACGGGTCATGGTGGATACAGGCAATATTTGCACAGGTTCAAGCTGGACGATTCGCCAGACTGTCCCAAGTGCAAAAAAGTTGCGGAGGACGCCAAACACGTGTTGTTCGACTGCCCCAGATTTTTTGGGAATCGCGAACAATTAGAAGCGGATCTGGGGAGTGTCATAAACCCACAGAATCTGGTTGATTTAATGCTGCGGTCACAACAAGATTGGGACGCAGTGAGCCGGACAGTATGCACCATTCACAAAGAGCTTCAAAAAGAAGAAGCCAGACGTAAGTGGAAAAATCGTAATGGCTGATCAGCCAGAGCCGTCCCTGCGAAGCAATGCAGAAAGGTAGTACCGCAGGGGGAACGGCGGAGGAGGTGTTTTTGGGTCTAGTCGGTAAAAATCCGGCATACTTGCTCAAGCACAGCAGTATCTTTTGAAGATTCCTACATCACCTCGTTAAAAAACAAAAGGGGCATTGGTGCGCTGCCATCTTTTGCATAGCTATGCCTTGTTGATGTTTCGATAGCATATCAATTTGGGATGGTGCATAGTTGCTAGCATGCCACCTCCTTTCCGAGCTGTCTTTCGCTGGCAAGTTTGGAACGCTATGGGAGTTCTAATAGTACCAAACGTAGTTGTTATTACCGCGTCGAGGACTGAACCACTGATTCTGTGGATGCGGCAGCGTAGAGAAGCAACCGAGACTTAAAGGCTACCGAATGCATCATTGAGCATGGTGCTAAAAAATTTATCATACGATCAAAACCTGATAAAAAGTTCCAGGCGTACCTTGCGCCCATTTCCCATTAACGATGCATCCAGGATCACTTTCCCTTTTTCAGTAAACAACAGGCAAACATCAGTCCTTTCTTGAAGCATACCTCTGAAACATTTTTGAGATTATTCTCATTGTGCTTTTCCACTATGAGGCCATTGTTCAAGGACAATAACTCTCTCTTTCATTTGCGAATTATTAAAGCTCATAAAGAACCATTCAAATGTGAACCATTTCATACTTCTGTTTGTTTTTTCCTTGCCATCTTCGTTATTGGAGTCTTGCCCCATACATCACGGAACTGACATCAGCACGTATTGGTTGCAATGTTGGATCATCAGTCGACTAGGAACCAATTATGTTGTTAAACTTGGCGTGAATGCCACTGGCGTCACATACATGTGTGCATGAGTTGGGCGACATCTGTTAAGAAAACATAATCCTAAAATAATGAGTAAAACGGAAATTTCATTCTCTAGTTAGATCCTTGAAATCAGCAGTGAGATGAAAGTGTATCCTTGTCAGAAAGTTTTTCTCAATGCTTTTGTTCCTTTCATATGGGAAACCATTGTGATGGTGACGGAGGATCCTAAACTCCGTAGTCATATTTTATGTCAATCCAGTATTTTGTTTGTCAAAGAAGCCAGTTCGAATGCAATGACCGAAAGGGAATCTAGCTAAAAGTTCAACTTTAAGATATTTCCTATTTCACCGCTTGAAATCGCTAAAGTTTTCCAAAGCTATTACAAAAATCCCTCTAGAAATTGCCTGTAAACACTTGGGTGAATATCAAGAACAATAAAACGCAAAAACCCTTCTCCCTACCATACCTATAAAGACATAAAAAATAAATAAAATAAAGCCTCGAATAAGACTTAATTTGTCACAGAGGAACAATCTTTCTCGTAAGTAGATTGACTTAGCTGAACAGGAAAAAAATGTATCGGTATACTGCAAAGGATACCTACTGTCAGTGCAGGGCTTTTGCTCTTGGAAAATCTGTCAACATTTAAAGCGATAAGTACGTCGCTTCTGTTAAAGCTTCTGACACCCACTTTATTACGCAAAATAGTGAACCAAAAAATCCCATCGCTGCCGCAAAAAAAGTATGGGACATCCTTCAGGAACAAGTCTGACGCTATATCGATTTAGAATTCCGGGTAAGGGATTGTATTTGGTTGTAGCTTGGAATCTTTTGCTTTTTTGTCTGTGCGTTTTTTTTGCACTCTCCCCAGACAAATGGCGTTTGTGTCAACGATAAAATGTAATTCCGGGTATTTGTAGGAGAATATTGCCCTGGGTATGTTGTCGGTCTTTGCAGTTGTTGTTTCGTGTCCTATTTTTTTCTTTTTGTTTTGTCTTTCGTGGAGGGCACAATACGCTATTCCTTGACGAGACTTATTGATTTGTTGGAGAGGTTACATTGTTTTCGTCAGCGGGTTGTGTTTTCTTTTCGCTGTTTCTCCGGCAATCGTGGTTTGATGAATGTATTTAGATTGAACGTTTAAAGATCTGAAGGATATATTGGCGGTTGATTCTGAAAAGTAATACTCAAGCTTAGATGGAAAAGTCTGGATGCAGCAATTTGGGAATGCGATGATGGTACAATGGGCATAAAAAGGGAGGTCAGTAAGTTCGCGGAATTGGGGAGGTGGCGGGGGTGAGGAAGTTTTTTAATTTGTCCATTTATCGAGTTACTTATTGGTAGTATAAATACTAAATGTGACGAAAATCGTGACAGTATTCGCTAAGTTATTGGCGAGTAAAAGTATTATATCTTTTACCTGTGGACAATACACGCTTTAATTATGATCCTAAACTCGTCGAAAAGTATGAAGAACTCTGAGCACATGCGTAAATATATGAAGCTTTATATCAAGTGATGTGAGTGAGGTTATTGCTAAGTGACAGTGGACATATTATCTTTAGTACATGAGAGTTGCCAACATTAATGGAACATCCCCCCGAATTCATTACATAGGTGTCCTTGGACGAAGAACAGGAGGAATTTTCCTAGTCACGGCTCTTGGATTACGCCGTTGCCGTGTGGGTGTCGAAGACTAAGCGGGTGTAGGTGGATGATCTGATTGCGCGCTCGTTACTGTCGTCGAGATCTCATGCAATGTTGTTACGTCCATTAGTACTTCGGAAGATTCGGAAAGTGGTGCAGGGCGTAACTGATTCGCGTGAACACGTAGAACTCGTCCGTTGGATGCAACATTGTACATCACAGTCCCTATACGTTCTAAAACTGTTGCAGGCCTCCAGTGTCCCTTTGTTGTTAACTTGACTGACATTGCTTGACCCACGTTGAATTGCCGTTCACCTGCTCCATGTTTTTTGTTAAAATGCTCTTCCATGGAGGCATTCCGTTTATTACGTTTAGTTGGTAGAACAGAGCTGATGGGCAGTGTGATTCTGCGTCCGAACATCAACTCCGCTGGTGATTTGTTGTATGGTGCATTGTCGTTTGGTGTGGCACGATAAGTATGAAGGAATGTGTTAATTGTCGTGGCACAAGTGTTACCATTGGCCTTGAGTAGACTCCGTTTAAATGTATCCACAAACCGTTCAGCTAACCCATTGCTATGAAAATGATAAGGAGGGGTGGGAACATGATCGATGTTCTCCCCTTCGCAAAAAGATTTAAACACCCCGCTGGCGAATTGTGGTCCATTGTCGGTTACGAGAGTCTTCATGTTGCCAAATCGTGAGCAAACTGAAGCTATGGCTGCGGCTGCGACGGTGGCTGTTGTCGTTGACTTTCGAATGACTTCCGGCCACTCCCTGTAAGCGTCTACCATTATCAAAAACCAATTGTTGCCAATTGGTCCAGCAAAATCTGCGTCTTTTTTGAGTAGCTGATCCAATGGTGATCGCATCGAGCACATAGACTGAATAAATCTTGAATAGAATGTGCTCCCAAGTATGAACGAAGCTGACTTACATTCTGTGGCGGAGGCATTGATTTGATAGCGCTTATCTTCTCCGGGTCTGACCTCTGTCCACTCTGATTAATGATTACTTCCAGATAACGAATTTCTGACTTAAAGAAATTGCATTTTTCAAAACGGACTCGCATATTGAAAGACTGCAATCGCTTGAAAATTTCCCTGAATGTAGCCGTGTGTTCGTCGAGATTATGTGTCGCCACCAAAATGTCGTCGAAGTAGGTGATGATTGCGTGCGGGATTCCTGTTAGCACTGTGTCCATTGTTTGCTGGAATATTCCCGCATCTGGTTTAACGCCTGGGCAAAGTCTGTTAAATGTGAACAAACCTTTATAAGTATTGATGGTCAACAACAACAGCTTTCTCTCTTCATCCATCTCTAGTTATAAATAAGCATCAGATAACTCAATCTGGCTGGAGATTTTACAACCAGTGAGTGATGCAAAAATCAAATCTGGAGTCGGTATAGGATATTCATGGGATTCGAGAATATCATTCAATCCAGTAGAATAATCTCCACACAGCCGGATATTCCCGGTGGGTTTACGGACGACGACAATCGAAGCAGCGCAGCTACTGAATTGAGCGGGTGAAATGATGCCAGAGTTTTGTAGTCTGTCCAATTCTTCTTCGACCTGCGCCATGACATGGAAAGGTACTTGTCGTTTTGGCTTGTATACTGGTCATGCGTTCTTCTTGAGGTTCAGATGCACCTTGATTTTGTCACAACAACCCATGGTTGATGAGGAGATTGAGGGGAATGTGGTCTGAATATCTCCAATAATCTTGTCAAACCCTTGCTGCGAGCTGGATGTTACGGTTTCTCGGATATGTTTGCACAACGTTGTAAGAGCTCGTTCCCACAGACCAAACTGATCTATCCACTTGATGCCGAAAAGATTTGTGTCGGTTTCGGTGACGAAACAACGTCCTCGCTGAGTGATTCCGTTCAAACAAATCGAAACTTTAATTTCTCCCGTAACTGGCAAGTGTTGGTTTTGTGCATCCACTGACTTGCAGGATTGCGCGTGTAATGCAGGTGAGCCCAGCTGTTTCCACGTATCTTCGGTGAGAATTGTACTATGCCGTGTCGTACTCTCAGGAAACAGGTTTGCCATTGATTTCCACATCCACAAATTTTCGGTTGTTTATGAAGTTGACATTTGCTGTTTGCATGGCCGACTCAACCGGTTCACTATCCTTCCTTGCGCCCAACTGTTGCACACATTCCGCACTTGTGTTGCTTGTACTGGCAATCTTTTGAGTAGTGCATGGCACCGCATAACCAACACGGCGTTAGCGGCACTTTTTGTGATTGGGTTCCAGATGGTGCTGACGAATGCTTTGACTTTAACTTTTTCTTGGATTCTGACTTGCGTGTGATTTTGTTGATACAAGTAGATTCCTCTGTGCCTAGAGTTGTGTCCGCTTTGACGCTGGTTAGCCGGTTTGCCTCGATAAGCATCTTCTTGAGAGTCACAGTGTCGTCTGTTTCCATGGTACTCAACAACCCTGTTTTAACCTCTTTGGCGGCTGGATTTGTGAAGCCCAACATGAACAAAAGACATTTCAACTGTTCGGTTTCGAAGTTGTTCACCTGAAAGTCCTCTGCTATTTGATTAACTCTGCATTCGAAGGTTGTGATTTTTTCGTGTTCTGATCTGCGAATCTGAAAGGCCTTGAACCTTTTGCGAAGCAAGCTTTCTTTAAAGTTGATTCACCGCTGCTGCGAGAAGATACAAGTAGCGCTATTATGCGCTGTTTTGATACCACATGCCTTGTAGAAGGGCAAAACGTTGGTTTTAAAGTCTTCTATGGTGGTCGTAAGAGGCTTTTAGAACCATCCCACCGAATTAAGAAAACTTAATATCTATCCAACCGTCTTCGAGGAGGCCTTGCTAGTGGAAAGTGTTTCGCCCAGCTCTTGATGCCTAGCTCTAGCTCGATCCGGACATGCACACAGGAAGTACATCAGGGTTTCCTTTTCCGCCTCATTCATCATCGCAGCTCTGGCAGTGCTCTACTCATTTGTTCTAACCTCTAGTGGGGCATAGCGCGTCAATTATTGCGTGTGGCTTAGCTGACATTTAGTTGGGATAAACAAATTTCGTCTAGCCGCATGCTCTCCTACCGGTCAGTGCCCTGTTATTATGGCTATGACCCTGGCACATCCAGTCGGGATCTAGTCAGGAGAGTGTCTGTCCTTCATAAGTCATATCATGGCCATAGCGCTCTTGACGCGCATCGACAGCGTGCTTCATCTATCGCTAGCTTGTTTCATGTAGAGTCTATGAATCTCCTTCTTTACAGCATTAAGCGGTGCGTGGATTATTGTCGCATTTCGTAAAGTGCGAAGCCTCGTCTCGCCAGTTCGTCCGCTTTCTTGTTCACAGCTATATTCCATAAAATCGACATGTTGGAGAGCTTGGTCAATACGGCGAGCTCCATCCGCCTATGTCTTACTGATTTACTACTACTACTTTGCCTAAATCCATAGTGGGGCATAGCGCGTCAACTACTCCTGCGCGCCATCGTACTCTGTTCTGGGCAATGGGGCGCAACTCCACAAAAGACTTATCCAGCGCGCTACACTCCTTTGCCACAGATCGTCGCCATGTGATTGTAGGAACTCCTCTTGGTCGGCGTTGGTTAGAAATGGGGTTCCATTTCATGGCATGCAAAGCAATGCAGTTATCACTCTCCCGCAATGTGTAACCTATCCACTGCCATTTTCGCCTACGTATCAATTCGTTGATAGGCATCTGCCCCCTACGCCGACTTCACTCTTCATTTCATATTGTTTCGGGCAAGAAAATTCTTATACTTCGGCGAAGACATGAGTTAACGAAAACTTGCAGATTTCTGGTAACTCTTACGGAAACTTTCCATGTACTGATCCCATACAAAAGCACAGACAGTACCAGGGAGCAAAATAGGCGCAGCTTTGTCTTGATGCTGAGATAACTGCTCTACCAGATTTAGGAGAGCATGCCGTATGCGCATTTAACCTGGTTGATACGACAAGCGATGTTCTGCTCCGTACTGCTTCGGAAACAGTGCTACCCACGTAGACGAAGTTGTCCACCTTCTCCACAGGCTGCCCATTAATACTGATGGCAATAGGTGTCGGATTTCTTTTTCGCAATGGTGGCCCTAGAACCTAGGTATTGTTGGTATTAATCTTTAGCCCAACCTTGCTTGCCTCCCTTTCGACATCTAACGCCATTGCGGACAGATCCATGATTTTGTGGGAGAGTAGGCATATGTCGTCAGCGTAGTCAAGATGTTGTAGATAAGATGTCAAAGTCCATTGAATTCCTCTGTCTAGTCCGGATAGGGCTGCATGCAACCCATCGTCGATCATTATGAGGGATAGGATCGGTGAGAGGATGCAACCTTGCTGAACTCCACTGCGAATCTCAAAGTCCCCCGACAGAATGCTAGGTTTCGCGTCATAGGTAGCCTTAATAATAGCTACAAGCTTCTCAGGGATGGCTCTTCTTCGCAAGGCCGCCCATATAGAATCCCGGTTCACACTATCGAAAGCCTTGTCGAAATCGATGAAAAGCAAGTGAAGCGGAGAATCGTATTCAATACATTGCTCGATGATGATTCGCAAGGTGTTAATGTGATCGACACAGAAGGATCCGGATCGAAAACCAGCCTGCTCTTCATCAATTGTGCTTTCTTAGTGGGCCTTTAGTGTTTCCAGGGCTATTTTAGCTATTATCTTGGCAACGGCAGGAAGCACATAAATGCCTCTCCAATTATTACAGTCTGTGAGGTTATCCTTCTTTGGAAGTTTGATGATCAGACCTTCCTTCCTCTCAGTGGGAAAGGTTTCTGTATTCCAGGCTTTATCAACAACTAGGTGCCAGTTACGCTTAGTGCTGTTTAATAAAGTTCGACAGGGATACCGTCAAGTCCGACGGCCTTCCTTCGTTTTTGTGTAACAATTGCAGTGAATATTTCCTCTTTAGTCGGGCAGTGGACCGGATACGCACATTTTTATGGTTAGCTAAATTATCTACAATTTATGAGGGGATTGCCAGAAGTTACACGGTTCAAGACCGCGGCGAAGTGTTCTTTCCACCGCCTCATTTGATCTTCTTCCAAGATAAGTAGTGTAATCGACGGTTTGGTGGGCATCCGAAGATGCCCGTGGAGACGGAGCCTAAGGTAGCTTAATTGACCGTGAAAGTCGGGCCGTGCCATCTGGCGAAGAAAAAAGCTCCTCAACGAGCTAAGCAGCGGCCTATGCTTGCTGTAGCTCTGTTCGGGAGATGTGGGCGGGGTTTTCGCCGCTCGTTGCCCCTGTCCTTTAGATATTAACAAAAATTCATAGGCCTGGGGAAGACAACACAAACAAGGGAGGTAAAAATGAGGAATAAAAAAAATGAGGCGAGAAGGATGGAATGGTTGGCAGATGGCTTGCTTGCCCTTGCGCTCGTATTGGGGTCCAAGTGTAATGGAACCCTCGGCCTCTGGTTTCGTACCACCGACAGATCCTAACTCATCAGGTGCTGCCATAGATCTGCCGGTGGAAGCAGCTCTACCAGACCATAATATGGTTCGTTACAAGTGGTTCATTACAGTAGCTTTCCATTACTATCCTTCACCGGATGTTGGCAGGAGTTGCGACCACCTGTAAATTCCTTGATGACACCGTATACGGCGTTTAAGTTGTTACTTCTTGCGGCTTTTTCTGCTGAGGCTAAAAGAGAATTCGCATAAACACTTTTATCGCGTCGCGCACTACGCTGAACTACGCGAGCTTTCTGATGCTGCAGCCGAACGAAGCTTCAGTCCTTTTTTTCTTTTCAATCTACTGGCAGGAAACGACGGACATCCAGGGTTTATTCTGCCAATTCGAGTTTGTGCCAAGAATGGTATCTGCGCTATCAGTGTACGCATTTTTTACGGTATCCCGGTTTTCATTTATGTCACTATTTGGGTGACTAGTTGTTTCAGCTGCTTTTGCGCAAGATGGTCATTATATTGTTATAAAACAGCTGGATTGACGTTGACAATAGAGGTTTAATCGCGGCTTGGCTGTCGGTGAAAATTGCGACGTTGTTTGTATTAACAGAATTGCGTTTTAGTGATCGACATGCTTCCCTTATCGTCAGTATCCCAGCTTGAAACACACTTGCGTGGGCTGGAAGGCGAGGGACTCTGATTATTCGAAATCTTCAAAAAAACTTCCCGCGGCGACTCCGCATGCCATTTTTGAGCTAACAGTGAAAATTTTGCATTCGTACTTCGTGATCACTTCTCCTCTGTCCCATACCGACCTTGTTGGGAGGCCTGTTGTGAAGTGTCGCTCGAAATCGTCTACGGTGATGATGTAGTCTGTTGAGACTTTAGAATGCTGCCGTGGCCATGCGGTCTGCAAGTCCAGCTAGTAGACTCCCTAATGCTGTGTTTTGCTAGACAGCGGCTGGGCGATTTGCGTCTGCGGCTCGAGAGCAATTGATTCATCATTCAATGTCGGGGTTTTGTATGAAAATAGTACTAGTATGTTGGGCAGGTTGTCTATGCAATCAAGGATTTTTATATGTACGTGAGGAGAATGGATGGAAAGAGACGAATGTACTGTAGATGTAGAGTCCTCCGGTGGCAGCAAGGACATTCGAGAAAGGATATTTTTGGCAGTGAAGCAATATATGGGGAATATGGGTGTCATATGAACCGGAATGAAGAGGCGAGTGTCCAGGAGTAGTGCAGATGGCATTCCCGATCCTTCGGTGGCGACAAAGATTTTCGAAAAAGGACACTTCTGGCTGTGAAGCGCAATACGGTCAATTTGGGTGTCATATGAATCGGGGTGGACACCCGAATATCCAGGAGAGGTACGGATGGCATTTCGAGTCCTTCGGTGGCGAAAAGGACATTCAAGAAAGTCAAGTGAAATATGGCCAATATGGGTGTCATATGAACCGGGGTGAGGAGGCGAATGCCTAGGAGTACTATGGATGGCATTCCGGATCCTTCGATGGCGACAAGGATATTCGAAAAAGGATACTTTTGGCAGTGAAGCGAAATACGGTCAATATGGGTGTCATATGAATCGGGGTGAACACCCGAATATCCAGAAGTAGTGCAGATGGCATTTCGAGTCCTTTGGAGCGAAAAGGGCATTCACGAAAGTCGAGTGAAAAATGGGCAATATGGGTGTCATATGAACCGGGTTGAAGAGGCGAATGTCCAGGAGTACTAAGATGGCATTCCGGATCCTTCGGTGGCGACAAGGACATTCGAAAAGGGATGTTTTTGGCAGTAAAGCGAAATATAGGCAATATGGGTGTCATATGGACCGGTGCGAAGAGGCGAATATCCAGGAGTACTATAGATGGAGATCCGGATCCTTCGGTGGCGACAAGGATATCCGAAAAGACTTTTTGCAAGTAAAGCAAAATATATAGGTAATATGGGTCTCACATGAATCGGGGTGAAGAGGCGTAGATGTAGATGGCATTTCGAGTCCTTCGTCTACTTGCGCAGCATTTCCTCGAAAATTGTGGTGCGGACCAGGACAACGCCCGTTCTATCAACCAGGCTAAATGCGCATACGGCATGCTGTCGAAAATCTGGCAGAGCAGTTGTCTCAGCATCAACATCAAGCTGATATTTTTTCGCTCTCGGGTACTGTCTGTAGTTTTGTATGGGTGCAGTCCATGGAAAATTTCCGTAGAAGTTAACAGAAAGCTGCACTTCTGCGCGCCATCGTACTCTGTTCTGGAGAATAGGGTGCAGCTTACAACAGACTTACCCAGCGCGCTACACCCCTTTACCACAGATCGTGGCCATGTGATTCTAGGACCCCTTCTTGGTCGGCCTTGGTTGGAAACGGGGTTCTATTTCATGACGTGCAAAGCAGTGCATTTATCACTCTTCCGACATGTGTGACCTACCCACTGCTATTTTCGCCTGCATATCAATTCGTCGATTGGCATCTGCCCCGTACGCCAAACTTAGCTCTTCATTTGATATTGTTTCGGGCCAGAAAATTCTTATAATTCGACGAAGACATGAGTTGACGAATACTTGCAGCTTTCTGGTAACTCTTACTGGAACTTTCCATGTATCGCTTCCATACGCAAACGCAGAAATTGCCAGGGAGCGAAACAGGCCCAGCTTGGTCTTGGTGCTGAGATAACTCCTTTGCTAGATTTTGGACAGCATGCCGTATGCGCATTTAGCCTGGTTGATAGAACGAGCGTTGTTCTGGTCCGCACCACCATTTTTGAGTAAATGCTGTGCAAGTATATGAAGGATTCGAAATGTTATCTACATCTGCGCCTATTCACCCCGGTTCATATGATACCCATATTGCCCATTTTTCACTTGACTTTCGTGAATGTCCTTTTCGCCACCGAAGGAGTTGAAATGCCATCTACACTACTCCTGGACATTCGTCTTTTCACCCCGATTCATACGACACCCATATTGCCCATATTTTGCCTTACCAGCAAAAATATCCTGTTTCGAATGTCCTTGTCGCCACCGAAGGACTCTAAGTGCCATTTATAGTGTTCCCGGACATTCGCCTCTTCACCCCGGTTCAAATGACACGCATATTGTCCATTTTTCATTCAACTTTCGTGAATGTCCTTTTCGCTCCAAAGGACTCGAAATGCCATCTGCACTACTTCTGGATATTCGGGTGTTCACCCCGATTCATATGACACCCATATTGACCGTATTTCGCTTCACTGCCAAAAGTATCCTTTTTCGAATATCCTTATCGGCACCGAAGGACTCGAAATGCCGTCCATAGTACTCCTAGGCATTCGCCTCCTCACCCCGGTTCATATGACACCCATATTGCCTATTTTTCATTCGACTTTCGTGAATGTCCTTTTCGCTCCAAAGGACTCGAAATGCCATCCGCACTACTTCCGGATATTCGGGTGTTCACCCCGATTCATATGACACCCATATTGACCGTATTTCGCTTCACTGCTAAAAATATCCTTTTTCGAATATCCTTGTCGCCACCGAAGGATCCGGAATGCCATCCATAGTACTCCTAGGCATTCGCCTCTTCACCCCGGTTCATATGACACCCATATTGCCCATATTTCAATTAACTTTCTTGAATGTCCTTTTCGCCACCGAAGGACTCGAAATGCCATCCGTACTACTCCTGGATATTCGGGTGTCCACCCCGATTCATATGACACCCATATTGACCGTATTTCGCTTCACTGCTAAAAGTATCCTTTTTCGAATATCCTTGTCGCCACCGAAGGATCCGGAATTCCATCTACACTACTCCTGGACATTCACCTCTTCATCCTGGTTCATATGACACCCATAATCCCCATATATCGCTTCACTGCAAAAAATATCCTTTCTCGAATGTCCTTGCTGCCACCGAAGGACTCTACATCTACAGTACATTCGTCTCTTTCCATCCATTCTCCTCACGTACATATAAAAATCCTTGATTGCATAGACAACCTGCCCAACATACTAGTACTATTTTCATACAAAACCCCGACATTGAATGATGAATCAATTGCTCTCGAGCCGCAGACGCAAATCGCCCAGCCGCTGTCTAGCAAAACACAGCATAAGGCGGCTATTACACTATAAAAGTTCTTTTACAAATATCTTTTATGAAAGCTATTTTCAAAGAACTTTTATAGTGTAATAGCCTAAGAAAGGATTTGCGACATGGACGTTGCTTGTTTCAACTACTTCTCTAATATGCTTGCACACCTTCCCCCTTTAGCGGCTAATATCATTCATAAAAGTTCTTTTGAAATATCGTTCGTCAAATATATTGTATAGGTATTTGTAAAAGAACTTTTATAGTGTAATAGCCGCCTAAGTCTTACCGCGCTACTGGCAGCATTTAATTCTATCTAGGTTACATTAACACTCAATTTAAGCTGATATTCAATGCTTCTGTTGGAAATGATCGCATAGCACCTGTGACTTCGATGCATGCGGTTCTTTGAACTTTGTTCAGCAGATTAACATTGCATTTCCTATGAAGAACTGGCCACCATACCAGCGCTCCGTAGGCGATAATAGGTCGTGCCGCCGCGGTGTACAGCCATAGTGGCACCATCCTTGGCTGAGGTCCACAGCTTTTGCCGCAGGTCCTCCTGCTGGAGGGTAGGGCTATTTAGGCTTTATTGATGAGATGTTCGATGTTCAGCTTCCAGCTAAGTTTAGAGCCAAATATGACTCCAAGGCATTTGATACTGGGAGTTAGCTATAGAGAGTGGCCATTCAATTGTGGGAGCCGGAATTTTGGTAGATTGGATTTTGCGGTAAATGGTGCCAGGTCAGTTTTACTCGAATTTACACTTAGTCCGAATTCTGAGGTCCAGACGTTGACCGTGCCAAGGGCTCCACTCATGATGTCGCTCATAACCGATAAGAACTTTCTCGAAACCAGTCTGCATATGCTATCACCTTGGCCCCTGATTCTTCCATAGTCGAAAGTAAACGGGTGCGAAATTAATTGCGAAGCGAACTTCTATATTGTGAGGTGAGCGCTGAACAGGTATTTCTTTATTTATTTTTCATATTTTTCGTTCATAGACTGGACTAATATATGACAGCGACATGTACAATGGTAATACTCGAAACAAATCGACCCCGCACATCTATAAGCAATTCGAAAACCATATTTTTCTTGCCGTCCACAACGTCAAGCTTTATCGCTATCAACATCTCGACATGTACACACAAGATCCCCGCAAACAAGCCGCCCCCTCGGATCCACAAGCGACACCCGTGCACAATGACTACTTCACTCCAATGACATAATGAGTAATGACATGCACGACGACGACGGTCGTGGCCATGGATGTGCAGGAGGTGCATGCTGGCAACTGCATTCTTCGAAACCAATTTATGCCAACGAAACGTCAACTGGCCACATGGAACAGTTGACGCGCTATGCCCCACAAGGGGTTAGGGCAAAATTGAGTAATGACATGCACAACCAGGTGACTGGGCGACTATGTGATTCGGAGACTAGCATGTCGAATCTCCTAGCCTTCGGTGGCGCAGTTGTCGAGTATTCGCGACTGGCATATGTCCGTATGAGTGCCACCATCTGATTACACATGCCAGATCTTTTAGTCACCGGTTAGCCCAGTCGCTCGCGGATTTGAGTATCCCCGTGTGACTAGTGCTTTAGAGTTACTGTAGTTACTGTATTTGGTTGCTTTCAATTCCTAGTTCCGCTACCAGTGCTCAGTTTTAATCTGTATGGGTGCTCTGATAACAATTAATGCCCGTTAGTACGCACGCTGGTAGTGTGCACTATCGTCTGGGTAGTTCTGATAGGCTTTTGGTTTTCTTCCTGTCATAAGAGTTCCAGAATATTTTCGTTATTCTCGGGTCGTTGTTATTTGGTATTCGTCCAGTTTCTTCTAGCATGTATTGGCATCGGCAGCTCTTCAGCTGTGCCTGTGTGCCTGTGCCTACCTACTTTCCCAGCAGGAAGGTACTGCGACCATAAAGATCTATTGTGCCGTAGCTCATTAATCCAAAAGACCGTCCACCCTTCTAATAAAGTGCAGTAAGTCTTTAGCAGGAATCAACCTGAATTCTGCAGTGCTGATAGTAGCCTGCCCGAGGAGTGACATTCTAAAACGCGCGATGGCGGGACATTCGCACAAGATGTGCTTGGTCGTTTCCACGTCCTCCAGACAAAGACGGCATTCAGTCTCGCTTGACAGACCCATCTTGTTCAGGTGATATCTGACCAGGTGATGGTTAGATAAGTACCCCACTAGGAGTCTTAGGTGGGTTCTACTCATTTGAGTAGTACCCTTGTGACTGAAGGGCAATATCAGCTCCTTTGATTGACGAAGCCCTGGAAGGTTATTCTCGTACTGTTGACGCAATCGTGCAAACCAATCTGTGATCCGCAGTTTGACCGAGGTCAGTCCAAAGCCACAGTAAGGCTCAGGTCCATGAAAACGACTGGATGATCCTTGTCTAGCAAGTTCATCCGCAGCCTCGTTCCACTCAATGCCCTGGTGGCCTGGCACCCAACACAAGAAGACTCGGTTTTTGGTTGTCAACAGTTGAAGGAGTTCGTAACACTCCTTCACCAGTTTTGAAGACACCTTATATGAGGAGAGCGCTTTTATAACTGCTTGGCTGTCTGAGTAGATAGCAATGTGAGCGCTGCGAAGTCCAGTTTCCAATATTACCCTGGCACAGACCTCAATGGCGTGGATCTCCGCTTGAAAAACGCTGGGCGAGACTCCCATTGCGATCGAAATCCTGGTGTTGGGTCCAAAGACACCTGCACCAACACCCTGTTCTGTTCTGGACCCATCGGTGAACCACTTGATACATCTAGGGTCTGGACAGGGTGTGCCAGTTACCCATTCAGAGCGGTCAGGGATGAGGGCTGAAAATTTTCTGCCGAAGCAAACCTCCGTGATCATGTAATCTGATCTTAAGCAGATCTGTACGTCAGGAATTTGATTCAGAATGCTCATGTGACCGCTTTCTTCACTACGTACGTCAGAAGTTAAACGAAGTCTAAGAGCATTTAGAGCTGCTGATTCTTGGATGAATATATGCAACGGAGTAAGGGCCATTTTCTCAATGTCCGGTTAAACTGGTTGTTAACTAACGGGGACATAAATTAATGTTAGCTGTAAACTGTCCGGTAAGCATTTTCGTTTTCTCATAAGCCGGTTAAATTATTTGCTTTAAACATGGTATTACCCCTCAGGTATATGGCAACATGGCTGCAAAATCTGCACAATCTGCAAAAAGCTGTCTGTTGCGCGCGTTTGGTGGGTATGGTAACGCTAGCAAACAGCTGTTATTGTTTATCTTGACATTTGTGTTTTGTTTTGTGTTTGTGTTGTGTTTTTCCTTGTGCGGTTCGTGCGGAAGTTGGTTTGATAAATTTGCGAATCTGAGGTAAGCAATGGCAAAACGCAAGATACAAACACGAAATTTCGTTCTGTTGACTGAAGTCACAATGACACAAAGTGTCATCAGCTTATCTTCAATTGACATAAGTGGCGCTGCCAGATTTAAATTTTTCATGATTATCGTTTCGATTAGATTTTAACTGACCAAATTTCTCCGGTTACCATTGTTGGTCGGATAGTCGCAAACCGGATATTGAGAAAATTAAATTATCCTAAACGGGAGTTTATTGCTAAGATAAATTTTAATCGGACATTGAGATAATGGCCCTAAGTCCAATAATCGCCTTCAGGGCTGGCGTAGGACAAGTGCGCATAGCTCCAGTTATGCCAAGGCGTTGAAGTTTATTGCACTTCAGTAAGACAGAAGATTGCTGAGTTTTCGGCCACCACACAAGCGCTGCGTAGGTCACCATAGGCCGCACCAGCATGGTGTATAACCACTCAATTATCTTTGGAGTGAGCCCCCATGTCCGTCCAAAGAAACTTCTGCAAGCCCACATTGTGCGTGTGGCTTTGCCAAGTACATTATCTATGTGAGTATTCCATGTGAGTTTCGAGTCTAGAGTTACCCCGAGATATTTAACTTCAGTGGAATAATCTAAGGTCGTGCCGCCTAACGGAATTGGATCCAATGTTATATTTCGTTTTCGTGTGAACGGCACTACGACAGTTTTCTGTGGGCTTACATGTAAGCCCACAGCCACACACCAGTGTAGAACTATGTCAAGGGCCGACCTCATCACCTCAGTGATGGTAGATTCGAATTTGCCCCTGACTATGATAGTTATATCATCCGCGTATCCGATAGTAAGATAACCGCGCTCATTAAGCATGGAAATCAGCTCGTCTACGACAAGGGACCATAAAAGTGGTGACAGAACGCCACCTTGTGGACAACCCTTTACGGCATTCACGCAAATGGATGTACTGCCTAGAGTTGAGTGAATATCCCGCCCGCGGAGCATGCCATCTATCCATGCAATGGTAGCGGGCGGGATGTCCCTGAGTTCCAGTGCTCTGGAAATGCACTCGTAGCCGGTATTATCGAAAGCCCCCTCAATGTCAAGAAACGCGCACAACGCGATTTCCTTTTCACTGAGGGACTTTTCGATTGTACTGACAAGGCTATGCAAGGCGGTTACTGTTGACTTACCCTTCGTGTACGCGAATTGCATACTATGTAGGGGGCTCGGCAGTTCCATCTTGTGCCTGATATGCAAATCAAGCAACTTTTCCATGGTTTTAAGGAACAAGGAAGTAAGGCTAATCGGTCTATAGGATTTGGGCATGTGTTCCGGCTTATTGCCCGCTTTGGGTATGAAGACCACATTAACTTTCCTCCAAGGTTGTGGTATGTACCCTAGGGTGTAACTTGCCCTAAAAAGTTCGATTAGCGGAGTTATTATGATCTCCAAGCTGTTTTGTAACAGAGCGGGGAAGATGCCGTCTACTCCGGTAACTTTAAATGGCTCAAAGGATTCTATCGCTCACCACATTAATTTTTCTCCAAGGTTGTGGTATGTACCCTAGGGTGTAACTTGCCCTAAAAAGCTCGATTAGCGGAGCTATTATGATCTCCAAGCTGTTTTGTAACAGAGCGGGGAAGATGCCGTCTACTCCGGTAACTTTAAATGGCTCAAAGGATTCTATCGCTCATTTTACTTTGTCCATGTCAAAGATGACCCCCGATAAACTGCGAGCCCGGCTTACGGGAACCTAGAACCCCAGCTGTAACCCGGGACCCACCGAAGCTCCACGCCGCTCTAGCGGTCCCCAACGTTTAGAGGGCTGTTAGACAGTGACGCCCTGTCTTCGACTAGATGGCAACGGACTGCAGCGCCTCTAGCGTAGCCTGACAATCCGAATGTATGACGATTCTACCCGTTTTGCGAGATGATACCTATAACCACTTCGGCTGCCTTCTGAATTCCAAGCACCTCCACCTGGAATACTCTATACTCGTCGAACAGCCTGAAGGATATGCTGCAGTAAGTTCCAGCGAATAGACTGCCGCACCAGCTCCGGCTTCCATCTTGGAGCCGTCTGTGAGGTTCAGAGTCTTTAAGTTTATGTTGAAATTCTGTTGTGGTTTTCTATAGTCCGTATTATTAGGTGGTAGCCTAACATTGCGGTGGTCATATGGCCTTCGTCTGAATTGTCCTGGCTCCTTGAGCTTTAGGGCATATTTTGCTGCCTCATTCCGTAGATATATGTAGGTCGATCGGTGGCAGGTTTATAGAATGTTCAGAAATTACGAGGATACGGCCATCAATGCACCGGTAATATCCAAGCAGCTAAGTCATGCATCCAAACTGTTGCATCTAAACTATTGATTTTTATTGTCCATAGCATGTCTCACAGCATGCTTCAAAGCATGCCTCAAAGCATGACTCGAAGCATGCCTCAAATCATGCCTCACAGCACGCCTCACATCATGCCTCACGGCTAACTGACATTGCATGTTAAAGCCGCTTTAGATTGAAAGTTGAAATTATTACTCTCTTTACTCGTCGCAATACTTTCACGATTCACTTTGCTAATATAACAAACTAACACGTTGGCTGGCCGTTATAGATACTCCGCGTCATGACGCCCTAGATAAATAGTATGAAATCGATAAAATGCCGGCATTTATTTAATTGGAACGCGTCCCTATCGATTTTTGGCTTCATACAACTTACTATGACCCAGAAGGCTAACTAACACCAGCACTTTTTTATCCACCTTTGCGTGGTAGTTGTCGTGGTTGAATATTTGTCCGTCCGCTGAACTACTCTACTCATGTCTAATTATCTCCTCATTTAATATTGAACAGTTTAAATATGAACACCGGGAACGTTGAAAATAGAAAGACTGGTCTAGCAAGCTATTTCACAGAAGATATCCAACCATAATTACAATGACATTACACTGATAACGAGCGCTAATTAGTTTACTTTAGACGGCAGGTGATGCACGTAGACCTGAGTGGATGACATCGTGTTGGCCTAAGCAGTATGATACATAGTGGGGATCTAAGGATCTATTCCCAGAGCTTACGTTAGGTATTCATTTATGGCTAATTGCAAAAGTACGGCAATTTCAAGGGTGCCATCATTTACTTTTCGTTTAGATTAATCCAGTTGACTTTACGTAATTGCTTCATAAATATTTAAGAAGGCGACTAGAGGTCGTGGTGGTGCGAATCAGTTTTTTGGAAAATGGGTATCATAAAGTCCAAGACAGCTTTAAATGGATTTTAATTAGCGAAAGTTTAAGAATACATTAATAATTTTAAATAAAAAGGCAGGCTAAGACACCCAACTGGTACTGGTAGCAACCATGGAGCATTCGCGGTGAAATTGTTTGGTGGACTCAATTTGAGCGACCGGTAGCTCAGCGCGTAGAGGCATCAGTATCATATCTGCCTACCGGCGTTTCGGGTTCAAATCCGGTCCTCGGCGACGTTCGTGTCCAAGGATGTTTGTGTTGTCTTCGCCCTGTGGTGCGGGGCGTAACAATTAGCCACAGCTTCTCCCGATTTGTCAAAGGTAGGCAGCTAAATAGGGGAGCAGCGGGCACGCTGCATTCTCCGAAACTTATTTATGCCAACGAAACGTCAACTGGGCCACATGGAACAGTTGACGCGCTATGCCCCACAAGGGGTAATGGCAATTCAGTAGGCAAAGCCGGCATTCCGTCTCAGCGGACAGACCCGATTTTTTTTTAAATGATATCTCACCGAGTGGTGTCCTGTGAGGTAACCAACGATTAACCTCAAGTCCGCCCTGCCCAGGCGGCAAGCTTTTTTCAGACCGTAGGGGTTGAAAAGATATTTGGATTGCCGTATTCCTGGAGATTATTCCAGTGTCGCAGCCTTTCGCCCGCATACCATTCCCTCATCACCGCCCTCGCTGTGGCCCAGCTGATGCCACAGAACAGATCAGGGGCCTACTCCACGAAACAAATTTGCAACTCCGAACTTTGCATTTTGCTTTTTACGTATCCTTGCAGTCGACCAATTTATTTTTGATTTGCAAATGTGTTGCGAACCACTGATATAGCCGAATGATCATGCAGCATTCGCTCTGCATAGTTATGCATAAAATATACGGCCAGATAATTTGGCTGAAATGACCTACGCCAATATCGATCGTCGACAATGCACAGCTGACCGGCTATGCAAATAGTATCTAGGCAATTGTAACTGCAACAGCATAGATCAAGCGGTAAGTGTGAACCATACAAAATCTATGCTGATGTTGTTGCTGTTGCCGGGATATTGAGTCGGTATATCTGTTTCATTGTTGGCGACAGTGATGAGTGGCTGGATGAAGGCTCGGACGATGACACGTCATCGTCGTCATCAAATTCGAAGTGGCGGGAATAGTTTTTTGTTGATGCAGCATAGTGGTGGCGACCACCGATGTTGGGATGAGGAGGACCGTTGAACACGGTGAATATATATGAGAATGAGCGAGTTTGGGATTTTTGGAAGATAGATGTGGGGGACTTTGACTCAGATCGTCGGTGAAGCCGGTTGGATTTTTAGAGTGTAGAGAAATTGACGGTTGGATTGTTTTTTTTTTTTTTGGTGGAAATGATGGACGGTTGGTGTTAAAGGAGTGCGAACTGTTTGAATGAATTTAAACAAAAAACTTAAGGAGACTGAATTTTGGAAAAGTCTTTCGGTTGGAAAAGAATTCTGACGAACTTTTTTTTATGGATTGCGGACGGATTGATTTTGCAATTAAGAATGAATGATTGATGTGTGAAGAAAAAGCTAGTGAAAGTGTGAACGGATTGCAAAAAGGAAAGTGTGAACATACCACAAACAAATATATCAGAAAAGTTACTGAACTGCAGAAGTTGTTATAAATTATTTGGACTGTCGTGTTTATTTTTCCGAAAATTCTGGATCAAAACAATGAAACGAAAATTTTGAATTTTGCCTTGACGTTCGTTACTGCATTCGATTTTTAGGATTTTGTAGTAAAAACAAAACCCTTATGAAATCGGTCAAATGTCTGTCTGTCCGTCTGTCCATGGAATATCTCACGAACAGCTGAAGCTACATACATGAAATTTTGTAGAAATGTGTAGAATTACTATAATTCACCGGAGAAAGCGAATCGTCATAATAGGTCAATTTTAACGGGAGGTCCCCATAGAGGGGAAATTGAGGTCAACATTTTTTATTGTTTTTGTCACGACGAAAATATGTAACACCTTAAAGGAGGCTCCGGAGGTATAGCAACGTATACAGTGTTATTGGTTAAGTCGACCTATTCCTTGTAACACGTTATAATAGGGTCAAAATGCAACAAAATGAGGCCATAAATGTTAGACCGATTTTCAATGGTCACTGAGATATTTGAATTTTTAGATTTTTTTGAAATAACCTAGAATTTTGCCATTTAAAGTAAAGATAAAAAAAACTACTAAGGTAATGGGTTAAAACTTATTTTTGAATTTCAGTCAACACTATAGCTGACATTTCTTAATCATTTAAAATTTTAAAAACCCATCACAATTCGAAATTTTTAATTTTAAATAAAAAAAATTTTTCTTACATTTTTTTTAAGTTGATTTTTAATGTAGTATTACTAAAAAAAAATTATATGGCACGGAGTCTGCAGACCACTGAAAAAACATACTCGTATTGTCAGCTTTCCAAACAGGTGTCAATGTCAATATAAATATTTCAAATGATTGAAAAAACTAGCTGCAACTTGTTCGGGGACCATCATTTCGCTTGATAAAAAATGTAACAGAAGCTATGGTATTATCAGAATTCTTATAAAAAAACGCATCATATGATGTAAGCAGATATGAACGAGACGAGTGATTTCTTGTAAAAACTAGCGGTACGTAAGTGTCAAATTTTCACTTTTTTAGAAAATAGACTAAAACAATACAAATAGGTACAAAATAACGTTTATTACTAAATTTATTACTTTATTACAATGTATGTTCCACATGTTCGCCTCTGTTTCGTACACATACTCGCATTCTGTGCCTTAAGCTACTTTTCACTACACTAGTTGTTAAGCCTCTTCTCATTTCGCATCGATTATTTTCTGCCTCAAAATATCAACAGATGTTATTGGATTGGGCTCGTTGTACACCAAACCCTTCATGTGTCCCCACACATAAAAATCCATTGGGGTCAGGTCTGGCGATCTAGCTGGCCACGGTATGGGTCCACCTCTTCCGATCCACTTGTTAGGATAGTTAACACTCCAGAAATATAGAGAAGAAACGAAGAGCACATACGTACCGCTAGTTTTTACGAGAAGTTACCCGTCTCGTTCATATCTGCTTACATCATATGATGCGTTTTTTTATAAGAATTCTGATAATACCATAGCTTCTGTTACATTTTTATCAAGCGAAATGATGGTCCCCGAACAAGTTGCAGCTAGTTTTTTCAATCATTTGAAATATTTATATTGACATTGACACCTTTTTGGAAAGCTGACAATACGAGTATGTTTTTTCAGTGGTCTGCAGACTCCGTGCCATATAATTTTTTTTAGTAATACTACATTAAAAATCAACTTAAAAAAAATTTAAGAAAAATTTTTTTTATTTAAAATTAAAAATTTCGAATTGTGATGGGTTTTTAAAATTTTAAATGATTAAGAAATGTCAGCTATAGTGTTGACTGAAATTCAAAAATAAGTTTTAACCCATTACCTTAGTAGTTTTTTTATCTTTACTTTAAATGGCAAAATTCTAGGTTATTTCAAAAAAATCTAAAACTTCAAATATCTCAGTGACCATTGAAAATCGGTCTAACATTTATGGCCTCATTTTGTTGCATTTTGACCCTATTATAACGTGTTACAAGGAATAGGTTGACTTAACCAATAACCCTGTATATATAAATGATCAGGGTCGCCTCCT
Organism: Chloromyia formosa; assembly: GCA_964017055.1. Classification (NCBI taxonomy): domain Eukaryota; kingdom Metazoa; phylum Arthropoda; class Insecta; order Diptera; family Stratiomyidae; genus Chloromyia; species Chloromyia formosa. The sequence continues at coordinate 49,653,776 of OZ024818.1, forward strand.
GATTCGATTTAGCCATGTCTGTCTGTCTGTCTGTCTGTCTGTCCGCTCGCACGATAACTTTCGATAGAATGAAGCGAGAGCCTTGAAATTTTGGTCAAATGTTGGTAGTATGATCTAGTTGGACGGTATTGAAATTGGGCATGATCAGGCCAAGAGAACGCCTACCTCCCCTACATATGTAAAATAATTAAATGTATCTATAACTCCCGATTAAAAAATCATGAAAAGCTCTAGCTTTGGTATATTGCTAGTGAGGGCAATCTTATACTCTCCTGGGAAAATAAAATCGATCAGTTGAAAACTAACGGTAATTTTCTTACAAAGAGCCCCGTACTACCCTACTTTTCAGGTTTTTTGTCTATAACTCTTGAACCAATTGACGTAGACATCTGATTTTTGGCATGTAACCCTGAGGAAAAAAGCTGCTTAAGGTTCTGTAAGTTGGGCATAATCAGATCAAAGCAACACCTACCTCCCCTACAAATTTCAAAAAATTAAATATCACTTTCATTGCGATAACTTTCGATAGAATGATACTACCGAGTTAAAAATTTGGTGGAATATTGCTAGTAAGACCTACTTAGTTGGTATTGAATATGGGCAAGATCCGACCCAAAGAACTCCCACCTCCCCTACATATGAAACTTCAAATAAGCGATTACTTTTGATGGAATGAAGCCAGTGACTTGAAATTTTGGTCAAATGTTCGAAGTGAGATTGGGCTAGTTGGCATTAAAGCTGGGTAACATCCGACCTAAGGAACCCCTACCTCCCCTAGAAATCAAACTTAAAATAAGCTATAACTCACGACAAAATAAAGCTAGCGACTTGAAATTTTGATCAAATGTTTGTAGTAGGATCCAGTTGGCTAATATTGAAAATACGTAAAGTCCAACCAATGAAACCCCTACTTCCCCTACAAATGAAACTTCAAATAAGCGATAAGTTTAGAGTGAAGTTAGAGACTTGAAATTTTGTTTAAATATTTGTAGGGTGATCTAATTGGTTGGGGCCAATGATGAGCAAGATCCGACCCAAGGAACCCCTACCTCGCCTACAAGTGAAACTTCAAATAAGCAATACCTTCTGATAGAATGAAGCTAGTGATTTGAAAAAATCGACAAATATTTGTAGAATGGGTTAGTTAGTTAATTGATTTTGGATTTTGAGAATGGTCAAGATCCTACTGAATGAGTGCCAACCTCCCCTATGAACTGGCCATATAGGAGACCCATTCTTAATGCATATGGTCATTGCCAATTGGTACTTTTGGTATCTTCACTAGGTCTGTAAAAGTCTAGGGTATATACGCTTCGGACTTCATCTGATATGGGCAAGTGGGGTATCATGAGAATGGTACTACCGAGTACATTTTATTTTTGGCGTCTTCATCAAATTCGAAGAAAGGGGAAAAGAGGCAGAGGGGAAAATATGAGATCATATTGTAATTTGTCCCACCCCCCTTACCATTTCGAGACCGTTACACTTAGAAATATGAAAACATACAGGAAGATGGCTTTCAACTAGCACAGAAAACAAAAAAAAATTATGGGATTTTGATATCTTCTCAAAATAGGTTAATAATAGCATATTTCTATAGTTACAGTTAGCACACCCCTGTATTTCTCAAACTCATCCGAGGTCGAAAATATTGATGGTATACTGGTCGCTGACTCTATTCTCTATAATTATTCAAACAATTTATTTTCAATATTTTTTATTTATTTTACAATTTATAATTTGCAATATTGTCTTAATATGAATGGTTTAGCATCTCCAAGAGTAGGACAATTCATCTCCTATTGGCATGGGACACTACAAAACCCTCGGATTGCGGGCGTAGCCCTCTATTTTCCGGTTTCATTTTTTTTAACTCGAATACGAATGAATTTATCAAAACTCGAAAAAGCCAAAGGTGGATCAGTGCAGTTATCCGTTTCGATTCCGGGAGACGATTGAAGGACGCATTTGGATTGGAGCTCTTCTTTTTTTATTTATAATTTATAATAATTATTTCTTTTTTGTTTTAAATTCGCTTATTTTTTTTATTTATTGATTTAACATCTTTGTGGCGACACTCCAAGGAGCGATCGACCGTTTCATCGTAGAAAACTAAACAGTGAGTCCATATTTTTTCACTTAAGTTTGATTTTGTTTTTTTTTTTTCTCATATTTCAAATTGTTAATTTTAAATTTTTTTTCTATCTTTCTGCTATTTTTTTTGTCGATTTCTGAAATATAAAATTTATAATGTCAAGGTAAATTCTCTCAATCCGTTGGGTTCTTCCGTGTCCCGAAGGATGGACACATTCCCTCCCTTCTCCTAATCCTTCCCTCGTTTGCTCTATGTAATTTTTCAGGTGGCTGATCTAGGACTAGGGTGCTTTGGCTCCAAACCCACGACCTCCGCTGGTCTAGCCGGGACCTGAGCTACCGAGCCAAAAGCATCCTGGTCATCAAAATATTTTTGTTGCAGTGACGGCGGCTCGACATGGAGCCGTGGTTCGCAACAAATGCAAAGTGAAATGCAAAATACGAAATTGTGGAATTGCAAAGGAATTATTCATTTATCATCCGCCAACATTGTACGAGTATTTGCAAACTTCTACATTCAAAAACTGCAAAGTTTTCTGTTGAAATGCATACCTCAAATTACATAAATATCTCAGGGATATTTTTGAAGGCATTAATTGTACGAATTTATTCTGTCATTTCGAACAAAACATTTTAGTTAAATAAATGTATAATTCTTTGAAATAGGGGGGGGGGGGGCACCGTGATTTTGTAAAAAATAAAAAGGATCAAACTTTCCCCAAGAATGGAGGGAGAATTATTATTTGATTATTAATTATCCCCCCCCCCCCCCCCCCCCCTCCGTCTCCGGACATTTTTTCAAAATATACTAGTACCTACTTGGTCAAGGGCGGTTGTGAGAGTGACCTTTCAAGCGCTGCTTTTCCCCTAGCGGTTTCTCTTGATACTTATCGACGTCGTAATTAAAGAGAAGCAGTTATGAAAATACCTTTTTTTCCGGGCGTACTAATTATCGTCGGTGCATTGCCGGCTTAAATTATTTTAGCATTCTGTCCAACTAATAGAAAATGGCTCATGACATTTTAGCTTAGTCCTTACGAGTAAAAATACATATTTAGGAAGGTCTGCTTCGAAATCTCTGTTTTAACTGTCCTGTGGCGCCTTCTTTCAACCAGCCCCTCCCTACCGAAGGCCTAGAGAAAATTATTCACAAAATTAAATTTAACTTATCGAAGCTGGAGGCTGTGACGGATGATGTGATCCCGTCTCGTCCGAGAGCCCGGGCTTGACTACCACGTTTCGTTGACGACGCGGGCAAAGTGCTTTATCTCATTCAGATATGCAATCATGACATTCCGACCCATGATTGGAAGGTCGTTAAGTTGAAGGAGGCGGTGGAAAACTCCCGATGCTCTTTCGTGGTGATCAACACGGACTCTCTGGCTCCTCTGCCAAGGTCGAATGGGATTCGTAAGTTTGGCTTTGTTAATATTAAATTGCGCGTCTACAAGGGCGACATGAGGAAAGCGAAGAGAACTTTTGAGAAACCAATTGAGGATGACGAGGCAGTAATATTAGTGAGCCTATTGATGGTAATACGGATGATGACTGTGTGCCCCTTGGTTCGGATTAGGCTGCTCTGGAGGACTCCTCCAACGATGACGGTGAGACCGATGTTACTTTAGTGGTTGGAAGGTCATCAAATTAATGATCAGTTTTGTCCAGATCAACCTTCACCATTCCAAAGCAGCCTCTGCTGCTTTTCTTCTCCGCTTGGCGCGCAGTGGGGAGGACATCGCATTGATTCAGGAACCTTGGGGTTTGGGGGACCTAGTCAAGGGTCTCAAACTTTTTAGCTATGATGTTTTCTATGTTAAATGTCAAGGAGAACCCCCGGGGGGCGGGGGCGACCGGTAGCGCAGTGTGTTGAGGCATCAGTCTCATGTTTGGCTACCGGCGTTTCGGGATCGAATCCCGTCCACGACGACGTTCGTGGCCATGGATGTGCAGGAGGAGCATGCTGGCAACTGCATTCTCTGAAACCAATTTATGCCAACGAAACGTCAACTGGGCCACTTGGAACAGTTGCGCGCTAAGCCCCACAAGGGGTTAGGGCAATTGAGTTCTGCTGCCAACCTATAGTGACAGGGATTCTGTTGCGATCTGCCTTGAGCTCGGTGGTACTGTTTACTGGTTTATTTCGTCGTACGTTCCGTATGATGACGGTGATATCTTACCCTCACCTATTCTTAGAGATGCAATTACAGCGGTTGACACATGAAAGGTCGGTCTTATCACCAGTTGCGATTCGAATGCGCATCATACCATTTGGGGTAGCTCTGATACCAACAGTCCCGGTGAATATCGGTTTGAGTACTTAATTGGTACTAACTTATTAATTTGCAATGTGGGTACGGAGCCTACCTTTGTTACAAGGAATAGAGTAGAGGTGTTAGATATTTCTCTTGTCTCTGAGAATTTTGTCCATTTGATCTTGAGAGACTGGAGAGTGTCATCCGAGCATTCTTTTTTTGATCACCGCTATCTGCAATTCAGCCTGGCTTAGCGGCCTGTAAACAATCCAAACTTCTGTAATCGTAGAAGGACTAACTGGTCTATGTTTCGGGAGGCACTCCTGGCACAGCTATCCCCTATGCCTGGTCGGCCATCTAGTAGGGAGGTGTGGGATGATATGGTGAAGGCCCGAACGGGGACCTTTGATTTTGCTGTGTCTAGATCGGGCCCCATCAGCAGGCAAAGTACAATAGTAAGAGAAAACCTGTCTGGTGGAATGTACAAATCTCTGAGCTTAGAGCTGTGTGCAGGAGGTCTTTCAACAAGGTTAGGTCCACAGGTCTGGAGATACACTGGTTTTCCTATAAGAGACATATGAGGGTTCTTAAAACGAAAACGCTGCTCATGGTATAATTTTTGCGAGCGCATCAAGGGCTCGGGAGAAGCCTCCAGACTTGTGGGACTCTGTTTACTGGCCCACCCATTCCCAGCTTTCTATTGAAATAGGACGGATCCTGGACGACTTCGTGTAAGGGTACTATTAAGCTGCTGCTTGATACGCATATCCCATGCAGTCCGACAGCAATAATACTCCGCTCTCCTGTGGGCGAGGGACTGGTTGTTCCTTGTGACTCTGAATCCATTCCTTCAGAGGAAAAAATTCGGTGGGCTATATCCAGCTTCGAGTCATTCAAGTCAGCTGGACCTGACGGTATCATCCCGGCAGATTTGCAGCACGTGTTGGATATTGCTTATTCATGGCTGGAAACCATCCTAAGGGCCTGTTTGGAACTGGTCTATATTCCTCATGAATGGTCAGTGATCGAGGTTGTTTTTATCCCTAAGACGGGGAAAAGCCCACACGCGCGTTCGAATGACCTAAGACCAATTAGCCTATCTTTTACTCTGCTAAAGGTTTTGGAGCGCTTGATTGATGTACACCTGCGTGCTACTATTCCAACCCGTTGATTTCTGCCGCTTTTTGACCGCTCCATGTACTCAGGGCCTTACAGACACTGTTCATTTTTTAATCTTTTAACTTTATCCATATATCCATTCCTTATAGAATAGGATTTACCCTAGCGCTGTTACACCTTAATGCCCTGTGTAAAGTGAAGCTGCAGATTTTTTTGCCATTGGTGACACTTTATGGCAAAATATTATCGAAAAAATGACCGAAAAGGCCCCAAAACATCCGGCGCCCAATGTGGGATCAGTGTCATTTCATTTGGTAAATAAAATAAAAAAAAAGACACTCGACTAGACGCTCAGCACCGTTAGTCAAAAGACACGTAAACCGAAAGCGTTTAAGAACTTAAATCTACCTTACGTTTTTTATCCCACCAAGTAGTGAAAATTCATAATTGCAAATAATCGAAACAAAAAAAAATTATCGCTAAAGCTCGAAAATATTGGGCGCCCAATCTGAGGTCAGTGTGATTTTATCTAATTGAATCTGAAATGGGCAATTAAACAGGTAGAAGTTATCGTTAGTCACAAGCAATGAAAAAAAAACAGCTTCCCTTCCTTAAGGGCACCTTTTGATTTTTTAAATCTAAGGTTTAATTAATTAGATTGGTGAACTGTGAAATATTTATAACTATCATAAATGGAATTATATTCAGCTCTTAATTGCCAAATTTCACTCTCAAGCTCGGCTTGGCGCCCTTTCGGAGTCGGTGCCCTACGCGACCGCCTGCTACGCCTTAGCCTTTGAACGGCCCTGACGCGCTATGCCCCGCTAGGGGTTAAGGCAAAGTAGTATAAATACTGCGAGGATCACATTCGGGGGAAGTTATTATTGAAGGCAAATGATTTGTTGGAAACTGACTTATTTATTTGGGATTATTTAAGAGGCGAAATGCATAGAAATAAGTCCCAAATAATTCATCAGCTCAAAAGTATTGTTTAAAGGGAGCAGAATCAGAGCAATACAGCCACTGTAAAAAAATCTGCTCCTTTTTGCAAAGCTGACACTGTGATCATTTAAGCAAGTGATAATAATTTTAATTATGTGCAATAAATATATTTATGTATCGCGCTCGGTGGCCGTGGTCGTTCGGTCACCGCTCTACGATACTAATCTAGAGCTCGCAGTTCAAATCTCGGCGCCATCAAAAAAACTGCCTGTGAGTACTAATAGAACTCTCACAGTCCTCGGAGCTTGTCAGTATAAAGACGGCGCGGATAGGAGGTGCATGCTGGCAACTGCAATTCCGAAAAGTAGATATGCTATAAAGCATATAAATGCTAGAGATGTTGACGCGCCCATGCCCCAGGAGGGGTCAAGGCAATTAACAATAAAAAAAAAAAAAATTACAAAAAAAAAAAAAAAAAAAATTCTAACAACAGTTATAAGTACAATATTTGAAATCGTGGACAAGTATGAAACATTCTGTATATGGGCCAATAGTTGCTATCAGACCCAACTTTGGCGTTGAGATCCCCCGTGATAATTTTTTATGTCCCTTTGGGAGCCTTGTCGAAGGTGTTGGTAAAAGGCGTTATTGGCTAATTGATTCGCTGGTTCAGTCGGGGTGTAGCACTGAATTATTGTGATGTTTCTAACTCTGGATTTGAATCTGGCTGTTATAATACGGTCGGAAATTGGCTCCGAGTCAATTAGAGATAGGCGTGCCTCCCTAGTCAACAGAATTCCGACGCCTGCCATCCGGAGTGACGGATCGTTTTCATTTCCAGAGTAGAGAAGTACTGTTTGGGAGCTTGGTGAAAAAGTCGTTCCCGATCCAGGCCATCTTGTTTCGCTCAGTCCTAGTTTATCGATGTTGTATGCGGTCAATAAGCCTCGCACTATTGCACTCGCCCCATATCGTTCGGACATTCCGAAATCCGATCGTGGTCCGTTGTTTGTAGCCAAAACTCGTTGTCGGTGAATCAGTCCGTGGTATCCGAGGCTCGTTTAATGTTTCGAGCTAAAATTAATTTCAGGTACGCAGGTTACTAGCCGACATACCCATTCTTAGGGGACGGGTTGCTTCCGTAGGTGTCCTAAGAGTCGCCGGGAGCTCTTTTTTATATAGCGCAGAAGTAGCACTCCAATGGTGTTTTTGATCGCGCGTCCTTTTGATGATGATATGTTGCAGCTGCACCTTTCGCCTACTGGTGTTATTGGCCATTCAGGATGATCATCGTTATGTGCCTCTACCAAATGCTCTGAACTGCAAAACTTGGTTGGCTTGGTTAGCCCTTCTAGATGGCGCCCTCGGGGAAGACTAGGGAAGGGGTCTTTTGCCCTCAAATCACATTATGAACTCTTAAATTTGTCCAATCACATATCACATTTGCTCCACGGCTCGTAACTAATCCAATCGTGTCGTAGAACAAAGCTATCTTGCACTAGTAATTCACTAGTCATTCCCATCATATATCTACTTCCAACACTTCAAAGAGTAAACATAACATACAATATATTGATTTGTTATCTTTCACCTCCTGAAACTGGCACAAACAATCTGTTCCGTTGTATGTACTCGTTCGTACGAGTACATGTCGTGAGCTTAATTTTACTCCACAAACTTCCCATAAATAACTACCCAAGACATCGTTGCTCCAATTTTCCTTCAGTCCAATAAAATTTCTTTGAACGATTTTAGAATTCCCTGAAATATCAACATCCAGCAGTAGCAAGGATGTATCCATCCTAGTCTATCCTGTCTTGGGACTCATAAAATTTTAACGTCACTTCTTCAAGCCGGAACAATGACGACCCCTTCCCCCCCTCTCAGCGACTAATGTACGTATGGCAACTAGCAATCGTTTTATCTTGCACACTAGACCGAACAAGGCTGCCTTATAGCTTATAGTACATATATAGCTAGTTATCCGTCTGTTCGATTTGAACGCGCTCGCTTCCTCCAGGAGAGAAAGAGTGGATCACCGTGCTGATGGTATCAGACGATAAGCATGTACGTCGTTGTGTCCCAAAACACCTGGTTACTTCACTCAGATTCGAAATTCGACAAAAAAAAAAGAATCCTAGTAGGGCAGAACGAATTGAAGATGGGGTGGTTGAACTACTTTAAAAGTAATCGATATCCTTTTTTTAGTTGGTTGACTTAATATCGGACGCCATTTGTAGATCGAATCGAAGGGAATAAGTCAAAAGTGGAATATTAAATGGGGCGGGGGTGGCGATAGGTGGACATGGGACATGGACATGTACTTTCCAATCGCCTACCTGTCTCCCCTCGACGAGCTTATTGTGGCGTTGAGGCGTACGAAACGACGACGTCAATGGTTTCATTAGTAGATAGTAAATAATAGATACAGTGAGTGCTGTATTTTTTAGCAGTTTTTGTCGATGTCTTCCTTAATCAATATTTGGGTGCTGAAGAAATATGTTCGGAGTATTAATGTCGAGGCTATAATTCTTCATCACGGGAGTTCTATTTTGGTTGAGCTCTGAGCTCTTAGCTAGACATTTGATTTATGTTTCGCACGTTGCCAATTTCGCAACAGAGTGATTTAGGTCGGTAGATATGTGCATATGTCTATAAAGTAGTTAAGTTCAGAATAAATGCTTTTTTGATCTGGATGACTTAGAGCGAAAATAATAACTAGTTCAAATAGAACTGATATACGAGGTCTGTTAATAGAAAAACGAGACTTTTTTATGCAATCGTCATAGCCTTCCATGTAACTGACCGACTTTAAGGGGACTACAGACCTTCAGTTTATCTGCGCAGTTATCTGTGCTAAATATCTGTGAAAAAATCTGTGCAGTTATCTGAACTGAAGGTGTGTAGGCTACATTCGATATTCGCTAAATTAGTTCCGATATTTTCTTCAGCTCTATCAGTTTTGGCGAATTGTGCACATCGTACAATTTAACTGTGCCCTGTGCGGTATCCGTGGTTATGGTGAAATTTGGTCGAAAACTAATAAAACTGAACGATAAACTGTGTAATCTGCGCACATTATCGTTGCAAATCAGGGTCCGAATGCACAGATCTCAGATCTGCGTAAAAAATTGCCAAAACTGCGCAGTTCATACGGATTATCGTTCAGACATGATGTCACACGTGATAAACTGAGCGATAAACTGAAGGTGTGTACGAGTACTCCCTCTTACAGATTGTTTCGATTTTTCGTTTAGTTTCCGAGTTATTGCTATTTAAGTGCGACGTGTTTCAATATTTGTAATGTACGATTTACGAGAGTAACGATGCAACGATGCTGATGTACAGTCTCGCATCAACAGTTTTTCAGTTTGACTCCTTTCTGACAAGACAACAACATTTCCAGACGCACCAAAAGGGCTGTTCAACTTGGAAGGCGACCAATGAGATAACAACTAGATTGCAAACTTTTGTAAACTAGTGTCTACGGCGCATCCTACACATACGGTGGCAGAAGGTCATTTCTAACGACGACCTCCTTACTATTACTGGTCAGGACAGGATAGACACTTCCACTAAAAGGCGAATATTGCAATGGATAGGTCACACTCACCGAAAAGGGCCGAACAACATTGCTCAACAGGCCCTTGAATGGAACCCGCAGAGAACCAAGGCAAGTCGCCGTGTTGGACGACCTAAAAACACCTGGAGAAGATTAGTTAAGAGAGAGGGTGCTTCAATAGGCAAGTCGTGGAGTGAGCTGAAAGTCGATGGGGTGAACAGGACGAGGTGGAAAGTAGGCGTGGTTAATGCCCTATGCCCCACAAGGGGTCAACAGGAACCATAGAGAGAGAGAGAGAACGATGCAACGTGAAATTTGGCATGAAATTGTAACGAATTGTGTGCTCACTATTGAAGATGGAGATCGAAGCATGGTCGTTCAGACCAGCCGTGACACCTAAGGGTCAAAGTAGTGACCTGAGATGACGCGCACTCGATTCTAGCTCAGCTATCGGTAGTGTGGGCGGTGTTGTAGAATGGCCAAACTGCCTCGTCATCGCTACAAAAAAAAAGGGAATTTCACATGACTGCCCGGTAAACCGGAAGTCTCTGATCAGGATATACAAAGAAACTAAAGATCGACCAACTTTCCCTAACCGCCCCTGCCACTAGCAGCACAAGACCCTGGGTTGATTCGATATAGGTGCATTCTGTAGCGTTATTGCTTCCAGCTTTGCCAAAGCGATTTTGATGGATAGCCATTATCCCTGGGAAAAGTTTCGGCTGGGAGCGACAACAGCTGATGGTACATGGCATACATCGAAAGGAAAAATCCTGGCAAACGTCACGTTGCGCGGCCGTACCGAAACTCTCGAGTTCTTAATAAGGCCAACTTTTAGTCAAAACTTGTGCCTGGGGGTCGCTTTTGTTCGAAGTTTCGACTTGGCCCCCGACTTACTTACTTTTCTCAACATTTATGAATCCTGCCTTACGGAGCTACAATGCAACTTCCTGAAGTCGTAACAAACGCTTGTCGAAAGTTGTCGAGATCAGCAAAAATCATCTAATCGTAGGTTAAACGAACACGTGGTTACGCAAGTGCGCTAGAATCACGCGGTCTATTAGGCGTTGCATCATTTGTAGCGCATTACAGAGACCAAAAGGCATGGTCACAAACTGATTCAATGGCCCGCTGGGGGCGGTGAAGGTTGTCTTATCTCTTGACGCTTTATCGAGGGAAATTTCCCAAAATGCATCCTTCAGGTCTAAGCTTGTGATGGACTCAGCCTTATGGAGGCGGCTCAAAATCCCATTGATGAGCGAAGAGGGGTATGCATTTTCAAAGTAACCGGGGGTTTGGGGTTGACTACCAAGGTGACTGGTGACTCTGCGACTGCTTAATAACCCCATTTCAAGCATCCGATCAACCTTTTCATAGAAGACCTTCTCGGCGGCGGTAGAGACAGGAAAATGTTCCTGCTTTATGGGTTTGCTGTTTCCGACGTCGATGGCGTGCGAGATGATATTGGTACGCCAGAAGCCCTCCTTGGCCAAAGACAGAAACATTCAAACCCATAAAGCAGAGACATTTTCCTGTCCTCTCCGACTAAGGGGGTTGAGCAATATGTAACGAGATTGTTCTTTGAACTTGGCTCAAATGAGAATGCAGGCCGAGGCGATGGTCATTCAAGCCATGCCGGGCACCTAAGTGTCAAAACTCCCTTAGCGAGTGACCAAAACTGACGCTCGCTTTATACTTAGCTCGGCTATCGATAATGTGGGCGGGGCTGGAGAGCTTCACCGACTGCCACTTCTTTGGTTCCATAAACGGTTTGTTGGTGGGCCCGTAGCATCGAGCAGAAGTGCCATGTGTCGCTCTTACCGGAAAAAAACAATGTTCACAGCACCTCAGTGTGCGTGTCGCCCTCGGCGGTGCTGTAACACCGATCCGGTTGTTTTCGATCGTGATCTTCTGCCTTCGCTTTTCTGGTGGGCGGTGTACCTGCCGCCTCACTTCTTGCACTCACCGAAAAGGCCTAATTGTCTGCCGAAGAAAAAAAACTCACGTAGTGTACTATAATTAATTTCCCCAGGACACACGTTAACAACCACGCTTACCTGCACAGTCGCTTTGCACCCGCTTCAAACACAGTCAGAGGGCTATTGACGATGATTTTGCGACCACGAAGCGAAGGAATTTTTCAATTCAGTACCCTCGCCACTTTCCTGACGCGAAAGCTGTACCGCACGAAAGGTCGACTTTCCACCGCCACATGCAATTTTGACCGCTCCTCTTCCTTTATCGTTTCCCACTGAACATATAAAAGACGGTTTCCGAAATTTCGCAGGTTGGCATTGCCATACCGACTTTCGAAGCTTTGAAGGCTGCTAAGGCTGTGTTAAACCGTAGTCATTAGAAAAGAATCGGATCTGAGCATCGCAAAATTTTTGAGGATAATTAAACCCTAGACTTTTAGTATAGGGTATATTCTTTTTGTCACGACGAAAATATGTAACACCTTAAAGGAGGCTCTGGATGTAAAGCAATGTATGTGTATATATGTATGTAAATGTTCAGGGTCACCTCCTGATTCGATTTGGCGATGTCTGTCTGTCCGTTCGCACGATAAGAATGAAGCTAGAGCCTTAAAATTTTGGTCAAATGTTAACAGTATTATCTCGTTAGTTGGTATTGAAAATGGGCATGATCAGGCTAAGAGAACACCTACCTCCCTACATAAGCAAAATATTTAAATGTCACTATAACTCCCGATTAAATAAACATGAAAAGCTCTAGCTTTGGTAGCCTGCTCGTGAGGGCTCTTGAACCAATTGATATATAGGTAGACACCTGATTTTTGGCATGTAACCCTGAGTTGAGAAGCTCCTTGAGTTTTAGTAAGTTGAGCATAATCAGATGAAAGGAACGCCTACCTCCTCTACAAATTTCAAAAAATTAAATATTCCATTAATTACGATAACTTTCGATAGAATAACACTAGCAAGTTGAAGATTTGGTGGAATATTGCTAGTAAGAGCTACTTGGTTGGTATTGAAAATGAGCAAGATCCGACCCAAGGAACCCCCACCTCCCCTGCAAATGAAACTACAAATAAGCGATTACTTTTGATAGAATGAGGCCAGCGACTTGAAATTTTGGTCAAATGTTTAAAGTAGGATTGAATTAGTTGGTATTAAAGATACGCCAGATCCGACTCAAGGAACCCCTAACTCCCCTACAAATGGAACTTAACATAAGTGATAACTTACGATAAAGTAAAGCTAGCGACTTGAAATTTTGGTTACATGTTTGTAGTAAGATTCAGCAGGCTGATATTGAAATAACGTAAAATCCGACCAACGAAACCCCTACTTCCCCTACGAATGAAACTTCAAATAAGCGATAACTGTCGGTTAAATGAAGCTAGTGACTTGAAATTTTGGCCAAATATTTGTACTAGGATCTAGTTGGTTGTTTTTTAAAATGCGGAATTCGACAAAAAAAACCTCTACCTCTCTACAAGTGAGATTTTAAATAAATAATAACATTCGATAGAATGAAGCTAGCGACATAAAAAATTCGACAAATATTTGTAGAATAGTAGTTAATTGATTTTGAGAATGGTCAAGATTCTCCTGAATGAGTGCCAACCTCCCCTATAAACTGCCCATATAAAAAACTCAGTTTTAATGCATATGGTCGTTGCCAACTGGTACTATTGGCATTCCACTAGGTCTGTACAAGTCTAGGGTATATACACTTCGGACTCCTGGTTTAAATAACTTGACCCGGGATATTGAGTGGTTATATCAAATATCTAGGACCTTTATCAAAGTTTGTGAATCAAATGAACTAACCTGAATCATGTGCCTTAACATATCTGTAAAAAAAAACACTTTTGACATCTCAGTATCAAAAAGTGAAACCCACGGTAGGGATTTCTTCTATCACCGAATTTTCGAATATTGGATTTGCTTCAAATGTCATGTACGTCATACACGATATTTGATGACGAAATAATGTCACAAAAAAAGTATTTTCTGATATTAAATGACATTATCCTGACATTTTATGACACCTACTGATGACCTGATTTTTTTTATTTTGACTGACTTACAATCTTATTTGACACCGAACCTTTTCGTTGAGATTGATTGAGATGTTAATGTATGCATCCCACGCGGCGAAATAAAAGGTACGATATCTGCCATTCCATCGCCGCTGCCATCACCCTCATCTAATCTGATATTCCAAGAAAATATCTGAAATCCCCTCGTCGTGCCATGTCGCGAGAAAAAAAAACTGGAATTTGATTACGAACGAGTACTATACGAGTATGTGACAGATACGGGACAAGTATTATAGTCTGAAATACAGTCAATACCTTTCCACATTGGCGCATTTCTACACTATACCCTCGTTCATGACTTCCACTGACTGACGAGTTTATTTTCAAGCTTCAATTCACCGTACCCATGTCGCAAATTCAATTAATATTTTAACAGAATATATTCTGATCCTGTCGGAAAATAGGCCTATAGTATATATATAGTGGCTACGGGGAGTAGTTGGTCGTATCTAAATGTTGAAATTTATCTTGTAGAATATATTTGGAGACGGTTGTGTCACCATGTCCTTGTAATCGGTTCTTTAGGAAGAAGAGTTGTTGTCGATATTTTATTAAAATTTCTACGTTGGAAATTTGTAAGTCCCTTTACGGTGTCCACGATGTCAATGGTTCGGATATTAAATATTCAAGTGGATCGAGTTGGCAGGGAAACTTGTGAAAGGGGTTTGCTAAAACAGATTTACAAATTTTGAATCTAATAAGCCATTTTCTAACTTAAAAATGTTCATCCAGTTTTCACTTCTATTGAGAGGGAGCAGTTAACTACACTCCTTGGTTTTATTTATTTTCAATCAAAGAAAAGTTTCTTATGTAATGAAAAGTGAATCATACCCCTTTCTTCAGACTATTAATTGCCTTAACGGAACTTTCCTGTTTCGCGCGAATAATAGAAGAATTTGCCCTATCTTATTCAGAGAGAAATGTTCACCACACTTAATGTATTTCGCTTTAAGACCTACAAATCTCCCATTTCTGGCTTCTAGGCTCTTACCACCTAAAACGGAAATCGACCACCTAAAGCGGAAGATTTCTTTGAACCTGTATAAGAAAATTTTGAAATTCCTCTCTAAATGCAATAGAGAGAATTCTCATATTATTTGTGAAACAGGAATGTTCCGCCTTAACTCGTCCGGTGGGGCGTGCGCTCGTCAACATTTCTATCAATGTCTTGCTGAAGTTTCGTTAGCATATATAGCACCCTCAACAAGCTAAGCAGCGGCCTATGCTTGCTGTAGCTCAGTTTAAGAGATGTGGGCGGGGTTTTCGCCGCTCGTTGCCCCTGTCCTTTTCGTATCAATAAAACTTATAGCCCTGGGGAAGATAACACAAACAGGGAAGGTAAAAACGGGGAATAAAAAAATAATTGAGGCGATAAGGATGGAATGGTTGGCGGACGGCTCACTTGCTCTCGCGCTCGTTTCGGGGTTTAGGTGTAATGGGATCCTCGGCCTCTGGTTTCGTACCACCGACAGATCTTTACTCGTCAGGTGCTGCCATCGATCTGCTGGTGGAAGTAGCTCTACCAGACGAGAATATGGTTCATTACACATACACCTCCTATCCGTATGGCCGTCTTTCACTGATAAGCTTGGAACACTGTGGGAGCTCTAATAATACCCACAGTCAGGTTTTATTTAATTTAATGTGTCGGGTAAATGTACCCCTGAACCCTAAAAATTCAAGCGCCGTGGAGTGGCGACGGAGATATAAGGGCGACCTCCTTCCGTGGTCGGCTCGAAATCTAAAAAGTTTTTTTTAGACCTAATGGCAGTCCAGCTATCAAACCGAGAGTTTATAAACTCGAAAAAGGAAGAAAACGCAGTTGACATCCGACCATTAAAAAAAGGCGACACGTTAACTCTCCAAAAAAAGGTAACCAATATATGCCGAACGAAACTAAAAAAAGGCGCTCGGTGACCGTGTTCGTTGGGTCACCGCTCTAGATCTTGAGCAGAGGTCGCCAAACTTAGGCCCGCCTCAGGTTTTTGACCGGCCTGCGGGTTAATATCGTCGTTGACGCGTCTCGGCGATTCTCGGTCAAATGCCGAAGGCCTTATACCAGGCCTAACGGCAGGGCTAGGCAATTAATTGACGAGCAGCCGCAGCGTGCGGGTAGGACAAGTATTTCCTCGGCATTCGCCAATATAATTGATGTCGATGACTCGAGCGGGGAAATTCACATGTCTGGTGCAAGTTGCTCGGAATTTGGCTAATTCTCGGCAATTGACGAGTACTTGGCATTCACTCGCCGAGCCGCGAGTAGTGCGTTAGCACCATTAAATTCCCCTTCCCACATGCACGTCTAAATACCAAATTACACAAGTCATTTTTATCGAAAGAGTAATTCGTTAAAAAAATCATAATTATCTTGTGATGTAAATCGCAATATGTATTGTAATTTTACGTCCCAATGCGAACCATGGCTTTGTCGTGCCGCCGTTACTGCAACAAAAATTAGTTCTGACCAGGATTTTGGCTCGGTGGCACAGGTCTCTGCTAGACCAACGGAGGTCGTGGATTTTTGAGCCAAAGCACCCTAATCCTAGATTAGCCATCTAGAACATTCAAACGCGCGGGAAGGAGCAGGAGGAGGGAAGGGATGTGTCCATCCTTCGGGACACAGAAGAACCCAAAGTGAAAAAGATTAAATAAACATTATACCTATAATGTTGTATATTAAAAAAAAAATGAAGACTCAATAATTAGATAAAAAAAGTAAAAAAAAAAATTTGAACTGAACAAAAATTCCAAATAAACTAATTCAATATAAATAAAAAAGCAGTAATGAAAATTGATTGAATAAGTGCAAATTTAGACTTACTGTGATCTGCCACGACGACGATGATCGATCGCCCCCGTTGGTGTTCCACTGGTCATTCAAAAATAGAATATGAAAGTTATAAAAAAAAAATATAGCGAACATAACAAAATTCCAACATCCTGTTCGATGATTGTCAACCCGGCGTCACCGTCTTCGGAAAATGCCCTCCCAAAAGAAACTATCCTGCGGTTGCATTTCAAAGAAATTAATAGCGCCAAGGTCAGCAAAATTTTGGATGAACTAATTACTTTTTCCACTCTGCCACTTCCTTTACAATACTTCCATGTTCATTAATTCCATGTTTATTTAAATGAAAACGCAATCTCGTTTTTGAGAACTAAACACTTTTCCTCTATTAAATCCGTCTTTCTTTCCGTCCACAATTTTGTCCACAATCTTAATCTTTCTTTTTCGCCAACCTCCCACAAAAACTTCCAACGCCATCTCAAAAACCAAAATGCGATCCTTTTTCCACCAAAAACCCAACTACGGAAAATCTCCCGATCAAAAATCTAACCGACGTTTTCGGCGATCAAAATCAATCTCTCTCTCTCAAAAAAAAAAAAAAAAAGAAGCAAACGGTCCTCCGCAATTGACCGGAAAATCGAAATTTCCGAAAAACATATCCCATCCTCTGGGTCATTCAACGAGATGCGCCGAGTACTCAGCATTCAGCATTGTCGCCAACAACACACATCTACGCACCGTCCCGGCTCCATAACATAGCAACTGCATCGACATCAATTTTGGAAAGTGCATCACCGTTTGTCCATGCACTTCAGTAACTCTGATATGTACTCGGTCAGCTGTGCATTGTCGACGGCACTAAAAAATTGTGTACGTCATGGTTAGTCCAATCAAATGAAATGCAACATAGATTAGGTTAAAGGGTTGCTATACTTGTCCACAGCACACATAGACAGCATCAGGGTTCGTTCTGATACTCAACGGGATATGTAGTCATGACCCATTTTAAACTTCGAACCAGTCCGAGCCCACAACAAATCGTTGGAGCTGGCCAACATCGACGTCCTGCAAGTTACCCAGATCGGCAAAGTAGTAGGCCCCAAGAGTAGCCCTCCCAATATTTTCCAGGTCCAAGCATTCACAGAGAAGGTGGAAAGTACTTTTCTCTACGTCCTCATCCCCACAGCTTCTGCATAAGTCAGGAGCTTAACCTTGTCTATGAAGACCAATTTTTCTCCCTCTAATACCCGAGGTTCTGGTGTTGGTGTCCTATGCATTCTTGAAAATAGGACAAGTTCCGTCTTCAACGGATTAATTTTAACGCCACAGTTTGTGAACCAATTTGTTAAAATAGAGAGTGCATTCTGTATACCTGTCTAAAAGTGGTGAAGAACTTTCCCGAGATGGCGATAGCAACGTCGTCCGCGTAAGCCGTCATCTTGCATCCCAGCGCCTCTGTTAGCATCAGGTTGATGAGCTTACAAAAAGAGTCGTCCACTCCGAGAGACGACAGTGCATCAATAATTGCAGCGGGTCTAATGTTGTTGAAGGCTCCTTAAATATCCAGAAACACCACCTTGGCAAAGTCCTTACCGCTTAAGGACTTCTCGATATAGCCCACGATAGAATGCAACGCTGTATCAACGGATTTACCCTTCTATATATTATGCGTGCTGTGAATTTGATAAGAGATTCGCGGGGATCTCACTTCGTAAATGAGCATCTATAAGCCTTTCCAGTACTTTAAGTAGGGTCGATGATAAACTAATCGGCCTAAGATCGTTCGGGCGTGCGTGGGATCTTCTGCCTGCAACATACCTTTTGCGTATGCAAAGCGAATGTTGCATGACATTTGACTTTAACCGTGGTTCGCAACAGAATCGGAAGTTAGGACCTTACGATCAGTGTATACTTATACTGACTCGTAAAAGAGGCCCAAAAATCAACAGGCCTACCATACGATATGCAACAAATTATTATACATACGTCACGTTCTCTGAAACATCAAACATAGGTGTATCATATGATATTCCGATGGAAAAAAAGCTGGTGCTGGAGTCTCTGGACTGAAAACCATGATCGTAATCCCTGGACCAGCGTATTTCAATCCGCGGTCCATACAATTGAGCCCTCTGCCAGAGGCTTTGTAGAGCTGGTATTGCTATCTGGACAGATAAGTGGGGTAGCCATTAGTGCACCCTCATCTCACAAGCTTTCATCAAGGCGGATGAAAGAGTACTTCGGGCCTTCAACGCTTGGCGACCTCCAAGCAAGTCGTTCTGTGAACTTTTAGGGGTCAGAACTCATTCGTGGCCTTCGATGATTCTCAGCCAGAACGCTGGGCTGCACTGGAGCAAGCGAACGAATTAGTTCTTTGTTATTTAACGACGATATGTCCATATGAATCCAGCTGATTGTAGGCTGCCAGAGGGATATATATATGGACACCACTGAGTGAGATATAACCCTGTCCAATGAAACGCTATGTCGTCTCTGCTTGAAATACGTCAATTTTACTAATCTCCTTGATTATTTTACATGCTTCAAAAAATGTCTAGCATTAACGAAAATATAAATTACCATAATGTCACGGCGGATAAATTTTCCAAATTCAAAATACAGTTGAAAAAATAAAAATATTTTTGGGATGTAGATACGCTGAGGAAAACTAGTGTCCGGATGAAGGGGTTTACGAAAATTATAATAAAGATAGTTCTATTAATTTTCCGTTTATTGACAAGAATCGTTTTTTTAATTATTTTATATCCAAAATATTTCCGACTCTCAAAAACATTTTTATTAATTGACCAAAGCCTACTTAATCCGCGAATACAAGCCGGTCGTTTTTCGTCTCTATAGCCGACTAGATGCATGGTTACTGTGACAGCTCGGCCATTCCTGATAAGGGATCGTCCTCGATTCCATTGTTATCTTCATCAGATTCCTCGATGATCCCGTCGAGATATGGCGAGAAAGAACACCATGGCTTCAATTTATCTGAAGAATATACTGAACAAAACCTTCTTGACGTAATCTACATACCGGGAATGTCAGTACCTTGAACTTCATTTTCCAAAAGGACCAAATTTTTTACGCTATATTGTGTGGGCTTCTAAATGGCTGATGGTTACTCGTTGATTTATTCCTGGCGACGGACGTGGATTTGAGATTTGTGGACAAATGGCGACTCAATCGTGGTTATTGTGGTTGATTATGCCAACTATAGTATCGATGCAACTCCAACACTCCACTGAAAATCGACACCTTTTTGGGGAAAGGGGCCTCACAGAAAACCGCACTTTCGGTCCCGTGTCAAAAATACAAGTGCGACCTGTGATTGTGACTTCAGTCACCGCTGTGATTTCACTCACCGTTGCGACTTTAGTCACCGTTGCGACTTTAGTCACCGTTGCGACTTTAGTCACCGTTGCGACTTTAGTCACCGTTGCGACTTTAGTCACCACTACTAATGTAGTCTCACGTTCTCGATGTGTGTGGATCTCATTGGATACATCGTTCCGGGGCACATTAATGGCCGCCACGGTTGTCGCCAATGACTGTACCAACCTTTTCAATTCGTTGATTTCGTTCGTCAACTTGTTAAATTCGTCGTCACCATCCTCAGGCTCGCTACCGACTTCAATCGTGTTTCCGTCGCATGCCTTTCGTTACCGTTCCACAAGCTGCCTTTTCGACCCACCGTCTTGCAACTCCCGGTCTTTGCACATCCGTCGAAGAACTTTTGTCGTTAGCGTTGAAATTTCGACTATTTTAACCATTTTAAATATGTAAATCGCACTTCTGAATTTTTCAGGATGAAGGGGCTTACGAAAATTATAATAAAGATAGTTCTATTAATTTTCCGTTTATTGACAAGAATCGTTTTTTTAATTATTTTATATCCAAAATATCTCCAACTCACAAAAACATTTTTATTAATTGACCAAAGCCTATTTAATCCGCGAATACAGAGCCGGTCGTTTTTCGTCTCTATAGTCGACTAGATGCATGGTTACTGTGACACTAGTAAGGCCTGCATAATTGAGTTGCTTCGGCCAAACCTGCAATTAGCAATGGGTTAACAACATCGATAAGCAGTTTCATTTCGGATCGCTTTATCTGGCCCGCTAAATCCAGAATTCCAACGATTTGGACCTATCCAGAAAAAGTTTACCGACCTCTGATCTAAAGAATGGAGGTTCAATCCTCGTTGCGAACAAGAACTGCCTGCGTAAACTAATGAAACTTCCACTGCGCTCCGAGCTCGTCAGTATAAAGACGGCGCGGATAGAAGGTGTATGCTAGCAACTGCACGTCCGAAAAGTAAATATGCTATCGAAACGTCAACACGACATAGAAATGCAAGAGATGTTGATGCTCTCATAACCCTGCAGGAGCCAAGGCAATTGACAAACCAACCGAGAATAAGGAAACAACTACAAATCCTATTCGCAAAGGAAACTGTAGCGTTTGGAGAAATTGAACACAGGATACGATCGAAGAAATGAGACGAAAGGAAGATAAGCATGAGATAAGCAGCAACCAATGCTTGCTATAGCTCAGCTCAGGAGAGTGGGCGAGGTTTCCTCCGCTCGCTGCCCCTGTCTTTTACGTATTAACAAAAATTCGTAGGCCTGAAGACAACGCACACTCGGGAGGCAAAACTGGGGAATAATTAAAAAAAAAATGGGCCTAAAAGATGAATACGTTCGCGGGCGGCTCAGATGCCCTCGCGCTCGCATCAGGGTCTGGGTGTAATGGGATCCTCGGCCTCTGGTTTCGTACCAATGACAGATCACTACTCATCAGGTACTGCCTTCGATCTGTACTATAGGTGGGAGTAGCACGACCAGACCGGAATACAGTTCATTACAAACTGAATTGTTGTCACTTCTAAGAGACTCTTAACAATCCAATATTATCTTTGTATGTTTAGCCTTAGTTCTATTGAAGTCAGTTAGTTTAGCTAATTGCTCTGCCGCTTAAGATAATATGGACTATTCATTTCAAAACTATCTAACTATCTTTCCCGTTCCATCTACATCCATTTCACTGAAAATTACAGTCAAAATTTCCCAAACGTCAACAAGACGACTGTGAATTGAGGACAAGCATACTATATACACTCTATCTAGACAGCTGGCATTCTACGAGTAGATGATGCCATTAAAACAATCCAGTTCTTATCCATCCTGAAGCTATTCTGGCTGCTTAGTTTCTGTCGACCGTACACCACTTCACGTCGTCATTGTTTCATCAGTTTCGGAAGACCTTTTACTGCTGCTGAATGTTCCGCGTAAAGTAAACAACGCGCTAATAGAATTTTCTGCAGGATGTGTTTGCATATTAAAACGGTTGCAATTAAGTCGACTCGAGAATATGCAACGTGGATATATTGTTATGAAAATGTTGCAAATGCTTGGAAGCTTTCAGCAGGCTAACATAATCAGGAAGCATTCTGCCTTCTTGTCGGTTGATCCTTGCTGCACTGGATACGCTGTCGGTTGGCAGCCTTTTTCGCTTATTATTTCATCAGGACGAGCGACTATGTATGGGAAATGATATTGTCTTGGAGTTTTTGCTAGAGCAACGACAGGATTTGTCGGAATCGTTGTCAGGGACGTGATTGAAGTGGGTCAGCAACTATACAGGGTAGGCATATTCAGGATTTGTTAAATGGTTTTAACATGGGTTAGCATATTGGACAGGCAACGTTATTGTGGTAAAACGAATTATCGTGTTATTTTTTCGGGACATTCTTAGTTGACTGGACGACGCATATTGGTTAGCGTCGTTGTCGATTAGTGGGTTTTAAATTAAGCTGATTTTGCATTGCCCTTAAGTAGGCTCCGCTCACTTTGCGAACTCCGCGAGGGATTGCAACCATCTTCAGTAAACCGCCCTAGACCTCTCGCTTCACTTGGTTATGCTACAGCGGTAAAGCCACTATTTGCAAACCAAGATGCGTCACCCGGTGAAATAGGACTGTACCAGCTTTACTTTTCTAGCCTTCTTGAGACCCATTGTTGTATGTTAAGATTCTTGGAGACTCGTCCTACCACTCTTTTATAGAAAATGTCCAAATCGTTGACGACAGTTACGCACTTGCGTCATTTACATCATTTACGTCACCCATGCCGTTTATATCCTTTGTGTCCTTTACAACCTTTTCGTCCACTACGTCATTTATGTTCTTGATGTCCTTTTTGTAATTTAAATCATTAACGTCATGTATATCATTCACGTGATTTACTCATGTATATGTATAGGGTGACCAGATAAGAGCGACCGAAAAAGAAATTGGAATCAAGCAACAACGGTGTGAGATATCAATTTGATTCTGCCTTCATTTTAAAGCTACATTTATGCCATTACGTATGGAATATCACGTCATTCAAATAGCCGCCTCGGGAGTGCTTTAGCGGTCGGTCAAATTTTTGATGACTCGGTTCAATAGCTGCGGCGTTATTTCGGCAATAACGTCTCGAATATTGGCCTCGAGCTCGTCCAAAATGGTTAGCTTATTAGTGTAGACTAAGGACTTGACGTAGCCCCAGAGAAAATAATTGAGGGGTGTTAAGACGCATGATTGCGGCGGCCAATTGATGAACGCTCGACATGAGATGTCCCAATCGCAAAATTTCTCCTTCACAATTTCGAGCGTTGCGTCGCTTGTATAGCATGTAGCGTCGTCTTGTTGGAACCACAGCTCGGATACATCGCTATTGTCGAGCTCTGGCCACAGAAAATCGGTTAACATCGTTCTATACCGAGGACCATTAACGATAACGGTGTCTTCTTACTCATTTCAAAAGAAATAAGGTCCGATGATGCCGCCATACCATAAATCGCACCAGACAGTTAATCGTTGTGGATGCAATGATGCTTGGTGGAACACTTGTGGATTCTGGCCGCCCTAATAACGGTAATTTTGTTTGTTGATATTTCTGTGTCTTCATCGACACTGGCCCCTACGGCGGCTATGTTTTCTTCACTTCGCACCAATCTCTATCTTGTTGGTGGCTTAAGGTCCGAAGTAGTGTACTCACGCTCAAACTTTTCCACAGTGAAACGAATTGCCTGCTCACTGAAGCCATGATGATGACCGAACTCACGACGAAATCTACGTTGCGTATTTACGACTGAGCCGGAATTTCGGTAATATTTTTTAACAATTTCTTTACTTTCGGGAAGCGTGAAACGATGCGTGACGAAATGGCAAACCTTACTGAATATTTTGACAGCTGAATGACATTGGTAACTTTTACAGCTGACAGTAGACTATCATTAGTATCTGGTCACCCTATATTTTATATTATATTATTTATATTGGGGCGACCGATAGCGCAGTGTGTTGAGGCATCAGTCTCATGTTTGACTACCGGCGTTTCAGGTTCGAATCCCGTCCACGACAACGTTCGTGGGCATGGGTGTGCACGAGGAGCATGCTGGCAACTGCATTCTTTGACACCAATTTATGCCAACGAAACGTCAACTGGGCCACATGGAACAATTGATGCGCTATGCCCCACAAGGGGTTATTGCAATTGAGTACCCTATATTTTACGATCTTTTCGTCCCTTATGCCGTTTATGTCCTTGAAATCATTTACGTCACGTAAACAATTTACGTCCTTTATGCCCTATTTATATTTCATGCTATTATGTTGTTTCGCCTAAAACATGACGATCTGGTTGTAAATGTGACGATCGTGATGCATTAGCCGCAATCCTAGCTAAAGACATGTCCGTGTCAAAAAGATATCAACTGAAACTAGTCAACTGGTTGAAACCTTATGGATGCATCTTGAAATACAATCAGTCAAACAACTTATCAAATATCAACTTATCAATATATCAAGAAAATTTCCTAGTGCTCTTAGTGAGGTACTGCAAAATGCCCGCTCATTCTGCCTATATTGAAGTCGAAGCTAGTCTACAAAAACAATAAGTTCCGCATCTAGAAAACGTTAATACGACCTGCGCTGCTCTATGGATGCGAAAGATATTAGGATCAGTGAAGGAAGGAGATGTATGATGAATCCGGTACAAACATGAGTTGCGTGAACTGTTTGAAGATGTGCAGGTAAATTTGTCAAATTTCGGAGACTTGAATGGGCTGACCATGCGAAATGACAGAGTCCCGAAACGTGTGCTAAAGGATAAAGCGCAAAGAAATCTACTACAAGGAAGTCCTCGTGCACGATGGGAGGACTCAATTGGCACAGATTGAATGAAGTTTCCACGATTTTCAAACTGGAGGACGAGATCGCGTGATTGAGATAATTGTAGAAGCTGTATCCAGGAGGTCAATGTTCGACGAGAGTTAGAACGGCCATTATGATGATGTCCTTTACGTCTTTTAAGGTTTATCCTATTACGTCCTGTCCATTCCTAATGTCCTATTCCGTCCTAGTGTATTGTTTCACCTGAAGCATGACGATTTGGAAGTGCGATCATGTCGTGACACAAACATTTATTCTAACCTCCAGCCAAAAAACATATCCTTGTAAAAAAAAAATTATTAAAGTTCATCGACTGGTTAAACCCCTTAGGATGCATCTTAAATTAAAAAAAGCTTTCATTTAAATACCTCTTTGATCCGGCAGGTTAATGTCGAAGCAGAAAAAATGAGTACATCAGAGAAAAAAGCAAACTCCCTTGATAATGACTGAAATGAAAACACCGAACTTAACAGCGACTTCCCAGAAAGTCAAAAAGAAAAAGAAACAAATTCTCAGCTTTAAGCTACCATTATTCTGTTTGTATCAAAGAACATGATGGTTCCAAAAACTGGCTCATTTTTCATTTTGTAGAAAATAAACGAGGATTATAATCACCTCGGGTCCAAAGTCTAGATATAATGGGACAGACAGACGAAAGCAAAATTGCACAGTCCTTATGGCGGGCGAAAGTCATACGCGCGTCGTGTTACACGCATTAAAGAAAAGCGTGCAGACGACGAAAACTAAATGCTCCTAATTTTTATTCTGCCGCTCGACCACAACGGAAATTACCACAATTCAGGCCTGAATGGTTACATTTAAAAGGCAATTAAGGATATTCTATTTCGTTGCTGAATACTGTCCTCGGGTGTCCATGGGGATGACAAGTAAGGGATGTTTTTTTAGGGACTTCTAAGACACTTTTCTGTATTACTAAGACTACCGTATATGTATTTGAGAATACGCTTTGTTTGGCATGCTAACAATATGGTAATGGGTTAGTGTTTAGGCGGATGTCGACAGCTTGGCTAAAATGTGGATTTTATGAAAGAAGATGTAGGTTGATATGGGTATTGGTTGAATGTTTTTAAGAGGGTTGTCCCACCCAATGTATAAGATTGCACTTATTGTAATTATTATGCACAGAACACTATTTATATCATAAAACAATTAATTTATTCCTTTAGTTTTATGGTTATCACATTTTATACAATAGTTGTTTATTTATTATAATGTTCGGTTTATATATGCAAAAGATGTTTAATATATTAAGCGACCATCTTGATACGATGGTGGAGAGTGAGTGAGTGAGCCAGTCATCATAAAGATGATTAAATTGAAATAGGAGACAAGTTGAAATAAAAACGGAAGTTACAGTGGAATGTTGGAATGAAAATAGAGTGAATAATTAATGGGAAATGAATTTAAATTGTTAGAATAATTATGAACTGGAATGGTGATTTTAAAATGTAAAATAATGGTTTCTTAATTATAAAATAAATATGGTATTGAACCGCCACATCACTCCCCCCTTATGTAAAAGATTGTTACGAATTTAAAGTACAATATGAATAACTATCGCAACAGTCCAATTGTATAGCATGCAATTCATATAATTCAATTCAGTTATATACTAGTATGTATTGTATTGTATATCGGTATTCTATACAATGAATGTTTGTAGTCCTATAAATGTATTTTACATAAATTTCTTTAAAACTTAATTTTATTGGAGAATTCAGTATTAAATTAAATTTTAAACATTACTTTAGTTTTGCTAGTTGATCTAGTACTTCGCTCTGCGTTAAACATATCTGGATTTAATATATAAGCAGGTTTTAACCTATCAATGGATATTAATCGTTCCTTATCATTAAAAAGAATTAGAAAGTTTTTACCTCTCTTCGATAATACTTTATACGGTCCGCTGTAAGGTTGACAAAAACTACCTTTATTTACTTCTTCGCGAACCAAAACATGTGAACATGTATTAAAGTCTTTTGGTACAAAAATATTTTTTTGGTGTCGAACTCTCGAAGTACTAGGTCTAATTTTCGAAATTGAATTTTTAATATCTTTACCTAAATTTGACGTAATTTGTCGGTCAGGGTGTGTGTCAGAAACGACAATTTCCCCGGGCAGTCTTAAAGCTTGTCCATATAATAATTGTGCAGGGGCTAGTCCGATATCTTCCATTAGAGCTGATCTGATCCCGAGAAGTATCCAGGGCAAATTATCATGCCAATTCTTTGGGTCATTAGTTGCTTTAATTGCAGCTTTTAATTGTCTGTGGAAGCGTTCTATGAATCCATTCGCCTGAGGATGGTAAGCAGTAGTGCGAATACGATGACAACCTAAAATTTTCGTCAGATCTTTGAATAAGTTTGACTCAAATTGGGTACCCTGGTCTGTAGTTATGGTTTCCGGTACACCATATCGAGAAATTCATTCGTGTATGAGAGTTTTTGCAACGGTTTCCGAGAATATATTTCTAATTGGGATTGCCTCTGGCCAACGTGAAAACCGATCTCTGATGGTTAGCAGATATGTGTAGCCCTTGGATGGCGTAAGCGGTCCTACCAAATCCATATGGATATGTGCGAATCTACCCGAAGGTACTTCAAACTCGCCGAAAGGTGATGACGTATGCTTATAAACTTTTGATTTTTGACAAGATATGCATGTCTTGGCCCATGTGTTTATATCTGAGTTCATTTTTGGCCAAAAATATTTCAAAGCAATCAACTTTCGTGTGGATCTAATCCCGGGATGGGAAAGGTTATGGATTGAATTGAAAACTACACGACGAAGAGATAAGGGGATATACGGTCTGTTTTTACCTGTAGAGATTTCACACCAAATCCCTTGATCCTCCAATGGAATGTTTATTTTCTCGAGCTTGAAAGAAAGTTGCGAATTCAACGACTTTTGGCGAATTTCTTCAAGTTCATGGTCTTTATTTTGTTCCTGTTGTAAAATTTCGAAATTTAATTGATCTATCTGATCCACAGTATTGATGTGAGATCTAGATAGAGTATCCGAGACTATGTTTTGACAACCTTTAATATGTCTGATATCATTCGTAAATTGCGATATATAATCTAAGTGGTTGGTTTGTCTAGGATTCTTCTCGGTTTTCGATGTAAGTGCTTTTGTCAAAGGCTTGTGATCTGTATATACAGTGAAGTCTCTTCCCTCTACATAGTACCTATATCGTTTGATAGCAAGATATACTGCCAGGAGTTCTCTATCAAATGTCGAATATTTTCGTTCAGCTGGCTGTAATCTCTTTGAAAAGAAAGAAAGTGGTTCCCATTTTCCAGAACTGCACTGTTGGAGAACTGCACCAACAGCATCACTTGAGGCGTCCACCCATAGACCAATCTTTGCATTAATATTAGGGTGAACAAGAAGTGTTTGAGTTTGTAATAACTTTTTAATACGATCGAAAGCTTCTTCGTGCACTTTAGACCATTGAAACTCAACTTTTTCCTTCCTTTTGGGTTTGACTTTCTTTAGTAAGTCATACAACGATGCAGCTATATTAGCGATGTTAGGTAGAAAACGATGGTAGAAATTAACCATACCCAAAAATCGTTGTAGTTGTTTAATTGATGCAGGAGTCGGGAAATCAATAATGGCTTGAACGCGATCTTTACATGGTACAATGCCTTCTCCAGATATTGAGTGACCTAGAAAATCAATTTCTAATTGGCCAAATACGCATTTATCTGGATTGACTTTAATGTTGAATTTTTGTAGCCTTGCGAAAAGTAGTCGCAAATGTTCCTTATGTTCATTTGGATTTTTGCTAAAAATGAGTATGTCGTCAACGTATACAAAAATGAAATCCAATCCATTGACAATTTGGTTAATGAAGCGTTGAAATGTTTGAGCTCCATTTTTAACTCCAAAGGGCATTCGGGTAAATTCAAACAGACCAAAAGGGGTTGTAACAGCTGTTTTATGAACATCTTCAGGCGCTACTGGTATTTGGTTATATGCTCTTACTAGATCAACCTTTGAAAAAATATTGCAACCATGTATTTGTATCGTACAGTCTTGTATGTTAGGCAAAGGATACTTATCGAAGATGGTTACAGAGTTTAATAAACGGTAGTCTCCGCAAAGACGCCATTGGTCGACTTCCTTTTTTGGGACCATGTGTAGGGGAGAAGCAACATGCGAAGAAGATGGTCGGCAGATGCCTAACCTAACCATTTCTTCAAATTCTGCTTTTGCCACCTTAAACTTCTGCGGATTGAGTCTCCTAGGTTTAGTTGAAGGTAATGGACCATTAGTATTGATGTAATGTAACACGTTATGTTTAATGTCCATGTTAAAATCGGGAGGAGTTTTAAGTAAGGGGAAATCGTTAAGTATAGAGCCAAATTCTCCTTGAATTGGAAAAAGTTTAGGAGAGCAAACTTTAACTTCACGAACAACACAATTTATTGAAAGTAGTGTTTGTTTGTGTATAAGTTTACGATCTCTTAGATCTACTAATAGATTATTGGCATACAAAAAATCAGCTCCTATAATATGGTGGTCAACTGCGGCTATTACAAAATTATGTTTGTAAGTTTTTCCAAGTCCCAAATCCAATGATAGACACTTAACACCAAATGAATTGATCGGGGATCCGTTTGCCGATACGAGTTTAAAGGATGTGTTGGGCATTATGTTGGGGAATTCTCGATTTGATACAATGGAGACGTCGGCTCCTGTATCAATTAAGAATTGTGTGCCTGTTGACCTGTCAGTTACGAATAAGCGGCGTGAAATGTCGCGAATCTCCGATGCCGCAGTCGAAGTTTCTACTTTTCGTTTTTTTGCTCATTTTGTTTGGTGAATTTGCAGGGACTTATGCATTTATTTGCTTTATTCCCAAATTTATAATGGTACCAACATAAACTGTGACCATTTTGGTTATTGCTAGAGGACCTATTTTTGGATTTTTGTCTATTTTGGGAAGAACTTCGTTTTGTGCTACGAGGATTTCGAGTTTCCAACCGTTTTATGCGGTTAGATAATTCGTTCACTATTTCTTCAAGTGCGCAAGACGAACTTGTTGGTTTGCTCTTATGATCTACCGAAGATACTGCTGTACGGGTGGAATCATATATCTTATCGGCTATGGAGAACATTTGCTCCTGCGTATGTGTGTCCTCAATTGCGATTAGACACGCTTGTACCGAAGAAGGGAGTTTTTTTACCCATAATTTTTTAAGTAAAGATACATTGATTAGGCTATTACCCCCAGCTAGAGACTCCATGTGTCGAAAAAGTTCGGAAGGTTTGTAATCACCCAATTGCATTTGGTGGAGGAGAGTATCTAATCTCCTCTCTTCTGAATCCTTACTTCTCTCCAACAGAACTTTTTTTAAATTGTCGTATTTGTCTACACCTGTGCTTGGATTTAGAAGGATATCAGCGACTAATTCCATATTTTCAGGTGGCAAAGCGCCGACAAGATAGTCATATTTCGTGTTTGAGGTGCTAATACCTTTGACACGAAATTGAGCCTCTACCTGGGCAAACCACAAATCTGGCCTATTAGCCCAAAATGGTGGTATTTTCAAGGTTGATGCGAAAGGGGTAAAAGAACCGGCTTCCCTACTCGACAGACTATTTTTAGGAATATCATTACTACACTCTCCAGTAGTTTTTGTCTCCCCTGTCGTACTCATATTTACAAAATTTTACAATATTTGGGAAATACAATAATAGGAATGGATAGATATTTAAATTTGAAAACAAAAATTCACCTTAGGATTAATAGCCTTCGTTGATGTTTACTTCACTGTCACAGTGTCGTTGCGCGCTGTAGGCAACTTGCCTAGAGGCCCGATGTGGTGCGGCAATTGCTTCGTACCTGGAGTGATTTGACTTGCCGTCTTGTGTGTCGTGTGAAACGTGACGTACTTGGATGTGCGGCGCGCGTGCGAGTGCTCCGGATACTGAGGCGCTGCGTGCTATCGAGGCGTGTGCGAATGCTCCGTGTGTGTGTGTGGGGCAGTGTGTGCGGACGCTCTCTGTGCTGGGGTGCGGTGGTATGTAGGCGCTCCGGATGTTTGGGGCGCCGTGTGCTGGAGCACTTTATGTGGGCACTCCGTATGTTGGGGAACGGTGTGTGGGCGCTCCGGATGTCACTGTAGCGTGACAATGCGGCGTGCTGAGGCTGTTATGCTGAGAGTGTGGGGCGCACTGGGAAAACTCAAAAGCGCGGCAATAAAATGTATTGTGGTGGCGGTTGACGTCGTGTGGAGCTTGCTGATCTGAACCGTCCAGGCGCTGTAGAAGTGGGAGCACTGTAGATTTGGGGGCGCTGTGGAATGTCAGGGCCCCGTGGGTGTCAGGACGCCGTAAATCTGAGGCTTGCTGGATTGTGGCGTGAGTCGAGTGTTGCACGTCGGATATCACTTTAGTAGCCGCACAAAGTTCAGCTGAACTGATGAATATACTCCCGAGAATGTATGCACTACCGATGATTTTGACGTAAAAATGTTGTCTTCGCTGTGACGGTCAAACTTGAAAAAGAAATAAAAACATAAATGTCGATACCTGCGGATTGTTGTACCAGATATTCAATTTTTCCAAGCGAAAATGTCATTCGAAAATGTATATTTCCGATGTTTCACGTGTTATGGAATCAGGAAAACCACGTGTCCAATTGGGAATCCGGGAATATCTTGTATGGTTTCAAGAATCCAAACTTTACATTCTTATTAGGCGACGTCAAAAGATTTCCGCACTTAATCCCAAGCCTGATAGTCGCAAATTGAAGTTGAATGTGTTTTTTTTGTATGGTCGGGGTCACCAATTGTCCCACCCAATGTATAAGATTGCACTTATTGTAATTATTATGCACAGAACACTATTTATATCATAAAACAATTAATTTATTCCTTTAGTTTTATGGTTATCACATTTTATACAATAGTTGTTTATTTATTATAATGTTCGGTTTATATATGCAAAAGATGTTTAATATATTAAGCGACCATCTTGATACGATGGTGGAGAGTGAGTGAGTGAGCCAGTCATCATAAAGATGATTAAATTGAAATAGGAGACAAGTTGAAATAAAAACGGAAGTTACAGTGGAATGTTGGAATGAAAATAGAGTGAATAATTAATGGGAAATGAATTTAAATTGTTAGAATAATTATGAACTGGAATGGTGATTTTAAAATGTAAAATAATGGTTTCTTAATTATAAAATAAATATGGTATTGAACCGCCACAAGGGTGAATCCATAATTGAGGCAGAGTTTCAAGATGAAATTCCAAATGCGAAAACATGAT
Source organism: Chloromyia formosa (assembly GCA_964017055.1). Lineage (NCBI taxonomy): Eukaryota > Metazoa > Arthropoda > Insecta > Diptera > Stratiomyidae > Chloromyia > Chloromyia formosa. The sequence continues at coordinate 49,686,134 of OZ024818.1, forward strand.
TTAATGCTGATAAACATAGTTTGACATTTGACACTTAACACTTTTTGTCTTAAAACGTTCTCTCATCTTGATTCGTGATAATTGAATCTTATATGGACTTTAATTGTGCTGTCGGTTGTCAAATTCTGAAACAGTATACAGAGTGTCAGATGGTGTGTATTTTAATGGATAGAACGTTCATTTGTGGAAAATTGACACTTGTCATGGACACTTTGTCTTTAATCGTTACAGAGTTATAGAATTTGTGTCAATTGTGTCAAAAAAAAAAATGGACTTGTCGACTAAAACTCAAATTTGCCACTCTCTCAATAATTTAATCCGAGATTTTACCTTACTTTCTGAAACTATGATATATAAAATTTCATATGAAACATATTTTCCGGCCGCAGAAATCATCGCTACTTTGAAAATACGAGTACAACTGTTCAAACTTGAAGAAATTTCAAAATCGATTTTTCATCTGAAATTCGTTCGTTTGTTCGTTTGTTCGTTTGTTCGTTTGTTCGTTTGTTCGTTTGTTCGTTTGTTCGTTTGTTCGTTTGTTCGTTTGTTCGTTTGTTCGTTTGTTCGTTTGTTCGTTTGTTCGTTTGTTCGTTTGTTCGTTTGTTCGTTTGTTGTCAGGGCACTTCCAGTATTCTGATCTTAACCAAATTTTGTATGTAGGTTTCTTGTTCTGCGCACAAATCGGGGACCGCAATTTTGATCATTGACTAGACTAACGGTAGTTTCTATTCTGATTAGAATAGTGTTACTCGCATAAGCAAAAGATTTTGCCTCCAGATATTTCCCGTTATCAGATTTCAACCAAATTTTGTATGTTATTATACGTTATACGGTATTATAAGTAATAACGGTTATATTTAGGCCCTCCTAATCTCTCTCGTTGCGTTCACTAAAACGAAATAAAGCGCCAGGCGCTGACGAGATTCCAGCTGAACTGCTAAAATTCGGTGGAACGAGTCTAGTTGATGCCATACATCAATTACTCCTGCTAGTATGAGAGGACGAGGAGATCTCAGACGATTGGCGCAGAAGCATCATCTATCCAATTCGCAAAAAAGGAGATAAATTGCGGTGTAAGAATTACAGGGGCATATCACTAGTTTGTACGTCCTATAAAATTTTGACGAAAATTCTGGAAAATAGAATAAAACCGTACGCAGAACGAATCATTGGCGAATATCAAAGCGGTCGCTCTACAAACGATCAGCCCTTTACCGTCAAACTGATACTTCAGAAGTGCTGGGAATACAATGTAAACGTATACCAAATCTTTGTCGACTTCAAGCAGGCATGCGACAATATCGATCGTAGAGTACTTTACAACATCTTGCCCTAATTTGTTATACCGGCCAAATTAGTGCGACTGACAAAGATGACGATGACCAACTCCGTCTCACAAGTCAGGATAACCAATAGACTTATTTGAAACACGCACTGGTCTGAAACAGGGCGATGAACTGGCACTGACGCTCATCAAGCTAGCACTGTAATAAGCTAGTCGGGCTATGAATATGGACAACAGCAATACGCTACTCGTCAAGTCGACACAATTAGCAGCGTACGCCGACGACATCGACATCATGTCCCGAATATTGGCCGACGCAGAAGAACTTCTGCATACGCTCGATAACACTGCAAAAGAAGTTGGACTACGTAGCAACCAGGGTAAAACTAAAATAATGATGCAATCGGTGACAAGGACACCTGCACAACCGAGCCTTGTACAAAGCCTTCTTTCTATTGCACGCTGAAAATATGTCGGAACCAACGGAATCGGACCACTACGTCATATAGCTGCCATAAAAACGACCGGTCTAAAAATTCATCTTTGTGAGAAAAACATTTTTATTTCTAAAGATATGTTTTTTAAATTTCACACTAATCAATAATATCTTTCTCTCTCTCTAATTGCCTTGACCTCTCCAGGGGCATGGGCGCGTCAACATCTCTAGCATTTCTTTGCCTTGTTGACGTTTCAATAGCATATCTACTTTTCGGAAGTGCAGTTGCTAGCATGCACCTCCAATAATATCTTTAGTCAAATGACATTCCTGAATTTGGTTGAAATAGGACTACTCTATCATATAGCTGTCATAGGAATGACCGTTCCAAAAACAAGTGATCCGAAGGAGCGGGTACAGTTGTAGACGTGAAATTTGGGTTGAAAAGCGAGAGGTTCGGACGATACAATAAAATTATCGATAAAAGAGGACCCTCTCGGGAATGTGGGCGAATTTGCGTTGACTACGGTAGCCGAATGATGAAAGTTGCTTATTAGCTAATTGTATAGGTGATTACACATTGTGATTATTTGTTGAGTCTTCCCAGAAGACATGCCTAGCATTGAAGTGGCCTCCTAAGATGAAATAGTCAAAGTTAGCATTTTTCTCAAGTAGGGAGTTAAGGAAAATTTAAATATTGTGACCTGCTCCACTCTTAACATAGATGGTCCCCATCAGAATTCTTTTTTCAGTATTGAAAGAGAAGTGGACTTTAAGTATCGCTAATGAGCAATTTACTGCCTCATTTTCTATATGAAAGTTGCTTCTTTCCAAACACAAACTATTTTTAAAAAATATTGCCGTTCCCCTCCCGACATCATTCCTCAGTACTTTATAGTTTTTCATAAAGATCTTATGACGTAATTGTAATCTTTTTTCTGTGATCACTGCTATATCAGGTTGGTACCTGCGCAGGATATCTTCGAGAGCTAATCGTTTATCAGTAGAAATAAGTGAGTTTATACAATATTTAGGTCTAAGATATTAATCATTATTGGTCAAATTCAGTGCAAAATTGATAAGTGCTTCCGCTTTATTTTCCATAGACAAGGTTTTATAAGTGTTCCAAAAGTTCTTAGCCTTAGAAGTGTGAGGAAACTGATTCCTATCAGTTCAAAGCAATCTTTAATTAAGCACGTCAATTCATTTGAAGGACCCATGTTATAGTTGTAGTCCTGCTGAGTGACTTTTCTGAGGGTTTCAGCGTATGAAACTTGAGGATGGAGAAGAGATGACTGGAAATTTGAATGAAAACTATGTGGTATGGGGGCAAGTCGTCTTGCGTTGTCCCGGTTTTGTTTGGCTTCTTGAATTCTTTTTTTATACTCTAGCCGCATAGGACACAGCGAGTACACAACGCATCTGGGGGGTAACCACAATTACCCGCCACATGACCAAAACGCTGAGAATTGAAACACTGGAGAATATCCCCTTTCCGAGTTTTCTCCCACTAAATTCGTTGGTTTATCACATATCTTAGTGATGTTAAGATATTTGCATCCGATTCCCTTTCGAGGGTTATTCTAAACAGAGAAAGTTCGACTTCATTTCGCCTTGACCAGGCAGTCGAAAATTTGGTGATCGTAAATTCGAATCGATTTCCGGGCGTAAACGCAAGATATCATGTTATAGCTCATCCGTACTGAAATGAGCACTAGATCCTCTCATAATGAGGGTATGCTTCCTAGTAGATTTAGGGGTGAATGTATGACCTTCAGCCCCTGTTTCTTTGATTGTGTTCTTTATTTTCTAGTGAGTGTCGGTGTTATTCACTACCAGTTTGTGCCTTGCTGCCGAAAAATGAGTAACCCTGTACTTTGTGGTGGGTTCCTGATCCATCATTTCTTTGATGGTGCTTGCTTGTACATTATTAATAAATATTGGTGGGCACCAAACATTTTTTTCGTGAGTTGTAACCGCCTCCCCTTCCTCACAGTGGAGGCTAGCAAATGAGTTACGAATATTTTGATTTACGACATTAGCATTAATACTCACTTGTTTGCGGGCTACAAGCCTACCTGTTGCAATTTTGAAGTTACCTACATCATTGTTTATCGACTCATGCACTTTAACATCGAAGCTCGGAATCTCCGACCGTGAAACGTTGATGGCTTGTTCTGACCTGCCATTTGGTGATGCGCTTGGAGAGCTGACCGGTTGCACTGGCGTATTGTTGAATGTTGAATTCATGTTTACATTCATGTCACTGGATGAGGCTATCGGCTTCGTAATGGTGTTGGATACTTCCATATCGGCATTTGAGCAACTGGATGGATTAATGCTGCCGAGTGCATCCAACTGTAAGCCTGCACTGGGCCCCACGTTCTGATGAAGTGATAATGACATGTTGTTTTGCTGAATCTGAGAGATCTTTGCTTTGGTTAAAATCAAAGCATTGTTGCGAGATGTTCTCTTCCGAACTTTCCGCATGTCCTGGAATAATCAACGTTCCACTCCATAAAGGGGACAATTGAGTTGAAGTTTACAAAAAGGTTATTTTAAACTGCAAAGAAATTGTTATACTACACCGCAGACCAATTCTTGTATGTATTTATTGTTCGGCAGAGCGATCTTTGTGCTAATTACTTTTCCAGTCAAAGAAAATGCACTAATCCACAAAGGAAGCCAAAATAATATAAAAACACAACTTAGTAATTAGCTACGCTATCTGAGACAGTGGCCTTGGCCCACGTGTCACAAGATAACTAGCGAAATTCAGTTTTACTCTGAATTTTGATCCACAAAACTCATCATGAGCACTTGCACTGATTATTAATTGTGTTTTACACACAATATGGCACTTTTTTTTTGGCACGATGGCCCAAAAACTCTGATTTGTTGAGCTAGTGTTGGAAGACACAACCGGCTTTTTCAAAGGCAGCCATAAGACTCATTATCATACCGACCAAGAATATATATATAGTTTATATGGTCGGAGATGCTTCCTTCTGTGCGTTACAAACTTCATGACAAAGTTAATATACCCTATCACATCCGTGAAGGGTATAAAAAACTCATTTCCATAAATTCGTGTATTTTTGCCTTTTTTGCCAAATAGATAAACGCAGTCTTCTGAATATATGCTCTAAAATCTCTATTGATTGGGGTCCGGAAGTGTAGGAGAGAGGGAGGCAATTGCCTTTTTTTCAGTTTTCCTTGGTTTATGGTATACTATACCATTTTATGGCCTTATGTGTAATACCTATATATCGTCTTGTAAGAAATTTTATTTGCTTTAATTCGCTCTTAGAATTATTTTCTGAAGAACTTATAGTTTTTCAAATATTCAACGATAACAGTAAATGAAACCGGAAAATAGAAGGCTACGCCCGCAATCCGAGGGTTTTGTACTGTCCCATGCCAATAGGAGATCAACTGTCCTACTCTTGGAGATGTTAACCATTCATGTTAAGATGATATTGCAATTTGCAAGCTTGCGTAAAAAATATTGAAAATAAATTGTTTGAATAATTATAGAAAGTAGAGTAAGCGACCAGCATACCCCCCCCCCCCTTTACCTCCTCCCTCCTCACCCACCAATATTTACCTTATTGAAAATGGTTAACTCCAATTCGCAGTACGAAAAATAATATGCAAGTATGTTGTACTCGTAGTACTAATATGTTGTACAAGAGACCTGTTATGTGCAATTTTTGTATGGATGATCTCAAAATGACCAAATCTAAATGAATATACTACTATTAAATATTACGTGATTATTACGAAACTTGGAGACGGTATTGCACGTGGTGTTGATTATCGTTGGCCATCAATTTTTCGACCTCAGATGAGTCTGAGAAATGCAGGAGTGTGCTAACTGTAACTATAGAAATACTATTATTAACCTATTTTGAGAAGATATCAAAATTCCTTAATTTTTTTTTGTGCTGGTTGAAAGCCACCGTCCTGTATGTTTTCGTATTTCTAAATGTAACGATCCCGAAATGCAAGAGGGGTGGAACAAGTTATGATCTCATATTTTCCCCTCCACCTCTTTTCCCCTTTTTTCAAAAAAATCAAGAATTCAAATTCAAAATTCTATTGTCTTATCTTTAGTTTTCTTCGCTAATAAAATGCCGCTTTTCTGTAAATTTTCATATTTATAAGTATAACGATCTCGAAATGCAGGGGGGGGACAAACTCGAATCACATATTTTCCCCTCTCACTTTTTTCTCCTTTCTTGAAATTTGAAGAAAATTCCAAAAATGGAATGTACTCGACGGTACCGTCCTTACATTACCCCACTTGCCTATACCAATTTCCTATTTCCCCTATATGGGGGAGTTGACCTATTACGACGCATCGCTTTCTCCGGTGAATTATAGTAATTTTACACATTCCTACAAAATTTCATGTATGTAGCTTCAGCCGTTCGTGAGATATTCTATGGACAGACGGACAGACAGACATTTGACCGATTTCATAAGGGTTTTGTCTTTACTACAAAACCATAAAAAGGACCTATGACCCACTCTTCCCCCAAAACTTTCTGACCCGCTATCAACGGAGACTTTGGAGCATATTTTCAGAAGACGGCCTTTACGAGTATTGATTTTGCTAACTTCCAAAACAATACGAATTTGTGAGCTTTTTGTTTTTCTATTAACTTTGACGTGGTTCATTGGGCGCTCGTCTTCAAAATCGTTGCCGTGGAGCTTTATAAGTCAGTGAAAATTGCACTGGTTCTTTCACTAAAGGTGCTCGAGTTTTATTCAGAAGGTTAGAAATTCAACCAATTCATCAATAATTCATCCTTCAAACCATATCTCTCATTCTAACCTTTAACATTTCCTGAAGAAATTTCTCTTGATTGATAGATTTCACCTGATTTCGCGACAGAATTCAGCACATTTACAACGCGTATTTCCATTTAAATTTGCATTGTCATTTGACCTTTGACGTATCCTGCAGGTACTCAGAATTTGGCATATGTCAAGTACACGGTACCAGATACTACTCGCCGATACTACCGCCGAGCCACTCCTCGAATAAAATGAAAAAAAGAAAAATGAAATTTCCTTTCCATCACAAGGCTCCTCCTCACCTTTCACACCTCAACTGCAAGTCGCAAGGACATTCTAATATTTCCATCGAATTTGTCTATTGTCGTGTCGAGATTTAAGGACAAATCACAAGTGCCGATGTTGTGGACGCGTCCGGATTAAAGGGTTCATTATGCAGATTTATTCATTTTTATCCACAATCAAATTACCTTCTGGCACTCGGGGTATTTCTTGAGGCTCAGCGCTGTCTCCCGACTCTCTCTCGTCTTTGGCATGAAACTCCCGGCCCGCCGCTTATCTAGGCCAAAAGAATCAAAGACGAAGACGCGGCGACGACGACGCGACGGTAGCGATAAATATTTCTGCCCAGGCGAATGACTTTGGAAAAATATCAATGGACGAATAACTTGCAAAAGGATTTAGTGCGGAAGTAATTGCGATTGGTGCGAAATTAAGTGCTTTCGGATGATGTTTTTGGAATCAAAAGGGTCTCGACAGTATGAGGTAATGGTGAGGTGGGTGGGTGATTAATGAAAGTAGAATATTAAATTTACTTCTAGAGTTATGGGTGGATGTGGGCGAAATTATGGTTTAAGAAGTTATTTTGGGGCTTTTCGATTAAACCCGATTAAGCGAGATTCGGATGAAATGATTGGACAATTTATTATTGAGTCAAAAATCTAGCGAGTTTTGTTTTTAATTTTTGACGAACTATGCCTCTCCGAGGTTGGTGAACCCAGCCCGGCAAGTGGCAGTAGTATTTGCTCTAAGCCAGAAATAGACCCAGAGGAAGAATCCTCCGAAGGGCATCACAAAGAACAAGAAGAAATCAAACAGACATGCGCCACTGAAGTCATTAGGTATGTAACTTAAGAAAAATACCGAATGGTGCTGGCTTCTATCGCGGGGACATGCACGCGAAAAAAAGCGAAAGAGCTGGTGAATAGTACCCGCATCAAAAGCTTCCCTAACTGCGAACTACTCTTGAAGGCGAGTTCCACGGAGGAGCGGCCATGGGCTTTTTAATTTGTTCATAAGGATATTCTCCTTGTAATCAATGATATTCTTAGTCATGAAATCCTTAGCTGTAAGCTCTCCTTCAAGGTATCATGTTGTTTGAAGTTCGCCGGTGATTCCCCCTTCAATTAACATTAAATCGTCCAAAGGACTTTTCAAAAGGGTGCTCTTCACTGAATACTATGACTTAGCGCATGATACCGAGTCAACTGAATTCAAATTCAAAAAGGGTATTTGTTCCGACGTGTATGCAAATCCCGAGACCACAGTAGTTTAATTAATTAATTTTTTTTTTGCGTTCCAACTCAATCAAAGAGCTCCTCTAATTAGTTACTCGTAATCCCAAAATTCGCTGACAACGTCAGTGAGCCTTTGAGTCCTGATATTTCTCTACTTTTTATCCGCAATCTGTACCGTGTTTTCTTTTTCGTTGCAGGAACTGCTCAACTAAATTGCACTAACAAGATGGAAATGTGATAAGCATAATTTGCCTGGTAAGTTGAATTCGCAAAGTTTGTAATGTTTTTAAATTTTCATGGGTTGTGTACGTCGGGAATTTGCATAGGGTTACTATTTTTGATACGGATATGTCTTTTGTCTGGGGATGTGAATGAACGATAACGATGCTCACTAACACGCTGTCAAAATCAAGATTTGTTCGTAGAACCATGGGTCGTGGTCTGTGTGTAGGATTGTTTGGATGGGGTTCACATCAAGGAGCAATATTGTCTCCCCTTCTCTGGAATCGGGTGACCAACAGACTACTTTCAGATCTGGAGATGATTGGGTAAAGTCATTGCTTACGCAGACGACATCGCCATCGCCGTCACGGACAGATTACCCTCAGCGGTGTGCTGCCAAGTGCCCTATCCTATCCTATGCTTTTCACTAGCACGCACACAATCCCTCCAATACTATAAAGTATCGGTCTTTTCTTTGACAGAAAGCTAAGGTGGGGAAGCTTAATATTCAAGAACCAGTAAGAAAGGCTACTATTGCACTCTACTCGTCTAGAAGGGCCATAGATAAAAACTGGGGCTTACGGGCGAAAGCGGTATACGAGTATTGGATATATATCCTATGTTATTGTACGGTGTTAAGGTGTGGTGGACAGCACTCAGGGTAGCGGCCTACTGTAGTCTGCTGGGAAAGGTACAAAGGCTAGCTGCGGAAGCTTCTTGAACCACTCCGTCAGCCGGACTAGATGTGATGATCGGCTTGCTCCGGAACAACTGGCGGCAAACACCCCTTGCGCCTTCGTGATACGACCCAGTAGCGTACCGTGAGTGACGGACACTTTACTATACTGAACAAGTTGGATCTTTTGAAAACATTTCTCCAAATATCATTTTGACAGAAACTTCACTAGTCTGATTCCGGAGGATGAAGAGTCTCTGGACGGGGAATATGCCTTAACCACCGTTTCCATAGTCATCTATCCGGATGGCTCTTGGACCGAGGACGGGGTCGGGTTATGTATTTGCTCGGAAGGACTGGTCATTAACTTTTCACAGTGTGTGTTGTGTCTACTATTGCAGTATCCAACAAGCGGAGGTTTCGTCGATCTCGGTCCTGTCTTGGCTAAGCAGTGAACAAACGAGGATTATTTGATCGGTATTTGATCCCAGCCGCTCCGCCACACTTCTGTCGTTGAACATAAGCAAATTGGCAGGGTAGTAGGGATTATCATGATGCACTGCCTAATCGAGGAGTTCGCCTTTATGTTTCGTATTCCTCAGCCCGACTTCTGTAGGAGTTGTGGAGATGTAGAGCGTTCTCTAACTTCTTTATCACTGTCCGGCAGGAGACATACATTTTTGGGCTTTCGATTATTCTACAATCTAGATGACCACAAGAATATGACCTCCACAAGGTTCAGTCGTTACGTAGCCAAAAGGAGAACTCAGATTGGGCAATTTATAGGGACTTCCTTGCTTTATATAAAAGTGGACTGAGAAGTTCCAAACGTAGCTTGTGGAGGTTTTTTTTTATGATAGCATTGATAGTTGCAGTGATGTCTCTAGACTTAGGACGATCCTATCCACGAATCCAACCATGCCTGGTTATCTGCTGAAAGATGATGGAACATGGACATCCACGAGTCAAGAGACCATGGAGGTCTTGCTTGACTCGAACGTTCTTGGCAGCTCTTCTATTGAACCTCTTGAAATCACTTCCACAGCGAACGTTTCACCATGCGATTTCGCATCAATTACCTCGAAAGAAAAGATTATACGGGCTATGACCATTTTTGGCTTTTGCCCTCCCTGGTGATATCATTCCGGCTTACCTACAGCATATGCTGGACGTAGTGACCCCTGGATTGAATCGATTTTCAAAGCCTGTCTAGAATTGGGATATATTCCTTGAATATGGATGGAAGTTAGAGTGATCTTTATACCGAAAACGGATTGAAGTTCTCATGCACGATCGAAAGACCTACGACCCATCCGCCTATCATCAATTTTGCTGAAGGTGTTGGAGAGTTTAATCGACACACACTTACTGTGCACTATACCAGCGCATCTTCTGTCCCCCTCCCAGCACGCTTACTGGAGGGGCCGATCTGCGAATATGGCCTTGCACTCTATGGTTTATCAAAAGATCCCTCGACTGCAAGCAGTATTCCCTATTTGTCTGAGTAACGAGGGGGCTTTCAGCAATGTAAACCTTGAGGCTATCACTGTGCGGAGATGACTCGTTTCGCAAGTTAGTACACCTAATGCTTACATCTTGGGTGGTCTCAACTAGTCTCGGCCCATCATCTGTACGAAGTCACGTAAGCAGGAGTACCCCTCAAGGTGGAGTTTTATCTCCCCTTTTCTGGAATCTGGCGGTCAGTGGGCTGCTTCTGAATCTGGAAGGATTGTGGTGCAAAGTTATCGCTTCCGCGGATGATCTTAATATCGCCATCTCGGGGAAATTTCCTGGTTTCCTGCGCGACATAGGGCAGAACGCCCTCTCTATTCTGATGAAATGGGCTGGCGAGGTTGGTGTTGGAATAAATACGCGAAAAACGAAGCTTGGTGTCTTTACTTGGAGATACAGGATACCTTCAATTATACCACCAGTTATGAAGGGAATAAGGCTTGTGCTGACTGATATAACCAAATTCCTTGGTCTCATCCTAGATACAAACCTATGATGGAAGGCGAACATGCAGGAGCGGGTGACAAAGGCAACCGTTGCACTGTACACGTGCAAAAACGGCATTGGTAAGAAATGAGGCTTACAGTCTAAAGTGGTTTACTGGCTTTATGTATCGGTATTGCGTACCATATTGTTGATTGGGTTTAATGTTTGGTGGACGGCACTCAGTATTGTGTCATATAGAACTGTGTTGGAGAATGTCCAAAGTTTGGCATGTATTGCCATCACGGGGTCTCAAAGGACAACACCGACCGCTGCCTTAGGCACATTGTTAAATTTGCTTACTTGGACATTCGCACAGAGCAGATGGTGGCGAATATGGTTATTCGCCTCCGCGATGCCGGTCAGTGGACTATGTCCATCGTAAGCCACTCGGCTGTATTGGTAAACACTGACTTTCCCGAAGTGACGGACTACACCTCTCCGAAGTACCTGTTCGACAAGAGCTGTACAAGCCTGGTCCTATCAAGAAGCGAGTGGTCAGAGAACGCCATAGTGGTATCTGATCATCATCAGCTTTTTCATTGATGCCTCTTAGATTGAAGAAGGGGTTGGGGCTGGGGTATACTCGTAGAAGTTGGATATTGGTTAGCCGTTCCGCCTTCTGGAATACAGTAGCATCTTCCAGGTGGAGGTTACAGCAATTTCCGATTTGGCTTGCACACAGTGTTACATCTATTACTACGGATATCGTAGTCTACACGGATAGTCAACCGGTGATTAAATCACTTACTTTGGTTTTAGTTATGTCAAAGACGGTACTGGAGTGTTGCAACCTTTTCATGCTGACGGGAGGTTTTTTTTTAAACATTTATCTATGCTGGATACCGGGCCACAGTGGTTATTTTGGGAACTGTAAAGCTGGACTGGCTCGGGCGGGTGCGAATAATGAGATCCCGGAGTGCCTGCGTAGCACAGATATTCCTCTAGCAGCTTGTAAATTGGTTGGCCAAGCTGTGGCCCCACCACATTTCACTGGACACTGCATAATCGGGGAGCGTGGTTGGAGACTTCGGCTCTCACACAATTATTACTGTTGGAGCTGTGGGCACGAGGACGAATGTTGCTCTCACCTTTTATGTTCTTGTCCTCCTCTGGCAGAACGTAGGAAGGACATCCTTGGATCCAATTTTTTTTTGCCGATTTGTACGCTCGAAAGAATGTTCGCATCAGTTGACTTCATCGTTTCGTTGTCAGCTATAGATGGTTACAAGACTGAAAGGGGCTCACGTATGCTGAATCTAGTGTCTATCACAACGAACCCAGCGGTGGTCTATGTGCGTCTTGCTCTTCTTTGGCAACTTAATCTAATCTACATCTCCAGCACAGGCTGGTTTGAAACGTAGGTTCCAAAGTAGGTGGTTTTTGGTGGTACGACAACGGTGTATCCTGTGGTGTATCATGGCAGCTTCTGCACCTCGAATCGAACCTTACATAAAGATCATCACGCACTGGTCATAATAATACAACGAAATGGGGAGCAGATACTCGAAGTCGGTCATTTGAAGGTGGACGGAAACGTGGAAGATGGAAAGATATTGATCGATGTAATGCAACTATTTTGATACACATAACTTCGATGAACCGTTTCGATATTTACAATTTGATGAACACAAATATTGACGACCCTTCAGGATATTTAGGATTTCATGGACACCAGTTTGATGCCTTACGCCCGGTTGACTCGATCCTAGTTCACTTGGACCGAATACGTTTTGTTAAGTCCACTTGGTCCACGTTAGAGATAGGTAGATAGAACGAAGGGCTGTAAATTAAAGAGGTTCACAAGCCCTGAGACCAGAAGCCCGAAAATTTAATATGCCTCCCAATCAAGCTTGATCGCACAGATAAACTGCTCATAGGCTTAAGCGGGGACGAGGTTATATCATCCGGGTCAGGAAACATGATCCCAAGACTATCCCTCCGACGACATGTTAACGCCTTAAAATCATAGAAAATCTAAGTTGACGTTTCGTCCTCTCCTCACGGAATCTAACCCAGCTGTCCTCCACTAAGCCCTTAGTTTTCAGGTAGCCACGAATTTCCGTTGAGAAGACCATATATGGTCCTAACCATTTTACGGTTTAAATGTAGCAGCTCAGCAAATCTGCTAATTGAGTAGCCCTAAATGAACATTTCGGCCTGCCTCAAACCCGGGAGACTTTCCCAGATGGCTGCGGCTTCAGTACGCTCCCAATCCCTCAAACAGTGCAGTGCATAGTGAGATCCCACAAAAGAGCTCCAGGCCATGGAGTGGCCGAGGCCGTCCTGGCCAACTCGCCAGCCTCCACATTCCCAGCAATGCAAACGTGCCCAGGAACCCAGTAAGTGTGGGCTTCATTTAGAGCACCTAATCTTTGAATCACAAAATGGCATCTGCGCACTGACTTTGATGTGACTGACCATTTACTTAGAGCCACGATGGCGGCCAGACTACCTGTAACGATTGCGATGCTTTCATTTTGGTAGCCTGCTTCCAGGCAAAGCACGCACATACCTCAATTGCATGTATCTATGCCTGAAAGATACTAGTGGACCTACCCATGGGAACTGTGGCTCGATGCAAGGGACATATAATGCCTGCCCTAGTTCCCTCGTCAGTCTTTGAACCATCCGTGAAATACTTGATGGTGTCTGGTGAGAGTTTGGAATGGCAGTGGTCCAAGTTAGTTTGCACAACTAGTGCGTGGACCAAGTGGTCTGACTTCTGACGGGCGACAAAAATTTGCGAGCGAGGTTGAATATCGAATTTTTAATACATATTTGCAACAACAAACGTCATTCGTTTTCGTCCTGGTGCTACTTGGATCCAGGTAAAGTTGCCCATCAGCCTACTCAACTTGTGTGTTTCCTCTCTGTCAATGTTGTGTTGGATCAACTGATGACACTATCCAAGAAGCGTCCAAGTGTTTTGCAAGTACGTCAACCGAACTTTATCTTGACATTTGCAATTTGATGGACACAACTTTGATATTTTCTATTGGAAGGATATAACTTTGATGTCCCAAATTCATATTGATAGTCCTGAATACAAATTTATTGACCCAACTTGATATTTACAATATTACGAACTCAACTTTGAAGATTCAACTCGCCATTTTAAGTTTGTAGAAGACAATTCTGATGTCCCTAACATGACATTTACAGTTTTATAAACTCATCTTTGAGTAGGGTCACTTGACATTTACGGTTTGAAGAACACGACTTTGATAACTTTACATTTATCATTTTGAGGAACATAATTCTTACTTTGATAAACACAAATGAGGTGACGTTTACAATTTGATGGAGAAATAAATAAATAAATAACTGGCACAACAGTCCAATTTGAACCACGGCCTCGAGATGAGTTAGCATCATCTCATTTCTAGATCGTGGCGGTTTTTTGTGCAGAGGTATGTGATCAGCAACACGTTCAACCGAGTTATTTACCCCATAATGGGTACTCATTTAACAGCTGAGTGGGCTCATAGTCCGACACGTAAATCCCCGGAATCGAACCGGGGACCAGTGCGTTGAAGACGAACGTGCTAACCGTTGCGCCATCCGGACTACCGGATGGAGAAAACTTTGATGAATTATCTTGACATTACCACTTCAAATAACACAACTTCGCTTTTGATGAACGGGATCTTTGGTGACGCAATTCGATGGACACAACTCTAATGTCCCAACTTAACATTTATAATTTTACAAATGCAGTTTTGACGCCCTAATTTTATTGACACAACTTTCATGCCTAAAACTGACACTTACAATTTGACGAAGACAACTTGTTATACCACAAACGGACATATCCATGATCAAATATTTTTCCAAATAGGGGAAAAGTTTCTGTGTAATTTTTGCACTAAATGGGGTGGATATGGTCAGGATCGATACCTGCTTTGCCATCCCATGTGGTAGAGTAATGATGACAACGATGATGATGGTGATGGCGATGAGGACGCTAAGTGTCGACTACACTTTGATGATACCCACCGGTCGCTTGTTTCCGGAATTTTGTAGTTGCGGGTGTGATGCATGTTTTAATTTTGTATTTTTATAATATCTGCTGGGAATTAAGTTTAAAGCTTTGTTTAATTACGTTTACGACCGAATCGAATGTAATTTGGACTCGCGTTCAAATAACAGTGCTCATCATTTTAGTATGCAGTTGAAACCAGAATGTTTGTCGAGTGAGTGGTGAGCACAGTGAATTTCAATTCGAGTGTAATAAAATATAATTTATAATGCATCGAGGTAAATTATAGTGTCTTTTATAATTAGTACTAGTTCGGCGCCCAATGTGAGGTGGTGGTCCCACCTAAAAATCAGTGCAATCCTCACTACTGTCCGATAGACGCCATTAAATTAATTTCTTCTTCATTCGGACTAATTCCCTTCCTCTTAAGATGGCTTAATTTATGTTGAGTAGCCTAATAAATTTTATTAGGAAACAGATGGACCGGTCGCTACGCCAGATACAAGATACTAAACGAAATTGTTATGATCTGTCATGGCATACGGTACGAAACGGATATCTCGCTGGCTTAAGCAGATTATTTGACTTGAAGGAAGTGGATTTTACAGCCAGTCGTACGATTTTTTTATGGTCATTTCGACCATCATTTTGCCTGAAAGTTTTGTGGTTGTTGGTGTAGTTAATGGATGCGTGTGGAAGAACAGTTGTGATGATGTGTATTGGGGTGGCTTTTGTCAGGCGTGATTGACATGACTTGGTAATTGTGATGTGAAGATTTATCCATTTTAAAGCTTTAAATTTATCTCGTTCTCATCATTATCATTGTAGTGCGACAGCCCGACATCGGCCCTTGGCCGCCTGGATTGTTGTCCTCCAATTATCTCGGCCACGAGACCGTGCCTTCCGACCTTGGAAGCCCAGTAGTTGCGCTGTGTCCATATACTCTCTCGGTCGTCCTCGCAGTCTCGCTCCGTCGCGATTTCATTACTCTTTTTGGCATGCGATTATCGTCCATTCGTTGTACATGCCCTGACCATTGAAGTCTCTGTAGTTTGATGATTTTCGAAACTTCCAGCTCATCGTACAGTTCATACAACTCATGGTTGTACTCGATCGCAAACTGCAAAAAAAACTCATGGCAATTGAGGTCTCGATTGGGCGAACATCGAGTAAGTAGAAAAGCATCAAAGGTTGACTGAAATTAGTAGAGGTGAAAGAGCTCGTGGTCGGCCAAAGAAGAACTGGGTAGACTCCGTAGACGAAAACAGCAGCAAAATACTCGGCTTCTGAAACTGGAGGACACGATTTCAAGACTAAGAAGACTGGAGGTGACATCTTTCAGAAGCCAAATCGTGCAGAGGATACACAAGCTGATAAGAAAAAGAAGATTATAGCCGTTACAGTTAAACTGAAGGGGGCCTAAATGTAAGCTCTTATCTAAATTTTTTGTGGCGGACTTAAGGTTCATATAAAGGCTAAAAGGATTGTGTCTGCCAAACTCCCTGAGATTTTTTTGTTAAAGAGCTCTGGGTTGAGAAGCAGCAGCAGTTTACTAACTTTGCGCGATTTGTCAGAACTAATTTGCGTTCTGACAAATCATCAATACCGACGTACTTCACCTCGACGGGGTTTTGTGCGACACATTGTTGTGACAAGAGAATTCACCTTTCGCGGTAGACAGAAAATTATGGTGAGGGTGATCGGGTCACTCAAGTGCCAGAATAGAATTTGGTTTTTCCGAGATGCCGACGGAATCCAAGCAAGAAGCGGTGGCCGTTTGTTGTCTAGCCGTTAAATTGTCAAAAGAATTTGTTTGATATTTATTATAAGTGTGCAGGATTGTAGCATTGTTTACTTTGCCCCACTCCCTTTAATCTGTATGGGATTGGGGCTTTATTGCATAAAATATATCCATACATATGGGGGATAATTCGCAAAATAGCCCCATAAATCCGACTTGGATTTGAAGGGAGGAGGGGAAAATGATTATGATAAAAGTCGCGAAAATTTATAAATTTGGTTCATTAATTCCCCCCCCCCCCCCCCCCCTTATGTTGTTGATTATTATTCACCATTCTCTCTCATCTTTAATTGCCTTGACCCCTCCAGGGGCATGGGCGCGTCAACATCTCTAGCATTTCTATATGCCTTGCTGACGTTTCAACAGCACTACTTTTCGGAAGTGCGGTTGCTAGCATGCACCTCCTATCCGCGCCGTCTTTATACTGACAAGCTCGGAGCACTGTGAGAGTTCTGTTAGTACTCACGGGCAATTTTTGATCGGGCCGAGATTTGATCTCCGAGCTCTAGATTAGTATCATAGAGCGGTGATCGAACGATCACGGCCACCGAGTGCGACAAATTCATCATTCGTTTACTTCAAATATTGAGCATTTAAGAAATCACTTCCTCCATAGTATTGAAAGCGAGGCCCACGCTCAAGTAAATTCACTATTGCTACGATACATTCACAGCGTAAAGCGGAAATTTATTTTGGGCCAATCCTTAAGTATTCCTATTTGGGAAAATGGTCTTCTCCAAATTTGTTCAACATTGTCCGATGACGGCTTTTTAGCTAATTAGCTGTCATGCCATTCTGACGGCTTTCTACCTCTTTCTTTCAGAGTTATCTCTGTCAATGTTATGTCATGTCTGACTAATTGCTTTTCACCTCTCAACATCTGATCTTTGATGTCCCGTATGCTTGTAGTACATATCGATTTAATGAATCGTTGGACAGTTTAGAGAGTTTCTCTCTCGGACAGTCGCCATGTCCATCCAAGAACTTTGACAAGAGTTTTAAGTCATTGTTCATTACCCACGGAATGAGTGTATACGTATGTATATGTGGACGTAGACTAGAATAAAACATAAAAAAAATACGATTGGGGTAAACCCCAATCATGCAATACTCTAGATGAATTTGAACCTGGTTAAAGCCAATAAATAATTTTGGTTGCAATCTCGGTTTCATCAAAGCTTTATATTCCAAATTTCAGACTAATAGCTGTAACACTTTTCGAGAAAATCAGCTTATTGTCAAAAGACAACATTTTGTATTAGCTCAAAGCGATATCAAGCTAGAGAGCAACGTTGGTAAAATGTGTCATATTGTATAGGAGGGGGTAGACGGAGTAAGGGTAATCGACTATTTTTTTTGAATCTAACTGATATTGTTAATTAAGTGTTAAGTACAAAATTTCAGCCCGATTAATTGTATACGTACTGAGTAAATAGGCTTAACGTATTTCATGAAATAGTGCAGTTTGTATGGGAGGGGGTAGAAGGAGGGTGAGGATTACAATAAATTTTATAATGTAGGTTACAATTATCATAAAAGTGATATATTCAAAATTTCAAAGCAATATGTTTTATAGTTTCTGAGAAAATCTGATTATTGTAAATTATCAAAAATGTGTCATTTTGTATGGGAGGGGGTAGACGGAGTAAGGGTAATCGATTACTTTTTTTGAATCTAACTGATATTGTTAATTAAGTGTTAAGTTAAAAATTTCAGCCCGATAAATTGTATACGTACTGAGTAAATTGGCTTAACGTATTTCATGAAATAGTGCAGTTTGTATGGGAGGGGGTAGAAGGAGGGTGAGGATTACAATAAGTTTTATATCATAGGTTACAATTATCATAAAAGTGATAAATTCAAAATTTCAAAGCAAGATGTTTTATGGTTTCTGAGAAAATCTGATTATTGTAAATTATCAAAAATGTGTCATTTTGTATGGGAGGGGGTAGACGGAGTAAGGGTAATCGATTAATTTTTTTGAATCTAACTGATATTGTTAATTAAGTGTTAAGTACAAAATTTCAGCCCGATAAATTGTATACGTACTGAGTAAATTGGCTTAACGTATTTCATGAAATAGTGCAGTTTGTATGGGAGGGGGTAGAAGGAGGGTGAGGATTACAATAAGTTTTATAACATAGGTTACAATTATCATAAAAGTGATATATTCAAAATTTCAAAGCAATATGTTTTATAGTTTCTGAGAAAATCTGATTATTGTAAATTTTCAAAAATGTGTCATTTTGTATGGGAGGGGGTAGAAGGGGTGGAGCGATTTAGCCCGTTCACGAACTTAGCCTTCATTTTTTGTCAAAAATAACGTGTGCAAAATTTGAACTTCATAGCTCAACGCGTTCTCGAGCTAGAGAGGTCACGGACGGACGGACGGACAGACGGACAGACGGACATCCGGTTTTGAGATATTCGAGTGATAATATGAACTTCTGTATCATTCATTTTTTTCTGCGAGCCTTATTTCTTAGCGTTACAAACTTTGTGGCAAACTTATAATACTCTCAGATTTCATCTAGAGTATAAAAAGTACGACAATTTACGCAAATGGTGGGTACTTTGACCATCCATGTGTGGATGTATGTCTATGTTCAATCATCCTGTTTTTCACATACTGAATGGAGCTTTCGGCTGTTGTAAGCAAGATAAAATGCTCTGCGCTAGAGACGCAGTGAGGCGATAAAAGGTGCCCTTTCAGTCGTTAGCTTCAGACATTTGACATCGTCTTTTCTTTCCAAAGCGGCAGTACTATAGTAGCTCTCGTATCGCCAGATTGCCAATTTCGTGAAACATCTAACCGGTTTATACCCTCTGTTCATAGGTCTGGCGCTAGGATGCCTATGCACCACTCCCCGAAAACATGCATGGGAATTAGTGAAAGCCTTAACGAGGTATGCGGTTTTTTGCTTACTTCCGAATCGGAGTCTTAAGGATCTGTTTTTTTTGCAACCTGTACTTTTATTTTACAGTCGAGGTTCGTCCAACAATAAACACTGATCGCACTCTGCAGTTCAGTCAGCAAGTTTCTGCCTCGAATATGTGTAAGAAACGAACTCTTAACAAATGCTATAAATCACAAAGACAGACCGTTGTCGTTTTAACGTCAGTTGCTTGGGCCACAAGACTGAAAATATCTTCACCTTGTCAGTACTTAGTGGTCATTTATTGCATGACAAGAATTCATTCCGAAAGTTTAGAATCAGCCCACTGAGCGCTGAATTTGGGTGCTTAACTAAATTCTTGACAGCTTATAGGCTCATCCTTGTTACTTTCTCGTCCAGCAAAGTTAGAAATGGACCCATATTACAAAATACCAACGCGGAGCTCATATCTATGATACGCTACTCACTCAAAACGTCTGTATAAGAATCGCCTCAAACCCGCTTCTATCTCAGCTTATTGGGAGTCTACCGAACTTTCCGTTACAGATTCAGCCGAATAAGGGAGCCCTTGACCGAAATTCAAACAAAGCTTTCCTGGGTCGCGTTCGGTGGGCGTGGTCGTTTCGTCACGGCTTTACGATACTAATCTAGAGCTTGGACTACAAATCTTGGCGCGATCAAAAACTGCCTGTGGGTACTAATAGAACTCTCACAGACGGCGCGCATAGGAAATGCATGCTAGCAATTGCACTTTCCAAAGTAGATACGCTATCGAAACGCCAACAAGGCATAGAAATGCTAGAGATGTTGACGCGCCCATGCCCCTGGAGGGGTCAAGGCAATTAACAATCTTTTCTATGACTCCATATTTGCAGACTCTTTATCCTAAACAAATAAAAACTTCCTGAAAGGTTGCACAACGTGAGCAAACCAACGTTTCTCGGTGTCTTTAAACAAACAAAAAAATATTAAAAAATAAAGAATAGCAAATGAAACCTGAATTTTAGTTAGAACTCATCTATGTACCTCCATGCATTCCGAATCAACCCCCGTAACCGGTTGATGGGACATCAATTTGACACAATCGCGCACTGATCTGCGGGACTAGGAGTCTTTGATAATAATAATGGATGATAAAACCGAGAATTTCCCCAAAGGCCAAATGGAACTAAAACAAGCTAGCCGAAGGTATGATACCTTCGTTGTGTTTTATGATGCATTTGCTACTTTGAAATTAGTAGTAACACTTGTTTCGATTTCACTGTTCCTATGAGAGGTATATGAAATAGTGGGCCGATTTCAACCAAATTTGGGAATGTGGTTTGGCAGTCAATGCGATTGAGATATAAGATTTTGTAAAGATATTTTCAGAAATAAACCAGGCCGAAGAAACCAAGTCTCAAGCTTCACTCTATCGAAAGTTATCGCTTATTTGAAGTTTCATTTGTAGGAGAAGTAGGGGTTTCGTTGGTCGGATTTTACGTATTTTCAATATTAGCCAAGTGGATCATACTACAAACATTGGACCAAAATTTCAAGTCGATAGCTTTATTTTGTCGTTAAGTTATCGCTTATTTTAAGTTTCATTTCTAGAGGAGGTAGGGGTTCCTTAAGTCGGATCTTACCCATCTTTAATGTCAACTAACTCAATCTCACTTTAAACATTTGACCAAAATTTCAAGTTGCTGGCTTCATTCTATCAAAAGTTATCGCTTATTTGAAGTTTCATTTGTAGGGGGGGGGGGGGGGGGTTCCTTGGGTCGGATCTTGCCCATTTTCAATACCAACAAAGTAGGTCTTACTAGCAACATTTTGTCAAATTTTAAACTTGCTAGTATAATTTTTTCGAAAGTTATCGTAATTAAGGGAATATTTAATTTTTTGAAATTTGTAGGGGAGGTAGGCGTTCCTTTGATCTGATTATGCCCAACTTACAAAACCTTAAGCAGCTTCTCAGTTCAAGGTTACACGCCAAAAATCAGGTGCCTACATCAATTGGTTCAGGAGTTATATACAAGAAACCTGAAAATTAGGGTAGTACGGGGTTCTTTGTAAGAAAATTACCGTTAGTTTCCAACTGATCGATTTTATTTTCCCAGGAGAGTATAAGATTACCCTCATGAGTAATCTACCTAAGCTAGAGCTTTTTACGTTTATTTAATCGGGAGTTATAGATACATTTATGTATTTTACATATGTAGGGGAGGTAGGCGTTCTCTTGGCCTGATCATGCCCATTTTCAATACCATCCAACTAGATTACACTACCAATATTTAACCAAAATTTCAAGGCTCTAGCTTCATTCTATCGAAAGTTATCGTGCGAACGGACAGACAGACGGACAGACAGACAGACAGACAGACGGACAGACAGACAGACAGACAGACAGACAGACATGGCTAAATCGAATCAGGAGGTGACCCTGACCATTTATATATATACATTGCTATACCTCCGGAGCCTCCTTTAAGGTGTTACATATTTCCGTCGTGACAAAAACAATATACCCTATACTAAAAGTCTAGGGTATAAAAAGTTCTTCTAACAAAAACTTGCTTTTGGAACGGTCGTTCCTATGACAGCTATACGACAGAGTAATCTAATTGCAACCAAATTCGGGAATGTGATTTGACTAAATATATTATTGACTGGTGTGGTCGAAACGATGTTTTACAAACCAAAAATAATAGTGTCCATTATTTGTTTACTTTATACAAGCGCATGTTTATATTTTGTCGGTGAGTGCGACAAGTTAAAACTTGCAAGTACCGGCTGATTTTTTATTATTCTTTAACTGTAGATTATTTCTTCGGTGTTTATGATTGTAGTTTAGTCGCAGTTACCCCTATCAGACGCAAGAACGTGCTGTGATTTATACTTTTTGTACCAAGACATCTTTTTGTGAAGTTAGTATACGAATTGTTTTCGTTCTCGCAAATTCAGACTTTTAAGTTTTAAAATGAGTAAAACCAAGGAACTATTGGTTGAAACTCGTGCATTAATCGCAAGTCTTCATAATCTAGGCAAAAGTAACCGTACCATTGCACCGAATTTAAAAATACCTCGACGTACCGTGGACTACAACGTGAAAAAATATGCATCCACCAGGAGCTTTGGCGATAGAAAACGGGCAGGGCGAAAAACCACAACAGCTGAAGGTAAACGTATTGTATTGATCAGTAAACGTGATCGACGACTCACGGGCCCAGAGATAGCAGCTCAGATCAATCAATCTAGGAATCTGCCTTTGAGTACTTCTACAGTGAAAAGGAGATTGAGAGAAGCTGGCCTTTTTGGAAGGATAGCAGTGAACAAACCTCTTTTAAGACATCAAAATAAAATTAAGAGGTTGCACTGGGCTAAAGAACATAAACATTGGACGCATGAACAGTGGGAAAAAGTTTTATGGAGTGATGAGTCAAAGTTTGAGGTTTTTGGGTCTAAGAGAAGAGTCTTTGTGCGCAGGTCAAAGGAAGAACGGATGTTAGATCCATGTGTAATCCCGACTGTAAAACACGGCGGAGGTTCGGTGATGGTTTGGGGATGTTTTGGAAGACGGGCGACTGAAGACCTGGTAAAAATTGAAGGGATTTTGAAGAAAGAAAGCTATAAAAAAATATTAAAGGAAAATGTATTTTAGTACATACGTTCTGGCCAGCTGATCGGCAAAAAATTTATCTTCCAGCATGACAACGATCCCAAGCATTCCTCAAAGCTGTGCAAAGAGTATTTGAAAGAATTGGAAAGGAAGAATGTGCTGAAAGTAATGATTTGGCCGTCACAGTCGCCCGACCTCAACCCGATTGAGTTGTTGTGGGGCAAATTGGACAGGGAAGTCAGAAAGCAGTGTCCTACTTCCACTTCACATTTTTGGAATAACCTGAAAAACGAATGGAATCAAATAGACGACGATTATTTGTCGAAATTGTTACAAAGAATGCCAAGATTGTGCACCGAAATAATAAAAGCAAAAGGGGGTTACATCGATGAATCAAAAATTTAAATATGTAACAATTACAGACTGTAGTTTTATTATTACTATGTTCTTATCTATATATGTTCTTTAAAATGTAAATATCAAAATCGATCGTATTGTTTTTATTTGTTGTGTATCATGCAAACTATAGGGTGGGCAAAAACTTTTGACCGGTAGTGTAGTTTATATGGTCGGAGATGTTTCCTTCTGTGCGTTGCAAACTTCATGACAAAGTTAATATACCCTATCACATCCGTGAAGGGTGTAAAAAAAAAGGCTCATTATTTTCCTGAATGCTCCACATAACCCATTCATTGCGAACGAGTGAGAGACAGGAAGCCACGTCGTGATTAAGCCACTTGCTTGGATTGAGCTATACTCCGTTTGTGACCAAGGCGCCGAATACCCCCGAATCTAGTTCCCTATACCTGCAGATCACTCGTCAGGTGCTGGCTTCGATCTGCCGGTGTAAGCAGCTCACCAAAATGTCGATCCGCCAACTTGGACTGGGCCCCTGGTGCAAGGTGGACGTGACGTTTATATTTCGATATCTTCCCTAAGGTCTAAATGGAACTAAACAAAGGCTTCTTTTCTTTATCTTCAATAGCGTCCAACGTGGGGCTCACATTTACCATTATATTGGATTCGACTCAATCAACAGTATAAAAAATTATCTAATAACAGTTCTGTATAAATTAAGGTAGGATTGTAAGTGATATAATACCACAAAACTATAAGAAACAATTACCCAACTGTACAAAACGTACATGAGTCTATTTACAGATGACACAATTTTTGTGAGCCATTCCATGAAACAGCCCTTCCGCGGCGCCTCTTAGCCAAAAGCCCACTAAGTGAACTTTTATGATTTTGTCGTGTCTTAATGATTAATTCCATTTCCAAAATCACAACCAAAAAGACGTCCTAAAAGTTTTATGCGTTTTGTAACACACTTTTGACCTGAACGTTGGGATCCCATTTTCACTAGTTCAATTTAAGCCCTACATCATCCCTAAATGGAGTGAGCACCCTATGACAATGGGCCGACTAAATAATAGCAGCAACAGTCGTCATCATCATGCCCTAGTCTTTAGTCTAGAGCGAAAGGACCAAAGGACCTTTCGGCTTTCACTCATTCTTCGACATGACCGCTCCCGGAGGGGTCAAATAGGGTGGAAGAATAACAATAATTCTCATGGCCCACAGCGACGTGATGTAGGGTATGTTTTTTCTATACTCTTATTCGTATGCCATATAGCGAACCAATTACACGGTTTTATAGGGTGGCCGGGCCATAAATTCCCTTCTTGTGAAAGATATACGGAGATTTCAGTGGAAACGGATATTGTAATAATTCTACCGAAAGAACATAGAATGCAAAAATTCACTTGCGGAGGTTGAGGACATGAGGAATATTTGTTCTAGCATTTATGGGCTTGGACATTTAACGAATCGACTTGGCGCTGGGTCGGTTTTTTTTAGTTCAAACCCGTGTACTCGTATGTAGCCTATTAGGGTAGGGGTGTCTAAGGTCAAACTCTATTATTCACCCAAAAGCGTACGGCTGATGGAGCGAGTAACTTTCAAATGTTTTTTCTGTAAATGTTTTGCTGGTTTGTTAGCTTACATGTGTTTATTGCTATCCAGACGGGAGTAAATTAGCAAATATGATTAGGTGAATGCTAATTTTCGTGCGGGTGTGGGTGTTTTCATTCATATCAAATGACCCATGCCGGTGTTGGACGGTAATATCGTTGTTGAGTGTGTTCCGTTCTTTTTTCGGGGATAGTAGTCGAAGTACGCTCGACCTGCGGTTAGTTTGTGAAAGTCAGAAGCGTTTAGGTCATAAATCTAAAGTTGTGGCTCTTATCGATTCGGCAAGGTGTTAATAGTGTTTTAATTGAGTTTTAAATTGATTGTGTCATTAATATGGATAAGGATAAGCCAATTGTGCCTGTACGGAAAAGTATTATTGTGAATGAGGGTAAGAAGCTGAAGATATTGTTGGATTTTTTCTCGCTGTTCCATTGAAAGCCACTATCGTCTGTTTGATTCGGCGGTGAAAAATTTTGTGAAATGATGGATATGATGGGGGCCAGGTCATCTTTTTACCGACAGTCCTGAATTCAGTTTTCACAATCTCGGATTGCTTTGCTCGCTGATAACTCAGCGAATACTGACACGAATGAAAATTAAAATTTGGCATTCCCGCTACTATTGAGTTACTTAACATATAACAAAAATTAAAAAGTGACCTAACCCCCGCCATCTCCCCCACTACGCGAACTTATTGATCTCTCTATAAGAAACTCAAACCGAGATGGTTTACTTGACGGATAACTTAGCGAATACTGACACGAGTTCTTTAAAATTTGGTAATCATACTACTAGTAAGTTGCCTAAAAAGGCAAAAACTTAGAAAGTACCCGCATTTTCGTCATTTTCTTCAAACCGCGAACTTATCGAACTTCTCTTAAGAAGCCTAAACAGGTGATATTTATTTGACGATAGCTCCGCAAATAGCGATAACATTTTTATGAAATTCCTCTCTCTCTCTCAATTCGCCGAAACCCCTTGTGGGGCATAACGCGTCAACTGTTCCATGTGGCCCAGTTGACGTTTCATCCGCATAAACTGGTTTCGGAGAATGCAGTTGCCAGCATGCACCTCCTGCACATCCATTGCCACGAACGTCGTCGTGGACGGGATTCGAACCCGAAACGCCGGTAGTCCAACATGGGACTGATGCCTCAACACACTGCGCTACCGGTCGCCCCCGAGTATAACAGTGATGCCAAGAAAAGTGACTGACACGATTCTTATGAAATTTTGCATTCATACTACCTATACTAATGAGTTGGCCAAAAAAAAAATAAAAATATTAAAATGTGACCTAACTCCGGCCATCTCCAACATTCCGCGTGTTATTTTTTTAATAAAAGACAAAATTTTTAACAGTAATCTTCGTTTATTAATTATGCCATTAATGGCCTCACAGTGTTTCGCGATTATTATTAATGTGTATAACTTTAAAAGACAACGAACTGCCGTCGTTGTGGTCCTTGCTCTACCAAGACTATTCAAATATCATACTCAGTCGATAGAGCCCGGCGCTCGGTATGTGTTCCTAGACATCAGCAACATTTTCCCCTTCGTAAGGGAGCGATAGACTAGCGAGCTTACCCTTCGAATCCTTACCGACGTCTAGTACCGCTCTTTTGGCTGTGGGCCTGAACATCGGTTTTGACTCTAACACGTCTGACCTGCCCGTCCTTCGCTACTGTGGTGTCGATTATCCTTCCTTTAGGCCATGAATTCCTCCGTCGGGAGATAAAATTTCTGAGACACATCATGCAGAAGCTTGTGCCCAAACTGTGGGCCACTTCGATGTGTTGTTCCCACTGTTAAAAAGCACAGTCCAAAATAGCCAATGAAAAGGGACGCTAAAAACAGGAAAATCTTACTGCTGGTAATGGTGCCATTTCAGGTGCATCTGGTGCAGCATAATTATTTTTGCTGCGTTGACACATCCTTCGTACCGCTCGCTATAAGACGCGTAGTCATAGTATGTAGTACCTGCTCCTGACGTTGCTGATTACAGTCTCATGTGAGATATGATGAAAACTCTCGCGGAAGAATCGTACAAACAGAAATGTTACATGATGTCCTTTTGGCAGAACAATAGTAGCTTCGATACTGTTGATATGATCCACCCTTCTCCAGATTCGTAGGATATCGTCATGGTCTAGACTCTAGAACAATGGTGCACTACTCCTCTCGATAGACTTACCATGTTTCAGGGTGTAAATTTCTTGAAGATATTCGCTTAGCTGTGCCAGCTGGATCAGTATATGCTTAACTTTTTGAATCATGTCGAAGGACAATCATGTAGTTTGGTTAGTCGATCCGTTACCGTCAGAAAGCTCGAGAAGTTCTGCGTAGTGTGCGGCGCGATAAAAAAATGTATGTGAATCCCTTTTAGCCTCATCAGAGGAAGCCGCCAGAAATAACAACTTAAACGCCGTACACAGTGTCATCAAGATCGTAACATCCAGTAAAAGATAGTAATGGAAGCTACTTATCTTGAAAGAAAATCAAATGAAACGGTGGAAAGAACCCTTCGCGTGGTCTTGAACTGTGTTACCTCAGGTGAAGATCGACCTCATATATTGGGTGTACAACTTTGCTTCCGCCGTTTTTTTCCTGGAATGAAAAGCTTAATTATCAAAAAGTACTTACAAATGGATTATTCAAAGTACTGTCGATCGCTAGCGACAACTTTCGCCCATCTCTCCGGCAATATCCGGAATCCATCTCGGAAAAAGGAGGCGTTTTTCGACGCGATTCATGATTGAATCCATTTTCTGACTTCCTCGTACGAACGAAAATTCTGATCAGCTAGGCCGTGCGCCATGGAACGAAACCGATGGTAGTCGGAAGGAGCGATGTCTGGGGAGTACCGCGGGTGAGGCAAGATTTCCCATTTCAGGGTTTCCAAGTATGTCTTAACCACTTTTTTTTGTGGCCGAGTATTGTCATGCTGGAGGATGACTTTGTCGTGTCTCTCTTGGTACAGTGGTCGTTTTTCCTTTGATGCTCGACTTAAACGCATCAATTGCGTTCGGTACCGTTCTCCTGTGATAGTTTTATTCGGTTTCAGTAGCTCGTAGTACAACACACCGAGCTGGTCCCACTAAATGCAAAGCATAACCTTGGCGCTGTGAACATTCGGTTTTGCCGTCGACGTTGAGGCATGTCTAGGCCTTCCCTATGACTTTCTGCGCTTGGGATTATCGTAACGGACCCATTTTTTGTCGCCGGTTACGATGCAATGTAGCAATCCCTTCCGATTCTGCCTTTGAAACAGTTGTATCGCATGCCAATAATCGCCGTTCAATATCTCTCGGTTTTAACTCGTACGGAACCCAAATTCCTTGTTTCTGAATCTTGCCCATGGCCTTGAGGCGGTTCGAGATGGGTTGCTGAGTCACTTCCAGTGGTTCAGTTAATTCTTCTTGTGTTTGGCACGAATCGTGACCGAGCAGTGCTTCCAATTCGTCGTCTTTGAACATTTTTTCGCTTCCACCACCATGCTTGTCTTCGACATTGAAATTGCCACTTTTAAAACGTTTATACCACCCACGACATGTTCTGTCACTCAGAGCAACCTCACCGTAAGTATCTGAGAGCATTCGATGAGCCTTATCTGCAGTTTTTTTCAAATGGAAGTGGAATATCAAAACTTCCCGCAAACTTGGCTCGAAAACATTTGAACCGCGAGTCTTATTAAAAATGCGAACAAGTTTTACTAATGCGGGGATATCGCTACGTTCACAGACGTCCAAACTTACTTTGTAATAATTTTGGACTACGTATTTTGACCAGCCCTCACCGATGCAGCTGTCTGTCGGAAAACGGCGGAAGCAAAGTTGTACACCTAATAGATAATTTAGCCAACCATCAAAATGTGCGTATACGGTCCACTGCCCCGACTAAAGAGGTAGTAGTCGCTGCAATTGTTGTACTTAAACGAGGAAACGCCGCCGGACTTGACGGAACCCATGCCGGTATCAAGCAGCGCCAAGCGTAACTGCCGATTTACTGCACCCATTTGTTGATAAAGTGTTGAATACAGAGATCTTTCCCACTAAGCGGAAGGAAGGTTTGATCATCAAACTTCCGAAGATGGGTAGCGCTGAGAAGCTTGTGGCTATTATTGAGGCAACCTATGACGGCGTGAAATGTCGCGTTCTGCATAAAGGTAAGGCTTCGGGGGATTCGCAGTGGAGTTCGGGAGGGGTGCATCCTCTCACCGATCCTATTCCTCATAGTGATTGGTGATGTGTTGCATGCAGCCCTATCCGGACTAGGCACAGGAATTAAATGAAATTTGACATTTTATCTACAACATCTTGACTACGCTGACGACGTATGCCTACTCACCCACAAAATCATGGATCTGTTCGCAATGGCGTTAGATCTCGAGAGGGAAGCAAGCAAGGTTGGGCTAAACATCAACAGAGTCATATCACATCAATACCGCCGCGTACTTAGCTCCACCAAAATTTCACAAAAACAGTAGTTTTATTGACTGAGATAGTGCTTTTTTAAATCTAATCGCTTCCTTTGCTATTTTGACTGCGTG
Organism: Chloromyia formosa; assembly: GCA_964017055.1. Lineage (NCBI taxonomy): Eukaryota > Metazoa > Arthropoda > Insecta > Diptera > Stratiomyidae > Chloromyia > Chloromyia formosa. The sequence continues at coordinate 49,715,872 of OZ024818.1, forward strand.
CTGTGTAGTGATTTTTAGTGGAGTTCATTGTTTCTGCGCACGTTTTGTGATTTAATTATTTCTGAAAAAGAAAATTTTTTGACATTTGTATTATTTATATCCAAAAAGCTTAGTGAAAAACTTTTTCAAGTATTTACTTGTGTCTGGTTTGTGTCCTGGATAAAAAGTGAACTTTTTCAAATATCGAACTAAGCAGGATCGGACAGTGCATTTTAAAGTATCTTCTTTTTAATCGGAACTTTCTTAGTTGCTTTTTTTATTTCTATCAACATGGTTGACTGCTCGGCAACATCGTGTTTTGATAGGGCCAACAAGACACCAGCTATTTTATGCGGTGGATTCTGTGGTAAATCCTTCCACTGCAAATGTGGCCTATCTGGAACAGTAAGTGACGTCATTCGTGCGGCTACCTCTGGCCTCTATTGGTTTTGTCAAAATTGCCGTTCTACATCTATAGCAATTAACGTTCAAAAACTCTTGAATGCCAATCAAATGGTCGAGACGATTTCGACCGACCTGACTGCCACACTGACTAAACTTCATTCTACCCGAGATGAGTTTGCACCGCTGTTGATTCCGCCTATCACTGGTCTGGCTGATAATCAATTTGATTTGACGAAAGAATCTCATCATCGCCCATCTAAGCAGCCTCAGCTCCAACAATCAGCAATACAGCCTCAACCTTCTTCCCTAGACGATTTCCAGAGAGAGCTTAACCTGCTGCAGGCTAAGTTTACTGCATATGCTCATAAGCATTTGCCGGCTACTGGGAGTAACGAAGCTGATGCCTCCTTATCATCTGTAAACCAAGGCTTGTTAAACGACGGTGTTCTGACTCGTTCCCGATCAAGGGCTAAGTCTCAGTCTGACACGCTTACGGACCGTTTGCCGAATATTTCATCTTCGGAAAAGGACAACCACCGTACTAACTTACCATCAACTTTGACATCTGCAATATTAGCCCCCGCACTATTGCCAACACTTCTGATTCCTCTATGATCATCAACTCCAGAAAACAATCTGTGCAGTATCTTCCAAACATCCGCTCCGCCTTCTATTGACTTATCTACTAGAGGTGCTACAACGTTAGCTAGCGATGACCTTACCATCTCAGCCATCCCCACAAGTTTATTGCGTGTTTGCTCTCCACCTAAACAAATTTTTCTGTCGAGACTGTCTTACGATACGTCAGAAGAAGAAATCAAGCGCTACATTATCAACCAGCTTGGTTTTAAACCTGTCTTACTAACATGCAAGAAACTGACCAAGGAGAACATTCCCAACAAGATGGTATCTTCGTTCAAGGTAACCATTCCACATGATCTGCAAATGCCATGCCAGGCATCTTTCTGGCCTCCGGGAATTCTTTTGAAGGAATTCACTAAACGAAATTTTCAACGACAACGCGTACCAACGATTCCAAAATAATGCAAAATAAGTACAGTAAGAGTCATAACTTAAATAATTCTTCGTCTTCACTTTCTCTATATTATCAAAATGTGCGAGGGTTACGGACCAAGCTTCAACTTTTAAATGTTTCTGCCCTTACATCTTTTCATGACATTATCTGTTTGACCGAAACATGGTTAAACCCTTCTATCAACAGTAGGGAACTTCTTGAGGGGTATCAAATCTTCCGTTGTGATAGAAACTTCGAATTACTTGGACTGACAAATGGTGGTGGAGCGCTAGTTGCTATCCAGAACCACATTGAATGTTCTTTTGTTTCCTGTAGCCTTTCTCAGCCTTATGATTGCGTTACCGTTAATATTCCTACTTCTACCTCCACATCACTTGTGGTTGTTTGTGTCTACGTCCCCTGTAATTCCACATTTGCTGTTTATGATAGTTTCTTTGATCACTTATCTGATACTGTTAATATTCTATTTCCTAATTCCTGTTGTCTAATCTGTGGTGACTTCAATCTTCCCAATGTTAGATGGCCTGATAGGCCAGGTCTCCTTTGACTTCTTCTTCCATGTCAAGGTCGCTCACATCATTCATGGAATTCTGTAACCTTTTACAATTCAACTTAACTCTGAACTTTATGGATCGTGCTCTCGATCTTGTGTTAAGTAATCTTTCCTTGTCTTGTCTGTCGTCTTCGTTTCCTACTCCTGCTTATGTTCCTTGTGATCCTTACCATCCGGCTATTGCTTATGAGATCAATATTAAATTGTCACCCCCTCTCTCACAGACTTATCATTCTAGACTTAACTTTAGGAAAGCTAATTACGCTTCTATTAATGAAAGGCTGACTCAAATCAATTGGTATTTCATTCTGAAGGATCTTAACTGTGAGAATACTGTGACAATCTTTTACTCTATCCTGTACAACATCTTATATGAATTTGTTCCACTATCTAACTATAAACCCCGGAAAGGTCCAGTTTGGTTTACTCCGCTAATACACAAATTGATCCGTAAAAAGAAGCGTGTCCATACTCGTCTTAAACGCTTCAGACGCCAATCCGACAGTATAGCGTTTCGTTATCTTAGAACTAAAATTAAATTACTTATTATAGTTGCGCGTTCTGCTTATTACGAAAGTGTGGAAAATAGTTTGAGATCCAGCGAAAGCAAGCCTTTTTGGTCCTATGTGATGAATATGAGATCTTCTTCCAGCCATCCTTCGCTGCTTTCGTACAACAATATGACTGCTAATACACCTAACGAAATTTGTGAGCTTTTTGCCACATGCTTCTCAAGTATTTTCTCTCAGTCGTCATTATCATCCTCTAGTCCACCTGTTGATGCTCTCGATAGGCTGTCGTTGCATCTACCCCAGTCTGTTCTGCCGTCGTATGTATCTTTTCTTATCTCCTCCATAAAAAATAGTTCTTCCTCAGGACCGGATGGCATTCCTAATTCCTTTCTAAAGCAGACCAATAATTCCATATCTGCTCCTCTCGCCATTCTGTTTACCAAGAGCTTGCAGGAAGGTATTTTTCCAATACAGTGGAAATCTTCTTTTGTTGTTCCAATACCCAAAAAGGGTGGCCTTAGCTCTGCATCTAACTACAGACCTATTTCCCTATTATCATCTGTTTCCAAAATCCTTGAGAAGATTGTGTACAACTTCATTTATGATAATTTTGGTTATCTTATTTGTCCAGAACAGCACGGCTTCTGCAAAAATAATTCTGTAGTTACCAACCTGGTTGAATTCGTTAATTACGTTGCTAAATCTTTTAATGATCATAACGACGTTCATGTCATTTATACAGATTTTGCTAAGGCTTTCGATACTGTCAATCACCAAATCTTGCTAAACAAGTCGCTCTTGGTTTTCCTTCATTCCTCGTTGTATGGCTTTGCTCTTACCTCAACGATCGGTCTTCTAGAGTCATTTTCCAAAATTTAGTTTCGTCCTCTTTCTGTCCGTCATCTGGGGTTCCCCAGGGCTCTATTCTGGGTCCCTTATTGTTCTCATTCTTCGTGAATGATCTTCCATCGCTCCTTAACTGTCCCTTCTTATTATATGCTGACGACAGTAAAATTTTCTCAGCGGTTTCATGTCTTACTGACTGTAACGTGCTACAATCTGATTTGAACATTTTATCTACTTGGTGTAGCTCAAACGACTTTCACCTTAATGTTTCCAAATGTTTTGTAATGGTTTACTCCTTAAAACTTTCCCCTATTTCTTTCTCATACCAAATAAACTCGGTTCCTCTCCTAACTGTTTCTACGTTCAAAGACCTGGGAGTTGTGTTTGACCCCAAACTTCGTTTCACTGACCATTACTCTGATATTATCAACAGGTCATCTAAATTAGCTGGTTTTATTTTACGTTGCTTCTGTAACTCCCGGTCCATACATACCTGTGTGAATTTATTTGTGTCACTTGTACGTAGTGTCTTAGAATATGCCTTTGTTGTTTGGTCTCCATCTACTTCTGTCTCTTGCGAAGCTCTTGAAACTGTTCAAAGAAAATTTACTAGAACCTTAATGTTCAGATACAAGCTTGCATACCGCCCTTACCCCGACCGCCTCAGCTTTTTAAATTTATCGCCACTACGTAAAAGAAGAACATACCTAGATCAATGTTTTCTTTTCAAGTTGTGTAATTGATTGTTAAATTCTTGTCTCTTAGCTGACATTAAGTTTAGGATCCCTTCCCACAACACGCGATCGATGGCAGTTTTTGATCCTCCTCATTCCTCACTTTCTGTTTTTATCAACTCTCCACTCCAGAGATCTATGAGAAACTTTGATAGTTTGGAGCTTGGTTCTATATCCTCTTCTTTTTATTCCTTCAAACGTACTTTGCTGCATAAACTTAATTCTTCTGAAATAAATGATTAATTAGCCTTATTGTAAATCTTGGCGGCTTCTTCTTAATTTTGAATTACTATTTCTTGTCTTCTGTTTATCCGCCTACATAGTTCTAAGTCACATTTTCTTTTTCATTTGAATTACTATTTCTTATTTTCTATTTATATAAGTTCTAGCTCCTTAAGTTATTTTGCTTTTCACCTTTTTTTCTTCTTTCTTCTTCTGTAAAGTTTCTTTTTTTTATATAGTATTTTTCCTATTAACTTTTTTTCTTTTTTGTATTCTTCACATTACGTATTTTTGGAATCTATTCCTGTTATGTAATAATAATAATAAATAAATAAATAAATAAACAAATAAATAAATAAATATTAATACCAACAAGACCAAGCTTCTTAGCCCGCCATTGCGAAAAAGAAGTTCGACACCTATTGCCATAAATATTAATGGGCAGCCTGAGGACAACTTCGTCTGCCTGGGCTGCATTGTTGCCAGAAGTGGTGGTACGGGACAGAACATCGCTCGTAGTATAAAGCAGGCTGAATGTGCATACGGCAAGCTGTCCAAAATCTGGCAAAGCAGTTATCTCAGCATCAAAACCAAGCTGGGCCTGTTTCGCTCCCTGGTACTTTCTGTGCTTTTGTATGGGAGCAGTACATGAAAAGTTTCCGTAAGTGTTACCAGAAAGTTTGCAAGTTTTCACCAACTCATGTCTTCGTCGAATTTTAAGAATTTTCTGGCCCGCAACAACGTTAAATGAAGAGCTAGTCAGCGAACGGGTCAGATGCCATTCGACGAATTGATACGCAGGCGCAAATGGCAGTGTATTGGTTACACATTGCGGAAGAGTGATAAATGCATTGCATGCCATAAAATGGAACCCCATTTCTAGCCAAGGCCGACCAAGAGGGGGTCCCAGAATCACATGGCGTCGATCTGTGTGTCAGGCACTGGGTAAGTCTTTTGGGGAGTTGCGCCCCATGGCCCAAAACAGAGTACGATGGCGCGCAGGAGTAGTTGACGCACTATGCCCCACTAGGGGTTAAGGCTAAGTAGCAGTAGTATCATCGGGAACTTTTGAGAACATATGCAGGGACTGTCTTCTACAATTGTGATACATGTCCAAATGGCACTATTTATTTTTCAATTTTTTTCCTTGCTTGGGCTATTATGAAACCCAGCAAGGTTATTGTTTATCCTACTCTTACTCGGTGAATACTAACACTATTCTTCTAAAATTTGGTAATCATACTACTAATAAGTTACTGTAAATGTAAGAAAAAAAGATAAACTGGTATTACCCCCGTCACATCCCTCATTCCGCGAACTTATTGACCTTGCCTTTGTGTAGAGCTTGCGATTTCAACTTTAATCCATCAAATATGTAAGCTATACGGATACTCACAAACGCTCTTGTTATTTTCTTTTGAGCTGATTGCATGTGTGTTTTCATAAATTTTTTAAAGTTTTAATTATCTCCTTCTTTTCTCTGTTGAGAAATGTTGGTTCATTTACTTGATGAAGTTAAGTGCGTCAAGGGCGAAAGTCTTCTGAAACGAGTTTTATTACAAACATGGAAGCTTCTCCACTCTGTTTCAAGTTGAGATTCAAAATTTTGGAATCTATCTTTTTTCGAGAAATTATCAGTTGAGTCTTCGTATCGGCAAGGAAGGATCAAGTGTCAAGTTCAGTTTGTCGTCATTTCTATTGCAACATTTTTTCATTATCTCAATATCTTTTTGGCAACTACTAGTTCCATACGTCTAATCTCACATTCTGACATTTTGTGGACAAAAACATTAACGGACCTCTTTAACCTATTATATATATCTTCATTGTCTCCGAACAGGCTACTTATCTCCGTTCCTGCTTCTCATATCCCTTCCGGCTGCGCCAAATTCATTCTTATTCAAAACCACCCTGGACCATCCTGTAATGTGCTTCCTTATCGGCGTCGCTATATATATACTTTGTTTCCTGGCACCCGGGTTCCAAAGTTCGGCCACACAAAATAATTTATCCGGTGACCGGATAAAAACTTTACGCGGTTAGACCACGACAACACCATACCGCATTTTCGAGCCACGAGAAATTCGCAACGACAATTTAATGGGTTACTCGTCGGCCGTAATGGATGTACTATCAGCTACCAGACTGAAGTCGAAGCGCTCGACAGAAGAGGAGTATGCATCTAACCCACTTTGGGGCGCGAAACGTGATGGAATTCAATCTGAAAATGCAATAAGTCGGCGGAAGAAAAAGTTGGCCCTTTTCCGGTACAATGCCGCATATTTTTCGTCATTATTAACGGAGAAAGGAGAAAAATTGCATGGTACCGGAACAGGACTGGTGAAATTGAAAATGTCAGAGCGGATTTGTGTTGAGAGAAATTTATCGGTTTGGCAGAGATTGTGCTAAGGGCTGTGAATGGTGGCCGATGTGCGTGAGATATGTGGTATGGACGTTGTATGATGATGACTTGTTTAGTGGTAAGTGGGAGTCAATGTTTAGTCAATTTTGGTCCAGTGATTAACTTTTCCAATTCAGATAATCAAGGTTGGTGAATTTCAGTTGAAAATGTTAAGGGTTTATGCTTCGGTGTTCATCGGAAGTCTCCCTCTCTAATTGCCTTGACCCCTCCAGGGGCATGGGAATAAAATAATGCACAACAGCGTTATTAACAATACAATCAATCTTTATTCCAATTCGATCAGAAGGTAACAACCACTCATCATTCTTTTGATTTACATTTTGTTGTTGATATCTGCTAAGTTGGCGGAAATACCGTAGTAGGTGAGTTTAGTAGCAGTAGGTGATGACTTAGCCGGTTCATGTTGGGCCGATGACTTTGGGGTTGGTTGTACGTTAACATTATCCGACTGATATGTTACTCCTCCTCGGTTTAGCTGGGAATTCTCCCGAATTTCCTTGACAATAAAAGTTTCTCTCGTTCTCCAGCGAAATACACATATTACTATTAAAATACTAATACAATAGCTATTACAATTAACTTTCTCCGGTTACAAAATTCTTTAGTATACCTTCGATTTTATCTATTCCTTGTAATAGATTCAAATATAAAATTTTGTGTCTATGTAAATCCTCTAGTTTATAATCAGTTTTATATGATAAGATTATCTGAAGTTTATATTTGTTGACAATATCCTCTCTGATACTTATATGGTCTAATACCTGCTCATCTACCGAATGCTTTGTCTCAGTCAATTCCATATTCGATTCTTCTTCATTATTTGCTGCTATCATAGGTGCATTCTCTAATCGACTAAGAAAATCTGCTACTACGTTTTGCTTGCCTTTAAGATATTCTATTTCGAAATTAAATTCTTGTAATTTTAGAATCCATCTCTGATCTCTTTCTGAAAATTCTTTGCCCTTATATTTACTGTTAAGGTATTTTATGGGTGCATGATCGGTTATAATTTTGAATTTGTTCCCGTATAAATACGGACGAAAATATGCAACTGCATACACTATTGCCAAAAATTCTTTATCTGTAACACTATATTTTTGTTCGTGTTTGTTAAGTGTCCTAGAAACAAAACAAACCGGATGTCCATCTTGTGCCAAAACAGCACCAATAGCATAGCTACTCGCATCCGTTGTTACAGTAAATGGCTTATCAAACTCCGGATATTTCAAAATTGGATGTGTTGTAATCAAAGACTTAAGGTTTTCAAATGAAGTTATATATTGTGGATCTCGGATGTTAATTTTCTCATCTTTCTTTAAATACCTAATCATCGGATATGCAATTTTGGCATAATCCCTGATAAACTTTCTATAAAAACCGGTCATGCCCAAAAACTTCTTAACTGTTTTTCCGTTCTCGGTAATGCTAGCTCTTCAATAATTTTAATTTTTTCAGGGTTCGGACTCATTCCTTCTTTGGCTAATATATGACCTAAAAATTCCGTATGCCGTTTCAAAAAACTACACTTATTTGCCTGAATTTTCAAATTAAAATATATTTTTGAAGAATGCCGAATATTCTTTCTAATGATCTTAGATGTTCTTCTAAACTTGTAGAAAAAATCAAGATATCATCCAAATACACTACACAACTCACATTCAACTCTTTTTCCAAAATCTTGTTCATCATTCTTTGGAATGTCCGAGGGGCATTCTTAAGACCAAATGGCATTCTTAAAAATTCAAACAAACCCATCGGTGTAATAAATGCGGTTTTATCAATATCTTCCTGGGCCATAAGAATCTGATGATAACCACTCGCAAGGTCTAATTTAGTAAAATACAGAGCCCTTCCTAACTTATCCCAAATGCTTTCCATATTCGGTAATGGATATTGATCATCAATTGTTATTTGATTTAATTTTCGGTAATCCACCACTAATCTAAACTTCGTGATGCTCGATTTATCTTTCTTTTTCGGAACCAATATTGCTGGCGAACTATACCTGCTATTACTCTTTCGGATAATCCCCTGTTTTTCCAAATCTTCGATTTGTCTCTTGATCTCAACTTCATGTCGAGAAAGAAACCGATAGAGTTTGGAATTAATTGGGTAGTCTGTTGTGGTTTTAATGTTATGTACTACCACATCCGTGTTTGTTAACTGATCCCCTTCTGTAAAAAATATTTTTTTATATTTTTTAAGCAGTTTTTTGACACCTTCCCTTTCTTCCTCATTTAGATGATCGGTTTTAATATTTGCGAAAGTACTTTCATCTAACACATTCACTTCTTCTTCTACTTCTTTCGAAATAAATGGAATTCGATTACCATTAACTAACACAATTCCTTGATTTTTCACATCTATTGCCTTAGCATTTTTTTGTATCCAATCCATCCCAATCAAAAGGTCATAAGGTTTATCCAAAGCTAATTTTAACCATCTCATTCTAGCGTTCTCAGGTGCACAAAACTGGGTAGGACATTTTGTTATAACATGTTCTATCTCTTTAGTCACAATACCCTCAATCGTACTTGATTTTGTTTTAAATGCTGGGATTTTAATGTAATAATCTGGTGACACGGTTTTTGAGTTTAACAAACTAACTGTCGAACCTGTATCAATCATTGCGATATAATTTTTACTTGCTAAAGTTAGTCTAATAAAAATCTTCTTTTTATCCAAGGCTAGTTTATAAAAAACGTGTCCAACTGATTTGTATCGTTGGCTATTGTTTCTGTCTCCATTGGCTCTATCTGCTGAGGTCTCTCAGAATTTCCCATATTCCTGTAATTTGCATTATTATGTGGTCCTATTTGATTAGTACCCCTAAAGTTTCCACTATTCTGTTGCCTAGTCTGATTATTTTGATTTCTAACATTTCCACTATTTAGTTGCCTATTCTGATTATTTTGATATCTACCATTTCCACTATTTAGTTGCCTATTCTGATTGTTACCTCTGAAATTTCCACTATTTTGCTGTCCTGTCTGATTCAAATTTGTCTGTCTGTGATTAGTTTGTGTTTGTTGATAGTTTTGTTGTAACTGTTCATTTGGTCTATTCTATGTTGCACTTGAATTTGATTTTTTTATGTTCAAATTATATTTATCTTGACCAACAAATCTATGTATGGTTGTTCTAATTTCGGAAATATCGTATTGATTCTGTAATTCTGCCGCTAAAGCTCCAGCACACAAATCTTTAATTTTGAAAACTAATACACTTTTTAACCTACTAGAAACCACTTCCTTATTTTCATTAAATGCTACACACTCTGTAATATCACTTATAATTTCTTGAATTCTAGTTAATAATTCGTTAATCGAACGTACCTTCAAAAATTGTACTTCCCTTGCTATCGTTTTTTCGTCCTTCCTGGGTCGATAGTGAATCTTCAACTTCGCCTTACATTCGTCCCACGTTGTTGGCTTTTCCACGGCCAGAAAATTTTGGCTGCTCCCATTATTTTCTCATTGTAAATAACGAGAAAAGCTTCCGCTGCCTGGGCTCCAAACTCCTCCAATACCTGGTCCACTGTATCCAGAAATGATGGCAACGTTCCGGGTTGTCCCTCGAAAACAGGAATGTACTTAATGTGTTTTTCGATCCTAGATCGTGATAATTGGGGCGTTGACTGCCTTGCCAGTATCTCCGTTAATACTGCCAAGCATTGTTCCTTAGTTGATCCTTTTCCCTTTGCCTGCTTATTTGTCTGCGTTGTTCCAGCTTCGTTTCTGTGTTGGACGGTAAATATCACTTCGTCAACTTTGTTTCCACTTTATCACTATCGCGACTTATTAGACAAAATTAGATCACGGTTTTTTACGTTAAAGTTAATTCGATCACTCTCCACTTATGAGCACTAGTGGAGCACTGACTGCGCCAATAAAATAATGCACAACAGCGTTATTAACAATACAATCAATCTTTATTCCAATTCGATCAGAAGGTAACAACCACTCATCATTCTTTTGATTTACATTTTGTTGTTGATATCTGCTAAGTTGGCGGAAATACCGTAGTAGGTGAGTTTAGTAGCAGTAGGTGATGACTTAGCCGGTTCATGTTGGGCCGATGACTTTTGGACAGGTGGTTTCTCCACGGTAGCCAGTTCATGTTGGGTCGATGACTTTGGGGTTGGTTGTACGTTAACATTATCCGACTGATATGTTACTTGGGCGCGTCAACATCTCTAGCATTTCTATGCCTTGTTGACGTTTCAATAACATATCTACTTTTCGGAAGTGCAGTTGCTAGCATGCACCTCCTATCTGCGCCGTCTTTATACTGACAAGCTCGGAGCACTGTGAGAGTTCTATTAGTACTCACAGGCAGTTTTTTTTAACGCGACGAGATTTGATCTTTGAGCTCTAGATTAGTATCGTAGAGCGGTGACCGAGCGATCACGGCCACGGAGCGCGACATCGGAAGAGATTGCTATTGTTTAGCAAATAATGAATCCTCCACAAGGCGTTAGAAGACATCTCAACGAATTCGAAATGTATACTAGAGGAAGGCCATGGATCCTGGGAAGTGAGCCATCGGGTTACAGTAAGACATTCTGTCATCGAAAGGGTTTGGGAAAGGTTCCACGAGATGGGAAAATCACAAGATGCTTATCAGATAATCGGCAGAAGCACCGCGATTAACAAGATAGCACAAAATCGTTTGCCGGGGGACCACTGTAATTGGAGTATGAGGTATTGGGGAAAGGTTTTCTTCCCTGATAAATTAAGATTTGCCGAGCTGGGGTCTGGAGGAGCGGAAACGAGTGACCCTATGCCCTTCAGTCCACATCACCTTTTGGCGGTAGATCCATTATTGTGTGGGGCGCTATTTTCTTAAATGACAAAAGCGATTTATGTAGTTGTGACGACACTTTGTTGATATGTCGCTGAGCTGTCAAATTGCCAAATCAACGAAGTGTCGTCATGTTACTGGAAGAGAACGAGCAGGTGGACAGGATTTCATTTTGATGCAAGATGGAGCCGGTCGTCATACTACAAACATAGTGCGTGAATTCGTCACTGCCAATAATAGATTGAGATATTCAGATCGGGTTGACAAACCAACTGGAATTCGCCAAAAATATTAAATGCCTATCACAAACGCACTTTTGAAGCCTCGCCAGATTTCAGATCACTTTGACTATACCGAAAAGGATAAAGTCCCGTTTACTTGACGTCACCCTACGCCACGCACGGATATTCAACATTAAAATTTTGTTACGTTTAGTAATAAAATGTCAAGATATATAAAAAGAGCAGAAAACACGTGAAAAATTCATATTTCAAAGTCCTTTTTAATGTCATTATGATGGTAGCATGACCCGAAGACCTAAACGATCCTTATCATGTTCAGTTAATCGCCAAAGAGGTATACGAGTAATTCTTGCGTAAAACGCTATAAAAACCATAAGGTATCTCGAATTATTTTGATTTCCCAACGTTGTCTTTGAATACACAGGAGTATAGCAAAAAGATGGTGGACGGGTCGACAAAGGATTCGAAAAATATTAAAGTTTTATGGCGAGGTGTTGAACTGTAGCCAACCATTTTAAGAATATATTTAATAGGGTGATTTGTGAATATTATAGGAGCGATTGCGAAGCACTTGTGGAAGTTAATGTAGATTTATATTTCGGAAAATTCATGAGGATAATAATTGTTAGTTTAAAACGGTTAAACGCCTTCTGGGCGGGAAAGTCTTTCCGAAAATTGAATTAGTACTTAGCAATATACGAAGGATACTATCTGGTGATTCTTGTTTATACTTTTTATTCTAACCACTAGTTGTGTGTAGCGCGTCAACGATTCCCATAACGGTTAGTTGGCTTTCCTTTGCATGTCCTGTTTTCAGATGATTAATGTTGCTAGTATGTACCTCCTGCCCATTTAGCCGCACTTCTGCGACAAGTCGGGAAAGGTTGTGGCTTTCTCTTACGTCCCATATCACAGGGAGAGACAACAGAAACATCCAAGGCTATGGCGGGACTGGAACCCTCAGAAACTGACGAGACTCTAGACTGACACCTCAATGCACTGAGCTACCGACCCTTTAGTAAAGGTGTTGTTACAATATTTGCTTTGAGTTTTGTCATTTCCAACTCGTCTAGTTATAATATCACTGTGAGTTTGTGAGTAGGTTAATTTAGGTTACTGGGGCTGCCACGGTACACTTAGACCATAGGTACCTTGCGATACCCTCGATTCGTAATACTAGACCTCCGCGAATCATTTGAGCCAGCCAGAGCTGACTATGAATCGGCTCAGCAGGTGAATGTCCACCCCAGCCAAGTCCTCCATGAACGTAAAGAAGCTAGATCCCAAGATTGACCTCCTTCTCCATGAAAGTGCCGGACAGATAGACCAGATGGAAAACGCTTTCTTCCTCTTCCACATCACCGCAGCTTCTACAGTAGTCATAGTAAGGGACTCCAAGCCCCCTAGCATGTTCCCCCAGCAGGCAGTGTCCAGTGACAACCCCCACCGTAATGCTTAACCGGCTTCTGCTCAGCGTCAACAGTCTCTTAGATTCAGCGGGCTCCATCTTAAGCCACAGGCTTCTGGCTGTTTGACATACTCTGCCATATTCCCACCTAAGGTTTGCTTCCAGGAGTGCTGCCGAAGACATCGCGCGCTTGCAGGAGGATATCGATATACTTGAATGCCTATAAGAGTCGTGGAACTCCCCAGTGGACCCACTACACGCGGGTTCGTTCGCCCTACAGTTACTAACGAAGCCGCTCTGATCCGGGATCCAGCACAGTGTGATGTTGAAATAATCCCCCATCATCATAAGAGCCGAGCAGCATTCGGCAAGGTGGTTGTCACAGAGTAATTTATCTACAATTTGAGACTAAAATAAAACTTCTAGCTGTTATACTTACCGAGATAAAGCTTTTTGGGGCATAAATCGATAAGCATTCATTTTTGAATTTTTGCTCATAACTACTCTAAAAATGACCCGAATTAAAATATATTGGCCACGTTAGATTTACAATCAAATTATCCCAAACTTTTACAGACAAGTTTTTCCATTTGGAACTTCGGTTGCAAAGATCTGTGGGCTTCAAAAGTGATAAATTGTGACTTTTCCCCGGAGCCTCGAAGATTGTTATTTTTTGACTATCAATTTTGACTACGCTACTGAACCGAATTTCAACTTTAAGCAGTGCACTGAACGCAGAATCCAACGCAGAATTCAACGAACTCAATGTTGAGGTCCCCCACATTGATGCTCGGATGTGCAGGTGCCCTTGCCGTCGATTGCATCATTATTTTAGTTTTACCCTCGTTGACACGTAGTCCAACTTCTTTTGCAGCGGTATCGAGCGTATGCAGAAGTTCTTCTGTGGCGGCCAATCTTCGGGACATGATATTGATGTCTTCGGCGTAAGCTTCTAATTGTGTCGACTTGATAAGCTGCGTCTTGCTGTTGACCATATTCATAGCCCGAATAACGTATTCCAGTGCTAAGTTGAAGACCGTCGGTGAAAGTCCTTCGCCCTGTTACAGACCAGTGCGTGTTTCAAGTAGATCAGTAGGTCTATTATGGATCCTGACTTGTGAGACGGAGTTGGTCATCGTCATTTTTGTCAGTCGCACTAATTTGGCCGGTATAGCAAATTACAGCATGATGTTGTACAGTACTCCATGATCGACACTGTCGTATGCCTGCTTAAAGTCGACAAAGATTTGGTATACGTTAACGTTGTATTCCCAGCACTTCCGGAGTATCAGTTTGACTGTAAACAGCTGATCGGTTGTGGAGCGACCAGATCTGAAACCACCTTGATATTCGCCAATGATTTGTTCTGCGTACGGTTTTATTCTATTTTCCAGAATTTTCGTCAAAATTGTATAGGACGTACAAACTAGTGAAATGCCCCTGTAATTCTCACACCGCAGTTTTTCTCCCTTTTTGTGAATTCGACAGATGATGCTTCTGCACCAATCGTCTGGGATCACCTCGTCTTCCCATATTCGCAGGAGTAATAGATATGTGGCATTAGCTAGACCCGTTCCACCGAATTTTAGCAGTTCAGTTGGAATCTCGTCAGCGCCCGGCGCTTTATTTCGTTTTAGTGACCGCAACGCGAGATCAACTTCCTCTACTGTCGGGGGTTGTATGGGTGGGCCTGGATCAACAATATGGTCGAGAGCTTCTTGTGTGAGGATGTTAGACGGTAAGTTCAGAAGCTCTTCAAAATAAGAGGCCCATCGTTTGTTAATGCCATTGGTGTTGCTGATGATGTTTCCATCCTTGTCCTTACAAAGGCTAGTCCTGGGTTGGTAGCCGTTCTTAATTGTATTTACTAGTTTGTACGCTTGTCTGGTGTTCCTATTAGCTCAGTTTTCGTTTATATTCAGCAACTGTTCGTCAAAGTATTTACGTTTCTTACGTCTAATTATTCTATTCGATATTCGCAGTAGCTCGTCATATTTTTCTCTTTTGGCTCTGGTTCCTCTTTGAATCCATTGTCTTTAGGTCTCGTTTTTCGAGTTAAGTGAATTTTTGCATTCTTCGTTGAACCAGTCATTTCGCGCTCGCCGGGGCTTATATCCCATGACCTTCTCTGCGAAATCTCTGATGGTACCCTTGAGTTCTTCCCAGAACCCATGGACGCCTGTGTTGCTGATGTTGTGTAGCATATTCGATAGTCTTTCCTCAAGGGCGGCAGCATACGCCACCGCCGTCGCACCGCTCAGAAGGTTATCAACCGCAAAGATTTTGGGAGGGCTGATTTTTGATTGGTGCACTGAGGAAATTCTACATCTGTTGATCGTCTTCACCAGGTGGTGATCTGAGTCGCAGTTTGCTCCTCGATAGGAGCGGACATCCATCACACTAGACGCATATCTCCTGCAAATGGGAACGTGATCAATTTGGTTGACGGTGTGTGCGTCTTTAGATCTCCAGGTCTGCTTGTGAATGCGTCTATGCGGGAAACACGTAGAGCTTACGACTAGATTCCCGCTGCAGGCGAAGTCAATAAGTCGCTGGCCGTTGTCGTTACATTCTTCATGGAGACTGTGGCCACCAGTGGTCCCCCGGTGCCAATTTTCATTTCCGGCTTTCGCGTTAAAGTCTCCCAGCAGCAATTTTTCCAGAGATTGAAGAATCGAGTCTTAATGCGAATCGCACACTGCCGTTCATTTATGGGTTTGAAGTGTTTGTGTTGCAATGTTTACTATTGCATTTACAATAGTTACGCAAAATCAACAGAATTAGTTGTTTTGTTGTCAGGAAATGAATTCCATGTGGTTCCCAAACTGTATAAGAGAATTGCATTGCCCTAAGCAATTTAAACCTTGCGGGTTCACCTTCAGAACAAAAATCATACACCAGCTGTTCATCGAGAGCTTTCGAGAACAATGTTGTTAGTGTGATGCGTGCAATGGACTGTTGAATAAAACGCAGCGATTGTCAGTTACATTAGGCAGGATTCGAAATAAAATTGTACTTTTAAATCTAAAGAAATGCGTTTCATTAACATTAATGTCTTCACACCGAAACGGGGTTGCATACTGCCTAAAGCGAAAATATTGTACAATTGCATGTGGGCCTAGAGTTGAGTTCCGCTTTAGACAGTACAAGCCTATTGCGTAAAGCCAAAACGGCCGGGAGTAACAAATTTTCAAAACCAACGAATATGCTTTTTTTTTTTTTTTTACAGAAAACCCCGCCTCCCCTCTTCCAATCCGTTTCCTCTGATTTTGTGATGATTATCCATCGGGTAAATTTATTATTTTGGGGTAATTAGTTCACATTAATGAAACATAAATGTATAGGTTAATTTCGCGAATTATAGCCCCAAATTTTGGAAAATTTAGTACTAGGCAGTGGTGGATCTGGAAATCGAGCTCGGAGGTTGCTGGACTTAGTTTGTTACCTGGAGAGCTATGAGTACGTCCACATTTATTAAACGTTCGGCAGGGTTCGCTATGTTACCTCATCATTTAATTGTTGAACTAGATTTAACTTCCTATTTAACGATGGAGTTTCCCACCATCAACACTAAGTCATCCAGTTCATTGAAGAAATGGGATTCAAGAAATGTCTTTCACGTTCTTGTCAGAGTAAGACAGGAGCAGTGAAGAAAAAAAACGCGCTTTCTTTTCCTCGCCACCATTGCTTTTACACCAGTTATTGCAGGGAATGCGAAGCCTAATGGCTTGCTCCTAATGGCTTGAAAGTCGATGTGTTGCCGCTTATAGCGACAATAAATTAGCTGTGCGACTAAAATCCAATGAGCACCGTAACTTCGGTCTGGAAAACATTGCAGTATTCAGGGAGAATGTAAAATACAATAGATTTAAGTTAACTTCATCACAGAAAATTCTTACATCTAATCCTTAATTTTTCTTGGGGTCATCTGCATCGATTTCTGATGAGTTAGGCAACAGAAGCGCGTTGTTTTTCCACAGAGCCTTAGTCAAGTCACTGACCAGTATCATGGAATTGGAAGATAGTATTTGCAGTCGTATATTCATCAAAACATCAAGAAGTAGCAGGGTAAACTGCATGTTCAAATCAATAGAAGTAGTTTCCCTAAGAGCGCCATAAAAAGCAACCCAGGCCAACTTTTGAACTTTTCTCAGGAACTTACGGTTAACCTCTGTAGTTGTCAACCAAAAAACTACTTCAAGCATGAGTAAAACAGCTGCACAGAACTTTCACCTTATCAGCAAAAACTGGGCTCGTTCCTTGCAGCAGAAGAGTCTCGACTGGAGGTATCTTATATGCACTTCAGCGGAGAACAAGCTGTGTTTTGTTCGGATGAACCTCTATCTCATATCTATTAGCCCGAATGGTTTGTGCTGTGAGAAGACATTCTGAAAATATCTCACTATTAACACCAGGAAATTTACTAGTTACGGTACTAGCAATATCATATGCGTAAGCTCCTCAACACTTTCAGATTTTAGAGCAGTCTGTTCACAACAAAGTTCCAGAGAAAGGGAGAGAGCACTCCACCTTGCGGGGTATCCCTGCTCGCGAGTCTTCGTTCAGACGATGTTTCCTGAGTAGTGTGCCAATACAAGCATCATGAGCTTCAAAAAGTAAAACCGAAGAGGAAGGCTTAGCAGAAAAGATTTCACCCTTGTCGGGCATTTTTAGTTTTCGCTGCAAATTTGTATAAATCATTTTCGAGTATTTCTTCGAAAATTCGAAGACGAAGCTCTATATACCAAACATTTTCGAGGGGGCCCGGGCCCCCATGCCCCCCTCTGGATCCGCCACTGGTATTAGGTACGTTTTTTTTGCGATCCGGTGTATCCGATGTAGATTAGTTTAATAAACACGTATAACACACACGGACTCCGACGCGGTGTACGTGTGCTGTAATTATTTATGGCAGCCTTTTAACCTAAACTAACGTGTAACACAAATAACATGACGTTCCCCCATAAATAAATAAATAAATAACTGGCGCAACAGTCCAGTTTGAACCATGGCCTCGAGATGAGTTAGCATCATCTCATTTTCTAGATCGTGACGGTTTTTGTGCAGAGATATGTGATCAGCAATACGCTCAACCGAGTTATTTACCCCAGAATTGGTACTCCTGTTAATGAGTGAGTGGGCTCATAGTCCGACACGTAAATCCCCGGAATCGAACCGGGGCCCAGTGCGTTGAAGGCGAACGTGCTAACCGTTGCGCCATCCGGACTACTTCCCCCATAATATCGATAAATTCAAAATGCTCGTTAAGCTAAATCAACAAGAATATAAACTGTCAAAGTTTAATTCCGTAAGTTTTATCCGGATAAAGGGAAACTTTCAACTAAACGTGCAACTTTCTCCAGAGAGGGAGATTATGATATACATGAAATGAAGTCGAAATCGAATACAAACTGATTAAAACTTGCCGGCTGACTCAACAAGTAGTTTGGAAAAAATTAAAAGTTTTCCTTAGTCGGAAGCTATTGTTGTTTCACAGTAACTCGCGAAAATAGTTGCTTATGTCAGGTCAGATTGTCGAATACGACTACATAAGGGAGGTGACAGACAGTTTCTGCATTCGACTAATATTGTTCAACTACGGTTGGGTCCCCCCGTGTTGTTTGGGGCGTAGAAATAAGTCTCAGCATTTTCCGGCTAGTCTTTGAAGGTGGACTGGATGTGTATGTCAGAATCATGCATCAACCGAAATATGCGGAATACGGCTCGAAAACATGGCGTCTTTTCGGGTTTTGTCCACTTTGACGCTATCAGATGGAATTTATTCAGTATTTCGAGCTTTGATGGAATGGAACGGTGTCATTGAACATTCTATATACAGTTACGGAGTTGCACCGCAACTTCATTCAATGTCCACTGCCATTGCCCTCTTTGATAGGAGCTTTTATCAAATATCGTACAAATTATAGTAGTACTAGTTTCAAAAAGTCTCAAAAGCTCGCCTCTGGACTGTGCATCCAACCGAACCAATCGTGACTGCCATCGAACCATACCAATTTCACACAACGTGCAGAAAATAACGATTCTATAAAATCGACGTGGATCGGTGGTGGTTCCGAGCCGTTCGGTTCGCTCGCCTTTGGCAACGTTTAGAAAGTGCGCACCAAGGAATAAAAAGTTCACAAAACGAAAAAAAAAAGAAAAATGTTCAAGTGTTTAGAATCATTTTGGAGGCAATCCAACCGAAGTAAGTTAATGAAGTGGATTGTCATCATCACAACGGCACAAAAAAAAAGCTAAAATATCGCATAGCGAATCCGCGGCGTCCAAAATCTGACCTCGGAGGTTGCCCACACTGAGCCGCGAATTTCCGCAGCGAATTTTTTCCCGATGGTGTGATGTTCACTTTACACAGTTAAATATTCTCGAGGACAACTAGAAAAAGAACCAAAGTGTGTGAACGAAAACTTTGTAGAGTCTACTGTACTTGCAAGGTGCTTTTAAAGTTATTATAAGCTTTGAAAGTTAAGACTAAAGCCTTTATCTAAGACAATACCCATTCGGGAAATATGCAAACCAAGGGGTACTTTTCGAGAGCTTTTTGTTCAAAAAGGCAATATACGGATATGTACAAAAGAAATGTAACAAAAAGAGCTTGTGAAACTTTACCTATGAATCTTTGCTAAAGTTGGAAGGAGTAGTAGTAGTAGCATATCTTAAAATATATAATTGAAAAAAAGGACACATTTCTCGCTTTCACTATTTACTTAGAAATGACCCTTTTCACGTTTAACTAATGGCCAGTGAATCTCACCATCAGTTTACTTAGGTCGCAGTTACTTTTCGGTGTAGAGAAATATCTGCGACTAAAGTGAAAATGTTTGTAGCTTTTTAGATACCCCACCAAGTTGAAATTCGTCTCAAGTAATTTTCTTTTCCTGATTTGTTTTATAAACACACTTTAAGGTCTTTTTCGGCATACTTTCGATATACTTTCGTTCAAGATACCCAGTCTTGACCGGGTGAAGCTCCTTCGATGATAATTAATTATAAATTGAATTATCACTGAATATATTGGATTTAATGAAGGGAAATCATCGGAGAAAAAGGTTCTTTGAAAGGAGTCAATTTTCCACTTGACTAATCGAACAAAATGACGAAAACTAATGAAGTGGAAGCTTAATTGGAACTAAAAATAACAAAATCCAGGAAAAAACTTAAATGGTAGCGTGTATTTTTTCCGTTGGGCATATAATTTAGTGAAAGTTTTTGTCATTATAGGCGCTTTTTACATGGGCGCACAATGTGGGGTCGGCATTAAGTTGATTTCGTTGGTTTTGGGATAGTGGAGTTACGTTATGTGAGAACCGCTTATGTGTGAACTTGAATACTGAGACCGGCAATAATTGCCGTGACAGACAATTCCTGTGAGTCGATGGTTTGTCTTTTTGTTTAAGATGAATATGTTGTATGGGGCGGAAATGTATAGAGAATTGAAAGTGACCATCACCATTAGACGGGATATTATATCGAGACCGTATTCAAATTAGTTTTTGGGCCAGGGAAGGATGGAGGGTGGAAGATAGAGGAAGAATGGAAGAAAAGGAGAGGGGGGGGGGGTGAGTAAGTACTGAGGGCGAAAAAAAACTTAAACGATAACAAAAAACTGAATTTGGTTGAAAATTACAGTGGTGAAAGTGTGATAAGGGAAAAGATAAAATGACATAATTAAAAACTAATTTTAAGCTCAGCATTAAACACTATTCCATCTATCCTGTTCATTAGGAGTTTTCCCATCCGGATGGAAACTTGCTCATGTTGAGCCTGTTCTTAA
This sequence comes from Chloromyia formosa, assembly GCA_964017055.1. Classification (NCBI taxonomy): domain Eukaryota; kingdom Metazoa; phylum Arthropoda; class Insecta; order Diptera; family Stratiomyidae; genus Chloromyia; species Chloromyia formosa. The sequence continues at coordinate 49,736,826 of OZ024818.1, forward strand.
AAAAGGAGTCGCTTGTAATCCTTCGAACTATAGACCCATTGCTCTTACATCGATTCTGTCGAAAGCTTTTGAATTACTCATAAACGCTTAATTAATAGAATATGTCGATTCAAATAATCTCATCAATAACAGACAGTACGGTTTTCGTTCTGTCCGCTCCACCGAGGACCTCATGACTTTCCTCACTGAGCGATGGAATCATTGTCCCCAGAATTTTGGGAAAGCTAATATTGTTGCTCTGGATATTTCAAAGGCTTTTGACAAGGTTTGGCATCGGGCCCTTTTATCCAAGCTTTTTGCTTTTGGCCTTGATCCTGCATTAGTTAGGTGGATCGAAAGTTTTGTCCATGACCGCTTAATCACTGTTTTACTTGACGGTGTTAAATCATATGTCCATTCAATTAGCGCCGGGGTACCTCAGAGCACTGTCTTGTCACCAACTATTTTCCTTATTTTTATCAACGACCTTTTAAGCATAAGATCCAATCCGATCCACAGTTTTGCCGATGAAAGCACCCTCGATTTCACATATTCTTTTAACTCTGTGGCTGAATCTCGCGGGAATGCTTCTATCATACAATCAACAGAGACCGCATGTTTAAATCGTTGAATTACGACATTTCTAAAATCATTGAATGGGTTAAAGCTAATCGTGTTGAATTTAATGCTTCCAAAACGCAATGCTGTTTGATCTCCAATAAATTATATGCTCCACCTGCTTCCCAGACTATTCTCATAGATGGCGTGAGTATTCCGGGTTTACCTTCTTTAAACATTCTAGGTATGAACATTTCCAGCAAATGGACTGAACATATCTTTGACATTGTCAAAAATGCGTTAAAATATCTAGGTTTCCTTTATCGCTGCAAAAAATATTTCTCACCATCTGACAAATATACAAAAGCCACATAAGACCTAGGCTGGAATACAATTCCCATGTTTGGGCGGGTGCAGGTTGCGCTGTTTTGTCCATGCTGGATAAAGTTCAACAGAAGGCTTTTAAAATTATTGGTGGTCACTCTATTACCTCTCGCATTGATTCCCTTAAGCACAGGCGTAACGTTGGTTGCTTAACCCTATTTTATTGCTACTACAACCGTTGTTGCTCTAATGAAATTAGTGATTTACTCCCTGGTCTTGCTGTTCCTACGCGTAGCACCCGGCTTGCCAGTCCTGCTCACCCTCATACTCTTGAGACCAGGTCCTGTCGCGCAGTTAAATTCTTTGACTACTTTTTAACTCGTTCAATAAGAATGTGGAACAGCCTTCCATCTACTGTATTCCCTAATAATTATGACTTGCAAAAGTATAAGCGGAATGTGCACCGGTACCTCCTACCCACTCAACCGCCCCCCACTCCCTTACCTTAATTTCCTTCCCGCCAAGGCTATGCTTGCATGAAAGGGTAATCCCCTAAAGTCTTGGCAATCAGATAAAAAAAGGTATCAGTAGATGAGAGAGGTGAAATAGGGTGGGGTGATGGATAGGAAGAGAGGGGAAGAAACGCGGAGGAAAAAACATAACTAGATCTTACTCGGAGAAATGGGAATTATGAACTGGGCAATATAAAATAACAAGAGTCAGATGAAACCAGTTGGGTGTGATTGAGAGGAGGTTGCATGACTTTGGGTGCTTTTGGGTATAATTACAATAGTTTGAATTAACCAAGTCGTCACAGTACCATCCTTTCGTTGTTCTTCCTAGTACTAGACCTGTAATCGAACCACCACTAATCACCCCTTCCTTCGTCCCATTTACAGGTTTTAGTATGTCCTCAAAGAATGCGGGCAGAGTCATGAATTCAGGCTACGGAAGCACCGAAGAGACTGACTCACTACTACTATCGCCTACAACGAAACCCAAACCCGTGATCACGTCTCAAATTTCGACGTCATCACAATGTCAAATCAGCAAACAGCCGTCAATTAATGGACCAACGAACATGTCATCGACCAGTAAGCCTATTTTAATACGTCAGGGACGAACTTCAACGTACCTGACTAGCCCGCAACTAAGCTCGCAAACGCAAGGTGCATCCGAGGATAGTGCCACGGGCGATGAAGATACCGAGGGCAATATTCGTACGGTGCCCGATATTGAGGTGTACACGCATTCGGAGCGGGCCGATAACAAGCGCTCGGACAAACCAGCCATATCAATATCGAATTCAACGGACAATGGCCTGGACATGTTGCCACGTGCGAGCACAAGTTCAACGGCCACAACAATCGGTACATATCAGTTGTCGCCACAAAATCGATGTCGGGCCTGTCGAAACTGTGATAGACGTGCCTCCACTACGCCCATGACTAGTCTGCAATTTGGACGATCCGTTTCCAAGGATAGTGTACGTAGTGCATTTCAGGTGACCGTATCGTCATCGGTGGGTATGCAAAATGTGCCGCCTGTGCTGATCACATCGTCGCCTACGTCCGGATCGCGAATTATTCGGCAAAGTTCGCAGCCGGAAGCGAGTACGGTGGTGTGTTGCGGAGGTCATGTTTGCGGACATTCGCATACGGCGCCGAATGTTTCATTACGACAGCTGCGCGAAACCAACGAAGGGATTGCCGGAATTGCAGCCGATTCGTTGAGGATCAACGGAGGAATGCGACCGTTCAAACAGGTAAGTTGTGGGCTGTAGGCTGGATCTTTTGGTAGTGGTACAATTCATATTTCAGTCATGCTGTACTATATTTTTTCTGGAAGTATTTTGGTTGGTTTTAGATTTAATTTTGAGTTTTTTTTTCGGTTGATTTTATTCTGTGTCTAATTTGCTAATTATTGATGAATTGGTTGAACAGCTTTGAGTATATAGAAATTATAAATGCCACTTCAAAATTCGTGTAGATGTCCACGCTTTGTAAGGGTATTTTTTGAGAATTTATGGATCTAGGTTTGCATGGACATGTCTTTAAGTTTGATACAAATGGCCTTGGTTTGGGGTTTGTTTTACTTTTTTTTGTAAGTCTTCACAAGGACCCTTCAGGAAGTCTTCAATTCTTGATCTTGTAATTTGTATTTCTAAGAAAACTGCGCGGCCCTCATACTATCACAAATATAGGTAACAGCATAAGTCATCGTGAGGTGTTGTCTTAATTGCCTTGACCCCTCCAGGGGCATGTCCGCGTCAACATCTCTAGCATTTTTATGCTTTGTTGGCGTTTCGATAGCATATCTACTTTTCGGAAGTGCAGTTGCTAGCATGCATCTCCTATCCGCGCCGTATTTATACTGATAAGCTCGGCGCACTGTGAGAGTTCTGTTAGTACTATACTCACAGGCAGTTTTTGTTCGCGGTGAGAAGAGGCTATGTCAACTATTGTTGCAGCAATAAAATAAATAACTGGCGCAACAGTCCAATTTTGAACCATGGCCTCGAGATGAGTTAGCATCATCTCATTTTCTAAATCGTGAGGGTATGTCTTGTGCAGAGGTGTGTGATCAGCAACACGCTCAACCGAGTTATTTACCCCATAAATGGGTACTCATTTACTAGCTGAGTGGGCTCATAGTCCGACACGTAAATCCCATTTTTTATCGAAAACTACCGCATTCAGTAGGAATCGAACCGGAGCTCAGTGCATAGAAGTCAAACGTGCTAACCGTTGCGCCATCCGGACTACATTGTTGGAGCAAGGTCTCTGCAAATAAAACTAGTGAGTGACACTTAACTGACCTGTCGTAAATCGACTTACATGATGAGCTCGAGGGCGGTTCATTCTCGGCGACCAACCTGCACAATATGGCCGATGCTCCTTTGGCATGGGGCAGGTTCGCCTGAAGCACGTAAATTTCGCTCATTTCAGTTCGTTGGTTGGGAGCGCTTGGTCAGGCCAGACCTTGGGCTTGACGGGATCTGTTGCCCCCGTCGCTCCACCTAGCTATCTCCTGTTGTCGACATTCTTTATCGGCATCAGAGCCCTTGTTAGTTCGGGATCCGGACAGTTTTCTACCCGAAGTCGAAGAAGAAAACGCGAAGTGGAAGAAGAAATCTCGGACTATCACCAGCTTGAGCACCAGGCGAAGCGCTGAGAGTAGTGCAATTGCCAAAAATAAGGGGAAAAGCACTTGGGGCACGGCTGGTAGACGGTGTCGTTCCTACAGATATTTTAATTAAGCCACTCGGTCCGGCTACTGCGACATCCACTGAGCCGGGATGAGTTGTACCTTGTTGTTTATGAGAAATAGCACTTGGGGCACGGTTGGCAGGGGTTGTCACCTCAACAGGTCTAATATTTATGCCTCTCGGTCCGACAGCCGCTGAGCCGGGATGTGTTGGCTCACATTCTAGATCCTGATTAATGGCTAGGACTGTATCATCATTGGTTGAGCATGTTTAGCTGTGCCCCCGCCTTTCCTCTCCAGCAGACGTTTCATCGAGTACTCGTCCACAGCGAGGACGATTTTCCGGGAATCCAAATTAGTACCGCGACTCATCACCCTACAACGGTCTATTGGCAGTTGGTTCAGTACTCCTACAGAACCAATCACTTTCTCATTAGAAAGTGAACTACTTCGCGGGAAATATCCACGAACGACATATGGGCGCGGGAAATTTTTCTCCTCCACCAGACGGATCGCAAATGGGCATTTGGGCTTAATGTGCTGAAAGTTTTTCCGAATTCATTCTGCTGGCATTGGATTGGAGCAAAGTAACAACATCCAGCCTGTACGAGAAACACACTACTCGCGGTCAATATCCCGATCTTCGGGGCTTTGTTTTTTTGTTCCTCCTTCCTCCACTCTCTCCTTCACTCTATAGGCATATGCACCATCCTGGTCCATTCGTCGGCGTCAGGCCTTGTACTGTCATGGATAGCGTATGGTATTTTTTCTTCAGAGAAAATTGAAAAAATGTTCCTAAAAAAATTAAAAAACTCTGAGATTTCGCGAAGTTCCATACCACATCCTAATTTCTTATTTATTTATGTGTACATATGTATTTAGATGGTGTCGTGTTCCTTTTGCTCTCGGTCCGCGGTACCTCCCAGACAACTATTCGTTGGTATAAGGTTTTGTTCGAAGATTTTGTCGGTGATGGCCCGGCATGCATGGGGCGACCGGCATGTTGCGGCATCAGTCTCATGTTTGACTACCGGCGTTTCGGGTTCGAATCTCGTCTACGACGACGTTCATGGCCATGGATGTGCAGGAGGTGCATGCTGGCAACTGCTTTCTCCGAAACCAATTTATGTCAACGAAACGTCAACTGAGCCGTATGGAACAGTTGACCCGCTATGCCCCACAAAGGGTTAGGACAATTGAGTATCCGAGAAATATACTATGGAAACGTCAACAAGGCATACTTATTTGCCCTAACCACTAGTGGGCCATAACGCGTCAACCATTCCATGTGGCTTAACTTACGTTTCCTTGGCATAAACCAGTTTGCTGGTAACGTGATGCACTCCTGCACTGCACTGCATGCAGCTCCTACTCTAATTTAGCCGCTTACTTGCGACAAGTCGAGAGATGTGGCTATTTAATATGCCCTGCACCATAGGGGAAGACAACGCAAACATCTGTGACCACGAATGCCGTGGACGGGACTTGAACCCGTAATGACCGTAGTCAGACATGAATGAGACTATACGCACCCCAACAAGGCATAGCTATGTAAGAGATGTTGACGCGCCCATGCCACTGGAGGGGGTAGCTAACATGGCCAACATGACATAAGCCAACTTATTTTAAAACAAGCATCGATTTTTAATGGCCATTCGATAGTCCTCCTTGGGAGCACTAGAAGTTGCAGATAGATGGAAGAGGCGGTGTTATGCAAAGCCTTTTTCTAGAGTTCCGTAAGACATCACGGAAGGCCTACGTGTAGAAGCTTCACTGCTTTGAGTAGAGCTCTAGCTCTTAGGGTCCAATCCTACTTACCAACTCCTAGATTTTAATTCATCTTGTTTACCAGCACAGTTCAGACCTCCTTTCCCATGAAACTGCCAAACGGAGAAAATTTCCAATGATGGGACTGACCTCCAACATTTTCTTGGATCCCATTCAAATTCCAAGGATCAAATGAGAAAAAAAAAAATCAGCAGAAATTTCAACGATGATCCGTCCAGATAAAAAATTTTTTTTTTCAATTTTCTCCAATTCAATCACAGTATTTGTATAACACTGCGCGAATTAAATCGCCAGTGTATTCTAGCTTGAAATTTGCTTCCAAATTTGCATTCATTTATTCAATGGGAATGAACAATCAACCATCTTCAACCCTACCCTTGCCTTCAGCATATCTCCATTGTAAGCAGTGCAATTTTATCTTATCCTTCACAAGTCGCGTCGTCTTCCTTCCAATTTTCGTTGAAACAATCTCTTGCTGTGCAACAATGCTTCTTTTATTGTTATACCACTTAACGCTTTAACTGTCTGAAAAGAAGAAGCTCCTTCTTTAAGCAGCTGAAATATGCATGATCCAGGATATTTTCACGTACAGATATACTTGTATGTATAGATAGGTTACGGCATCATTACACATATCCTTCATCTTGATTTGAGGCAAAAAACATGTAATGGATTTTTGAAGAGATGCGGTAACCGTAAGATTGACGTTCGCTAAGACACAAGTACTGCGAAAAGAAAAAAATCTTTTCGGTATTTGTATTTCTTTTTCGCTGAGATTGAAACAGCTGAACCTCTCGGCCATTATACAATATTTTCAAGGCAAGCCGAAGAAAATGAAGTTTCGTGTTGTTTTATTCCAACGAATAGATCGTGTGTATAGTATCTTTTGTTTTACTGCGCGATAAGTTCATGCAAGAAGTATGTGTGAATTAAGTGAAGGGATCTCGTATTTCGGAATGATGGCTTTTTTTTAATTTTTTCGCCTCAATGTTCCACTGTTGAAAATATACTTTGAACCGTGTGAAAGCTATTACCAACGAATCTTTCCGGCAAAGGCATTTCAGCTGCAGCCAGGAGAGAAAATCGGGTCAGAAAAAAAAAAAACAGATAAGAGGTTAGAAGATAGTACCGGGTTAGTGCAGTTTCGAGCTTCTTCTTGACGTGAAATGCTGTGGAGTGGCTATAAATGATACACGTTTAAAAAAATATTATAAAGTGTTACTTTTATAGCGACGGAACCTCACTGGGCAGTGAATCAAAAATAATATTTTAAAGTTCACGCCACGTACATCGTGCGGCGCTCGCGTCGCTGCGATACAATCGCATAATACCTAATGCTATGAAGGCAACCTGGCTACTTTTTAAATCGGGGCGATCAGGCAAATGTCCTGGAGTACTTTTGAAGGTATTTTGAGTTCTTTGGCCAGGAAAAATGACCTACTTGGCAATGAAGTAAAATCAAGGTAATATGGATATCATTTGAATCGGAATGTTAATGCGAATGCGCTGGAGTGGTGAAAGTGATGTCAAATCTGTAGTTTTTGGAGTCACTGGAATGAGTTGTACCGACAGTGGTGAAAGATTTGTAGAGTTTTGTTAGTTTGACTGTGTCTTCATCAGTCAGTCAGTCAGTTGCTCCTCTCGTGATCGGCTTAGGTGGAAAGTTGGGATGTAAAATCACCCCATAAGCGGATGATATTGCTATTGCCACCTCGGGTAAGTTCCCCTGTGTCCTTAGTGATGCAGGAAGCCCTTAATGTTTTGGTGAATTGGGCTGATGAGGTTAGGGTTAGTGTGAATCCGACCAAAACAGAACTTTTTTTTTTTTTTTACTAGCAGATATAAGGTACCTTCGCCTGAACCACCATTGAAGAAAAAGACACTGCTCGTGTTCACAGAAAAAGCGAAATTTCTGGGGCTTATCCTGGATAAGAAGTTATATTGGAAACATAACATTATGGAACGTGTGACAAAGGCAACAGTCGCTCTATACTCATGCAAAAAAGCTGTAGATTAGAAATAGGGCTTACGGCCGAAGGTTGTTGTGTGGCCCTATACATCGGTCCTGCGTCCCATACTCATGCATGGGGTCGTCCTCTGGTGGGCGGCATTTAACATTGCATTTTACAGAATCATATTCTAAAAGGTTCAAAGACTGGCATGTGTTTCCATCACGGGAGCTCTTTGAACCACTCCTACTGCCGCCCTTGAAATTATGCCAAATTTGATTCCCTTAGACATTTTTGCCGAGCGGGGGACTGCTGGTGTGGCTATCCGCCTTTGTGAAGCGAGTCACTGGACTACTATCACCACTGGACATTCGGCTATACTGAACAGATTTGATGTTCCTGAAGTCACGGACTACATCTCTCCTCAGTACTTGTTTGGAAAGAACTTCAAAACCTTGATCCCATCGCAAGAGGAGTGGACAAATAATTCGATTCTGGAGACGAGTACCATAAACATCTTTACTGACGGCTCTAAGATGGATCGATAAATTGAGGCTGGTGCTTACTCGGAGATATTGGGTATCAGTCTGTCTTACCGTGTCCCAGAGTACTGCAGTGTTTTCCAGGCGGAGATCACGGCGGCCCTGTTGTCTCTCAATTGCCTTAACCCCTTGTAGGGCATAGCGCGTCAACTGTTCCATGTGGCCCAGTTGAAGTTTCTCGGCATAAACTGGTTTCGGAGAATGTAGTTGCCAGCATGCACCTCCTGCACATCCATGGCCACGAACGTCGACGTGGACGGTACCAGACCGCAGCGAAATATTCTTTCCACCGCCTTATTTGATCTTCATGCAAGATGAGCAGCTTTCCATCACTACCCTTCACCTGATGTTGGGAAAAGTTACGATCACCACGTATACGGCGTTAAAGTCGTTGCTTCTTGCAGCTTCTTCCGCAGAGGCTAGAAGAGAATTTGCATAATCCCTTTTATCGCGTCGCACACTACGCTAAACTTCTCGAGCTTTCTGATATTGAAGGAGTTCGATGCTGCTTCGATTGTTCTCTGATGCTGCTGATGCTGCATTCTCCGAAACCAGTTTATGACGACGAAACGTCAACTGGGCCACATGGAACAGTTGACGCGCAATGCTTCGCAAGGGGTTAGGCCAATTGAGAGAGAGAGGGAGAGAGGTCTTGAATCGGGTAGCCTCTGGTGAAGTTCCTTCTCATATAGATAATTTAGCTAACCATCAAAAGTCGGGTATACGGTCCACTGCCCTGACTAAAGAATAAAAAAATAAATAAAATAGTCGCTCCAATTATTGCATTAAAACGTGTGAACCGGGATTCTATATGTGTGGCCTTGCGCAAGAGGTGCTTCCCTGAGAAGCTTGTGGCTATTATTAAGGTAAGCTATGACGGCGCGAAATGTCGCGTTCCTCATAAAGGGAATGCGTCAGGGGACTTTGAAATTCGCATTGGTGTTCGGCAGGAGTGCATCCTCTCATCGATCCTATTCCTCATAGTGTTCAGATGTTTTGCATGCAGCCCTATCCGGACTATATTGAGGAATTTAATGTACTTTAACATCTTCTATACATCTGGTCTACGCTGACGACATATGTCTACTCTCCCACAAAATCATGGAATTGTCCTCAATGGCATGATATCTTGAGAGAGAGGCAAGCAATGTTGAACCCAAGGTAGCATACGCTTCAAATCTGGCTTCTTGCTAATCATGTGCGAGAACGACGCCACAGCAAACTGGCCTAAGACTGTAGCGGGTAATATTGTTCCTCGAGAAAAGGGCTTCAATTCTGGCAGTAACGGGCGAAAACATCCCTCGTGTGGATAGTGACGCAGCAAAGACAATTGTTTACCTTAGCCACCAAAATGACGAGCTAATAACTGAGGAATTATCCGGGAAGCTCATGAACGGGAGGAGCTGTCAAGAGTACTGTTGATACACCTCAGATCGTTCGCCGAGATTGAATATAACAACTTCAGTCTCAACTACCGTTTTGGCAGAGTGACTCTGCACCCGATGACCTGGCGACCGGACGGGAGACTCTCACTGGAGGCCTAATCGAGCGTCAGAATTAACTCAACTCACTCAGGGGACTGTCAGCCACAACACTCCTTCAAATTGATATGACGCCACTCAAGAGCAGATCGGTCGAATTGCCTCAGTTGACCTGTAGAATAAATATTATCTTGCTCACTATCCAGTACTGCTAATGCAGGGGAGACTGCGTCCAGTTTTAGTATTGACGTCGTCCAGGCAAACCTGTACCAGGCCAAAACAGCCTCGGATGTTATAGTTCAGCTAGGTTTACCAGTGAGAACCTTGGTATGCTCTAATTCAGCAGCCCTGGCTAGTTAAAGGAATTATCAAAGGACTAAAAGTAAGCAATGCTTCACTCATATACGATACAACGCGGCATACCTCGGGCTTGTGTCATCTTAAAAAAATTAAATTAAAAAATCATCCCAGCTGGAGGAAACGAATCGAAGAAACTAGTTACTGCGTCGGAATTCTTCCCTGGGTACTCAGCAGTTACCTCAAATCAGATCCATAAGCTTACCGATTACTCTAAGAAGCATAACTTGCTTCTACTGGTCGGCTCTGACGTCGACTGCACCACACAGTTTGAGGAAGCACTGCAACAACAGGGATGAGTACCTTCTTGACTTAAACAGTAATTTAGATCTTAGCATTTACAACAAGAGCAACAGGCCCATATTTGTAACCAGGTGTGGAAAGGAGATGCTTGACGTTACCGTTACCTTTGGCAGCCATCTAACTGACGACTAGATTCAGAACTGGCATGTATCGGCTGAACCGTCCTTATCCGATCACATGCACATTAGGTTCGATCTGGACATCTCATTATCATAAGCACGGACAAGACGTATCCCAGAGCTAACGAGCTGAGCAAACTACGTGGAATCGCTCCCCCCCCCCCCCCAACACCGCCATATGATTCACGGATGGCTCGAAAACCAATGAAGGTACTGGGGCAGGCCTTGTCAGCCCTAACCATCTGATTTTATTACCCATGGGTAGGTACGCAACTATCTTCCACTTCCAGGCGGAAGTGCATGCCATTGAGGCGTGCTCCGAGTTATGCCTGAAGATTAGCTACCACAACAAAAACTTGCCAATATTCTATGACAGCCAGGCGACCATACAAGCTCTGTTAAAAAGAGCTACAATATCGTAGATCGGATGTAGCTGCCAAAATGTACTACATAAAATAGGCTCTCGTAATAGAGTTACTCTATTCTGGGTGCCTGGCCATGTCAATGTTAATGGCAAGGAACAGGCTGACGAACTGGCTAGAACAGCTTCGGCTACTCCCTTTTGCAGACCACAGCCCTTTTGTGGTATTCTTAGCCGTACAATTAAGAAACTCATCAGAAACTGGGAACGTGGCAAAGCTATTGACCATTGGGATATTCATCTAAGTTTGAGCCAGCCGAATTTTTTCATCTCGGGCTACTCACGTAGCAGATCGAGTGAACTGCTGAAGTTAAACCGGAAGAAGGTAAGAACCATTTGCGGCCTCCTGGCTGGACAATCGTACCTGACCTGCTAACAGACTCAGGGCTATAGCACAATGGGCCGTCCGACCTCTGTGCTCTGAACTCTACAGATTCAACGCCCACCTCACCATCTAATCTAATCCAAGGTTGGGTTAGAGGTTAATACCAAAAAGACTCACGTAGCAGATCGAGTGAACTGCTGAAGTTAAACCGGAAGAAGGTAAGAACCATTTGCGGCCTCCTCGCTGGACAATCGTACCTGACCTGCTAACAGACTCAGGGCTATAGCACAATGGGCCGTCCGACCTCTGTGCTCTGAACTCTACAGATTCAACGCCCACCTCACCATCTAATCTAATCCAAGGTTGGGTTAGAGGTTAATACCAAAAAGACCAAGATTCTTAGCTCGCCATTGTGAAAAAGAAATCCTACACCTAATAATGGGCAGCCTATGGAGGTCGACAACTCCGTCTACTTGGGTAGCATTGTTTCCTCGACGATTTGATACGCAGGTGAAAATGGCAGTAGATGGGTCACACAACGCGGAAGGGAGTTGCACTCCATTGCGCAAAATGGAGTAAGATGGCGCGCAGGAGTACCCCTACTAGTGGTTAAGGTAAAGTAGTAACACATTAGTTTTGAAGTCGTCAGTATAGACATTTATGCGATCATGGCGTGAGAGTACGCCGGCCAACTACCCCCCCCCCCCCCCCCATTGTTCCTGAATACTTAGTCTCTCTATCCCAGTATCCTAATTCAGAATGAGACCCAGGATTAATTCTGCCTTGTCGAGGACACACCCTCCATACCGGAAGTAGATTGTGCCTTTCCGTTTTGTCAGGATTAACCCTGAGGTCGTCACTCCGACTAGCCTATCTAGCTGGAACCGATATACATAGTATTCTGCAGTACCTCACTGAGGAAACTTACCTAAAATAGCGACGGCAACATCAGTAGCATATGAACCATGCAACATAGTCATTCCAGATCCAAAAGCAGTCTATTGACCGTCCGGTTCCACAGAAGCGGAGAGGTTACTGTCAACTACTATCGGTGTTCTTCAAATCAGGAATCCAAATTTCCAACAACCACACAAAATATTTTTTTTCCTTGGAATTTTGGCGCACATTGTGAGGTCAACGTGATAAGTAATTTACCTGAACAGGTCAATTAGGGTAAGTAAAACGATTCCTAAAAGGAGGTTTCGCTTCATAGCTCTCCTCAGAAGTTAGTATAATCATGAAAACACTTCTGCTTAGGGACGTTTTCCACCACAACATTTTGGTAAAAAGGACACTTAACGCATCCATTATTCGTAACATTTTTAATTACGTGTCAATTAACCCTAAATGACTATTTTGTAGCCCAGGACTATTAATTTCTTGCCCTTGCTCTTTACTTCAATCGTATTCAACGACAACGTCATTACAAACTTTTAGGGGAAAAAATAGAAAACTTTTCTCAAATTACGTTTCCGAGTCATTCAATTTTATGTCCGCTGATTATCCCGTCTTGGAAGGCGGAAACAATAAAAATTTTCCTCTTGTATTTTTTGGAATCATTGCAATACATCTGAAATATCTGATTCAAAGAAAATGGTCATGTCTCTTGTCTGGTCTCCTTTATTGTCAATTTTCCATCTAAAAGTTTACGACCCTGCCGGGACAAAACGACTTTATGGATTCGTTTCTAAATTATCGAAACGATAGATGAATTCCACGTAGACTTAGAATATTATTCTGTTCCCTGTATCCTGGCGTCCTGGAAACAGTAAAATCAATTGTTCCTTGTCAAACGGAAATCTCAATTTTCTCTCATTTGTGCTGATCATTATAATCGTAAAGAAAACTACCCCCTCGTCGTTTCGGCAAATCGATTAAGTCCTTAACGAGGTGTACTTTGTAACTGAATTGACAGCCCGTCTTTTCGGAGTTTGTTGAAGGTTAATTATCCTGAACACAGTCCGTAAAACTTCAACTAATCAAAAACAGTTTTCACTCTTTTTCATGACAAGCTCAATTCCAGGAGCCCCTTCTGTCGACCATATTGACGGCCTATTTTGGAAATTTCGTCTCGAGGACGAAGCGTCTATATTTCCGAAGGGTTGTTTTCGGAAACGGAAAACCAAAGTACAATATCGAATTTTATATTTCCAACTCCTTTACCGTAAACGGGTAATTATTTTGTTTAATTGTTACCGGCCCGATCAAATGTTCGTTATTTAAGAAACGGCAGAAGCGTCGCGGGGGCGGCCGTGGGCCTATTTGACGTGAGAGCTTTTAGGGCCATAAATGAATTTTGCAGGAGTTTTGGATAAGTGCAATATGGTGCCTAGTAATTGAAAGTGAATTTGTTTTGTCATTTCGGAAAATTTATAGGACTGCGTTATGTAGCAATTTGTGAGCAATTGTTCAGGGCGTATGTTGTTTGTCGAAGTATTTGCTTAGCCATTAGGAATGATGAAGAGTCGGAGGGGAATTAATCAAATGGATTGCGACGAAATTAATTGGAGCGTGGTAGGTTCATTAAGGAGATGATTTAGATGATGGCGTATGGCTGAAATGATCGACGTACTTTTATTTTAGTTTAACGAAATTGTTTCAGAGTGAATGATGGTCTTTTTTGAGTGGTAAACTAAAGGAAGTTTGATTTCATATCGTTCAGTCATGTCTGAGGATGCTAGTGACAGGGATGTTATAATTAGAAATACTAAGGAACCAACCAGCCGTTAGACCGATCATTATACTGCGCATTAGACCACGTATCAGAGGAGGTTAAAAGCCGAATTTCATGCTGACGGCTAGGGGACGGGAATATTATATTGATCAACTGTTCTCATTTGCAGTCAGTTCGGCACACAGCTTCTTTTGGAATTATACAAATCCCATATTTCATTCCTCTTGTGACCATTTGTGAAAAGAAGCCGGCTAGTGCGTGCAAAGCAAACGCTTTCAAATATCATTGCTCTCCGCGAAGAGTCGATGCACGCGATGTTTGCAATAGTTTATAATGGATATGTTCATTGGGGCAAAAATTCCTGTTCCATAGTCCTCCGCGTGGGCGTCCCCTGGAACGGCAGTGGTCACTGACCATTGCTAACCAATGCCAAACCGCCAGTAATGGCGGTGCGGTGATTTGGTTGAGGTAAACCTTCCCCCTGTGGTGTGGGGCGTAAAAATAATACCACGGCATTTTCCTTTGACGGCCTATCGTTGAAACCGACAAACAAGACGGGATGTGTATGCTACCAACTTCCACTATCCGAAATCTTCTACATGCTAACGAAACGTCGACTATTCCTCGGATAAGGACTGACTCAACGGTTACGACTTTTGGCTATCGTACAATGACAAAGATTGGATTCTGTAATATGTGTACTCTCCTGGACAATGGATCAGAAGGTCCCCAGAACGCACGATTTCTTCAATTGCTGGGGTTTAAATTAAACATCTTACGAGTTAGCGAGATAAGGTGGTGGAACAGCGGACAATTTATCTCTCCAACGGGCAGCGCTGGAATGTTGTACTCCGGCAAAGCTACCGGTTGTCTTCGTGAGTCAGGTGTGGGGCTCCTTTTAACCAGAGTCGCACGAAACTGTCTCTTATCCTGGGACCTGGTCTCTGGTAGAATCATGACCGCCAAGTTCCGGACCAAAATAAGGAGCATCTCAATAATACAATGTTATGCTCCAACTGAACCCAAAAATGTCTTGGCGAAAGACTCCTTCTACGAAGAACTAAACGCCGTTCAGAGCAGAACACCTAAAGGTGACATTATAATGGTTATGGGTGATTTGAATGCGAAAGTTGGCGCTGATAGCTATGGGCTCAGACATGTGATGGACAGACATGGTCTTCGTGATCTAAATGACAATGGTGAAAGATTTGTAGAGTTCTGCAACTTTCACAGTCTCTTCATTGGTGGTAGTATGTTTGAGCATAAGAACCACCACAAAATCAGTTGGACTTCTGTTGAACGGCGCAGAACACAAAATCAGATCGACTACTTTGCCATTAGTAAAAGATTCAAGAGTTGCCTCCTGGACGCGCGAAACAAGAAGGGTGCCGTTATTGGGATGGGAAGAGACCATTGACTTATGATCGCTTATGTTCGATTGCGTATTGCAGCCGTGCGCCGTACAACCGACGTGAGACCCAGTCGCCGCAAATTCAACACCGCTCGACTAAAAAATCCAGGTGACTTACAACAATATAATGGCCATCTTGCGTAAAAAGCAGCTGAGATAACAAGTCACCCAGACAGTGACATAAATGAAAACTGGGATGCCATAAAAAATGCGTACACTTATAGCGCGGATTACATCCTTGGCACAAACCCGGATTTCCGGAATAAGCCCCGGATGTCCGACGCTTCATGGCCGCGGATTGTTGAAATTGGTTCCAGCAACAGACGACAATCGAAGCAGCATCGAACTTCTTTACCGTCAGGAAGCTCGAGAAGTTCAGGGTAGTGTGCGACGCGATAAAAGAATTTATGCGAATTCTCTTTTAGCCACAACAGAAGAAGCCGCAAGAAGTGACAACTTAAGCGCCGTATACGGTGTCATCAGGGAGTTTACAGGTGGTCGTAATTCCTGCCAACATCCAGAGAATGATAGTGATGGAAAGCTACTTATCTTGGAAGAAGATCAAATGACACGGTGGAAGGAACACTTTGCCACGGTCTTGAACCGTGTAACCTCTGGTGAAGTTCGCCCTCAAATAGCTGATTTAGCTAACCATCAAAATGTGCGTATACGGTCCACTGTCCCGACTAAAGAGGAATTAATCGCTCCAATGACTGCACTTAAAAGAGGAAAGGCCGCCGGACTCTACGGTATCCCTGCCGAACCTTATCAAGCAGCGCCAAGAGTAACTGCTGATTTGCTGCATCCACCTGCTGATAAAGCGTGGAATATAGAGACTTTCCCACTGAGTGAAAGGAAGGTTTGATCACCAAATCAAACCGAAGAAGGGTAGCCGCACAGACTGTAATTATGGGAGAGGCGTTTGTGTGCTTCCTGCTGTTGCCAATATAATAGCTAAAATCGTCCTGGAAAGACGAAAGCCCCACTTAGAAAGCACAATTAATGAAGAGCAGTCTGGTTTTCGATCCGAATTCTCCTATGTCGATCACATTAAAACCTTGCGAATCAGCATCGCGCAATGTGCTGAGTACGATTCTCTGCTTCACTTGCTTTTCACCGATTTCGAAAAGGCTTTCGATAGTGTGAACCGGGATTCTTTGGGCGGCCTTGCGTAGGAGTGTCATCCCTGAGAAGCTTGTGGCTATTATTTAAGTAACCTAGGACGGCGCGAAATGTCGCGTTCTGCATAAAGGTAAGGTGTCGAGGGCTTTAAGATTCGCAATGGAGTTCGGCAGGGGTGCATCCTCTCACCGATCCTATTCCTCATTGAGATCGGCGATGTGTTGCATGCAGCCCTATCCGGACTTAACAGAGGAATTCAGTGGACTTTGATATCTGATCTACAAAATCTTGACTACGCTGACGACATATGGCTACTCTCTCACAAAATCATGGATCTGTCCGCAATGGCGTTAGATCTCGAGAGGGAGGCAAGCAAGGTTGGGCTAAAGATTAATACCAACAAGACCAAGGTTCTGGGGGGGGGGGCAAAAACTCCTCTTCCATAGTCCTCCGCGTGGGCGCCCCCTGGAACGGCAGTGGTCACTGACCATTGCCAACCAACGTCAAGCCGCCAGTGATGGCGGTGCGATGATTTGGTTGAGGTACCCCTGTGGTGTGGGGTGTGAAAAAAAATACCACGGCCTTTCCCTTTGAGGGCCTGTCGTTAAAACCGACAATCAAACGACAGGATATGTATGCCAGCAACAACAACAACAGCAACAGCACTATCCGAAATTTTTATATGCTAACGAAACGTCAACTATGCCTCGGATAAGGACTGACTCAACGGTTACGACTTTTAGCTATCGTACAATGACAAAGATTGGATTCTGGAATGTGCGTACTCTCCTGGACAATGGATCAGAAGGTCCCCAGAAGGCACGATTTCTTCAATTAGAGAGTGAATTTCTGAGGTACAAATTAAATATCTTAGGAGTTAGTGAGATAAGATGGTGGAACAGCGGAGAATTCATCTCTCCAACGGGCAGCACTGTAATGTTGTACTCCGGTAAAGCTACCGGTAGTTGCCGTGAGTCAGGTGTGGGGCTCCTTTTAACCAGAGCCGCGCGAAACTGTCTCTTATCCTGGGAACCGGTCTCTGACAGGGTCTTGATCGCCAGGTTCCGGACCAAAATGAGGAACATCTCAATAATACAATGTTATGCCCCTACTGAACCCGACAATGTCTTGGCAAAAGACTCCTTCTACGAAGAACTAAACGCCGTTCAGAGCAGAACACCTAAAGGTGACATTATAATGGTTATGGGTGATTTGAATGCGAAAGTTGGCGCTGATAACTATGGGCTCAGACATGTGATGGGGAGACACGATCTTGGTGATCGTAATGACAACGGTGAAAGATTTGTAGAGTTCTGCAACTTTCACAGTCTCTTCATTGGTGGTAGTATGTTTGAGCATAAGGACCACCACAAAATCAGTTGGTCCTCTGTTGATCGGCGCAGAACACAAAATCAGATCGACCATTTTGCCATTAGTAAAAGATTCAAGAGTTGCCTCCTGGACGTGCGAAACAAGAAGGGTGCCGATGTTGGGATGTGAAGAGACCATTGACTTATGATCGCTAATGTTCGATTGCGTATTGCAGCCGTGCGCCGCCCCAGCGACGAAAGATCCAGGCCCCGCAAATTCAACACCGCTCGACTAAAAAATCCAGCTGTCTTTCAACAATATAATGACCATCTTGCGCAAAAAGCGGCTGAGATAACTAGTCACCCAAATAGTGACATAAACGAAAACTGGGATGCCATAAAAAATGCGTACATTGATAG
Organism: Chloromyia formosa; assembly: GCA_964017055.1. NCBI lineage: Eukaryota > Metazoa > Arthropoda > Insecta > Diptera > Stratiomyidae > Chloromyia > Chloromyia formosa. Next base: position 49,755,116 of record OZ024818.1, read on the forward strand.
CGCAAATACCATCCTTGGCACAAACCCGGATCGCCGGAATAAGCCCTGGATGTCGGACGCTTCATGGCAGCGGATTGTTGAAAGAAAGGAGCTGAAAGTTCGTTTGGCTGCAGCATCAGACGACAATCGAAGCAGCATCGAACTCCTTTACCGTCAGAAAGCTCGAGAAGTTCAGCGTGGTGTGCGACGCGATAAAAGAGTTTATGCCAATTCTCTTTTAGCGTCAGCAGAAGAAGCCGCTAGAAGTAACAACTTAAACGCCGTATACGGTGTCATCAAGGAGTTTGCAGGTGGTCGTAACTCTTGCCAACATCCGGTGAAAGATAGTGATGGAAAGCTACTTATCTTGGAAGAAGATCAAATGAGGCGGTGGAAAGAACACTTCGCCGCAGTCTTGAACCGTGTAACCTCTGGTGAAGTTTCCCCTCATATAGATAATTTGGCTAACCATCAAAACGTGCGTATACGGTCCACTGCCCCGACTAAAGAGGAAATAGTCACTGCAATTATTGCACTAAAACGAGGAAAGGCCGCCGGACTTGACGGCATCCCTGCCGAACTTTATCAAGCAGCGCCAAGTGTAACTGCCGATTTGCTGCACCCACTTGTTGATAAAGCGTGGAATACAGAGACCTTTCGCACTGAGTGGAAGGAAGGTTTGATCATCAAACTTCCAAAGGAGGGTAGCCTCACAGACTGTAATAATTGGAGATGCATCTGTGTGCTTCCTGCCGTTGCCAAGATAATAGCTAAAATCGTCCTGGAAAGACTAAAGCCCCACTTAGAAAGCACAATTGATGAAGAGCAGGCTGGCTTTCGATCCGGATTCTCCTGTGTCGATCACATTAACACCTTGCGAATCATCATCGAGCAATGCGCTGAATACGATTCTCCGCTTCACTTGTTTTTCATCGATTTCGAAAAGGCTTTCGATAGTGTGAACCGGGATTCTATATGGGCAGCCTTGCGCAGGATAGGCATCCCAGAGAAGCTTGTGGCTATTATTAAAGCAACCTATGACGGCGCGAAATGTCGCGTTCTGCATAAAGGTAAGGTGTCGGGGGACTTTGAGATTCGCAGTGGAGTTCGGCAGGGGTGCATCCTCTCACCGATCCTATTCCTCATAGTGATCGGCGATGTGTTGCATGCAGCCCTATCCGGACTCGACAGAGGAATTCAATGGACTTTGACATCCTATCTACAACGTCTTGACTACACATTAAATTTTTTTCAACTAGATTCTAGTTAAACACAACTAGAATTTAGCTCCTAGATATTCTAGTAAAGATCTAGTGATTATGTAACCACTAGAATATCAGGAAATTTTTTTAGTGATTTTCTATCAGAAGCTCGTTGAGAATCTAGTTCTATTTACTAGTATTTCAGTTGTTTTGACAAAAATCTCGGAAAGAAATACACTGGTAATCTAGTAAACGGAACTGAGTAGGCAGTGGTACCTTATGTATATGTTGTCGCTCTAATGCAGAAAGGCGGCAATTAACATTTTATTCGAAGCCAAGTTATTGGGGTAATTTTGATAGGTTGCTTTCAAAATGTTGTTAATTGTCTTGACCCCTCCAGAGGCATGGGCGCGTCAACATGTTGTTGCTGTCGTTTCGATAGCATATCTACTTTTCAAACGAGCAGTTGCTAGCAAGTCTTTATACTGACAAGCTCGGGGCACAGTGGGAGTTCTATTAGTACCCACAGGCAGTTTTTTGTTCATGTCGAGGATCGAACCTCCATTCTCTAAATTGTAGGGCGGTGACCGAACGAACACGGCCACCGAGCGCGAATATGACGGCGTGTTTTGAGAAAACAAACAGTTCACTTTTCACCTTACGAACTTCTGCCTCCAAACGCAAAAACAATAATGATGCCTGGCTTGTTCGTCGCCGCTTTAACAGTGAATTTATCTAGCTTTCTAGGTGCAAAACTTTTTTTCCTAGAAACAAAGTGGTGAGCACTAGAAAAACAGTCGAATTGGCAAGACGAACTGTACTTCTAGTTATTTTCACTAGATTTTTGGGCACGAACTGTATTTCTAGGTATTTTCACTTGATTTATGGGTATACGACATTTTTCACTAGATTATCAGCAGGAAATTTTCACTAGATTTTCTCTAGTTGAACTTTACTGGAAAAAAGATTTGCTGTGTACGCTGACGACATATGCCTACTCTCCCACAAAATCATGGATCTGTCCGCAATGGCGTTAGATCTCGAGAGGGAGGCAAGCAAGGTTGGGTTAAAGATTAATACTAACAAGACCAAGGTTCTTAGCCCGTCATTGCGAAGAAGAAATCCGTCATCTATTGCCATCAATATTAATGGGCAGCCTGTGGAGAAGGTGGACAACTTCGTCTACCTGGGTAGCATTGTTGCCGAAAATGGTGGTACGGAGCAGGACATCGCTCGTCGTATCAACCAGGCTAAACGCGCATACGGCATGCTGTCCAAAATCTGGCAGAGCAGTTATCTCAGTATCAAGACCAAGCTGGGCCTGTTTCGCTCCCTGGTACTATCAGTGCTTTTGTATGGGAGCAGTACATGGAAAGTTTCCGTAGGAGTTACCAGAAAGCTGCAAGTTTTCGTCAACTCATGTCTTCGTCGAATTTTAAGAATTTTCTGGCCCGAAACAATATCAAATGAAGAGCTAAGTCGGCGTACGGGTCAGATGCCAATCGACGAATTGATACGCAGGCGAAAATGGCAGTGGATAGGTCACACATTGCGGAAGAGTGATAACTGCATTGCTTTGCATGCCATGAAATGGAACCCCATTTCCAACCAAGGCCGACCAAGAGGGGGTCCTCGAATCATATGGCGTCGATCTGTGGCAAAGGAGTGTCAGGTACTGGGTAAGTCTTTTGGGGAGTTGCGCCCCATTGCCCAGAACAGAGTACGATGACGCGCGAGAGTAGTTGACGCGCTATGCCCCACTAGGGGTAAAGGCAAAGTAGTAAATATGTTCATTGACGATCTCCGAAAATCTTTTCCCAATTAGCGACATCATCTTTTGGGTAATGCGAGCACAAAGCTCTGATATGATCGTTGGTGATCTAAAAGCGAACATACACCATCCGGAATTCCGAACAGGCCGCCGGACAGGCCGTTTATTTCAATAGACGAATGTATTAGGTGTACAACTTTGCTCCCGCCGTTTTCCGCCACAGCCGTCTGTCAGAAAACGGCTTAAGCAAAGTTGTACACCTAACACGCCTTAGCGCGTGGTCTGATAGATCATTTAAACGGGGGTCTAATGCGAGATCTGACGTGGTTGGTTAATGTGTTAAAAGCCCTTCAAATTGGATAGTATGAAAGTTAGGGCTATGTGGTCACGTTGTAAGCATCAGCAGTCCATTAATTGCGAACAAAGTTTGCGGTCTAATGACTTCCTATATTAGACAGGATATTTTGTAAATTCTGTGTTCATTGTATTTTACTTCACTTGATCTTTGGCGGATCTCAGCTTATTTTCCTTTTTAATAGAATCTATTTATGTTATTCCGTTAAAGCGGAGAACACACAAGTGATCGCGATGGCGATCAAACGCGCTGCACGTTAGTAAGTTAAGCAGCACATACTTGTCGCGGTATGTTAGCGATAGAGTGGACATCTGCAGCGTTCGATTGTGGGGTAGTCGGCGATCTGCGATCAAACGCAACTGGTTGAATTTATCGCAGATCGCAATATTAAAAATGGCAGATCTCACGGAAAAATTAATTGAATTTGTAGAAAAACATAATGTGTTGTATAACATGTCACATACTGCCTACAACAATGTGCGCATACAATTTAAAAAATAAAAAATAAAAAAATAAATTTCCTTGGGATTGCGATAGCGATTGGTACATGGACATGGTACTTGTTCCCTTCCTCCTGTGATCGCGATCGCAAACGCCAACGTGATCGCCATCCTGATCGCGTATATGTGTTTTACGCTTAAAGCTCTCGACATATAATAATTAGTATTCTAACTTAGAGAAAGATCCCAGGGCCCCCAGACGTTACGTATTTTCTGAGTAACAAAAAGTTTGGGATAGAGTAGTGTTAGTATGTACTTTGAAGGTATGCATATCTGCTAGCTTGGGTCGACAGTCAATTCACAATTAGCAGGTGCCGGAGATTCGTAAAAAAGGATACTCTCGACTTGCTGTAAAAACTGTTAGAGCCAGCATTGAAAGCCAATATGGTGGGGACATCCTATTTGTTGAAAAGGGTAAGACACACCAATAGTATGTTTCACAAATACTGGCTATTAAATAATTACAAACCATTGGTATAAAAAAAACAAAGGTGTGATACCATATCATACCTTCGTTGCGACTTGCTTGCTACTTTGAAATTACTAGTAAAACGTGTTCCGATTTCACTGTTCCTATGAGAGGTGTGTGAAATAGTAGGCCATTTCAACCAAATTTAATAACGTGGTTTGGTAGTTAATATGATTGAATAATTTTCGTAATTTTCGTAAAGATATCTTTAGAAATAAAAAAGTTTTTCTAACAAAAATTTGATTTTGAAACGGTCGTTCCTATGATAGCTATATGATAGAGTAGTCCGATTTCAACCCAACTCAAGAATGTGATTTAGCAATAATATTATTCATTATTGTGAAATTTGAAAAAGATATCTTTTCTCACTAAGACGACCGGTCTTTCTTATGACAGCTATATGACCTAGTGATCCGATTCCGTTGTTTCCGACATATTTACAGCGTCCAATAGAAAGAAGGCTTTGTACAAAATTTCAACTCGATAGCTTTAAAACTGAGGGACTAGTTTGCGTAGAGCCAGACGGACAGACAGACAGACAGACAGACGGACAGACAGACAGACAGACAGACAGACAGACAGACGGACAGACGGACAAAGCTTAACCGACTCCTCTCATCATACTGACCAAGAATATATATGGTTTGTATGGTCGGAGATGCTTCCTTCTGTGCGTTGCAAACTTCATGACAAAGTTAATATACCCTATCACATCCGTGAAGGGTATAACAAGCACCAGCCCAATGAAAGAACGATGGCGGATTGTAAGAGCTGCTGCAGATATTATTAGAGATGATATTCGATCCCAAGTGTACCAACTGGAAAATTATAATCCATCACAGGACTTTCTTGAAGATGTGAACACGGTGATTTCTCGTCTAAAACATTTTGTTCATCAATGCCATAAGTATCTGCGACACAACTGCTGCTGCATTCGGTCATGAAAAACACAAATTTTGCAATATTGTTCTTAAAATAAATAAATAACTGGCGCAACAGTCCAATTTGAACCACGGCCTCGAGATGAGTTAGCATCATCTCATTTTCTAGATCGTAACGGTTTTTTTTGTGCAGAGGTATGTGATCAGCAATACGCTCAACCGAGTTATTTACCCCATAATGGGTACTCATTTAACAGCTGAGTGGGCTCATAGTCCGACACGTAAATCCCCGGAATCGAACCGGGGCCCAGTGCGTTGAAGGCGAACGTGCTAACCGTTGCGCCATCCGGACTTAAAAACTCCCCTATAAATGATCTCGTTCGTGTGTTCCAAGATCCAAAGGCAAAAAGGGAAAATTTGGTAGCAGAACAACGATAGTATTTGCCCTTTGTATGGCGCCAATGAAAGATGGTATTAAAAAAATTTAAGGTACCCACTTTTCGTCAAAAAAGTACAAAAAAAGGACAATTTTAATTTGTCCACACTACACCAACCAATTATGCAGTAAACCATCACGCTCCATGAACATACTTGCACGTTCAAACTTGGCCCGGGAAGTTAAAGATCCAACTGAATGAGGATCTAAGACGGATGCTGTGGCGTTATTAACTCCAGTATCGATTTTAATGGAAGCTGCACCGCAAGCTTTACTGAATTTTATATCTTGCCTACTGTGCATTTACTGCAACGGCAACTGGTGCGGTAGTGTTGTTGACGATGATGAAGAATTTGGTGGAAGATGACGATTGCAGGCTTTATCTGGAGGAGGCTGAGTCGGCAGCACACATTGTATGCGAATGTCCAACACTGCCTAGCACGAAGCTGAGGATCACAGGCAAACATACGATAAGTGTGGAAGCCATGGGTGAACTTAGCATTAAAATGAAACCGGAATATAGAGGGCTACGCCCGCAATTCGAGGATTTTGTAGCACGTGCTTATTTTGGTATCTAAATATTGGCTCCCTGCTCTTCTTGGTACCACTCAGCTGAATAAAACACCATAATTAAATGTCTTACCCATGATATAGTATCTTACATGCCAATTCACAAAAAGACTGCATCTGTCACCTCTCAAAGTAATAGTTTTAATACGAGAAGCTGTAGATAGAAATGTATGTATACGAGATAAACTGTTCTACTCTTCGAGATGCTTAACCATTCATGTTAAGACGACATTGCAAATTGCAAACTTGTGTAAGGGCTTGGAAATTCAGGGCGGCTGGGACAAATTACGATCTAATATTTTTTCCTCCTCCACTGTTCCCCTTTCTACAAATCTCAAGAAAATGCTATGACCTTAATTTCGCCTCTATGTGGACCCCCTTCCCTTAAAGTTTGCCAATTACAACACAACGCTTTCTCCAGCTAATTATAGCATTTCTACACATTCTCGCCGAATTATGTGTGTAGCTTCAGCCGTTCGTAAGATATTCTATGAACAGACGGACAGACAGATATTTGACCAATTTTGTAAGATTTAAGACACGAAACCCTAAAAAAATAAATTGTGTGAATAATTAGGATCACCGCCCCAACCAATCTTCACCCTTCCAAAGTTGTTTGATTAAATAACTGCAATTCGCACTACGAAAAACAACATGCAAGTAGTACCCGCATATCTATCCGTGAGGCCAGTAGGTGTATTTTTTGTATGGATAGTGTCAAAATGCTTAACTTTAAGTCAATGTACCATTATTAAATATTATGTCATTATGGTGAAACTTAGAGATATTATTGCCTATGATGTTGGTTATCATTAGCCATCAATACTTTTGACCTAGGGTGTGCTTGAAGGGTGCAGGGGTGTGCTAACTGCAACTATAGAAACGTACTATTATTAACCTTTTTGAATGAGATTTAAAAATTCTATTATTTTTAGTTTTCTATGCTAGTGAAATGCCGCTTTTCTGTAAATTTTCATATGTCTAGCTATAACGGTCTCGAAATGCAAGGGGGGGGGGGGAACTCGGACCACATATTTTCCCCTCTCCCCCTTTTCTCCTTTCTTCGAATTTGAAAAAAATTCCAAAAATGGAATGTACTCGACAGTACCTTTCTTACGATATCCCACTTGCCTATACCGAACGAAAAAAAAATTTCGACCTTCATTTCCCCTTTGTGGGGACCCCCCTTAAAGTTGACCTATTACGACGCATCGCTTTCTCCAGAGAATTATAGTATTTTTACATATTTCCACCAAACTTCATGCATGTAGCTTCAGCGGTTCCTGAGATATTTCATGGACAGACAGACAGACAGACGGACGCATGACCGATTTCATAAGGGTTTTGTTTTTATACAAAATCCTAAAAATGCTATTAATAGCACGGGACTCAATGATGAAGAGAGAGGTCGACAATTAGCAGCCGACATCTGGAAATCACTGACGACCGGGAGGGGGCGAAAAGGGACCCAAACATTAATGGTCTGCTTCGGTTATCCCTCGGAATACAATCATTATTATGCTTTCTGCAGCTCTATTCGTAAGACGTTTGCGGGGTTTTCGCCGCTCGTTGCCCCAGTCCTTTACGTATTAACAAAAATTCATAGGCCTGGGGAAGCCAACATAAACAGGGGAGGCAAAAAGGGGGAACAATAGAAAATGAGGCGGAAAGGATGAAATGGTTCATCGCGCTCTCATTTTGGTCCGGATGTAATGTGATCCCTGGCCTCTGGTTTGGTACCACCGACAGACCACTACTCATCAGGTGCTGCCTTCGATCTGCCAACGGAAGTAACATTACCAGATCAAAATATTTCTCATTACACCTTTGACTCGCCTAGAGTCCAGATATTTTAGAGACTTTTTCCTGGATCAGTTCTTTTTCTGGATGGACGCTCGGTTGATCCTTTGCCATTCGTTGATGGGCAGCTGGAACTTTGACTTTCATTATACGATTCTTCGTTGATTTCAGGAAGGTATATCCGAAAGTGAAGCCTATGCCCCTATCCGTAGATCATCCGACGCATGAGCTCGGAACGAAAAGTTTGTGCTTCTGTGGAGAGTTGTAAGGATTATTAGGAATTCTTGCTCATGTTAGATTCACACCAGTAGCTAGGGAAGGACAGCATCATCATCAGAGTGAATCTGGTATCTAGGTCACACGGTAAATGGGAATTTTTTGGCACCCCGTGTGGGACATCCGCATATGAGAGAATCTTCCCAGCTACTATCAACTTATACAACTTTGGGTTATTTCAATTAGAACTTTAATTTATGATTATGTTAAAGAAGCGACAATTAAATTTTGCAATATTCGAACAAAAAAAAAGTTTAATTTTGAAGTGGCATTTATACTTGTTTTTATATCGTACAAAATTCTCTTCATTTGTTCTTATAATTTTCTTTGATGTTTTTCTTTCTCCTTTTGTATTTTCAATAAATTTTATTGTATAAACACTTTGTGTATCTTTCTATCCTTTTCATCGTTATATATAATATCCATAAATATCTAAATATTGCATTATGCATCCACATCTCGATGTACATAACTGTACAGCAAAGTGTTTTACTAAATGTATCAAACTCTGTACCAATGTTTTTTTTGAACGTGTAACAAACCTCAAAAAAAAAAAAGAATAACCTCCAAAATATATCCCAAGACGAACAGTCGTGTATGCCAAAAGTGAGAAAATATATATAATATAAAAAAAGGAACGTATTTTTCGCACAAACACCAAATCCATGTCGTATACATCGTATCTATGTTGTATTGCCCAAGTAACATGTATCTATTTTGTAAACATTGTGTAGAGCAAGTGAGTGAATCCTGCAAAATGAAACATCAACCGAGCAAGGAAAAGTGCATAAAATGAGAAAAAACATACTCGTATTATGGAGAGAAATTATCCATATCCCTGAAGCGAACATTGTTTGTTTAAAATGCTAGAGATATATCTACTCGTGCACTCGTAAAATATACTCGTAAATCTGTGATACATGAGTGCATTCAGCATAATCATACTCGTATGTAGTATGTAGTTAGTACTCGTATAGAGAGTTTTATGCATTTACATGACGCGCTTTTTTCTTTCATTTTTTCAATTTTTTTTTCTTCTGTTTCGGTTCAATTTTTCAGTAGATGTTTCATCTTTTTTTCCGTCATTTTCAGGAAAGGATATTCAGACCGACACGAGAATATGATGCAGAATGTGGTTGCTTTTGTGGTTTTGACTTGAAGGATTTTTTTTTTTGTTGCTAAGGTAGTTCAGGGAATTGAATTTTGCATGTTCACTATCAGTCCATTCCGATTTCTTTTCACAAATGTCCTTATACAAAAAATTCGCATATTTTTGTTTTACGTATGACTCATGGACGTACAACTAGAAATATGCTATAGTCACATACGACTGGAGTCATATGTGACTCATAGACAGTGAACGTGTTAAGTCTTAAGGTCGTCACACATAATCGCGCACAACCACAACCGAACTTACATACGTATATCGAACAATCAAGTTCATAGATGGTGCGGAAAAAAGAAATTCTCCTCATTTCCAACGTTCCACAAAATTATGGGTTCGATGGAAGTTCGGTCGTGGCTGTGCGCGGCCAAGTGTGGCTACCATAAGACTCCAAAAATATTCTGAGAATAATCGAAAGCAACCAATTTCCATTCTGAATATCCTTTCACATTATCATCTTTCGTTGCCCTCACATAGATATACAGTTCTGAATTAGTTATCTTCCTTTACGTTGTAAATATTTATATACGTTTTTTCCAACAAGAAAAATTTCAAATTCTATTTAGGGTATCCTCCTGTGCCCCCAGACATTATCACAAAGTAGAAGAACGCGTCTTCGAAGAGCCTTCACGGAAGCGACAAGTGATACTATGCAATATGTGAAAACGGTATCTTCATTCCCCCTTCATATCCTTATGATGTATAGTGGCTTTAGTTATTCCAACAACAAAAACGAATCAAAAGAAAACATATACATATTTTAATTCAATAAATTTACTATTATTGTATGTATATGCATATACTTCAAAATTAATTCACCCAGTGAACCACTTGTAAATGAAAATTAGACAAAATAAACTCAATTGATACAGAGATAATACCACTCTTCACATGGAAAAACTCAGTCAGACAGTCCTTGTGTGTGTTTGCGTGTTTTTTTTTCTTTTTGTCAAATACTACAACTAACAATAAATATCACACCCCCAAGAAGAAATGTCCAAACAATTTATTTATTTAAAGTTACTTTTCACTCGATTGCATATAGACTGCATTTTTTATTACAATGTAAATACTAGAGCAGATTGCAATATAATGCACTTCTGGGTGCATCTCACATTTTTGTTAGCTTTTTTTATTGTCAATGATACCCAAGAACAAAAATATAATTAAAAACCAAAGTTATATCCTTTGTAACGTGGGCTGTTTTATTGTTGCTTCCACCGAAATTTCACATACGTGAAATGTTTAGTTCTGCCCTCCTGTTTTGTGTTTAAATTTTTTCTCTAGAGGCAACCTGATCGAAAAGCTTGAGGCATTTTACTTGTCTTTTCACAATTGATATCCCTTTCGTTTTATGTCACCCTCTATACCAACCACACAATTGAAAAAGAATTGTTTTACACCAACCAATTCACCACCGAATTGGATTTTGTACGTATGATATGCTGTTCATCCCCCACAATGTTCCGTTTTGCTCATTGGTACAACACACCTACGCCTTAAGTGCACCTTAGAAAAGAAATGAAAAGAAAAAAACTGCAGGCGATTCAATGTTTTGTTTGTTCGAATTTCGGTTGCAAAAGAGAAAGTTTGTTCGTAGCATGTGCCCTTCGTGCAAGAAAGTTTGTAGAAAATTAATGAAGCATTTTATTTCAGCTAGGTAAGTTTTGATTTAATTTATTGATGAAATGAAATATTAAAAATATTTTGAAAACTTATTGGAGCAGTTTTTAGAAAGATATAAGATACTTTTATTTTAGCGAGAAGTTGATAATTGATAGTAGCTATATTTGACTTGAGTAGGGAACGAGGACTTCAGTGCCAATCTGAAATAGAAGAAAAGGAAAATGAATTATTATAATTTTTTAGTTTTTTTTTTTCAAATTAATCTACAGTGGCTTGTAAGAACGTGTAAAAAAGCTATTGGCGAACATTTGAATCTCTTACTATGAGTGAAAATCTGAGAACGAGTAGCTAATGGAGTACTCGATGAGTGTCATCAACAAAGACATCAAGAGGTTGTTGCTGATATTCGTGTCAGGCCCGGTCAAGGGCTAAGGCGAAACAGACGGTTGCCTATGGCGCCGACTCTTAAAGGGCGCCAAAGAAGACGCCAAGAGGAAAGCCCAATTTGACAATATAGAATTTTGTCAATTTAGAGAAGAATGTACAGTCACTCCCGACATATGTATGGCTGACTTACGTAAATCCCCACTTACGTAAATGCCAAAATTCATGGAAAATATTCTACCTTGTTTAGCAGAAACGGAAAAAGGTTTTTTTTTGTGGACGGATCGCGAAATTAGATATGTGTAGCTTATAGGACTGTGAAGTAAAAGAGAAAATTATGTTAAATATATAGCAAATGAACCGTGGTCCGCAAATGAAGATTCAAAAATTCGAAATGTTTTTATTTTATCAAAATATTTGAAATTCATACATAACATCTTACGATTAATATCTTGCTGCTTACTTACTAGTATACAATCGGTGAATATATTTATTTGGTCTACCGTCTACTTAATCTAATTTACTTAAAGTATACATCGATCTTTACAGAGATTTCTTAACTATATATGTATTATGTATTTATGTATACATTTTCTTAACTTATTGTTTAAATCGCTTTCGCGTCATCTTAACTTTTTCAATTAAATAGGACATACTTACTATCTACTATTTACAAATTTACAAATATAATGTAAGTATGTACAAGAGCGGTGAGCTGCAGGCCGCTGTATTGACCTCTCACATGTGAAGGTCTGTCGGTGTACTCGTAGAATTGCTCAAAGAAACTGTCGTTCTGCTCGCAGACGATTGTTGCAGGTTGGATGTATCTTTGTATACGACTGAGATCGGCTTATGTACACATACTCAATTGCCCTAACCCCTTGCGGGACATAGCGCGTCAACTGTTCCATGTGGCCCAGTTGACGCTTCGTCGGCATAATCTGGTTTCGGAGAATGCCGTTGCCAGCATGCACTTCCTGCACATCCATGGCCACGAACGTCGTCGTGGGCGGGATTCAAACCCGAAACGCCGGTAGTCAAACATGAGACTGATGCCTCAACACACTGCGCTGACGGTCGGCCCCGTACACACTGTACACATGCTTCTGATTAAATCGCTCGAATGGTCCTTAACACTCATAAAGAATTTTCGGGTGATTTCCACGACGTGCTTGTGTAGGGGAGTAACCATAGCTCTCTGGTAGAGTTCCGTGTTCTTTATATATTTTTTCTGTCTCCAATCGAAACAGTTTCCAACGCACTAACGCAGTATTCTCCGCTCAAAAACTTCGGCCTTTTATTTGTATATCGCGGTCTTCGAGTAGGTTATCCATGTGGGGGCGCCATATGAAATTAGTGTCTTATATAAGTATAGTTTTCACATTATGTAGCTAAATGCATATTATGCCCTCTTAATTGCGTATTCTATATGCGGATTAAATTTCACATGTTGATTACGAATAGTGTGGCATAGTTTTCTTCGCGAACGCACGTTTCACGCGCGTGCTACGATTTATTTTTCGAGCCAACGCAGTTTAACAACATAATTCTGCATGGGTCACTGGTATGTTTAACCTAGAATCTTTCGATTTTGGTCTCTGGTGCTTGGAGGCCCCCGCCCATTGAAAGAATCGCTAAGACATTATCTTCTTTTCTGTTACATCTAAACCAGAATATGGTCAAAATTAGCAGTGGTTTTCTAACTAGACACTATTGTTTGAAAAGCCTTAATCTGACTAGCATAGCAGAGGACAGTAGCAGTCTTCAATGCATATTCTTCTTTGTTATTGTGTGGCAGGGTGCGCTTTGGTGTGGGCTTCCTCGACCCGCAAGATATCGACCATATCCAACATTCCATAACATCATCAATAGGATCAAGGGAGACAGTCTTACCCTTGTTATCAGACCTAAGGCTATACCACAATAAACCATTTGGACTCTATGTTTGCGGACCTCAATGGCCCAATATAATATAAATAAATCAAGAAACTGTTTCTTTTTCTATTATTGGAAAATAAATGCAACACCTGATCGTTTCCCTTGGTGCGAGATTGGCAAATTTCTGACTGAATGCGTGACGCCATGGACTGATGAAATATATAGTACGTACGAGTATACTTATTAGAAGTACTTCTGATCTTAAAATCTTGTGAGTACACCATTTAATTTTGTTGTATGTATTTTTCTTAGAATAATAATATTTGAGGAGGGGTCCGGACCCGCTGGACCCCTCCCCTGGCTACGTCACTGCCATCAGGTCATGCAAGTCCTTTTTAGAGGTTATTAGTAGGGCGATAGGCGATTAAGCACTAATACGTGTCTCGCACTTACATCCTTGTGGCTTGAAATGAACCCTATCCTCTCCTTCCATTTTCTATCTCTGAAAAGACAACACATCAGCTCGGTCGGGAGGTGTGATCCCTGGCCACTGCCTTATTGGTGAGCATGCCAGGCTACTACGTTTTCCTTTCAATTACTTCTGCAGAAGCTGTGGAGATATTGATGAGGAAGAAAGCTGCTATCACCTTCTCTGCGTTTGCCCGGCCTTGGCAATTCAGAGGACATCTATTATTTGCTTCTATTTTGACATGGATATGTCTTATAGCGGGGGGTCATCCTAAAAATCTATTCGTCACACGAAATGTCTGTTTTTCTACTCGGGGGTCAGAAGAGGAAACAAGTCCATTGAAAATTTTTCTTTTCTGGTTGTGCATGTCGTTTGAGTGAAGTGGTCATTGTGCATGGCTGTTGCTTGTAGATCCGCGCGGGCGGCGCGCTTGCGGGGATCCTGTGTGTACATCTTGGGATGTTGATTTGATAGCGATAAAGGTTGACGTTGTGGACGGCAAGAAATAACATAGTGTACGGGTGAACTGGCGCTCTCTGTGCTCTCTGTCCCACGCTCTCAGTCAAGGCAACGCCATAATCAAAACTCCTGCATACACACCATACCATACATTCAAAATCCTCAAAAATATAGAGTACGCTCCGTACTACTTAACTTGACTAGGCCCCCAGAACACGTCGCAAGAAGTCGTCTGCTCTCCTCGCTCGACGTGCTCACACGCAATTTATGGTCTCTGAATGTATGCGAAATTTCGCTCAGGGCAGCGGACCTCCTCCTCTCATTCATTCATATCATTCTCATTCTCACCATTTCATTAAACAAATTGTGCACTCCCGACATGCACATGCATAGACCCAATCTGAGGTCACAATGAATGAAATTCCATTTTTACTCATTATTTAGGTCAAGGACGCCCAAGGACTTTCAATGACCTTTAATTTTCGCCAATTCCCATTCATCGTTTAATAAAATACTCCGTGTTGTACTATCTGAATCACTAGGGTCCCAGAAAAAGTAGCAAGTAGTCAGTTCGACTGACATTTGGACATGCGCAGACGCAATTTGAGAGAGTGTACATAGTTCCCGCCCCCCGAAGATGAGCGAGAGCGGATGAAGTTCATTCGAGCCAAATCGGGTGATCCAGCGACTGTGTTTGTGCATTTGCAATGGCGGCGATTTGAGGTCTGACTGGTCCACAATATGGGCCCCCACCACACGTGCAATAAACATATCATAAAATAAAACAAAATGGCGGATTCGTACTGCGCGAGTTAAAATCTGCCAAGCCCTGAAATAGAGAAATATTCGTCGCAGGATGTTATAGTTCCAGGCAGCTCATCGTGACATGATGTACATTCAGAGGTCTGCAGAAGATCAAATGCCCCCCCCCCCCCTTCTGCAAAAATTCCAAAATTTTTCTTGTGCATTCTCTTTGTGCGTGTGTTGGACTGTTTTGTTTACTTTTATTGGTTTCCCTTTCTGTTTGCCGGACACAATCGCATAGAGTCGCACGCGTTACTTGAGAAACGGATTGTGTGTGACGGGCCCGGACTGTTGATTAAAGGGGCGGGATGAGGCGGATAGTGTGGGAGCGATTTTGCAATAGATACACAAACACAATACACGTCCGATTGGGAAAAGATGGTGGGAAGCGTGATTGCGATTAGCTGAAACTTACTCAGAGAAATGTCGATAGGCTGCAGTCTGCAAACTGTACCTACCGAACGGGTAGATGGAACAGGGTGCACGAGAGGAGGTGAATATTGAACACACGCGATGCAAACGAAAACAAAACGATCCCGCGAGAGAAATGAGCGCGAGCGGACAGGACAAAGCAAAGCAGAATTTATGACGAGTATCTACACTGCCACCAGATACATCGGTACATGGATATGTCTTATGTCTACCGAAAGCGTGGGACGTGTTTTTTCGAATGATTTCATCCAGTATAACTATACTGGGATCTTTATAAAACTTACGTCGATATCTTCAACACAACAGGTTCCACGCAGTCGGTAGTCATAGACATATCCATGTTCCGATGTATCTGCATGCAGTGTAGATACTTTGTATCTTTTTTCCAGGAGCTTGAGGAACTGTATTGGCCGTCAGTATTGACCGTCTACTTCGCTTTATTACTAGCTCAGGCTGGTTTAAGGACTAGTATGGTTAAGGTTGTTCGATCTCCGGGTATCACAAGGGACCAGTTCTATGGTCTAAGTGTGTTGTGTATTAGCATGGCAACCTCTTTTACCTACCTACCTACCTTGGTTAATTTTGGCAGAATGTTGACTGCTATCCCTTTGACCGGTTTTCATACGAAATTGTTTGTTGTTAAAATTGTTTCGCATGGAAATTGCTCACAAGGGTGTAGAGAATTTTTCCTATGTGTGCGCGGTTTCGTGTGAAATATGTTAGTGCGAGTGAAAGTTTTTGACCGTTTTGACTTGGCGAGTGTCCATAGTGCAATTCAAACATCTTGAATCGTAAAAAATATCTTGGGTACTGTAAAGCTCTGTAGACATATTTTCTTGCGATTTCGCCTTTATTCTTTTAGTGGCGGGGATTCTATGTGGCAGTTCCAGGTCGAATTCTCAGGACCCTTTCATTCACCGACATCGAATACCTGGGAAATGGATTTTTGCCTGACAGCGTATTCTTGACAACGATAAATTTAACATTCGTAGTTGAGAGACGTTATCAGAAACAACTCTGACTTATTTTAATGTTCAGTCTACCCTACAGATACTATCAAGTGAAGCGTGCTTTCTTTATTCTCGCTTTTAAATATTTCCGTGTTTGTTGATGTTGACAACTGCGGCACCCAAGGCATTCTTTTGTGATGATATGCTAGTTTTCAGGGAATGTCCTTTGTCGCAATATTCTAGAGAGAAATTAAGGTGCGAACAGAGCATTGGCTTGAGTAAGGAGACACTGGCCATCGGGGCGGCGGCGTATATCCCTTTAACTATTGTATTTCCTTTTTAATAATTCTGAAAATATCCACCGTTCGTTTCACACTCAGTTGAGTTTCAAACAAATTTTATTTTTAGTTTAAAGTTTAGTTTAATTTATCACAATTCAGTTTATTTGTGATGTATACGAAGGAAGCTCGATGCATGAGTTTCATGTTCATCCGGTAAAGTATAAAAACCCCTGAACAAGCCTCATGCTACTATTCTCAAAGGTCACCAGCATCCCAACTGAACTGAACCCGCACTACCTTCTCCGAAACGAAATTGGTCATTGTATCTTGTACCCGAGATACTCATCTTACGAGTTTCATCCGAAATTGAAACACGTCCTTATCTTTTAAACGAATGGCCACAATTCAACCGCCACGTCCCGATACGACCCGTATTTAAATACATAAACTTTAACGCCATATGTATACGGTTTTTGTGAGTCATTTGAATTGGAGCTCTATGGGTAAACACACATTTCAGGCGGATCCAAGAACCAATTTATCAACGGATAGAAGAAGGACTTTCATTACGCACAAACATTACGACACTCATAAGCGCGAGCGTGTCTGTGGTGTGAAAGCCAGCAAGGAAGCAAGCAAGCAGGAGTCAAAGGGTAATATCCATTAAATCAAGGATTTATGGACTTGATCCATATGCACACGACGTACGAGACAGGGCTCTTGTTAATATTCTTTTGGTCTTTTCTTATGTTGCGAAGTGATGACGATGTAAGACTAATTTACGGGTATTATCCGGGCTTTTGAAAGTTATTAACCCGCAATGAATATGGGTTTGTAATGAAAACGCTGGTGGGGGAAATCATGAATATTTGATTGTAATGTGGATAAGGGATATTAAAGAAAAAATTTAAATGAATATATGGAAAGTGTTATGTTTTTTGATTAACAAATACGAGTTGTCTTCAACTAATAATCTCTATTATCCGCAATCTGTAGTATCCGCATGTGCTCACTAGTGCGTTTAGATGACGACTGGCGCAACGGCCAGTTACTACTACATACACAACACCCTATCACACCGGGAAGAAGCTACTCAAATGCAACAATTCCAATTCAGTTAACTATTATTGCGATTACAATTAAGTATTAATTTATAAAATATTAGCTGCGTTTTTTTGCGTAACTGTATAGGGTCCCTGTCCTGATTGCGCAAAAGAACGCTCTTAGATAGCATCCAGGTTAAATTCCAAATCGTCAAGTTGTCTACCCTGGTGTTAAGTGGTACACCTCATATGTCTCTCAAATGCCCTAACCCCTTGTGGGGCATAGCGCGTCAACTGTTCCATGGGCCCAGTACACGTTTCGACGGCATAAACTTGTTTCGGAGAATGCACCTCCTGCACAGCCATGGCCACGAATGTCGTCGTGGACGGGATTCGAACCCGAAACGCTGGTAGTCAAACATGAGACTGATGCCTCAACACACTGCGCTACCGGGCGCCCCAACACCTCATATGTGGTGAAAATAAATTACAAATTCGGATGAAAATATCAGTTTGAATATCGGATCGTTTATTTAATGCGACGGCGGACGTTTATAAACTCGCCGTATGGCTCCAACTTAACAAACGTCATTCAAACGTGTAACAGTGACAGTCACAAATGGGTCGCGGGTTAGATCCCCAGCATAATAATTATCTTTTTTTTCCTTTCCTTCCTTTTAAAAATATATTATTTAATAATAGGCATGGGCCTATCAGAGCAAGACGTAATATTAGTTTACCAATGAACTTGGCTGATTGGCAAAAACGCATGCCCCTCTCCGCTCGGTGGCCGTGGTCGTTCGATCATTGCTCTACGATACTAATCTAGACCTCAGAGTTCAAATCTCGGCGCGATCAAAAACTGCCTGTTGGTACTAATAGAACTCTCACAGTGCTCTGAGCTTGTCAGTATAAAGACGGCGGGCGAGGTGCATTCTTGCAACTGCACTTCCGAAAATAAGATATCCTATCGAACCGCAACAATGTATAGAAATGCTAGAGATGTTGACGCGCCCCAATCCCTGGAGGGTTCAAGGCAATTAACAACATAAACATATTAGATTCCACACGACCCTAAGGCCATCAATGTGTCATGCATGTAGAAGTTATTGAGGTGTAATTGAGTGTAGGGTAGCCACCCGACTAAGCTATCCACGTTAATGTTGTTTGTGTAAGGCGTGTATTATTTTACCCTTCACCCGATAAATTTACAAAAAAAAAACGCCTATTATTAACGAACATTTGGAAAAAGATGCTTTTAAACACTCTGTGAACACCCTCAATCGAAATGCCCATTTTGTGCCCAAAATTGGATACCAATTGCAGTTGACTACCAATAACGGGAGTCCAACAATTTACATGCCGTTTTAAATAATATCAATATTGCTTCTCCCACTGCGTTAGTTCGGGTTGCTTTGGAAATCATGAATACTCGTATTAAGAGTCTTTTTATACCCTTCACGGACGTGATAGGGTGTATTAACTTTGTCATGAAGTTTGCAACGCACCGAAGGAAGGATCTCCGACCATACAAGGTTAAGTTAAGTTAGGCTAAAGAGGCAGCAGCGCACAAACCATGGAAGAATAAAAACTGGAGTGATCATCGCGCATTTTAGCTGAAGCCGCGGTGAACGAGTGGGTTGGTATGTATTAGTGAGTTTGTTGAAATGGAGCCATAGTCGCCCCGGTTTTGGCTAATAATTTGGGGGCTCGTGTTATTAAGAGGTATCGATGGTGAAATCGTTAACGATTATTAAACAAATTCTTATTGCACTGTTTCGCAGTAAAAGTAGTATATTACATAATGGTAGAAAGATTCATGGTCATTTTTACACAAAAATTAATGCATTTTTTATGTACGGGATGCGATGATAAGTGAATGATAAGCTATAAGCGCAATTTTTGTGTTGAGACACGAGATATCTAGAGTCGTGCATTGTATGATTGTTTTCCCACGAGAACAGGGTGGCCATTCTGGGGTGGGCAACCCCAATTTTTTTTTTTTTTATTTCAGATTCGGAATCAGCGACCCAAAATTACCTTATAGTTCGAACCAGCCCGATTGGACGAGTATTTCCCCACGAAAACAGGGTGGCCATTCTGAGGTGGGCAGCCCCAAAATTTGTTTTTATTTTTTGACTTCAGATTCGGAATCAGCGACCCAAAATTACCTTATAGTTCGAACCAGCCCGATCGGACGAGTATTTCCCCACGAAAACAGGGTGGCCATTCTGAGGTGGGCAGCCCCAAAATTTGTTTTTATTCTTTGACTTCAGATTCGGAATCAGCGATCCGAAATTACCTTGTAGTTCGAACCAGCCCGATCGAACGAGTATTTCCCCATGAAAACAGCGAGTGCTTCCCTTCAAAATTATTTTCACTTGAAACATACTTGCGCAACGTTCACATTATAGTGAAACTACACATATGCGACATGACCGCGGGTGCCACTCGCGTAAAAGCACGTATCAAGTCTGCTACAGACAATGGCCCATCGCCGTGGTTCGAAATACAAGCTAATTTTGGGTCGCTGATTCCGAATCTGAAGTCAAAAAAGAAATAAAAATTTAGGGCTGCCCACCCCAGAATGGGCACCCTGTTTTTGTGGGGAAATACTCGTCCGATCGGGGTGGTTCGAACTATAAGGTAATTTTGGGTCGCTGATTCCGAATCTGAAGTCAAAAAATAAAATCTAATTTTGGGGTTGCCCACCTCAGAATGGCCACCCTGTTTTCGTGGGGAAATACTCGTCCGATCGGGCTGGTTCGAGCTAAAAGGTAATCGTACACTTTACACACGTACACAAATTATGGATGATGGCCAAACATTTCACACATTCCATTTCCAACTCAAACCGGAACCCCCGCCGGAAGAAGTTATGTCAGCTGACCCGGTTTTAGCAGTATTTTGTGAATTTATAAATGAAATTTACGTGTTTCCTCATATTTCTTTTTGCATATAGTAAGAAAATAAAACTAGTTATCGTATTATTCTATAATCTTTTGGGAAATCAACAGTCGGTTGTAATAAAGAGCGAAAAAAGATGTTCACGCACTGTCACACAACAATCGGATACAAGCAATATCATACAATATTTTCTCAATTGAAACACTCACAATTGTGTAAAATTTTTACATAACCGCACATTGTGAAGGATGTAGTGAAGATTTAAGTCCAAAACTTATAAAACATTTTTAATTGTATAAGGAAATAAAGGCATACTTAATGAGCCGAACGATTTATTGCAGGTTGACAGTTTCACTTTAAAACACTTACTGCGGAAACTCCAGACCGTTGTCCACTATAAAAACTTCACTTGTATTATTACACAATAAATTTACAATTTTAATTCATAAAAACTTCCAACTCAACAGTCGGTTTTAACAACATGGATTTAAAATCACTTTTAGTGCACTCCAAAACAAACGCAACCATCTAATTTATTAAAAGAAGTATCAGGTTCTCAATATTTGAGATAATTGAGCCATAGGCACTTCACTCAAAGTTTATGTTATATCTATATATTCCGGGAACAAAATACGCCAATTTTCATTAATATTTTCCGATTTTTCCGATCGAAACTTTGTTTTGATTGAAAATTCAGCAAAATTGCAAATGGCGGATATGTCGTCTTCACTTGAGCGAATCATGCGCAATCGTTCAGTGGGAATGTGTGTGTAGGGTTGTGGAAAAGAATCGTTGTGTGCAATCTGTTTTAATGATATGAATAGAAAATTTAACTACGTGGAGTGGAAGGAGTTGCCACTTGGGGGAAATGTTGTATTGCAATTGGATAAGTATATTCTATGTACCGAAATAGAAAAAACATAAAGATATATGCTAAAAATATATTGTAGTCGGGAATATTTTAAATCAATTCGATACTAAAAATTGCAGGTACTCTGCCTTTTCTTTTGATTAAGTGAGAAAGTGCGCGGAGCTTTCTCAATTGTGCGTACGGATATGAAACTAATGCGAATGTATTGCCGGCTTCAACAGAGTTCGTACTGAAAAGGTGCCGTGCAGACTCTGATAAATATAATCTCTTTGGCACAAAAACAGCACACATAGACCACCATTGGGTCCGTTGTGATACCTCATAGGCACAAAAAACGCCATGTGAGCCTAGTCATCAAACCACCCGGATCTATTATATTATTTCAATGAAACGATGCAGATGACTAGCATTTACGTTCTTCAGGTCATCGAGGTCAACAAAGTATAAGGATCCTTAAATATCCTCTCTTCTACCGGCCAGAGCAGGGCAGGTGCACACAGCTTCTACAAAAATCATTGTATGGAAGCCGGAGACGCCTAGCATGCTCATCTATCAGGCAATGCCCCGTGATGATCCCCACAACCTTTCTGAGATGCCTTCTCTCCAGCATCATCAGCCCCGAGGAGCGGCGAGGATTGAAGTGCGGCCAAATCTGCTTCGTAAAGTTGCAGGTATTACCACTTATCCATCCGATATTAGCATGGCCTATTACGTTTTCCTTAATTAATTTTTTGCATGCTGCTATAGGCATTTTGACATTGCGAAAACATTCCATGTCCATAATGGCGGTACCTGCCCGAGCCAGCTCGTCTGCCTTGCAGTTTCCGCTCAAATCACTGTGAGCCGGAATCCAGCACAAAGTGATGTTGAAAAAGTTACCGAAATCCTTAAGAGCGATGCGACATACCACCACGGTTGCCGAAGTAGTAAGGTTTGTGTCCAAGGACTTAATCGCCACCTGACTTTCTGTGTAGATAGTATTATTCCTTGCAGATATGATATTACAACCCAGCCAAGTCAGAACTTGGGCAATCGCAGTGATTTCCGCCTGCAGAACGCTACACAAGGCTGGAAGACGAAGTGACCAGCGAATGTTCAGTTATTTTGAGAAGACGCCTACGCCCACACAAGCTTCCGTTTTCGAGCCGTCAGTAAAGAAGCTTATGGCTTCCAATTCAGGCCTACTATCTATATCCCACTACCGCCGTGTCTTCTGGAATTTTCAGATTGTCCAGTATCGACGAGTGGCCATTAGTAGACTCTTTCCACTGCCCTATTTTCCTAAGATGGATGGCCGCAATCGCAGCTATCTACTCAGCCAGAATGTCCAAGGGGAGTAAATTCAGCAGTACACCAAGAGCAGCGGTCGGTGTGGTCTTCAGAGCAACAGTGATAGCAATACTAGACAATCTTTGAAATTTATCCAACAGATTTCTGTATGATGCTTTATTGAGCGCCGTCCACCTTATAGAACTACCCCATACATTAATATGACGCGTACGACTTATACGTACAACCAGAAAACCACCTACGGTCGCATGCCCCATTTCAGGCCAATAGTGACGCGCTACTGAATAATTGTTTTCCAGGATAGCTTCTTCTTCTTCTCCCAAAAATTTGGCTTTTTCGCTAAGGACCAATATCGTCCCCTCCAGAAATGGTGGTAACAGCGAAGGTGGAGTGTTCCTCCTGGTGAAGAGTACAAGTTCCGTTTTGACCGGATTGACTCCAACACCAACTTGCCTAGCCCACAGGGATAGAATATTTAGGGCATTTTACATAATATCACTAAGCACCCCGGGAAACTTTCCCGAGATGGCAATGGCGATATCGTCCGCATAAGCAATAACCTTGCTGCCTAGTCCCTCCAAGTCCAAGAGCAACCTGTTTATCACCAAGTTCCAAAGAAGGGGGGATAGGACACCCCCTTGAGGGGTTCCCCTACACACCTGTCTGCGTACTTGTGATGATCCCAAACTGGTGCAAATAAATCTAGATGTAAGCATCAGACTAATAAGCTGACAGAGTGGGCCATCTACACCTACACTAGATAGAGCATTTGAAATAGCCGCTGGTTTGACGTTGTTAAAGGCACCTTCAATGTCCAAGAAGGCAACCATCGTATACTCCTTGCAACTCAGAGACCCCTCAATATAGGTCACCAATGAGTGCAGAGCAGTGTCCAACGATCTACCTTTCCAATAGGCATGCTGAGAAAGGGAGAGAAGGTACGATGGAATAGTTGCACGCAAGTGTATATCGATCAGACGCTCCAGCATCTTCGGTAGAGTCGACGATAAACTTATAGCACGGAGATCCTTCGGAAGAGGGTGAGAGCTTCTTCCCGTCTTCGGGATGAAAACTACATTCACATCCGACCATGTGCCGGGAATGTGTACCAGCTCCAAACAGGCCCGGAACATGCTCTCAATCCAGGGATACACCATGTCCATCGTTTGTTGTACGTCCGCCGGAATAATGCTATCCGGTCCCGGGGGCTTAAACGGGTCAAAACTATTAATAGCCCATACTATTTATTTTACTCTTTGATAGAATAGAAGCAGAATCACAGGGGGCTATTACAGTCCGAGAGTACTCTGGCATTCCACCAGGTGAGCTATCAGGGTAGTGAGTGTCAAACAAGACCTCGATAGTTTCTTCACTAGAAGTTGTCCACGTCCCATCTTGTTTCAGCAAATAGCTTAGCATATTTGGGCCAGTGGATAAAATTTTCCGCTATCTGGAAATCTCGCTGGATCCCTCATCTTGTTCAGAGAAACTCCTCCACGACTCCAGCTTAGATCTTCTGATTCCTTTTTTTAAGGATTTTTGGGTTTTCTTTTGTAGTTTGACCAATCGGAGTCTTACCGCGAGGACTTCGCTACACTGAAGCTTCTTCTCCTCACAGCCCTTAGCTCTCGAATCCGAGCATTCCACCAGGGCGGTTTCCTCCTTCGTTTATGTCTGGTAACTGAGCATGATTTTGTGGCAGAATTACCGAGCGCTGCTGTCAGGGTTTGTGCCATGGCGTCCAGCTTCTGCCTACTACACGGTTGGCACGGTATGGGGGAAAGTGTTTCTTCGAGACACTCCCTAAATTTACCCCAGTCGGTTCTTTTACGATTCCTGAAAACCGAATTATTACTGGTGTACTCGTCCAATTTAAACTGCACGTACTGGTGATCAGAGAATGAGTGCTCCGCCGACACCCTCCAATCCCTCAGCAAGTGCTTCATGTCTTCTGAAACAATTCAAGGGTCTAGCTTCATTCTATCGAAAGTTATTGTGCGAACGGACAGACAGACAGACGGACCGACAGACAGACGGACAGACATGGCTGAATCGAGTCAGGAGGTGACTCTGATCATTTATATACTATACATACTATATTGTACATTGCTATACCTCCGGAGCCTCCCTTGAGGTGTTACATATTTTCGTCGTGACAAAAACAATATACCCTATACTATAAGTCCAGGGTATAAAGATCGTTGGATTTCCGCAGTCCTGGAAAATTATTCCAGTACCGGAGCCTTTCGTCAGCAGTTCACGCTGGGCTGGGCGTTTAATTGAAAAATACATATGTTCAAAGAAATTGTGGTGTATTCGTAAATGGGTGTCGGGTGATTCGAGGTGAAATGAGGAGTGCGCAGAAGTGTAGGTGAAAGCATTTTAATACTTTGGTAAAGGGAAATGAACCTTTTTGAAGCGAAATGTGGACGATATAGGTGTCGCGTGATTCGGCGTGAAAGGAAATGGAGTGCACAGGAGTGCTAGTGGAAGCATTTTAAACTTTTAGAGAAGCGAAAAGAGCCCTTTTGCACATGAAGCGGGATATGGGTGATATGAGCGTTGTGTGACTCGAGATGAAAGGAGAGGTGCATAGGAGTGTTGGTGAAACCCTTTGGCGACGCAAAACGGACCTTTTTGTACAGGGAACGGGATATTGGCTACACGAGTGTTGCGTGATTCGAAGTGAAGGGAGACATGCACATAGGTGTCGATAAAAGAATTTTAACTCTTTGGCGAGGCGAAATGAACCTTTTTGTACATGAAGCGGAACATGGGCGATATATTGCCCATGTTCCGTTCCATGCACAAAACGGTCTATTTCGTCATGCCAAAGGGTTAAAATGCTCATGTGCACTCCTCCTTTCACATCTACTTACGTGACCTATTGGCCAAATTCCCCCAACCTCAAAATCATATTCGTGCTAATAAGAATCGATAACAACACCCATGTCTGATACCAGATCGCGTCGCAGACGCACCGAATTGCAATCGACCCGTGTGCGGTGTAGGGCGTCGCTCGTCGTGTGGGAATGCAGACGAGCAGAGTTCGAATCGCAGACGTGCCGAATATCAGACGACCCGTCTGCGGAGGTTTGAATTTATGGCTGTGTTGTAATCCAAAAACCAAAATGCCATAGAATTTAGTATTTTTGTCAATACTCTCAAAAGATGATACTTTCCGCCCTCAGGAGGCCAACGCCACCACATTCATTCATTCTTTTCCAATGCAATTATGCACATTTTCGTTTCGTTTCACTTCCACTGACAATATTCCTTGTCAAAATACTTATTTTCGAAATTCCATATCCAATAAATAGAATTGCATTTCCAATCATCGTCCAATCTAATTTTATTTTCCGTTACAACGAACACTTTCCAATTGCAATGCAGACTTTACCAGTACAATAATTGCTTCGTCGTTAAATATTATAGTGAAGTTTATGGTCGCAGGAGCAATGCTATGCATTAAATTGCACTTATTCTGTCAATACGAAAATCGTTCTGATTTATGATAGAGACGACTGAATGTTGGACGACATATCGAATAGTTATGCAATCACCGTAGAAAATCAACTTTGTTTATGTAGAATGTTGTAAAGTGCATTACACATCGTAATTTTGCCTGAAAGCTGTAACAGCTGCCAGCTGCAAAGAACCGAGGCGGGCAGAGAAAACAGAAAAAAAAAGAATTAAAAATCAAAACAAAACAGTTTACTGACAGAGAGCCGACTTGTTTGCAATATGTGAGGGAAAAAAAGGAAAATACCCGGAAAGGAATAATGAAAATGCATGGCTTGACGATTTGCATGCTTGCTGATATATATGTACATACAAAATAAAAGGGTAAAGTGCACCACACCGTAAATCATGGCGTACATGGAGCGTGTTAGGCGGTTGTCATGTCATGTATAAGTATAAGTATATATATAAGTGCCCCGTGTTGTAATAAAATGATAATTGTGGCATAATGCAAAAAAAAAACGGGTAAAAGTGAGGAGGCCATCTGACTCTAGTGGTGTAGTGGTGGGTAATCGTTTGGGACGACTGCTAGCTCAGTGCGTAGAGGCGTCAGTTTTATGTCTGACTACGGTCGTTACGGGTTCAAGTCCGTCCACGGCTTTTGTGGCCATGGATGTTTGTTTTCTCGTCGCCCTGTAGTGCGGGACGTAATAATAAGCCACAACATCTCCCGACTTGCCATCGATGAGTGGCTAAATGAGAGCAGGAGATGTATGCTGGCAACATGCATCGTCCGAAATAGGTTTATGCCAAAGAAACGTCAGCTAAACTGTAATGAACAATCTATAATTAACCATATTATGGTCTGGTAGTGCAACTTCCACCGGCAGATCTATGGCAGCACTTGATGAGTAATGATCTGTCGGTGGTACGAAACCAGAGACCGAGGGCCCCATTACACCCGGACCCCAACGCTAGCGCAAGGCCTTCTGAGCCGTCCGCTAACCATTCCACCCTTATCGCCTCATTTTTTATCATTTCCCATTTTTGCCTCCCAAGTTTGTGTTATCTTCTCCAGGCCTACGATTTTTATTAATACATAAAGGACAGTGGCAACGAGTAGCGAAAACCACGCCCACGTCTCTTGAACTGAGCTACAGCCAGCATAGGCCGCTGCTTAGCTCGTGGAGTTACCTTTTTCTTCGCCAGATGGCACGGCCCGACCTTCACGGTCATAATGCTCCTTAAGGCTCCGTCCCCACGGGCATTTTTGGATGCCTACCAAACCGTTCGGTACAAAACCATATGGAATAACTGACGTGTTGTGCCCCACTAGGGGCTAGGGCAAATGAGTATGTGACAGTAGACAGAGTCCGTATGTATCCGCTCGGGCTTAAAACTGTCAAAATTATGTGTCTGGACCGTCAGATTGGAAGCGTCCATTTTCAGAAGCCATTTCCACAGTGGGCAAAGCAGTAGACGAAATCTATTATGCATGATCATCATCATCGTGGCGCGACAGGCCGAAATCGGGCCGCAGAGCAGAGATATACCAGAGTTGGAACTCAGTATAAATTAAGCAAAGGTTGCACATAGTTTCTCACTTGCGTATGTGTTGTGCTCACTAATCGGTACACAATGAATGTGCAAAAAGTGAAAACTAACGCCGCTCATATACTTGCGATCAGTCGACACCGATCTGATGATATTGTGATCGTCACACTGATTGCACAGTGTATGTACTTATCGTTGACGATTTGTTTTACAGTTCCATACCATAGTCAGATTGATCCGAAGACGAATATCATTGTCGTCTAACGATGAACTGCATTGTCTATGGGGGTCTTAGATCCACGTCCATTGTGCCTGGCGGAGCCTCTAAAATAGGAGTGAACGTCGCATGCTAACAGAATAATTGCTGATAAAGTGAGAAATGGCGACGACCGTGCGCTCGTCTGGTAAGGGAACCATGCGAAATTGAGGGATGATCACGAAGAGTCCATCTTTGTAGGCGTGGCTTGTTGCTAGTGCATGAATGAAAAGTGTGTGATGAAAATTCGGAAACTGAATCTTTATGGTCGTATTTAAGGATGTCCGGAAAGAAAAAAACATGCTATGTGGTCTATGATTTAGTATGATATATGATTTATGGCATATGAATTATGATGTAAAATGATTTTTTCTAAAGTGGTGGAGGTGCTATTAGGGTGTTTTAAAATTTCTACAATTTTTCAAATAAATCGTTTTTTCATCACAGACGTTTCATCATGCACTTACCAGAAGCCACGCCCACAATCCCTCGATCAAGTGGCCGCGTCCTCTAATTTTAAAAGCCTAGTAGCTGCTCGGCGTCCGCAAATACTGAGCTCTTCCAACGAACCCTCGGTCGTCTTCGCAGTCTCACTCTGTCGACTTGTTCTGCATTCATTACTCTCTTTGGCATGCGATCATCGTCCATTCGTTGTACATGCCCTGCCCATTGAAGTCGTTGTAGTTTGACGGTTTTCGAAACTTCCAGCTCATCGTCCAGTTAATACAACTCAAGCTTGTACCGGAGGCGCCATTTATCTCGATCGCAAACAGCCCCGAAAATTCGCCGAAGAATCTTACTTTCAAATGAGTCTAGCATGTCTCCGGAGCTTTGAGTTAGGGTCCATGCTTCGCAGCCGTAGCATAGCACTGGTCGTATAATGGTTTTGTACACGCGGAGCTTCGTGTTTCTTTGCACATGCTTCGATTTAATTATGGGGAAAACCGAAAGAAAAGTCTTATTAGCTAACTGAAGTTTTTCACGAACTCGATGTTGAGGTTCCTCACATTGATGCTCGGTTGTGCAGGTGTCTTTGTCGTCGATTGCATCATTATTTTAGTTTTACCCTGGTTGATACGTAGTCCAAGTTCTTTTGCAGTGGTGTCGAGCCTATGCAGAAGTTCTTCTGCCTCGCCCAATCTTCGCGACATAATGTTGATGTCGTCGGCGTACTCTGCTGATTGTGTCGACTTGATGAGTAGCGTCTTGCTGTTGTCCATATTCATAGCCCGAATAGCATATTCCAGTGCTAGGTTGAAAAGTGTCGGTACCAGTCCATCGCCCCGTTTCCAACCAGTAGGTACGTGTTTCAAATAGATCAGTAACTCTATTATGGATCCTGACCTGTGATATGTAGTTTTGTCATCGTCATTTTTACCAGTCGGACTAATTTTTCCGGTATACCAAATTGCGGCATGATGTTGTACAGTACACCACGATCGATACTGTCGTATGCTTGCCTGAAGTCGACAAAGATTTGGTATACGTATACGTTGTACTCCCAGCACTTCTGGAGTATCAGTTTGACTGTAAAGAGCAGTGACGTGCAGTGGAAATTTTTCATAGTCAAGCAGTTGGGCGCCCTAAAGCCAATTTAGCATAAACAAAAATGGACTGTATAATAGAATATGGACAGTCACAAAAACATTTATACCAAGCGGCTTTAAGCCTTAAAGAAGAAATCAGGAAAGATATAAATAAAATATTGGCACTTATATTCGGAATACAAAAAAAAATAAATAAATAAAATATTACTAATAAAAAAAATTATAAATAAATATTATGTTAATTAAGACTAAGAAAAATTCAGGAGTATTTGAAATAAATAAATATTCTTTCGCCATTGCCATTTATTTGTATTCCAAATCTATGCGCCGTTCTTTAAGTAAAAACTCTTTAATCACATTATCAAAAAAATCGTTTTCTCTTCGCATTTGTATAAGAAGATCCTTTTCAACCGCAATTAAAGCAAGATGCGAAAGTCGTTCTTGGGATTGGCGATTTCTCAAAAATGTGTGAACGCGCTTTAGTGTTGAAAATGACCTTTCCGCAGTTGCCACTGTGACTGGAATTGACGTTAATAATTTTGCTAAAATATGAACTTGCTTAAAACCGTTTGCGACATAAGGCCGTTTTTGAAAATAATCGAGAATTTTACTAGGATTCGCGTTTTTAAACTCATCTGAAGAATAAATAACTTTTAGCTCATTTTTCAACTTTATTCTGTCGAAAAATTGACCGTGATATTCAATAAGTGAGTCAAAATTTTTATCGGGAAAATTTGACTTGAATTTAGAAAAATAATTCGGTTCAAGCAACTCTAAAAATGAAAGATCTTTAAACGAATGGAATCGATCTCGAATTTGCCCGAGAATAACATCTATAATCTCCCGAAATATCCGCCGTAAATTTTGTAAAGGATCTATCGCATTTCTACATTTCTTACGTGGTGGCTGATATTCTGCTGTAACTGTCGAATAGAAATTATCAAACTTTTTAGAAAAGTCATTTTCAAGCCAATTTTCAAATTCAATAATTTTTTGGCTTGCATATGAAATGTTTACCACTTTGCTCTGAATAATATTAAATAATACATCAGTTTTCGAAAAAATTTCAGAAAAAATTAACAGATATAATTGAAAATCTGACTCTGCGAATTTTTGTAAGTATATATCGGACAAAGTCAAGGAATCGCCATCCCAGTGTTGAGAACCATTCGAAATTGTCTCAAAAACTGTACAAATTTCATGCTTATGTTCAAATATAACGTTAATAATACGCGAATGATAATGCCAACGCGTTTTGGAAACCGATGGTAAACGACGATTTACTATATTTGCAAAAAGGTCCGACCTTTTAGTGGATGTAAAATATTAAAAAATGATGCGATTTTATTGATGTGCGCGAAAAATAATTTAATTTCCGGAATAAACTCAACTGCTTTAGACAATACTAGATTTAGTGAATGAGCGTAACATGGAACGAAAATTGCCGATTTATGTTTTTCCCGAATTAAAGTCTGAACTCCACGAATTTGAGAACTCATTACTGCTGCGCCATCGTAACATTGTGCAATTAATTTCTTATCGATATTAAAATTTTGCAATTGTTTTAAAATGTGAGAGCTTATTGCTGTAGCTGTACGATTAGCGCTTACATCCAAAAATCCGATAAATCTTTCTTCAATCTCATTTGATATTGTATATCTAAAAATCATCGTTAATTGTTCCCGACCGCTAACATCTGGCGTTTCGTCGACCATTACAGCTACAAATGGAGCCTCCTTTATTTCCAAATTGATTTTATTTCGGACCACATTAGCTATAGCGGAAACAAGATCGTTTTGGATTCTATTAGACAAACCCGAAAACGCTGCATTTGCTTTTATAGAATCTATGTGGGACTCAATTATCGGATCGTACAAACTCAAGAAATTTACGGTTTCGATAAAATTACCACGATTATTTGAAGAAGAGTCTTCATTATTTCCGCGAAAAGGAAGCTCCTGTTTTGCCAAAAAAATTACAGTATCGATTAAACGTTTCAAAATATTACGATTACGCTCAACTTTTTCATTATGCAAACTAACAGATATTGCCACCTGGTTACTAAGCATAAACTCTATACGCTGAGAACCAAAATTATCTAATTTAATTAACGACTGAAGGTGTTTTTCGGAACTTGAATGCTTTGCTGCTGAGCCCGTAAAATTATTCAAATCACTAAATCCAGCTTTATTCCAAACAGATTTTTCATTCGTGAACAAAAGACACGGCCAGCAAAATAACTTATTTAATTTACAGCTTCCCGTTAACCAAATGTACTTTTCATACGTTTCGATATGGAATTTTCGCGTAATATTTTTTAATTTAAACTCTAAACTAAGATCTGGCTTCGGTCTATCCGATTCTATAATTTCTCTTTTCTTGGCAAAGGAAAGAGTTGAAAATCCCGCTTTTAGTACGAAATCCGTCGCGCAGCAATACTCCGACATAATGCGAAAAGAAAACTTACCACTTTTATCGCAAATCACATCAATTAAATCACTACAAACGGTCAAAAAAACTTCAAATCACAATTTAATCAAAATCACCCGATTGCACTGATTTCCTCTTTTAAATTGCAACGGAAAATCCATTACATAACAAAAACAAAAGCTCTACTGGAAAAATCAAATTCCCATAAACATTCCCTGCATTGGCAACATTTCATTACCAAGCATCATTGGGCTTTATCCCACACACAAAAGCAGTCGCGCCAGTGCTTGACTTGTCTCATATAAATTTGCGAACAAAACAAAAAAAAAATCGTTGCCCAATGTACTACCGAAATCCAAGATTCCCATTTTCTGGAATCAACATGTCTCTAGTATTTGGATGCACACATGGTACATGCATCTAAAGATCTAGGCACATTTTCCTATTCTAAGTTTGGTGTCTATGGTGTGCAAAATGTGGGAGGTTTGAATATTATCTAAAGTAATTGAACGAATGTTTTTTAACCAAAAGAAGGCGCGGATCAGAATTTGAATGTGTAAAGGAATATTTGAATGATAATATGTATTCTTCAGCTTAAAGAAAATTGACTGAAATGATGATATGTGTATTGGTGTAAGCAAAGTTTATTATTGAATTGCTTATTTCGGTAAGTCAAGCAGTTTGGAATTGCTTACTACGAGTGCACGTCACTGGTAAAGAGCTGATCGGTTGTGGAGCGACCAGGTCTGAAACCGAATTGATATTCGCCCATGATTGTTTTGCGTACGGTTTTATTCTATTTTCCAGAATTTTCGACAAAATTGTATGCGACGTACAGACTAGTGATATGCCCCTGTAATTCTCACACCCCAGTTTGTCTACCTTTTTGCGAATTGGACAGATGATGCTTTTGCGCCAATCGTCTGGGATCACCTCGTCCTCCCATACTTGCAGGAGTAATTGATGAATGGCATCAACTAGACCCGTTCCACCGAATTTTAGCAGTTCAGCTGGAATCTCGTCGGAGCCCGGCGTTTTGTTTCGTTTAAGTGACCGTTACTCGAGATCAACCTCCTCTACTGTCAGGAGTTTAATGGGTGGGCCTAGATCAGCACTATTGTCGAGAGCTTCTTGTGTGGGGATTTTCTATGGTAGGTTCAGAAGATCTTCGAAATAAGAGGCCCATCGTTTGTTAATGCCTTCGGTGTCGCTGATGATGTTTCCATCATTGTCCTTACAGAGGCTAGTCCTGGGCTGATAGCCGTTCTTAATTGAATTTGCTAGTTTGTAGCTTTGTCTGGTGTTCTTATTAGCTAAATTTTCGTTAATATTCAGCAACTGCTCGCCAAAGTATTTACGTTTCTTACGTCTATCCTTCTATTCGATATTCGCCGTAGCTCATCTCTCTTTTGGCTCTGATTCCTCGTTGAATTCATTGTCCTTAGGCCTCGTTTTTCGCGTCAAGTGAGTTTTTGCAAACTTCGTCGATTTAGTCATGTCGCACTCGCTGGGCTTTATATCCCACGACCTTCTCTGCGACCTCTTTGATGGTGCCCTTGAGCTCTTTCCAGAACGCATGGACGCCTGTGCTGCTGATGTTGTCTAGCATAGGTGTTAGTCTTTTCTCAAGGGCGGTAGTATACACCACCACCGTAGCATCGCTCAGAAGCTTATCATTCGCAAAGATTTTGGGAGGGCTGTTTCTCGTTTGGTGCACTGAAGAAACTTTACATCTGTAGGTCGTTTTCACCAAGTGATGATCTGAGTCGCAGTTTGCTCCTCGATAGGAGAGGAAATCTGTCACACAAGACGCCCATCTCTTGCATATGAAGACGTGATCAATTTGGTTGACGGTATGTGCGTCTGGAGATTTCGAGGTCTGCGTGTGAATGCGTCGATACGGGAAACATGTAGAGCTTACGACTAGATTCCTACTGCAGTGGAAGTCGATAAGTCGCTGTTCGTTGTCGTTACATGCTTCATGGAGACTGTGGCCTCCAGTGGTCCCCCGGTGCCAACTTTCATTTCCGACTTTCACGTTAAAGTCTCCCAGTAGCAGTTTAACGTCGTTTGTTGGGAGTGAGTTGAAGAGAGTCTCACGGTGGGCGTAGAACTCGTCATTTACTGCGTCTTCTTTAACTTCAGTGGGGGCGTGCACATTGATGAAGCAGAGATTGAAGAATCGAGACTTAATGCAAATCGCACACAGCCGTTCGTGTATGGGTTTGACGTCAGTAATGTGCGGCTTGAGGTGATTGCTCATTATAAATGCTTCTTGAAGCTCTTTGTGGCCCGATGGTTTGCTACTTGTAATAATTGTGTGCGATTTCTGGCCATGATCTCGCTGCTAAGGCAATTGGTTGTCTGGACTGCAGTAATGCCAAGTTTGTACTTTTCAGCCTGTTGAATCAGGGCATTCTCGGCCCTCGGTTTGTTCAGGGAGCGTACATTCCAGGATCCGAAAGAATAATCCTTAAGTCGTTTGCATGGTCGTCGTTGTTGATTCGTCCCACCCGAGGCTTTTGTTCCAGGTTTCTTGACGTGGATTGGTTTTTACAAGGACGAGTTGTCAACAGATCGCTTAACCCCATTCAGGGGGTGGCCTCTGAGATAGCTGCTTCAGATTGTTTAATAAACCTTTTGGAGTTCACACAACTATATTGCAGGTTCAACTATACAAATCATTCCATCCTACTATATGCATTATACAAATAGTTTTCTTTTGCCGACGCGGGTGAATTACAGTTCTATTTTCCCCCGACAAGGATAACGTGAATTTCTAAAAAAAAAAAAGGAATCATTCACTAGAAAATTACGTCACCCAGCTGCCAGCCAATTTCGTATTTATAATTCAGCAATCATTGATTTCTTATCGTTTTCGAATCATCCACTTGTTTTATTTTTCGCCTTGAAATAGTCTATCAAATTGGATGAACTATTCATGAGCAATGACGGTCGTCAATAGTACTTTTGTGAGAGGGGGGGGGGGGGGGGGGGTATGCGAAATGGTTTTTCATTCTCCATATTTAGAATATACGATTAGTTTGTTGTTTGGACTACTCAAATATGCTAAATGTTTCGGAAAATTTATGCATTTTCAATACTTTCTCTATACGCGCATTGGGAAGCCATGAAATTTTCATTTCCGAACGAAACCACACAGCCATGAAATTATATTTTGTAATGACCAACAGATAGCACGTTGAAGTTTTGCAGCTTAGGGCAGGTATTTAGATCGAGTGAAATGAAAAAATTTACAGCAGCACTTTTCATCGGCGATATAGCTCGTGGAAAAAATGTGTGGAACATGCCAATGTTTCACTTTTTCTCGATCTGTGTACCGGGGAAATGAAACATGTCGAATATTAAAACGACTAATTTGTTACCTTATCTATTGCCCAACTATAAACAACACCGGGAAAACACAACACAACCTGAATGACACCAACAAAGACAGCTGAGCTCTCAGTGAAATTTTTTCTCGTACATTTTGTACGAGAAAAAATTTCATCGTCGTGAAATCCACAAACTTGACTTTTCACTTCAAGGTATTACACAGATCGTGTGGAATGAAATTTAGGTTCCACACAATTTCACGTCTGTTTTCATCGGGGAAAAATTTTGCGATTTTGTATGGGATTTCACGGCACTTTTCATTCCACGCGATCTGAGTACCGGCCTTTAATGAAAATGGGAAAATTTCGATTGATTTTGAATTATATTTCCTTACTACTCTTTTGTCTTAACCACTACTGGGACATAGCGCGTCAACTATTCCATGTCGCATAGCTGATGTTTCATTGGCATACATCAGTTTTGGACAATGAACGTTGCCAGAATGCACCATCTGCTCCCATTTAGCCGCCTAACTGCGACAAGTCGGTAAATGTTTTTTATTTTTATGCCCCTCACACACAGAAGATAACACAAACATCCATGGCCACGAACGACGTGGACGGGACTTGAACTCGTAACAACCGTAGTCAGACATGAGACTGACGACTCTACGCACTGAGCTACTGGTCGCCCTATATGCTGATTAATCGTAATTATTAAATTTACCGCGAGCCGTTGTTGGAGACCCCAGTTTCCAATATTCATGTTGGTCAAACGGATACTCGGGAGAGCATTAAGCATTTACTTCGAATATTTTTTTTCGTTACATATTATATAGTGTGAGAAAGCGACAGTTCAGCATTTAATAGTTTTTTTTCGGTATCGACCCCACGTTGGGTGCCTCTAAGGTTAGGTTTGTTTAGAAGGGCTGTTATGAATGTCACAGCACACTTGGACAATCGCTGGGTCCGTCGTGATGCCCCAGGTAATATATTTAATCAAGTTTATTAATTAGTAACTGGCAATGAAACGTTGAAGCTGGTTGATACTCATCTCTTTTAAGTCGCCCTAGTCCGCGAAAAGAAAAATCCTAAGAATTTCTTTCCTCTCTCGAACCAAGGTAGGGTAGGTACAAAGAAGATGGTAAATTCTTTCCTCCTCGTCATAGTAACTGCTCTGAAAATCCCTGCAGGGAAGTTGGAGTATTCTGGCGTGCTCATCAATGATCGACACACTAATGCACTTTCTTTCCATTGATAGAGGTTCGGAAGAGTGGCCAGGGTCGATTCTAGGCTATATTATTATAGTTTTACTGTTTACTGTCATTTCAATTACCATCAAAGTCCCTGTGAGCAAGAGTCCAACATAGCACAATGTTAAGGAATTCGCCCAGCTAAACGAGGAACGAGCGGTACGGTGCTCAACTCAGATGCGGCGCAATCGGTTTCGATGAATCCCAATGGCGTAGAGTGCTTTAAGCGAAGCGAGAGGATATGCCATCGGCACCATATTTTTTGTGCTTGGGGAAGGAGTCGGACTCCTCACCCCTTGAGTGGAAATCAATTTTCTATGCATAAACCTGCTAGAATTGTCCCTTTAAAAGAAAATTGAGCAAATATCAAACCAAACTCAATGAGTTAGCTGACGAAATTTTCCAATATATTAAGAACGGGTAGTCGATGAAATACTCGAAGAGTTTCATCGACAAAGTCACCAGGAGGTTTGTGGTGAAATCCTTAAGGTAAGATTCGGACAGGTTTCAGTTTTCGTGTCTCGTGAATAACGTGCGCTCAGAAATAGGATTCCCTTTAGGTGTCTTGTGACTAATGTTAACACGATATCCAAAAGACATAAATAATAAGCTTATCCAGTCCTATAAAGATATTATAAAAATCCCAACTCAATTTTCCATTTCAGTTTCATCGCCTGCTTTCCTAAAACAACAGCACTAAGAAGCGCTTAGTGTTGCGTGGGGACTGGCTCTAGAAACGCTTGTTCTGAGCTAAGCGCTTTAACTTTTGGTCAACACAAGGTTTTCTCACTTTTCTGGCTCACCGCAATATTTGGCATTTGTGATAATTGCTAAGATGCAAAATGACAAATGCCTATTCCGTAAAACTTCGATTTTAGCCTCGGTTGTGCTGTACGGTCGATGGTCGTGTTTTTAACGTGATTGCCAAACTTTTTCTGGGAATGGAAAAAAATATCTTGTGAGTCACCTGGGACTCATTAAAGTAAGAAATTTCGAATTTTCTGTCAAATGCAAAACTCAACATGACATTTGAAAAATGAGACAGAGCATGTCGTTGCTAAAACATGAAAATAATGTGCTGGTCAGCAATTGTGAAGCGCTGACCCAGTGCTGGCGTTTTAGGAACGCAGTCATTGGCTAGGTCAAATGACACCGACCCCACCTTCTGTGTCGAATATTTTTGAAGGCTGCCTTCTGCCGTGGTATAAGAAGAATAACCTTTCCCGACTTGTCGCAGGATGCGGCTAAGTGGGCACGAGGAGTATGCTAGCAGAGACGTCAACTAGGCCTGTTGACGCGCTATATCGCACTAGGCTTTAACGCAAATATAGTTTACACGTCGAGCGTCAAGTAATATCAGACTTCTTTGACAATTTTTCCGCTGTAAATTTTCTCTGATGCAGGATTGAAAAAGCTTTACGGCAGGCCGGAGGTTAAGGTCTAAAATATTTCGATTTTTATGTTTTTTTTTACTATCGGTATTACGCCCACCAAGTCGATTGCACATCTCGTTTCATTGATTAGATCAAATCCCACCGACTCCACATAGGGCGCCAAATATTTTCGTCTGTTTTCTACTGTAAATTTTCAATGACGTACGATTAAAAAAGCCTTAACGTAGCCATTCATCAGCCAACTGCTTGATGTCATCATAGGAGATTGGCTTAAAAAAATAAACCACTCTATAGATTTTTCTATAGCGGGAAATAAAGTGGCTTCAAGGTATCGGATTGATGATGCTTTTGTGTTTGAGTTTCTAATGATTTTGAGTGCTAAGTGGAAAACTATTCTGTTTATTCACGCATTTGCACAATACTACTTTTTAAAAATATAATGGAGTTCCAAACTTGCCAAACTAAGTCATAATAAGTTAGTCCGGCTATCCACTGCCAGCAAAAATAATCAGCACATGGGCTTATTTACCACTTGTCTTTTGGTTTCGTGCACCGTTACGCCACTGGGTACAATGACTACACTATGTATAGCGCGCATTCTACGACACAGGTGCGATTTTTTTCCCAATGAAAAATTATTCTGTTTATTCACGCAATGGTGGAAGGTCTTTGACATTACGCTGACAACAGAAAATGATGATACCTTTAGAGTCGAGGGACCTAAAGTCTTTCTTGGACCACCGTTCTATACTCTCGGTTGGTCTCAAGGTGGAGAAAGCTAAACCATACAGAAATCCCAGGAGAATCGACTGGGAGAAATTTAGCCAGGTAATAACATAGAAACTCTCAAGGACAGTCAGTCTTAGTTTAGAGTCAGTACACGAGCTGGAGTCCAAGATCGAGACCTCCTGAAAACCTATTGATTTCTCTCAATTGCCCTAACCCCTTGTGGGGCATAACTGTTCCATGTGGCCCAGTTGACGTTTCGTTGGCATAAACTGGTTTCGGAGAATGCAGTTGCCAGCATGCACCTCCTGCACATCCATGGCCACGAACGTCGTCGTGGACGGGACTCGAACTCGAAACGCCGGTAGTCAAACATGAGACTGATGCCTCAGCACACTGCGCTACTGGTCGCCCCTCATCTCTAGCTAAATTTAGCAAAAAAACAAACTCTTCCTCCCTGGTGGAATTATGACCTGATCGACCTGCGGAAGTTAAGCAGGGAGATCTTTCATATTTGTTACAAGCATAAGTTCAGCCGTACAAGAACTTCCTAAAAATATACAAAAAAGCCCTCAGAGATGTTAAGAAGGAATCCAGGAGGGACTACTGCAAATCAATTGAAAAGACTACGGCTTCAGCACGGTTGTATAAGGTCCTGCCGAAAAGCCACAGTTGTCCGTCTTTCATCAAAAGACGTGATGGAGCCTGGACCCTATCTGCCATTGAAACCCTCGAGCTCCTAAATAAAACCCTCTTCCCGGACATCGAAGATCGGTGTGGGGTCACTGATAGACAAAATGATTAACGTACCTCGTCGGAAGAAATCATATCGATAATTACGGTAGGGAGAACGATACGGGCTCTGAATATCTTCTCGCCATGTAAGTCTCCTGGCCTGGATGGTGTTTTCCCGGTAATGCTTCAACAGTTACAAAACGCAGTAACCCCATGGCTTGTAGCCACATTCCGAAGCTGCATATCACTTAACCATGTATCCAAGTTTTGGAGACGTGTACGAGTCACGTTCATTCCTAAAGCGGGAAGATGCGGTCATGATTCCGCGAAGGAATTCAGGCCCATCAGTCTCACCTTCTCCTTACTGAAGACACTGGAACGAAACTATGACAGCCATATACGATAGCTTCTGACCAAGTCGGCTATTTCAAAATGCCAACACGCGTATCTCAAAGGGAAATCTACTGAGATGGCTCTCCATGAGGTAGTTCACACGAGTGAGCATGATATTTACTGCAAAAAGTACACCCTGGCCGCCTCCTTGGATATTGGGGGCGCCTTTAATTTTCGTACTGTAGTTATTCAGAAGTCCCTCATCGAACTTGGGGTGGAGACTCGCTTTAGTACCTGGATACTAGAGACGCTAACTAAGCTAAGCTGGCAGATTGTCAAGCCTCAAGGTTCATATGTAGGTGAACTCCCCAAGCCAGGGTATTGCCCCCTGCTGTGGATAATAGCGATGGACGAACTCTTTAGGAGTCTGGAAGCATCAGGTGCCAAGGTAATCGCGTACGCGGACGACGTGATAATCCTGGTTTGAGAAAAGTTCCTTTCTGTGATGAGCGGCATTATGAGTTGTACTCTGGACATAGTAAAAACCCGAAGTGCCAAATTGCGGGGTAAGTGTGAATCCAGGCAAAACCGAACTAGTCCTTTTTCCTACAAAGACAAAAATGCCGGAGTTTCAACTACCACAACCCCAGACTTACATTTCTTAGAATATCTTCTGGAAAAAAATTCCAATTAAATTTCCTCTGAGATATGTTTCTTAAATATACTTGCTACTTGTATGTGTAAAAAGTTTGAAATAATTTTTTAAATAACTATTACGAGTTATCGTTAATTTTATTCGTTGACGTACAGGTTATCTCGGAAGTTTTTAGTACAAGCAGTACTTGACTGTAGATTATACAAAAAACACAACCGTTTGTAATAATTGTGATGGTTAATTTTGCGCTAAGAATACTCGTATTGTGGTTACCTAATTTCGTTTTTTCTTTAGATGATTCTAAAAAATATAAAATTTAAATTTTTTGACTAAAGTATTTGTTGTCATTTATACATATATACAAGAATAGTTGAGGTGCATTTGCATCTCACTTGGGCTTTAATGTAAGTTTTTGACGTCGGGCTTATGAAGGTTAAGCCTATCATCCAACGACAAATATCTCGGAGTCATTCTCCACTCAAAACTCAGTTGGAAGATGCACATTGAGTACCATTCACAAAGGGCCTGTATAGCCCTCTATGCTTGCGGCAAGAGATGGAGTTTTCAGCCGAAGATGGTTTTATGGCTTCACACGGCTGTAGTGCGCATACGGAGCACTGGTATGGTGGCCAGTTCTTCGGAAAAAATGCAACCTTACTCTGTTGAATAAAGTGCAAAGAAAATGCAAGTTTCGCAGTCACAGATGCTATGCGTTCATGCCCAGCAGCCGCACTAAACGTTATACTGCATCTAATCCCTCTAAACCTACAAATAGAATTCAGTGCCGCATGCAGCGCGGCCAGACTAAAGGAGCCTAGAGGTTGAACTTCCAAGCCAAATGGTTATAGTGGAGTGGAGTCTCTACCTGTTGCAGTACGAGACATGTCCCCTACGAATTTTGAAAAACTTTTTGCAGCCTGGCTCCCTACGAGAACGGAATACACACATCCTTCTTGCATTGAAGGGGTTTGGCAGCTCTTGACCGTTGTAAAAACGGGTCGCTCCGGTGCGTAGAACCGGCTGCAACCTGACCCCAGATATAAGCAAACTATGGTCGACAGTCCGTGCCCTCTCTAATCCACCGAAACAGAAAAGGAATGTCGCCATACAGTTCGGAGAAAATTCAATCTCCAGCCCTGTCCACTGTGCAAGTCGCTTCAATAGGCAGTTTATTGAACATCCTCCACCAGACAGACAAAAGCGCAAAGTCCGCAGGAGGATTCATAACCGAACTGCAGACAACATACCTGTCTTCACCACGGACGAAGTGGTTGCAGCAATCAGGAAAGCGAACAACTCGACAGCCTTGGGACCTAATGGAATCTCAATGGCAATGCTAAAACACCTCGACGCACCAGCTATCGAATACTTCACGGCTACACTCAATCTATCCATCACATCACTGATCGTTCCGGAACTCTGGAAGAAAGGCAGGATAATCCCAATCCTGAAGCCTGGGAAAAAAGCGACACTCAGCGAATCCTATCGTCCCATCACACTTCTGTCACCAGTTACCAAACGCTCGAAGCATTAATCCACCCTGTTCTCCAGCTTGCAAACCACCAGCACGGCTCAGAAGGATGCATAGTACGACGACGGCCCTGGATGCCATTTCAACTCGTAACCACAATGGCCTCAACCAAACTTGTCCATTGTCACAGAACAATTCTTGTGGCACTTGACTTGTCGAAAGTTTTCGACACAGTCAGCCACTCAGCACTTCTGTCCGACTTATACAATGCATCTCTTCCAAAGCATACTGCAAAATGGATTGCCAACTATCTCGCTAGCAGGCAGTCCTACACCGAATTTAGGAACAAGAAGTCGAAGCTAAGTAAGATCAAATAAGGTGTGCCACAAGGAGGAGTTTTGTCTCCCTTCTTGTTCAACCTTTACCTATCTGGAATTCCAACTCCACCTGAAGGAAACGAAATTATCTCCTATGCTCCATTCTGGCAACAGGGAACAACATCACGGAAATGTACCAATGATTAAAAGATTACCAGGAACAACTTAACTCCTTCTTCACGGGCAAGAATTTAATCGTATCAGCGCCTAAATCCTCGGCAAACTTATTTACCACCTGGACGAAGGAAGTCAAGATGGAGTCATGGACAAGACGCGCGCCGCCACCAAGACATGTCAGGCGTGATTTGAGGGACCTCGAAAGAGACGTCCAGAGGTACAAAAGGGTTCCCTTTGACAACAACGCATACAGATCAGCCATCGCAGCAATACATCATGAGGAGGTACAAAAATCAATCGCAGGACTAGGTCCAAATAGAGTTCTCTCGACACAACCACTAGCCATTTCTCCCGATGAGAGAATACTCCCGAGAGCAGCGAGGACAACAGTTGCCCAACTTCGGTCAGGCTGGTGTTCGCGTCTTAAGTCCTACCTATCTCGCATTGACCGGGATGTCACGAACACATGCCCCGCCTGCAATGTACACCTCAAGTTGTGGACCACATTTTCAATTGCCCAGCTGCACCCACACACCTGACCCCCAGGTCGCTGTGGGAGGACCCCCTAGAGGCAGCTATCTTCCTGTCGGTTAACACCGAGGAAGACGAAGAACAATAAGAACAGGTAACACACTCACACAACGCACTTCTGACTACTGCTACAACAACAACAACAACGAGAACGGAATGAAACGAAGTGGAAGTAACTGGAAAATATGACTGAAAAGAATTCACGGATGGCTCTAAAATGGATTCTGGAGTTGGTGCGGGATCTTCTCTGAAGATCTCGGAGTATCTATGTCCTTTCGCCTCCCAGATTACGCAGCTGTATTGCAGGCTGAGTTACTGGCAATTAGGGAAGCGTATAGAACGCTGAAGCGCATCATAACAACCACTAAGAGGCCAAAGCTTCTGATATCCCTGAGACTTTCTTCCAGAAGTTACAATGATCGCATGCTTAGGAGACGTGGAGTCGGACAACGCTGGAGTTTCCAAGTTGTTGAGAATAGTCGAGTGACCGGCACTTGACGTCACCTACTGACCAATGTTGGCAGCTAATTGTTTAGGAAACAAGCTAGCCGAAGGTATTATAACCTTCACGCGTCTTCACGTTGTGTATTATGGTGCGTTTGCCACTTTGAAATTAGTAGAAAAACTTGTTCGGATTTCATTTTCCTATGAGAGGTATATGAAATAGTAAGCCGATTTCAACTAAATTTGGGAACATGGTTTGGTAGTCAATATAATTAAATAATATGAAATTTGGTAAAGACATCTTCAGAAATAAAAAAGTTTTTCTAACAAAAACTTGCTTTTGGAACGGGCGTTCCGATGACAGCCATACGATAGAGTAGTCTAACTTCAACCAAATTCGGGGATATGATTCCACTAAAGTATGAAATCTGCAAAAGATATCTTTAGAAATAAAAAAGTTTTCTCACAAAGACGAATTTTTGAACCGGTTGTTCCTAATGGCATCTATATGGCGTAGTGGTCCAATTCCGTTGGTTCCGACATATATACAGCGTGCAATGGAAAAAAGGTCTTTTACAAAATTTCAGCTCGATAGCTTTAAAACTGAGGGTCTAGTTTCCATAGAAACAGACAGATAGACGGACAGACGGACAAAGCTTAATCGACTCGTCTCATCATACTGACCAACAATATACATATATAGTTTATACGGTCGGAGATGCTTCTTTCTGTGCGTTGCAAACTTCATGACAAAGTTAATATACCCTATCACATCCCCGTGAAGGGTATAAAAAACATACGGCGGTAGCGTGTTAAGCGATATATCTAGAGCAACGTATGGTGTAGGTTTTGAAAGCCCCAATATATTACGATAAGCCTCTATATGAAGTGCTGTCCACTAGACAAGATGCAAGAGTGTGGGATGAGGGTTTCTTACAGGATTAAAGTGAAACAGTAGGTAAGTCACACATTCCTCCTTCCTTATTATTAGCTTCCATGCCAGTTTTTTGTCTAGGATAAGACCCAGAAACTTTACTTTATGAGTGATCGTCTCGTCCCATTTAACAGTGGAGGAGGTAAGTGAGGAACTCTGTACCGCCTTGTTTTCAATTACCCGAGAATGTAGGGCAATATCGACTGACCTCGCCTTCGAATAGGCATGAT
Organism: Chloromyia formosa; assembly: GCA_964017055.1. Classification (NCBI taxonomy): domain Eukaryota; kingdom Metazoa; phylum Arthropoda; class Insecta; order Diptera; family Stratiomyidae; genus Chloromyia; species Chloromyia formosa. The sequence continues at coordinate 49,799,698 of OZ024818.1, forward strand.
GTGAGGTGTGGATAACTGGTGCAGTGGAATATTGGTTCGTGGATATCAATCAACGTCTCTAGGATATTTAGTAAAGCCGATGAAAGGCTCCGGAAATCAGTCAGGCGCGCGTACGACCATTTTCCTAATTGCGGGATAGGAATAGCAATAACTTTCTAATAAAAATGTTCGTTGTCTCTGTAGGTGAGTGCTATTCTTAAAAATTTAGTTAGCTGGGAATGTACCTGAAAACTCTGTCGCCAACCGTGAGGTTCTAAAATTGCAGATTAGGAATATTTATTCGCTGTTCGGACATATCATAACAGATAGAATAGTCGGCACATTTTTCGACCTCGTTCTTACTCAAGCTGCAGAGACATATTGGTAAGCAGTTGAATGGCGAAAACACCACGTTCTGCGTGAAGCCATTATATTGTGTGTAAAAAACGAAAACGGTTCCTAGATGAAGCTCTACTTCGCATTGGTATGGGTAAATTTTGGATTTAAATATTTGATACAAAAAGTGTGTAAAGTAATAAGAATTGGAAATATGGGTTACAAAGTCTGGTAGAGAACATCATTATCGAAACCGCTTGACAGAATGCAATGAACTCAATGATGAGTATCGTGCTCGTTTCGCTTTTTCTCTATAAATTTATATAAAATCATTCGCGAGAAAGGCGACATTTCAAATATGCTTGGGGTAGGGTTCGTACCTTTTTTTCCCCTATAAATCAACGCTCATCTGCTCTTTTTCTTTTTTTTTAATTACCCCCCTCACTTTCTATTCAATTCCAGAATGCGATTACTTGTATCTATCCTCTTATCCAATTAGCAAAACTTACGAATTCACATTTTAATCACTCGAAACAAATTTCATGATTTAATCTTGAAAAATGTATGTTGGAGGAATTGCCAGATTACAACACAATTTGCCGCCCATCCATTATATGCTAGTATATGAATTATGCAAATGAGTATCCGTAATTTATAATATTTTCATTTTCATGAATTTGTCTAAAACAAAAGAAGATAAAAAGTTAATTACTCAAGGAAATTAAATGTAATTCATCATCATTAGATGGCTGGTAACCTTGACGTGTAGTCTGGAAGGAATGGAAAAAAAACGAATGTTTTACGCCAGTGGATTTTCAAGACTAGAGCCTTTCAGTGTTGGGGGCGACTCGCATGTCGTTCTAAACTTTTAAAGATAGACACTGCAAATTTTCGTAGAAGGAAATTGAAAAGAAAAAAACCTTTTCCTCCGCGTAAAGCACCTTATTGCATCCCATAGCTTGATTCTAATTTGAAAATAATAATAATTTGTGTAAATAGTAAATAAGGGACTCATTAAAATAACATGCAGTCAAGAGCCTACCCAGTAAATTTGAACCAATGTTTCTGTTTCTTCAATGTTGCAATGTTGGCCAACACTGTAGTTTTTGAACATTAAAATTCGCTAGGTGTGCTTTCTTTTTCAGTTTACGCGCATGAAGGTTCTTTTGTTCTGTGCAAAGGACTCAAAAGTCCTTCCACAGTACTCCAGTGCATCGTCACCAGAAGTAGAAAAGAAGTCCTCAATATTACACTCGCTACATAACATATAGTATGATACGGGATTGTCTCATCGGATCATTTTGGTCGCCGCTGCCGCTGCTTTTCTGCTGCTTTCTGCGTTCAATTTGGTTAGGGTCTCAGTCCATCGTCTTGTTTCAGACCAGTGCGTGTTTCAAATAGATCAATAAGTCTATTATGGATCCTGAACTGTGAGACGGAGTTGGTCATCGTCATCTTTGACAGTCGCACTAATTTTGTCGGTTCACCAAATTGCAGCATGATGTTGTACTACACTCCACAACCGATACTGTCGTATGCCTGCTTGAAGCCGACAAAGATTTGGTATACGTTTACGTTATATTCCCAGCACTTCTGGAGTATCAGTTGAACCGTAAAGAACCGGTCGGTTGTGGAGCGACCAGGTCTGAAACCGCCTTGATATTCGCCAATGTTTCGTTCTGCGTATGGTTTTATTCGATTTTCCAGAATTTTCGTCAAAATTTTAAAACACGTACAAACTAGTGATATGAACCTGTCCGTCGTCTGGGATAATCAGGAGTAATTGAAGCATGGCATTAACTAGACTCGTTCCAACGAATTTATAGCAGTTCAGCTGGAATCTCGTCAGCGCCCGGTGCTTTATTTCGTTTAAGTGACTGAAACGCGAGATCAACTTCCTCTACTGTCGGGGGTTGTATGGGTGGGCCTAGATCAACAATATCGTCGGGAGCTTCTTCTGGGGATGTTAGATGGTAGGTTCAGAAGCTCTTAAAAATAAGAGGCCCATCGCTTGTTAATGCCATCGGTGTCGCTGATGATGTTTTCATCCTTGTCCTTACAGAGGCTAGTCCTGGGTTGGTAGCCGTTCTTAATTGTATTTAATTGTTTGTACGCTTATCTGGGGTTCCTATTATCTCAGTTTTCGTTAATATTCAGCAACTGCTTGTCAAAGTAAGCTTATCAACCGGAAAGATTTTGGGAGGGCTGATTCTCGATTGGTGCACTGAGGAAATTCTACATCTGTAGGTCGTCTTCATCAACTGATGATCTGATCGCAGTTTGCTCCTCGATAGGAGCGGACATCCATCACACTAGACGCCCATCTCATGCAAATGAGGTGTGATCAATTTGGTTGACGGTATGTGCATCTGGAGATTTCCAGGTCTGCTTGTGAATGCGTCGATGCGGGAAACACGTTGAGCTTACGACTAGATTCCTACTGCAGGCGAAGTCAATAAGTCGCTAGACGTTGTCGTTACATTCTTCATGAAGGCTGTGGCCTCCAGTGTTCCCCCGGTGCCAACTTTCATTTCGAACTTTCGCGTTAAAGTCTCCAAGCAGCATTTTGACGTCGTTTGTTGGAAGGCGGGCGTAGAACTCGTGTTTACTGCGTCTTCTCTAACTTCAGTGGGGGCGTTCACACTGATGAGCCAGAGATTGAAGAATCGAGTCTTAGTGCGAATCGAACACAGCCATTCATTTATGGGTTTGAAGTCAGTAATATGCGGTTTGATGTGATTGTTCACTATAAATGCTACTCCAAACTCCTTGCGGTCCGATGGTTTGCGACTTGGTAAAGTTGTGTGCGATTTCTTGTCATTGATCTCGTTGTGCTCAGTTTGTACTTTTCGACCTGTTGAAGGAGGGCCGCCTAAGCCTCTGGTTTGTTCAGGGAGCGCACATTCCAGGATACGAAAGAATATTTCGTTAGTCGTTTGCGTGATCGTCGTTGTTGATCCGTCCAAACCAAGGCTTTTGTTCCAGGTTTCTTGACGTGGAGTGGTTTTTACAAGGACGAGTTGTCAGCTCATCGCTTAACCCCATTCAGGGGATGGCCTCAGAAGATAGCTGCTTCAGATGGTTTAATAAACGTACTGGAGTGCACACAACTATGTTGCAGGTCCAACTACACAAATCATTCCATCCTACTAAACCTGAGACGCTGAGGTGTTGGTCAGCCATTCAGGCTACAGCTATCTGCCTTTTTCTAAACTGTCTTATCGCTAAGACTTGGCCGTCAGCGGTTTGACACACTGCCCACCAGGAGGACTATGGAAAAGGGCCTTTGCCCGATATCCAGCACAGAGATTTGTTGACAAAAACTACCCATCACCCTCACAGAGTCGCGACAGTTGAATACCGTCTCTGATGTAACCAGTACAGTGCTCATCGCTTTAATTGCCGGTTCGCTGTCCGTGAAGATGTAATGAGCATTGCTGGTCAGTCAAGAGCCGAATGATTGGAGGACCGGAGATAGTACTAACCGCGACAGTTGTTAGGGTGCGGAATCTCCGTCAATAAAGCAGAGGGCGGCATATGCTTGTGCTGGACTCAGTCTGGTCTGATGGGGTGGTTCTTCCTGCATGTTGCCTCCTTTGCTCGTTACAATAAATAAGATTCATATGCCTAGTCCGGAAAATCAAGAACACAAAAAAAAAGAAAAAGAGAAACCGCTGAAATAATGCCAAAGAAACAAAATAGATCGAGGAGACTGCTTCGACTGTCCCATGCAATTGTGGATTGGTTCAGATGATGCGAACCACGGTCATTCGTACCCTACCACCTTCCTTCAAATCCCATGACCAGAACGATTTGGGATTTCCCAATACGAGCGATAAATGTCGACGCTACTACCGCGTAAACATCTTTCCTTTCCTTTTTGTTGAGTGTGTCATTTTAGGGAAGAAGATCCCATCCAGGAAAAACGCAATGTTTTCTATTATACAAACATGTTTACATCTTTATTTGATTAAATCGAGAAAATATTAAACAACATATTTTTTTTTTCAACAATGCAAAATATCAAAAGGAAAAGAAAACAGAACAAAAATTTCAAATCAAATAAACATTTTTAGAGAGATACAAATTAAACGAAAAATTCGAGTTAAATAACTTTTTTTTTTCTAGTATGGCTCAATCCGGAAGAAACGCAAAAATTACTTATCAAATCATGTATATAGATAATAAAATTGACTCACCCCCAATTTGTCGTCAGTAACGGCCGTTGCTCACACTCTTGGGTATACTGGATTCGCTGTAACCAAAAATCTATCTAATTTTTTTTTTTTTTTGTGGTTTCTATTACGATCAAAAATTTGGCCATAAAAGAAAAATCAAATCAAATTCCCTACTAACAACCTCTCTAAGAACGTTAATTTTTGCCAAGACTATACTTGTACTCTGTTGGAAATATATTATATTTTAAACAAACTCTTTCGTGACTTTAATTTGACTTTTAAGAGAAGCTTCATAAGGGAATCACTTCAACGTTATTGTAGATTACGGTGATCATTTGAGACGTCACTCCAAGATAAATCAGCTGGTTTGATACTGCAACGGCAGTAGAGAATTGGCAATTTATTTCCACTAAGAGGCAACATGCCCGATGATGCAGTATATAGCGATGTAGGTCTATGTTCGCAGATGAGCCAATTTCCGATAAAGGAAATAACTTTCATGCGCGTAGACTGTAAATGGAACTCGATGTAAGCAGGGAAAGTGCCGATGGAACAATTTTTGCGTGAAATTTTCGTTTTTTTTTTTCTTTTCACGGTAAGATTATGCGCAATCTTTGTTTATTGACACGGGCAGGGACATTTATTTTTTTTTTGTATAATTATTTGAATTATAGTATATATATTACTGTATATATATTTTTGGGAATTCACGGACAACGGTTAAACAGTTAACGTTAGAAATTTCTCCCGTTTTTTTTCAATCTTTTGGTTTTTATTATTGGCGGCATTCGCGAAGTGATATTAATAGACTTTTTTCCCCCCACAGCAATTCTGGTTATGGAATATTGCACGCACAATTTAACCACTTCGAATTATACGGGATTCGTGATATTAATTTTCACTCAACCACGTTTTCACCATTTTTCGAGAAATGCACTCAAAAATATATCTTTGCGGGGCGAACTAAATAGCGAAACTTTTACTAATTAAGGGTTACTTTAATAATCTATCTTAGAATAACTCTTCTTGTAATTGTTTAAATATTTAAAGAATTTCAATGGAGGAAAGCCTTTGTTCGCCTTCTCCAACAACCTTTCGTCCCAAAGTCCAATTCCTCACTCCCGTTTCAACCTTGCCCATCCTGTCTCTCGGTCCTCCCGATTCTCTCCCCTTCATCTTTCGCATCCATCAAAACCCCACCTTTTCCCGCCAAAATGTATGGGTACCAACACCATCAAATACAAATCCTATAAAAATCTACATTAAACGAAGTCACCCACCCAACACCAATGTATCGGATCAAAATTCAGCAAGATTCACCGAATTCTATTGTACATACTATACATGTCAATTTAATACACCGTAGTTGACTGCTACGTGGGAATAACCGACGGCGATGCATCACATCGTCGACATGACCAACAAGTACGTACGTACATAACTACCCAATGCAATCGTCGTCAGCATGATCGATGTTGGCTGACTGGATGATAGTTAATAGCATCCACTGGAGCGGCTGACGATTCATGTTACTAGAACATGTACGTAGATAGTGCATTGGATTGTGCCGTGAGAACGGAGCTGGATATTGACTGGCATTGCGGATATTCACAAACTTGCTGAATATTGAAGGAACGAAAGTTCCGTTCCAAAGTCAGCAACCTAGATGCATGCCCAAACCAAATTCAGCCATTACAAAGACTACAATATTCTTAATAGATACAACATTGTGCGCAAGGCAGACTAGTGCCTCAGAGATTGCTACAACCTCCGCCTGAAAAACCCTACTGTATCCCGGACGCCGGAACTTCAAACCAACATTCAATTTCTCTTTATACACTCCAACGCCTTCCTCAGTCTGAGAGCCGTCAGTAAATAGGCTAGTGGCATCAGATCCCAAAAAAATCGCTTTCAGACCACTCATTTCTCGAAGGGACTAGGCTTGTAAACCAAAGGGAACTAATATCGGCGGATTCAGCCTCACCAGCAGAAGTTGCCTCAATAAAGTAAAATCGTCGGAACTGAGCTCTGATTAGTCGTTATATAAAAAATAACTCCTGTGTAAGAAATAACTAGGAAGATCTAAGCGCAGATCGTCATGACTCTCTGGCGATGCCCAATTCAGCTGATCGGTGCCGAATCGACATTTCTGGGCCTTCACCGACAATGGGCGCTAATGCGGCTATGTTTTCTTCACTTCTCACCAATCTCTGTTTGGTTGGTGGCTTAAGGTCCAAAATAGTGTACTCACGCTCAAACTTTTCCATGGTGCGACGAACTGTCCGTTCACTGAAGCCATGATGACGATCGAACTCACAACGAAATTCACGTTGCGTATTTACGACTGAGCCGGAATTTCGATAATACTTTTTAATAATTTCCAAACGTTCGGGAAGCGTGGAACGGGTTGCATGACGAAATGGCTGAATAATACTACTAGCGAGGTCAGTGGCAGCTTTCGAAACATTAGGATGGCCCAGGCTGCTTGAAAATAGGCCTTAAAAGCTACTGCGGGAGCAAACATCAGGTATAGTACTTCTAGCACTTGTCATATAGCCAGTAAAATTTGGCCTAGACTGAGTCCTAGACGCTTTTCAGCATTGCTTTCCGGAATAGAAAGAACATTAGCAGTGGTGTGGAGGAGAAGAGCATGACAGGCGTCCTCGGTTACCGTAAAGTGATTGCTACAGAGGTATGGGAACGGGGATGAGGAGGAGTGCTCCTTTCATTTGATCTGCATATATCCTGCTCTGGCGGGTAGTAGGAAATCAACCCTTGGGTGCTCCCTCTCCGAACCTTGGGTTGAGCCGCGCGATATCTTTGTTTCGTATTCGCACCGTTTTTGCTTGCTTGATCAACACTTGGGTTATTCTACTTCACCGATCTGGACGACCTGCAGGCGAGATTTGTCGTCTTATTGTCCGCTCCGGATGGTTCGCGGATTAGGTCTTGGTCGGAAGTTCATTGGTTGAGTCCGATAGAGGTATCACAACGGACCCAGCAGTTGTATGTTTGCTCCGTCTGTCGAAATAGCCCCTCTAACCTAACCTAACCGAACCCTACTCCAGTGTACTGGTCTGATAATCCCGATTCAGAAAATACCTTTATTTGTCGGTTTCATTTCACCCTCATTTCACATTCATTTATCTTTTATCGTTGACCTGGGCCAGCAGAACCCCATCAAAATGACCCAAGGAAGGTACATACCAAATTTGGTTGAATTCAAACCACGCGAAGTGCCCGGATGAAGTAACTTATTAAAAACCTAGGCGAAAAACTCTATGATTTGAATACAGCAGAATGTTTCGATAGTTCAGCAAATAACCGAACAGACTGCATACTAAATTTTGTTAAAATCGAACCTTGCGAAATGCCTGAACAAACGGACAAACACCATGCAGCGGATTAAACGCCTTGTTATATGAATATATGTATGGTATGGGCCAGAAAGAAGCTATCTGAAGCTTCAAAAGGCTGCCTGAAAATTCTGCAGGTTGCTCATAGTCCGACAGTAGCCATGCTACCTATCAATCACAACTATTTTTCATAGATACGCCTCCAGTTTCACTCAGACAGACGTCCACTGAAAGATAACCCTGTCCCCTATTTTATCAAGCGTCAAATGTACATATGCGGCGATAAGCCTGAAAATCCTTAAATCTATATCATCTCGAAATTGTGAAGTCTTCGAAAATCTGCGATAATTGTAACACACATGACCATTTTCTTCGGCCTTTAACCATTGCCCAAGCATCATTTATAGATAATAGTCCTTTTGATGTTTGTACAGCGCCGCTTAATGGTTTCTCGGGATAAAAGACAGATTCGAAGAGGACACTGTCTCACACTTCACACTCTTAGCTAAAAGCCTCCGTCATTTCCCTGAACAACCGGGTCATGGGAGACAAGCCATTTTCAGTTTAAGGACACTCGCTCTCTCTCCCAAATGCCTAATTGAATACATTGTACACTTGAGTTTTTCCGGACGGTTAGGATTATAGAACCAAACTATTGACCGAAATTTTCCCATGTCTGAAGATAGTGGTGAAAACCGATATTTTTGTTGCGTGGGCGTATAGTTTCAACACTGGAAAGGCCTTGAGCTTAGAGTTAAGTGTCCGAACAATAAATATTAAATTGCGGAAGCTTATTGAGTTTGAAGGTTCGTGTCGCATGTACTTATAAATTTGAAAGGATCTCCGGCAATGTTACAGTTCAATAATTAATTAAATATCTTCACTATACACGGGCGGTGTGTATTATTCATTTATGTATTGTATTTAGACACTTGGCCAAGTCGATTCGCATATGGCGGTAGTAAGCTTTGAAAAGTTTTTAATTAGATATGAGGGTGAGACTAACGTGTACAGGAAGGTTTTAATGTATTGGATAAGGTTTGGTTAGGTTAGAGGTCCGTTTTGATACCCAGTCCACTTCAGTCTACTTAAGAAGTTAAAAACCATGCGGAGCTAGTCCCAAAGCGGAGTATTTGACCTGCCTTCATCGCCGTCAATTTCCTTAGATAATTGCAAAAATTCACCTAGAATTGATCTTCTCTTGGCTGCCAACGACGGGCATTCGCAAAAAAGGTGGAACATAGTTCCCTCCTCCTCCATATCTGTACAGCTCCTGCAGAAATCATTATGCGGAAGTCGAAGCCTCCTGGCGTGCTCACCATTAGGACCAGTGCCTAGTGACCATACTCACCCCCACACCGACCTGCTGCCCTGACATCGGCATCAGTTTTGTGATACGGCTGATATGAAAATTGGCCAAATCTGCTTAGCTATACGACATGTACGGTCATCAGCCCAAATTAGGTTGGCTTGACCGCAACCAAGTTTCTTCTTCTTCCTTGCTCTTTCATACCACTCTGCGGGTTCGCGTTGCTCTACCTGTGGCGTTGGTTCTTCGCCCATTTCGGCGGTATGATCTCAGCTTGCTTCTGCAGGCAGCTCGGTCTTGAATCGTATTATCATCGAGATTAATGCGCTGTTGTTGCTTCTTCATCTGATCGATCCACGTGTGTTTCCATCTGCCTCGGGGTTTGGGTTCAGCAAATGGAACATTCATTAATAGCGCCTTCATGACTGGGTTCTCAGGTGGACGCCTTAGAACATGGCAATACCAATCCATATGGCGATCTTCGAGCTTTTCAGTGATCGGTTGATCAACAAACAAGCTGCCTCTGATGTAGGTACTTTTGATACGAGCGTTTTTGGTCACACCAGCTGACATTCGTAGCATTTTTATCTCAATCGCAGTCATTTTACTTTCGTATGTCTTGTACATAGTCCAGCATTCAGACGCAGAAATGAGAGCGGGACATACGACCGTTTTGTACAATACAACTTGTCCTTAAGATTTCGTGGAATCTTCTTGTCGCAAAAAATTCCAGAGTTTTCTCGCCACTTCATCCAACCGACACTGATGCGATGTTTGATGTCATCATCGCAGGTAGCTTCCTTGTTGACCATCGAGACCAGGTAGTACTTGAACCTTGTACAGGACTTCAGCTCCTCTCCTTTAATGTAGATATCTGGTATCGGTCTCTCTGGATCTGAGAAAGGACAGCAAAGATACTCTGTCTTTGGCATGCTAATCCTCAGTCCATGATCCTCCAGTATCTTACACCACTTGGTCAGTGCAGCCTGCAAAGCAACGATGTCTTTGCTACCCAGGACAATGTCATCAGCGAAGAGAAGGGATATTTTCAGGTCGTCAGAGATGAGTGGTAATAAATAGAGCATGATGATGTTGTAGAGCAAGGGACTCAATACACTGCCTTGGTGAACTCCGACTTTAACCGGAAATTCTTCAGACTCACCAGCTGTGCATTTAACTTTAGTGGTTGCCCCATCATACATGTCTTGTATCATCTTGAGATATGGCTCGTGGACCTTAAGCGTCCTTAGGGCCACCCATATGAGATCACGAGGAACTCTGTTGAAGGCTTTTTCAAATCGATAACACAAAGTGCAAGTCCGTGCGTGCATCACGATGCTTTTCCATCGTAACGCGTATGCACTGAATTGCACCGACTGTGGGCCGACCCTCCACAAAGCGGCACTGATTGTCATCCAACCGTACATCTCTTTCAATCGACAACCCGCTCGTAAGTCGATGTTAACTTGATTGCCCTATAGTTGTTGAGCTTGCGTGAGTCACGCTTGTTCTTAGAAAACGGGAAAAGGAAGCTTTTTCTGAAAGCGTCAGGCATCGGTTGCTCTCTTTTAATTTTGTTGTAAAGAACAGTGAGCCATCTAAGCCCGACATGATCCATCTTCAACCAAAATTCCAAGGGTATTTTGTCCGGTCCAACTGCCTTTCCGCGTTTCATCTGCATCATTGCCTTCATCACCTCCTCCACTGAAAAATCAGCGATATCAGTGGTGTTTGGCTTCAACGCTTGAAAAGCTTCGCGCGAAAATTCTTCGTTCAAAAGTTCGTCAAAGTACTCACGCATTCTGGTACAGATTGATGTGTCTTCAACCAGCAGCACTCCTTGTGAGTCTTCAACGCACTTTGGCGCCTGAATCTCGCGAGCGTTTCTTCTCTTTTGGGCTGCGACCTTATAAATCCTGACATTGTCTTTAGGTTTCTCTTTCAATGACGATCTCTTATCCGCAGTCAGATCTTCTAGTTCCTCATAGAACTTCTCGGCTGCAATCGACTTTGCTTGAGCCACCTTTCGCTTTACTTCCCTCCGGCATGTATCATAATTCTCCCTAAGTTTAACCTTCTCGGCTTCACTGCCTGTTTTGCATGTTCTTCAAGCCTTGAATGCGTTCGATTTGACCTGCACTGCTTCTTTAGTTTCGTTATTCCACCACCACGTCTCCTTGTTCGTGTGGAGTGGGTCTTTCGAAACTCCCAGTGGCCTTTCAGCCTCACCTACTAACATTTCATCCAAAGCATTTCACATTTGTGTTGGATTTTGCTCGTTGCAGTTGGTGTTGTATTGAAGCCACTCCTTCATTTTAACAATGAGTGGGGTTACAACAGATTCAAAGCGTTCATTTCAAAATAAATTCCGTCAGGAACAATTGGTGCTGGGTTACCGCAGATTCACCCAAGATCACTTTGCAGTCTTTCACCCAACGTCTCATGAAATTTAAACACAGATGATAGTCTATCTGCGTCGCATGAGCTCCACTGCGATATGTGATCAGGTGCCTTTGGTTATTAATTGGCATTAATGAACCATGTGTTATGGATGACCAGACCGTGTGATCTGCACATAGTCAGGATAGCCTCACCTTCATCATTTCTGGCTGTAGATTGGCTATCCTTCCCACCATGGCAGTCCTTGTAATTATAATTCGATTCTCCCACATGGCTATCGAAATCCCCTCCGAAAAAACCAGCTCGGTATCTGGTATACTTTGAAGCAATGTGTCAAGGTCGCTCCAAAATGCCTCTTTTTTGCTTTGTTGCAAACCCACTTAAGGAGCGTAGGCACTTATGACGTTCCATTCCATACCCTTCCGCAGATAACCAATTTGATACTCATCAAGCGGTCGCTTATCTTCGAGATACTCACGATGCTGTCAAGTAAAGCCGATGACAGAATAACGCCAATCCCGTTTCTATCATTCGAGTTTCCATAATAGTAGAATTTGTACTTTTTGGAACTCGTCAAAAGACGAGCTCGGTCGACTTGGTCATTTCGCCACTTGGTTTCCTGCACGCACCTAATGTTAATCCTTATCCGTTTCATGACGTCCGTCAGTTCTTCGCTCTTTCCCGTCATGGATACGAAATTTCAACTTGCAACCCTCAGTTTCCCTATAGTGTAATTGGACTGCCTCATAGCGCTCGCCCCTGGAAACCGTCGAGCTCTGGCACGAACAATGTTCGCCCTGGGGTCACTCAACTGCGCATCAGAAGTAGTGCCCAGCGGGGTAGTGCTTCTAGCGTGTTCTACCATAAGGCCTTACATCCATTCTCTTACACCTATCTGGAGAAAGGTGGGGTTGGATGGCACTAGTGTATGGAAAATAAGTTTGTATGGACTTTCCTTTTACATCCGGCCGTGGTCTCCAGACCCGGCAACCCACTCACACACACTGACCTGTGTGAGGTCCTTAAGATGTTGAACAGTGCCGCAGGCTCATCTAGAGGTTTTGTTGTTGCCCGCACGTGATCTGTCCTATTAGTCGACTCGTACGATCGAGGTAGGACTCACCTAGGGGTGCATATTCTAAACCCGTCACCCCACGGAGTTTGATAAATAACTTAGTGACAGTGCGAAACTCGATTTCTCTATATTCAAAATCTCTTCTCGTATTGGTTTTTTTACTCGACGGTAACTCAGCGAAAATTGACACAATTTTCTTGAAAATTGGTATTCGCACCAGTAATCAGTTACTTGAAAAATGGGAAAATTAAAAGGTGACCTGGCACCCACCATCTCCTTCACTCAGCGAGCTTATTAACCTCCCCTCAAAATCACACGCAAAACGATTTTCGTAGAACTAAAATCCTCGAGTTGAGTTTGCTCAAAGTTTTTCAAAGAACTACCTACTATCCTCCATAAATAGCCGCTTTCAACGGAACTAATGAGACTTACATATGACTCAGCAACAAAATACCAACAATCCTCCAGCCTTTTCGTATTCATTCACCTTCTTGTAATATCTCTGACAATTAAGTTGTCTCTTAATAAATCACATTCGAGCAAAAAAACACACGTGTGAGTATCCTGCATACTAAAGGCGAAATCGATTAAGAGAATAATCTATTCGTCGGTAAGTGAACAACATACTCGCACATTAGTCTCATGCTGTTGTGGTGGCCCTTTCAGACTTGCCGAAGACCACCACCATAACTCAGTACAACGAGCTCAATAAATGACTTCCATGTTGCCGACGAGATGGCCATATTGAATCTGAAATACCGGGTAATCCATCATGGACATTCATCATCGCTATCTCTTCATTCCGGGGGAAAGACACCAACGACTGTCTATTGACTATGTACTATATAGTCCATCTCCTCAACTCTATCGGCATGGAGGTTAATCTATTCTTGGAAATATTACGATGAAAGATTGCTATGGCGACAGATGTCGGTTTTGACATACTCTCAACTAATGCCTATTGTCAGCAATATCCCCTGCTCATCTTTTTGTTTACAGACAAACCAATAGAGTAGGCTTGATTACCGGAAAATCCGGGTCTGATGAAGACCTATCCTTTTGTCGAATGGGGCCGTATTGTTCGAAATTCCCAATATCTATAGATATAATAAGCAATGTTCGTCTAAAGAAGCTTAGTGGCTTGGAATAAGAACTACGGAGCTATTCACTGACAAAATTGAACAGTCCCGCTCATGCCACATTGCCTATCTAGGATCAGGCTCTATGAGGTGGGCGAAAACGTATTGAATAGATTTCAGATTCGGATGCAAGTATGCCGGCGTATGATTCTGGAAGTGAGCTCACACTGCTAATATTGTGGAAGGAAAACTCGGGAAAGTCCAAAATGTAAACGGGTTACTTTATCGAATATGAACTTGAACAATATGGCGTGTGTGGATATATATAGGTATGCATAGATAAGTACGCCGAGCAGGATGTGGGAATTCAAGTCAGGACTACAAGCAAAAGGGTGAAAATCTTATGTTCTCCGAATTCAGTCGATAGTTTGGAACTAAAGGAAGCAAAGCTTGGTTCATAGTTTTTTTTTTTTTTTCCTCTTTTCTTTTCTGCGAGTCCTTTGGGAGTCGTCTCATACTTCATGCTGCGCTCTTCCATTTCCTCGTTCCATTTTGCTGGCTCTATAAATTTCGAGTGTAATGGAAATGCACTGCTGGAGCGGTACGACAGTTTTAACATTTCCTAGAGTGTTTGAAATATATTGCCGTTTGCCTCTGGAAGTCCTTTCCATTTTAGTCGATTTCGTGTGAGTAAATTATTGCCTTACTTTTTGATTTTTATTTTATGGATATCCAGTTCAAGCTGAAAATTGAATTTGATAATTTGCAGAATCGGTTAAGGGAATTTTCAGAAAGTTATCAAGAATATTTAAATGCACGTGCTTATTTTCGAATAATTTTAAAGCCAGATATGGATTAAGAATTGTAAAGGATAATGGAGACACCCGAAGGTGTCAATGGGGACGGAGCCATTTTTGACCGTTGAGGTCTCGAAGCGGCAGCTGTCAAAATTGGCAGCTGTCAAAGTTGGCTCCTCAACGAGCTAAGTGGCGGCCTGTGCTTGCTGCAGCTCAGCTCGGAAGATGTGGGCGGGGTTTTCGCCGCTCGTTGCCCTTGTCCAAACATACTGAGGGATTCACAGGCTTGGGATAGACAACACAAACGAGGAGATGAAATTCGAACAAAGGAAAGGAAGTGTGGAGCCAGCCTGCTCAAATACCATAATTTGGTGCTCTGAAGTCCAGATGGCGGTGGACCTCGGTCTTCTTCACCCGCTGGAAAAAAAAAAACAGAAACCCAACCGTGAGGCCCCCACGTCCAAAAAGATGGAAATTCAACGTTTGGGGCCTCCCATGGCGAAACAAGGGATGAGGCCTTTCACCTCATCCCGTCAATCAACTTGGAATGGGAAAGACAGGTTTCCTCAAAGGAAAAAGACCGTTGAAAGACAAGAAAAAGACCGTGATTTCAACAAAAGTTACACTTCATTTTATTCGGCCGGTTATCAATTCATAATCGAAATAAAAAGAGACGGTAATAGATATATCTATGCAAATAGCAAAAGATGTGAGGAAAGCAATCAAAAACCGTAAGAAAAGAACAATTATCAGCAATCAAAAGACAAAAATAAACTACTAGATATTTTTTTTTTTAAATGCATGATCACAGAAAAATACGTACCCATGGATCTGCAATGGCCACCGCTGTACCTGAGTATTTATCTAAACAAAAAAGATGCTATAAACGCAGAAATGTTGTTAATGATACCCAAGTAGGGAAGTCAAATAAATTAATGTATAAAAATTAACAAAAAAAAATAAACTATTTTTAAACACAATAGATAACACGGTCAAAAATTTTCCACTGCAACTGTCGTCAAGGTAATGATACTACCGAACTCCCGACATTTATTGACAGCTCAATTCGCGGTACAAAACGGTTTACGCGCAAAAAATACCATCCGGCTGTACAACTGACTCATCATGCACGTTGTCCGTCACAAACATCAATTTATCCACTCGCTGCACCGCCCTTGCTTCCCTATGGGACTCCACACAAATCTTCCAACGCAAACCATGCACGAAAACTGTGACGGCTGGATCCAACTGTGGTTCGGGTGGCAAACTACTGCCCGGAACACTACAAACAGTGACCCTACTCCTTAGATCAAACTCATTAAATTGGCAGATGTATGACGTCATACGATTTGTTCCTTGTATCCTATTCAGTCGCGCGAATTCACCTTTCCGTGGTTTTAAGCCGATCGTAGCTTTGCACGGCCCCCGTTCCTTAACCATGTATATCGGAGGCGGGCAAAAATTCACTCTCGATTAAGGCCACCTCGAATCGGGACAGTTCTCAGGTCCATAAAACAGCAGCCAAACAAAGACTCATCGCCAAAACCAAGATTTGCTCTTCTGGATCACAAATCGCCGCGAGATCTGTCTATCAGCAGCCTCGGCGGTGGTGAGGCTCCAAGCCGCCACTTCTAAGATCTTGCAATCGTTCGTTGGTCTCCGGGATGACAATTGTTCACGAGCAACTCAACATAATCCGGCCTGCATATGCCAGCATTCGCAATCACTCTTTTTTTTTAGACAAAAAACGAGAAAATAAACGTCGCGAGGTTCAAATTCCGGAGCTTCAAAACCACCATCATCCCGATAGCGTGCGGGTGACGAGCCGACTCCTCGATCTTGTCCCCTGTCATCCCGAACCCAAAAAAAAATGAAACCGGAATATAGAGGGCTACGCCCGCAATCCGAGGGTTTTGTAGCAAGCGCTTATTTTGGTATATAAATATCGGCTCGTTGCTCTTCTTGATACCACTCAGATGAACAAAAAAAAACATAATTAAAATGTCTTACCCACTTACATTTTACATGCCAATTCATATTACGTGATTGTAACGAAACTTAGAACATATTATTGCCTAAGGTGTTGGTTATCGTTGGCCATCAGTACTTTTGACCTCGAACGTGTTTAAGGCATGCAGAGGTGTGCTAACTGTAACTACAGAAATAAACTATTACTTACCTATTCTGAGAAGATATACAGATTCCATTATTTTCCATTTTATATGCTATTCGGAAGCCACCTTCCTGTAAGTTTTCATAATTCTAACAGTCTCGAGATGCCAGGGGGGGGGGGGGCAAATTACGAACTAATATTTTTTCCTCCCCCACTATTTCCCTTTCTACAAATTTCAAGAAAATGCGAAAAAATGGAATATACTCAACATTACCTTTCTCACGACACCTCACTTGCCTATACCAGTCGATAAAAAAAAATTTGAGCTTAATTTCGCCTCTATGTGGACCCCTCCCCCCTTCCACTCGGTAAAGTTTGCCAATTACGACGCAGCGCCCCCAACTAATCTTTACCCTTTCAAAAATGATTTATTAAATAACTGCAATTCGCACTACGAAAAACAACATGAAAGTAGTACTCACACCTACATATGAGGCCGGTAGGTGTAATTTTTGTGTGGATAGTGTCAAAATGCCTAACTTTAAATGAATGTACTATTATTAAATATTATGTGATTGTAATGAAACTTATTATTGCCGATTATGCTGGTTATCATTGGCCATCAATATTTTTGACCTCGGCTGTGCTTAAGGCGTGCAGGGGTATGCTAACTGCAACTATAGAAATGTACTATTATTAACCTTTTTTGTTGAGATATCAAAATTCTACGATTTTCGGTTTTCTACACTAGTAAAATGCCGCCTTTCTGCAAATTTTCATATTTCTAAGTATAACGGTATCGAAATGCAAGGGGGGGGGGACAAACTCAGATCACATATTTTCCCCTCTATCTCTTTTCCCCTTTTTTCAAATTTGATGAAAATACCGGAAATGAAATGTACTCGGTGTTACCTTTCTCATGATACCCCACTTGCCTATACCAGATGAAAAAAAAAATTTGACCTTCATTTCCCCTCTATGGGGACATCCCCTTAAAGTCAGCCTATTACAACGAATTGCTTTCTCTGGCGAATTATAATAATTCTACATACTCCCACAAAATTTCATGTATGTAGCTTCAGCCGTTCGTGAGATATTTCATGGACAGACGGACAGACATTTGACCGATTTCATAAGGGTTTTGTTGTATTAAAAACAAAACCCTAACAATGGCCGCCCCCATGCGACATCGCGCCATTACATTCGTAATAGTGCATCTGCAAACTTTCGGTTCAACCAAAAATTCAATAAAATGGAACAATTGTGCTAGTGGAGGACATTGCACACAGGAGATTGTGACACCTAGACCGAACGCGGCGACCGCAGCACAATAAATCGCTCTTTTTATTGACATTTTCGTTTGAAAACCCAAAACTGGGCATGCAAGCATTATTTCAGGGTGCCCTCACAACTCCCCTGAATCGGGATAAGCATGGCCGACACCAGGTCCGTTCACAGCGCAAGTTCTAACCCACTGCCTCTTTTTAAACTTGTAACGACTTTTCACAATTATGAATGATTTGAAATAAATTGAAATTAAATATATTTGCGAAAAATCCACAAATTCAAAAACTGACAGTTATGCGTCAAAATTGGTCCGTTACAGAATCACTGCAGTCTGTGACAAAGTATGTGACTGTTGGTCATAAATTCATATTTCACTCAAGCTCTTTTCCATATAAATTGTCGAGTAACGTAACAAGTAGACGTTTAGCTTGTATTTGGAACTTCTAATGCGTAACCGAGGCTGAAGCTGATACAAAATAGCCGCATATGCATACTGGTATTCTTCGAAGCTAGTTTATGCCGACGAAACGTCAACTGGGCCACATGCATAGATAATCTATGGAGGAGCAGTCAGCATATACTGAACACTAAACTGTTTGAAGTAATTCCACTTGTAAAAAGTAAACAGACAGACGCACGCCCATATAGTCACACATGAGATGTCAAACTCACATTCCCCTCTTACTTCCATCATTATCCAGAATTGCTTCATTTTCTTTTAATCTCTCTCTTCTGTGGCCACATGGAACAGTTGACGCGCTATGCCCCACAAGGGGCTAGGGCAATTGTTTATCATGCTAAATCGCTTTGTATTTTCGCATTAGCTTTGGCTACGGCTTTCACTCTAAACACAGGTTACAGATCCCGACAGGCTGGAAGCGAGAAGCCCCGTTGATCAACGAGCATCTCGCGTTCAATCTGCCTGCCAAATGGAAAGTTAAATAAAGCTTGAAGCTAAGATTGCTTATTTCCATCGACAGCCACGTTAAAGCTCAAATGCTTCAAGCTCTGCTTCCAGGACCGGTCACAGTCTAGCTTAGAGAACAGGCAAGGAAATTTTGGCGCCCCTCCTTCTTCACATTCTTTCAAAACAGCTTTTCACATAAGCGATGGATCATTCTAGTTGCATCGCTTCGGATATGCAACGCAAATTTCGAACTTGGGCTTGCTTCTTGCGTAAGGGTGACTTATCAAGCGGCACTTTCGACCATGGGTTTTTTTTATACTTATGTATATCGATAAAATTGTTGGGGAGAGGGGGCAACAAATAAAAGTGATCATAAAAAGACGTAATAATTTTGTAAGGGACCTGTCAGTGGGCGTCCGAAGATGCCCGTGGGGACGAAGCCTAAGGTAGCATAGTGACCATGAAGGTTGGGCCGTGCCACCTGGCGAAAAAAATTACTCCTCAATGGGCTAAGCAGCGACCTATGCCTGCTGTAGCTCAGTTTGGGAAACGTGGGCGGGGTTTTCTCCGCTCTTTGCCCCTGTCCTTTACGTATTAACCAAAATTCATGCGTTTGGGGAAGACAACGCAAGCAAAAAGAAAAAATGAGGAATAGTAAAGAAAATGGGGTGATAAGGATGAAATGGTTGGCGGACGGCGCAGATGCCCTCGCGCTCGCATCGGAGTCCAGGTGTAATGGGACCCTTGGCCTCTGGTTTCGTACCACTGAAAGATCACTAGGTCTCAGGAAATAGGAGTCATCTTAGAGGCTTAAACACAAAAGACGACCAAAGACGAGTTTTGAAATCCGACTTGCTATATGATAGAGCTACAGATGGTTAGTATACTCAATTGCCCTAACCCCTTGTAGGGCATAGCGCGTCAACTGTTCCATGTGGCCCAGTTGACGTTTCGTTGGCATAAACTGGTTTCGGAGAATGCAGTTGCCAGCATGCACCTCCCGCACATCCATGGCCACGAACGTTGTCGTAGACGGAATTCGAACCCGAAACGCCGGTAGTCAAACATGAGACTGATGTCTCAACACACTGCGCTACCGGCTGCCCCGTCAAAGGTTAGTATGCAAAGTTGGGAAGACGTTCGATGGAGCCGGATTGGAGATCGGTAGTAAACTTCCAATTCCGGTGATTCAGAAATCTCTTTGGTCGAATCGTCTTACCCACGATACGAAAGCATCTTTTGACGATACAACGTAGGTGAGTATAGAAAACCTACTCTACATGTATGAGTACTCTATAAGAATGGGATAAGGATCGATAGAAAAAAAAAATTAACAAGAAAAAAATGCCAGAGTCTGAAAGGCTCTGTGTGCGTGATACACTAAAGTGGGGAAGACCCTCTAAAGTTATCGGACTGCGACAAAGCGACCTGTATGTGGACTGCGATGAAATGTGGTCTAAGAACGGCCGAAGTCAACCCTAACGGTATATTTTTGGGATCGACGTTGGGCGTCATCCGTCGGGGATTGAATACGCGTTGCGCCAACGCCATCACCCTTGTTAATTTCAATGGGGTGAAATGATTTTCACGGCGACTTATTTAGGGACTTACCCGGGTTTTCATACCGCAATCGGGCAGACGCGTGATAATCTTTTCTTTTTTTTATAACAACGAGCAAGGCGCCTTTCTTTACCCCGCTCTCTGAGGAGCTTTCGTCAATTAAGTCTCCGGCATGGTATGAACTGCCAAACCCACAGCTTCCGTCCTCATTTAATCTCACAAGATGTTACAGGGTCACATGGATGGACAATGGCTGTTGTGAAAGTGACTTTTCGAACGCCGCTTTTATCCAAGCGGTTTTGCTTCTTACTATTTAGACTTTGTTTAGCTTGGTACTAACTATTGCCGATAAGTCACTCTCACTGAAGAATGAAGCCCAAGATTCAAAATCCAAATATACGCTCACTTAAATTTAAACTGTGAGAATCACATTCAATCGGATAAATCGCGAAATATTTATAATTAAATGGAATTATATTAAATTCAGTTCTAAATTGCCAAAATCCACTCTCACTTGGCTTTAATTTTGGCGCAGTTTCAGAGTCGGCGCCCTAAGCGACGGCTTGTTTTGCCTTAGCCTTCGACCAGCCCTGTCAGCTTCACATGCAAATCGCCTGGCACTGTTTTTTTTTATGTGTGTATGAGAAGAGGCAGATATGACGGAGGAGGAAGACAACACTCGCGTAATGGAGACTCGCGCTCCTTCAGTCCCAAGAACCGTAGAGGATGACACCAGTGGGGAGTGTGTGTTCGGGCGCGATCTTTTAGAATCCGATACAGATGACGAAACGAACGCCACGATGATTGAATGTTCATGTTCACTTTAGACATGTTAAAAATCCTCCAAGTCAATCTTCATCATTCTAAAGTAGCTTCCGCTACCGGCCTTCTTTGCCTGGTGAGGAGTGAAGAAGACATCGTTCTGATACAGGAGCCCCGGATCGTACATGATCTGTTAGTGGTCTGAAGTCTCCTGATTACACTGTTTATCTAAGGGACCAGGGCAAACTCCAGTCTTGGATTCTCGTTAGAAAACCGTAGCCCTCCTTTTATCAAAATAGAGCGACAAGGGATCAGTGATAGTCTGCCTTCAACTGAGAGATAACGCAAACTGGATTGTCTCCGCTTACTTACCTTATGACCAAGTTGGAATCTTTTCTTCAAACAACCTTAGCGAAGCCATCGCAGTGGCTAGAGTAACAAACACTAGCCTGATCCTTGATTGTGACGCCAGTGCCCATCATGAAGTCTGGGGCAGTACCAACACTAACGAGAGAAGCGAATCGCTTTTGACTACTTTATAGGAACCAACTTATTGCATTGTAATGTCGGTAGGGAGCCTACCTTTATTACTGAGAACCGACAGGAAGTTCTTGATATCACTCTTCCTTCGAAGCACATTCTGCACTTGATTACGGACTGGAGAGTATCCTCGGATCATCGGTACCTACAATTCAGCCTTGTTGAACGACCTGCGTTCAATTTACGCACCTTGAATCGTAAATGAACCAACTGGCTTAAGCACCGTGAAGCTCTTATGGGATTGCTGCCGCCTTTACCGGATCAATCCTCCAATCAACAAGAACTAGATAACATGGTTTCTATACAGGCCGGTGTAAGTTATCCGAGCTCAGAGCTGTATGAATAAAGAAAAAGCTTCTAGCCTGGAGTAGGACTGGCAATCCTATAAAAGGCGACTGAGCATTTTTAAGAGGGAGTTGAGAGCCGCTAAACGCGAACGAGTGGAAGGGAGTGACGAGGCCTCTAGACTTCGTAGAATTCTTTCGTCGAACCCAACTCTGCCCAGTTTTCTGTAGAGACAAGGTGGCTCATGGACATCCTTAACCAAAGAAACTATTGAACTTCTGCTTGATACGCACTTCCTTGGTAGCACGGTGGCAACCACGGTAGGAGTTTTACTCACCTGCCACACAGCAACATCTGATGTTGCGTCTATTTTCTCAAATAAGAAGATTCTGTGTGCGATCGGCAGCTTGGAATCGTTTAAATGCGCTGAACCCGACGGTATTATTTCTGCGAATTTAGAGAATTCATTGGATATTTTATATCCTGGGGGCGACCGATAGCGCAGTGTGTTGAGGCATCAGTCTCATGTTTGACTACCGGCGTTTCAGGTTCGAATCCCGTCCACGACGACGTTCGTGGCCATGGATGTGCAGGAGGTGCATGCTGGCAACTGCATTCTCCGAAACCAGTTTATGCCAACGAAACGTGGAACAGGTGTCGCGCGATACCCGACTAGGGGTTAGGGCAATTGAGTAAATATCCTAACCGCATGTGTCAAACCGGGCTCTGTTCCGCGTATCTAGTCGTTTTCATGTCGAGAGCTGGGCGAAGCTTGCACGCGCGACCTATCAACCTTTCTTCGACTTTGTTGAAATTATTAGAGCAGCTGATCGATATCCATCTTTGGAACACCATTCCCCCTCAGTCTCTATTTTTATCGCAACATGCAAAATGGAAAGGAAGATCAGTGGATACTGCTTTACATTATTTAGTTAGTTGCCTTAAAAAATCCCTTTAATACAGGAAATACACCATGGTTACGTTCTTGGACATCGAGAGAGCGTCCAGTTATGTTAAACCTAATGCAATCATCAAGGCACTGTTGAATCTGCGATGCTGATCTAGGATTATAAGCACCACTATGGGTGCATTATCCGTCAGTAGAAGAGTCTTTAGGGGTACCTCCCAAGGCGGGATACTGCCCCTCTTCTTTGGAACTTGTTGGCCAATGACCTCCTTCCGAGACTGGAAGAATTTGGGCGCAATGTAACGGCCTACGCAGACGATGTTGCCATTGTTGTTTCCGAGAGATTCCCAGTTAAGAATGCTCGTTGCATTCTCACTGAATGGACAGGCCATTGTGGCCTTGGAGTCAACCCTGATAAGACCGAATTTGTGCTTTTCACCAGAAGACACGCGTTATCTCTTTTAATTCCTGGGTTTTGTCTTTGATGGGAAGTTGTCGTGGAAGCCCAACATCCTTGAGCGGATGAACAAGGCCACATCATGGCGTTTGGCGAGATCTGGGGTATGCAACCGAAAGTGGTGTACTGGCTGTATACAGCGGTTGTGCGACCTATTAGTCTGCACGTCATATGTGTGTGGCGGACGGCACTCAGAATAGTGTCCTATTCTAATTTATTAAGTAAAGTGCGAAGACTATCAGCGATTGCCGAGAAGGGGGCTTTTAAAAAAAACTCCTTCAGCCAGCCTAGATACGTGCTTCCGCTTGATATGTTTGGCGAACAACTGGCTGGAAACACCGCCCTGCGCTGCCGCGAAACCGGTTGATGTTGGGCTTTGATTACTGGCCACTCAGCTATACTTTGGAGACTGACTATACTTTTCCAAAACTAGTTTTAGGCAAGAACTACACCAGCCTGATTCCGTCGAAGAGCCTATGGGCTGACAACGTAGTCTTTACCCCCAACTCCTTGGTCATCTACACGGATGGCTCTAAAACCGATGACGGTGTTAAGGCTGGTATATACTCGGAGGGGGTGGTATTACGTTATCTTACCGCCTTCCCGACTTTTGTCCTGTTGGCAGAGGTTTTAGTGATCTCGGAAACTGTGACATGGTTAAGGAGTCATGTCGTGACTGCGAGAGACCGGCAATCAGGCTGCTATCCCTTACTTAACTCTGTTCTCACTACTTTGAAAACTATTGCGGGTCGAGTGAGTCGCTTAGTCCTCATGAAGACAAGTTATTTCTTTAAAATAACCCTTGGCTGGATACAGAGTCATAGCGGCTTTGTTGGTAACTGTAGTGCGGATGAGCTTGTTCGTGAGGCCATTGTCGATGGAGGTCGCATGGATAATTAAATGCCAATTGCGTCATGCAAATTGGCTGCGGTGGTTACAGCCAACGGCAGATGGCTCAATTAAAGCACCTGCCAAACGACGCGAATCATTTTGCGCAAATTCGATTCTAACCGGTCGGCCTCTTTGCTCTTTGCTGTCACTGATTAATATGCACGTTGGTAGGGTGGTGGGGACTATCACAGGGCACTGCGACATCGGTGGGCTTGCATGGAGGCTCCGTCTTTCTCATAAGGACTACGACAGAAGTTGTGAGAATGCGCATGAGGAGGAGAGCGTTCTACAGCTTCTATGTCACTGTCCAGTATTGGTCATCAGGAGGAAGAAATTCCTAGGCTCCTGGCTTTACTGTGACTTGGAGGACCTTAAGGATATGAACGTGTTTCAGCGCGGTCGATACATTGCGAGAACAGGCTGGTTCGGGACCTAGGTCTCTTTTTAGCAAGGTGAAATATTATTGGTGGTACCACAATGGACCCAAGAGTGGCCTAAGTGTGCTGTGTTGAATCATGGCAACTCCTTAACCCAACCTGACCTAACACATACCTTGCTTCGTAGCGTGTTGTTCGCGATATTTTGTAGGGCTGCGTTCATAGTGAAGCGATAGCTCCTCGCTTGCATTATGAACGTAGTCTACAGTCGATTCGAGAAAGCTTCGAAATTCGCTAAATTCCTTGGCTTCATTTTTTCTTGTCAGTGGTTCTACTAATTCATTGGAATTGACTATCATTCTTCAGCCTACATCTAGTATTCAAGCGGCCAATGAAAGTACCTGCTTGACGGTTAGTACTCTAAACGGGTTGGTCTAGTACTAAGATAGAGTTTTGGACTTACTTACTTGGATACCCGCTTTCTGAATTTAAATTTAAAATATTTGTCTTAAATCGCTGAGTGTGCTTTGCTCATAATGAACTGAAGGCTGAAGGACTCTTCGCAATATGCTTCGTATGTTAAATTTTAAATTGTGTCGTTGCTGACCTATAAAGCATATTTGCAATACCACTTACCACATTTAGCATTTTATTCCAAGATAAACATTTTTTATATTCGCACAAGTGATTATGAGTTATATCCAACAGTCTGGAGAGTCCTTTTCATTGGAATTTGCTTTAAAGAAAGTTTCATACATGTGCCATGGCTTGTTGTCTGCAAAACTTACCTACGAGAGTTCATCGCATCGTCCCGACGAAGCATGCAGTATGCATCCAACGTAAGCCTATTCGTATCCAATCCCACTCCACCTCTTTTTTAGATAGTCCTCAACATTTTCTCTTTTTCTGCGTACTATACTTTTTTATCATTTTCTGTGAAGTGGTCCCTAAGAAAACTAATTCCACGTGTAGTATGCTCATCATGTTAATTATCGCCTTTAGTAATTGCTGTTGAGGACTCTTCTCTCTCTCGCTCAGTCTAGCCCTTGTGGGGCAAAATTGCGACTTACCACTGTCTACCTTGCAGACGGTTGATAATAGTGGTCGACTCTTTCCAGGTCAAAGGACGAATGAAGGTGGGAAAGAAACTAGCGACATGTTTGCCGGTCGGCCACGTAAACGGTTGGAAGAACTAGAATGTTTTCAGATTCAGGAGAAGGGGCTGCGTGTCGACTATTTTTGTTTGAGCAATATTTGCTCATACTTGGTCCACCACTGATACACGTTATAAATACACGTTGTAAATACACGGACAACCAATCTCAGAGCTTCGTTATCTTGGCGAGCTTCGCTTAATGATAAACTAGCGCTGGAGTGTGGGATGAAAATTAAGCTCAGGGCAAGAATTAATAAAATGGAGGACTATGACGACGTGGTATGTCTTGCGAACCTTATCAACATGGGAATCTCGACATTGAAGGGTTACCGGTTAGGGCTGGTTTGTTCGCTGTGTCGGGGTCAAATGTTAATGTTCCTGTAGGGCGAAAAGGAGATCCTAGAGATGCTACTTGCGACAATAACGAAAAGTGCAATAAATTTTTTTTCCACATGAGAAAAGTTATTGGCTCTCCAAGTAGTCCGGATTTTACCATCGCCAAAAGTCCTGGAAGTTTAAATCTTAACTTTCCGAGTGCCATTCTGAAGCCCTAAGAAATTTAGGGACGTTCTCCTCTAACAACTTGTATTTCCACTCAGATTTATGTGGGATTGAATTATGTTGAAAGCAGTGTTCGTTATATTGTTCAGAACCTTCACTACTTCGTTCAAATTACTTTCCTGATAGTTTTTAGGCAATGTTTTGACACCTTATTCATACAAATTATTATTTTTTAATCATAAAAGAGAGCCCCAGCCCCAAACAAAACAGTTTGGATGGTGCCCTCAATCCATGCTCTGAATTCTCGTTTGAGCTTCTTGGGGGTTGTACTATATGTGTTGTGAAAAAAATTTAATTCTGATTATTAAATTGTTTTTGATGTAGAAAAATTTCCTGGCAAAACAACGGTTTGGACAATCAGCTTACAATGGCTTCAAAGAATCCTTTGACTTTCTTTTCTAATTCTTTTAAGTAAAATCGCGAAGCATATTCCGTTCTTTTTTCGATGAACACTCATTTAAAACATTTTTTTTTTGATTTGGAAAATTGACTTGAGTCCATTCCATTCCCGACAATTTTTTTTCGAATACGTATTTTTGTAACGGCATTTTGTTTGTTCCTAGCGTACTGGATCGACATTTCTGCGTATCAGATCTGGTAATAGCGCAAATTTAATAAATGCACCTTATACGGGTATTTGATACATTCCTTGAGCGCTCGGATAATGCCAAAGTTAGAATTTCCTGCCCTATGTAGAGCACTGATTGCGAATCAGGTTTCTTCGGGATTCTCTTAATTCTTCATGCCACAACCTATAGAAACAGTGAGTTAAGATATTTTTCCATCTACGGGGGCGTATAATTCTATCTAGACTAACACATGCCGCTTTCGATAGCCGTGCTCGTTCGTTCGCCGCTCTACGATCTAGAGAATGGATGTTCGATCCTCGACGTGAACAAAAACTGTCTGCCGTTACTAATTGAACTCCTATTGCGTTCCGAGCTTGTCAGTATAAAGACGGCGCGGATAACAGGCGCATGCTACCAACTGCACGTCCAAAAAGTAGGTATGCTATAAAAACCTCAACAAGGAGGAGGGGTCAAGGCAATTAACAAGCAAAAAAACAAGCATAGTTGCTTTTGAATTACTTCAATACGGAAAATTTTCCACATTGGGCGCTAAATTTCCAATTAGCTTATCCAGTTTTTTTCCTCAACGAGAAACTATTGAGAATAAGTGATGATCGGGAATCTAATGCAATTGGCGATCGGACACCTGAAAACAATCCTGTCTGACCAGATTCAATAATGTTCAGTAATTATCTATGCATAGGATGTGACTTAATATGCATTGCATTGCATTGGGTAGTGATTTACCTTTGGCTCTGTGAACTATTCCCTTAATGAGCTTTAGCCCCAAAGAAATTATGAAAAAGGCCCCGTTTTTCGGGTGATTGTTCATTATGAATTATTTTTATACCCTAGACTTATAGTATAGGGTATATTGTTTTTGTCACGACGGAAATATGTAACACCTTAAAGGAAGCTCCGGAGGTATAGCAATGTATATATATAAATGATCAGGGTCACCTCCTGATTCGATTTAGCCATGTCTGTCTGTCTGTCTGTCTGTTCGTCTGTCTGTCTGTCTGTCTGTCTGTCTGTCTGTCTGTCCGTCTGTCTGCCCGTTCGCACGATAACTTTCGATAAAATGAAGCTAGAGCCTTGAAATTTTGGTCAAATGTTGGAAGTGTCATCTAGTTGGATGGTATTCAAAATGGGCATGATCAGGACAAGAGAACGCCTACCTCCACTACATATGTAAACTACATAAATTTAATGTAAAGAAACATGAAAAACTCTAGCTTTGGTAGATTACTCATGGCAGTAATCTCATACTCTCCTGGGAAAATAAAACTGATCAGTTGAAAACTAACGATAATTTTCTTACAAAGAACCCCGTACTAGCCTACTTTTCACGTTTTTTGTCTATAACTCCTGAACCAATTGACGTAGACAACTGATTTTTGGCATGTAACCTGGAAATGAGGAGCTGCTTAAGGTTTTGTAAGTTGGGCATAATCAGATCAAAGGAACGCCTACCTCCCCTACAAATTTCAAAAAATTAAATATTCCTTTAATTACGATAACTTTCGAAAAAATGATACTAGCAAGTTGAAAATTTAAAAGAATATTGCTAATAAGACCTACTTTGTTGGTATTGAAAATGGGCAAGATCCGACTCAAGGAACCCCCACCTCCCCTACAAATGAAACTTCAAATAAGCGATAACTTTTGATAGAATGAAGCCAGCAACTTGAAATTTTGGTCAAATGTTGAAAGTGTGATTGAGTTAGTTGGCATTAAAGATGGGTAAGATCCGGCCTAAGGAGCCCGTACCTCCCCTAGAAATGAAACTTAAAATAAGCGATAACTCACGACAAAATAAAGCTAGCGACTTGAAATTTTGGTCAAATGTTTGTAGTATGATCCAGTCGGCTAATATTGAAAATACGTAGAATCCGACCAACGAAACCCCTACTTCCCCTACAAATGAAACTTTAAATAAGCGATAACTTTCGATAGAGTGAAGCTAGAGACTTGAAATTTTGTTTAAATGTTCGTAGGGGGATTTAATTTGTTGATGGAAATGCTGGGCAAGATCCGACCCAAGGAACCCCTACCTCCCCTACAAGTGAAACTTCAAATGAGCCTTAATTTTCGATAGAATGAAGCTAGCGACTTGAAAAATTCGACAAGTATTTGTAGAATATGTTTGTTAATTGATTTTGAGAATGGTCAAGATCCGATTGAATGAGTGCCAACCTCCCCTATGAACTGGTAATATAGGAGACCCACTTTTAATGCATATGGTCGTTGCCAATTGGGACTTTTGGTATCACCACTAGGTCTGTACAAGTCTAGGGTATATACGCTTCGGAAGCGAAGCTTCGGCCTGGTTTTAGATGAATTGTCCCCAGAAAAAAATGAGAAATGCCCCCAAAATTTGGGATATATTTCACTTGAAAAAAAAAACCCCCAAGCTCGATTGTGAACAATGCCCCCAAAATTGCGATATTGAGGACTGCGATCCCTTAAACGGGGAGTGATTGTAGCGAGCGGAACCCACACAAGAGACACACCCGTTACTATATTTCACAAACATAAACGCACGCAACAATCATGGTAATAGCTAGGGATTTTCAAAAGTGAAATATTGTCAATTGACGTTATTCTCATTCCAAAAGTGAAATAATATCAAATTGGCATTGTTTCACTTGACGTTGTTACACTCCACAAATATATACAGGGTAGTTTTGTACTGTCTAAGGCAGAAATCGACTTGTGGTGGGCCCAGGGTTGATATCAGCTTTAGGCAGTTATATACCTATCATTTATGCATCATAATAATATCTTCATTCTGAAGAATGTAAGCTCAGGGCCGGTCAAACGCTAAGGGGAAACGGTCGCCTGGGGCGCTGACTCTGAAAGGGCGCCGAAGAGGGTGACAAGATGAATGCTAAATTTGAGAATGAATTTTGACAGTTTAAAGCTGAATTTAATATAATTCAGTTATAAATATTTTGCTATTTATCCGAGCGAAATTGATTCACAAAGATAAAATTTGCGTGCGTTAGCGATTCAATATCGAATTGTCGGCTTCGTTCTTTAGTGAGAGTGACTTACAGTCGAGAGGTTCCTCTCGTGTCACGGGGGTTTTGGCTTTACCGGGTCCTAGTAGGGCTATGCTTAATACATCGGGAAACAGCGACTCACATATAGTCTCGTCGAGAGATTCCTCCTCCAGTCCTACTAAGGCAGGAGTGAGACGAAAACGGTTGACCCCATCTCAAGTCGCAATGCGATTCGTGTCCGCGGCTTAATTTTTAATATGGATGAAGGGCTGAGGAGCGACAAACAACGAGCGTCGCTCGAGTGGGCGTTTCAAGTCATCGCCGGTAGTCGTGATGATAATGTGCTGGTCAAGAGGCAAAAACCCGTCGACGATACGCCGAATGATTCGAAACGCCAGAAGACTGCAGGTGACGGGGCTCCAGTCTCTTCCTACGCGGATGCGGTAAGAGGTTGAATCGACTTCGCAGCTATCGACCGAAATGGCACCGATGGATGCATCTCGGTTGAGAATTGGAGGAAAGTTGAAGGCTTTCTGAGCTTAAACTTCCTTGATGTTTTGAATGCTCACCCAGGACCTCTTCCTGAATGCAAGGACGGGGGCTGGGTCCAGGAGAGAGTGAAGTTGATGAAATTCACAGATAAGCGGTCAGTCGATCTATTTAAGGCATCTATCAATTTGGCAGGTGAGATATGGCCAGGCGATCTTAGATCTTGTGACGAGAGACGAGGTCCCTTCACGACCTAGAGTTCGCGCTAGGCCGCCACCCCATGACCCGAATACTGAATACTGCAACAGCGACCTTCTCACAGAGGAAAATCGAAAATCGTAAAGGTGGAAGATCCGGTGGAGGACTGTTGCAGTGCTGTTTTTCTTCTAAATACTAAGTCCTTGGCTCGGTCGTGAGGAAACCTCATAAGGCTTTCCTTCAGTCGACGTATAGTGATACGAACTTCGTATTAGTCTGTCTTGAACTCAATGGCAAAGTTTATTGGATTGCCTCGGCATACCTACCATATGATCAGGTAGGCACCTTTCCATCGGTAAACATTATGGAGGTTATCGAAACGGCTAGAGCTGCTAAAACTAGTCTGATTCTGGTTGCGACTTATACGTAAATGTCCACCATGACATCTGGGTCAGTTCCAACACTAATGATCGGGGCGATTCGCTGCTCAAGTACTTATTGGGAACTAACCTTCTGCTTTGTAATGTGGGCAATAAGCCCACTTTCAGCACTAGTAATAGACAAGAGGTTCTCGATATTACCCTTTCTTCGGAGAACATTCTGTACCTGATAAGGGATTGGAAAGTGTCGTCGGAGTACTCTCTCTTGGACCATCGAATTTAGTCTCGCCGAACGTCCTGCAGGGGCGACCGGTAGCGCAGTGTGTTGAGGCATCGGTCTCATGTTTGACTACCGGCATTTCGGGTTCGAATCCCGTTCACGACGACGTTGCAGGAGGTGCATTGCATGCTGGCAACTGCATTCTCCGAAACCAGTTTATACTGTCGAAACGTCAACTGGGCCACATGGAACAGTTGACGCGCTATGCCCCACAAGGGGTTAGGGTAATTGAGAGAGAGAGAGAGAACGTCCTGCATCCAAATCGCATTCTTTAAATCGTAGAAAAACCACCAGGCCTAGTTGGACTTTATGGTTAACACTCTCACTGATACAATTAAAACGGCGGCATCTGCATCGTGTCCTGTTTCCACTCACACAGACAAAAAGAGACCAGCTTGGTGGAATGATAGACTTTCGGTGCTCAGATCTGTTTGCAGGAAATGCTTCAATAAGGCAAAGGCGTCTAAACAAGCATCGGATTGACGCTCCTACAAAAGACAACTGAGTTCTTACAAAAAGGAGCTGAGGACGGCTAAACGGAACTCATGGAGGAGATTCTGCGAAGGCGTGGAACAGTGAAGTGACGCCTCCAGGTTTCGCAAAGTTTTGTCTTCAGATCTATTTATGCCTAGCTTCCTGTAAAGACTTGACATGACAAAAATGGAATGTACTCGACGGTACCTTTCTTACGACAGGCAA
Organism: Chloromyia formosa; assembly: GCA_964017055.1. NCBI lineage: Eukaryota > Metazoa > Arthropoda > Insecta > Diptera > Stratiomyidae > Chloromyia > Chloromyia formosa. Next base: position 49,831,630 of record OZ024818.1, read on the forward strand.
TACAATTTTTGACCTTCATTTCCCCTCTATGGGGATACCTCCCCCCCCAGTTAGAGTTGCCCTGTTACAACGCATCGCTTTCTCCAAGGAGTTATAATACTTCTACATGTTTCCACTAAATTTCATGCATGCAGCTTCAGCAGTTCGTGAGATATTTTATGGACAGACACACAGACAGACGGACAGACAGACAGACGAACAGTCAGACAGACGGACGCATGATCGATTTCATAAGGCTTTTGTTTTACAACAAACTCCTAAAAAAAGGTGACTAGGTATCTTCCCAACCAACTTGATAGCGGTCAAATATTTGCACTCCTTGAACAAAAAAAAAACAAAGTATCCAATTTTTCTCGCATCTGAAAATTGGCAAAGTCACAATTCAAAGTTATCCATGTCCGTATATAAAATTGAAGATTTATTACCAACCACAATTGCCATACATTATTCAAATGAAAGCACACAGAGAATCACAGTGCACGGGCATACGTACATATCGATGAAGAATTGTCCAAATGCCGAGAGAATACATCACACTGTCCGACGACCACAAACCCCTAAAAAGGACTAGGTGATGAAATCTTTCTTGAGAAAAATGTTGAATTGATGCCAAGCGTATAAGATTCATCCTCCACCACCACACAGAATGGAGGGTGCGAGGAGGCCATGTCAATTCGAATCCGAATGAACTCGAGCCAACCCAGCGTGCAGCTAGGATCTGAAAGAAAAGGATCTGACAATTTTCATAAATGGATTCTTTCACCGTGTCGTCGCCGTCTTCGCAGTCCTTGTCTTCGTCGTCTTTTTGATGATTTTCCACATAGAACGGAGATGAAGTGGAAAAATATGGAATTTCATGAATTTAATACATTTTTTCCTTTGGTCCTTTTGCCAGGATAATCATATTCTGTATTTGGTCAGTCTTGTCGTTTTCGGTGAAAATGGTGTGGATGGTAAGGTAACACTTTTTACCATCACTACCACCATTGTGTCAACGATGGAGCAGAAGGGGGAAGAAGGGATGGACTAGAACCATTTACCATCAACCCGTCCAAGGAAAACATTACGTTTCCGTCGAATTTTCGGTAGTTGGGTGGTATGGTTGCGATTCGGTTGATGAAAGTTTTCCGGAAGGTACTCGTATGTGGATTTTGTATTGAGTATGGTCGGAACACGATTGGGTGGTGGGTGGGTGTAAGCTTTCTCCACAACATTTCGATGGCGAAAGTGTGGCCATGCTTGAAGGGATGAAGGGCAATGAGTTTGTCGGCAAATCATCTGGTTCGTGGTCGCCATGGAGCACGAAGAGAGAGAGAGAGTGAGAAAGAGAGAGAGCGCACGTACAATTGATGATAATGGTCGACGCAAAGAAAGTTTATTAGATGTTTGAAGGGTAGTACACAGAGATACCCATTGATGCGGCGTCGTCGTTTATCCAATGTCCAACGACAGTCATCCGTTGAAATTCGACATTATACGTGAACATTTCTCTCGCAAAGGACACTATAGACGCCGCGTGTGGACTCTCTATTTGACTATTTTCGCTAACTTTGCTAGTCGTGTTTCGACGGGAGTAATGTACAGAATACGTGTCGTGTGGGCGGTGTCCGCTACTATCGTTTCGTCCTTATATTGACTGTGTATCAAAGCATATTATTGCGTGAAAGCGGACTGTGCCTGTGTCGGCGTCGTCGGTCGACTATTTCGAGCGGTAACAGCGATATATTTGAGCTGAATATTAATACAACAAAAATATTTCATTATCACGCACTACACACACATCCGTCGTTGTCACAGATCGTCGTATCGCACGCAATTCTTTCGATTCGGGCCAGTGATTGCTGCTGTTGCTTCTGCTCCGGATGGAAGTCCACCAGCTCTGAACTATTTTTTCCCTTGCGAACACAGGCAGTAATCGAAAGTATCGCGAGACGCGACACTGCGCTGCCGTGTGTCAATCCAAGAGGATTGTCACGAGCCCATTCAAAAATATCTCAATGGCTTGTATCTTTGACTTTCACCAGTCGCTTTCGTCGTCGGTGAAATGCGGGAATGCGGAGGGAAATTTTGAAATAGCTCTTTCTCGTGTCGTGTCGAGAGCATCTATGCGCGAAATTGAAACTTTTCCCAACCCCGGAGAGCATTGAATTTTTCTTCCTGCTTGCTGCAGAGAGAGTATCTCTATATCTTTTGGACATCATTGTGGAGCGCTGCTAGGCGACAATTTATACCAATTCAATTCAATTCGATTCGAGTTCGAGACTCGTAGCGTGACGGAAAGATAAATAATATATATACATACACTTGACGGATAGTGTCCTGCGATACGATACACACACGATTCGCTATTTGCGATGAAGGGGTGGTTGTCATAAATTCTGTGCTACGCTCGCATGTCCTTTTACATTCCGTCAACCCTTAACAATTTTTTCGGTTCGTTTGTCTGATGTGTTCTGCTTCAGTGCGTTGAAACAGTCGTCGTTCAGTGTTCAAAGTTGAATATTTTCGAAAGCACCGAGTGGAATTTTCGAAGCGCCGAAAAATCGCAATCTCTAGAGTGTCTCGCAAGAGCAAAATCCGGTCAGCAGTCAAATCCTTCGGGTGCGGAATCGAAGTCGGATTTTTTTCAAATGGACTTTCGCACGATATTTCATTGAATTCCGAAATAGAATATTAAGGACCTTTCAATTCGACGTTTTTCGTTCGGTCCATTATTTTATTTAAATTTTTCCGCCGTTCTGGTCGTTGTTTGTTGCAGGTGTCTCGAGAGTGTCTTAGCGCGGAAATATTAAGAGAAACGTGTTCGCCGAATTTGCGATTTTTTGTGTGTGTCACTTTTTTTTTGAAAAAGATATTAAGCAAGAGCAAAGCCATTTTTGGGTGTGTGTTTTGTGCAACGGGAGGATTTTTGGTGCTTGAATGAAACAACAAAATCCCTAGAATTCTAAAGCCTTCGTGGAATGTATGTGAAGACGTTTGAAATGGACTATCCGTATTGTTCAAATCTCATCGCCATGGTGTATATAAAATTCGCTTGAAGGACAGATTTTTCGTTCCGTGACCCTTCACAGTAGCCAAAACAGATTGAATCCCGGCTCGTATTTGTCTATTGTAGTTTCGTGCACGAGTGTATCTTTCACACGCATTTCATATGCCGCTCCCAATTGCCACTTTCATTTCAACCCCCCCTTCCGTTTAGTGTGTGACTCTGGAAAAGTGTTTTTCATTTTGTTTTCGCGGCGGTCTGATTAATTAACAATTCCCCGTAATATGGCATAGGAAAACGTAGATCCTGGCCCCGACGACGCAGTCCGTTTTCCGAGGGTGTGTTCTCTTTTATACGAAACGCCGGAGAGCAAAAGTCATAAACCCGAGGGCATTCCACTTGGGCTCGAATCAACAACAAATCACGGGCTCAAGTGAGTTGATCTAAAATCTGAGTGAGCTCCATCTGAAACAACAGTAGCAGCAGCAGGATTCTACCGCTACCGAAAATGAGCTAGCGCACTTGTTGTGTGAAATTTTTTTCGCGGGAGTGCCGAAAAAAAGGAAAAAAGGAAACATGAGTTCCAGTCTCAATGATAGCAAACGGAAAATCAGCAGCTGCGTCTTTCTGAATGTCATTGTGGTGTGTTTGCGCTCGTATCCTGCTCCATAAATTTTACGTTGTCCTATCGCTGTAGAAGAAGTTTGGTAATTCAATATTGTTGTTTGAATGATATGCGGCGAAGTCGCCCTGTATGGATACCATTTTCTGCCCGGTTGCAATGGCAATAGTTTAGTCCTTTCAGGATATATATATAGAAAGAAAGAAAATACGCCAATCGAACGACATACAGACTGATTTCGATTAAAATACAGCTTTTTTTGTGCCTTCTTCTGTGCTACGACAAAAACGTTCAATCGTCTGTCGACATTCGTACGTAAAGTGAGAATTGAAACGGAAAATATATATAAATAAAAATATTGTCGATCAATCGATTTTCTATCTATTCCGTGTGCGTATATTTATGTCCTTTTTTTCAAGGCGACAAGAAATTGTAGAAAAAAAAATACGACGACGACTACAAGTCAACGCCAAGAAAGCGAAGAAGTAACTCCGTTCTCGGTCAGGATACATGCATGCACGCGATTGGAACGAGTGCTGTACATCCTTTGTATACCATACCCTGAACCCTACCCTACACCGGTCATACAACAGTTTATACTACACGCAAAGCAGAATAATTTAGTCGTTAGTTAGTAAGTGAACAATGGTGTGTTCTCGTAAGTGATAATTGTCCGGAAATAGTCCTTTAAAAACGAGTCCCCTACTACGTGTCCAAAGGGCATACATAGTCTCAACATAGAAAACAGGGCCAACGTAAACAAACGTGCACAAGGGCCTAGAAGCAAACAAAACTCAGCTACGATTGTCTAATGTCCTTCACGTGTACTCGTGAAAAGCCACCTCTCATTTCAAAGGACCAGTAATCCTGAAAAAAAAAGAGCTAACCATAACTAAATTTTGCTGATTCAGACAAAAGGATCCCCACACCCACCCTCTCTTCCGACGTGCGACCAACCCTATTCTTCTCGATTCACATTCTACCAGTTTTGTTTGTTTCAAAAACCCCGCACCATCCCCAACGCGTCATAAAAAAAAATAGTAAGAAAAAAATAGAAAGAAACGAGGACGAAGGACGAATGTCATTAGATTGTGCCCGACAAGAAGCGGACCCAATTCAGTTGTCATTGTCGCAATATTGTCCGTTGTGTCCTAGTATACGTTGGTCGTGGAAAGAATTATGGAGTTGTTTCCAATTGTGGACAAATTGAAATGTTCTTGTGGTATCGATGATTTATTTGGAAATATTGTGAACGCTACCGCTGCTACTGCCGTTGCTGCTGCGATCCGGATTCGAGATCCTGCGATAGCTGTTGAACGACGATCGAAACGACAATTATTGCAGAAGCAAATTGCAACGGTCAATGAGCTGACGACGACGTAAAGATTGGGGCGGTGGTGTGCGTGCGAGAATTATAATCGCCATCAATCTGTATGTGCAGGTGAATATTATATATATATATATACAAAATATTTTTTTTTTATTACTAAGTATTAGCATGAGTTCTAGAAGTAAGTTTTTATTATTTGTACATTAAATGTTTTGTCCGGTTTCCAAAATAAGGACTACTATAAAAAAAAAGGCGGTGGCCGCGGTAGCTCCATGGGTAGGGTATCAGGTTACTAAGCGAGAGGTCGCGGGCTCAATTCCAGCTATGAACATGGAAAATGAGAAAAAACAGAGAGAAGTACAGGCTGCTGACCCTAATCGTGGACACTACAGCCATAGGTTAGGTTAGGTTGTGGGAGCTGCCATGATTGCCACAACATATTTAGACCAGGGATAGGTCCATTGTGTTACCCAAATTATGCCCAGGCATCGTCGAAGCGCTTTTCGGATCCGTGATCAACTAGAAGGAACTCCTGTCAAAGTAAGGACCGAGAAACAGAGAGAGTCCCTTGAATGGCCCGTGAAGTATAGCACATCGCCGAGAACGTGGATTATACCACAGTTCCGAAGAAGCAAAGATCATGTAGCAATCGACACCGGAGGACGAGGGTTGGTATGGCCGTGAAGGCCTTAAAACACAAATTGTCGAAACACTATTCTCCGATGACCACCCATGACGTGCGCTGGTAGACCAGCTCAGCTGCCGGTAGTAGCGGGGTGGGCAGAACACTGCAGTCATCGCCCTTCTCCATTTGCGATCAAAAATATTATCGCACGTCTGCCCGATCAACAAAATTAAACAAACTAAAACCCGCGATGAATCAACAATAAAGCAAAAATGAAACCGGAAAATAAAGGGCTTCGCCAGCAATCCGATGGTTTTGTAGTGTCTCATACCATTAGGAGATGATCTGTTCTACTGTTGGTGATGCTTAGCCATTCATGTTAAGATGATATAACAGATTGCAAGCTTGCATAAAAAAAATATTAAAAATCAATTAATTGAATTATTATAGAAAGTAGAGGCAGCAACCAGCCTACCCCCCCCCCCCCCCCCCCCCAATCCACTTCTCTCGCCTCCAACTCCTATCCCACCAATCTTTACCCTTTCACAAATGGTTAAGGTGTGGGTTCCAAGGCAGCGACTGGGCGATTTGCGATTGCGATTCGCGACTGCGACTGCACTTGTGTATTTTATATATGGATATATGGAGGTGTTTTCATAGAAGCTGTTCTGAGATTGCAACTGCGATTGCGACCTTGCGTTGGACGAACGAAAGCTATGAGCGATTGCGACTGTGATTCGTTCCTGGGCAATGTAGTATATTGGCGCGATGGTGATTGTGACTCTGGTGAGATGGTCTGTATTTGCACGGTACCCAATGGTGTTCAAAATCTGTCTTTGCGGCAAACTGTCTTTTGTTGAAAAGTATCTCGCCTTGGGGGGAATATCTTTTTCTGGCAATGCCTTTTCGATTTGTGTGGATGCGAAATGAATGATTTTTATTTGAATAGTACATACTCGTATGTTGCGCAGGTCGTGACTATGCAATCAAGGATTTTTATATGTACGTGAGGCAAATGTACTGTAGATGGAATTTCGAGTCCTTCGGTGGCGAAAAGAATATTCGAAAAAGGATAGTTTTGGTAATGAACGGAAACAGGGGCAATATGGGTATCATATAAATCGGGGTGAAGTAGTGAATGTTCAGGAGTACTGTAGATGCAATTTCGAGTCCTTCGGTGGCGCCGAGGATATTCGAAAAAGGATATTTCTGGCAATGAAGCGAAATATGGGCAATATGGGTTTCATATGAATCGGGGTGAGAAGGCGAATGTCAAGGAGTAGTGTATTATAGCTGGCATTTCAAGCCCTTCGGTGGCGAAAAGGACAATACCGTGGAAATTAGTGGATAAACAGGAAATCCAACAGCAGGAGTTCGTCCGATTCTCTCATATGGGTCGTTAGTTTGATGGCCAGCACTTGCTAAGTATATAACATGACAAAACTTGGCAGTCTGCAAAGGACGGCATGTCTTGGCACTACAGGTGCCATGCGAACTTGCCCGAGGGAAGCGCTAAACGTAATCCTGCATCTTCCACAAATACACCTCTTTATTAAACAGCTGGCGGCGGGCGGTGCAGTCAGGCTCAGAGACTCGGGAGCCTGGACTGCCAAGCCGTACGGCCATAGCAATATCCTCAACCAAATGCCACAAGGTGTGGTCAACGTGAAAACAGACTCCACTGTTCCCAAACTGAGGTTTAACAGAAGCTTCCCTGCCGAATTCCCCACCCGGACTGAATGGAGGGGGGACGAGGTAGTGAAGGACATTGATATCACGATTTTCAACGACGCGTCGAAAATGGACTGCGGCGTCGGTGCATAAATCTTTTCTGAAGCACTGAATATCTCGGAGAGTTATCGCCTCCCGGACTATGCCAGCATTTTCTAGGCGGAAACTCTCGCAATTATGAAGGCGTGTCTCACTCTCAGAGATATGCCAGGTAACTAGACCATCGCCATTTGTTCAGACAGCCAGGCCGCTATCAAATCACTGAACTTGGTGAGTACTTCCTCCAAACTGGTCGAGCGGTGTGGGGAAGAGTTAACTCGCCTTGGCAGACGACTCAATATCACCCTGTTCTGGGTGCCTGATCATAGAGACATTGAAGGAAACGTAAAAGCCAACGAGCTGGCCAGGAGGGGGCCGTCCTAGAAAGCTTTCATGCGAAATCTGTTTGTATTTCGCTGAGGACTATTAAGAGCAAGATCTCCTCTTACTACCTCAAATTTTGGGAATCCAAATGGCGAAATCTGCCCACCTGCGCCGTATCAAGGAAGATATGGCCCTCCTCTGACAGAAGGAAAACATCTGAGCTATTAGCCAAGTCCCGTAGAGTTGTCGCCAGGCTCACGGCGGTCATTACAGGACATGGGCCTATCGGAGAACATTAAATAAGGCTTGGCATCCCTTATAATCCGCACTGTCGCAGCTGCGGGAATGAGGATGAGAAAGAAACCCTCACTCACTTCCTCTGCGAATGCCTGGCCCTTGCTAGGGCGAGACATCGAGCATTGGGTGAGGCCTTTCTTGTTAACCTGGGGGATGTATCGGGGGTGAAGATCGGGGAGCTGCTATACTTCCTGAACTCCTCAGGTTGGATCTAGGCATCCTTGCATCCCACATTAGTCCAACCATCTTCTTATGAACGATCTTGCCGAGGTTTGTGGTTACAAAACGGCGTATTCGCGCTAATTGTGCTCTGGCAAGCTGTGCTTCAGCCACCACTTATATCAACCATAAAAGGACCTTCTTGACATTAATGTGATATCTAGACAAAATGGGTATCATATGACACGGTTTGTTGAGAGAAGAAAAGGGAAGGGAAGAGAAGCGAAGAGAAGCAAAGAGAAGCGAAGCGAAGAGAAGAGAAGAGGAGAGGATAAAAGAGAAGAGAAGAGAAGAGAAGAGAAGAGAAGAGAAGAGAAGAGAAGAGAAGAGAAGAGAAGAGAAGAGAAGAGAAGAGAAGAGAAGAGAAGAGAAGAGAAGAGATGAGAAGAGAAGAGAAGAGAAGAGAAGAGAAGAGAAGAGAAGAGAAGAGAAGAGAAGAGAAGAGAAGAGAAGAGAAGAGAAGAGAAGAGAAGAGAAGAGAAGAGAAGAGAAGAGAAGAGAAGAGAATATAAAAGAAAAACCATACCACGACTAAATATTAAGTTTTTTTATTAGGTTTTTAAGTTTACCTATCATTGAATTTCCTTTGAAAACTGACACCAACTAAGACAACTGATTCCAACCTCGACCGGTTTCATCACTGAAATCACGTTCGGTGGATAATATGTCTCAATACCTATATAGCACTAGCTAATAATCACTACTGGAATTATACAAATGTGTTACTCAACTTCCATAAATTGGATATAATCGTGAATATTCAAGCCACCTTCTATACATTCTTCTACATTAACGCCCCCGTAGAGCAATAAACCCCCTGTCCATGGTAACCTAATTACCTACTCACCGACCAATATCAATCCTATAATGAAATTCCGAATAATTATTTCACCTCTGGATTGAATTTCTATCTAACGACGGACTAATGCCTCCGAACAAATTGTGTTTTCCAAATTTAAGGGTAATTTTGCACACCTTCTTGGATTTATTGTTTTGTTTTTCTTCTCGTCTCCTCGGACTTTCTTAGTAATACTTGTCGCTACAATGACATGTCCCTTCACTTCATATTGATTAGAGGACTTTATTTGTATCGTACATAGGGGCCGGATATGGAGTAGTTGGAAAGTCGAAATGAATGGCTCTCGGTACATTTTTATGCTTGGCCGACACGAGGCAATAATTTTCGAAAGTGCTTTCGTTAATTAAATAGAAAAGGTTTATTATCTTCACTCGGCTTAGATGTGTTTTCCCCCCACGGTCTGTTTTTTCGCTGTTTTGCGGTCCTGGCTCTTCTGTACTGTCCACTCCATCTAGACCGGTCTTACCGGACTTTTACTACTCTTCAAGCAATAATTTCTACATTTCAACACACGAAAGTTTCAGCTGAACGGTGTGTCAGTTTTCATACTTTTATAGTGTGTCGTCGCCTCAAACTTTTCGAGACTATGAGTTAGTTGCGTTTTATATATGCATGTCCTTGTTGTAGAAAATTTTATGTATATTTGGACTACGTACAAACAACAACTCAATTATTTGAGTGCTTTACCAGGTCATTTACTTATTTCCGCTCGAACGTTCTAATGTTTGTTCTGATGTTGGCGAGATATTATCCTTCTAACTTCAACTCGCTTTTGTTGTTGTTACGACTATGTCCTTGAAGTTTTTTTTTTCGGTATACAAACTCGTAAAACTGGCTTGATAATTTCAATGAGTGCGTCGGGCGTATTACACGGAACTTCTATTCTGTATACACTAGAATCAAGTATGTTGTTGATAAACACATCATCTAAATTGCAATTCTGATTTGGGTGGGACGAGATAGTGGGTGAAGTCCAAAACCGAAAAAAAAAAGAAAGAAATCAAGCGATATCGAATAAAGGGATATATACACAGGAGAGGAAATGGATGCAATGCGACTAGATGACGCCTTTGCCGATTTTAGCTATATTACTATTTCTTGCTTTTATGCAGCTACATACGAGAAATAATTCGTTGGAATGATGCAAGCAGTAAGTTTGAATGGTGTATGTTTGTAGATGGCAAATATTTCAAAGTTCTTTGGCCCATCTTTTTGGCAGCAACGAAATGCCAAATTAACCTACGAATAGATATTTCCATCAGAAAGTATTTTAGATCGAGGAATTGTTAGATACAAAGCACTGCAGACGGATGCAATGCAATAATTTTAAGAAAATAAAAATAAAATACAGAAAATGAGGATTGTTGCAATGGAAAAACATTGATGAGATGCAATGCAGAAAATGGGAAACGTAAAAAAACGTCAAAAAATTGAAAAGGTTAAAAATCGTCGTATCTGCTTTTCTGAATCCTCCTTTGCTAATGATTTCAGCAGCTTCGAATGCAAGTTTCCGGTTTTATTATTCAGCTTCCTGTCTTCCGATTCCTTGAGAATGGCTGGACTCTGCTGCCAAGACATCGAATTGTTTCACTAAGCTCGTGTTTAAGCTTCTCGTCCTTTACGGACCTTAACCTGTTTTTCTCTTTGATGAGTCGTACTCTATGAGACCATTTCTGTCTGTACGGTTCTCAATACCTTCTTCAATTTGCTAAGCAGTCAAGTGCCTGGCCACCACCTTTCTCTTAATCTTTCTAACCCCCGTAGAAGGCTAGTATATTCCTTTTTCTTCCACCAGTCTAGCTTTTTTTCTGATGACATTTTTCGTTCTCAGAAGGACAGTAACAATTCTTTGCTCCTGTGTCATTCTATTTCCTTTTTGAAACCGTTCAGATGAGGGGTTTTATTTTCTGCACGAAAAAATCGTTTGGAATTCGAGGAGATCGTTCTCCTAGTGTAGGCGGTTTTTCGAAAAATATCAATGATGGTTTTGAGATCAAGGAACGAGAGCTTTCCATGCTCTTTAATGTCCATAGTGAATTGAAGATTCCGATGAGCTTTATGCATGGTCTTTATCATTCCCGCCACCTACGACTTGTAAACAATAGCGAAGATGTCATCTACCTACCTTTATCCAGAATCGATATTGTTCACACAAAATTCGTTCATGAACGCTGAAAGTAGATTCACTATTGCAACTCCCTTGGTTCCTTAAAAAAAACCGGATGGCGCAACGGTTAGCACGTTCGCCTTCAACGCACTGGGCCCCGGTTCGATTCCGGGGATTTACGTGTCGGACTATGAGCCAACTCAGCTGTTAAATGAGTACCCATTATGGGGTAAATAACTCGGTTGAGCGTGTTGCTGATCACATACCTCTGCCCAAAAACCGTCACGATCTAGAAAATGAGATGATGCTAACTCATCTTGAGGCCGTGGTTCAAATTGGACTGTTGCGCCAGTTATTTATTTTTATTTTTATAAGTTAGCAAGTTGCATGTGCACACTAAATTCCTGTTTCCAGGCGATATTATGTAAATCTTTCTCCAATAATCGTTCTGACACATACAGAAGGGCCTCCTTAACCCGAATGCTTGGAAATAGAGCCTTCACATCGAACGATACGATTCGTTCATCCTGCGGAGTAGCATCGACATTCCTCAGCTTTTCCACAAGGTTATTTCTGTTCCTAAGAGATCTTTCCGAGTTCAAGTTATCTAAATAGATAAACCTCCTTATGGCGCACTTGGCAATGTTCTGCGTGGGGAAGGTGGTGGTGCACAGTGCTTTGATTTATTGACAAAAAAAACTGTTCAGATAGATTACTACTATTTTGTCTTAACCCCTAGTGGGGCATAGCGCGTCAACTACTCCTGCGCGCCATCGTATTCTGTTCTGGGCAATGAGGCGCACCTCCCCAAAAGACTGGTGGAAGACCCAACGCCCTACACTCCTTTGCCACAGATCGTCGCCATGTGATTGTAGGATCACCTCTTGGTCGGCCTTGGTTGGAAATGGGGTTCCATTTCATGGCATGCAAAGCAATGTATTTATCACTCTTCCGAAATGTGTGACCTATCCACTGCCATTTTCGCCTCCGTATCAATTCGTCGATTGTCATCTGCTCCATATGCCGACTTAGCTCTTAATTTGTATCGTTTCGGGCCAGAAAATTCATAGAATTCGACGAAGACATGAGTTGATGAAAACTTGCAGCTTTCTGGTAACTCTTACGGAAACTTTCCATGTACTGCTCCCATACAAAAGCACAGACAGACAGACAGCACCAGGGAGCGAAACAAGCCCAGCTTGGTCTTGATTATGAGACAACTGCTTTACCAGATTTTGGACAGCATGCCGTATGTGCATTTAGCCTGGTTGATATGATGAGCAATGTCCTGCTCCGTACCACTATTTTCGGCAACAATGCTACCCAGGTAGACGACGCAGGAGAATCCGGATCGAAAACCAGACTGCTCGGCATCAATCGTGCTTTCTTTTGTCTTGGCAACGGTAGGAAGCACACAAATGCCTCTCCAAATTATCTCAATCTGTAAGGCTACCCTTCTTTCAAGTTTGATGATCAAACCTTCCTTCCACTCAGTGGGAAAGGTCTCTGTATTTCACGCTTTATCAACAAGTGGGTGCAGCAAATCGCCAGTTACGCTTGGCGCTACTTAATAAAGGTCGGCAGGGATACCGTCAAGTCTGGCGGCCTTTCCTCGTTTTATTGGAATAATTGCAGTGACTATTTCCTCTTTAGTCGGAGCAGTGGTTTGTGTACGCACATTTTGATGGTTAGCTAAATTATCTATATGAGGGGAAACTTCACTAGATGTTCCACGGTTGAAGACCGAAGTGTTCTTTCCACAACCTCATTTCATCTTCTTCCAAGATAAGTAGCTTTCCATCACTATCCTTCACCGGATGTTGGCAAGAGTTATGACCACCTGTAAACTCCTTGATGACATTGTATACGGCGTTTAAGTTTTTACTTCTTGCGGCTTCTTCTACTGAGTCTAAAAAAAAAATTCGCGTAAACTCTTTTATCGCGTCGTACACTAAGCTGAACTTCTCGAGTTTTCTGATGGTAAAGGATTTCGATGCTGCTTTGATCGTCGTCTGATGCTGCAGCCAAACGAACTTTCAGCTCCTTTCTTTCAACAATCCGCTGCCATGAAGCGTCGGACATCCAGGGCTTATTCTGGCAATCCGGGTTTGTGCCAAGGATGGTAGCTGCACTATCAATGTACACATTTTTTATAGCATCCCAGTTTTCGTTTATGTCACTATCTGGGTGGCTAGTTATCTCAGCTGCTTTTTCCGCAAGATGGTCGTTGTATTGTTTTACGACAGCTGGATTTTTTAATCGAGCGGTGTTGAATTTGCGGTGCTTGGATCTTTCGTCGCTAGGGTGGCGCACGGCTACAATGCGCAACCGAACATTAGCGATCATAAGATAATAGTCTCTTCCCGTCCCAATGTCGGCACCCTTCTTGATTCGCACGTCCAGGAGGCAACTGTTCAATCTTTTACTAATGACAAAGTCGATCTGATTTTGTGTTTTATGCCGAAAAACAGAGGACCAACTGATTTTGTGGTGGTCCTTATGCTCAAACGTAGTACCACCGATGAAGAGACTGTGAAAGTTGCAGAACTGTACAAATCTTTCACCGTTGTCGTTACGATCACCAAGACCATGTCTCCCCATAACATATTTGAGCTCATAGTTTTCAGCACCAACTTTTGCATTCGAATCGCCCATAACCCTTATAATGTCACTTTTAGGTTTTCTGCTCTGTGCGGCGTTTAGTTGTTCGTAGAAGGAGCCTTTCGCCAAGATTTTGTCGGGTTCAGTTGGGGCATAGCATTGTATTGTTGAGATGTTCCAAATTTTGGTCCGGAACCTGGCGGTCATGATTCAATCGGAGACCAGATCTCAAGATAAGAGACTGTTTCGTGCGGCTCTGGTCAACCTTCACAGGACCGACCTCGAAAAGTTACGTTAAAGACCATGTGGGGTGTAAATGCACCCCAGCTATTTTGTGTTATACATCATCATCATCATCGTGGCGCGACAGCCCGACGTCGGGCCTTGGCCGCCTGGATCATTGTCCTCCAATTATCTCGGTCACGTGACCGCGTCCTCCAATTTTGGGAGCCCAGCAGCTGCGCGGCGTCCACACCTACTGAGCTCTCCCAACGAGATCTCGGTCGTCCTCCCAGTCTCGCTCCGTCGACTCGTTCTGCATTCATTACTCTCTTAGGCATGCGATCGTCGTCCATTCTTTGTACATGCCCTGCCCATTGAAGTCGTTGTAGTTTGACGATTTTCGAGACTTGCAGCTCATCGTTCATTTCATACAACTCATGGTTGTACCGGATGCGCCATCCATCTCGATCGCAAACAGCCCCGAAAATTCGCCGTAGAACCTTACGTTCGAAAGTATCTAGCATGTTTTCGGAGGCTTGAGTTAGGGTCCATGCTTCGCAGCCATAGCATAGCACTGGTCGTATAATGGTTTTGTACACGCGGAGCTTCGTGTTACTGTGCACATGTTTCGATTTCATTATGGGGAGAACCGAGAAAAAAGTCTTATTAGCTAACTGTATCCGTCGTTTGATTTCGTCAGTTTCGTTGGCGTCCCTTGACAGGTTGCAACCCAGGTAAATGAAGTTGTTCACGAACTCGATGTTGAGGTCCCCCACATTGATGCTCGGTTGTGCAGGAGTCCTTGTCACCGATTGCATCATTATTTTAGTTTTACCCTCGTTAATACGTAATCCAACTTCCTTTGCAGCGGTATCGAGCGTATGCAGAAGTTCTTCTGCGTCAGCCAATCTTCGGGACATGATGTTGATGTCGTCGGCGTACGCTGCTAATTGTGTCGACTTGATGAGTAGCGTCTTGCTGTTGTCCATATTCATGGCCCGGATAACGTATTCCAGTGCTAGGTTGAAGAGCGTCGGTGCCAGTCCATCGCCCTGTTTCAAACCAGTGCGTGTTTCAAATAGATCAGTAAGTCTATTCTGGATCCTGACTTGTGAGACGGAGTTGGTCATCGTCATCTTTGTCAGTCGCACTAATTTTGCTGGTATACCAAATTGCAGCATGATGTTGTACAGTACTCCACGATCGATACTGTCGTATGCCTGCTTGAAGTCGACAAAGATTTGGTATACGTTTACGTTGTATTCCCAGCACCTCTGGAGTATCAGTTTGACTGAGAAGAGCTGATCGGTTGTGGAGCGACCAGGTCTGAAACCGCTTTGGTATTCGCCAATGACTCGTTCTGCGTACGGTTTTATTCTATTTTCCAGAATTTTCGTCAAAATTTTATAGGACGTACAAACTAGTGAGATGCCCCTGTAATTCTCACACCGCAGTTTATCTCCCTTTTTATGAATTGGACAGATGATGCTTCTGCGCCAATCGTCTGGGATCTCCTCGTTCTCCCATACTCGCAGGAGTAATTGATGTATGGCATCCACTAGACTCGTTCCACCGAATCTTAGCAGTTCAGCTGGAATCTCGTCAGCGCCCGGCGCTTTATTTCGTTTTAGTGACCGCAACGCGAGATCAACTTCCTCTACTGTCGGGGGTTGAATGGGTGGGCCTAGATCAACAATATCGTCGAGAGCTTCCTGTGTGGGGATGTTAGATGGTCGGTTTAGAAGCTCTTCAAAATAAGAGGCCCATCGTTTGTTAATACCATCGGTGTCGCTGATGATGTTTCCATCCTTGTCCTTACAAAGGCTAGTCCTGGGTTGGTAGCCGTTCTTGATTGTATTTACTAGTTTGTACGCTTGTCTGGTGTTCCTATTAGCCAAGTTTTCGTTTATGTTCAGCAACTGCTCGTCAAAGTATTTACGTTTCTTACGTCTAATTATTCTATTCGATATTCGCCGTAGCTCGTCATATTTTTCTCTTCTGGCTCTGGTTCCTCGTTGAATCCATTGTCTGTAGGCCTCGTTTTTCGCGTCAAGTGAATTTTTGCATTCTTCGTCGAACCAGTCATTTCTCGCTCGCCGGGCTTTATATCCCACGACCTTCTCTGCGACATCCTTGATGGTACCCTTGAGTTCATCCCAGAACCCATGGACGCCTGTGTTGCTGATGTTGTGTAGCATAGGTGATAGTTTTTCCTCAAGGGCGGTAGAATACGCCACCGCTGTAGCATCACTTAAGAGCTTATCAACCGCAAAGATTTTGGGAGGGCTGATTCTTGACTGGTGCACTGAGGAAATTCTACATCTGTAGGTCGTCTTCACCAAGTGATGATCTGAGTCGCAGTTTGCTCCTCGATAGGAGCGGACATCCATGACACTAGACGCCCATCTCCTGCAAATGAGGACGTGGTCAATTTGGTTGACGGTATGTGCGTCTGGAGACTTCCAGGTCTGCTTGTGAATGCGTCGATGCGGGAAACACGTAGAGCTTACGACTAGATTCCTGCTGCAGGCGAAGTCAATAAGTCGCTGGCCGTTATCGTTACATTCTTCATGGAGGCTGTGGCCTCCAGTGGTCCCCCGATGCCAACTTTCATTCCCGACTTTCGCGTTAAAGTCTCCCAGCAGCAATTTGACGTCGTTTGTTGGAAGTGAGTCGAAGAGAGTTTCAAGGCGGGCGTAGAACTCGTCTTTTACTGCGTCTTCTTTAACTTCAGTGGGGGCATGCACATTGATGAGCCAGAGATTGAAGAATCGAGTCTTGATGCGAATCGCACAGAGCCGTTCGTTTATGGGTTTGAAGTCAGTAATATGCGGTTTGAGGTGATTGTTCACTATAAATGCTACTCCAAACTCCTTGCGGCCCGATGGTTTGCCACTTGTAAAAATTGTGTGCGATTTCTTGTCATTAATCTCGCTGCCAAGCCAATTTGTTTCCTGGACTGCAGTAATACTCAGTTTGTACTTTTCGACCTGTTGAAGGAGGGCCTTCTCGGCCCCCGGTTTGTTCAGGGAGCGTACATTCCAGGATCCGAAAGAATAATCCTTTATTCGTTTGCGTGGTCGTCGTTGTTGATCCGTCCAATCCGAGGCTTTTGTTCCAGGTTTCTTGACATGGAGTAGTTTTTACAAGGACGAGTTGTCAGCACGTCGCTTAACCCCATTCAGGGGATGGCCTCGGAGATAGCTGCTTCAGATGGTTTAATAAACGTGCTGGAGCCCACACAACTATGTAGCAGGTCCAACTACGCAAGTCATTCCATCCTACTAGACCTGAGACGCTTAGGTGTTCGTCAGCCATTCAGGCTACAGCTATCTGCCTTTTCCAAACTGTCTTATCGCTAAGACATTGGCCGTCAGCGAATTGATACACTGCCGTTACCAGGGGGCGCCCACGTGGAGGACTATGGAAAAGGTCTTGTGTTATACAAGGGACAACAAATATTTTGGACCTAACATTTTAATTCTATGTTTTGAAAAATAATGTGGAGATAAAGCCGAAATTAAGAAACCGTGACTTATTACAAACGGTTCCGATTTTGGTACGTAGGTTGCCTTTTATATTTCGGGATTAGACAACCCTAGTGTTGCAATCTGGCAACTGACAGCTCTATCGTAAAGTTTGACATTTTTGAGGGTATACGTACTCAGAACGTTTTGACATACGAGCGCTATTTGTGTTTTTTACAGTAACTTAAAAGATTAATCTCGGCCAAATAATGGAATTCAATCGTGAACATTTTCGTGCGATTATTTTTTCCAACTTTCGACGTGGATTAACTCAGCAACAGTGCATGGATGAACTGAATTCAATTTTTGGCGATGAAGCTCCATCGAGGAACAGTGTTTATCGATGGTATGGTGAATTGAATCGAGGTCGTAGTTCACTCCAAGACGAATTTCGTGAAGGTCGTCCAAAAGGTGAAGGTCGTCCGGAAACCATTGATGCTGTGCGCGAACTGATATTGCAAGATCGTCATGTGACCTATCGTGAGATTGAGACAACCTTAGGCATTAGTGGGACCAGCATACATTCAATATTGCATGAACATTTGACTGTCAAAAAAATTTGTTCGCGTTGGATCCCACACAATTTCTCAATCGCTCAAAAAAAGGCTCGTGTCGATTGGTCGAAAGAAATGCTCAAAAAATACGATCGCGGTGCTTCGAAACACGTCTATGACATCGTGACAGGTGATGAATCGTGGATTCATGCGCATGAGCCCAAAAGTAAACAGCAGTCGTCTGTATGGGCGTTTCAAGATGAGCCAAACCCAACAAAAGTTGTTCGCGCACGAAGCACTTCCAAGCAAATGGTCGCCTGCTTTTTCGGAAAAACTGGACATGTCGCAACCGTACCACTAGAACAACGCAGAACAGTCAATTCTGAGTGGTACACAACCATTTGTTTGCCAGTTGTCTTCCAAGAAATCAGGAAAACCAACCGCCGAAGACGGATCACTCTTCACCACGACAATGCGAGCTCTCACACATCAGCTCAAACAACTGCATTTTTGAGCACTCAAAACATGATTTGATGGGTCATCCGCCGTATAGTCCTGACTTGGCACCGAATGACTTCTTTTTATTCCCGTACGTAAAAAACAAACTGAGAGGTCAACGTTTTTCAACACCTGAAGAAGCGGTTGCTGCGTTCAGAATGCATGTTTTGGAGACACCTCAATCAGAGTGGCAAAAGTACTTTGACAATTGGTTCAAACGCATGCAAAAGTGTATAGATCTTCATGGGGAATATTTTGAAAAACAATAAAGCGATTTTCAATGATTAATATTTGTTTTTGTTCTCTAATCCCGAAATATAAAAGGCAACCCTCGTATAATTTACATTTACGTACTGACTGTATCGAAAACTTCAAGATTACCTGTACCGCAACGAACAAAATTAACGCTAACCCGTTACAGTATGTAGCAATTGATTTTAACTTTTTTGTACGATATAAGAAGTATATCTCATCGGAAATTTAATAAAAAAAAATTTTACAGAAGATATTTATATTTTCGAAACTTCCAGCTCAATGTAGAGTACATATAATTTATGGTTGTACCGGATGCGCCATCTATCTCGGTCGCAGACTGCTCCGAAAATTCGCCGACGGACTTTCCGTTCGAATGTGCTTAACATGCTTGGATTAGGGTCCATGACTCGCAGCCATTGCATAGCACTGGTCGTATGTTGGTTTTGTATATTGATTGATTGACAGTAAATCTGTAAAAATCATGACGATCAATTTCATCCCACTTTAATGAGATATTCTCGTACAATAAAATATACCATATCGTCTAGCTGTTAGCCGCAATCACCTAAAATGAAAGTGGCCACCTAAGTTTTTGACGTACAATAGAATATATTTTAGCACTTATCGCAGTATAAGCGCTAATCTGACGGAACTGCTAATTTACTAATCGGTTAAACTTATTAATTTGGTATTATCCAATCTGTTAATTTGAAAAACAGCTCACTCTGAAGGTTTGATAATTTGGTAAGCCTACTGTTAATTAAAAAAACATAAAAAAACTACGATTGGGGTAAACCCCAATCATGCAATACTCTAGATGAATTTGAACCTGGTTAAAGCCAATAAATAATTTTGGTTGCAATCTCGGATGCATCGTTAAGACGTAAGTCGTTAAGACGTTAAGACGTATTTCATGGAATAGTGCAGTTTGTATGGGAGGGGGTAGAAGGAGGATGAGGATTACAATAAATTTTATAATGTAGGGTACAATTATCATAAAAGTGATATATTCAAAATTTCAAAGCAAGATGTTTTATAGTTTCTGAGAAAATATGATTATTGTAAATTATCAAAAATGTGTCATTTTGTATGGGAGGGGGTAGACGGAGTAAGGGTAATCGATTAATTTTTTTGAATCTAACTGATATTGTTAATTAAGTGTTAAGTACAAAATTTCAGCCCGATAAATTGTATACGTACTGAGTAAATTGGCTTAACGTATTTCATGAAATAGTGCAGTTTGTATGGGAGGGGGTAGAAGGAGGGTGAGGATTACAATAAGTTTTATAACATAGGTTACAATTATCATAAAAGTGATATATTAAAAATTTCAAAGCAATAAGTTTTATAGTTTCTGAGAAAATCTGATTATTGTAAATTTTCAAAAATGTGTCATTTTGTATGGGAGGGGGTAGAAGGGGTGGAGCGATTTAGCCCGTTCACGAACTTAGCCTTCATTTTTTGTCAAAAATAACGTGTGCAAAATTTTAAATTCATAGCTCAACGCGTTCTCGAGCTAGAGAGGTCACGGACGGACGGACGGACAGACGGACAGACGGACAGACGGACAGACGGACAGACGGACATCCGGTTTTGAGATATTCGAGTGATAATATGAACTTCTGTATCATTCATTTTTTTCTGCGAGCCTTATTTCTTAGCGTTACAAACTTTGTGGCAAACTTATAATACTCTCAGATTTCATCTAGAGTATAAAAACGTTAATATGACGAACCGTTAACTTGGAAATTTATTTATCTATCAAGCTGTTAATTTGGGAATGAATTTACTTGAAAGCTGTTAAAAACTAAAAAAACGAATTGCTTGTTGGGCTGCTAAGTTATATATGTTATTTCTTTATGTTTGCAGTAACCTGATAATGCTAAAAGTGATTAGCTGATAAAACAGGATACTCGAAAAGCAACTACGAGTCATCGAAAGAATATAGGCCACACGGTACACCGACTCGTCTCTCGAATTTCTAGAATGTAACTTATTGTTACCCATAATTTGAAGATGGCTACAAGCTATATGGCGTTATCACATCATGGAAGTGTTACGGAGGAGTACGAAATCTAGGCACACGGACTTGTGGGATGAAAAATAATTATATTATTGGCCTCCAAACCGTTCGCTCTTCCGTAATTGACGGTGAGAGTTTTTTCCATGCGCGATAATCTGCTCGCTTGGCCTAATAGAGGCACAGTAGCGGTCTTTGTTGTTCGCGGTGCTAGATATTCAGTCTAGGTTCTGCCTGGCGGTAGACATTCAGTTCGGGTTCCGCCTGTGTTTTTTGCTGAAAGAGGGACAGTTATTACTTTTATGCCCGAACCAGATTGTACGCAGAATGTAGCAGCACCGGCATCAGAAGCGGAATGTCAAGCTAGAAAGTATGCATTTCCCTTAATCGACTTAGATTGAATGCAGCGGAAGCAGCAAGAGCAGATCTGCATGTTGTTGTTGCTTCTGCCGCTGCTGCAGTTTTCTGCGTTCAATCTGGTTGGGGCATTAGGTAGTATCTGTAGGGCCTTGCTAAAGGTATCTCTAAGAATCTCTCTTGGCTTTTCTCATATAGATTTTTAACAGTTTGCAGACTTCCAGAGGTTGTGCTTATAGCAGTTTAAAAACTCCCTATAGTCCTAAGGTTGACCAGGCACTAGTTTTTTGTTTGTTTGCTTAATTTGGTTGGACATAAATTTTTCTTATTCAAAGTTCACGGCCTTTCCGAAGATCTCGACTCGACTCCAGATCGTGTACTGTTGCCTTATTTTGGTATGGTTAGTTTTGGTCAGTTTCATGGGAACTATCTGCCTGAATTTTCCTCAGTCAATTCTCAGCGGGATTCTGAACGATTTTGTATCTCGCACATAGTCAACCGCCTGAAAAGATTTCCGCTGTGATTTAAGGATGACTTTAGACTGGTGGTTTTGATATCCCCTATCGAAAGCAGGCTAAATTTTTCAGTTACTACTTTTCTCGCCAGTTGCATACAAAATTAGAAGTGATTCTCCTTCGATGTCTCCACCTTTAACATAGGTCCGTCGAGCTGAAATTCGGAAATAGATAAGCCTTGATGCGTTTTTGGCCATAGTGCAATTTTTAGGTCTCTTTTGACCAATGTTGTCAAAAAAAATGGGTGCAGTCATCATCGTCTCTGCCCTTGATTTTTAGCTTTCATTAGAGAAACACGCAGGAGCTGGACACGATGGTGCATAACTCTAACAAATGCTTTCAAACAAGCTACGATTAGATCGTGTCCCACCCGTAGGTCAAATGGTAATAAGAAGCCTGTGTGTTGGAACGCGGATATTATTGAATACAGAGTTAAATGTAGGAAGGCCTTTAATAAGGCAAAATTATCTGGATGTGAAGCGGATTGGTACACCTACAGAGAGTATCTTCGAAGCTTTAAGAAGGAAGTGAGGAGGGCTAAGAGGTGTTCGTGGAGACTTATGTGTGAACGCATTGAAACATCGAGCGAATCCTCAAGGCTACGTAAAGTATTAGCTACTAATCCATGGATGCCTACCTATTTAATGAAGTCAGATGGATCATGGACCTCCACAAGTAAAGAAACAATTGACATACTGCTAGACACGCACTTTCCGGATAGTTAATCTGAAACTGTGTTCGTACTTGCATAGGAATACGTTACAGATCCATGCGCGTCTGCAGCTATACTATCAAAGGAGAAAATTATCTGGGCCATATCCAGTTTCGAGCCGTTTAAATTTGCGGGGCCTGACGGTATCATTCCGGCAGACTTATAGCATCTGTCCGATGTTGTCTACCCCGGGATTGAAACAATTTTTTGGGCTTGTTTAGACTTAGTCTACATCCCTCAGGCCTGGGTAGAGGTCAAGGTGGTCTTTATTCCAAAAACAGGAAGAAGATCCCATGCACGCCCGAGCGATCCTAGGCCGATTAGTTTATCATCGACCCTACTTAAAGTATTGGAGAGGCTTATAGATACTCACTTACGAAGTGAGATCCCCGCAAATCTCTTATCAAATTCACAGCATGCATACTGGAAGGGTAAATCCGTTGTAACAGCGTTGCATTCTATCGTGGGCTATATCGAGAAGTCTTTAAGCTGTAAGGAGTATACCATGGTGGTGTTTCTAGATATAAAGGGAGCCTTCAACAACGTTAGACCAGCTGCAATCATTGATGCACTGTCGTCTCTCGGAGTGAACGACTCTCTCTGTAAGCTCATCGACCTGATGCTAACATCTAGGGTTATTTGCACTGAGTTGGGCGTCTCGTCCGCTCGTAGATACGTTAATAGGGGCACCCCGCATTGTGGTGTTCTCTCCCCCTTCTTATGGAATGTTGTCGTAAATGAACTTCTCCTGGATCTGGAGGCGCTGGGATGCAAGGTGACTGCTTACGCGGACGACGTTGCTATCGCCATCTCGGGTAATTTCCCCACCACTCTTAGCGAGGTATTACAGAATGCACTCTCTATTTTAACAAATTGGGCGTTTAAGTTAATCCGCTAAAGACGGAAGTTGTCCTATTTTCAAGAATGCATAGGACACCAACACCAGAACCTCCGGTATTGGAGGAAGAGAAATTGGTCTTCATAGACAAGGCTAAGTTCCTGGGGTTGATACTTGACAGGAAGCTAAGTTGGAAGCCTAATATTCAGGAGCGTGTTAATAAGGCAAATATCGCACTCTACTGTTGTAAGAACGCCATCGGAAAAAGGTGGGGCCTGCAACCGAAGGTTGTGCATTGGCTCTATGTGGCGTTTATTCGCCCCATACTTTTGCACGTCATTATTGTGTGGTGGAACGCACTCAAAACTGCAGTAAATCGTAGATTAATGGAAAAATTTCAAAGATCAGCTAGTTTGGCAATCAGCGGGGCTCTCAGAACGACCTCTTCTGATACCATGAATATAATGCTCAACCTGCTTCCGCTAGATATTTTTGGCGAACAGGTGGCTGCACGCACGGCCGTCTGTCTTCGCGATGCAGGACAATGGTTAGCTCTAAACTGTGGGCACTCAACGATTTTAAATAATCGTGATATAACTGCAAGGACGGACAATGTCTTATCAAAACTTACGTTCAATTAAGTCCGTCAAAAGTCTCATCCCATTACATACACAATGGAATGAAGACTTTCTTCCGACAACAGATACGATACATATCTACACAGATGGGTCTAAGAATGACAATGGCGTGGGAACTCCGAATGTCTGAATCTAAGCCTATCGGTTCGACTACCCGACTACTGCAGTGTTCTGCAAGCCGAATTGGTAGCTATTTGGGAAGTCCTGGTCTGGCTGGAACGCCACCGTCATGACGTATCTGTGAGGAACATCATTATTTTAACAGACAGTCAAGCTGCGATTAGAGCCCTGGAACTCGTACGTATAACCTCAAGGATAGTGTCGGAGTGCCGCGAATCTCTCACAGAGATAAGTGGTATTTTTGATATGGCCTTGTGCTGGATTCCGGGTCACAGTGGTTTCGTTGGCAACTGCCGAGCTGACGAACTTGCTAGAAGAGGGACCTCGGAAAACTCCGAACGTACTCTCTGCAGTGTTGAGATGCCTTTTAATGCATGTAAGCATAGCATAATGCAGGCCGCGATAAGTATCACAAACACGAGATGGCTAAGTGGCAGCACTTGTTATAAAACAAAGCGATATGGAATTGTTTGTGACACTTGGTTTCATTCTGCACACCAACTTAGTATGCGTCTGTAGCTTAGCTCGGTAACGCACCGGGCATTTTTTGCTACTCGAAACACGGTCTCTGCGGTTCGCGCCCCGCAACGGGACCAACTATTGGGGTTGCGGGGCGCGAACCGCAGAGACCGTGTTTCGAGTAGCAAAAAATGCCCGGTGCGTTACCGAGCTAAGCTACAGACGCATACTAAGTTGGTGTGCAGAATGAAACCAAGTGTCACAAACAATTCCAATTTAAATTGAAAATGATTCGCACTTGTACATTTGCAAGAACATTAATACATAAAGTAAAATTGCCAGGGAACAAATATCTCCACTTCTCACCCTCTCTCCACCCCTCTAGTGAGTTAATATAAGTGCTTCACACCATCTAGACCTCCACGGTCGAGTTTTCAAGTAAAATCACGCCTTCACGGCTTAATACAAACAGAATTCTCACACTTTCGTGGTCGTCTTGCACATGGATAGCTGCAAAGATGCAAGACCTGATGAGTGCTACTATCCATACGAAACCACTAAGCTCGGAGAAATTAATTCAGAGGGAATTTGAGAATAAAAAATAGTTGGTCCCGTTGCGGGGCGCGAACCGCAGAGACCGTGTTTCGAGTAGCAAAAAATGCCCGGTGCGTTACCGAGCTAAGCTACAGACGCATACTAAGTTGGTGTGCAGAATGAAACCAAGTGTCACAAACAATTCCAATTTAAATTGAAAATGATTCGCACTTGTACATTTGCAAGAACATTAATACATAAAGCGATATGGCCCAGGTTGGATATGAGTCGTTCCGGTAAGCTATTGTTGATGAAAAGGCATCACATTGGTACGGTCGTGGGAATCATCACTGGGCACTGTCCAATTGGGGAGCACGCCAGGAGGCTTCGGCTTCCATATAACGACTTTTGTAGAAGCTGTGGGGATAAGGAGGTAGAGGAGAGTACTTTCCACCTTCTCTGTGAATGCCCGGGCCTGGAAAGTGTTAGGAGGGCTACTCTTGGGGCCTACTACTTTGCCAACCTGGGTGACTTGCAGGACGTCGATGTTGGCCAGCTCCAACGTTTTGTTGTGGGCTGGGGCTGGTTCGAAGTTTAGAATGGGTCGGGACTCCTTATCCCGTTGGTCATCACAACGGACCCTGATGCGGTCTATGTGTGCTGTGGACAATCAAAGCAACCCTTTAACTTAACCTAACCTACCTAGCTTTCATTAGTTCAGTGTCTCCTCCCACATGTCGGTTGAAGTGACCCAAACCTGGCTCAAGGGGCGCCGTCTCTATCTATACCCATCAACCATAAAAATTCGTTTCTTTGCGAACTTCAGCTGTTTTGTAATCACCGGATGGATCGCTCGTTTCTGATAAATATTGGTAACTTACTTTCTATTATTAGTGGACCTGATAGTCTAGAAATCTTTCTATTACTGCACTTGACTCATTGTTCTGCTTCGTATTTTCCCTCCCAATCATTAGTCCTTTTTCGAAAAGTCTTTCCGGAGAATTTGTCAACTTCCAAAACTGTGAAACAAATAAAAGTCGGTGAACTAATTCGGTGACAGTAACCTTATCTCAACCAACAAATTTTATTTGTATCCGCATACAAATAACACTCATCACTAAAATTTCCTTATCCTTTATCTTTACAACTTCAGTCATCAGCACATTTAATGATTCGCTCTCGTGTACATGTCCGCCTAAATGGCATCTCCTCGTCTCTTTTGAAACATAACGACAATGTCCGCTCTTTTATGGAACCATGTGTCAAATTTTTTATCATCTCGCTTCGTGAGCGAGAGATACCTTTTGCGGAGGCGAATGAATGTTTCGAAAATCTTATGAACTGCATTCTTCTTTGCCCTCATTCGCTGTTAACCCATTTTCATCGCAACTTATATAATATTAACTTCCGAAACACATCTACATACTACACGTTGCCATTAGTGCAAACGGATAAGTCCTTGTTGAGTGAAAATAAACCCTTGACTGCAGATGGTCACGCGGTGGCCTCCGCGTTGATGGGCTCCGAAAACAGAAAACCTTTCACATTTAATACAATATTTTTTCGGGTTTAGAACGCGAGTACTTTCAATATCGTCAATAATGACACCTTGAAATGTCCTTCGGTACACCTCCTATAGTAGTCACATTCAGAGAAGTCTACAGCCCGAAGCTTGCCCCCAAAACGGATGAGCTGAGGACGATGTGGTATGAATATGTGCTGGGACTGATTTTGAATAGTGTTATAGTCGACCTTCCCAGTCTAAATGTCGCCCGATACTGTATAAATCAAATTTAAGCAAATCGTGACAAACTACTATATTCAATGGCCAAAGAGTCTACTACAAGAAAAAAGGAAAAAACAAAAACAACAACATAAATGTGTGGAACGCGTAGTCTCTCTCCACTTTCCCTGCGACAAAACGGCGAACGTATTTTTAGCTGAAATGTCGAAGAATCATAAGCATTCGCACGCTTGACTTTTATATTTGGTCACAAATAGAGAGAGAAAAAATTCGATAAAAGCACTAAAAAATCCTTGGGCCATAGTTTCTCCAACGGAAAGTCAAAAGACTACGCGATAAAACTATAGTAGAAATACTATACAAAATATCTTACACACACCATAAACGTGTATTCGAGATTCCGGATGCGAGTAAACAGAGGGTTGTCGATGATATATAGAGTCCATGAGGGTCCAAAAAGATATCCTTGACATTCAGCCTGGATGGCGTTTTTTCGTGACAATTACAGTCGAAATATCGACAAATTGTGCGCAAAAGAAAAAGTGTGTAATGTCAGTTGGGTTTATGGCGTTTTATTCATGGGCGAAATGGGCATGCCGTAAAATTTGAAGTGTCGATAAAGGGATGACCTTAGCTCAGGAGCTAACCCGTGCCTGGAAATGATGGTAGTATAATGAAAACGGACTTTGAAGCAAGGATAATTTCTGGACATCAAGTTCGGAGGTTCGATTAAAAAATTGTGCTGAAGGTATCTGTAAAAGCAGCCACGACAATTTACGATGACACGAATTTCACTAGCTACGTGCAGTCTCCCTTAAAAAATATAATAAATTAAAGTACTTTCCCTCAATTCAATTCGATAAATTTGTCTTAATTTACATCCGTTGATATACTATTTGCTTCAGGGCCGGTCAAAACCTAACTAAAGGTGCAGGCAAGGAAATTTTGGCGCTCCCCCTTTCTTCAAACACTTTTTATACCCTAGACTTATAGTATAGGGTATATTGTTTTTGTCACGACGGAAATATGTAACACCTTAAAGGAGGCTCCGGAGGTATAGCAATGTATATATATAAATGATCAGGGTCACCTCCTGATACGATTTAGCCATGTCTGTCTGTCTGTCTGTCTGTCTGTCTGTCTGTCTGTCCGTCTGTCTGTCTGTCTGTCTGTCTGTCTGTCTGTCTGTCTGTCCGTCTGTCTGTCCGTTCGCACGATAACTTTCGATAAAATGAAGCTAGAGCCTTGAAATTTTGGTCAAATGTTGGAAGTGTGATCTAGTTGGATGGTATTGAAAATGGGCATGATCAGGCCAAGAGAACGCCTACCTCCCCTACATATGTAAAATACATAAATGTATCTATAACTCCCGATTAAATAAACATGAAAAGCTCTAGCTTTGGTAGATTACTCATGAGGGTAATCTCATACTCTCCTGAGAAAATAGAACTGATAAGTTGAAAACTAACGGTAATTTTCTTACAAAGAACCCCGTACTACCCTACTTTTCAGGTTTTTTGTCTATAACTCCTGAACCAATTGACGTAGACACCTGATTTTTGGCGTGTAACCTTGAAGTGAGAAGGTGCTTAAGATTATGTAAGTTGGACATAATCAGATCAAAGGAATGCCTACCTCCCCTACAAATTTCCAAAAATTAAATATTCCTTTAATTACGATAACTTTCGAAAAAATGATACTAGCAAGTTGAAAATTTGAAAGAATGTTGCTAATAAAAACTACTTTGTTGGTATTGAAAATGGGCAAGATCTGACTCAAGGAACCTCCACCTCCCCTACAAATAAAATAAGCGATAACTTTTGATAGAATGAAGCCAGCAACTTGAAATTTTGGTCAAATGTTGAAAGTGAGATTGAGTTAGTTGGCATTAAAGATGGGTAAGATCCGACCTAAGGAACTCCTACCTCCCCTAGAAATGAAACTTAAAATAAGCGATAACTTACGACAAAATAAAGCTAGCGACTTTTGGTCAAATGTTTGTAGTATGATCCAGTCGACTAATATTGCAAATACGTAAGATCCGACCATCGAAACCCCTATTTCCCCTACAAAAGAAACTTCAAATTAGCGATAACTTTCGATAGAATGAAGCTAGAGACTTGAAATTTTGTTTAAATGTTTGTAGGGGGATCTAATTGGTTGATGGAAATGCCGGGCAAGATCCGACTCAAGGAACCCATACCTCCCCTACAAGTGAAACTTCAAATAAGCGTTAATTTTCGATAGAATGAAGCTAGCGACTTGAAAAATTGGATAAATATTTGTAGAATGGGTTAGTTAATTGATTTTGAGAATGGTCAAGATCCCACTGAATGAGTGCCAACCTCCCCTATGAACTATCCATGTAAGAGACCCACTTTTAATGCATATGGTCGTTGCCAATTGGGACTTTTGGTATCACCACTAGGTCTGTACAAGTCTAGGGTATATAGGCTTCGGACCTGGTTTTTTTTTCAAAATAGTGCCTACTTGGACTAATGCGGTTGAGAGACTGTCGTTTCATGCGCCACTTTTGTCCACGCGGTTTCACTTCATACTAATATCGACGCAGCTTGGAGAAAAGCAGGTGTGAGAGTATTTTTTGTCCGGGCGGTTTTGCTTGGTACTATTTTAATTATAGTTGGTGCATTGCCGGTCTTAAACATTTTAGCGTAAAATGGCTCGAGACATTTTAGCTATCCTTAATAATGCATATTAGACATATACAAGAAGGCCCGCTTCGAAATCTCTGTTTTTACTGTCACGCGCCTTTCTTTAGCCAGGCCCTCCCTACCGAGGGCCTAGAGAAAATTATTCTCAAAAAAATTTCACTTTCATTCCTTGTCGATCAGGACCTATCTTGTTGCTTGTTCCTTTCTCCCTTGACCGTCTAAACAAAATAAGCAGGGCAAATACACATTGAGAAATTTGACTTGTTATAAGGAAAAGCTATTGAATGTCAGTACCTACTACAGAAAGGTGAAAACAATGATCGAGGATCCTAAACATTGAGAGTAAACTTCCGACACCGGTTGTTTCACAGGCTATCTATGACGATACTGTTGCTGCCTATGATGCAAAAGCACATACTCAAGGAAGCGATAACGAAGTTCATCCCAGCAGGTCGAATAAAATTCCACCAAATTTCCCTACTTCAGCAGCTACTAGTAGATTGGCAGATGATAGAGACCGTATACGTAGCATTAACCCGGACGTTCCAAGGATCAAGGAGTTAAACCTTAATAACTTTAAACAGGTAGCAGATCACAGGAAAAGGACAATTGCAACTTGACAACGGGTGTCAATAAGCTCTGGTCAACGGATAGGGCCCTTACAAACCCAACCAAACACAAAGGGCATGTTTCAATCCAATTCGGCAACACTACGGTTAATGGCCCAACAAAATGGGCCGACAACTTTAACAAATAGTTTATCGAACATCCACCTCCTGATAGACTTAAGCGCATTATTACTAGGAGCATTCGTAACCGTCCAGCTGACCAGCAACTTCAATTTACTTCTCAAGAAGTTGCAGCAGCAATAAAAAGAGCGAAGAGTTCCAAAGCCCTTGGACCAGACGGTATATCGATGGTCATGCTCAAACATCTTGACACACGAGCAATTGAATACATAACGGCCAGGATCAACCTCTCCATCTCATCGTCTATCATCCTCATCCCCGAATATTGGAAGAAAGGAAGAGTGATCCCTATTCTAAAACCGGAAAAATAACCAACACTGGCGAATCATACCGTCCCATCACACTTTTGTCTCCTGTATTTGGCTACACCTTAGAAGCGCTGCTCCACCCTATAATTGCGACTCATACTCAGATGGCCAACCACCAACATGGCTTTAGAAGGATGCATAGCACCACGACGGCTTTGGATGTCATTACATCGAAAATTCTTAATGGCCTCAGCCAAGCACGTCCTTGTCAACGAACGATTATGGTGGCATTAGACTTGTCAAAGGCATTTAAAACCGTCAGCCACTCGTTTCTCCTGTCTAACATATGCGGAACATCGCTTCCGTCGCATATTGTAAAGTGGATCGCCAACTATCTCGCTGGCAGACAGTCCTACACAGAATTTAGATCCGGGAAATCTAAACTAAGACCAATTGAACAGGGTGTTCCCCAAGGAGGAGTCTTATCTCCCACCCTGTTTAAGCTTTACATGTCAGGACTCCCTACGCCACCGGACGGACTCGAAATTGTCAGTTATGCTGATGAGTATCTCGACGAACTTAACACCTTCTTCGTCAGCAAAAATCTCACTCTGTCTGCGCCGAAGTCTACTGCTACACTGTTTACCACATGGACCAAAGAAGTGAGGCAACAACTGGATATTGCAGTAGACAGTCAAACTATCCCCAGCATTAACCACCCTAAAATTCTCGGTGTCACCTTTGACAGCATGGCTACCTTCTCGGCCCATGCGTCAACCATTTGTGACAAGATGAGAAGCAGGAACAAAGTCCTCAAAGCTCTTGCTGGCAGTTCCTGGGGGAAAGACAAGGAGACCCTACTAACGACTTACAAGTCCATCGGGAGATCTGTGGCCATGTGACACTCAGCGGAGTAACGTCCAGACCTGCCAAAATGCAGCTCTCAGAACTATCACAGGCTGCCTACTGATGTCGTCGCAGGACCAAATTCACCAGGAAACCAGAATGATGCCCCTAAGAAGCCACAACACACTTCTAACGAAGCAGTATCTGGTTGGCTGTTAGCGGAGTGACCATCCTAACTCTAACCTTATGGATAGAAGCCCACCGCCACGTCATGTAAGACGTAATATGAGGGATCGCGAGCGGGAGATCCAAAGGTTTAAAAGAGTTCCCTTCGATAACGCTAGCTTCAGATCGACCATCACAACACTGCATAGTGAAGAAGTGCAATCCTCAATCGCGGATATGACACCAAACTGGTTTCGTCCACCGATAAACCATACTCATCAGGAGCTACCTTCAGTGTATCGGGGAGGTAGCTAGACCAGCCCAACTTTTGTGCTGCATTCCGACTTTCATCAGAAGGTCAGTTGACGTTTCATTGGCATAAACTAATTTCGGAGAATGCAGTTGCCAGGATGCATCTCCTGCTTCCCCATTTGACCGCCTACCTGCGACTAGTCGGGACATGCTGTAGTTTAATATTACGCCGCGCACCACTGGGGGAACACAACAAAAACATCCATGGCCACGAACGTCGTGGTGGACGGGATTCAATCACGGAACGCCGGTAGTCAGACATGAGACTAATGCCTCTTCGCACTGAGCTCCCAGGGTGCCCCTACACACCTGTCCTCATATTGTTGATTATCCTAAACTGGCACAAATAGTACTAGATGTAAGCCTTAGGTTGATGAGCTCACAGCCCCCCCCCCCCATCTACCCCCAGGCTCGAGAGTGCATACGAGATAGCCTGCGGCTTAACGTTATTGAAGGCACCCTCAATACTTAAGAAGGCAACAAGTGTGTGTTTCTTGCAACTCAGAGATTTTTCAATGTATGATACCAATGAGTGTAGAGCTGTGCTCACCGATTTATCTTTCCAGTAGGCATGCTGAGAAAAGGAGAGTATAGATTCGATGGAATGGTGGTGTGTAAGTGCTTGTCGATCACACGCTCCAGCATCTTCAGCAGAGTCGATGATAAACTTTCGGGACGGAGATTTTGGAATTTGGGTGCGAGCCCCTTCCCTTCTCTTGGGAATAGACACCACCTTCAACTTCGAACACGTGCGAGGAATGTGTAAAAGCTCCAGGCAGGCCCTGAATGTAAGCTCAACCCAGGGGAACACTATGTAGATTTTACTGAATGTCTGCCGGTTAGAGAAAAAGAGTTACAATTAGCCCGGTTTTGTGGCCGTACACATCAGTTCTTCGGCCCATTCTTTTGCATGGCATTCTTGTCTGGTGGACTGCGCTTAGAATGGGTTCCTACAGGACTCTCTTGGGGAATGTGCAAAGATTGGCGACGATTGCTGCAACTGGGGCTATCAGATCCACTCCATCAGCTAGCCTGGATGTGCTTCTAAATCTCTTCCGGCTCGATATTCTTGCTGAACAGCAAGCAGCGACTATAGCATTGCAACTCCGCGAGACCGGTCAGTGGCGTGCGCTAAGCTCCGGCCACTCTGCTATGTTGAACAATCTTGAACTCCCTGCATATACGGATATCTCTCCTAAGTATATGTTTGGCAAGAATTTTGTGAGCCAGATTCCCTCAAGGAACATTTGGGAAACTGGGGCAATCACTCACCCAGACTCCATCGTTTTATATACTGACGGATCCAAAACGGATGCTGGAGTGGCAGCCGGTATTCTTTCGGAGACGTTGAAGATTAGTTTATCTTTCCGCATACACGATCATTGCAGCGTGCTGCAGGCTGAGATTTTGGCGATTTCAGAAGCTCTCGCCTGGTTGGGATATAATTGGTAGGAAACTCACTATTTACACTGACAGTCAGGCTGAAATTCGATTACTTGAATCGACTCTGTCGGCATCGCAGACGGTTACGAACTGTCGATCGCTTCATGATGAGATGGGACGTTACTTCGAAATCACATTGTATTGGATTCCAAGTCAGAGTACTTATGCTGGTAATTGTGTGGCTGATGAACTTGCTTGGGCTGGGATGACTGGGGCAATTAAGGATGGTCGTTGGGACATCGGAGTGCCTTTCATAATCTGCAACTCTAACGCGAAAAATAAAGCGAGGGCTAGATGGATTGAGAACGGTGCGAGTCAAACCATGAAGATGCTATGGCCCACAGCGGACCTTGGCCGTTCTGCTGCAATATTATCACTGAACAGAAAGCACATTGTTGTGGTGGTGAATAATATCACTGGGCACTGTCCCATTGGGGAGCACGCAAGAAGACTTCGCGCACCCTAGAATGACTTTTGTAGAAGCTGCGAGGATGCTGACGAGGAGGAGAGTACTCTCCATTTTCTATGTACTTGTCCTGCCTTGGCTGCGAGGAGTCGGGTCTTTCTGGGGGACTCTTTCTTCGTTCATTTGGAAGAGCTAAGGGGCATGAGCCCGCTCAGGCTTTATCGGTTCATTGCCAACTCTGGCTGGTTCAATGGATAGCAATTTCAGTGGGATAGGTGTTTATCCTGGTAGGCATCACAACGGTCCCTTTGGTGGCCTATGTGTGCAGCGTCATCCGCGGCAGCCTTTTTACCTAACCAAACCTACAAGGAGCCATTACTATTCAGGAGACGTTCCTGCGCATCCGGTTCTTCGCACCGGAATGACCCGTTTTTCAACGGCCTAGAGCTGCCAAACCCCCTCGATGCACGAGAAACTGCAGCATTCGGAGCATCGCTACCACAACAACATCTATTTGGGAGTTATCTGGCACCCCATCAGATGATCTATCGGGGAAGAGAGTATCAAGCATAACCTCGATAGTTTCCTCACTAGAGGCCGTCCACGTCCCATCTCGTTGCAGCGGATAGCTCAGTAGTAGTGTGCGAAGAGGCATTGTGCAAAATATTGAAAACATTCTTGGCGTTGCCCCTGCGATATTCTTCAGCTTGAGCCTTTTTCGTCATTGCTCTTTGCTCTTAATCTTTTTAAAACTACACCTCGAAAATATCCCATTTGGTGTGTGGGGCGTAAGAATATGTCACAGAGTTTGTCGGCTTGTTAATTAATTAAAATTAAAAACAGAAAATTAAAAAGGAAGAGATTAAAAAAAAAATTAAAAATAAAAGGTCATACCCCGGACCGTATCTTTAATTTTTTTTTAATCTCTTCCTTTTTAATTTTCTGTTTTTAATTTTAATTAATTAACAAGCCGAGAAACTCTGTGACATATTCTTACGCCCCACACACCACACCATCACATCATTCATGGCCACGACGGGATTCGAACCCACGAACCGGTAAGAGCAAACATTGGAGTGACGCCAATTAGACCTACATATAGTACAAGTATTCTCATTTTTAAGGCGTAAAACGAATTCGCGATTATTATCTTCAACCCATAGATAAAAAGAAATATCTACAGAACTATTTTTATACTCGTATAAACTACACGAAAGCAACCACGACATTTGACCAAAAATATAATTTCTTTGATACCCATCCAATATATTGGGTCACGTTTCTCAAACATTTGCAGTCTATTTTTAGACGGGGTGGGAGTTGCAATAAAAAGGAAACATAAAAAACTGATAAAACTCATTTTCATCCTTGCACTAACAGGTGGAATCACAAGTATTTCATTTTTAGTCACGGTATCAAATCATTAATAAATTGTAAGAAATTAAATCAACCCGCATGACTTTTCAGTGAGAAAGATACGAGTATTTTTCAGCTTATTTATTTTTAGTACTCTACGTGTATTCCGGGAAAAACTCATGTGTAGTAAATACTACGTATTGAAGAAATGTGTGGATGGGATGTTACTAGATTATATTAGTTTTGGTAATGCTACTGAATTTGCGGAACGAATTGGAGTCGGCTACATCGCACTCAGCTGATTGAAATACATACAATATATTCGACATTATGCCGGAAAACATATTTTCATTGACTAATTTGCCGTCAGACTTTGTTGAGTAATTGAAAAAAAGAAGCAAAAAAAATACTTAAAAATATGTATATTTTGTCAAGTTCAAGAGAAAAATATGAATGAAATATTTTTTTTGCTAGTCGGACAACAAGTGGCTCTTGAATTTGTTTATAATTATTTTGTTTGACAGATGATTTTTGTCTGGGGTTTGTTTAGAAACTCTCCTATTAAAATTTGCAAGATATAAGACTTCCATCGATATTTCTGGGAGATTACTCACGATGTCATCATCATCGTGGCGCGACAGCCCAATGTCGGGCCTTGGCCGCCTGGATCGTTACCCTTCAGTTATCTAGGTAACATGGCCGCGTCCTTGTAAGCCAAGTAGTTGCGCGGCGTCCACATAAACTGAGCTCTCCCAACGAGATCTCGGTCGTCTTCGCAGTCTCGCTCCGTCGACTCGTTCTGCGTTCATTACTCTCTTTGGCATGCGATCACCGTCCATTCGTTATACATGCCCTGCCCATTGAAGTCGTTGTAGTTTGACGATTTTCGAAACTTACAGCTCATCGTACAGTTCATTCAACTCATGGTTGTACCGGATGCGCCATCCATCTCAATCGGAAATAGCCCCGAAAATTCGCCGTAGAACCTTACGTTCAATTGTGTCTAGCATCTTTCCGGAGGCTTGAGTTAGGGTCCATGCTTCGCAGCCATAGCTTGGCACTGCTCGTATAAGGGTTTTGTTTGGTTTTCAGCTTCGTGTTTCTGTGCACATGCTTCGATTTCATTATGCAGCGAACCGAGAAAAAAGTCTTATTAGCTAACTGTGTCCGTCGCTTGATTTCGTCAGTTTCGTTGGCGTCACTTGACAAGTTGCAACCTAGGTATATGAAGTCGTTCACGAGCTCGATGTTGAGGTCCCCCACATTGGGTGCGTTTCCAAAACAAAACAGTGTCGACACTGTTGCATGTGTGACACAGATGTTAGAGGTTGCGCACCCGTGAGTGACTGAGAGAGTCGCGCAACAGTGTCGACACTGTTTCGTTTTCGAAGTTCTTCTGCGTCGGCCAATCTTCGGGACATGATATTGATGACGTCGGCGTACGCTGCTAATTGTGTCGGCTTGATAAGTACCGGCTTGATAAGTACCGCCTTGCTGTTGTCCTATTTATATCGCGAACAGCGTATTCCAGTGCTAGACTGAAGAGCGTCGGTGCCAGTCCATCGCCCTGTTTCAGACCAGTGCGTGTTTTAAATAGATCAGTAAGTCTAGTATGGATCCTGACCTGTGAGACGGAGTTGGTTATCGTCATCTTTGTCAGTCGCACTAATTTAGCCGGTATCCCAAATTCCAGCATGATGTATGCCTGCTTGAAGTCGACAAAGATTTGGTATATGTACGTCTACCTTGTACTCGTATTCCCAGCACCACTGACGTATCAGTTTGACTTTAAAGAGCCGGTCGGTTGTTCAGTTCAGCTGGAATCCCGTCAGCGCACGGAGCTTTATTTCATTTTAGTAACCGCAACGCCAGATGTTCCTGATTGCTAAATTTTCGGTAATATTCAGCAACTGCTCGTCAAAGTATTAATGTTTCTTACGTTTAATTATTCTAGCTCGTCACATTTCTCTCTTTTGGCTTTGGCTCCTCGTTGCATCCATTGTCTATAGGTCTCGTTTTTTGCGTCAAGTAAACTTTTGCATTCTTCGTCGAACCAGTTATTTCGCGCTCGCGAGGCTTTATATCCCACGACATTCTCTGCGACATCTATGATGGCACCCTTGAGTTCTTCCCAGAACGATAGTTTTTCCTCTAGGGCGATAGTATACGCCACCGCCGTAGCATCAATCAGAAGCTTATCAACCGCAAAAAATTTTGGGAGGGCTGATACTCGATTGGTGCTCTGATGAGATTCTGCATCTGTAAATCGTCAAGCGATTATCTGAGTCGATGTTTGCTCCTCGATAAGAGCCGACATCTATCACACTAGACGCCCATCTCCTGCAAATGAAGACGTGATCAATTTGGTTGACGGTATGTGCGTCTGGAGATTTCCTGTTTGTGAATGCGTCGATGCGGGAAACAAGTAGAGCTTATGACTAGATTCCTACTGTAGGCGAAGTCGATAAGTCACTGGCCGTTGTCGTTACATTCTTCCTTGAGACTGTAGCCTCCAGTGGTCCCCCGGTGTCAACTTTCATTTCCGACTTTCGCGTTAAAGTTTGCCAGCAGCAATTTGACGTCGTTGGTTGGAAGTGGGTCGAAGAGGATTTCAAGGTGGGCGTAGAACTCGTCTTTTACTGCGTCTTATTTAACTTTAGTGGGGGCGTGCACATTGATGAGCCAGAGATTGAAGAACCGAGTCTTAATGCGAATCGCACACAGCCGTTCATTTATGGGTTTGAAGTCAGTGCGCGAATTGAGGTGATTGTTCGCTATGAATGCTTCTCCAAACTCCTTGCATCCCGATGGTTTGACACTTGTAAAAATTGTGTGCTATTTCTTGTCATTGATCTCGCTGCAAAGCCAATTTCTTTCGAGGACTGTGATAATGCTCAGTTTGTACTTTTCGAATTGTTGAAGGTGGGCCTTCTCGGCCCCTGGTTTGTTTGGGGAGTGTATATTCGAGGATCCGAAAGAATAATCCTTTAGTCGTTTGCGTGGTAGTCGTTGTTGATCCGTACAATCCGAGGCTTTTATTCCAGGTTTCTTGACGTGGAGTGGTTTTTACAAGGACGAGTTGTCAGCACATCTATTAGAAGGATAGCTGCTTCAGATGGTTTAATAAACGTGCTGGAGCTCACACAACTATGTTGCAGGTCCAACTATACGGAAGAGTCATATTGTCTAAAGCGGAAATCCACTTAAATAAACCCTTTCGAAAATATTTTTTTTTTTTTGGTCTGAACCAACATTTTTTTGTCATTATTGACTATAATGACTTAAGGAATGTGTTTGCAAAATTTGAATCTGCTACGCCTACTGGGTAACTCAGAGCTGAAAGTTGCCTGGAGCAACGTTGGGCAATAGAGGTATATACTCGTATATGGTTTAGGTTTAGGTTTTTGATAAGTAAGTCCCTGTTAAACTAACACGCAATTCAAAAGGACAGTGAGATGACGGACCATAATGTACCAGAACTCAACGTTAGGTAAAACGAAACAAGATCGAATTTGCACATAGTTCAGTGTCCCATATTTTTTGTATGTCATATCGTTCAGTGTTGGTACGGATGAAATAACAAATACGTCCCAATTTTTACCTAACCTGTATCCTTGCTGCTTTTTACAACCCTAATTAATTACACAACAAACTAAATGTCGCATCATTATGAACATTGGGTAGGCTTGACGGAAACCATTGGTCTTTGAACAGAACCTTTGCGATTATATGTCCATCCTTTTTTGGTGGTACAGAGTATAAAGGTATAAAGTAAATGCCATGAAACATTCCCAAAGGATGTGAAAATCTGTGAGGGAAAATAGCACTTATTGTCAAATAAAACGTGCTAGTTTCGAAACATATTTTTCATTTTTTCTTGACCTTTCAAAACAAAGTATAGCCTATACACTCCCTTGGAACACAACTAAGACGAGTGCAGAAAATCAGCTCCCGGAGTCTGCTCCGTCTGAAGCTGTAGCCCTGTCAAAGAACGACAAGGATAAGAAAAAATTAAATAAAAATATTTTCAAACTGCTATTACTCGAGTCTTTTTTTTTATTGAATCGAATTGATGTTTTAAAAACGTCCTCAGGTGACCGACAAAAATGTTCCTAAAAAAAACCTAAGACCCTCGGGGCCCGAACTACAGAAGGTTGGAAAAACCAAAAACGCAAAATCGTTGTGCCTCAGTGGCTTTTGGTTTTCGCTTTTTGGCAGGCGGGACGATCCCGCGTCCGTGGATCGTTGCTAAAATATTTAAAATGTCTTTTATAGTACTCCATTGTATTCGCTTCTTCACTCCGATTCAGGTGACACTGATATTTCCTAAATTTCACTTCATATCCAAGAAGGGTTTGAAATACCTCTAAAGGGTTAACAATGTCTTCAACTGTACTCCAGTGCATTCGGCTCATCTCCCCGATTCGGGATATACCCATATTTACCAGGTTAGATTTGTGTTTCATTTCATGACCATAGAGTCCCTTGTTCTGACACATGTCTCCACCACGAACCCAAGGAAGCTATGCACTAAATTTAGTTGAACCATGGACCACGGGAAATGGCAGGAAGACTTTTTTTTTCTTTGAAATCTTCAAAAAGTCTTAAGCGAGAAACTCTATAAAATCTCGCATTCACATTCACAAAATAGAGCCAAACTCTATTTTTTTTTCTATTCCATGGATCAGTACAAATGAAAGCCTATGCACACCCTCGGGACAAAGTCGTGAGAAAAGACGGCACATCTCGAGGTGCTCCCTACGAGGCTGTAGCCCTGTCAAACAGCAAGATAAACATCAAGAACATCAAGAATATCGATAACAATAAAACCATGGAAAGTGGTGATTTTCAAACTGTCATACTCGTATATCGGGTATTTTTCATTGTATCGACTTCGCTTCATTTCCTAAAAATATCATAGAAAATAACCCTATCAAATTTGAACCCCCACCCCCACCCGGGGCCACAGCTACAGAGGTTGGAAAACCCGTACTTGTTGTATCGCGAAAACATAGTCTTGGTCGTATTTTCTCATTTTCGCTTTTTTCGATTTCTTAGTTTTTCTTTGGCTGAAAACATGGTCCTGCAGACCATCTAGGACACTTTAATGCGAAAAACCTTCTAAGTACATATGTGATGATTAGTAGCTAGTTCAGCTATCGATGAAAACAGGCTGGGTTAAAGAAGCCGACTTCCTTGTCTATTAATGAAAACATTGATATCTCACACTGTTGAACACGAACTCGAATATGGTGCAAATGTCCTCCGAATGGCTCAAAACACAAATATGAAGAAGAAAAGGGTCCACTTGTACCATGTTCGAGTTAAAATACTTAAAAAATACTTAAATACTTAAAAGCTATTTAATGACCGGTCACTGAAGGACCAATTTTCATCCCTACAACTGACAGTTGCCTCATGATTGCGTTTGAGGCACCGCGCACTCCCACCCCTCGTTGTGTTAATCACATATTTTGCCTAATCCGTGAAGCAAAAATGGGAACCTCAAACTTAGGACTTCAAGATGACACTACACTAGGAAAAATACTATTCTAAAAAAAAGGGTACATGGACGAGAAAAGCATTAAAAGAAAAAGAAGAAAATGACCGGAGTCTATAAGACCCTGAGTGTGTGAAGCACAAATCTAAGGGCTGAACCTAAATAATATCAAATAGCGTCCAACGAGGGGTCGAATAATTTACCGTTTTAGGGTTGATTTGATTTTGATCCTAGGGTGACCGAAACCATCAGGGTTGATTTCAACAGCTCGTTCATTTAACGAGTCTGATTTCGTGACGTGTCTTTGCCCTGCTTATCTTGTTTACACAGTCAACTGAGAAAGGGAATTAATATAAATAGCTCCAACTTCCATAAACATAGGAACAAGATAAGAAGCATGTCGATAAGGAATGGATGCGTATACTCTTTCGACAATCATTTATTTTGTGAAAAATTTTCTTTATTAAATCAATCGGTAGGGAATAGTTGGCTAAAAATAGCGTCACTGGACTAATTAAACTTGAACAGATACAAACATTTCGAAGCGGGTCATTCTGTGTCCAATACTTGTATGCATTTTGAAGGACTAGGCTAAAATGTCACAAGCCATTTTCTGTTAGTTGAACGGGGCGCTAAAATAGTTTAGGCCGTCAGCTTTTCCGCACAAATCAAAATCGAATTTTTGGGGAATTCTTGTGAATTATCCTCTCAGATTTGGGGTAATTTACAAAAATCCTCCAGTCCCATACAAAATTGCTGGCAACTGCATTCTGCGAAACAAGTTTATGCCAACGAAACGTCAACTGGGCCACTTGGAACAGTTGACGCGCTATGCCCCACAAGGGCTTAGGGCAATTGAGTATACAAAATTGTTGGGAAGAAATGTAGTTTTTGGGAAGTCGCCCTTTTCAGCATGCTAGAAATATTTCTAACCTAAATCATAAAACATACCAATCAGCAATTCTTAATATCAACATAAATCTGGCAGACAGAAACACGCTTTGCTTGTATCAATCAAATGTCATTTCATGTCACGCATCATGTCAACATAGATAGTTCAAATTTCAAAAATAGATTCGCAAATAATATTATGTACCCTCAAGTGTGTACGGAAAGTTTGTTGTAAATCAATTTGAAAACATTTGACAGATGGCTTCAAAAGATACATCGAACTGTGGAGAATTGCCAAAAATTTTGCACGATTTTTTTTTGGTGTATCTTTTCAGTTTATTCTGGGGAATTGGTTGAAAATACTTTTTGGCTATTTTCTACCGAATTTATCATATAATGTCTATATGAAAGTATCTCTTGGACTAAGACTCCGTTTTGAAGCGGAACGGGGGGTACGAAGTGTAGACTCCCTCTGGATCCTGTCAACCCCTTGTGGGGCATAGGGCATTAATCACGTCGGCTTTTCACCTCGTCCTGTTCGCCGCCATCGCTCAGCTGACTCGACGATTTGCGTATTGGCTTACCCTCGACCTTATCTGATCTTCTTCAGGTGTTTCTAGGTCGCCCAACGCAGCGACTTGTATCGGTTCCCTGTGGG
Source organism: Chloromyia formosa (assembly GCA_964017055.1). Taxonomy (NCBI): domain Eukaryota; kingdom Metazoa; phylum Arthropoda; class Insecta; order Diptera; family Stratiomyidae; genus Chloromyia; species Chloromyia formosa. Next base: position 49,873,549 of record OZ024818.1, read on the forward strand.
TTCCAATCAAGGGCCTGTTTAGCAATGTTTACCAACCCTTTTCGAAGTGTGTGACCTATCTATTGCCACTTTCACCTTTTTATTTAGATGCCTATCCTGTCCTGCCCAGTAATGAACAGGAAGTCGTCGTTAGAAATGACCTCCGGCCAGCGTATGTGTAGGATGCGCCGTAGACACTGGTTCACGAAAGTTTGCAGTCTAGTTGTTATCGCCTTGGTCACCTTCCAAGTTGAACCGCCATAAAGAAGCACATATTTTACTTTGGTTTCGAAGATTCTGAGGTACTTCTGGAGATGTTGTTGTTTTGCCAGAAATGAGTCAAACTGAAAAAAGCTGCCCGAGCCCTAGTGATGCGAGACAGTACATCAGCATCCGCTTAACCATTTGCTGTTACTACGCTTCCGATGTCGCAGAAATTGCCCACTTTTTCTACCGTCTGCACCGAAACACAAATTTCACTCTGTCTTCCTGGATCCAAGCTCAAGTACTAAGTTTTGGCAACATTGATTTTAAGCCCCGCATTGTCACTTTCGCGGTACAGGGCATCCGTCATTTGAACTACGTGATCCGATATATTTGAAAGAAATAAAAAGAAAATATCGTCAGCGTAATCCAGGTGTTGAAGGTATTCAAACAGCGTCCATCTGATACCTTTGCTCTGGTGTTCAAGGAGCGCGCTGTAGAGTACGTCATTAATGGCAATCAAAAACAATATAGGTAACAAAATGCAGCCTTGTCTCACTCCGCTATGCACCTCGAAAAGATCTGATAGCTTACCCTTACGTAAGACGTGACATTGGGCTCCGCTATAGGACTCCTTGATGGTGGATACGATTTTATCTTTTATACTTTTCCTACGTAAAGCCTTCCAGATGTATTCCCGGTCAACGCTATTAGACGCCTTCTCGAAATCGATGAACATGAGATGTAATGGTTATCTAAACTCTGCGGATTGTTCAGTGATAATTCGGAGGGTGTTGATGTGGTCGCTACGCGAAAAGCCCTCGCAAAAACCAGCCTATTTATCGTTCAGTGTGCGGCAACTGTATGCTAGATCCGGTTTAAGACTATTTTTGCCATCAGTTTGGAGACTGCGGAGAGGAGGCCAATTCAACGCCGATTATATTATTACAATTCTTTCGGTTACCTTTCTTCGGGATCTTAACAATGACGCCCTTCTTCCATTTTTAGGGAGAGTTTCGGTTTCCCAACACTCTTGAATAAGGAGGAGAAGTAGCAGTAGCGTTGATGTCCGCCTTAAAGAGTTTCACCGGAATTCCAGCTATCCCCGGGGCTTTACCCGCATCCATCGATTTAATAGCCGCAGTTACTTCCAGTTTAGATGGTGGGCTGGCATCAACTCTGGCTATTTGCGGAATATTTTCTGCTTCTAACGAAAATGAGTTCAAATATCCAAAGGTGTTGTTGAGAACCTCAATAAAGTGCTCTCTCCACCGTCGCAGTTGGTCTTCATCAGTGACCAGTAGGGACCGGTCTTTATCTTTGACGGGATGTTGAGTTGTAAAAGATTTGCCAGTTAATGGCTTGATGAGTTTGTAAAGGGTTCCACTGTCACCGCGGTAAGCCGCTTCCTCTGCCTTCTTCGCTGATGCATTGATGTTGTTCCGTTTGTCTCTTCTTATGCTTCTTTGCACGCCTTTCTGAAGAGAACGGTATTCAGCTCTAAGTTGATCTTTGACTACGTCGTCAGTAGCTGAATTAATTTGTTTTTGAATTCTCTCTAATTCGAATTGAAGTAGAGCAATTTATTTGCGAAACCGTTTTATATAATATTAATATTAAAACCCTAAAAACTGCTTGAAGTTACTTCGCTCAACGCTGGAATTTTGGGAAATGATTAAAAAAAATGTGCATTTTGCAACACCATTTAACGTCCCCTGAAAAAAAACCAAACCCAAAAATATTTGCAAATTTCACACACATTTCACACAAACCACTTTAACCAGACACAATCTACAATACTTTAGACTAAAACCTTTTCGCTTTGAATATGTTTAAAACATTATTTTAATGCGGTTCTGCCCAAGCAAAGATACTACGTAAAATGCTAATACCAAAAATTTCGCGCAACCCCCTTTCACATGATAACGAAACTTTTACGGTCGGTCTCGTATCTCGGCAAATTTAATTTCAAATGCAATTTGCACACTATTGAATTACGAAATTCTGTGGTCCTGCCGGTCGGTCTTGTATCGAAATGAATTCTTTCGGGATCTCGGTTACAGCACACAAATGCAATAAATTTTGCAATTAATTTTGGATCTGATTTCATTAGGTCTTTGATAGTGTCGCTACAGATACGAGTACATTTATACACAAAAGAGAGACGTGATTGGCCGCGCTCCTAGTAGAGGCTTATCCGAATACCGATCCAGTGTCAGTGACAGCAATGTATAAAATATTATATAGTTCTTGTCTATGTCGACCTCTAGAAGAAGAATTTATTGGAAGAAATATGTATATGATTCGCTTCCCTGTAATGAACCATATTCTGGTTGTGATGCTTTGCTTTCACCGACAGGCCGACAGCAGCACCTAATGGGTAGTGAACTGTCAGTGGTCCGAAACCAAAGCCCGAGAGTCCCATTTAACGCCGATGCGAGCATGAGGGCTTCTGGGCCATCAGCCAACCATTCCATTTTTGTTGTCTTTCCCAGGCCTATGTGTTAACATGTGCACGACAGGGGAAGCGAGCTACGCAATCCTCGTCCACGTCTGCCGAAGTGAGTTACTGCAAGCATAGGCTGGTGCTTAGCTAGTTGAGGGGCCTTTTTCTCCACCAGATGGCACGGCTCAACCTTCACAGTCACTATGCTACCTTAGTGTCACCATACACTGTCGAGCTCGAACTCGAGCACGAACCTGGTACAAAAATCCTCTGAATAGCTCAAGATACACACACACACACTTCACATAAACGTGAAGAAAACCGGTCCACTTGTACCATCTTCGAGATTAAATTTGACAGTGTATGGTGACACTGGGGTAGCATATTCAAATTCTGTTTTCGGGATTCCTATGTAGATGGTTCTGTCTCTAAAGGTCCACATGACTTGATTTCAGATACCGCGACTCTCTCTATCTCGCTCACTTACGGATACATTACATTTTCCGTCTCAGTCACTCTCTGTCACTGACCGAATGGGAACCAGGATCAGTCTCTGCTACTAGGAGCTCGGTCATTGAAAGCAAACGCACAGCCAGCCAGAAGAAGTATCTTTACTTAGAATATAGGACAATATTAGGTACTCATCCGTTTAACGAAGGCGCTCATTGTACAATACTATGACGAGAAAAAATTGTGGTCGAAAGGGATACGACATTATTAGTGGCGGTCGGCGTTAGTTATGAAAAATGTCAAGGCTTACGCTTCGCTTCAGTTTTCTCATTCTTTCATTCCTTTTATTTTCACCATGGATAAAGATACAATTTCAAAGACTATATCTTTTACAATGTAGTACATAAATCCAAGTTCGTCCGCAGGACTTCAATACCCACGACAACGTGGTAGTCGTATGTAATTCAAGTTATTTGCAGTGATGACACGATTTTTTTCTATCAACGGTGGAGGCCGTGGTATCCTTTTTTGTTGTTTTCAGAGAGAAAAAAAACATCGTATTTCTTTAATTTGTAGCAGGTGAGGTCCGATGATTTTTCATTTGGTAGTAGTCTCTTCGAAAGTTTTAATGAGACTCGCAACAAGTACAGAAAATGTTAAATGAATTACAATTTGTGTGGTCTATTTGTTATCGGAATGAAAAAGGGTCATTTCAACTGGTAATATGAATTGTTTTTGTATAATTAAAAAGCGGACAGCAGTTTGACATCTAGCGATTATCAGCCTTTGGGATCATCTACCTGAGTTGCCCGGTCCATAGGAAAAAATATTCTTTGGATTTTTTCGAGTGTCCTTTGCAATTTTGAACCTTTTGGATCATCTACATGGTGCAGAGTTGACCCGTCCCGTCCTTAGAAAAGAGTTTTTTGGCTATGCTGGAAAGTCCCCCCCCCCCCCCTCCTCCCATCCGCCTTTAATTTTTCCTGGAGAAAAAATCTCCAATACTGGACTGAAGTGTATAAGGGCCAAAGAGCAAATGAGTAAAGACTAAGGGATCCAAGGAAGAAAGAGGGGAAAACTATACAAAAAATTCTGGAATTAGAGTTTAGAAAGGACAAAGTGCAAACTATAAAGGACGAAGGAATGAAAGGATGAAAATGAAGGAACAAAGGGCGACGTGACCAAAGGGTGAAAGGGAAAAGGGACGCAAAAACGAAGAGACGGAAGTTTTCGGCCCGCGTATTCGGCAGTGTTGGTGGTACGTGTCGCACGAGAGCGGAAGGGTCTTTCATGTGTCTTGGACGATAGCACAGATGGATGAGAGCGAAAGTCTGATTTCGAAAAACTTTACAGCAAGTGTCGGGGAGATTGATTTGAAGTTGAAAGGCGGGTGTCCCCGTTCAGTTTGAGGCCAGTGTCATTTCTCGCGGTTGATTCCCCTTTCTTCGTGCTCGATATCCCAAATGCCGGTCAAATACATCGACAAGTTAGGGTGATTTGGGTTGATTTATTGCAAGTTGAAAGGCCGATGTCCTCATTCATTTTGAGGCCAGTGTCATTTCTCGCGGTCGACTCTCATTTCCCCCAGTACTCGATATCCCAGGTGCCGGTCAAAGTCATGTTGTTGTTGTTGTTGTAGTGACATAGGGAGGCATTCAAACAGATGTCTGATGTCATGTGGAGTGCCATTGCAAGCGGAACACGTGTTGTTGATGTTTCGATCGATTCAAGACAGGTATGAGTTTAATCGCGAACACCAGCCAAATCGGAGTTGCGCTAGGGTGGTTTTAGTACACCTTGGCAGCGTAATTTCGTTGGAAGATATATTTGGTGGACGGGACTGGAGTACCGGGTTGGAGCGAAGGTCTTGGATCGATCGTCGTGCCTCCTCAGTGTGTATCGATGGAATAGCAGTCTTGCAAGCTTCTTTGTCGAACGGCACCCTCTTGAAACTTTGGACCTCCCTATCAAGGTCCCTTAGGTTACTTCTGGTGTTTCTGGGTGAGGGAGATGTTGGTTAGGATGTTCGCTGCGATAGCACCCGACAAAATACTGTTTGGGCAGCAGGAGGTTGTGTTGTTTGGCTGGTAGAATGTTGGTTGCCTGGTGAAGGTGATCCTGGGAGAACATCCGATGATGCAGCATAATTTGCCACAGAACGTCCTATTTCTTTGAAAGTAGTAAACATGGTCTCTTTGTTCATTCCCCAGGAGCTGCTGGCGAGAGCTTTTAGGATCTTATTATGGGTTCTCATTAGATTGCATACAGAGGAGGCGTGGGCCGATGATGTAGCCATATTATCGAGGGTAACCCCTAGAATCTTTGGATGGTTGACTGTGGGGATGGGTATGTTACCTATGCTTACGTTCAGCTGTGTGTTAACCTCCCTGGTCCAAGATGTGAATAGGGTTGAATTGAAGAAGGTGTTGAATTCCGCCAGATATCCGTTAATCTTTCCATACATACTCTCTAATTGCCTTGACCCCTTCAGGGGCATGGGCGCGTCAACATCTCTAGCATTTCTAAGCCTTGTTGACGTTTCAATAGCATATCTACTTTTCGGAAGTGCAGTTGCTAGCATGCACCTCCTATTCGCACCGTCTTTACATTGACAACCTCGGAGCACTGTGAGAGTTCTATTAGTACTCACAGACAATTCTTGATCACGCCGAGATTTGATCTCCGAGCTCTAGATTAGCATCGTAGAGCAGTGACCGAACGATCACGGCCACCGAGCGCGACAAACCGGGATACTATTGTCCGTATCTACAATGGAGCAGTCATCTGCGTAGGAGTCAAGTCAGCGACAAGCTCGGGTGATTTGGGTTGATTTATTGCAAGTTGAAAGGCCAATGTCCTCGATCATTTGGAAACCAGTGTCATTTCTCGCGGTCGACGCCACCCCCTCTGCATGATAAAAGTGATTGATATCCGATGTCCGTCGACAACGCCATCGATAAGCAGGGCTGATTTGGGTTGAACGGCCACTCGTGTAGTACTTCACACCCTCGGCGTCTTTTATTACCGGGCACACCGGGCTTTGCAGCGGATAGGGCACTTACAGATGCAATACCAGCGATCAGATAATTAAAACAAGTCAAAACTTAAATAGCTAACAGCGAAATCAGCAGAACGAATCAATGAACAGAAGGTAAATACATACACCACTCCTGCGAATGTGGTCCTTGGGGATCTTTACCTCTTGGATATGGTCGAGCCGAGTCCGAGGGGTACAACGAGTAAGCATACATAATGTACAAGGGGCGACCGGTAGCGCAGTGTGTTGAGGCATTAATCTCATGTTTGACTACCAGCGTTTCGGGTTCGAATCCCGGCCACGACGACGTTCGTGGCCATGGATGTGCAGGAGGTGCATGCTGGCAACTGTATTCTCTGAAACCAGTTTATGCCGTCGAAACGTCAACTGGGCCACATGGAACAGTTGACGCGCAATGCCCTACAAGGGGTTAGGGCAATTGAGAGAGAGATGTCCATAAAACTAAGCCACCTATGATCAGACTGGAGCATGCTGGCAACGTGCATCGCCTGAAACTCGTTTATGCCATCGAAACGTCAGCTATGCCCAATTGAATAGTTGACGCGATGTCCCTCACTAGGTCGCATAATCTTCTATCTCCAGAAGTATCCGGTCGGATAAAGGACACCCTTGAGGAAAGGATTGAGTTGTCCCCGGTGCAAGCGCTACATCAGGTTCACACGGATATGAAGCGGCCTGAAAATTCGTTGCGCTGTGGAGCCAAACACTTTCAAAACGGCAATTCTTTTTGGATGAAGAATCACCGGTAAAAACCTTAGATGCCAAAAAGCAGTACTCTTCACGACCGTTCTAAATGAGCGTGCTTGTGATAAAGCCACCGTAGGATACAGGTCAAAACGCACTCAAAAAGCCACCGTGGGTAACGCCCCCTTTCGGTTCAAATGTGCGGAAGAAGCAAACAAAGCTTCTGCTTCTTACGATCGGGTGACTTCGTTCTTAAATAATTAATATCGCCATAATTCCGTCTTAACTATCCAATATCGACACTATTCTCAGAGCAACCAGTGTCGATACAAATTGCCCTACTTAAGAAATTCCTAACGAAGAGTGCACGAAAGATCAAGCCGATGTTTGGCGGCATAACCTTCAAATTAGGCTACTTGTTAATCGAGTTCGAGAACAACGAACTATTGGCAGTGATTGCCAAAGAAATTGGGACTGTCTGTTGCTCGAGAAGCACAGAAAGCTAGACAGCAAGAGCCATACTATACCTAGGCCACAAAAACGAAGTGAAGAATTGTTGACACACCCTCCTTTGTTCTGGCTTCCCGGATGACTCTCCACTCCTCAGTCATTAGGGCTAATAACTGAGGAGTGTGGAGTCATCCGGGAAGCCAGAGAAAATGAGGGTGCGTCAACAATCCTGTCAATAGACCCCAGACTGTTCGCCCAGAATCCCGGTTGTGGGGCAGGGGAACCTCCGAAGAGAACCAAACGAACAACACAATCACCTACGCAACTGCTGATGAGGGGTTATCAACCACCGCACCTTTTCCGATCGACACGACTCCGATGGAATCGGAGCATAGTTCTCCATGCAACTCAATCTTGGATGTGTGGCATCGTCTTAGTTGCTCTGGAGAGAGAGACTATACGCGCTTGCCAACGAGACGACCTAAGATTCATGGGAATTGCATCAGACTTACTACTTTGCCTTAACCCCTAGAGGGGCATAGCGCGTCAACTACTCCTGCGCGCCATCGTACTCTGTTCTGGGCAATGGGGCGCAACTCCCCAAAAGACTTACCCAATACCTGACACTCCTTTGCCACAGATCGACGCCATGTGCTTCGAGGAACCCCTCTTGGTCGGCCTTGGTTGGGAATGGGGTTCCATTTCATGGCATGCAAGGCAATGCAGTTCTCACTCTTCCGCAATGTGTGACCTATCCACTGCCATTTTCGCCTGCGTATCAATTCGTCGATTGGCATCTGACCCGTACGCCGACTTAGCTCTTCATTTGATATTGTTTCGGGCCAGAAAATTCTTAAAATTCGACGAAGACATGAGTTGACGAAAACTTGCAGCTTTCTGGTAACTCCTACGGAAACTTTCCATGTACTGCTCCCATACAAAAGCACTGATAGTACCAGGGAGCGAAACAGGCCCAGCTTGGTCTTGATGCTGAGATAACTGCCCTGCCAGATTTTGGACAGCATGCCGTATGCGCGTTTAGCCTGGTTGATACGACGAGCGATGTCCTGCTCCGTACCACCATTTTCGGCAACAATGCTACCCAGGTAGACGAAGTTGTCCACCTTCTCCACAGGCTGCCCATTAATATTGATGGCAATAGGTGTCGGATTTCTTTTTCGCAACGGCGGGCTAAGAACCTTGGTCTTGTTGGTATTAATCTTTAGCCCAACCTTGCTTGCCTCCCTCTCGAGATCTAACGCCATTGCGGACAGATCCATGATTTTGTGGGAGAGTAGGCAAATGTCGTCAGCGTAGTCAAGATGTTGTAGATAAGATGTCAAAGTCCATTGAATCCCTCTGTCGAGTCCGGATAGGGCTGCATGCAACACATCGCCGATTACAATGAGGAATAGGATCGGTGAGAGGATGCACCCCTGCCGAATTCCACTGCGAATCTCAAAGTCCCCCGACACCTTACCTTTATGCAGAACGCGACATTTCGCGCCGTCATAGGTTGCCTTAATAATAGCCACAAGCTTCTCAGGGATGCCTCTCCTGCGCAAGGCCGCCCATATAGAATCCCGGTTCACACTATCGAAAGCCTTTTCGAAATCGATGAAAAGCAAGTGAAGCGGAGAATCGTATTCAGCGCATTGCTCGATGATGATTCGCAAGGTGTTAATGTGATCGACACAGGAGAATCCGGATCGAAAGCCAGCTTGCTCTTCATCAATTGTGCTTTCTAAGTGGGCCTTTAGTCTTTCCAGGACGATTTTAGCTATTATCTTGGCAACGGCAGGAAGCACACAAATGCCTCTCCAATTATTACAGTCTGTGAGGCTACCCTTCTTTGGAAGTTTGACGATCAAACCTTCCTTCCACTCAGTGGGAAAGGTCTCTGTATTCCACGCTTTATCAACAAGTGGGTGCAGCAAATCGGCAGTTACGCTTGGCGCTGCTTGATAAAGTTCGGCAGGGATACCGTCAAGTCCGGCGGCCTTTCCTCGTTTCAGTGCAATAATTGCAGTGACTATTTCCTCTTTAGTCGGGGCAGTGGACCGTATACGCACATTTTGATGGCTAACTAAATTATCTATATGAGGGGGAACTTCACCAGAGGTTACACGGTTCAAGACCGCGGCGAAGTGTTCTTTCCACCGCCTCATTTGATCTTCTTCCAAGATAAGTAGCTTTCCATCACTATCTTTCACCGGATGTTGGCAGGAGTTACGACCACCTGTAAACTCCTTGATGACACCGTATACGGTGTTTAAGTTGTTACTTCTAGCGGCTTCTTCTGCTGACGCTAAAAGAGAATTGACATAAACTCTTTTATCGCGTCGCACACTACGCTGAACTTCTCGAGCTTTCTGACGGTAAAGGAGTTCGATGCTGCTTCGATTGTCATCTGATGCTGCAGCCAAACGAACTTTCAGCTCCTTTCTTTCAACAATCCGCTGCCATGAAGCGTCGGACATCCAGGGCTTATTCCGGCAATCCGGGTTTGGGCCAAGGATGGTATTTGCGCTATCAATGTACGCATTTTTTATGGCATCCCAGTTTTCGTTTATGTCACTATTTGGGTGACTAGTTATCTCAGCCGTTTTTTGCGCAAGATGGTCATTATATTGTTGTAAGACAGCTGGATTTTTTAGTCGAGCGGTGTTGAATTTGCGGGGCCTGGATCTTTCGTCGCTGGTGCGGCGCACGGCTGCAATACGCAATCGAACATTAGCGATCATTAGATAATGGTCTCTTCCCATCCCAATATCGGCACCCTTCTTGTTTCGCACGTCGATCTGATTTTGTGTTCTGCGCCGATCAACAGAGGACCAACTGATTTTGTGGTGGTCCTTATGCTCAAACATAGTACCACCGATGAAGAAACTGTGAAAGTTGCAGAACTCTACAAATCTTTCACCGTTGTCATTACGATCACCAAGACCGTGTCTCCCCATCACATGTCTGAGCCCATAGTTATCAGCGCCAACTTTCGCATTCAAATCACCCATAACCATTATAATGTCACCTTTAGGTGTTCTGCTCTGAACGGCCTTTAGTTCTTCGTAGAAGGAGTCTTTTGCCAAGACATTGTCGGGTTCAGTAGGGGCATAACATTGTATTATTGAGATGTTCCTCATTTTGGTCCGGAACCTGGCGGTCAAGACCCTGTCAGAGACCGGTTCCCAGGATAAGAGACAGTTTCGCGCGGCTCTGGATAAAAGGAGCCCCACACCTGACTCACGGCGACTACCGGTAGCTTTACCGGAGTACAACATTACAGTGCTGCCCGTTGGAGAAATGAATTCTCCGCTGTTCCACCATCTTATCTCACTAACTCCTAAGATATTTAATTTGTACCTCAGAAATTCACTCTCTAATTGAAGAAATCGTGCGTTCTGGGGACCTTCTGATCCATTGTCCAGGAGAATGCGCACATTCCAGAATCCAATCTTTGTCATTGTACGATAGCTAAAAGTCGTAACCGTTGAGTCAGTCCTTATCCGAGGCATAGTTGGCGTTTCGTTAGCATATAAAGATTTCGGATAGTGCAAGTTGCTGGCATACACATCCTGTCCTTTGATTGTCGGTTTTAACGACAGGCCCTCGAAGGGAAAGGCCGTGGTATTTTTTTCACACCCCACACCACAGGGGTACCTCAACCAAATCATCGCACCGCCATCACTGGCGGCTTGACGTTGGTTAGCAATGGTCAGTGACCACTGCCGTTCCAGGGGGCGCCCACGCGGAGGACTATGGAAGAGGAGTTTTTGCCACGGAAAGCAAGACGAAATGACGGCCAAGGTGCGATGTTAGGCAATAGCGCCACGACAATTGTGACGATGATGACCAAACGTTGACTCATATTTAATGCGATTGCGACGGAAGGATAATCAAAATATACTGGAGTGTACAAAGGACACGAGGCAAGCGCCAAATGACGAAAAGTCGAAAGGATGAAAGAAGGGAAAGTGAAAGAGGGGGAGGGGGATTGGATTGTATAAAGACTAAAAGTCAAGCGACAAAAGACAATGGGAGCCAAGCTTGGTGAAGCTACAATAAAAGACGGAGAAAGACTTAAAGTCAACCAAAAACATAAAAGAACTACGATTGGGGTAAACCCCAATCATGCAATACTCTAGATGAATTTGAACCTGGTTAAAGCCAATAAATAATTTTGGTTGCAATCTCGGATGCATCGTTAAGACTTTGTTGATCCCATCACCTCTCAGATTTCATCTAGAGTATAAACACAAGAGATGAAATCTGACAGCATTATAGGTTTCTCACAAAGTTTGCAACGCTAAGAAATAACTGATATTGTTAATTAAGTGTTAAGTACAAAATTTCAGCCCGATAAATTGTATACGTACTGAGTAAATAGGCTTAACGTATTTCATGAAATAGTGCAGTTTGTATGGGAGGGGGTAGAAGGAGGGTGAGGATTACAATAAATTTTATAATGTAGGTTACAATTATCATAAAAGTGATATATTCAAAATTTCAAAGCAATATGTTTTATAGTTTCTGAGAAAATCTGATTATTGTAAATTATCAGAAATGTGTCATTTTGTATGGGAGGGGGTAGACGGAGTAAGGGTAATCGATTACTTTTTTTGAATCTAACTGATATTGTTAATTAAGTGTTAAGTACAAAATTTCAGCCCGATAAATTGTCTACGTACTGAGTAAATTGGCTTAACGTATTTCATGAAATAGTGCAGTTTGTATGGGAGGGGGTAGAAGGAGGGTGAGGATTACAATAAGTTTTATAACATAGGTTACAATTATCATAAAAGTGATATATTAAAAATTTCAAAGCAATATGTTTTATAGTTTCTGAGAAAATCTGATTATTGTAAATTTTCAAAAATGTGTCATTTTGTATGGGAGGGGGTAGAAGGGGTGGAGCGATTTAGCCCGTTCACGAACTTAGCCTTCATTTTTTGTCAAAAATAACGTGTGCAAAATTTGAACTTCATAGCTCAACGCGTTCTCGAGCTAGAGAGGTCACGGACGGACGGACGGACAGACGGACAGACGGACATCCGGTTTTGAGATATTCGAGTGATAATATGAACTTCTGTATCATTCATTATACCCTAGACTTTTAGTATAGGGTATATTGTTTTTGTCACGACGGAAATATGTAACACCTTAAAGGAGGCTCCGGAGGTATAGCAATGAATATATATAAATGATCAGGGTCACCTCCTGATTCGATTAAGCCATGTCTGTCTGTCTGTCTGTCTGTCTGTCTGTCTGTCTGTCTGTCTGTCTGTCTGTCTGTCTGTCTGTCTGTCTGTCCGTTCGCACGATAACTTTCGATAGAATGAAGCTAGAGCCTTGAAATTTTGGCCAAATGTTGGTAGTGTAATCTAGTTGGATGGTATTGAAAATGCGCATGATCAGGCCAAGAGAACGCCTACCTCCCCTACATATGTAAAATACTTAAATGTATCTGAAACTCCCGACTAAATAAATATGAAAAACACTAGCTTTGGTAGATTACTCGTGAGGGTAATCTTATAAACTCCTGGGAAAATAAAATCGATCAGTTGAAAACTAACGGTAATTTTCTTACAAAGAGCCCCGTACTACCCTACTTTTCGGGTTTTTTGTCTATAACTCTTGAACCAATTGACGTAGACGCCTGATTTTTGGCATGTAACCCTGGGGTGAGAAGATGCTTGAGTTCTAGTAAGTTGGGCATAATCGGATCAAAGGAACGCCTACCTCCCCTACAAATTTAAAAAAATTCAATATTCCTTTAATTACGATAACTTTCGATAGAATGACACTAGCGAGTTGAAAATTTGACAAAATGTTGTTAGTAGGATCTACTTGGTTGGTATTGAAAATGGGTAAGATCCGACTCAAGCAACCCCTACCTCCCCTACAAATGAAACTTCAAATAAGCGATAACTTTTGATAGAATGATACTACCGAGTTAAAAATTTGGTGGAATGTTGCTAGTAAGACCTACGTAGTTGGTGTTGAATATGGGCAAGATCCAACCCAAGGAACCCCCACCTCCCCTATATATGAAACTTCAAATAAGCGATAACTTTTGATGGAATGAAGCCAGTGACTTGAAATTTTGGTCAAATGTTCGAAGTGAGATTGAGTTAGTTGGCATTAAAGCTGGGTAACATCCGACCAACGAAATCCCTACTTCCCCTACAAACGAAACTTTAAATAAGCGATAGCTTTCGATAGAGTGAAGTTAGAGACTTGAAATTATGTTTAAATGGTTGTAGGGTGATCTAATTGGTTTGTGGCAATGATTAGCAAGATCCGACCTAAGGAACCCTTACCTCCTCTACAAGTGAAACTTCAAATAAGCAATACCTTCCGATAGAATGAAGCTAGCGACTTGAAAAATTCGACAAATATTGTAGAATGGGTTAGTTAGTTAATTGATTTTGAGAATGGTCAAGATCCTAATGAATGAGTGCCAACCTCTCCTATGAACTGGCCATATACGAGACCCATTCTTAATGCATATGGTCGTTGCCAATTGGTACTTTTGGTATCTCCACTAGGTCTGTAGAAGTCTAGGGTATATACGCTTCGGACTCCGGGCCGAAGCGAAGCTTCGGCCTGGTTTTTTTCTGCGAGCCTTATTTCTTAGCGTTACAAACTTTGTGGCAAACTTATAATACTCTCAGATTTCATCTAGAGTATAATGACTAATGGGCATTTTCAACGCATGGAATATTACAAACGGCAATCTTATTCTCAACTGAAAGACTGATTTTTAGCGAACCCTAGCACCATGTCCACACTATGGTTATTCCTATTTATTAAACCTCACATACAAACGCATCGTCATAACTAGACTGACGCTCATAACTCAGCTAGTCAAATGAAATATCTTACGTCATCTTATATTATGAATATCATATGAATACTCGTATATTTTTTTGAAAGATACCCACAGATGTCCTTCAGATGCGTATAATACTTTCACATTGTACAAACACGAATATCCGACGCAATCACTGCCTATCCTCTCATGATTATCATATTTTTTTTCGGCTCAGCCTTTTGAGGATTAGAAGGACCTGACCTTCGATTCAATCTTCCTCCTCTTGACATCTTCCATCCAAAAAGTTTGGTTTTCTTATTTGACTTTCACACAGTTCGACTCGGCATTTTATTTATCCGAATAATAATCCTCTTTCTAGCGTAACTTTTGATGTATCTATTTATTTTCAATACAAGATAGAAGAGCTATCTTGTTGACATCACATTTCCTAGGACTTACTTTGGCATGATTTCGTTGGAACGAAAATGCGCGACGCCTTGATGTCTGCTCCTATTTCTGAATGACAGCTAGCCTCCTTCTACGAAGATTTAAATTTCGAATGGATATAAGATAAGTCAACTGAACTGTATGTTAACGTATATTGATTAAAATGTGTAATATATATTCAAATATTAGAGGAAATTGAGATGGAAAGGATTGTAGTAGAAGGGGAGTATTCACTTTTTTGGGATGTAAAATTGTGAGAGATATGGTAATTGGATCCTGTTTTTTATACGCTTGTTTTTGTCGATATCTCATATGGAAATAATACGTAATGATTGGATACTGATGTTTGCTAGCAATGTATGATTACAGCTAGGTATACAAATTGTTGGGTGATAGTGTTCGGTAAAGGTATACTACTACCTTGCCTTAACTCATGATGTGACATAGCGCGCAAATCCTCAAAAGACCTACCCAGCGCCTTACAGTCTTTTGCCACAGATCGACGCAATGTGGTTTTAGGACCCCTCTTGGTCGGCCTTGCATGTAAATAAACTCAGTTATCGTCCTTCTGCAATGTGTGACCTATCCACAGCCATTTTCACCTGCATATCACTTTGTCGTACGCCTACTTAGATCTTCATTTGATATTATTTCGGGCCAGAACTTATAAGAATTCGATGAAGACTTGAGTTGACGAAAACTTGCAGCCTACTGGTAACTCTTACGGAAACTTCCCATGTACTGCTCCTATACAAAAGCACAGACAGTAAAAGGGAGCGAAACAAGCCCAGCTTGGTTTTTGATGCTGAGATATCTGCTTTGTCAGACTATGCGCATTTAGCCTGGTTGACTCGACGAGCGATGTCTTACTCCGTACCACCATTTTCGGCAACAATGCTGCTCAGGTAGGCGAAGTTGTCCACCTTTTCTACAGACTGCCCATTAGTGTTGATGGCAATAGGTGTAGGTATGATCTGGCCCTTTTTTTCTGGCCCATTATGACAAGGAATGGTGTAAATACTGAACCTCCTGGGATCGAAGTCTACTTACTACCTTCTTTGAAACACATTGTTACAACTGGCGCCCAATTTGGGGCCGGAACCGATGACCCGGAGCAGTGGCGTAATGAGTTCTTATACAATAAGAAAACGCGGGTGATATTTGAGCTTAGTCATTGTAAATGCGTCCTAGATATGTGAAGGATATTCTCGTGCTCGGTGGCCGTGGTCGTTCGGTCACCGCTCTACGATACTAATCTAGAGCTCGGAGTTCGAATCTCTGCGCGATCAAAAACTGCCTGTGGGTACTAATAGAAATTTCACAGTGCTCCGAGCTTGACACTATAAAGACAGCGCGGATAGGAGGTGCATGCTAGCAACTGCACTTCCGAAAAGTAGATATGCTATCGAAACGTCAACAAGGCATAGAAATGCTAGAGATGTTGACACGGCCTTGCCCCCTATAGGGGTCAAGGCAATTAACATAAAGTCGACGCTTTGTTCACTGTGCAGTTGGTTTGTCGGGTGTTGGGAGAAGTATCATTGACTATTCCTCACAGTTTTCTGATTCCGTTGACAGCAGAGTCGAAGTCATAAGAGAACTCATTTCGGACTATAGAGGGCAGATAGAAAACTCTAATCTGCGATATTGAGGTAGTGCTGGGCCTTCCTCTGTTTCTGGTCTTAAGATCTGAATGCTTTAAAGCACACAAATTATTCGGAAGAGACGAAAGGATACACAATGTGGATTCTTATACCACTGAAAAAACACTACCTACGGATCTTATGGTAGGGAAAATAAATCTACGCAATATGGATGGAAAATGAGGGGGGGGGGGGGGGGGGGATCGTCAAGTAAAATGATTAGGTAGGCCCTAAAAAAAAATTTGGTTATAGTGGAAAGCATTAAAGGGGAAAACGAGTCTTCGTTGTCTTAGAATGAGTAAAGGTCATGTTATTGGCCCCACGTTGGGCGCTAATTGCACTGGTCGATGATCAGAGAACTTTGGTTTAATTTGGCCAATAACGGCCATTCCATTGTCTACCCCTCGTCCCTCGACCATCCATTTTTACAATGTTGAGATTACAATCTCCAAATTCCAATGTTAAGTGATTTTAGGCGCGTTTTTTTTAAGATACATATAGAACAGAGCAGGTTAAGACCACACAATTACACTAACAATTTGATCTGAGTTGCACTCGATAGAATGTTAGCGCAGAATTTCTACTCTGTTAAATATTTTAGTTCCACATTTGAAATGTAGGCGGCGCAGGAGGTGGAAGTTTTTGGACAGTTTACAGTTTGGGAAGCACAAGAAGTTCATTTCCTCTCAATAAAATATCCGTTTTGTGTAATTATTTGGAATAGAAAACATACAAAATAATTTTGCTGCCTAGAGGAAATTTTTCCGATTGTAAATGTACTAAGGATTTAAGTTTTCTCTTGAAATTCTAGTTGACATTTGAATTCTAACTAAACCAAGACACACTCCCAGCAAAGACAAAAAAACTTACTCCGTTAAATTGCTCTGGATCGTTTTTTTCGTCGCTTAACCTGCTCTGCTCTGTGCGAAATTTCTCGCAGAGCGTGGAGACCTAAAGGTAACGAAAGCGCTTTTATCAAAAAAAAATTAGCACCACCTCGTCAAACACAATTATGTATATTCGCGTAAGGTCCTTGGCCTCCATAAGAATCAATAGTTATGGCGACCGATGGGAGTTTTTTTCACGTTTTTGTAGAAACAACTTAAATGAAGGGTCAAGCGCAAGATACAGGTTATCCTAATCAAATGAGCTATCATCATCATCGTGGCGCAACAGCCCGACGTCGGGCCCAGGCCGCCTGTCACTGAGAAATGAAATTGATTAACTTTAGTCTTGTAACAAACACCATAATTTACGCCAGGCGTGTCCAGAGAGATCCGTCAGGCAGATAATGATGTTAAGTTAGGTTTGTGTAATTGAAGTGGTGCCTAATTTATGTCTGCCGTTTGACTCGAGTTCGTTATTAAAGAATGAACTGACAAAGACGCATTTGATAAGAAAGATGAATCAAGTGCGTTTGAAGGATGTCTTGGTGGAGCGCATCCTCCTGTTTTCCTCCAATTCTCTCGGTCAAGTTACTGCGTCCTCCGTCTGGAAGCCCACCAGTTATTATTATTATTATTATTTATAAATTGGGGCCTCTTTACCCTTACGGTGGGCACTGCGACCATCTAGAGGTCTATGGTGCCATAGAACGTATTATTGTAAAAGACCTTCCAACATCTTTCTGAATGACGTGGATCGTACATTCCAGGATCCAAAAGAATAATCCTTTAGTCGTTTGCGTGGTCGTCGTTGTTGATCCGTCCAATCCGCTTTTGTTTCAGATTTCTTGACGTGGAGTGGTTTTTACAAGGACGAGTTGTCAGCACATCGCTTAACCCCATTCGGGGGATTTCCTCGGAAGATACATAGCTGCTTCAGACGGTTTGATAAACGTGCTGGAGTTCACACAGCTATATTGCAGGTCCAACTACGCGAGTCATTTCATCCTACTAGACCTGAGACGCTTAGGTGTTGGTCAGCCATTCAGGCTACAGCTATCTGCCTTTTTCCAAACTATCTTATCGCTGAGACTTTTCCGTCAGCAGTTTGGCGGTTGGAAATACTGCCGTTACCAGGGGCGCCCACGAGAAGGACTATGGAAAAGGTCTTTTGCAGAGTTACTATGGTGGAGTATTTGTAAGGGAGGTCCTCAGGTCGCAAGCAAAGAAAAGGTTAGTACTAGACATAAGCCCGAAGCTTATACATAATCTCCACAATATTCATTAAAAGAGAAAAGCGTTGTCTTCATTGACTACTACTATTCGTTTATCCATTGGTGTGAAGCTTTTGTAGACCATGGATTAGTCTACAAAAACTTCACAGCCAATCTAGGATTTTCGGAGAGATTACAACGCCCTAACATCTCTCGCCATCTGGAACAAGCAGAAGGCTGTACCGGTCTCTTTTGCTTGACAAGACAATGACTAGGATATCTCATCAACATCTGCTTCAGATTATTCGTTGCTAAAATCGAGCTCTTAACAAAAGCGCCGCTTCATTGTTCACAGAGACTATGACTAAACAAAAGCGCAAAAAAAGGAAAAAATGTCGACCATTAAGTTTTCCGCTTTATCATGTTTTGAAAATTATTCCTCAAAAGACAGTAGTAATCGCAAAAGTAGCAAAAAGCTATACCATTGCGTCATGTTCCAGGCGAACGTGAAAAAAATTCATCTCATGGGAGTCCTAGTAGAGATTCTGTAAGTCGTCCTTGTACAATCGCCACTGGTAACGACTCAATTGTCATGTTCTATTTTACATATTTCTTTTTATATTCGACAAGATTCCAAGAAGGTAGTACCAAGCAACTGTATTGATTTGGCTGTAAATATTATTCGGAGATTGACACAAAACGAACTCAATTGATACACTCCTGACTCATGCCGGGTGTCCTTTTTTCTCTCTAGATAGTTTTCCTTATTTTTGGTTTTCTTGTTCTGGTATGTATTTTGTTTTATTGCCACGACGTCCTTATGCGACCGTTGAAAGTTTTTTTGTTTGCGGTAATTTCATCTGACTAGGAAACAAGGAGCCATAAAAATCAGGACAACAACACAGTTCTAGGATATAGTACTCATTGTTTTGGCCCCGAAGACTATCTGCAGCAGTCGCGTCAGAAATCGAGTGAAATTCTCAGATAAAATCCAGTCAACTGAAAACAACAATCAACCACACCACAGATACACACATACATGTGAGTAAACTAGAGCCA
Source organism: Chloromyia formosa (assembly GCA_964017055.1). NCBI lineage: Eukaryota > Metazoa > Arthropoda > Insecta > Diptera > Stratiomyidae > Chloromyia > Chloromyia formosa. The sequence continues at coordinate 49,892,881 of OZ024818.1, forward strand.
GAATCGTAAAAAGAAAAGCCGAGGCGAATGAGCAGGCAAAAAGGATAAGAGATGGTTGCATGCTGGCGTTTTTGGTCGGCCCCGGGTCGAATTATCTTTACTTCAGTTTTCCACGTATACTACTTGTTTCCGCTGTGTTTGTTCATTTGAGAACGGCAACTATTGCGGGAGAAACGTGTCGAAGCGAAGCGACGTAGGACGTGCAATAGTGCTATTCGCAGCCAGAATGGAAACGAACTTATATGAACGCGATGGGATAATGGAGGGAAGCTTTAAGGATACTTTTGCTGGAATTGCAGTTAAAATGTATCTTTGGGGTTAATAAAATTTTGATTGTGGTGGAATAGATACGGATTGTGGTGGGGATTTAAAAGTTATTTTTTTAAATCTATCGCAATTTAGGTCATGTGTGGGTAATTGACGTTAGTAAGAGACAGGATATGGGTAGAGTCGTCGTCGGATCGTAAAAAGGCGAAAGGAGATTGTCAATGGAAAATAGGGTGAACCAGTTTATATTATTCAGTGACAAGTCGGGATGTTCTGAATTAATAGCGTGGATTACATTTAAAAAAAATAGTTACTGCTACGGACGGATTGCAGTAGAGTAGGTAGACAGCATTTAACCCTACCCTACCGTAGGGTTAAATGCTGTCTTGCATCAAAGCCCTCAGTGAACCTCCTCGTGACGGCCGCTCGAAACTTCGTTCTATCGCCGATAGTTGAGCTGCGTTGGGTTGGCTGTTAACGAGAGTGGTTCAGATAGCTTTTAGGGGAGGGCGGCACAAAATTTTTGTTTAGAAGAAAGACGAAAATAAAGTAAATATCAAACCAGATATCAATGAATTTGCTGACGACATTTTCCAATATATCTTCGAACCACTCATTAGGAAAGAGTAGTTGATGAAAAGGTAGAAGAGTATCATTACGAGGTTTCTGGTGATATCCTCAAGGAAAGGTCTAAGCGTTCGGTCCATGTGACATGATCAACGGTAGGGTTAGGTTAGGTAGGGTGACAGCCTGACGGCTCCGCATAGACAGCTGAGGTCCATAGCCATATACCACATATATGTATCAGGTACTCATCCCGTGTAGTTGCTGGACTCTACCAGAAGATCGTCGTTCAGCTTGAAGGAACCTGACTAATTGGCGAAACTCAAGAGGCTTCTTCAACTCAGTCTTGCGACTCCTTCAAAGGCGTTGAAGAAGTGATCTCCTAGTCACTTTAATCTCCTTCTAGCGAGTGCAGGACATTCGCATAGAAGGTGCTTTAGAGTTTCTTTCGTGTTTGGTATTTGGCAATTCCTGTAGCCATCGCTGGTTAATAGCTTTAGTCTGTAGGCGTGTTCCCTATCAGGCAGTGGCCTGTTAGTATGCCCACTAATAGTGCACACTGACTTCTGGGCAGTCCCAAGAGGCTTTCAGTTTTCCTTTTGTCATAAGAGTTCCAGAATATTTTCGTTACTTTGAAGTTGTTTGTGTTAAGCCAGTTAGCTATGGCATTGTTTGCATGTTGTATTGGCGTCGGCAGCCATTGGGCTGCAACTCGTTCGAGGATAGCCAACTGTTTGGTTAGTCCATCCGCTATTTCGTTACCAAGAACCCCGTTATGGCCTGGAACCCACCAGAGTTCCAGGATCCTAGCTGATCCCAGAGCTTGTAGAGCTGTTAGGCAGTTATGCACTGTCTTCGACTTGATTGTGACGAACTGTAGCGCCTTTAGTGCTGCTTGATTGTCCGAGTGTATGACGATTCCATCCTTTTTCCGGGATGATATCATCACCTCAGCTGTCTTCTGCTTGGCAAGCACCTCCGCCTGGAGAATGCTGCACTCATTCGGCAGTCTGTAGGAAAGGTTGGATGGAAGTTCCGACGAGTAGACTGCTGCATCAACTCCAGCTTCTATCTTGGCGCCATCCGTGTAGAGGTTCAGCGCCTTTCTGCGTCCATGGTCAACTACCGGGATCTGCTCCCTATCAGGTATATTGACCACGAAGTTTGTGTTGAAACCTACTTGTGGTTTCACATAGTCAGTATTAAAAGATGGCAGCCTAACACTGCGGTGGCCATATGGCCTATCTTTGAAATGCCCTGCCTCTCTAAGCCTTTGCAGCCTCATTCTTCAGATATAGGTTGATCGGATGCAGGTTTAAAAGGGTGTTCAGAAAGAGCGAAGATACTGTTCTTAAGGCACCAGTCATCCCTTTGCAACTGTACTGTACCCTCTCCATTTTATGTAGGATTCGTTTCGTGTTGAGTGCTGTCCACCAGACCACAGCTCCGTACGTTAGTGTCGGTCTTACGACAGCCGACAGTGAGTTATTCTCGGTTTGAGACTCCACTTTTTGTCAAGCCTGCTTTGGCAGGTGTAAAAGGCGATGCTGTTTCGTTCCTCGACGTTACGACCCCAGTTAAGTCTACTATCCAGGATCATCCCTAAGTACTTTGCATAGGTTGACAAAGTTAACTCGGTGTCACCCATCTTTGGCAGGATAAATTCCTGAATTCTGGTTCTCCTTGTGAAGAGGAATAGTTCAGTTTTCTGAGAATTTACACTTAGACCTCTTCTATCCGCCCACCTTAGTATCTTACTGAGAGCCACAGTTGTAAGTTCTGACAGTGTACTCATGTACTTGCCTGATACAACTAACAGGACATTGTCTGCGTAGGCTACCGCACGTATTCCAGACGATTCGAAGGATGTTAGTAAATTGTTCAGTACGAGTATCCATAGGAGCGGCGATAGCACTCCTCCTTGCGGAATGTCTCTCATCGTACTCTTGGTGGGTTAAGCATCTCCCCATTCAGACGTTACTAGCCTATTCGAGAGAAGTGCTTCGATCCAGTTCCTTAGAGTAACATTTACCTCAGCAAGTTCCAGGGCCTGTTCATGGGTTTTTGCAGCATCGTCGGTATGATTCCGTCAGTGCCTGCCGATTTGTACGCGGCAAACGAGCTTATCGCCCATTTTACTCGCTGCACGTGGATAGCCCCGGGGTGTTGCTTCTTCTTGCGTCGCCATTTTCTGTTTCCGGCCGTGTTACGCGGGTGCGATGGCCCTCACAACCAGGGAAGTGTACGTTTAAAAGTTCATCTAGTGTCTCTGCGCTGTTTTGTGTCCAACCTCCATCCCCCTTGTTGAGGGTTGAGGGTGGTATCGGATTTTTGAGGATGACTTTTCTTAGCCTTGAAGCTTCCGTCGTGCTTTCAATTTGGCTGCAAGAGTCTCTACAGCTATTCCTCTTAGCCGTTCTTAATTGTTTCTTAAATGCTTTTAGTGAATTTCTGCACTCGCCCCATGCATCGTCATGCCCCGTGCGTTTGGCGTTGCTGAACAGCTTCCTTACCTTGCAGCGGGCTTCTCTAATTGCCTTGTTTCACCATAGTGGTTGGGTCTTCTATGATCAACGGTACCACGCGAATATTCGATTGCTCACTCACTAGAGTCACACAAACCCCACGTTGGGCGCTAAATACTTCCAAACTTCTCGATTATTTTCTACCATGAATTCTCGCTGATGTAGGATAAAAAAAGCCTTGAGGTAACTTTAAGTCAGCTTAGTAGCCTTAGGGCGACCACAGAGTGAAAGCTGAAGCTGATGCTTATGCTGGTGTTTTGATTGTGAACACTCTGCGAAGAGAAACATTCACATGAAATGTGCTCATGAAGCTTCCCCTCCCCATGTTGCAGAAGATTACATTCGTAATTGTCCGGTGTATTCGTTCATTTTTATGTGTCTTAGTGGATGTTCACACTGCGTGCGATGCCGAGCCGAGCCGGGTCGAGCGATGCAATGCGATTACAAGCTTTTAAAGCAAGAAAATGGAAAGTCTTCAATTTTAAATTGAATCATGCTTTGAGTGTACACACTGCGCGCGATGCAATGACGAGCCGAGCGATGGCCCGATGTTTTCACAAACTTCTTTGCTTTTTCGTGCGAGTACCGGCTGCTGATTTTTGGCGATGGAATTTAATGGGCTTTGCGATGGAGTTTATGGGCTTTGCGATGCTTTGCGATGTGAAGCTTTTTGGAGCCAGTATGGTGCAAGTACGAGCTGTAAAGTAATATTTGATGTAAGATCACACTGAAAAAAATGCATGTATGTCTGCTTTTATACCCTAGACTTTTAGGCGCGGCGCACAGTGCGTTGAAGTGATCAAAAATCAGTATCTTAAGAACTGTGCAACCGATTTTGTTAAAATTTCGCACGAATGGGGAGCTATACATAATCTTTTAACTGCATAAATTTGATTAAGATAGATGGTCGCAGTTCTGATATATTGCGAAAAGTGTGAGTTAAATTTGCTGTAACTAGGAGGCTGATGGTAAAAAAATCATAACTTGAAAACGAGTCTACCGATTGTAATGAAATTTAACGTCCATTTAATAAAAGCTACAAGCATTAACATTTCCAAATTACAATGTGATCTGATGACGCAGTTTTGAGATATTGATCAGAGAATTTGTTCAATTCTGGCTCTGTTTATAGGTAGTATGCAAAACGTAATATCTTTTAAATGGTAACACAGAATATCTTAAATTTTCAAAGAGATTCTATGCACATATTGCACTTTACTATATTTTACTTACTTGGAAGGATCAAGGCAATTAACAACCTAACATTTAATTTAGCACAGGTACACAGATGCGGAATTTGAAGTTTATGTATGAACCGTGTCGAATTTTCTAACTAGCTGTGACATTTTACAACATTTATTTTATTACTCCGCTCGAATTTTCATTCGTTACGTTAGCTGATGCTTTTAGCACCTAGAGCGTAAAAATTAAAGTGTATTCTTTCATTATATCCATATTATTCTTTTATTTACTTTTTTTCCGGTCCTGCTAGTCTAACTCTAAGCACAATACTTATTTTACCTATAAAATATAAAATTTTGTCCGTAATTAGAACTTTTTAGTAGTTTTAACATACATATACATATTTACATGTGTTACAAAAGCGTTTTTCACGCATATAAATTAGAATTACGCCCCCAAAATCACTCTAAAGTAGATAAGCGAAATAATATATATATAATAAAAAAAACTTTAACCCAGTTGAACCGATATGCCTTGTGTATTTGTTCCCTTTTATGGGTATTTCTTTCTAGAATAAATAAACTTTTTATAGTTTATTAAATTTTTTTTTTTTATTTATTTATTTATATTTCAGACGGTAAGCACCTAGTCCTTGCAACAAATGTGCAATTTTCTCTGTATTATTAATTTTAAGGAATCTTGAAAAATATTCATTGATTTTTTAAATGTGACTTATCCCACAAAAACGCCAATTACGCTCAAAAAGGCAAAAAAAGGCAAACCAAAACTACTTAGAATGAAAGAATATATATGCATCTGACAGAAACCGTCAACCACCCAAAACGTTTTGTGACGTTTTTTTTTTAATCCTTACTCAAAGTTTTATTTTAATTTTAAATAATTGTGCTGTTTTTTTTTAACATTTTTTAATTAAATTTTTTTTTTTTGTCTTTGGGTGTAAGCCTGGGGCCTGGTCTATTGGGAAAATATAACTTTAGGTAGCCAGGACTTCACCGAAGCTCAAAACGCAATTTTCACCTCATAGACCCTTTTTTCAATATTTTCAATTTTTCGAATTTAGCACATAATATTACTAAAACAAAGAAAAGCAAAATTTTTCAAACATTATTTTTAGGAGCTCCAACATGTTTTCTTAAAGATAGGTTACTTTCAAAGCCGGACAAAAATAAAAAATTTTCGATTTTTGGCTATGGAACGACGCACTGTGCGGCGGTGTGACAGTGTATACATGGAAATTATGAGGGTCATCTCCTGATTCGATTTAGCCATATCTGTCTGTCTGTCTGTCCGTTTGCACGATAACTTTCGATAGAATGAAGTTAGAAACTTGAAATTTTGGTCAAATATTTGTAGCATGATCTAGTTGGTTGGTATTGAAAATGGGCAAGATCCGACCGAAGGAACCCCTACAGATGAAATTTCAAATGAGCCATAACTTTCGATAGAATGAAGCTAGCGACTTGAAATTTTGATCAAATATTTGGATTTAGATTTAGTTGGTTGGTATTGGAAATGGCCAAGCTCCGTCCCAAGCAACCCCTTCGCTATAAACGTTAGTTCAAATGTAAATATCCAAGATTCAAATGGATGAACGATGAAACTTTTCATTGGATTCACGCCCACAGCTCAAACTGACCATATGGAAAATTCACTTTTAATGCAATGGCCGTTGCCAGCTGGAAGTTTTGGTATCACAACTAGGTCTGTACAAGTCTGGGTATATACGCTTTGGACTCCGGCTTTGATTCAGTATGGCTCAAATGAAAGGTTATTACCACCGTAATAAGGTCGCGTTTAGAAGGCGTGGTTTCACAAGCGGTTTGAGCAGCGGACACCGCTGCGTATAAAGGCATAGAGCAGAAGCGGCGGTTTACATATTTAGTGCTGGTTCACATGGACGTCCAAATGACGCCTGACGCTGCGTCACTTTCAATCGGTTAGGAAGAAATACATTACGGGCAATGAAGCGATGCACATGGCCGCAGATAGCTATCCGATAGCTATCGGCGGCATTTTGCCGCCGCGATAGCTATCTGGGATGACGCTGGTTTCTGTTCCTATCTGCGTCATTTCACGCGTCCGCATATCAATTTTTAATAAGCCGGCCCACATAAATTCGAACCCGGAACACGAACACGGTCACAATGTTTGATTTTTATGATGTTTCTTAAACCATTCGCTTGAGGATCACTTTTAAGTGCCAATTAATTAATTGTTAATCGTTGATCGTGACTACTACAATTGACAATTAATTTTGAGAAAAAAAAATGGTGGGGAGGGAGCTCTCAGCTCGGACGGGGGTTCGTAAGGGGGGTGAAAATGGTGTTAAAAATGCGATATTCCTTATATTTTAGAAGTTATGGCCAAAAGACAGTTTATTTAAAACTAAAAATAACATAAATTGTAAATTCAGGTTGCAGATAGGTATCAAAGAGGGAGGAGCTTAAGTGACGAGGCGTCCGGCGTCATTTGGACGTCCATGTGTACCGTTTCTTACACTGAATTCAAATGCAATCTCGCCGCTCCACAAACTGCGGCGGTGGCCTCAACGGCGAGTCGAGCGGTTTATACATTCATCGTCCTAAAGCCGCCGCGGCTGCCGATTTTTGCGTTTATACACAGCGTTGCGCCGCTGCTCAATCCGCTTGTGAAACCTCTCGTCTGAGGTCGCGGAAGAGATGACGAAATTCAGCAACACTGGGCCTTTCTTCATTAATGGGATGCACCCAATGGCGACGCCCTTCCATTTTTAGAGCACTGTTTTCAAACAGAAATAAATTTACTGGGTCAAGCACAAACGACATGATGTCGAACAGATTTCCTTGAACTAAATTGGTCTCTACTCTCCATCATTGCGTGCAGTGAACATCCCGGATCATCTTTGCATCGCAAGCCATCGCTCGGATCATCTTTGCATCGCAAGCCATCGTTCGGCTCGGCATCGCACGGCGTGCAATGTGAACACCCACCACATCGCATCGCTCGACCCGGCTCGGCTCGGCTCGGCATCGCACGCAGTGTGAACATCCACTTTAAGGTAGATGAAGGTAGCCTAAAAGTACAGTACAAGAAGGTTTTTGTTTTTGTGTTTTGCGACTAACGGTACCACTCGCCTACTTCTGTTTCAATAACTAGATAGAATCACACCGACCCCACATTCAGCTTCGAATATTTTTAGGCATTTTAGACCGGCACCCAGCCGATTGTACATCTCGCCTTCATTGATTTGATAAATTAACACCGACCACACATTAGGCGGGGAGTGCCTCAGTGTGGTATATCTCACACTCTAACCTCACATTGGGCGCTGAATCTTTTCGGAAATTTTCTACCGTCAATTTCCAATGAAGTAGGATCAAAAAAGCCATAACGGACCCATCTGGTTTTGTCATCATGGATTAATGGCTGAAAAAAGAAACCATGTTTTAAGTTTTTGTATTTTAGTTTTAATTGATTTTGGGTTTTAAGTTCAAAATTAGCAGTTGGTTTCAATAACACAAGGACTGGTAAATTTCTAATTTTCTCGCAGGGTTCGTCTTTTTCATAACTGTATTCTCTACTTTTGGGGCGAACCGGTAGCGCAGTGCGTTGAGGCAACAGTCTCTCAGTCTGACTACCGGCGTTTCGGGTTCGAATCCCATCCACGACGACGTTCATGACTATAGATGTGCAGGAGGTGCGTACTGACAACTTCATTCTCCGAAACCTGTTTTTGCTAACGGAAAGTGAACTAAGCCATCTGGGAATAATTGACGCGCTGTGCACCACTGGGGGTTAGGGCAAATAGTAGTAGCCCCTCTCAAACCACACTTTAAGTATTTGTTATCGTTATGGCGGAAGCCATTTGAATTTCATGCTCAACACAAATCTTATTATGTATCATCATTTTGTAACCATTTCAAGGTGTGTGTGCCCGATTTTAAGATGTCAACGGTGCACATGCATTCACATGCACACTTTATGACAATGAGTTTCCAGTTCTCGCATTATCCACAATCTGTTTGGTTTCGTTTAGCAAACTGAAAATCACCAACCTAAATAAAAAAGAAACGCATCCGAACTGCCCTTGACTTCTAATCGGAAATCAATAGATTGAAAGTCCATTGTTTTATGCACAAATACACTTTTCTTTTTAGCCCATGTGGCCAAGGATACAGATACATTCATACAAATTGGATACAGACATTTAAAAATTTATAATATCGGTAATTTTAACAAGAAAATAGAAAGGCATCTGTTTGTGAGTCGAAATACTCTAAGGCTTAATTTACATTGCCTGTATGAACCGGATGAACCGCATGTTCGCGCGCCACAACCATCTACTTTGCTGTTGGTCGCCAAAGTGGTTTGCTCATGCGACTCATCCGGTTCATGCGGCAATGTAAATTGAGCCTGAGTTTCCTTTTCTTTTGCATTTTTTATGGCTTACGGTTATGAATTAACTAAGGCATACGGGTTGATTAGAAGGACGCCTTTAATCTAATCAAGACCATTTTGTTTAATTCAGGACAATGTCGTCATTCCATGAGTTGTACGACTTTCTAGTGCTTAGTTGCTTAGTTGTTATCGAACAATAGCAAAACCGATGTCTAGTGTAAAATTACAATGTGTGCCTAAAAGGACAACGTTTCCGGCAATTATTGGACAGAATGGATGTGATGGTGAAAGGTAAAAATCGATGGAAAATTAATAATTAAGGGTACTATGTGGAGAAGGAAAAAGTCAATTAAATGAAAGGTTGCAGGACATTGTAGAAGTTTGCGAGTTAACTTTACATGACGTACATTGGTTTTAAATTAAAAATTTCTTTGGACTTTTGTTAAACGATTTTCCCGTAGTTTTCAATCGCTTGACGTTAAAAGGTTTTTGTAAACAGGTTTTGAATAATAGTTGATGGTATAGCGGATGGTAGAAAAACGGAGACGACCATACGTATGTCAAAAACAAATTAAAATATTTTTGAAATTAAGGTGTCATGAGGAATTATTGTTACAGTGGGGAACGTTTCAGTATGGCGAATCGCAAAATGACAAAACAAGACCCAAATTCCACTGAGTAGAAACTTATAGATAACCAGAGCTCTGCAAACTACCCTTCCAATGAATTATCTGCCCCCGAAAAATATGATATATCCTCGGCCTCGCAAAAAAGTTTGTATGGGATTGAGCTTTTTTTTTTCAATTGACATCATCATCCATCACTGTGACGCAACAGCCCGATAACGTGCCTTGGCCGTCTGGATCATTATCCATCAATTATCGCATAATAGTGACGGCGTCCTCCAATTTCGGAAGCCCAGCAGTTGTTCGGCTTCAGCATCTACTGAGTCTTCCCAACGAGCTGTAATAATGTATATCGGAGGACGAGGGTCGATATGGCCGTGAAGCCCAGAAGATAACATTGGTTCAATAAAACCTAGTCTCCGATGACTACCAGTTACATGCTCTGGGAGAGCACTGACAGTAGTCACCGACCACCTCCATTATCAACACGTCTGCCCGTTAACAAACCCAAATATACTAAAAGTCGCGATGAACCAACAAATGAGAAAGAAAACGAGAACCTGATGGTTGTGCCTACGCACCAAACTCCCTTGAAGACTCAAAAATAACAAAGTCCCGTGCAGGGGCGTGGACTGCATCAGCCAATCTACAAAATACGGCAAAAAGGCAAATAAAATACAATCAAATGGAAAACCGTCTAATTCGGACAGATCCTTTCAACTTCAATTAATCTGAGCTTAACGAAGGTAAACGGTTCTTTTTGGGGCCCAGACGTTGTGGGAACGGCATGACCTTGCCCTCCTGACCGTGGGTCTCGTGCGCCTAAACATAATGAAACATTATTCAAAAAGTGAACGGAGAGAGAGGAGGAGAGGAAGAAAATAAGCTGCTTAGCCATTGATTTTACTTTATTAATTCATAATCCCTATAACTTGAATTTTTTATTTTTTTTTTTCACCAGACTCAATGGAGTATTGAGATTCGTCCTTTAGGTTGGGTGGAGTCAAACCATTATCTGCCTTGCAGACAGTATCGTGCCGTGAGCCTGCCACTGCTACAGCCACCGTTATAGCGGACAGTTTGACAAGTTAGTGGAGTCCAGACCCACTAAGTCTCGCAGTTACACTCTTTCGGTTCGATGGCACTCCCTGTCGCTGTCCCGTGCGCGTTCACCTCCCAGACGGATGAAACACGCAACGGCGTATCACCATGGCGAGCAAAAAAAAAACACGATAATCGACGAACATAGACAGCCAAGCACTAACTGCCGGTGGCCAAATTTGATTCGCTGATGAGGTTGAGAGCTCCGTTGTTGCAGCCAAAGGATATTCCGCCCCTTTAAGCGCACTTATATTGGTGGGAGAACCACTTGTCCTTTTCCATGGGTAAATTATCCCACGCATCCTCTAACGACGTGAAATTCACAAGATTTCCAAGAACACTCGTAGGTATGGCTGGGACACTCTTTGTTGGGTACCTGGGCATCGGGGCATTCATGGCAACGAAGCTGCAGATGAACTTGCTAGGCAGGGCTCATCGGAGAAATTTTTCGGACCTGATCCCTACTGCGGTCTAAGGTGGGCCACAGCCAGGGCGCTGGTGAGGGATTGGTGTGCGGGCGAAAGGCTGCGACACTGGAATAATCTCCCGAGACAACGACAGTCCAAAGATCTTATCAACCCCTACGGTCTCACAGAAGCCAGCCGATTGGGCAGAGCTGACCTGAGACTGGTCGTTGGTTTCCTCACGGGTCACCACTGGGTGAGATATCACTTAAACAAAATGGGCCTGTCCACTGAGACGGAATGCCGACTTTGCCTGGAGGATATTGAGTCCACCAAACACCTTCTCTGTGAATGCCCCGCGGTTACTCGCGCCAGATTCATGTTTCTTCGAGATTCCATCGTGAGCTCCGGTGTCATTAAGAGTATTGCTACAGAGGACCTACTGGCCTTTATCAGGTTGGTTGAGGGTCTTTTGGATTAGATTAGATTGGGGGCTGTCTGCGCCTTTTTAACGTACTGGTCAATATAGGACTTCTCACTCACTTAGCGCAGGGAAATCTCGGCAAATAAACAACAGGTCGCGCGAAAGGATTTAAACCTCACGATTTTGGCGTTCCACTTTTTTTCTTTGATTTACGGTGAAACGCGAAATCAACCTATACATCTACCCACGCTAAAAAAACGAACGCGATACTCAGCTCGATGCCACGAGGTACCATCTACGAAAACACAGACAGTCACAGACTGCGAATTTAAAATCTCTTAGGGGCGGCCGGTAGCACTCGTACTTTCTCCCGACACTACTTTCGTAGTACAATACCCGAGGTTCTTTGATTTTTTACGATTTTTTTTCCGTGAAACGTCCGCAAAACGACGTGCTGCTATTCAGTCTCTCTTCCCAGTCCCACTCCCGTCTCTGTCGACCCCTTCTCCTGCCCTGTGTCTCCAAACAAACAACTTGAAATTGTTGCAGGTGCATACATGCGGAGACTTCCGACTAGTGCTGTGCTATCACAGAGCACTCTGTTTCCTTGAAGCCTTGCTAAGCTGATGTATCCTTTTAATGTTCGTTTAGGCATGTAGTTGTTTTGCAATAGACATTCCGCCCCAAAGGTGAGACATAATTCGCGAGATTCTCCAAAAATTTCATTTTCTTCGACGAAGAAACCGTTATGCTCGTACTGCCTAAAGCAGAGCCCACGCTCAAGTGAATTTCTGCTTAAGTCCGAACCTACGTTTGCATTCACGTTGCGTTCGTACTGCCTATAGCGGAGCGTGCCTCTGGTTAGAGCGCACTGAGTACAATCAAATTATTATTAACCTAAGACCAACTATTTTTTTGTTGTGATTTGTAGTGATCGGAGGGTCTAAAAGTCATTTTGCTGTAAATAATTTTGTTCGGAGAGGTCCCAAAAAGGACGAAAAAGAAGATTTTTTTTTGTTTTTAATCGGGGGTTTTTAATGTGGGTTGTCATATCAAAGGGGATGCCGAGCGCATTCCATTTCTGGTATTTTTTTCCAATTTCTACGACGGAGAAAGTGGGCCAAAAAGGGCAAATTGTATGGTCACCCATTACGTTTTCGATGTTTGTAATTAAATTTGATATAAACTAGAAAAAAAAATTAATAATTTATGCCAACGAAACGTCAACTGGGCCACATGAAACAGTTGACGCGCTATGCTCCACAAGGAGTTAGGGCAATTGAATATTGAGTAGAGAGCTTAATGCTCATTTTGTAACAAAAAATATAGGAAGGGTCTTGAAATGACAAAAAAGGATCACTTTTTCTTATCGAGGATAGGCATGTTGGGTGTCATATCTATTGCATTCTATTACCTCACTAATTTAATAGAAGACACAGACTTCCAGTCTTGCAACTTGGAAACAACTTGTTAAATATATTGAAAATGGTACCACCAGCGAAACTAAATAAAATAAACTTAAGAAAGCTTCTTCTTTAGCGAAAAAAGATTTTTAATTGAAAAAGACATTAATGTGTGTACTACTAATAATATGGCAGCCCACTGTATACATTTTTATAGAGTTTGATATCTGTGGCTTCGGAAATATGGAAACGTAATGGGCGACAATTCGATTTGTATCATTTGGCCCAATCACTCCGTCGCAATAACTTGAATTTGGAAAAAGTTACTAGAAATGGAATTTACTAGACGTCCCTTTCCCCGATGAAAAAAAAAATCTTTTCCGTCTCTTTAGGAATCTTCCTATTAATATTTTGTTTAAAGCTAAATGAGTTATAAACCTTCTGACCACTACATATTACAAAAAACACGTAGGAAAACGTAACGGATGATCTTGTTTTTTGCCCAATTACTTCGTCGTAGTTATTCGAAATTTGAGGAAGAAACAAAAATGGGATGTACTTAACGTCCCCTTTGATATGACACCACACATGCCTATTCCCGATTAAAAGAAAAAGATTCTTTTTGCCCTTTTTGGGGACCCTTCCGATCACAATTTTTTGCAGCAAAATGAGATTTAGACTCTCCAACTACTACAGATTACAAAAAAAAAAAAGAATTCGCCTTACATTATTTTTTTTTCTGGCTGGAGCCAGAATATGAATAATTTGACCGTATGCCAATAAACGTCTCAAAGAAAAGCTTTTTTTTTTAATACAGTGGTTTTTCAATCGCAAGTAAGACATTAACCAAAAATAGCCTAGCTGGAGAATTTCAAAAAAATTAACACCAAACTACAATTATCATTAATTGAAAATGTCCACCCGCAGCGTTAACAAGGGCCACCGCTGCTCATTCGTGTTTAAATAAAATATTTCAATGCAGACTATCGATAGATCTTAATATCATTCGAATTTTTATTTTATATTCCACAGTAATTAATGGTTAGCCGGACTGTATCTTTTTCTCCTGTTTCTTTTTTGTTCTCATCTTTCTCACCTTTATCTATGGACAAGCTAAATGAGTTAGTATCGAAGGGAAACAAAAGGACGCATGTAGAAAAAGAACAAGGATACATATCCATTTGAAGCAAGCCGACTGGGCTCGACTTGCGTGATAAGTAATTGTTCTTTAATTATATAAAATTATAAGCCAACGCCAATATTGTTGTGGATATTCCTGTTTCATTTTTTTGTTGTCGGAAAATGATGGATGATAGAGTCCTTTCCGTTAATACAATAGTGATAAATCGATTTGAATGTCGATGTTGAGCATTCTTATCGGTTATTTCTTGACACCTTGCTCGCACGAATGATGGAATCGGAACTTCATATATTGGTATGAAAATATGAGAAGAGGATTAGAGCACATCGCCTAACCTTGGTGGATAATTTAACGAATGTACGAGTTAGCTCCAGGCGGCCAGGGCCCGACATCGGGCTGTTGCGCCACGATGATTATGATAAGCTCAGTAGAGTCCCTAAGAGCTCCCAAGACTCAAAAGTTTTGGGAACAACTTTGATCCCCAGGAATTGTTAAAGGTCGCTTCATAAGGTAAGTTGCGACGTTCAAGTAGTAATCAAAAAAACGCAACTTCAGTCACAGACCCAAATTTGACTCGAAGGAATTCCTAACAGTCATTTACTATAGCTCAACAATTTAACATCATTTATCCCGGAGAGAGTTTTGCATATTAGCAATAAACTCAGCGGTCTCTTCGTGTTGCATCCGAAATATAGAGTGCGCGGGGCTCCCGCCACTCGTCACCCTGGAGTTCGATTCTGGCGGGTGATGGTCTCCCACGATGAGCGGATCTGAAACAAGAAGGAACAAAGGATCACAATTTAAATTGGTAAACAACAATCACTTATCTGAGATGATAATGGTCCACTTTCGTCTCGCCTGCTCATGGATGCTGGATGCTGAAAGTAAACAAACAATCAAACGTCAAATATTAATATTAATCATTATTGTGAACCATTGTGAATTAACTGAAATACTTACAAAAATTGTTACTAGATGGCGAGATGTCTTATGTATTATTTTGGCGCAAAATCATTATTATGTATAGTTGGAAAGAAGATAGTCTTTTCGATTTTGCGGTACAGTCGAGAATTGATAGTGACCGAGCCCACTCGCCTTTTGTAATCTGCGAATTACATTGAAATCAATAAAGTTTTATAACGTTTTGAACAAGTGTTTTATACGGTCCGTCGAGTATTAAATTCGTACATGACATTTATTGGTGTTTCAAGAAAATTTCGAGTCTTGTGTTAAACATTTTATTGGTCCGTCGAGCCGGATCCGACGTAAAGAAATCGTTGAAGGCCTGGTGAGAGTTGAAAGTGATTTCTAGCCTGTAAGTAATTTAGTAATTTCGTTCAAATTTGGTTACTGGTTGACTGTGGAAATATGGAAAAATTAGTGGCTCTGCAAGGGCAAAGGCTTGCTCAATTGAACAAAGCCTATAATAACTTCAAAAAAGAAGTCAGACCAAGGAGGACAGCCAATTTAAAGAAGCGTGCAGCGATTTTGGAGGATCTTCACACCGAGTTTATGGCTACCCATTCTGAACTTTTGGATAGTCTTTTTGGTGCAAAAGGTGAAACTGAAACTCCATATTTCGAGGAAGATGTATTTATGAAGTTTCAAGAGGCCTATATTGAGTATTATTCGGACCTGGAAGACCTCATTTTAGAATTAGAAGCTTCAAACGAACATGGTAAATTGCCAGAGTGCGGGCAAGGCTCGGCAATTACAGCAACTGAAGTAAAATTACCTCGAATCGCATTACCGAATTTTAGTGGCGACTACGAGAGTTGGAGGTCGTTTCGAGATTTATTCTCGTCATTGGTTCATAACCAAGAATCTTTATCCGACATCCAGAAACTTCATTATTTGAAGTCGAGTTTGTCAGGTGAAGCGGAACTTTTGTTGCGACCCTACGGGATAACAGGATCCAACTATAAAACCGCATGGCAACTGTTAACCGCTAGATATGAGAACAAACGAGCTCTTGCAAACACGCAATTTAAGAAGCTGTTCAGTCAATCAGTCGCGACTGAAACAGCAATTAGCATTAGAAAATTGATTGATTCGACTCAAGAAGTTGTCAAAGCCCTCGCCAACCTCGAAATAGGAAATCTATGGGAATCTATGCTCGCGTACTGGATTACCCAGAAGTTGCCGATACAAACTAGAGAACGATGGGAACAACTCGTGTCAGAGGAAAGTCAGATTCCAAGCTATGACTCTATTCTAACATTTCTAGAGCATAGATTTCGGGCGCTAGAGGCATTGTCAAATGACAGACCCAAGTATACACGTACCGAAACTAAACAATCATTCTTATCAGAAGGGATATTGAAATGTGTCATATGTAGCGAAGCTCATAATATCAGACAATGCAGCAGTTTTAGAAATTTGTCTCATGAAGATCGACTCAGCACTGTGAAGCGGATCGGACTATGTCTGAATTGTCTGGGAAGGGGACATTTAGCAGCACGATGTCCAAGTACCCATTCGTGCTCAATCTGCAAGCGACGTCACCACACACTTTTACATAGGGAAGATGTCAGAAACAGTAGGTTTCCACAAAATGTTGATGCTGCTCCCTTCGAATCAGCTACATGTATTGGAAACCAAACTAATACTTTAAACGCAGTAACATTACATAACATTAATACCGAAATTATATTAGCTACCGCGTTGATTCGATTAGAAGGCCCTGATGGCCGAAAGGGCGTTTTCCGTGCATTGTTGGACCAGGGTTCGCAAGCCAACTTTATTACGGAAAATACTGTTCAACGTTTGGGACTTAACCGTGAATCCGTAACTGTTAACATAATTGGCGTAGGCTTGTCGCAAGGAAGATCTAAATGGAAGACTCGTTGTACAATTTCATTACCAGGAAATAATGTTGTTGAAATCGAAGCGTTTTTATTGAAACAAATCGCAAATTTATTGCCTGCACAAAATTACGCTACGTGTAATTGGAACCACTTGCAGAATATTCCATTGGCGGACTCCACCTTCAATAGGCCGGGAAAAATAGACCTTTTGCTGGGTGCCGATTTTTATGCCAAAATCATCCTCAGTGGTGTCCGAAGGTGCGAATCGGGCCCAGTTGCTTAAAATACTTTGCTTGGCTGGATCATTTCGGGAGCGGTTTCAGCGACGAATACGCAACATAGTAGGAGTTTTTCAGCAACGATCGAAGATGTTTCCAGTGATCAATTAAGTCAACAGTTACAACGTTTCTGGAACATCGAAGAGTCAGCACAATGCCGTGAACCTACGAAGGAAGAAGAGGATTGTGAGTGCTTTTATAAGGAAAATACGATTCGTGGAGTCGATGGACGTTATACAACAAGACTCCCATTCAAAAATGGTTCTTCAAGAGAATGCTTAGGAGCTTCAAGACAATTTGCAATGGCTAGTTTAATGGCATTGGAGCGAAAGTTTTATAAGAATCCAAAATTAAAACAACAATACCAAGAATGCATTGAAGGATATCTGAAAGCAGGCTACATGTTCAAAGCTAAGGATAACATTGATATTAAAATAGATGAACATGGAAATAGCGTATGCGTCGCGAACTACCTACCTCACCACGCCGTCTTGAAGGAAAGTTCAACCACAAAGGTCCGAGTAGTTTTCGACGCTTCGAGGAAAACGGACAATGGAGTATCGTTAAACGACGTGTTAATGACCGGGCCCTCGATCCAGAATGAGATGACAGTCATTCTTCTACAATTTCGATTGAACAAATTTGCATTCATCGCGGACATAGAGAAAATGTTCCTCCAAATACGGATACACGAGAAGGATTCGCATTATCAACGAATAGTATGGAGAAGAGAGCCCAACGACGAAGTTGAGGACTATTGTTTATCGACTGTGACTTTTGGAACCACATGCGCGCCGTTCTTAGCAATAAGAACTTTACACAAGGTGGCAGAAGATGAAAAATCAACCTTTCCTATTGGATCTCAATCGATATTGGACGAGTTTTACGTTGAAGACATACTGTCCGGTGGTCCCACATACGAAGAAACATTAGCACGAATGAATGAAGTTACATCTTTACTAAGCTCTGCGGGTTTTAAACTTCGCAAATGGGTCACAAATTGCAACTCGCTACTCAAGGATATTCCCAAGGAAGATCAGGAATCTAACTCAACGTTCGACTTGAATTTAGACCATTGGTTTAAAACTCTAGGTATCAATTGGCATCCCAAATCAGACGAATTCAGCTATAACATCAAATTCCACGACACAGATGTGACCACTACAAAACGGAGGATCTTGTCAGACATTGCGCACCTATTCGACCCAATGGGTTTACTTGCCCCGGCTGTAATAGTTGCAAAAACCATTATGAAATCGCTATGGTTGGAGGGCGTGGATTGGGATGAAAATTTATCGCACTCAATAAGTAGTCAATGGCATAATTTTAAATTAGAATTGAAATCACTCCAGTTACTACGAATCCCACGGTGGCTTAAGACATCAAACTATCACCACATTGAATTACATGGATTCTGCGATGCCTCACAAGATGCATACGCTGCTGCAATATACCTGGTCCAGCGTTCAGTACCTGATTCCAACTTAATCATTGCTAAAACTAGAGTGGCCCCCGTAAGGCCTGTCTCTATACCTCGTCTAGAATTATGTGGAGCAGTATTGCTGGCCAAACTAATGCAGAAAGTCAGGAATGTTATCAAGACGAAGGACGCTAACGTCTACCTATGGACGGATTCAATGATTGTTCTAGCTTGGCTAAAGGGTAATCCTTCTCGCTGGTCGGTATTTGTTGCCAATAGAACGACGCAAATTTTTGAAGCTGTGGAAAACACGACGTGGCGTCACGTTCCCTCTGGAGAAAACCCCGCGGATTTGGCATCACGAGGACTTCGACCAGCCGCGTTACTCGAGAATTCTTTATGGTGGAAAGGACCAAGCTGGTTACTAAGAGCAAAAGCCGAATGGCCCAGAAGAGAACAATTAACTGATTGCACCGAGGAGATGCGAAAGCAAAAGGTCAGGACGTTCTTAAGTCTTAATAATCACTGCGAAGCTAGAGATACTCTTCTAGAAAAATATTCATCATTATGTCGATTACTTCGCGTAACTGCGTACTGCTTTCGGTTTGTTAACGCAATAAGAGGGAAACCACCTAAGCACAGTTTCCTCGATACGCATGAATTGGAGGCCGCTCTTATGTTCTGGGTAAAACATATCCAAAGGAAGTATTTTATGAATGAAATCGAAGATATAGAAGAGGCGCGCAATCTGGATAAAAATAGTAAATTGTTGAAATTGACTCCCATGTTGGACAAAAACGGTATTATTCGAGTTGGCGGCCGACTACAGAAAGCAGAGGTGTCATTTGACAAAAAACATCCTATCATACTTCCGAAGAGCAACCCACTTGTTACTTTAATCATTAGAAAATACCATCATCTGACTTTACATGGTGGAGTAACTCTTACAATGTCTACAATACGAAATAAATTTTGGGTTATAGATGCACGAAATGTAGTAAGACATTTTATTCACAAATGTGTTGTTTGCTACAAGCAGAAGGCGAACATCAGTACACAGTTAATGGGCAGTCTCCCAAGTCCCAGGGTAAATCCCTCTAGACCATTCTCCCACTGTGGCGTCGACTATTGTGGCCCTGTTGACATTCGACTTGGAAAAGGAAGAGGCTTTCGGAAGACTAAAGGTTATATAGCAATTTTTATATGCCTTGCGGTGAAAGCGGTTCACTTGGAACTAGTAGGTGACATGACAACCCAGTCATTCTTGGCAGCATTTCGGCGATTTTCCAGCAGGAGAGGATTGCCCCAGCATATTTACAGCGACTGCGGCACCAATTTTATCGGAGCTAATGCGGAAATTCGAAAAATCAGCGAACACAGTCGATCGGCAGCGAACGAATTAGCAAGTGATGGTTTGACGTGGCATTTTAACCCTCCTGCTTCACCCCATTTTGGAGGCCTGTGGGAGGCGGGCGTAAAGTCTACGAAGTACCATTTGCGACGAATCATGGGTAACGCTTCTTTAACATACGAAGAATTGGTTACGGTTTTAACACGTATCGAAGCCTGCCTCAACTCGCGACCTCTATGCCCAATGACGAACGATCCCGATGATTTCGATGTACTAACACCAGGACATTTTTTGATTGGCGACACCTTACTTGCTGTACCAGAAGACGAAGTCCTCGACGTTAACATAAACCGACTCGATCGTTGGCAACTTACGCAACGGCTAACGCAAGAATTCTGGCAAAGATGGATAACGGAGTACTTGAGCCGATTACAACAACGGCCTAAATGGACAATACAACAGCCAAATATTGAAATCGGTGTATTGGTACTGATCAAGGATGACAGATTGCCATCGTACAAATGGCCGTTAGGAAGAATTCTCGAAACACACCCTGGAATCGATGGAATCGTACGCGTAGTCACTGTTAAGACGCAGAACTCTACTATGAAAAGACCTATCACTAGAATAGCACTACTGCCCGTAGAATCAGCTTAGTCAAATCGAAATGAATATGCTATAGAATTGAAATAGAAACTCCACAACCAGGTAACCTTTTTTTGAAATTTGAACCCATTACTAAAACTTGAAATCATATAGAACTTAGAAATCACATGTCACCACGTTCGAGACAGCGAGTGAGACGCGCTGAATATCGTCTCTGGTTGCAGGGCGTAGCAATTACTTGCAAGGCATAAATGCCGCGGTAATTCGCTGCGCCACCATAGAGAAGCGGACGACGAATTCAACGAAAGCTACTACGTTTGCAAATAGAACATCTCAACATTGAACCAAGCTATTTATTAACAAATATTTCTATTTTCTTTCCAAGTTGCTACTTTTTCTCACTTCAACCACGCAGTCATGAAATAATATTTCATCGGGGGCGGTATGTTGCATCCGAAATATAGAGTGCGCGGGGCTCCCGCCACTCGTCACCCTGGAGTTCGATTCTGGCGGGTGATGGTCTCCCACGATGAGCGGATCTGAAACAAGAAGGAACAAAGGATCACAATTTAAATTGGTAAACAACAATCACTTATCTGAGATGATAATGGTCCACTTTCGTCTCGCCTGCTCATGGATGCTGGATGCTGAAAGTAAACAAACAATCAAACGTCAAATATTAATATTAATCATTATTGTGAACCATTGTGAATTAACTGAAATACTTACAAAAATTGTTACTAGATGGCGAGATGTCTTATGTATTATTTTGGCGCAAAATCATTATTATGTATAGTTGGAAAGAAGATAGTCTTTTCGATTTTGCGGTACAGTCGAGAATTGATAGTGACCGAGCCCACTCGCCTTTTGTAATCTGCGAATTACATTGAAATCAATAAAGTTTTATAACGTTTTGAACAAGTGTTTTATACGGTCCGTCGAGTATTAAATTCGTACATCACATTTATTGGTGTTTCAAGAAAATTTCGAGTCTTGTGTTGAACACTTCGCACTACTCTTGTCCTTTAATCTTCTCAAGTTTTTAATTTTTAGGGTTTTGTATGAAAACAAAACCCTTATGAAATCGGTCATGCGTCCGTCTGTCCGTCTGTCTGTCCGTCTGTCCATGAAATATCTCACGAACCGCTGAAGCTACATGCATGAAATTTGGTGGAAATATGTAGAAATACTATAATTCTCTGGAGAAAGCGATGCGTCGTAATAGGTCAACTTTAAGGGGGGGTCGCCATAGAGGGGAAATGAAGGTCGAATTTTTTTTTTCGTTTGGTATAGGCAAGTGGGGTATCGTAAGAAAGGTACCTTTGAGTACATTCCATTTCTGGAATTTTTTTCAAATTTGAAGAAAGGGGAAAAGAGGGAGAGGGGAAAATATGCGGTCCGAGTTTCTCCCCCCCCCCCCCCCCCCTTGCATTTCGAGACCGTTATAGCTAGACACATGAAAATTTACAGAAAAGCGGCATTTTACTAGCATAGAAAACCGAAAATAATAGAATTTTTAAATCTCATCTAAAAAGGTTAATAATAGTACATTTCTATAGTTGCAGTTAGCATACCCCTGCACCCCTCAAGCACACCCTAGGTCAAAAATATTGATGGCTGATGATAACCAACATCATAGGCAATAATACCTCTAAGTTTCATTACAATGACGTGATATTTAATAATAGTACATTGACTTAAAGTTATGCATTTTGACACTATCCATACAAAAAATACACCTACCGGCCTCACGCATAGATATGCGTGTACTACTTGCATGTTGTTTTTCGTAGTGCGAATTGCAGTTATTTAATGAACCAACTTTGGAAGGGTGAAGATTGGTGATTGGTGATCCTAACAATAACTATTCACACAGTTAATTTTTTTAGGGTTTTGTGTCTTAAATCTTACAAAATCGGTCAAATGTCTGTCTGTCCGTCTGTTCATAGAATATCTTACGAACGGCTGAAGCTGCACACATAATTCGGCGAGAATGTGTAGAAATGCTATAATTTGCTGGAGATAGCGTTGTGTTGTAATTGGCCAACTTTAAGAGGGGGGGAGGGGGGGTCCACATAGAGGCGAAATTAAGGTAAATTTTTTTTATCCACTGGTATAGCCAAGTGGGGTGTCGTGAGAAAGGTAATGTTGAGTACATTCCATTTTTGGCATTTTCTTGAGATTTGTAGAAAGGGGAACAGTGGAGGAGGAAAAAATATTAGACCGTAATTTGTCCCAGCCGCCCTGAATTTCGAAGCCGTTACACAAGTTTGCAATTTGCAATGTCGTCTTAATATGAATGGTTAAGCATCTCGAAGAGTGGGACAGTTTATCTCGTATACATACATATCTATCTACAGCTTCTCGTATTAAAACTATTACTTTGAGAGGTGACAGATGCAGTCTTTTTGTGAATTGGCATGTAAGATACTATATCATGGGTAAAACATTTAATTATGGTGTTTTTATTCAGCTGAGGGGTACCAAGAAGAGCAGGGAGCCAATATTTAGATACCAAAATAAGCGCGTGCTACAGAACCCTCGAATTGCGGGCGTAGCCCTCTATATTCCGGTTTCATTTTACGATAGTTCGTTGCGCAGGATAATTCATTGTAGTATAGTTTGCGAAGTATATAGAATGGAATCAAAACGGCGCACCGACGCTACCTGGGTTTTTCTCCGGCCTAGAAAACGACTACCTATATGAACCAACTAGTCATAAGGATAATTCATTGTAGTATAGTTTGCGAAGTATATAGAATGGAATCAAAACGGCGCACCGACGCTACCTGGGTTTTTCTCCGGCCTAGAAAACGACTACCTATATGAACCAACTAGTCATAAGTGTCAAGGACATTTCCACGGTCCAGCAGAAAAGCTAAGTCTCCCTGATTCCATGGTACAATCTCTTCGTATTATCTCTTTGAAACCGTTGCCAACAAAATATTATGAATATATCTCATTAAAGTATAATCAGTTCATCCTCTCACACGTACATCTTCCGGGACAACATCCTTTGCATGTTAAACACTCAGTAATTGGGAGAAGCAAACTACAAGACATGTCCCACTGAGCCGTTTAATTAATCCTCCTATTTGCTATCAATGTAGGAGGCATGTATATTTAAGATTGAGTGTATAATAAGTGCAGTAGCCGTAGTTTAGTGCATCGTTCGTCCTTGAGCACAAATCCTCGTTGCTAGACGTAGTCCCAAAGTGCATGCATTGTGTTTATCGTAGACTGTTTCAGTTTCGTTCAATTTTTAAAGCATTGGCATTTATTTAAAAAAAAATTAAATTAAACCCATTTTGTTCCAGAGCAAGTGTATAAAACAATCTAATATCTTTTTCGTATTTTTCTGTCTTCTATTTTTATTCTCTCCACCATCCATGTCCATTATGAAGCTCCGAAAACCGGTCTCCACGTTGTCGATTCCTGGCTCGATGAAAACACCCTGCGCTGGAAATCGAGAACAAATTTCGTCTGCATGCAACGAAGAAGCTGGCGTTGCACTCGTGGGTGTTCACTCAGAATATCCCAGGTGAGTACTGCATACTTGTAATTTTAGCCCGTATCCAACCCTGTGATATCCTTTTCGCCACATGTACTTGTTCTACATGCTAGTACATGCTAAGTGCACCGACACTTATGGAACGAACGCGACATACTCGTATATTAGAGAGCAGTGAATGGTCTAACGTTGGGAGGAGGGCAGGCAGCCCACCGGGATTGTTCGTCGTTGTTGTTAAACATCCTAATACAACAACCGGATGCAATCTAGACATATGGCGTTGTAGGCATGTGCTCCAAATTCGGTTTTTGTGGTTAATTGTGGTCTTGTTACTTTTGTTCGGTGGACAGGACATCAAATCGGAAAACATGTCCATTTATTGTAGACGATGACATGATAAAGAATTCATACTAGGAGGGACATGAACAGGCACTTGTGTTTACGGGCTTAACTATATAGGATTTTTGGGTGTCCCTATTTCGTTGACACTTGAGTTATTAATGATCAGCCCGAAATAATGCACAAGCTAAAGTTTTGGCTAGTTAAATTGTGTCTGGGGAAAAATCGTGGTTGATCCTTACAACGTAAATTGGGTCCTGTTCTATTCGAGTTGCAAAGTTTAAGCAAACTGTCAGAAGTTTAACAAATTACAAGTTGATGCATGTTTATTAGAAGCAAGTAGCACTGTTGTGCTGTCAGGAGATGATTTGTGTTTAGAGTTTCTAAATTTCGTGTTACGATTTTCTTTGATAATTGCAGCCCTTGGATTGGCTCTAAAGATAGCAGTTTTGACATATAACATTTACATTTTCGATTCCCAGGACAGAAACATACACTTTTTAAAAAAATTCCCATCAAATAAATAAATATCCGACTAAAATAAATAATTTTCCGAATAAAATTAATGAATTTCTGGAACAAATATATAAATTTCCTTATCAAATAAATTTTTGAATGAAAAAGGAAAAAAAAAATCTGGATGAAATTAATTTCCGGATCCAATAGGATCAGTCAATAGGTTTTCCATAAACTGTCAGAGTTTGAAGTTGTTAACACATTTCTTGCGATGGTTGCGTGTACGCAACATCAGTACCAAACTGAAGCTTCGCTTCGGCCTGGAGTCCGAAGTGTATAGGTATAAAACCTGGACCTTTACAGACCTAGTGGTGATACCATAAGTACTAATTGACAACGACCATTTGCATTAAAAATGAGTTTCCTGTATGACCAGTTTATAGGGGGGGGGGGTGGCACTTGTTCAGGAGGATGTTGACCATTCTCAAAATTAATTAACTAACCCATTTTACAAATATTTGTCGAATGTTTCAAGTCGCTAGCTTCATTCTATCTAACGTTATTGCTTATTTGAAATCTCACTTGTAGGGGAGTTAGAGGTTTCTTTTGTCGAATCTTGCGGATTTTTAATAACAACCAACTAGATTCAAACATATCTACATGTACAAACATTTGACCAAATTTTTAAGTCACTAACTTAATTTTCCAGGCGGCCAAGGCCCGACGTCGGACTGTCGCGCCACGATGATGATGATGAACTTATTTTTCCCGAAAGTTATCGCTTGTTTGAAGTCTCATTTGTAGGGGAGGTAGGGGTTACTTGGGCCAAATCTTGCCCATTATTGCCACCAACTAGTTAGATCATGCTACAAACATTTAAACAAAATTTCAAATCTCTAGCTTCACTCCATTCAAAGTTATGGCTTAATTGTTTCACTTGTAGGGGAAGTACGGGTTTGGTTGGTCGGATTTTATATATTTTCAATATCAGTCAGCTGAATCCTACTACTACTACCACTCAATGGCCCTAACCCCTTGTGGGGCATAGCGCGTGAACTGTTCCATGTGGTCCTGTTTACGTTTCGTTGGCATAAACTGGACGTGGACGGGATTCGAACCCAAAACGCCGGTAGGCAAACATGGGACTGTTGCCTCAATACACTGCGCTACTGGTTGCTGAGTCGTACTACAAACATGTAACTAAAATTTCAAGTCGCTAGCTTTATTTTATCGCAAGTTATCGTTTATTTTAAGTTCCATTTGTAGGGGAGGTAGGGGTTCCTTGGGTTGGATCTGGCCTATCTTTAATACCAACTAACTCAATCTTACTTCAAACATTTGACCACAATTTCAAGTTGCTGGGTTCATTCTATCAAAATTTATCGCTTATTTGAAGTCTGTCTGTCCGTTTGCACGATAGCTTTTGATAGAATAAATCTAGAGACACAAAATTTTGGTCAAATGTTTGTAGTAGGATCTAGTTTGTCGTTGTTAAAAACAGGTAAGATCCAACCCAAGGAACTCCTATGTCTTGAAAATGCTTCACCTTTTTCCCTTCAAGGTAACATAATTTTACGAACCAAATTGAAAATTCTACAAATCAAATTAACAAATATCCAAAAACTTTGATGGGGAAATTTGTTAAATTGATTATTAGAGTCGTTAGTTTTATATATTATACTAGCTGCTCTCATCTAAAATAGTGCTCGCTGCGCTCGCGTTGTTCGCTTCGCTCACAACTTGACACTAACCTTGACTATTATTTTCATACATAAGTAATTTATTCTCCGCTTATTCAACACCACCACGATAAGGCTAACCTTATGCTTAGAAATTTGAGCCGCCGAAACTATGTAAAAGTAGCCGACTGAAAGTGAAGTTACTTTTAATTTAGCTTAAGTGGATGTTCACACTGCGTGCGATGCCGAGCCCTGCCGGGTCGAGCGATGCGATGTGGTGGGTGTTCACATTGCACGCCGTGCGATGGCTTGCGATACAAAGATGATACGGGATGTTCACTGCACGCAATGATGGAGAGTAGAGACCAATTTAGTTCAAGGAATAGAATCTGTTCGACATCATGTCGTTTGTGCTTGACCCAGTAAATTTATTTCTGTTTGAAAACAGTGCTCTAAAAATGGAAGGGCGTCGCCATTGGGTGCATCCCATTAATGAAGAAAGGCCTAGTGTTGGTGAATTTCATCATCTCTTCCGCGACCTCAGACGAGAGGTTTCACAAGCGGATTGAGCGCTGTGTATAAACGCAAAAAGCGGCAGCCGCGGTGGCTTTAGGACGATTAATGTATAAGCCCCTCGACTCGCCGTTGCGGCCACCACAACATTTGAAATCAGTGTAAGAGCCGGTACACTTAAGCTCCTCCCTCTTTGATACCTATCTGCATTTCAATTCACTTGATGCGATAGGACACACGTCACTCTGTATTATATAAGCCGGGCCACATAATAGCGATCCTGAATTTACAATTTAAGTTATTTTTAGTTTTAAATAAACTGTATTTTGGCCATAACTTCTAAAATATAAAGAATATCGCATTTTTAACACCATTTTCACCCCCTTTACAAACCCCCGTCCGAGCTGAGAGCTCCATCCCCACCATTTTTTTTTTCAAAATTAATTGTCATTTGTAGTAGTAACAACGATTAACAATTAATTAATTGGCACTTAAAAGTGATCCTCAAGCGAATGGTTTAAGAAACATCATACAAATCAGACATTGTGACCGTGTCCGTGTTCCGGGTTCGAATGTATGTGGGCCGGCTTATTAAAAATTGATATGCGGACGCGTGAAATGACGCAGATAGGAGCAGAAACCAGCGTCATCCCAGATAGCTATCGGATAGCTATCTGCGACCATGTGCATCGCTTCATTGCCCGTAATGTATTTCTTCCTAACCAACTGAAAGTGACGCAGCGTCAGGCGTCATTTGGACGTCCATGTGCACTGGTACTAAATATGTAAAACGCCGCTTCTGCTCTATGCCTTTATACGCAGCGGTGTTCGCTGCTCAAACCGCTTGTGAAACTACGCCTTCTAAACGCGACCTTATTACGGTGGTAATAACCTTTCATTTGAGCCATACTGAATCAAAACCGGAGTCCAAAGCGTATATACCCTAGACTTGTACAGACCTAGTTGTGATACCAAAACTTCCAACAATGAAAAGTTTCATCGTTCACCCATTCGAATTTTGGATATTTACATTTGAACTAACGTTCATAGGGAAGGTTGCCGTTCATTCAATAGGGTCATGCCCATTCTCAAAATCAACTAACCAACCCACACTATAAATATTTGTCGCATTTTGCAAGTCGCTAGCATCATTGTATCGAAAGTTATCGCTCATTTGAAGTTTCATTTGTAGGGGACGTAGGGGTTGCTTGGGACGGAGCTTGGCCATTTCCAATACCAACCAACTAAATCTAAATCCAAATATTTGAACAAAATTTCAAGTCGCTAGCTTCATTCTATCGAAAGTTATCGCTCATTTGAAATTTCATCTGTAGGGGTTCCTTCGGTCGGATCTTGCCCATCAATACCAACCAACTATATCATGCTACAAACATTTGACCAAAATTTCAAGTTTCTAGCTTCATTCTATCGTAAGTTATCGTGCTAACGGACAGACAGACAGACAGATATGGCTAAATCGAGTCAGGAGATGACCCTCATAATTTCCATGTATACACTGCCACACCGCCGCGCCTAAAAGTCTAGGGTATAAAAGCAGACATGCATCCTTTTTTTTCAGTGTGATCTTACATCAAATATTACTTTACAGCTCGTACTTGCACCATACTGGCTCCATGGAGCTTCACATCGCAAAGTATCGCAAAGCCCATAAACTCCATCGCAAAGCCCATTAAATTCCATCGCAAAAAATCAGCAGCCGGTATTCGCACGAAAAAGCAAAATAGTTTGTGAAAACATCGGGCCATCGCTCGACTCGTCATTGCATCGCGCGCAGTGTGTAGTGTACACACTGCGTGATTCCATTTAAAATTGAAGACTTTCCATTTTCTTGCTTTAAAGGCTTGTAATCGCATTGCATCGCTCGACCCGGCTCGGCTAGGCATCGCACGCAGTGTGAACATCTACTTACAGGACGCCAACTTTTAATATTAATTTGTTAGACGGAAGCCCAGGTGCACTTAGGGAATTTAAAATTACGACCGGATAATGGGTAGCATCTTCTTGATCCATTACTTGGTTGAGTGAGCTATATTCAACACATTCCCCAGGAACGCATTTTAATATTTCTGCGTTTATCGGCGATGCCTGGTCGTTTTTGAAATACAAAACATCAATTATTTTGGAGAATAACCTTCCCTTTCGTCACTAATTTTCAGTAACAAATCTGAAAACTCTTGGGCATATTGATTACCCCCAATTCACGCCCGCATATTTGGTTGACAAATGCCTGGGTATGACAATGCGCCATAGATGTGAGCTTTTTCGACATGCCCTAATTTCATCAGCCCTCATCTCTTGGGGTTCTACTGGCAAAGTTTACCTAAAGTCGCCACAGAAAAGTAATGGAATACCGCCCATAGGCCGATCGTTTTGTTTGATATCACGTAAGGTTCTATCTGCTGAATCAACCGCTTACCGATTCGCCATAAGTGCACTCGTCCCATATTATTAAGAAACAATCGCGCAGAACCTTGGCTTTGTTACTGTTGCTGGAAACCCTGCACACTGGGATCTCCGTATGGTCCAAGTAAATCGGGATCTGGACCGCAGTGTGGGTAGTTTTGCCTACTGGTAACAATGTAGGGGCTATTTCTGAAGAGGCGACAGCAATTGCTATTTAGCTTTGAATACGTATTTGGGCTAAGATGGCTTTAGTGGGAAATGTTTCCCGTCCCACCCGGTGCATCCAAAAATAGGATTTTCCCCAAATCACCGTCTACGCTATGACATACATGATCGAATATCAAACGTTGTTCTGCTGTCATACTCCATAAACGCAATATTTCAACCAACTTCGCTGAACTATAGTTGATTTCCCCTGAATACTCCTTATTAATTTGTTCCTCGCCTGAAGTTGGTGTGGGCATGCTGTATTAAGAGAGAGAATTACCCCCTGTTTCTTGGAAAGCCAGCAAGCATCGATTGGGATTACTCTCGCGTAATCTGTCAGTCCCCCGTGATTGTTGCGGCTTGCATCCCCCAAAAAGGCTTCAGCAAATTTATTTTGATACTTATGCCACAACTCCGCTGCATCCGAAAGACCTCAAAATACCAGTAATATGACAAACAAACGACGCAAGCAATGTGAATTATCGCTGAAGCATGCTTTGGCCAATACGTCATCCCAATGCTGATCCACCATCTAGCAAGTGACGTCCACGGCAAGCAGCCTGATAAGTGTCGCATTAAAAATCGTCAATCTTTCGCAAATCAGCAAAAGTAGTAGGACCCCGTACTGTATGAAGTAGTAACCGTAATTAATAAAATAGCATTCAAAGTTGTTCGGATGTACTCTGTAAACTCTTTCCAGGACGTGTTCTTTGAGAATGCCAGGTACGCCATCTACAGCTAATCCAATTGAAAACTCCTTGCTGTTTGCTATACGTATGGTATGACGGAACTTTTTCGTATAAGGCGATATTCAGATTAGCTAGATTTTCAGCTCTGACGCAGCCACGCACAATAGCCAAGCATAGTCGATCGTATCGCACGCTGAGCGATGAGTGTGAATCCGCCCATTTGATGCTGTGCATCTCGACTGAAATTTCAAACAGTCGTGCAGTGCGGTGTCGTGTGTGTGAATTTCGCCTAACGGTGTTTTTGCGAAATCGTCAACTTGATAAATTCGAAAGAATGCCAACAAAGTAGTTTGTCGCGGCCTTTCAATTTGCTTTTTCATATTTTCAGAGTTAAAGTACACCCGCTGCCCAACACAAGATGCATAACTGGAGGAAATCTTTCATGAATAGGAAAGCTCAAAACGCGTCAAACCGCTTCAGAAGAACTTATATAGCGGCCAGATTGGAATCTACTGACTTCGTCGTATTCATTATTTCTTAACTCAAATGTTGCTTGATCACTACTTTTGTTGACGTATTTTTTTGAGAGACGGAAGTCCAGGTGCGCTTAGGGAATTTAAAAAAATTAAAAATTCAACCAGTTAAATGTGTAGCATCTTCTCGATCCATTACTCGGTTGATTGAGCGATATTCAACACATTCTCCAGAAACGCATTTTAATATTTCAGCGCTTGTCGCAGATGCCTGGTCATTCCGCAAAGCCTAGAGTTTTCATGACCAGTTAATTTTGCAGGGTCGCCATACACTGAAGAAAGTAGGGTTTTTCGTGATTGAACTATACGACATAATTTATTATGTAGAATAACCTTCTCTTCTTCTTCCGGACACGCAACGTCACCAATTTTCAGTAACAGATCTGAAAACTCTTGGGCGTTTGGATTACCCCCAGTTCGCTGATTAAATGTATGCTCAACAATTTGTATTCGCTAAATTAAAATAATGAATACTGAAATGTCAAATCTATATACACTGAACGAAATAAGACTTAAAATACACATTTTCATGAATATCTCGGCTCCAGCGCCACCTACCGGGTCCAAATTTTGTCAGCAACTTTATTCTTATTTAATTAATATATGTTGTGAATTTGAACCTAATTGGATCACAAATAAGAATTTTGTAAATAAATCCACTCCAGTGCCACCTATCGAGTACATCGGAGGACCAAACGAACATATGGTGTGAATATGAATTGGATAGCTTTCAGTGACGTGCAGTGGAAATTTTTCATAGTCAAGCAGTTGGGCGCCCTAAAGCCAATTTAGCATAAACAAAAATGGACTGTATAATAGAATATGGACAGTCACAAAAACATTTATACCAAGCGGCTTTAAGCCTTAAAGAAGAAATCAGGAAAGATATAAATAAAATATTGGCACATATATTCGGAATACAAAAAAAAATAAATAAATAAAATATTACTAATAAAAAAAATGATAAATAAATATTATGTTAATTAAGACTAAGAAAAATTCAGGGGTATTTGAAATAAATAAATATTCTTTCGCCATTGCCATTTATTTGTATTCCAAATCTATGCGCCGTTCTTTAAGTAAAAACTCTTTAATCACATTATCAAAAAAATCGTTTTCTCTTCGCATTTGTATAAGAATATCCTTTTCAACCGCAATTAAAGCAAGATGCGAAAGTCGTTCTTGGGATTGGCGATTTCTCAAAAATGTGTGAACGCGCTTTAGTGTTGAAAATGACCTTTCCGCAGTTGCCACTGTGACTGGAATTGACGTTAATAATTTTGCTAAAATATGAACTTGCTTAAAACCGTTTGCGACATAAGGCCGTTTTTGAAAATAATCGAGAATTTTACTAGGATTCGCGTTTTTAAACTCATCTGAAGAATAAATAACTTTTAGCTCATTTTTCAACTTTATTCTGTCGAAAAATTGACCGTGATATTCAATAAGTGAGTCAAAATTTTTATCGGGAAAATTTGACTTGAATTTAGAAAAATAATTCGGTTCAAGCAACTCTAAAAATGAAAGATCTTTATATTAATAACATCTATAATCTCCCGAAATATCCGCCGTAAATTTTGTAAAGGATCTATCGCATTTCTACATTTCTTACGTGGTGGCTGATATTCTGCTGTAACTGTCGAATAGAAATTATCAAACTCTTTAGAAAAGTCATTTTCAAGCCAATTTTCAAATTCAATAATTTTTTGGCTTGCATATGAAATGTTTACCACTTTGCTCTGAATAATATTAAATAATATATCAGTTTTCGAAAAAATTTCAGAAAAAATTAACAGATATAATTGAAAATCTGACTCTGCGAATTTTTGTAAGAATATATCGGAAAAAGTCAAGGAATCGCCATCCCAGTGTTGAGAACCATTCGAAATTGTCTCAAAAACTGTACAAATTTCATGCTTATGTTCAAATATAACGTTAATAATACGCGAATGATAATGCCAACGCGTTTTGGAAACCGATGGTAAACGACGATTTACTATATTTGCAAAAAGGTCCGACCTTTTAGTGGATGTATTAAAAAATGATGCGATTTTATTGATGTGCGCGAAAAGTAATTTAATTTACGGAATAAACTCAACTGCTTTAGACAATACTAGATTCAGTGAATGAGCGTAACATGGAACGAAAATTGCCGATTTATGTTTTTCCCGAATTAAAGTCTGAGCTCCACGAATTTGAGAACTCATTACTGCTGCGCCATCGTAACATTGTGCAATTAATTTCTTATCGATATTAAAATTTTGCAATTGTTTTAAAATGTGAGAGCTTATTGCTGTAGCTGTACGATTAGCGCTTACATCCAAAAATCCGATAAATCTTTCTTCAATCTCATTTGATATTGTATATCTAAAAATCATCGTTAATTGTTCCCGACCGCTAACATCTGGCGTTTCGTCGACCATTACAGCTACAAATGGAGCCTCCTTTATTTCCAAATTGATTTTATTTCGAACCACATTAGCTATAGCGGAAACAAGATCGTTTTGGATTCTATTAGACAAACCCGAAAACGCTGCATTTGCTTTTATAGAATCTATGTGGGACTCAATTATCGGATCGTACAAACTCAAGAAATTTACGGTTTCGATAAAATTACCACGATTATTTGAAGAAGAGTCTTAATTATTTCCGCGAAAAGGAAGCTCCTGTTTTGCCAAAAAAATTACAGTATCGATTAAACGTTTCAAAATATTACGATTACGCTCAACTTTTTCATTATGCAAACTATCAGATATTGCCACCTGGTTACTAAGCATAAACTCTATACGCTGAGAACCAAAATTATCTAATTTAATTAACGACTGAAGATGTTTTTCGGAACTTGAATGCTTTGCTGCTGAGCCCGTAAAATTATTCAAATCACTAAATCCAGCTTTATTCCAAACAGATTTTTCATTCGTGAACAAAAGACACGGCCAGCAAAATAACTTATTTAATTTACAGCTTCCCGTTAACCAAATGTACTTTTCATACGTTTCGATATGGAATTTTCGCGTAATATTTTTTAATTTAAACTCTAAACTAAGATCTGGCTTCGGTCTATCCGATTCTATAATTTCTCTTTTCTTGGCAAAGGAAAGAGTTGAAAATCCCGCTTTTAGTACGAAATCCGTCGCGCAGCAATACTCCGACATAATGCGAAAAGAAAACTTACCACTTTTATCACAAATCAAATCAATTAAATCACTACAAACGGTCAAAAAAACTTCAAATCACAATTTAATCAAAATCACCCGATTGCACTGATTTCCTCTTTTAAATTGCAACGGAAAATCCATTACATAACAAAAACAAAAGCTCTACTGGAAAAATCAAATTCCCATAAACATTCCCTGCATTGGCAACATTTCATTAACAAGCATCATTGGGCTTTATCCCACACACAAAAGCAGTCGCGCCAGTGCTTGACTTGTCTCATATAAATTTGCGAACAAAACAAAAAAAATCGTTGCCCAATGTACTACCGAAATCCAAGATTCCCATTTTCTGGAATCAACATGTCTCTAGTATTTGGATTCACACATGGTACATGCATCTAAAGATCTAGGCACATTTTCCTATTCTAAGTTTGGTGTCTATGGTGTGCAAAATGTGGGAGGTTTGAATATTATCTAAAGTAATTGAACGAATGTTTTTTAACCAAAAGAAGGCGCGGATCAGAATTTGAATGTGTAAAGGAATATTTGAATGATAATATGTATTCTTCAGCTTAAAGAAAAACATTGACTGAAATGATGATATGTGTATTGGTGTAAGCAAAGTTTATTATTGAATTGCTTATTTCGGTAAGTCAAGCAGTTTGGAATTGCTTACTACGAGTGCACGTCACTGATAGCTTTATTGGTTCGTGAGTTATAAAAGCACCAACATATGCACAAACGTTTATATATATATTAAGATTATTATATATTGTATATACTCGTATATATATATTGTACATATATTATAAAACTTATTACGGACTCACGGAATTTATTTGTGCGCTTGATTGCCCAAAATGTATTAAAAAGAATGCTGCTTCCCAACGTCACACAAAAACTAAACTGTACCCTGTGATTTATTATTTCTCACTAATTCATTGCTGAATGACACTACGGAATAAATAAATAAATATAAAAAAACAATGTCCACGTGTGTCTCGCAAATAATTTTCGTCCATTAATTCCACTAGTCATTTACACGCGCGTCCATCTGTCAGGCGGCACATATTTTTCAGGTTTGCTCTCATCTCCATAATTCGATTGTCTAGCAAACTATTATTAACATCTGACAGGTTGTCACTTCCGGAATACATTTAGTTTTAATATATTCAATCGACACGCTTCTGTCCCTTGAATTTCCCTGAAATCAGTCTATTCATGTTAGACCCACGTTGGGCGCTGAAAATTCTATCAGCTCAATTCTATTTGTCTATGAGAGTGGCACATGGCTCTTAACGTCATTAGCTGGGGTTCTCTGGGGAAGTTGGCTACTATTAGAATTATTCATAAATTTGTTAAAGGGAATGACAGCTTTGTCCGCTTGGGTCGTAGCAGACAATCATCATCATCATCATCGTGGCGCGACAGCCCGACGTCGGGCCTTGGCCACCTGGAAGAACAGACAATGGGCATACGGAAGATATGGATACGGTGATGGGCAGCCATTCTTCTTTGAAGATACGAAAGCTTGATGACATACTCGTATTTGTCGATTTCAGTGGCAAATGCTGATAAGGGTGAGAACCCATATCTGATGCTTGACTGAAAACTTCCAGGTACTCTATAAATTAACCATGAACATTACTGAAATTTATTCATTATAAGTATTATATATTTATTAATGTTTTATGAATATTGTCGGATTTGAAATGATTTTTTTTAAAGGAGTGAAGAACTTAAGTAGCAGTCATATCCGTGAAAAAGAATGACGGAAGACTTTCATTCTTTCTTCAGCCAAGGCAGGGCAGGTACAAAAAAAGCGGGACAATACTTTCCTTTCATTCTCGTCTTCGCAATTCATCATCATCGTGGCGCGACGGCCCGACGTCGGGCCTTGGCCGCCTGGATCATTGTCCTCCAATTATCTCGGTCACGTGACCGCGTCCTCCAATTTTGGGAGCCCAGCAGCTGCGCGGCGTCCACACCTACTGAGCTCTCCCAACGAGATCTCGGTCGTCCTCGCAGTCTCGCTCCGTCGACTCGTTCTGCATTCATTACTCTCTTAGGCATGCGATCATCGTCCATTCTTTGTACATGCCCTGCCCATTGAAGTCGTTGTAGTTTGACGATTTTCGAGACTTGCAGCTCATCGTACATTTCATACAACTCATGGTTGTACCGGATGCGCCATCCATCTCGATCGCAAACAGCCCCGAAAATTCGCCGTAGAACCTTACGTTCGAAAGTGTCTAGCATGTTTTCGGAGGCTTGAGTTAGGGTCCATGCTTCGCAGCCATAGCATAGCACTGGTCGTATAATGGTTTTGTACACGCGGAGCTTCGTGTTTCTGTGCACGTCTTCGCAATTAGAAGTTGCGAAAAATCTCTGCAGGGAAGTTGGAGCCTTCTGTGCTGCCAGTTCTTCATCTAGTTTAAACGCAGAAGCCATTATTACCATTTTATATTCCGCAATAGATATTCTAATTTTCTGAGGCCCCATCACAGCCTCCCTTGTCCCTGCTCGAACGAACTCATCCGTTATACAGTTACCAGCCGAGCCAGTGTCGCTAGGAAACCACACCAACGACGTAAACAAGGCATAGCAATGAAACACGGCCATGCCCCTTGAGGGTTCAAGGCAATTAACATTGCTGCCTGACTGTCGGTGAATGATAATGTCTCTGAGGTTACAACATCGCCAGGATTACCGCTGCAGTGAGCCGGAAGACGAAACGACGTACCAACTTCAAGTCTCTCTAAGTATACCCCTCTACCCACTCCTTCGTCAGTCCGCGAACCATCCGTATAGAAGTTAATAGATTGCAACTCTGATTGGACATTGTGTGCCCATTGACTCCGCGAAAGATCCATACTTGTAAAGTCGGTTATTTTTGGAATATCCAGGTTGTTGAGAAAGAGCCAAATTGCCGGTCCTTGACGTTTCAAGTCCTTTTATTACTCCCTTGATCTGCCATAACTGTTGAATGAGAGCCTCTCCCAGATCTTCTTTATTATATCAGACTACTGATATATTCAAGACATTTTTGGCGTTGTGATGATTGGTTTATACGTCGCCAGTGATCGGATTTTAGGGAACTACCTCATCGTCAACAATCAAGTCCGTAAAGATATCCTCGTCGAGCTGAATTGGGTTGGATCTGTCTCCAGTGTTTTTCAGCTTACACTTTCTACTGATACTGGGCTGGGATTCGGTGAGTATAGTAGCGATAGGTACTTGCATGAGATTCGGTGAGTGCAACAGAGATGTAGTCCACGCAAAATAAGAAAAAAAGACGCAATAAATCATGTACTCGTAGTTCCAAAAGTTTCACAAATGTGTAGGGGCAGGTCCCACGAACAACGTAAATTAAAATTCCACCGATTTCCGGTGCGCGGTAGGTAGGTACTTTATTTAAGTTTTTCGTTTGCATCTCGAAAACGGTGCGTCGCACGTAAAAGTAATGTCGAGCGAAATGAAAGAATGTTAAATTCCCTTCAAAAAAGTGGACTAAAGTTTATTCTTATCTGTAATGATAAGATGATGTTGTTTTGTACTCGTCCTCGTAGAACTGGTTATTTTTTTTGAACAATTGTATGAAGCTAACCTATTACAATATCAGTGCAATGTAAAATATGTAATTTAAGAGATGTGCGGAATATAATTTAATGACAGTAGGTAATGATCGTTACACTATCTCTAATAGTTTCCGAGATATCTACCCGCAAAAATGGCTAATTTTCGAAAAAAGTTGTTTTCATCTTTAAGGACTATAACTATCTCTATATAAGCTTATATACTGTGTATTGACAGGTAAATGGTGTATATGTGTATTTATAAGTATGTACGTAGTATGTACAATACCATACAAACCACTCATTGGGGACACCGGTTAAAAGGGACAGACTGGTGAATGGGAACATATCAGTAACTTCCGGAGAGACGTGCGTGCCATGTATTTGTTCGGCTCAGCGGATAAAATTGGTAACATAGGCATACACGGTACCGCCTGATGTGCGCCGATTAAGTGGTGTTCACTGCACATTCGTATACCGAGGTTTTCAAGCAACTGTTGCTCCTTCAAATACAACAAATTGTTCCTTTTCTATTGTAGATCATCTTCGTCATTTTAGTCATCCTTTTGTGCTACTGCATCTCGAGCCTAACCCCCGTGTTCTGGATTTAGTGAATGGTTGCACCTGCAAAAACACTCTTAAGGCGTGTTGCTGTGTTGCAGCTTTGATTGGTGGGCTTTCGCCATGCTTGATGACTTAATGTATGACATATATCGATAATTATCCAAATCATATTCAATAATTAGGGAATGATACATAACGAGAAACATTGCTCTCCAGCTTGGCATACAGCATCAGGTACTATTTGGTCATAGAAGACGTCAGCAATGGCTTTGATTTCACTCGGAAGCCGTTGAAATTATTTTAGGATGGACAATTTGCTTTTGATGTAAATGACAGACGTCGTGTTACATCCTGTGAAGCCGATGAACAGAATAGACCCACTAAAGGCTAGTGTAGTGCTGTCTTCGATGTTTCCTCTTCCAGGCTTCATGAAAAATACATTTCTGTCTGGTGGTGTCAAAGTTATTAGTAGGACGAGGAGGCCAACATATTCTCCAATAATCACTACAGACAAAGGATAAGTAACCTTGCTCAGGCCACATCTGACAATATTACCATCAGCATCTCCTTTAGCTGGTGCGTGTACCAGCACAAAACGATGACCTAAGTAACGACGATGTTCTATTTGAGGAACAATTTGTTGCATTTGAAGGTGCAATAGTGGCTTGATAAACTCGGTATACGAATGTGCAGTGAACACCACTTAATTGGAGAACATCAGGCGGTAACCTTTATGCCCATATTATATTTTGTGTTTATATGTATGTGTTTTTATACCCTTCACGGATGTGATAGGGTATATTAACTTCGTCATGAAGTTTGCAACGCATAGAAGGAAGCATCTCCGACCATATAAAACATATATGTATATTCTTGGTCTGTATAATGAGACGAGTCGATTAAGCTTTGTCCGTCTGTCTGTCTGGTTCTATGCAAACTAGTCCCTCAGTTTTAAAGCTATCAAGCTGAAATTTTGTACAAAACCTTCTTTCTATTGCACGCTAGAAATATGTCGGAACCAACAGAATCGGACCACTACGTCATATAGCTGCCATAGGAACGACCTGTCCAAAAATTCGTCTTTGTGAGGAAAACTTTTTTATTTCTAAAGATATGTTTTTCAAATTTCACACTAATCAATAATATCTTTTGTCAAATCACATTCTAGAATTCGGTTGAAATTGGACTACTCTATCATATAACTGTCATAGGAATGACCGTTCCAAAACCAAGTCTTTGTTAGAAAAACTTTTTGATTTCTGAAGATATCTTTACGAAATTTCATATTATTCAATCATATTGACTGCCAAGCCACGTTCTTAAATTTAGTTGAAATCGGCCGACTATTTCATATACCTCTCATAGGAACAGTGAAATCGGGACAAGTTTTACTACAAATTTCAAAGTAGCAAATGCACCATAAATCACAACATACCTTCATACCTTCGGCAAGCTTGTTTTTTACTAATCTAGCTGGCGTGGTTTTGCTGTTATTACGTTTCTAGTAATGTAAGATCGACGTAGTAGTAGTCGATTTGTTTTACATCAAGACCACGTTTTTCCCTTTAAATATGAAACATTCGCAAATTTGCAAATCTATGTCCCTAGTATTTACATGCTGTTCGAAAGCTAACATAATGGGACAACTTTTATCAACTTTGCAGAATTGTCAGCTCACAGTACCGTTGCAATATTATCTTTTGAATTTTTGATGAAAAACCGATTTTGAAATTTTTTCAAAGTTTGGATAGTTGTATCTTTATAGTTACGATGAATTTTGCAATCGAAAATAAAATGTTTTATATGAGATTTTATGTAGTCTTAAGAAGTGATGTGAAATCCCAGATTTGATGATTGGGGAAGAAGCAAATTTTGATTTTGTTTGGCAGGTCATGGTTTTTTTATGACAATCATAAAAACAGTTATATCGCGGTAACGGTTAAAGAAATGCCAATTCCATTGGTACCATTTCTCCTCAAACAAATTGTGGAATAAACCCTATAAGTATTGCCCACCCACCGCGGGACACACTGTATAAGCTGATACGCTATTCGGGCTATGAAAATAACGCTCCTCATCAAGCAGCCTACCCCGACGACATCAACATCATGTCCCGAAGATGGGCCGACGCAAAAGGACTTCTTTATTTGCACGATGCCGCTGTAAAAGAAGTTGGAGTATGTATCAACGAGGGTAAAACTAAAATAATGATGCAATTCAGGACGAGGACACCAGCACAATCGAGCATCAATGTGGAGGACCTCAGCATCGAGTTCGTGAACGACTTCATATACCTGGGTTGCAACTTGTCAAAGAATGTCAACGAAACTGGCGAAATCAAGCGACGGATACAGCTAGCTAATAAGACTTTTTTTCACGGTTCTCCCCATAATGAAATCGAAGTATGTGCACAGAAACACGAAGCTCCCCGTGTTTAAAACCATCATGCGACTAGTGCTATGCTATGGCTGCGAGGCATGGACCCTAACTCAAGCCTCCGTAAACATGCTAGACACATTCAAACGCAAGGTTCTGCGGCAAATTTTTGGGGCTGTTTGCGATCGAGATGGATGACGCGTCCAGTACAACCATGAGTTGTATGAAATGTGCGATGAGCTGCAAGTCTCGAAAATCCTCAAACTGCAACGACTTCAATGGGCATGGCAAGTACAACGAATGGACGATGATCGCATGCCAAAGAGAGTAATGAACGGACAACGAGTCGACGGAGCGAGACCGCGAGGACGACCGAGAACTCTTTGGGAGATCTGTGTATATGCGGACGTCACGCAACTACTGGGCTTCCAAAATTGGAGAAGGCGGTCACGTTACCGAGATAATTGGAGGATAACGATCCAGGCGGCCGGAGACCGACATAGGGCTGTCGCGCCACGATGATGATAATATAAGTTTTCATAGAGAGAGAGAGAGAGAGTTATGACCCTTAAAGGTGAAAAAAGTCGAATGAGCAGTTATCTAGTGATATTTACCCGATGATTTCAAATTACTGTCGGGCGGCATTTTTTGACAGTCTTGGATGTAATTAGTACAGATTTCAGCGAACTTATCGACACCTGACTGCCTGTAAATAGAGTGATACCCCTAGCTATTATACGTGAATGCTTCGTTTATGGTCAAGACCTCTACCTGGAAAATTTTGCATCAAGAGGAATTTCCATATCATATTCCGGTATCAGTCTTCGAACTATCTGTATACATAAAATTCTT
The DNA here is from genome assembly GCA_964017055.1 of Chloromyia formosa. Lineage (NCBI taxonomy): Eukaryota > Metazoa > Arthropoda > Insecta > Diptera > Stratiomyidae > Chloromyia > Chloromyia formosa. The sequence goes on from OZ024818.1 coordinate 49,934,254, forward strand.
TCTTCGCCCATTAGATTCATGATGGAATACAAGTAATATACTTTGGAAATTTTTGTACCAATCATAGCTTAGTGCGACTTAGTCGGTTGTTATAGAGATATCTATATATTCAAGAAACGTGAGTATCTAGTTGCTTGAAAAAATTCTTGGCTCTGTTTTACTCATCATATTGAGGGCAGCAAATGGAATGGCAGGTTTAGGCTCTATGAATTAATACTCCGGAAACTATCGCAACAAAACCAAAATGAACAATTGTCCCAATTTTCGAATTATGTTTCATATGGAACTTTCGCCCCAAAACCAGGCGAACAATTGTTCCAAAAATTTAAGAAATCTCGCCTTAAATCCATTGTTTTAGAAAGACAATACCTATATATCGTCCCAAATTTTGATAGGGCTTAAAACAATTTAGTCTGAAAGTTTCCCGAGTGGGATTTCCGCTTTAAGCAGTATGATCCAACGGTATGTATGTATATATGTGACATAGTGGATTTCTGCTTAAGGTTTTACGAATCCGTGGAAATCCGTTCTGGGTAATCACAGACAGAATTTCTGCTTTAGGCTGTACCGAAATTTCGGGGCGGGTTTTCACCATAAAAAATAATTGGTGTGCAATCCCAATTTTTTTTTTAATTTTCTCCCAAACATTTGCAAAATTTTGCCCTAAATACTTATTTAAGAAGCTCGGGGCCATAGTTTATTTCATTTTGTGTCGTTCCTGGGGCGTTAATTTATAGCGATGGCAGTAAGAGTTAACAAGTGATTAGAAAATTTTTTCTTTGTTGCTATTTTTCAACTTCCATCCAACATCCGAAAGTCGGTCATTACACTCTCGCATTCTATTTTTCGTAACGCCACTCTGCTTTTCCCATAAGGACCTTTCAGACAGTCTCATGCAAATGAATCCTCACTGAAAGTTCGGCAATAGAAATTGTTGTGACTTCTGCTTAGAAGGAGAGAACGAACGCTGAGGAGTTTCATTTTCATGATCTCTACACTGCGATGAAAACTCTGCCCGACGCACTCATTTCTTCAATCGATCAGAATTGTAAAATTCACTAATTAACTTCAAGGAAACGCATCTAAGAATCTTTGGAGGTTCAGAAACACAATATGTATGTTTCTGTCAAGGATATTCCTTAAGTGTGATATTCCAGCCTGCACACACATCCTAATCGGATCCTATAACAATGGAATAATTTATGAATAGACAGCTTATTCTAACAATAAACTCGGTATAGTGTTGAAACCCTCAAGTTCCCTTGGAGGGCTCTACTGATTCCTCCATTTACCACCAGTGTCATGTAAGCACTTCACTTTTGTTGGCTTCGCTGATTGTCAACACGTCACCACAATATCTATTCCCCATGTTCCGCGTCGTACAATCCTTACATGTTCTCTCCATAGCGAACTCTATCTGGTGATAGTTGTAATCAGAAAAAAAAAAATTAGAAAAAAAATATGAATGCAGAAATAAAAAGATAAAAAAAAAGAAAATAATAGTTGCATTTGAATTTCAAATTATTTCCGTGCCTCCATCATGAACGTGCCGGAAGAACCGTGGGAAACATTTCGATGATGAAAAATTTAAATGGTTGCAATTTAAGGATGATGAAAGTGGTACAGAGAATCACGATGATGATGATAACTGTGGTGACGTAGATGAGCTTCCTCATGAACATCAACCGCACATGTAAGTCAATTAGAGGGAAATTGCATATCCTCACCGGCTCTGACTGAAGCTGTAAAATTATTATCCAGCTGTTTAATTCAATCTGATATTCGTCAGCGGGTCTTCGAGCAAATGAAACGTAAATAAGTTATATTTCATATGTGCCGGAAATGATCTAATAGTCAGGGATAATATGCGGAAATTGCTGATTATATAATGCCGTCATATAATCAGCAATGACACTGAAATTTTTGATGCTCATCAGTACTTTTGGCCTGTCCCATACATGTGCACATGATCGATTTGTTCGTAAGCTGTACAACTATTGATTTTGTTTAAACAATTTTCTCTTCAGAGAACCAAATCAGTAGTACAGTATGCATCCTTAAGCAAATGTGCCTTTGGGTTGACTTTCATATCTCCCATCACCATCATCATCGTGGCGCAATAGCACGACAGCGGGCTCTGGCCGTCTCGATCGTTGTCCTCCAATTATCTGGGTCACGTGACCACGTGCTCTAATCTTGGAAGCCCAGTAATTGCTCGGCGTCAGCATATACTGAGCTCTCCCTACGAGCTCTCGATCTTCCTGGCAGTCTCGCTCCGCCGACGTCGTTCATTCGTTGTACATGCTCTGCCCATTGAGGACGTTATTTTTTGACGATTTTCGCAACTTCCAGCACTACGTACAATTCATACAACTCATGGTTGTACCGGATGCGCCATCCATCTCTGTCGTAAACTACTCCGAAAATTCGCCGAAGGGCTTTCCGTTCGAATGTGTTTAGCATGTTTTCAGAGGCTTGGACTTGGGTCCAGGTTTTCGCAGCCATAGCATAGCACTGGCCTTATGATGGTTTTGTATTCGTGTTTCTGTGCACATGCTTCGATTTCATTATGGGGTGGACCGAGTAGAAAGTCTCATTTGATAGCTTGATTTCGTCAGTATCGTTGGTATCCTTTCGCAGGTTGATACTCAGGTATGTGAAGTCGTCTATGAATTCGTCACCTAAGTTGATGTTCGATTGTGTTTGCGACCTGGTTCTTGATTGCATCATTATTATACCCTTGACTTATAGTATAGGGTATATTGTTTTTGTCACGACGAAAATATGTAACACCTTAAAGGAGGCTCCGGAGGTATAGCAATGCTTATATATAAAAAGATCAGGATCACCTCCTGATTCGATTTAGCCATGTCTGTCTGTCTGTCTGTCAGTCCGTCTGTCTGTCTGTCTGTCCGTTCGCACGATAACTTTCGACAGAATTAAGCTAGTGCCTTGAAATTTTGGTCAAATGTTGGTAGTATGATCTAGTTGGATGGTATTGAAATTGGGCATGATCAGGCCAAGAGAACGCCTACCTCCCCTACATATGTAAAATAATGAAATGTATCTATAACTCCCGATTAAAAAATCATGAAAAGCTCTAGCTTTGGTGTATTGCTAGTGAGGATAATCTTATACTCTCCTGGGAAAATAGAATCGATCAGTTGAAAACTAACGGTAATTTTCTTACAAAGAGCCCCGTACTACCCTACTTTTCAGGTTTTTTGTCTAAAACTCTTGAACCAATTGACGTAGACACCTGATTTTTGGCATGTAACCCTGAGGAAAAAAGCTGCTTAAGCTCCTGTAAGTTGGGCATAATCAGATTAATGAAACACCTACCTCCGCTACAAATTTCAAAAAAATTGAATATTCCTTTAATTACGATAACTTTCGATAGAATGATACTACCGAGATCCGACAACGAAACCCCTACTTTCCCTACAAATGAAACTTCAAATAAGCGATAACTTTCGATAGAGTGAAGCTAGGGACTTGAAATTTTGTTTGAATGTTTGTAGGGTGATCTAATTGGTTGGTGGCAATGATGGGCAAGATCTGACCCAAGGAACCCCTACCTCCCCTACAAGTGAAACTTGAAACAAGCAATAACTTTCGATAGAATGAAGCTAGCTACTTGAAAAATTCGACAAATATTTGTGGAATGGGTTAGTTAGTTAATTGATTTTGAGAATGGTCAAGATCCTACTGAATAAGTGCCAACCCCCCCTATGAACTGGCCATATAGGAGACCCATTCTTAATGCATATGGTCGTTGCCAATTGGTATCACCACTAGGTCTGTACAAGTCTAGGGTATATACGCTTCGGTTTTTGTTTTGTCCTCGTTTATGCGTAGTCCCATTTCTTTTCCTGCGGTGCCAAGAGAATCCACAAGTTCTTCTGCATCGGTCAATTATCGGGACATGATGTTGATGTCGTCTGCGTACGCTAACTCTCGTGTAGATTTTATGAGTAGCGTTCCGTTCGTGTTCGTATTCATTATCCAAGTGGGCGTATTCAAGTGCTAGGTTGAAGAGCGTCAGTTAAAATAGATGGAAACCGAGTTTTAGGCGAAAAACTGATCAAAGTGCCAGTTTCTCCAAGATGGCGTTGGGAGCACATGGGGAGAGTGACACAAACTTGGATTTTTCACTAATCCACCTACCTATAAAAGATATCAAAAATTCAGAACTGCCGCATATTTTGCACTCTAACCCCCCCTATTCGGTCACGATTTCTTTGGTTAGTAGGATAAGCTACGTATTTTAATATTTCAAGCTTACCGATGTTATTTTCCCAGATGGATTCTCCTCTCCAACAAACTGCGGTTGGGCCTGTGGCACACGTGGCGAGCAGAAATTTTCGAATGTCAAACACTACCCATACAGTAGTAGAGTGCAAAATATGTACGCGACGGCACAGTTCAGCATTAGTAGTGCCATAACTGTCTAAAGGCAGCTGCAAGGTATCCGAGTACCGAACAAACCTGGAGCGTTCTACTGATTCTGATGAGACGAAAAAAAGAAAAATAAAAAACAAAACAAAAAGAGACGGTTGTTAGTTTTTAACTGATTTTTGAAGAAAAAATCTGGTATTGGACCCTCCCTCGTTAATGAGTTTCGATTTCGGAGTTGGTTTCCTTTACGTTTCATGACCCCAGGAATCGATTGGCTTTATTCGATTTTTTAGTGTCATTTGTATATATATATCATCATAATTATAATCGTCTACATCTTATTCTACCATATATACTATATATGTATATGCAACCGTATGTCATGACATGTAGGATACACTGGTCAAACGTTTTCTTTTTCAAGTGAAGCTTCATTTTGGATTTGAATATGATGGAGTTTCTCCCGAATGCGCTCCATTCTAGTTTGATTCGCCTATTAATTTCAGGTATTATGTCTCCTGATTTATGTATTAGCTGACCAAGGTAAACATATTCCTCTACTATTTCTAACCTGGTGTTATTCAATGCTATTTCGACTTGACCTCCTAGATCAGGGGTCGGCAAACTCCGGCCCGCGGGCCAAATCCGGCCCGCCACTGGTCTTCATCCGGCCCGCGAGTTAATTTTGTCTTTAATGTGAACAATTATGTATATTAAAGAAATAAACCATACAATAAATATTTTAAAAGAAATTTTTTCGTCAAAGTGTAATTTTTCAATATTCGCAAGTGTTGACCAAATGTTCGCCTAATAGTAGACCCAACCATACTACTGGGTAATTTGCATTTGCTTGGTGATTGGCGAGCGGCCGCAGCGTGTGTTTAGGATAAGTATTTTCTCCCGTTCGAATGATAATTCGATTTCAGGTGTGTCCTTGTGAATGATCATTCGAATATCCTCCGAATGATAATTCGCGAATTACAATTGGCAGAGCAAACGCAATTCCTTCTTATGCAGTGCCATCTATCCGACAAATTGTCATTGTCATATTCACTCGTTGCTATGCAATAGAAATAACATTCACTAAGCGATATAAGCAATATTTATTCGTAAAGTTCATCTATACAGTTTTCCCTATGTGCAATAAATTACAAAACGTCACGTTTTCTGAAACATTAATCATAGATTTATCATATGATATACCGATGGATCAAACATGGAAGAAGCAGCTGGTGATGGAGTCGCTGGAGTAACATCAGTATCCTAATCCTTGGCCCAGTGTATTTCCATCCGAGATCCATGGCATTGAGTACTTTGTCCACGGTGAAGAAATATCGTCTTTGTTTGAATTAGGTCGATCTTACTATACGCCATCTGCGCAAATGTACAAGTAGTTTTGCAGAGTAATACTAAGGAAGGTGAGTCGACAAACATTATTGATACTGCATAATTTCTGCTATTTCTTTGAGTGGTCTATACTGAGTTTGATGTGACAGAGAAATCAGCATACATGAAAAGTCGGCATTGAATAACATCTTCAAGGAAAACGAAAAACAATTATCGTACCAATTGGGTCAGCGATCAATTTTATTCCTTTCTCGTGGACTTATTTAACGGTATTCAGTTTCGCGAATTTTGACAGACCTAAATTTCGTTTCTAGATTGGCCTGTCATACAACAGTTCGTAGGCACAACAATAAAAAAGTATAGTAGAGGGCACCGCAATGACTACAAGTATAAGAGACATGGTGCTCATTTCAGCGCGTATGTTGTAGATTAGTTGTGGAATTATTTGAGGTTTACTTCCTTACACTTTTTCTGTAAAAAAAAAAAACCCACAAAAAGAAGTCAGGGGTTATTAGATTTGAAAAACGTCATGGCTATTTAATTTCTGACCTTCTCGGAATTATGCGCTCTCCGCAAATTTCCGTTAGAAGCTCCATTTTTCTAAAACCACATTCCACGGCGATTTTCGACTTTAAGTAGCACAAAATTTTGAGAATGGCCTGAAAACTTTCTCCAGTGATAGTCACAGCGTTGCTACTAGCATTCTGGGAGAACAATGGGCCAATAATTTCTCTGGACGTTATTCCGCGCCAAATTGTGCACTTAAGGGGCTGCAATTCCGTCTGGAGTCTTCTGTTGAATTTTCGGTTCTTCAAACTCTTCACAAAGCCACTGGGTTGGAAGTCAGTCTCATCGGAATTAGACAATTTGTTGGTGGTTTTCAAAATTAAAATATATAATTTTGGAGCGCTCTACGACTGTGAATATTCCCACGATAAATTTCTTATCGGCCTCCAAGTATTAACGCAAAAAAAATTCCGAACTTAAGCTACTACTGCAAAAGTATTTTCTTAACGTAACTGCGCCCGAAACCTAGCATGAAGGCGCGAAGGAGTAGATGACGCGCTATGCCCCAGGATGAACACCATCCATGTTAAAGTAAACTATAGTAAAATCCATTTTACTGCATAATTTTGGTGCTTCCGCCAAACCTTCAATTATAGTAGAAGTGGGTTGACCAGCCCGATAAACAGTTATACTTTGGATATCCGGCCCGCTTACCCCAAAACTCCAACGACCCGGCCCTTTTCAAAAAAAGTTTGTCGACCCCTGTCCTTGATGCTCATGGGCATGATCTTAGTCTTACTGAGGTTCATTCTTAGGCCCATTTTTTTGCTGGCTTTGCTAAGTTCATTTAATAGTAGTTGCAATTCTTCTTGGTTTTGAACAATTGTGACTATGTTATCGTCAAATCTCAAGTGATTGATGCGTTCCCCGTCGATTTGTTGGCCCTTCTCTTCCCATTGTAGTTCTCGGAAAATTTTTCCTAGGGTGGCATTGAATAGCCTTCGAGAGATTGTATCGCTTTGTCTAACACCCTTTTGTGTGGGGAATTCTGATGTGCCCTCAAACTCTTTGACCATTGCTTTGGCGTTCCTGTAGATGTTTGAAAGCGGTTCTACATTTCATGATTCTCTATATCTTGGATCGGTATTGTTCTTACATATAATCGCCTCAGGGTATATTGAGAAAAAGGCTTTTTCAAAGTCTATGAATGCCAGTGCTAGGGGTAGTTCATATTCTTTTGCCCTGCTCATGATCTCTCTCAGGTTGTGGATGTGATCTATTGTGCTGAATCCACTTCTAAATCCAACCTGCTCCCGTGGCTGTTCAACATCAAGGGCTGATTGTATTCGGTTATTGATTATTTTGATGAATATCTTGTAGACAGGTAGCAGACTTACTGGCCTGTAATTTTTAATGTCTTCCTTATCGCCCTTTTTGTGGATCAGTACTATGTTTGCGCTGTTCCAACTTTCAGGAATGTGTCTGGCTCTGATTCAGTTGGTGTATATCTCGGCCAATATTTTCCGGCGTACTTCAACAGGTCAGCGGTGATGCCATAATTGCCCGCCGCTTGGCCTGTTTTCATTGATTTGATCGCAAATTCACTTCATGTCCTCTGTTATCTTCTTTCTAACTGTTTTACACAATTCCGTGTACTCTATTCTTTGAATGTTTGAAGACGCTTTAATTTCTTTTCTTTTCTTTAGTAGTGCCTTTGTTTCGTTTGATAGTTTGTGGTGTCTAGTTTCTGTTCGTGGTCCGTCCACTTCCTTGGCACACTTCAAGATGGCATTTGCGAGGTGTGAAGCGTCCCTATTCCTCATTTCATCGTCTATCGATCGATTAATGTCATTCTTGATGTTGCCGTTGTTGAAGCCTGTTTTTGTTGGCTTCCTGACTAATTTTTTCCTTTCGGATCTTAGGTGTAGGGTTATTTTCGCTCTGATTAGATGATGGTCGCTACCTGTCTTAAATTTATCGAGTGCAGAGACGTCTTTGACCGTTTTTATTTTACTCGTGAGGATCAGGTCAATCTCGTTCCCCGAAATCCCATTTGGGGCTTGCCATGTCCATTTCCTGCTTGGTTGTTTCTTGAAGAACGTGTTCGCTGTGTAGAAATTCTGTTGGTGGGCAAATTGAACTAGTCTCTCCCCTCTCTCATTTCTCTATCCCAATCTGAATTTCCCTATCAATATTTCTTGTTCTTCGTTTTTGCCTACATGAAGTCTCCTATGAGGAATTTGAAATGATTATTATTGTTGTCCAAGGCTTGAGTTATCTCGCTGTAGATTTCCTCGTCTGAGTGACTAGATGTTGGAGCATGAACTTACATAATTTGCATACTTTTTTTTTATGTGATTGCCAAGACTTTAGGGGATTACCCTTTCATGCAAGCATAGCCTTGGCGGGAAGGAAATTAAGGTAAGGGATTGGGGGGCGGTTGAGTGGGTAGGAGGTACCGGTGCACATTCTGCTTAAACTTTTGCAAGTCATAATTATTAGGGAATACAGTAGATGGAAGGCTGTTCCACATTCTTATTGAACGAGTTAAAAAGAAGCCAAAGAATTTAACTGTGCCCCAGGAATTGGTCTTAAGAGTATGAGGGTGAGCACGACTGGTAAGCCGGGTGCTACTCGTAGGAACAGCAAGACCAGGGAGTAAATCACTAATTTCATTAGAGCAACAACGGTTGTAGTAGCGATAAAATAAGGTTAAGCAACCAACGTTACGCCTGTGCTCGAGGGAACCAATGCGATAGGTAATAGAGTGATCACCAATAATTTTAAAAGCCTTCTGCTGAACTTTATCCAGCATGGACAACACAGTGCAACCTGCACCCGCCCAAACATGGGAATTGTATTCCAGCCTAGGTCTTATGTGGCTTTTGTATATTTGTGCTAAGTCAGACTGTGAGAAATATTTTTTGCAGCATTTTTGGCAATGCAAAGATATGTTCATTTGAGTTTGCTGGAAATGTTCGTACCTAGAATGTTTAAAGAAGGTGAACCCGGAATACTCACGCCGTCTATGAGAATAGTTTGGGAAGCAGGTGGAGCATATAATTTATTGGAGATGAAGCAGCATTGCGTTTTGGAAGCATTAAATTCAACACGATTAGCTTTACCCTAATGATTTTAGAAATGTCGTGATTCAACGATTCAAACATGCGGTCTCTGTTGATTGTAGAAGCATTCCCGCGAAATTTAGCCGCAGAGTTAAAAGAATATGTGAAATCGAGGGTGCTATCGTCGGCAAAGCTGTGGATCGGATTGGACGTTATGCTTAAAAGATCATTGATAAAAATAAGGAAAAGTGTTGGTGACAGGACAGTCCCCTGAGGTACCCCGGCGCTAATTGAATGGACATTTGATTTAACACCGTCAAGTGCAACAGTGATTAAGCGGTCATGGAGAAAACTTTCGATCCACCTAATTAATGGAGGATCAAGGCCAAAAAAGCTTGGATAAAAGGGCCGGATGCCAAACCCTGTCAAAAGCCTTTGAAATATCCAGAGCAACAGCATTAGCTTCCCCAAAATTGTGGAGACAATGATTCCATCGCTCAGTGAGGAAAGTCATTAGGTCCGCGGTGGAGCGGGCAGAACGAAAACCGTACTGTCTGTCATTGACGAGATTATTTGAATCGACATATTTTATTAATTGAGCGTTTATGAGTAATTCAAAAGCTTTCGACAGAATCGATGAAAGAGCAATTGGTCTATAGTTCGAAGGATTACAAGCGTCTCCTTTTTTAAGAACAGGCTGAACATGAGCAAGTTTCCATGCGGATGGGAAAACTCCTAATGAATAGGACAGATCGTGTATCTCTGTGATAGTCTGAGAGTCAAACTGGTTACTCGATCTGACGTACTTGTGACACTAATTATCTTGTCTTTCCATTTTTTGTTAACCAAGAATCCTACACCGCTAGTTCTACCTGATTAGGTTCCTTAATGGTATAGGATATTGCCCGAAGCGAGTGTTAATAGGTTTTCATCTTTGCGCCTCAAGCGCGAATCCACTCTGTGAAATCCTAGACATATTTTCACCTTTAGACAGTACGAAAATTTGGAAGGTTTTTTCGCCTTTCTAAAAAAAGGGGTAAAAGTAAAAGGTAAAAGGTTTGGAGTTTCTAAATGTTGGGGGATCGAATGTTTTACGGGAAAGTATTTAATATGTATTAATCATCCCGAAATTGTGGTGATAGTTCATTTCATTTTAATTCATGGATGCGGATGTTTCACCTAGTTTCAATGCCGCCAATCATGCGACTGTAGAATCCGTAGCTCAAATATATTGGCTGACTAGGAGCTGTTTGCTGCCAGAATATTTTCCAAAGCGTTTTGTATGTCACATAAACGCTGAATGGCCATAGTGTACTAGTTTCATCCGAGTGTTTCCTCATATTCTGAACAGAAAATTTCCAACCTCCTCAAAAGACTACTCAACTCCCTATGACATTCAAATATTAAGATAAACCGAATTGAAATCCAAAAGTTACGCGCTCTTCATCCTTAGCGTACTATGCAATGAAATTGTTATGCTAATCCTTTCCCTTTTTTCAAGTAGGTGTGAGGGCATTTACCCTTAATTTTTTTATGAAATCACTTCAGACCAATTCAACCACGCCACTTATGTGTAACACGTGTAGCGCTCAACAAGAAAGTGCCCAATTAATTTTGCATGCCAGGCCGACCGACAAAATCGAGACAGTCATCATGGAAACAGATGTGGCGAATAGCGCGAATTAATAGTACGGTTTCGCACAGCACAGATACTCTCTTCGTTTAGTCTGTTCCTCTTCTGTGTGTATACTTTTTGTATTAAAATATCTGCAAAAACAACATATAAGATAAACCTTAACTATAATGGTCTATGGTCCAATATGAAATTTTATAATTGTTATTTGGTGTTATCAGATAAGAATTCATAAAGATTCCATCGACAAATGTTTAAGAAATGTTCATTCAGTTAAATTTTGTATAGCACTTTACAAGTGTGCACACTGTGTAATGGATAGGTGTTAGAAGTCGCCGAAGTGTCCATGGGGACGGAGTTAATGTTTGCCGTGAAGGTCCGGCAACGCCATCTGGCGAAAACTCCTCAGCGGATTAGGCGGCGGCACGAGCTTGCTGTAGCTCAGTGACGGGAGATGTGGGCGGGATTTTCACCCTCTCGCTGCCCCGTATCATTATCATCCTAAAAATCACGTACCTAAGGACAACAAGCACACACAAAGATACCAAAGTGCCACGACCTTTAAAAAAATGCAAATAAAAGAAAAATACGCTACTTAATGGCAATGTCGGTCGACCGGCTCATGTACCTGACACTGCTCCGGGCCTTATGAAATGGACTTCGGCCTCTATACCCACCCTGCCGTTGAGGTCTCATGGCCGAAACAAAGTGCAGGCCTCCCTAACGAAAGCAAAACTATAGGATTAACCTTACATCAATTCAACCTGAAAAGGGGGCGATAGGGGTCCTTGAAAGGAAAAGCCCAATTTTCGTTTACTCGTTATAATATCATTTTTATCTTATTGACGTACCAAGATAATAAAAAACATAAAAAAAATACGATTGGGGTAAACCCCAATCATGCAATACTCTAGATGAATTTGAACCTGGTTAAAGCCAATAAATAATTTTGGTTGCAATCTCGGTTTCATCAAAGCTTTATATTCCAAATTTCAGACTAATAGCTGTAACACTTTTCGAGAAAATCAGCTTATTGTCAAAAGACAACATTTTGTATTAGCTCAAAGCGATTTCAAGCTAGAGAGCAACGTTGGTAAAATGTGTCATATTGTATAGGAGGGGGTAGACGGAGTAAGGGTAATCGACTATTTTTTTTGAATCTAACTGATATTGTTAATTAAGTGTTAAGTACAAAATTTCAGCCCGATTAATTGTATACGTACTGAGTAAATTGGCTTAACGTATTTCATGAAATAGTGCAGTTTGTATGGGAGGGGGTAGAAGGAGGGTGAGGATTACAATAAGTTTTATAACATAGGTTACAATTATCATAAAAGTGATATATTCAAAATTTCAAAGCAATATGTTTTATAGTTTCTGAGAAAATCTGATTATTGTAAATTTTCAAAAATGTGTCATTTTGTATGGGAGGGGGTAGAAGGGGTGGAGCGATTTAGCCCGTTCACGAACTTAGCCTTCATTTTTTGTCAAAAATAACGTGTGCAAAATTTGAACTTCATAGCTCAACGCGTTCTCGAGCTAGAGAGGTCACGGACGGACGGACGGACAGACGGACAGACGGACAGACGGACAGACGGACAGACGGACATCCGGTTTTGAGATATTCGAGTGATAATATGAACTTCTGTATCATTCATTTTTTTCTGCGAGCCTTATTTCTTAGAGTTACAAACTTTGTGGCAAACTTATAATACTCTCAGATTTCATCTAGAGTATAAAAATATAAATATTAATGAAATCCAAAGTATGAAGAAAAACGAGGTATAAAAATATGTACCTATACTCAGGAACGTAATCAAGAAAACAAAAGGCATTTGTCGAACTGCGAGAAGTGACAAAATCAGCAAAATTTTTAATGAAAAGGAAAAAATGGCAGCACTTACCCCGAATTCGTGATGGCTATCGCGAACTCGAGCAGCTGGAATTCTTTAAATATTAACAAAGCACTAAAAAAATTATTAGATATCATTAAAAATATATATACGGATATAAATCAAATTAAGATGGCAACTCTCTTCCGTATTCAGGCATCTAAGTCACACACAATCAAAGGGCAAAATTGAAGCAAGCACTCGTTGAATTGATTACTGCGCTCACAAGTTGGGATCTCTACTGTCATTTATCGGTTGAACAATGTTATGGTTGTTGTTGTTATTGTTGATGAACTCAGACCCTGTAGTGTTGTTCTGGCTGCTACACTTTCTCTTACGGGTGTACGCATCAAAGCGGACGCAGTGAATAGTAGAAGTTAAGCGAAACACTTATTAAACAAAGCTCCAACGGAGTGGGCGATTCAACTTTGCCCCATCTTTCCAAATCCATCTCAGTATAGCCGGGTGCACTCTTTGTGGTCGCGTAACGATTTTCCTAATGTACCCCATTTTCAATAAGATGTTTTGAGGACGATCAGCCGTCTTAACAAACACTTTGAAGTCATGATCCGCGACGTTCCAATAGGTTAGGTTAGGTAGTGTGGCGGCCTTACAGCCCCGCATAGACCGCTTGGGTCCATAGCGATGCCACAAATTGACAACGAGGCAAAGGGACTACGTATTGGAATTAGTTAATATCGTTGGGTCATTGTTGAGTTCGTTTTCGTCGCGTTTGCGAACTCCAAAAGACTCTTTATACTGAGGTCCGCAACGGCTTTCAAGCTGCGAAAGAAGTAGGCACCAAGACATTTTTGTTTTGTTCTTGCGAGTGCTGGGCATTCACACAAGAGGTGTTCCAGAGTTTCTTTAATATTAGACAGCTGACAGCTTCTGCAGCCATTTTAAGTGATCATTCCCAGCCTATAGGCATGCTCCCCTATCAGACAATGGCCAGTAACTAGTCCGACTAGCATCGCAGACTTACCTCTGGATAGTCCTAGGAGTTAGTTTTCCTTTAATTGTAAGAATTCCAGACTTCCCTCGTTATCCTGGAATCGATGGCTTTGTTCCAATCATTATTGGCCAGTTGCATCATCTTACAGTCCATTTCTTATTGCCTGCATTGGTCGGATTGTAGCGGTTTTAAAGCAGCTTGACTGTTCGAGTGAATACAATTTTTTCCCTTCCTGCGAGTTGTTGAGGCTAGCTCTGCTGCCTTTTGAATTGGTAGCACTTCCTCCTGGAAGATACTGCATTCGTTCAGCAGTCGGATGGATAGATTGTACAGGAGTTCTGGAGAGTGAACTGCCGCTCCAACACCCCCTTCTATCTTTGAGCTGTCAGGGCAGAGATTTATTAATCTCTTCGGCACATTCTCACCGGTAGTATAATAAACTCTCTCTTGTATAAAACTGAGAAGTTTTTGTTGTAGTCCATCACTGCTTTAGTGAAGTCGGTGTTTGCGACTGGCAGATTGATGTTTTGATGACCATACGGCTTTATTCTGAGTTGCCCTGTTTCCTTGAGTCTTAGACGCTGTGTTCATTACGAACATATCGATTGGGAGGAGGTTCAGGAGAGTTTTTAAGGAATTCGTTGACATGGTTGTCATTGCTTCAGAGATTCCCAGGCAACCCAGTCTTTGGATCCTTTCCACTTTCCGTTTATGGGCTTTAATTTTAAGTGCAGTTCACCAGACTAAAATTCCGTTTAGTAAAATTGGGCTGAACACGGCCGTGTATATCCAGTGCATAATGCGTGGTTTCAGCCCCATACCTTACCAAGCAAACTTTCACAGGTGTATAGAGCGATAGTTGCTTTCTTGGTGTGTTCTTCGATGTTGAGCTTCCAAGTAAGCTTGCTGTCTAGAATCAACCCTAAGTACTTTGCATGAGTTGTCAAAGTTCCAATTGTGTAAATTGATCCTTTCCCGACTTTCACGGACTACTCCCATCACGTCAATTTTGTTTCGATTACAGGCTGGCGTCGTGGGAAGATGAAAATTTGACGCGCCGAGGTTCATTCGATGGCGGGTGAAAGTCAACCCCACGGACTATCAACGTGCCGATGCTTCGCGGCCGGCTGATCAAATTGGACTTGCTTGCGTAATTATTCAAGCTTTTCGTCAGAGGGCAAATGAAAAACCATGAGAAGTCATGTTTTCATCGAAAACGACGAAGTAGGGCGAGAATCCTTCTGAAGAATGAACAACGGATCTAAGAGCACTATTAATGGACGACAACTTGACATCCCAAACGCGTTGATCAGTGGTGATATACGCTCGAATCGCAGCCACCACACGCTTTGGTGCGTTACTTTGTGGCGAATAAAGAGCTGTGAATTTATGCTTTACTTAATATGAATCCACTGAACACCATTGTCCGTAGTAATGGATTCCGGGAGGCCATGGAAGATTCTTCTCTCTAATTACCCAACTAGAGAATTTCGAGAGGTGGTTAAGAGCCACGAATAGTCCTACATTGCTGATTTAGATAGCGGATAAAGCCCAAGAAAGTCTATGTATAGACGCTGGAATATGCGATCAGGAAAAATGAGGAGGTCTTAGAACCTGGCCTAGAGCTTTATTTTCCTTACATGTCATGCAGGATTCGACGAAGTCCTTGACTTGTCTCGTCATTTTTGGCCAATAATAAAACGCCTTTAAACGCTCGAGCGTTTTTTCAAAACTTGCGTGTGAGCACAGAGGGTGTTCGTGTGCGCGAGCTATGACAGTGTAAGTTAGCTCGTCCGGAATCCAAAGTTTTCAAGAGCTCTCCTCCTGGGTCTTATCCCCGGTCGCATATTCAGATCGGCGATATGCATACGATATTCAATACCTAACCTTAAAATTCGGAAGTTGGTGGGATTTCTCCTCAATTTTGCGGATCAAAACAATGTAGTTAGGAGATAGAAAATGAGGAGATTCTAAATCTACCTCAGTCGTTGTCTCGAATCGTTCAATTGATTCAATTTCTGTTGAATACATTCGAGAGAGAAAATGAGGTACAACGTTTTAATTTCCCTTTCTGTGCTCTATGGTGAACTTGAAGCCTTGCAGCTTCAGAGCCTAGCGCGGAAGTGCACTTTGAAGGTCAGACTGCGACTTAAGCCACTTTAGAGACGCGTAATCCGTCACTATCTTGAATTCACAACAAGCTCTGCCGCCACCTATCCCGTTGAGGATGGGCGTCGCCGGACCTTTACGCTCAGTTCGGCAAACATTGACTCCGTCCCCATGGTCACTTCGGTGCCTGCTAACACCTGTCGATTACATTTTTGGCGTCCAACGTGGGGTCCATTTCAGGTCAAGAACAAGACTAAAAAGGAACCTTACTTTTTAGTCCTTCCACCGTTATGCATCCCCACAAGCACATTCAGGTTACTTGATCTAAGTCCTAGGACTTAGCCATTTTTATGTAACGCATTTCCCTTCAAGTAGCTGTGATTTTCTCTGTAGCACCCCATCCTTCCTATAGAGTAGATTATCCTTTTAGAGTCAGTTCAGCCAGGTTATCCTGGTGTTGTGTTTGTCTTTTGTGGGTTAGCAACGTACCTAAGACCTCCATAAATGCTTTGAATTGACGGCTTTTGGAGCATCTTCCATGTCCGGACAAAGCGCAGAGGAGCACTGGGTACCTTTCTGTTGCCAGGATTGTCTTTTCACTTCCATTAATATTTTTGTGAACACTATTGCATTTGGTTATATTATTGAGATGCTCAACAGTTTTTAGAGATCAGGAGTGAACTATTGCAAGGAATGCAGTGTTGCGCCTCTGCTATTCTCGTGTTTCTCTGAGCTCTGTTGATCATCTGAATAATGGGGAAATGAATTTTTTTTTCTCTTTGCTATTCTCCTCCACAATGGTTTCCGGCTAGCTCATTAGTCCAGTTTGTTTTTTTTTTCCTTTTGCAGCACACTCCATCCTCAGCTTCTAAAATACTTATTTGCAGGCCTCGTAGTAGAAGCTGCCATGTAATGAACCATATTCTGGTCTGGTAGTGCTGCTTCCACCGGCAGTTCGATGGCAGCACCTGATGAGAAATGATCCGTCGGTGGGAAGAAACCAGATGCCGAAGGTCCCATTACATCTGGGCCCCGATGCGAGCGCTAGGGCAAGTGAGCCGCTCGCGAATCATTCCATCCTTATCCCCTCATTTTTTTTTATTTCCCCATTTTACCTTCCCTGTTTGTGTTGTCTTCCCCAGGCCTATGAATTGTTGTTAATACGTAAAGGACAGGGGCAACGAGCGGCGAAAACCCCGCACACGTCTCCCGAACTGAGCTACAGCAGCAGGCTCGTTCATTCCAACTGGCTCGGAAGAATATTCACAAACGTCATTTTGATACAAACCCTACGGTTAAGACCGGATAGCAAATGCTTGACGAAATTCGAAATCACTCGTAAACTAATTCGCTTCAGTCTTAATACCATTAGGCGCGTATCTTTGTGTATCTATCGAGTGTAGTGTTGATTAGCGAACACGTATTACACATTATAGAACAAGTCGCTTGTTGTGTAATGCGTGTTTACTACTCTATGCTACAATCGATAGATACGCAAAAGAACGCGCATATTATAGATGAACTGTGCGGGACTTACATTCGTATCAAATTTTTGAGTTGTTTAAGGCGTCTTAAGACTATTATAGTTGAGGCTATATTAAAGATTAATCAGATTAGGTTCATAAGCATCCCCATACCGTAAAACATGTGCGATAATATTTTTGAAGATACAAATAAGCAGAATGGTGTGAACACCTCGACAGAAAAAAAAATCTCTGTTTTTATTTTTCAATTTTCTTTAATTATGTATTTTAGATTTTTCGGTATCTCTATCTAGTTTTACACTTTTTTTTTTATCTTAGAATCATGCCGAGCAAAGTCTATTTCCGGACTGTAAAAATTTATCGGGAATTATATAGTTCTTTGGCGGTGGTGGTGGTGGCGGGGGTATACGATGTAGGTAGACAGTGTTTGGGAAATGAGATTCCTCATCTTAATGGTGTTATTTAATTTTTATTTTATGTGGATGCTCTCTTTTGTTTTTGGAAATAAAATGATGATTTAGTGTATCGATGACGGTGTTTTTTTTTGGCGGGGTGTAGGAGGATTTTTCAAGAGAAAACAAAAAAGATAGCAGAAAAAGAAAACGTTTGTTTGGAATTATTGAAATGAATTCCAATAAATAGTGAAATAATGAGATTGGTGAATTTGAAAGGAGCCACTCGAGGGATTCATGCCCGACGATAAACCATTTTAATTCATTCAAGACTGACTTTTCCTCGGGCATTGTGAACTATTTTAGTATGGGGTGCAGCGAACTATTATTGTAATTAATTATACTAAAACAAAAAGGATGACATATCCCATAAAATTTTGTATGGAATTGTGGGCTTTTTTAAAATGTATCGGCCCCCCTTTCCAAATTTGGAATGATAACCCGTAAGATTCCCCCAAAGTCCGATTTCGGTTTATGAGGAAAAGCCATCATGGCGAAAAAAAACACAAAATTCATAAGTTTGGCCGATGAATTATCCTCTGCGATAATTTTTTTTTTATGTTTTCAATAATACACGAGTCATGTACAGACGTACAACTAAGGAAGCGTTATGTTCGTACTGCCTAAAGGGGGTTCCACGCACGGCACGTTCGTACTACTCAAAGCGGAAATTAAATTCCGGCTTTAGGCAGCGACCACGAACGTTCTTTTCTTTTTCAGAGTGAAAGAATTTTTATCATGGATGCACGCACACACTGTACTCGCTAAAGCGGAAATACGCTTTGAGTCCACTATCAAGTATATATGCGCTCATACACACATTAGTGTGTTGTATCTTTAAGTGCTGTTTTTGGGGAATTTTCCACTAATGAATTTAGGATATTTCATATGAAATACGCCCCCCCTCGCCAATGTATGGCCAGTTTATAATGTGCAAGGTGTTCACCTAATGGTGTTTGTGGGGTAGAAGTTAGTTTGCCAAAGTGTCCGTGAAGGTTTGGCAGCGCTGGAGGCGAATGTTCCACAACGAGCTAAGCGGCGGCACATGCTTGTTTTGCCTGCTCGTTGCATCAGCCATCACATAGATAATACATATGTATTAGTTGCCTTGGGGGTAGACAATCACAAATAAGGTTGTCCCACGACCAAGAAAAACTAATAAAAAAAAATACAGGCAATGACCGTTGACCGACTCATACTAAATGCTCCGGCCCAGATGGTCTGGACCCTTGGCCTGTTAACCCAGAAGCAAACAACCCAACAATTGGGACCCGATGGCCCACAAAAATCGGGGTCTCCCATGAGGAATAAGACATGAGGTTCTCACCCCTCACCTCATGTCTAAACCAACCTGAAAAGGGGTGTGGCAATCATTCTTCAATTTGAAGACCATCGTATTTAATCGCAAAACGTTATTAAAACTAATTAAATTTTTAACGAAGTTAAATATCGGTAAAAAGAAGTTAGCGAAAAGTCAAAGTACTTCAAAAAACAAGCTTGCCAAAGATTGTGACCTATGGTGTATTTGCCACTTTGAACTTAGTATTACAACTTGTTCCGAGTTCACTGTTCCTACGAGAGGTATATGAAACAGTGGGCTGATTTCAACCAAATTTAGGAACGTGGTAGTTTGGCAGTCAATTTGATTGCATAATATAAAATTTGGTAAGGATATCTTCAGAAGTAAAAAAATTTTTATAACAAAAACTAGCTTTTGGAACGGTCGTTCCTATTACAGTTATACAATGGAGTAGTCCAATTTCAACCAAATTCAGGAATGTGATTTGACTAAAAATACTATTGATTAGTGCGAAATTTGAAAAAGGTATCTTTAGAAATAAAATAGTTTATCTCACAAATACGATTTTTTGAACCGGTCGTTCCTATGGCAGCTACATGACGTAGTGGTCCGATTTCATTGGTTCCGGCATATATACAGCACGCAATAGAAAGAAGGCTTTGTACAAAACGTGCTTAGTCTACTAGAGTATGTGTCCATATACCAGGCAGAGAAGCTTGGCTTTTTGCATGCGTTGGACCACCTGGTGGAAGTTCAGGTGCGGGGGAAGAAAATTCATATTGCACTGGACAACCAATCGGTGATCAGACGCATGCAGCAGGCGAACATAAACTCCAAATTGGTACTATAGTAGAGTGTGTCCGAAAGCTCAACACGTGTGCCTCAGTAAATGAGGTTACACTGATGTGGGTAAAAGGACACATACATAGGTACAGCAGGAAATGCGGCGGCGGATGCCCTTGCAAAACAGAGATCTGCGGCGACTTTCATTGGACCAGACCCCAGAGTTGCTCTGGGGAACGGTATGATTTTAGCGAAGGTCAGGAGGTGAATGGACTCCAATCATTAACGAAGATGGCAGGAGTTAGTCACTTGCAAACAAGCTCGAAATGCAATGATTAGACCTTTAGGAAGGGAAGCGAAAAAGGCACTCAATTATAAAGGGAGTACCCTAAGCTGAATAACAGCCTTGGTTACAGGGCATGGTAATTTCAAGGCTCATTTGGCCGAGAAAAAAATCGAGGAAGATGACGTTTGTAGATTATGTCTGGAAGAGGCTGAGACGGCAGCACATATTCTGTGCGAATGTCCAGCACTGGCTAGCACGAGGTTGAGGATCACAGGTAAGCACACGATAATTGTGGAAGCCATGAGTGAGCTCAGCGTTAAACAAATGCAAGCAATAAGATGGTACTCAATGATAAAGAAAGAGGTCGACAATTATCAGTCGACATGTGGAAGTCTTTAATGACCGGGCGGGGGCGAAAAGGGACCCAAAACATTAGTGGTCTGTTTCGGATATCTCCCTTAATACAATTATTGCACATTATAAACCGCCCAGACATTGAGCGGGGGTGGGGGCGTATTTCACATGAAATATCCCCCAAGTTCATTAGTGAAAAATTCCCCAAAAACAGTACTTCATGCTACAACACACTATGTTTGTGCTGCCTAAAACGCATATATACTTGCTAGTGGACTCAAAGCGTATTTTCGCTTTAGTGAATACAGTGAGTGCGTGCATCCATCGTAAAAATTATTTCACTCTGAAAAAAAAAAACAAACAAATTTTCGTGGTCACTGCCAAAAGCTGGAATCAGATTTCCGCTTTGGGTAGTACGAACGTGCCGTGAAATTGCATCGTAACAATAATTGCACTCCGAAAAACTTAGGTTCGTTAGGAGTAGTTAGGAGGTAAACATACTAAAAGTCTCCGCCCCTGCGATGTGGGAGGGGTGGGGAAGGTCCCATTTTTGGGTTTTTCGATTATATCTCGGAAACGGTAGAATCTAAAATAGAAAAATATGTTCTAAGCAAAAATATAAGCTTACTAAATTTCCTTTAAAATTGGTTTTATTTATATTTGTCGAATTTCTAACGGTTTACGAGATATACCTTACTGAAAATCGATAATTTTCAAAGAAATCATTTTTCGAAGAAATTATTTGCTTCTAGTGCCTACCACGATCTTTTCTTAGGAAACTAGTCTGAGACGAAGTTGTAGAGAATTCAATTTCCTTCAACTTGATACTCGTATAATTTTGCTACTTGATCTTAAGCCAATCAATAGTTATAGAATTTCTAAAGTATACGTTCAATTTCGATGTTTCTGCAGAAATGAGTATGTTGACGCTACCATGATGGTTAACATGTATTAGCATTTCAGTAGCTACAACAGTTCGCGAGATATTTCATGGACAGACGGAAAATGGGACAGAGGGACAGTCGGACGAACGAAAGGACAGACATTTGAGCGATTTAATAAGGATTTTGATTTTCTGCAAAGCCCTAAAAAATAAGCACTCAAGGTATCATCTTGGTTTTTCTGCGACGGAAGAAATAAGGCTCATTCATCTTCGTCAGCAGTGAAGACGTTTTCAAAAGAGATTGGCAGTGTATCGATGGTATCGTCGTCGCCTTCTTCCTGAATTACAATTCCGACTCTGTTGTTGCAACTGCTCTTGCAATTCAGGCTTGCGACAGAGCAGTTTAACGATGCTTTCCTAAAACCACACCTGCCACTGTCACATCCTTTCGTGCATCGGCGAAAAATCATTCTCAATATTTCATCAGGAGCAGCATCCAACTCTGAGAGTTTCGGAACTAATATAATATAGCTGCTCATTCCTCCTCTCCCAACCCCAATTCGACGCCTCACCATTAGGTTCCTCCCCTCACAACAGGTGTACTTGGTGGTAGGTCCGGAATGCATGCTGCTTAACAGCTCCTTCAGTGGGAGGGAGAGTTGAGAGATCGGGCTTCATGTTTGCAGCTACTTTGATGAATGATTTGTTGCGGAACTCCTTGAGGGATTTTTTACGCAACGATTACAAATGGTTGATACACTTGTCTATTTTTGCCAAACAACTTTGTAGACTAGGATACCCTCGTCAACAGCAAACTCAAATGTAGCAACGTTCTTATCAACTTCGTTAAAAACTGTGTATAGTGCTAACTTTCTGCACTTCCTCATTCCAAATTCTTTAAATAATGCCAACGGGTAGGGAGTTGATCCGCGCGTATCATCCGCTTTAGGCAGTACGAACATAACGCGTTCTTAAGCCGAACATACACCATCCGGACTTCCTGTCCGGAAAAACTGACCAGGCCTGGCCTTGTGGAATTCCGGATGGTGTATGGCCGTTTCAGACCGACTTCAAGCGGCCGGATTGGCCTTTCAGGCGGCCGAAAGGAAACTCGGAAACTGTTTTTAATTAAGATACGTTTGTATAGTATGTATGGACGGACGGTAGCTCAGTGGCTAGCGTCGTCAGTCTGATGTCTCACCTCATCAACTGGTTCGGGTACGGATCCTGTCCACGGCGCGTCGTGTTGGGGCCATGGCTGTTTGTTTGTCTTCCCCCTGCGGTGTAGGGTGCAACAATAGCCATAATATTTTCCGACTTGTTGTAGGTAGGCGGCTAAATGGGCAGGAGGTACATGCTAGCCACATGTATCGTCCGAAACCAGTTGCTAAGGAAACATCAACTGAGCCACATGGATCAGTTGATGGTCTATGCCCCAATAGGGGGGGGGTTAGGGCAAAAATAGTATGCCAAAACTGATTTCAGGCAAAATAGTTAAACAAAATTCTTTTTAATAGTATACTTTAAACCTATGATGTTTCATACGATGAGCAGAAAGCACTTTGTTCTTACTTTCGTCTCTTCTCAGCAAAATATCGTACCCCCCAGTATATTGGTTTACACATTTGCTGTATAAATTGGCAGGGTATTTCGAATTTAGTTCACCACGCAGCCTACCACACCTTACGAAATTTTCTAAAAATTCTTAAATTTTGTATGAAGACGAATCTGTCAAGTCAAATTTCCACAGTAGTCGTATCATCGTCATACCATATGGGTGATCATGTAGGAAATGATGAGAATGTATTTTTATTTTATTGTATTTGAAATCGCGACTTTAGCCACGGTAAACACGGGGCTACTTGGTTAACTGCTGGTGTGAAATACTTGCAACCTTCTTGCTCATTTTTTGAACGATTCTGACCTGCTTTAATTGTTTCTCTTCATTCAATTCCGTACCGCTCATGCGGGGGGTATGATTTTTAATTTTCGCCTACCCATGTATCCACCCAATGTAGGCAGCCATATTTTCTGCTGGATAGCCCCGGGAGGTACGGGGACTACTTGGTTAGTAATATTAAAAAGCATTAGCATTAGCTTAAATACTTGCCAACTTACTGGCCCTTTACCCACCCAATGTGGTGGGTTCGCATATAAAGCATTATTTGGAAGCCATTCTGCATTAGCATCGATGGCGTATGCGATAGTGCCACGGATTCTGAAGTACAACGACCCAAGATCGAATCCCGAACCGAACAAGCAAACACAAAAATTTAATTTAAATGTTGAAATTAAACTGCAAAATAATTTCTTAGGTAAATGATCCAACCGTAAAACTAACATACTAACCAGATGTTGTTGATCTTTTTTCCGTTTTTTTTTTTAAGGGACCAACTTAGCACACTAAGACAAAGACCTTTTCCATAGTCCTCCGCGTGGGCGCCCCCTGGTAACGGCAGTGTATCAATTCGCTGACGGCCAATGTCTTAGCGATAAGACAGTTTGGAAAAGGCAGATAGCTGTAGCCTGAATGGCTGACAAACACCTAAGCGTCACAGGTCTAGTAGGATGGAATGACTTGCGTAGTTGGACCTGCTACATAGTTGTGTGGGCTCCAGCACGTTTATTAAACCATCTGAAGCAGCTATCTCCGAGGCCATCCCCCGAATGGGGTTAAGCGACGTGCTGACAACTCGTCCTTGTAAAAACCACTCCATGTCAAGAAACCTGGAACAAAAGCCTCGGATTGGACGGATCAACAACGACGACCACGCAAACGAATAAAGGATTATTCTTTCGGATCCTGGAATGTACGCTCCCTGAACAAACCGGGGGCCGAGAAGGCCCTCCTTCAACAGGTCGAAAAGTACAAACTGAGCATTACTGCAGTCCAGGAAACAAATTGGCTTGGCAGCGAGATTAATGACAAGAAATCGCACACAATTTTTACAAGTGGCAAACCATCGGGCCGCAAGGAGTTTGGAGTAGCATTTATAGTGGACAATCACCTCAAACCGCATATTACTGACTTCAAACCCATAAATGAACGGCTGTGTGCGATTCGCATCAAGACTCGATTCTTCAATCTCTGGCTCATCAATGTGCATGCCCCCACTGAAGTTAAAGAAGACGCAGTAAAAGACGAGTTCTACGCCCGCCTTGAAACTCTCTTCGACTCACTTCCAACAAACGACGTCAAATTGCTGCTGGGAGACTTTAACGCGAAAGTCGGGAATGAAAGTTGGCATCGGGGGACCTCTGGAGGCCACAGCCTCCATGAAGAATGTAACGATAACGGCCAGCGACTTATCGACTTCGCCTGCAGCAGGAATCTAGTCGTAAGCTCTACGTGTTTCCCGCATCGACGCATTCACAAGCAGACCTGGAAGTCTCCAGACGCACATACCGTCAACCAAATTGACCACGTCCTCATTTGCAGGAGATGGGCGTCTAGTGTCATGGATGTCCGCTCCTATCGAGGAGCAAACTGCGACTCAGATCATCACTTGGTGAAGACGACCTACAGATGTAGAATCTCCTCAGTGCACCAGTCAAGAATCAGCCCTCCCAAAATCTTTGCGGTTGATAAGCTCTTGAGTGATGCTACAGCGGTGGCGTATACTACCGCCCTTGAGGAAAAACTATCACCTATGCTACACAACATCAGCAACACAGGCGTCCATGGATTCTGGGAAGAACTCAAGGGTACCATCAAGGATGTCGCAGAGAAGGTCGTGGGATATAAAGCCCGGCGAGCGCGAAATGACTGGTTCGACGAAGAATGCAAAAATTCACTTGACGCGAAAAACGAGGCCTACAGACAATGGATTCAACGAGGAACCAGAGCCAGAAGAGAAAAATATGACGAGCTACGGCGAATATCGAATAGAATAATTAGACGTAAGAAACGTAAATACTTTGACGAGCAGTTGCTGAACATAAACGAAAACTTAGCTAATAGGAACACCAGACAAGCGTACAAACTAGTAAATACAATCAAGAACGGCTACCAACCCAGGACTAGCCTTTGTAAGGACAAGGATGGAAACATCATCAGCGACACCGATGGTATTAACAAACGATGGGCCTCTTATTTTGAAGAGCTTCTAAACCGACCATCTAACATCCCCGCACAGGAAGCTCTCGATGATATTGTTGATCTAGGCCCACCCATTCAACCCCCGACAGTAGAGGAAGTTGGTCTCGCGTTGCGGTCACTAAAACGAAATAAAGCGCCGGGCGCTGACGAGATCCCAGCTGAACTGCTAAGATTCGGTGGAACGAGTCTAGTTGATGCCATACATCAATTACTCCTGCGAGTATGGGAGAACGAGGAGATCCCAGACGATTGGCGCAGAAGCATCATCTGTCCAATCCATAAAAAGGGAGATAAACTGCGGTGTGAGAATTACAGGGGCATCTCACTAGTTTGTACGTCCTTTAAAATTTTGACGAAAATTCTGGAAAATAGAATAAAACCGTACGCAGAACGAGTCATTGGCGAATATCAAAGCGGTTTCAGACCTGGTCGCTCCACAACCGATCAGCTCTTCTCAGTCAAACTGATACTCCAGAGGTGCTGGGAATACAACGTAAACGTATACCAAATCTTTGTCGACTTCAAGCAGGCATACGACAGTACCGATCGTGGAGTACTGTACAACATCATGCTGCAATTTGGTATACCGGCAAAATTAGTGCGACTGACAAAGATGACGATGACCAACTCCGTCTCACAAGTCAGGATCCAGAATAGACTTACTGATCTATTTGAAACACGCACTGGTTTGAAACAGGGCGATGGACTGGCACCGACGCTCTTCAACCTAGCACTGGAATACGTTATTCGGGCCATGAATATGGACAACAGCAAGACGCTACTCATCAAGTCGACACAATTAGCAGCGTACGCCGACGACATCAACATCATGTCCCGAAGATTGGCTGACGCAGAAGAACTTCTGCATACGCTCGATACCGCTGCGAAGGAAGTTGGATTACGTATTAACGAGGGTAAAACTAAAATAATGATGCAATCGGTGACAAGGACACCTGGACAACCGAGCATCAATGTGGGGGACCTCAACATCGAGTTCGTGAACAACTTCATCTACCTGGGTTGCAACCTGTCAAGGGACGCCAACGAAACTGACGAAATCAAGCGACGGATACAGTTAGCTAATAAGACTTTTTCCTCGGTTCTCCCCATAATGAAATCGAAACATGTGCACAGAAACACGAAGCTCCGCGTGTACAAAACCATTATACGACCAGTGCTATGCTATGGCTGCGAAGCATGGACCCTAACTCAAGCCTCCGAAAACATGCTAGACACATTTGAACGTAAGGTTCTACGGCGAATTTTCGGGGCTGTTTGCGATCGAGATGGATGGCGCATCCGGTACAACCATGAGTTGTATGAAATGTACGATGAGCTGCAAGTCTCGAAAATCGTCAAACTACAACGACTTCAATGGGCAGGGCATGTACAAAGAATGGACGATGATCGCATGCCTAAGAGAGTAATGAATGCAGAACGAGTCGACGGAGCGAGACTGCGAGGACGACCGAGATCTCGTTGGGAGAGCTCAGTAGGTGTGGACGCCGCGCAGCTGCTGGGCTCCCAAAATTGGAGGACGCGGTCACGTGACCGAGATAATTGGAGGACGATGATCCAGGCGGCCAAGGCCCGACGTCGGGCTGTCGCGCCACGATGATGATGATGAACTTAGCACACTTGGGTCCTACTTCTTTGTCGATCTTGACGACCTAAATGACTGCCTTTAGTTTTGTCGTCTTCATCGCTTCATTTCTAGCTCTGGCTGATTTAACGATTGATTAAGCTCAGGTATGCTGTATATAGGGGGTATCACAACGGACCAAGTGGTGGTCTATGTGCGCCTTGTTCTTCAAGGCAACCCATCTAACCTAACCTAACTTAGCATAGGTAAACACGGGGGCTACTTGGTTAGTGACACTGGGGGGCACTTCTGGTAGGTTAAATACTTGTGACCTTACTGGCCTTTTTTTAACTACCCTCTTCATACCATTCTGTACCGCCCATGCGGGGCTATAATTTTCAAGTTTGGCCTACCGATATACTCACCCTATATAGGTATCCGGGCTTTTTGCTGAGTTGTCCTTCCCCTGCTCAGGTTTATTTTAGATCTGTTGCATCCTGCTGGAACGAAGCGATCTTCTAGGGATACGGGCGATTGGAACCTTATGGGATCGTTCTTTGTGTGTGTGGTGATTTACTAAAGATGTCAAATTGGATGAAGCATTTCTGAAGATTTTTTCGTTTCCCCAAAAGAGTATCTTCACAATCCACTACCTCTAGAATATTTAGCAATTCCTCAGTGTCTTCAGCATTTTTCGGGTTATGCTATTTTTGGCGAGCACAGTCGTCAATTTAGACGACAAGGGCCAATTGCACTTTAACACTTGTCCGAGTAGTTAATCCGGACCATTTTTTGCACTTCGCTTAACCCCCATTCGCTTAACCTGTACTGGAGTACAAATGCGCCTACTATATCACGATACTCTGCATACAATCCTCTCGAATCGCTTCACACCACCATTTGGAAACTCTTTAACTCCATTTATTATATGCCATTATACAAATAGAAATTTATTGCCTAATTGAAATTGAACCACGTCCTATTTACAACGCCAATGTGTCTATATCAAACATTATTAAGTAATTTGTATTGTTGTTGGGCCAAGTTGACGAGTCGAAAATGCTCCTGGGCTGTTCCCATAAGACAGTCTAAATCTCTTCCTTTGTATCATCCTCTCCATGTATCCGACAATGGCAGACAATATGTTTAAGCCTCTTGTACCTATACGCACACAAACACCATCTCTGCGAGTACATTGTCGTAAATCTGCAATCAATAAATCAATCAGATGACTCTTCGCTTCGAATTGTGAATGGAAATTGATAGCATTTTGGGTATTCGCACGGAGGAATAGACATCACTCGATTCGGGAGCTGTTAAACGATAGTATATCCTGGCATAGATATAGGGACCTTAGGTTAGGTCTTACCAGCACCAGAACATCTTGCCTTCGTTATTGTCCTTCGCATGCACTAAGCACACACGTACACGCCTTGTCTTTAGACAGGATTCACACCATGGTCGTGTGATGGATAAACGTCTTTTCTTTTGTTGGGGCGAAAGACATATTTTATCGTTCGTCAATTTGATTGTTACGGTTTTTGGAAGTCTAATAAATGGTGTGTCGTTTGTTTACAAAAAAAGTTCGGAAAACTTTTCGGCTTTTATTGCTAACGTATTTCACGTTTAATAGTATTTATCCTTTTCGGCAGTTTGGACAGAATACAAACGAATAACAACAGAATAATTTGATTGAAGGTGCTTCGGAAGATGAATTGCAGCTGTTTGAATTTTGGGATACAGTAAATGGGCGATTGGTTAACGACCTGTCTTCGGATGATTTGACAGTAGCGATAAAAGTTGAAAATGATGCCATTGCAGAAGTCATGATGTCATATCCACAGCTCTGTGAAGTTGGCACCGTCACATTAAATTTTATAAATTGAAGTTGTGCAGTTCGTTTGCCTATCGTAGGACTCCGTTTTTCCAGGAAAAATTATCGTTTGCCCAACCTCGCAAAAAATAAGTTATTAACAGGACCATTTATTTTTAAACTGAAAAAAAAAACGCTATTTTTTAAAATGAGGGATTTTTTACGCTATTTCATTTGCCAAACGTTAACCTAGGATCGTCCACCCAAAATTTTCGTTTGCCCACCCCTCCAATTATTTTTATTCGAAAAAATAAAGATTTTGATCTATCTTCACCCTTTGGCTACTTGAAGGACAATTTGAGGACGCAACCTGGGCAATTTGTTTGCCCATCGTAGACTATCGCTTGCCCATGAAAAAGTTTTGTTTGCCCATCCTTGCAAAAAATTCATTAGCAAAATATTTTTTTTTTTGGTTGGGGATCGTTAAATCCAATTTGGAGCCTTAAAGGATTTTTTTTTGATACAAACTGGTTATTTTGTTTGCTCATCGTTCAAGAAAAAGTGCCGTCTGCCCACCCCTCAAAACTTTTTTCTATTAAAAAGTGCAAGGGTGGGCAAACGAAACTTTTCCTGGGCAAACGATAATCCACGATGGACAAATGAACCCAGGTTGCGTCCATAAATTGTCTTTTAGGGAGCCAAAGGCCGAAAACGTAAAGTGCGGCGACCAAATGGAATCAACATTTTTCCTTAAAAAAAAAAAAAATTGGAGGGGTAGTATTTGCGTGATAACGTCATTGAATCGATGCAATTTAAATTAAACATTTTTTTTTTATTTTGTATTATTTTTTACAAGGGTAATTCCTATTTTAACTCGCTGGAGTGTACAAGCGATTCAGTATTGGCCGATGATATGAAAAATACGATACGAATCGGAATATTTCAACAGTAATATGTCTGGTTAATGTTGTATCCAGACAAGTATGTATTTCCCAATGTTGTTGAGGTGTCGGAGAAGCAGTCGAGATTAAAATTCCGCCTCATAGATGGTATAAAGTGGGAATTGCTCTTGATGTCAATGTTGCGTTCGACACCTTAATGCTTAAAATCTCTTTTTTTCTTTCTGACATTTCAAAAGTTTCTCCAGCATGCCGATAGATCCTACCACTAAAGCAGCATTTTATAGATTTGCTTAAAAAAACCAGCACTGGCGATGCTACTGCCGCTGCTGCTGCTCCAATGTAAGGCCCGAACCAAATTGAACGCAGAAAGCAGCAGCAAGGCAGCGAACAATAACAACAACATGCAGATCTGCTGATCTGATTTTATGCTGTCAGAGCGACAGCGGCGAAATCAGATCTGCATGTTGTTGTTATTGTTCGCTGCCGCTGCTGCTGCTTTCTGCGTTCAATATGGTTCGGGCCTAATTCGGCAAATGCGTGCATTCTAATTAGCCTAGACACAGGCGATGCCGCTGCTGCTGCTGCTAGTGCCGGCATTGAAATTCCGGCATGAGTTATAGATCCTGCGCCGTCATCCCAACGAAAATCAGCGGCTGTTAATCAACACGATTGCGGCGCTTCGTGTCAATTGGCTTGGCTAAAGCTTACAACGACCGGCGCGGCGAGCGGTACAACTTTGACAACATTTATTGGATGGGATTTAGGATAAAGCTTCGTTAGAATATGTAGTAATTGCAACTACTATTATTTTGGCACTACCAGTATCTGATCGCAAGGAGCGGCCACTATTGTATCAATGCAAACACAGGCGATGAAAACAATGACAATAATCTTTATTTTGCAGCAATGGTGAAAATAACAACTTAATGAATGGCGACTCGTATTGAAGTGAAGTTGTTGCCAAATTACACGACAACATCTCAGTAGCGACAGTAACGCCATGGTGGTTGAACTTAACAACATTTCGGTGTTGCCACTACAAATATACAATAAGCTATCAAATGAAAATTTATCCCATGGGCGCTGAGATCTCCAAACAGATTTTAAAGCATTTCTACTTCCGTCCCGAGCTTTCTCAACATACTCCTCAAAGACGTTATCACGTCAAAAAACTTTGTTTGCTTATGACTTTTTTGTAAGGGTGGGCAAACAAAAGAGAAGTGGGCAAGCGAAATTTTTGGGTGGGCTATACTGGGCTAGTGTTGGGCAAAGGAAATAGCGTAAAAAGATCTTAATTTAGAAAAAAACATATTTTTTTTTTCAGTTTGAAATTTTTTTAATTAATAACTTTTTCTTTTAAGGGAGGGTGTACGAAAATTTGTCCTGGGAAAACGAAGCCTCACGATGGGCAAACGACACACAATTTAAATTTAAAAATCGAGTATAACGGCGCCAACTTCACAAAGCTCATATTCTCATGTCATGGTCTTCCGTAGCAGTGTCGTTTCTGAAAAAAAATAAGCAGTCTAATTGCCAATGTCAATGCATTTCCCGTACGCAACACCCAACAGTCAAGTCGTGCGCATTATCTTAAATTCAAACAAAACGTTCACCGACATATAATTTCTTTTGATCCAACTCAACCCATCTTTTCTCTTTTACCTTAATTTTAGTTTGCTTATCCAGTAAGGCTACGCTGTTGCATCAAAGGGTATTTTCTAAGCTTTGACGTTAACATAAAAAAAAGTTGTAAGCGCAGCTAAAGTTGACCTGAAAATTCGGAAAATTCAGCTCTGTCTCAAATAACGTTTGAGACAGAGTTCAACTTTGACGGAGTGTCTACGAAAACTCTTTGAACGGTTAAGCGTCGACCGCAGATTGCAATATTTGCATACTATTAGCTTTCTTCGCTCTCGGTGATTGGGGTCACCGAGAGAGTTACGATAAAAAAAATTCTGAAGAAGAAATTTTATTTACAAGTAATCATATATATTATATAATTTTGTGTATATAATTATACTGCTGTTGACCTGCACCATGTACCTTTATTGCTCAGCCCTGCCGATGACGTTCCGTCGCCTAGAAATTTGGAAAATCCCTTCCAATGAAGTCAGAACAGCGTTTCCACATAAAACTCAAATCACTTTCCGAAAAAAAATTAACGACCATCTAAACCAACTTAACAACTTGCTGGTTTTCGAATGAAATTAACAATTTTTTCCGAACCAAATTAAAAACTTTTCAAATAAAATGAACGATTTTCGGAACAATTTTATGTATTTTTAATGCCCGAACCAGGTTGAACGCAGAAAGCAGCAGCAGCCGCAGCAACAACAATAGCGATAGGCAGATCTGCATTCGCCGCTGCTGCTGCATTCTTTTCTGGGATCAAATTAACAATTGGGTATCACTTGGGTACTTTAAATTCATCCAGAATCACGCTAAAATTAGATTAAAACATAGAAAAAACTGCTGCTAAAATTCCTCTTAAATACTAACCAATCTATTAAGCTAACCTATTTTTGTACCAAATTTCTAAATTTTCAAGTGAAATTGTCAATTTTCCTAATCAAATTAACAAATTTCCCAATTTCATTTGACTGCGGAAATTTCCCAATTTGAGTCATAAAAGTGTTAATTTAATTCGAAAATTTGACAATTTTATTCGTTAAAGCGAGAATGTTAATTTGAAGGAAAAAGGTAGATACAGGGTGTGCCGAAATATAAAAAAAAAACAAGAGATAAACGTCGACTAGATTACTAGATTACATTGCAGCAATGTGTGGCTCGTCCACAGCCATTTTCGCCTGCGTATGAATTCGTCGATTGGCATCTGACCCGTACGCCGCCTTAGCTCTTCATTAGACATTGTTTCGGTCCAGAAAATTTTTAGAAGAAGAAATGAATTGAGGAAAACTGTAACTGCATTGCCTTAAATGCCGCGAAATGGAACCGCATTTCCTACCTAGGCCGACCAAGAGGGGGTCCTTAAATCACAAAACGTCAATATATGTCAAGAAAGTGTAAGGCGCTGGGAAGTTGCGCCCCATTGTCCAGAACAGAGTACGATGGCGAGTAGGAGTGGTTCACGCGCTATGCCACTTATGCGACTTCCTTCCTCAGTGTTCAAGCTTCTAACCTAATGACAAAATTGCAAAATAGTTTAAAAAACATAACACTAATTTGGCAGGTAGCCCAGGACCATAAACTAGTTTTTTTCTACCTGTGTCCTAAAAATTATAGGGCCATATGTCACCAGTTTAAGGTACTTTACTAACTGCTTTCTGACATCTATTCGCAGAGTTAGTAAGTTAGTTAGTAAGTAATTTTGATGTGTAATTTCATTGGTGCGTATTTAGAAATTTCTCCGGATTTTTGCGCATGATAAACTTTCCCACTGATCCAAAGTGTAGGGCTTGCTGATGTATTGAACTATCTCCAATTTTTTGCGGTTCACGATAGGTCCTTCTTGGATAATGTGCGCGGCGACTGACGATCGAATTGTTCGGTTCGGATTTCGTTTGAATTTTACGGCCTCCTGGATGTGTTCGTTGAATCTGGTCGTATTGTATTGTATTGTTTTGAGTCCGAAGCGTATATACCCTAGACTTGTATAGACCTAGTCGTGATACCAAAAGTACCAATTGGCAACGACCACATGCATTAAGAATGGGTTTCCTATATGGCCAGTTCATAGGGGAGGTTGGTACTCATTCAGTAGGATCTTGACCATTCTCAAAATCAATTAACTAACTACCCCATTCTACAAATATTTGTCGAATTTTTCAAGTCACAAGCTTCATTCTGTCGAAATTTATTGCTTATTTGAAGTTTCACTTGTAGGGGAGGTAGGGGTTCCTTGGGTCGGATCTTGCCCATCAATGCCACCAACTAATTAGATCACCCTACAAACATTTAAACAAAATTTCAAGTCTCTAGCTTCACTCTATCGAAAGTTATCGCTTATTTGAAGTTTCATTTGTAGGGGAAGTAGGGGTTTCGTTGGTCGGATTTTACGTATTTTCAATATTAGCCAACTGGATCCTACTACAAATATTTGACCAAAATTTCAAGTCGCTAGCTTTATTTTGTCGTATGTTATCGCTTATTTTAAGTTTCATTTCTAGGGGAGGTAGGGGTCCTTAGGTCGGATCTTACCCATCTTTAATGCCAACTAACTCAATCTCACTTCAAACATTTGACCAAAATTTCAAGTCACTGGCTTCATTCTATCAAAAGTTATCTCCTATTTGAAGTTTCATTTGTAGGGGAGGTAGGGGTTTCTTGGGTCGGATCTTGCCCATCATTGCCACCAACTAATTAGATCACCCTACAAACATTTAAACAAAATTTCAAAATTAGCCAACTGGATCCTACTACAAATATTTGACCAAAATTTCAAGTCGCTAGCTTTATTTTGTCGTAAGTTATCGCTTATTTGAAGTTTCATTTGTAGGGGAGGTAGGTGTTCCTTTGATCTGATTATGCCCAACTTACAGAACCTCAAGCATCTTCTTTCCTCAGAGTTACATGCCAAAAATCAGGTGTCTACGTCAATTGGTTCAAGAGCTATAGGCAAGAAACCTGAAAAGTAGGGTAGTACGGGGCTCTTTGTAAGAAAATTACCGTTAGTTTTCAACTGATCGATTTTGTTTTTCCGGAAGAGTGTGAGATTACCCTCACAAACAATCTGCCAAAGCTAGAGCTTTTCATGTTAATTTAATCGGGAGTTATACTCGTAGATACATTTAATTATTTTACATATGTAGGGGAGGTAGGCGTTCTCTTAGCCTGATCATACCCAATTTCAATACCATCCAACTAGATCTTACTACCAACATTTAACCAAAATTTCAGGGCTCTAGCTTTATTCTATCCAAAGTTATCGTGCGAACGGACAGACAGACAGACAGACAAACGGACAGACAAACTGACAGACAGACAGACAGACAGACGGACAGACAGACAGACATGGCTAAATCGAATCAGAAGGTGACCCTGATCATTTATATTTATACATTGCTATACCTCCGGAGCCTCCTTTAAGGTGTTACATATTTTCGTCGTGACGAAAACAATATACCCTATACCATAAGTCTAGGGTATAAAAATTATTTTAGTAAAGAAGTGAGACATGGTGATGCTGATATGTCTCGGGAATTCCTCTGTGACTTGGGTGAACAGCGTTGTGTGTATGGATCGGTTCTCCCGCATGGTTTTCCTCCCGATCAACTTCTCGATGTCGTGAGCATTATACCCATTCTTTAAAGCGGTGTCCACTATGAACTCGCGTTCTTTCGCGTATCCTGCCTCAGTCAAAGGATATTTGACTAGTCGGTGAACCATGCTGTTGTATGCCGTCATTTTTTGTGAAATTGTGTGGCTGCAGTTAGATAGTATCGTTCACTGGGTGGCGGTAGATTTCCGTAGATCTCTAACTCTTGTTTTTCATTGTAATTGTAAAACATCAAGTCCAGTAATGGGATTGCTCCATCTTTTTTCATCTCAGTAGTAAACGCGATTCTGGGGTGAATCTTATTTACTCTCGAGATGACCTGGTCGATTTGATCCCTTTTAACAATGGCAAGCACGTCATCTATTCCATACTCTGCGCACTATTCCTCTCGTCTCAATATTTTCTTCAATCGATGTCATGAACATTCCGTTAGTAGCGGTGAAAGCGGGTTGTCCATCACTACTGCGGATGTGGTTTTGTAGCATTTATCACGGGACGTGAAGTAGTTTTCATTCATACAGCCACTACAGCTGTGGAAGCATTGTATATGTGCGCAAAACTAATCATCCGATGTTTTTTGGCTGTAATTTTTTT
Source organism: Chloromyia formosa (assembly GCA_964017055.1). Classification (NCBI taxonomy): domain Eukaryota; kingdom Metazoa; phylum Arthropoda; class Insecta; order Diptera; family Stratiomyidae; genus Chloromyia; species Chloromyia formosa. The sequence goes on from OZ024818.1 coordinate 49,969,928, forward strand.
AATAAATGAAAAATTTTGGTTCTGCTTGTGCATTATTTTTATTTGATATCTTAAAAAAATTTTTTCTATCAAGTCAAATAAAAACAACTCTGTTGTAAAAAATTTCCCGCAAAAAAAAAAAAAATCAGCAGCCACAAAAACGACTGATATGAACATAATTCCGCCAAAGTACTCGTAGCTTTGCGCCTCCTTGCACGGTATGCATATTTGACCCTCATTAAATTTATTAATTTCTTTTAACGCTGATTGGCTTTGTGAGCTTTGTGAGCTTAAGCTCTGATGCCAAGGACTGTCTTCTCGCCCGGGTTCCTTTATAAAGCTTCCTGCCGTATAAAATACTAGAAATGCACTTCAGGCCGGAAGTGATCAATGGACAATATCAGTATTTTGTGCGCAGCACAGATCAGAGCAGAATAAAAATTGCACGCGTCACACTTACAAAATTGGTCTGGATTGAGCTGGTTGTTGGTGTAATGCGTATGATTATTGTTCTGCAATTGATATCCACTGCACAAAAGGAAAAACCAGCTAATACGTAGTTCCTTTCCTTTCTTTTCTTTAATCAATTCCATTTTCCGTTTTATTGAGCAGCTTTTGTTTAATTAACTTAATTTTTAAATTCAATGAAATCATTCCATGTTCTTCAGGTCTTCCTGCTTATCTGTTTTTATTTTAAGAAAGCTCCCCGCCAAGCAGCGCTAAAAGAAATTAATTAATTTAATCAGGGTTAAATATGCATACCGTGCAAGGAGGCGCAAAGCTACGAGTACTTTGGCGGAATTATGTTCAAATCAGTCGTTTTTGCGGCCGCTGATTTTTTTTTTTGGCGGGAAATTTTTTACAACAGAGTTGTTTTTGGGAGATATCACATCTTTTTGCATTTTATTATATGAATTCTAAAACTGCTTTAGAATGCTTAAAATTTATCGTTATGTACTATTGATTACTAACGTGTAGGTTTTTAATACATAGAACAACACCCGAAACAATTTGCTGCAATTAATACTAAATTTTAACACCACAGATTCTCAACTTCTATTTTATAGAACTTGAATCTTAAAACTGAAATTTTTCCTCTATAAGTTTTACCAATCTGTTGGTTTGGAATTATCCGAGCCATGGTTCTACATTACCACGCCGAACCCCAGTTTACTTAAACTTGAAATAAATTCGGTAGATCAGAATATGTGTTGGGCTGGGCTGTCTGAATGATATAAAAAGAATGATGAATTCATCGGCACTTTAGGCCAGTCCCATGTAAATAGATTTCACTTTCATCCGTTTGCTTTTAAGTCGAACATGATTTGCTTTCAAAAGTGTCACCCCAAGGAATTAATTATTTAGGTGGATATTATTGAGTAAATGTGCCTCTGGCATCACTGTGAGTTGCCTTCGATGAATTTATGTCTTTCGGGCCTTTATGTCCGTTGATTTATTTATATCCTACATGTTCCGTAAGTCGAAACTGATCTTTTCTAGATTTGGTTTTTGTTTAATTTCATGCTTAAGAAAATGCTCTTTACCTAACTAAAGGACTCAAACACCATAAACAGTACTTCAGTGCATTTGCACCACGATCCCCAGTCGTAAGATACCCATCTTGCCTAGACATCGCTTCCTTGCAAAGAGTACCTTTTTTCCAGTCCAAAATACCTTCTACGGTAATCTACTATATTCGCCTCATCCCCGCCACCTTATGTCTTATGATACTCATCTTGTCGAGATATTGATTCCTGCAACAGTAGTCTACTGCATTCACTTCATCTCCCCCAGACATGATACCCATCATTCCTTGATATCACTTCTTTTCCAAGAAGTTCCTTTTTCCTCTCCAAAAGACGCAAAATGCCATCAATCCTGACGGAAGGACTCAAAATGTCTTTAACAGAACTCCAGTGCATTAGTCTTATTACTACGATTCAGAATATTCCCATAGCTACCAGCTTTGGTTTTTCTTTAATTTCTTGATTAGGAGAGTCCTTTTGTCCTGACGCACATCTCCAGCAGCACCAAAATACAACCGTGTGGTACCAAAGGAAGCTATGTATCAAATTTAGTTGAACCACGGATCACGGGTAATGCCTGGAAGATTTTTTCTTTGAAATTATTAAAAAGACTAAATTTTTCCTTTGAAATCATTGAGAAGACTTAAGCGAGAAACTCTATAAAATTTCACATTTTTGGATGTATCTTTTTATCTACTGCACGGATCAGAGCAAATAATAGAAAAGGCGCACAGTCAATCTGTGACAAAAGAAAGCAGATCTCGATACGCTCCCTACGAGGCTGTAGCCCTGTCAACGAACAACGAGATCAACGAGAATAAGAATAATTTGAAAAATAGCGATTTTCAAACTATCGTATCTCGGGTGTTTTTCTTTGTATCAAAATCAAATTTGGAACACTTCGTAAGACGACCGGAGACAATGATTATACCAAATTTGAACCCCCACAATCACCCGGGGCCGGAGATTCAAAGGTCCGAAAACCCGTACCTGTTGTGTCGCGTAAACATAGTCTTCGTCACTTTTCCGAATTTTTTTTTCGATTTTTTCTTTTTTCTTTGGCGGGCGGCACGCTCCCGCGTCCCTAGATCAGCTAAGTAGCCGCCGCTAGAATTGATGGCCATACAGGCCCGTTTTATTGCATTTTCCATCACTTTTGCCAGAACTTCCGGCGATATGTTCTCTCATTCTTGGTGGCCATTCCCTTTGAGGGCTTCAAGAGTCTATTGTTGACATAAACCCTTGACTTCAAAAAGCCCCACAAAAAGAAGCCTGGAGCGGTGAAATCGGGTGATCTTGCCGGGCATTGGTAATCGGCAAAACGAAAGGTGCCGTGCAGTGGGCGCTTTTGTTCCGTCCTGTTGGAACCATATGTCCTCCAGTCCCAATTCATCCAATTGAGGAAAGAAAAGTCGTTGATCATAGCTCTGTAGCGCTCGCCGTTCACAGTAATCGTTTCGCCCGCGGTGTTCTCGAAAAAAAAGGACCCGATAATACCTCCAGCGTAACCAGAACGACATGCAGTAACTTTGAGCAGGTGTAATGTCTTTCCTTGGGTTATATGCGAATTTTCGGTGTCCCGGAAGCAATAATTGTCTTATTCACGGATCCGGAGAGATGGAAATGGGCCTTATCGTTAATGATGATTTTCGATGAAAAATCATCCTTCTCGTGGTCGAGATTCAGGATGACTTAAGCGTAGGTTAGATGCGTTGGACGGTCAACAGCTGAGAACTGATGCACTGTCTGCATTTGTACGGTAACATCTTCAGGTCATTCACCAAAATTCGCTGTAAAGACCGCCGGTTAATGCTAATTTGCGTGGCTCGTCGTTTGGTCGATATTCCGGGGTTCTCTTCGACATCTGCGGCTACAGCGGCGATATTTTCAGCAGAACGGCTGCTCCGGGGCCGGCCACGCCTGACAATAACTCGTGTTGTCCCAGTCTTTTCAAGGCGAGCGGCTAAACGTCGCAGTGTTGGTGTCGGTCGGCTGGAAAGTCTGCGAAGAAATTTGTGCTGCTCCACAAACGAATTATTCCGCAAAAACAATGGGAACGATTATTCCGCATTCTCGAGGAGTATAGCGTTCCAAGGCTTATCGACGTGTACTCTGAATCTGTTTAGTTGACAAATCTCAAAGCAGAATTAACATTTGCTGCCATTTGCAAAAATTATAGTTTCATCCGATAGGGTGATTACTTGCGCCACCCTGTATAAATTTTAATTTTATGGATTCAATGTTCTTGCAATGTGCAAGTGTGAATTATTTCAGTGAAAATTTGAATTTTGTGACACTTGGTTTCATTCTGCACGCCAACTTAGTATGCGTCTATAGCTTAGCTCGGTAACGCACCGGGCATTTTTTGCTACTCGAATGACGGTCGTCTGCGGTTCAAGGCCCGCAACTGGACCAAATATCTTTTTGTTCTCAAATTCCCACTGTTTTCCATTTCACCAAGCTTAGTGGTCTAGACCTCCATGGTCAAGTTTTCAAGTAAAAACACGCCTTCACGGCTTATACTAACAGAATTCTCACGCTTTCGTGGTCGTCTTGCACATGGATAGCTGCAAAGATGCAAGACCTGATGATTGCTTCTATCCATACGAAACCACTTAGCTTGGAGAAATGGAAAACGTTGGGAGTTTGAGAACAAAAAAATATTTGGTCCCGTTGCAGGGCTTCAACCACAGACGACCGTGTTTCCAGTAGCAAAAATGCCCGGTGTGTTACCGAGCGAAGCTACACACGATATTCAGTTGGTGTGCACAATGAAACCAAGTGTCACAAAAATTCCAATTTTCACAGAAATAAATTTTAACTTTCTTCCTCCATTATGGGGTAGTACCAAACCTTTTCAACCATCGTTCAAATTGGTAGACAGATTGATTTACCGGCGTGTTGGGGAATAATGCCTTTACGTCGAACAATACCGTCACCTCACCTTCATCAATCTGTAATGGACGATATGGTGGGCATCCGGAAATGCCCGTGGGCACGAAGCCTAAGGTAGCATAATGACCGTGAAGGTCGGGCCATGCCATTTTGCGAAGAAAAAGGCCCCTCAACGAGTTAAGCAGCGGCCTATGCTTGCTGTAGCTCAGTTCAGGAGACGTGGGCGGGCCTTTTGCCGCTCGTTGCCCCCTGCTCTTTACGTATTAATAAAAATTCATAGGCCTGGGGAAGACAACACAAATAGGGGAGGCAAAAATGGGGAATAACAAAAATTACGTGATAAGAATGGAAAGGTTGGCGGACGGCTTAGTTGCCCTTGCGCTCGCATCGGAGTCTGGATCTAATGGCACCCTCGGCCTCTGGTTTTGTACCACCAACAGATTCTTACTCATCAGGTGCTGCCATAGATCTGCTGGTGGATGCAGCACAACCAGACAAAATATGGTTCATTACAAATCCCATCATCTGTTTGGAATTTAGTGAGAAGCTCGTGTGATTTCTTCACTCGGCCTTTGCTATGAGTCTCTCCCTGGGCTTTGCACTCACTCACTAGCCACTTCGCGATGCTATAGGTCGGTGAGTTTGAGTCGGCAATAATTTCCCTCATCTCTTCACCTTCCATGTGGATTTTTGGCTGGCGTCTAATCCTTGGCAAAGACGGATTTGGCAGGCGCAGTCGCGTGATACCATCAAAAACAGCACTAACTTTTTTCGAGGCGCTGTCCACTCTGGTGATTGAGCGAGGCAACAGGTGAATTCTTATTTCGACGTAGAATTTAGGTCGTTCATTTTAATTAATCTTTAGGTAATCTTTTATTATCGTTAAGATGTGCAAACGGACCACGAAAATAACAAAAATTGCAGATTCTTTTAAGACTGAATATTTTATTCGCAAAAACAATTGGACTGCAATTTCAGCTTTTTTTGGCTCGCCTTAACGGATAGGTGCATATAGTCGGATCCAGGTTGTGCGTTTGTCCATCTGTACGTTTGTCCGGACACTTTCTGTGGTCCGATCTGGACCGAATTTTGTATTTAGATTTAAGTTTATTGGGTGACCTATGAATGTCCAGTTGATGGCTTTTTCGACTATTGAATGGAGTAAAGAAACATTCTGTTGTGCTTAAATCAGAATATTCGTCGTTGCTCCAGACATTCACCGTGGTTCAATTTCGACCAAATTTAATACGAAACTCCCTTAAGTGATTCACCACCCGGTAACGCTTTCCTGCGGCTGCAAAAACAAAAGAGCTCTCTTGATCATGAAATGAAACTGAAACCAAAGCTGAAGGTGATGATACCAATTCACTACCTATTGGCCCTAGTCCCTAGTGGGGTATAGCGCGTTCCAAGTGTGCCAGCATGCAACTACTGCTCCTATTCAGCCGCCTACCGGCAACAAGTCAGGAGTTGTTGTGGCTTACTATTACGCCCCGTACCACAGGGGAAAACAACACAAACATCCATGGCCGCGAAAGTCATGGACGGGACTTGAACCCGTAACGATCGTAGTCAGTCATTAGACTGACGCCTCTAGGCACTGAGCTACCTTCCCGTTGTGGTAGACGTTTTGTGTCGTTTGGTCGGAACCAAAGGACCTGCTTGGGTATGAAGTGAAATCTAGGCAATATGAGTATCTCATCACCCCCATGGTGATGTGACCAATGTATTGTTGTACTGTTCTAGTCCGGAAGGACAAAAGGACCTTTTTGCACATCAAATGAAATTTACGCAATTCGGGATTATTCTTTTATTGGAAAATTCACGACAAGTTGGTGTCTATTCATATTGAAAGCATATAGATCATGTGTTTTTCCATGGCACGCGCCTAAAGTACTGATGCCCATGGCTACATTTTGCGTCATTCATGTCAACGTGTTCTGCAGCACAACTCAGACTTCAGACAGTTGTACGCAAAACAACTTACAACATCATTAGTGTAATAGGACCGTCATTCAAAAGATATCGAATAGAGGATCTACATCTACATGTGCAGGCATTTAATAGTCCTGTGAACATTTTTAAAGGAACGAATGTGTCTATTATATCCACTTAACGCGTCTTGTCTTATCGCCAGTTGCGAAGAAATTGTCCGAAATAACAAAAACTGAGAAAAGAGACCTGTTTCTTGTATGACATATACGTCAATTATCGTGGTCGTTAACGATAACAGAGCAATGAAAAATTATGGACACCATTGATTTTTAAAAGGACGCATAATTGAATGGAAAATAATCAATGAAATTTATTCCTTCCAATACTGATATGTACCGAAATATGAGTACGTATAACATTTGGCCATGGTAGCTCGGCGGAAAAAGTGTCGATCCAACAAGCCAAAGGGTGCCGGTTCCCTTTCCGCGACGCGCAGTCTATTCACCTGTGAACGAGTACATTGATTTGGGAAAAAATACAAGAATAAAAACTGGACGAGCCTTATACTGTAAATTCGTCCTTCCTCAATTGCAAATCTCCCAAGGGAGACGGACTACATTTCTTGAAAATACCAATTTGGTAAGGACTACACTAGTCACATTCCATCGAGGAGTCAATGGGTGGGAGACGCGGCCTCCACCACCGATCCCATGGCCATCTAAATAGATGGCAGACCGACGACGGGGTCTGGATAGGCATATACTCGGAGGGACTGGAGATTAACCTATCACTCGGTTTCCCGGACTTTTGCAGTTACCTACAGGCCAAGGTTTCGGCTATCTCCGAAGCACTGTCCTGGCTAGGCAGTCACCTCATTACTGTGAGGGACATTACTATTTATACGAATAGTCAGGCGGCGATTCGCTCACTCGAATCCATTTTGACTACATCCAAAACTATCGAGAACTGTCGCCTAGCACTCACAGAGATGGCAGGCTTCTTCAATATTACCCTCTGTTAGATTCCGAGCCACAGTGGCTTTGCGGGTAACTGCAAGGCAGATGAGTTGGCCCGAGAGGGGACAACTGAAGCGGTTGATGAAAACCGCAAAGACATAAGGATGCCATTTACCCTGTGGAAACTGGCAATTAAGACCGCTGCCGCGGAGAGGGCTAATGTTAAATGGCTCTGCGGCAATACGTGCCAAATAACAAGTACGATTTGGCCGAAAATTGTTTCCCGCCGTTCTGTCACACTGCTGTCGTTGAACAGGAAGCACATTTTCAGGGTAGTAGGAGTTATCACAGGGCACTGCCCAATAGGGGAGCATGCCAGGAGACTACATCTTCTTCACCACGACTTCTGTAGGAGTTGTGGCGATGTGGAGGAGGAGGAGAGCGTCCTACATCTTCTCTGTCATTGCCCGGCCTTGACTGGTAGGAGTAGAATGATTCTGGGTTCACGGGTTTTTTGCGATCTGGATAATCTTAAGGATATGACCGCCACACGGCTCAATCGTTACATCGCCAGCACAGGCTGGTTTGATACGTAGGTTCAAGTGAAGGTGATAGCGGCGGTACCACAACTAGGTTCAAGTGAAGGTGATAGCGGTGGTACCACAATGGACCCAATGTTGGTCTAGGTGTGCTGTGACACATCACGGCAGCCCCTGTACCTAACCTAAGTTAATCTACCTCAATTACAATCATCTCGTAAAACGGGCCCGGAAACGTGTAGTGCTTTTACTCCATATTCTGGCTTCGAGGCAAAAAAGGATATTCTTTATTTACTTTATCATCATCATCGTCAATGCAGCATCCCGAACAAAAAAATAAATCTCCATCCAATTCTTCCGAGAATCAAAGCCAATCAAATCAAAATCCTACAATTCCAGGTCAAGCCTGTGTGAATGGTGAGCCATCGAACCACCTGTAAATACAGCCAATACCTCTTTCGACCCTCTTATTATTCGAATTTCGCTTCCATCGAACATTCTTGCACATTTCCAGCAGAACAATCAATTGATACACTACACAACATTCACAAATTTAAATTTAATTTAAAAATTGGGAAAATTTACGACCATTTGATGCCTAAGTCTAGGACGTATCGTAGGCTTTTCAATCGCCCTACCTCCTATGCCCGCCCTGTGAAACGTATATCCAATTGACCAGGCGAGTGTTTATTCAGGATTTACGGCGGTATTACGGATAAAATGAATCGCCTTGATCCGATTAACAAGTAATCGTTTGAGTTAAGTGATTAATTCGCTCTCCCCTCCCCTCACTATCCTCTCCCCGTTCGTTTTGTATATGTACGACACCAATTCAACTTGTCCCGAAATAATTAGTTTTGTTTAAGTAGAGTTTAAAGTCTCCCAAGCAGCGGGGCTGCTACAGATGCTTCGATAGAGTCGAGGCACCGAGTGAAAACATTGTTTGCAATTCGTGACATGATTTGCAATAAAGCAGATTTAAATGTTTATTTGAAGGGGGTTCGAAAAAGGAATTCACGGAAGGAGAGGACACGGGTCCACCGGTGCTAGGGTATTGACAGGTGTCTGAGGTTGAATTGAAATTCAGGGAAGTTTTCAGAGTTATATTAAATCTTATTTTGATGGACTGTTACGAGTTGTTTGGACTTTTGCGTAATAAATGGGTTTACGTCAGAAGTCGGTCACTGAGGTAGGGTGGAGAAAACGATACCCTCAGTTTGGTATTTTTGCCTATTTCGGAACAAAGCTTCTTAGTTCAATGGATACAATGAAAATTGGGATATCAACAAGGCGCCCAACGATGGCCGAAACTGCTTAAGCGGTTATGTCTACGTCTTAATTTATTAGTCATGAATTTTGACGATTTGATTAACAATCTTTTCGATACATTTTTGAATATACCTATATATTAATATGATGGATGGGCATATGCAATGGTACATGCTGTGCGTTTGTGTGTTAGTGCGTTGGTTGGTTGATTGGTTGGTTTGTAGGTTACAGTGGCTCTTACTTCCCAGCAGGAAAAGAAAATACAACTAGAGCTTGGTGCGCATTTTTATGCCGCACGCCTCATAAGAGGAATAAACCGTGGCTATCAAGAACGTTCGAGGTATTCGTCTTTAGATACATCCTGTGAAGTTAAGAAAACGTATTATCTCCCCTGTTCGATAAGTGCTTAGCCTATAAAAGAAAAACGAAAATTTTGGAAAAGTGGCGATTTATTTCCTTTTGGCTCGATACACTTGACCCAGCGATGCTCCAACTTCTTTAACCAGTCTCAAAAACACGTTTTCTCGGGGTCTGCAAAATAGGCCTCCTCATTCGACTCAAATTTCTGCCCGGCGAGTGACTTTTTCAAGTTTGGAAACAAAGACGGCGGAGGTGTGAGCCGGTGCGTTGTTATGGTGGAAGAGCACTTTTTTCTTCGCCAAATGGGGCCGTTTTTTCTGCAATTCGGCGTCGAATCGGCCCAATATTTCGGCATAGTAGAGCCCTGCGACCGTTTTGCCCTTCTCTAGGTAGTCGATGTAGATCACACCTTGTGAATCCCAGAAAACGGCCATCACCTTTCCGGCCGATAGGACAGTCTTCGCCTACTTCGGAGCACGTTCGCTGGGTGAAGTCCACCGTTTCCACTTAGTCTCTGGTGTGTACCAGTGGATCCATGTTTCGTCGACTGTCACGAAACGACGCAGAAACTCCTTCGGATTGCGTTTAAACAGCGTAAAATTCTGCTCTGGATTGGTCTCACGGCTGCGCTTGTTGTCCGGAGTGAGCTAACGCAACACCTATCGCACCGACAGCTTTCTCATGCCCAAAATTTCATGCAGGATATGACCCATGCGGTCTTTTGAGATGCCACAGTAGGTATCAGTTATCTCGCGCACCTTCAATCGGCAGTCTGCCAATACGAAATCGTGGATTTTTGTCACATTATCACGTGGTAGCCGTTTTCGGGTCACCTGGGCGTGACTCATCAAATCTTGCGACCACGTTGAAACCCGTTTAATCAATTGACGGTCACCATCGAAGGAGAAGAGTCGCCGTACATAGCGTTCAAGCGCTCTTTGATTTCGCTGCGCGATTTCCCTTCCAGAAACAAAAAACGAATCACCGACCGATATTGCTCTTTTTCTATTTTTCTAAAATCCGCGGACACGCCCGCTTCCACACGCGGTCAAAACAAAACTACGAGTCCGATTCGGTTGAAATTGACAGTAGCCGTCTACGAGAATATACTTCACGATAGTAAATTTCTCTTGCGATAGTGGCGCCATAGGACGGTGAGACTAAGTACTTATCAGACCGCACTCGTATCTTGGAAGAAAGTACTGCCCAGGTCTTGATGTCTGATTCCGGCCATTTGCACAAGAAATGGATCAGACTTTCCCTGTCCTCCTCATTCCTGCAGCTTCGGCAGAATATGTTGTAAGGTATACCCAATCTGGCCGCGTGCATTCCCATCGGCCAATGCCCCGTCGGAACCGCTGTAACTTTTGCTTTTGAAGAGAATTCATTTTACGTGCATCGTATGATGGCCATAGTTTCTTAGACGTGCCACACGTTGTCTGTCACTAGCACGTGTCATGAGATGTGTATGAATCTCTTTTTTTACGGCACTAAACGGCGGGTGGACAGTCACTGCCTAGGACTCGTGTAGTGCAGAGCCCTGTCTCGCCAGTTGATCGGCCCCCTCATTCCCCTCTATGTCCTCGAACACATAGAAGAGAAACTCTGAAGAGGTTGGCCACTCCAGCCGGTGATCTGCGGCACTGTTCGACTATTTTCGATGAGATTGTTATTGATTCCTGAGACTTAATCGAGGCTTGCTATCAGAGAAGATGGCAACACTCCTAGTGGGGCCTTCGATGTGCTTCAGCATCCTGCACGCTTCCCTTATTGCCAGCACTTCAGCTTGAAATACGCTTGCACTGTCTGGGAGGCAAAAAACATTGATGCACAGAAATCCTCAAAGAAAAGATCCCCGCACTGACTCCACAATCCATTTTTGAGCCATCAATAAATATTTTGCAGTCGTATTTCCCGGTCACCTCTCCCTCACTCCATTCCACTCTCGTTGGGAACCTTGCTACGAGGTGCATGTCAAAGTCTACTTCGGTGACGATATAATCTGTTGGCAACATGTCTCGAATTCCGACAGGTAGAGACTCCAGTATATTGCTATGACCATATCCAGACTCCCTTAGTCTGACAACGCTGCACGCGGTGTTGAATTTTATTTGTAGGTTTAAAGGGAGTAGTCCTAGGATAATATAAAGTGCGCCCGCTGGACAAGAACGCATAGCTCCCGTGACTTTGATGCAAGCGGTTCTTTGCACTTTGCTCAATAGGTCAATATTATACTTCCTACAAAGAGCTGACCACCATACCAGGGCTTCGTAAATGAGAATTGGTCGCACTACAGCCGTGTGCAGCCATAAAACTATCTTTGGCTGAAGACCCCAGCTTCGGCCGCAAGTTGTGTGACAGTTTTAATGAGTGACCAGTAAGTTGTGAGAGTTGAAACTCCGATATTTTGGTCTTTGTAGTAAAAAAGACTAGCTCGGTTTTTCTCGGGTTCACACTAAGGCCGCACTCTACAGTCTCAGTGTTTTGCTCAAAGCTCCGCTCATGATTTCGCTTACCACGGCTGAGAATTTACCCGAAGCCAAAATTACCATATCATCTGCATATTACCTTGACACCTGACGCTTCTAGCTTTCTTAGTAGACCGTCCATCGCCCACCTTGAGGGATTCCCCTCCGTACGTATTTGGTAGCTTGACATCCCCCCAGCTTCGATTGAATCGTTCTGCTTTTTGGCATGACTACTATCCAGCCTTTAAAAAAAGTCTCCACGCCAAGCTCGGTGATGGACTTCTGAATGATATCAGTTCGGATGTTATTAAACGCGCCCTCAGTGTCCAAGAAAGCGGCTACTACTACTTTGCCTTAACCCCTAGCGGGGCATAGCGCGTCAACTACTCCTGCGCGCCATCGTACTCTGTTCTGGGCAATGGGGCGCAACTCCCCAAAAGACTTACCCAGTACCTGACACTCCTTTGCCACAGATCAACGCCATGTGATTCGAGGACCCCCTCTTGGTCGGCCTTCGTTGGAAATGGGGTTCCATTTCATGGCATGCATAGCAATGCAGTTATCACTCTTCCGCAATGTGTGGCCTATCCACTGCCATTTTCGCCTGCATATCAATTCGTCGATTGGCATTTGACCCGTACGCCGACTTAGCTCTTCATTTGATATTGTTTCGGGCCAGAAAATTTTTAAAATTCGACGAAGACATGAGTTGACGAAAACTTGCAGCTTTCTGGTGACTCCTACGGAAACTTTCCATGTACTGCTCCCATACAAAAGCACTGATAGTACCAGGGAGCGAAACAGGCCCAGATTGGTCTTAATGCTGAGATAACTGCCCTGCCAGATTTTGGACAGCATGCCGTATGCGCGTTTAGCCTGGTTGATACGACGAGCGATGTCCTGCTCCGTACCACCATTTTCGGCAACAATGCTACCCAGGTAGACGAAGTTGTCCACCTTCTCCACAGGCTGCCCATTAATATTGATGGCAATAGGTGTCGGATTTCTTTTTCGCAACGGCGGGCTAAGAACCTTGGTCTTGTTGGTAATAATCTTTAGCCCAACCTTGCTTGCCTCCCTCTCGAGATCTAACGCCATTGCGGACAGATCCATGATTTTGTGGGAGAGTAGGCATATGTCGTCAGCGTAGTCAAGATGTTGTAGATAAGATGTCAAAGTCCATTGAATTCCTCTGTCGAGTCCGGATAGGGCTGCATGCAACACATCGCCGATCACAATGAGGAATAGGATCGGTGAGAGGATAAACCCGTGCCGAACTCCACTGCGAATCTCAAAGTCCCCCGACACCTTACCTTTATGCAGAACGCGACATTTCGCGCCGTCATAGGTTGCCTTAATAATAGCCACAAGCTTCTCAGGGATGCCTCTCCTGCGCAAGGCCGCCCATATAGAATCCCGGTTCACACTATCGAAAGCCTTTTCGAAATCGATGAAAAGCAAGTGAAGCGGAGAATCGTATTCAGCGCATTGCTCGATGATGATTCGCAAGGTGTTAATGTGATCGACACAGGAGAATCCGGATCGAAAGCCAGCCTGCTCTTCATCAATTGTGCTTTCTAAGTGGGCCTTTAGTCTTTCCAGGACGATTTTAGCTATTATCTTGGCAACGGCAGGAAGCACACAAATGCCTCTCCAATTATTACAGTCTGTGAGGCTACCCTTCTTTGGAAGTTTGATGATCAAACCTTCCTTCCACTCAGTGGTAAAGGTCTCTGTATTCCACGCTTTATCAACAAGTGCGTGCAGCAAATCGGCAGTTACGCTTGGCGCTGCTTGATAAAGTTCGGCAGGGATGCCGTCAAGTCCGGCGGCCTTTCCTCGTTTTAGTGCAATAATTGCAGTGACTATTTCCTCTTTAGTCGGGGCAGTGGACCGTATACGCACATTTTGATGGTTAGCTAAATTATCTATATGAGGGGGAACTTCACCAGAGGTTACACGGTTCAAGACCGCGGCGAAGTGTTCTTTCCACCGCCTCATTTGATCTTCTTCCAAGATAAGTAGCTTTCCATCACTATCTTTCACCGGATGTTGGCAGGAGTTACGACCACCTGTAAACTCCTTGATGACACCGTATACGGCGTTTAAGTTGTTACTTCTAGCGGCTTCTTCTGCTGACGCTAAAAGAGAATTGGCATAAACTCTTTTATCGCGTCGCACACTACGCTGAACTTCTCGAGCTTTCTGACGGTAAAGGAGTACGATGCTGCTTCGATTGTCGTCTGATGCTGCAGCCAAACGAACTTTCAGCTCCTTTCTTTCAACAATCCGCTGCCATGAAGCGTCGGACATCCAGGGCTTATTCCGGCAATCCGGGTTTGGGCCAAGGATGGTATTTGCGCTATCAATGTACGCATTTTTTATGGCATCCCAGTTTTCGTTTATGTCACTATCTGGGTGACTAGTTATCTCAGCCGCTTTTTGCGCAAGATGGTCATTATATTGTTGTAAGACAGCTGGATTTTTTAGTCGAGCGGTGTTGAATTTGCGGGGCCTGGATCTTTCGTCGCTGGGGCGGCGCACGGCTGCAATACGCAATCGAACATTAGCGATCATAAGATGATGGTCTCTTCCCATCCCTTCTTGTTACGCACGTCCAGGAGGCAACTCTTGAATGTTTTACTAATGGCAAAATGGTCGATCTGATTTTGTGTTCTGCGCCGATCAACAGAGGACCAACTGATTTTGTGGTGGTCCTTATGCTCAAACATAGTACCACCGATGAAGAGACTGTGAAAGTTGCAGAACACTTCAAATCTTTCACCGTTGTCATTACGATCACCAAGACCGTGTCTCCCCATCACATGCCTGAGCCCATAGTTATCAGCGCCAACTTTCGCATTCAAATCACCCATAACCATAATAATGTCACCTTTAGGTGTTCTGCTCTGAACGGCGTTTAGTTCTTCGTAGAAGGAGTCTTTTGCTAAGACATTGTCGGGTTCAGTAGGGGCTTAACATTGTATTATTGAGATGTTCCTCATTTTGGTCCGGAACCTGGCGGTCAAGACCCTGTCAGAGACCGGTTCCAAGGAAAAAGGAGCCCCACACCTGACTCACGGCGACTACCGGTAGCTTTACCGGAGTACAACATTACAGTGCTGCCCGTTGGAGAGGTGAATTCTGCGCTGTTCCACCATCTTATCTCACTAACTCCTAAGATATTTAATTTGTACCTCAGAAATTCACTCTCTAATTGAAGAAATCGTGCGTTCTGGATACCTTCTGATCCATTGTCCAGGAGAGTACGCGCATTCCAGAATCCAATCTTTGTCATTGTACGATTGCCAAAAGTCGTTACCGTTGAGTCAGTCCTTATCCGAGGCATAGTTGACGTTTCGTTAGCATATAAAGATTTCGGATAGTGCAAGTTGCTGGCATTCACATCCTGTCCTTTGATTGTCGGTTTTAACGACAGGCCCTCAAAGGGAAAGGCCGTGGTATTTTTTTTCACACCCCACACCACAGGGGTACCTCAACCAAATCATCGCACCGCCATCACTGGCGGCTTGACGTTGGTTGGCAATGGTCAGTGACCACTACCGTTCCAGGGGGCGCCCACGTGGAGGACTATGGAAGAGGAGTTTTTGCCCCCCATATGCATTCACAATATAATCATATTCGTTAAGGGTATAAAAATATAATAAACAAAGAATAAATTAAATATATAAAATAATAAAAATAATTCCCGATATAAACAAATTAAATTAAATGACGATTTTTTTTTTATCTTCACATAAAATAGGTACATGGAGGAGCGAGGATTGACAGGCGTGAAAGCACCTGGAGCTGGTACAACACCGGGAACACACAAAAATAAGCCAAATGTTGGATATCGTTTAGGACGACGAAAAGCTTTATTCGAGAAAAGAAAACGTATAAGTGATTATGCTCTAGTGATGGGTATGTTCGGTATTATCGTAATGGTTATAGAAAACGAATTAAGTAGTGCTGGAGTTTATTTAAAGGTCAGTAAGGCGCATGCTCACAATATACTTCATTGGATCACGCTTAGAAAAAAATCACCGCTGATAAGCATTTTCTGTGTCTCATTTCAGTCTTCGTTTCATTCGACCGCCTTGAAAACATTAATATCTGTGTCGACTGTGATCCTTTTAGGTCTTATTGTTGCTTACCATGCTCTGGAAGTTCAGGTAATTTTTTTAGGGAAGATTTCTTTTCAAATTTCCAATTTCTAAACGTTAACCAAACACAAAAATAAAATTGAAATAAATAACACATATTATAGTGGCAGAGGGCTGCCACGTTCATAAAACTATCGTTTTTCATGCATCATCAAAGGTAGTTGAACCTTTTACTGAATTTCTACTAAAACAAATTGTATTAAAAAAGAAATTAATCAAAGTTGAAACAAAGGGAGTGTCTGTGACAAGTACATAGTTTGCGAAAAAAAAAACACCAAGCAGATCAATTCTGCTAGGGTACTTCTTGTTCATCAGCAGCGCTGTCTTGTTTTTAAATTTGATGTCTCTGACACCGTAATAGGATAGGGCTGAATTTTTTCGTAGCCCCAACTGCGCTCTCACCACTGAGTCCATCTGAGTCCGGAAATACTCAATGTTCCCGCCAGGGTTTGTATTTTTTCAGTCTATAGTCTCTGACGTTTCCAAAATTAAAGAAAAAACAGCAAAAATTACTTTTAGCCCACTTTATCAAACCCATCTGGACCCTCTATCAACATGGACTTTGGAAGATATATTCAAAGGACTTTCCGGGTGAATTGTGCCTATTATCAAAACTCTACGATTCTTTTTCCTATTTTCCCTTCGTACCTGTTAAGACAAGCTTGAAGCAAATTTGTTTCATCTTCAGACAATAGTTTTTTATACCCTAGATCAGGGGTTCCCAACCTATGGGTCGCGACCCCACGTGGGGTCGCCAGCCATCATTTTGGGGTCGCGAAAAAAAATTTGAAATTCCTAAGTTTATACAAACAAATCCCTGTGGGAACTATGAATATTGTGCATTACATAATTTTTATCGGTCCATTCCGAAATCGGAATTCATTCCAAATTGATTGGTACCGCATGTAAAATACACAATAAAAACGAGACCGAAGCGTGTATACCCTAGACTTGTGCACACCTAGTGGTGATACCAATTGGTAACGATCATATGCATTAAAAGTGAGTTTCCTATATGACCAGTTTATAGAAGAGGTTGGCAATCATTCAGGAGGATCTTGACCATTATCAAAATCAATGAACTAACCCATTCTACAAATATTTGTTGAATTTTTCAAGTGGCTAGCTTCATTCTATCGGAAGTTATTGCTTATTTGAAGTTTCACTTGCAGGGGAGGTAGGGATTCCTTGGGTCGGATCTTGCTCATCATTGCCACCAACAAATAAGATCATGCTACAAACATTTAAACAAAGTTTCAAGTCTCTAGCTTCACTCTATCGAAAGTTATCGCTTATTAGAAGTTTCATTTGTAGGGGAAGTATGGGTTTCGTTGGTCGGATTTTACATATTTTCAATATTAGCCAACAGGATCCTATTGCAAACATTTGACCAAAATTTTAAGACGCTAGCATTATTTTGACGTAAGTTATCGCTTATTTTAAGTTTCATTTCTAGGGGAGGTAGGGGTTCCTTAGGTAGGATCTAACCCATCTTTAATACCAACTAACCCAATGTCACTTCAAACATTTGACCAAAACTTCAAGTCGCTGGCTTGATTCTGTCAAAAGTTATCGCTTATTTGAAGTTGCATTTGTAGGGGAGCTAGGGGTTGCTTGATTATGATCTTGCCCATTTTCAATACCAACCTAGTAGATCTTACTAACAACATTCTGACAAATTTTCAACTCGCTAGTGTCATTCTATCGAAAGTTATCGTAATTAAAATAATATTTAATTTTTTGAAATTTGTAGGGGAGGTAGGCGTTCCTTTGATCTGATAATGCCCAACTTACTACAACTCAAGCAGCTTCTCAACCCAGGGTCACATGCAAGAAACCAAGTGTCTACATCAATTCGTTCAAGAGTTATAGACAAAAAACCTGAAAAGTAGGGTAGTACGGGGCTCTTTGTAAGAAAATTACCGTTAGTTTTCAACTGATCGACTTTATTTTTCCAGGAGAGTAAAAGATTATCCTCACGAGCAATTTACAAAAGCTAGAGCTTTTCTTGTTTATTTAATCAGGAGTTATAGATACATTAAATTATTTTACATATGTAGGGGAGGTAGGCGTTCTCTTGGCCTGGTCACGCCCATTTGCAATACCAACTAGATCATACTTCCAATATTTGACAAAAATTTCAAGGCTCTAGCTTCATTCTTTCGGAAGTTATCGTGCGAACGGACAGACAGACGGACAGACGGACAGACGGACAGACAGACAGACAGACAGACAGACATGGCTTTACCGAATCAGGAGGTGACCCTGATCATTTATATATATACATTGCCATACCTCCGGAGCCTCCTTTAAGGTGTTACATATTTCCGTCGTGACAAAAACAATATACCATATACTAAAAGTCTAGGGTAAAATTAGCTTCACCGTTCCATACCATTCCAAAGTATACGTATTACTTTTCGTTGCTTAACATTTTGTCAAATTTCTAAAACGGCACATTTCCCATCAAAATAACGCAACGTGTGAATTGTTGTCTCAAATGCACATAGTGCGCAGCAGAATCCAGTCCAGAACACGTACGAGAGTACCGTATTGGTGAAAATATTAGTGATTCGTTTTACTATTTACAGTTTTGCTGTAAAATCATTTGTTTCGGTATGTATACAAGTATCACATTCCATAAGATGTCAATTTTAATGGTCAACCAGGCCGAAGCTTCGCTTCGGCCCGGAGTCCGATGCGTATATACCCTAGACTTCTACAGACCTAGTGGAGATACCAAAAGTAACAATTGGCAACGACCATATGCATTAAGAATGGGTCTCCTATATGGCCAGTTCATAGGAGAGGTTGGCACTCATTCATTAGAATCTTGACCATTCTCAAAATCAATTAACTAACTAACCCTTTCTACAATATTTGTCGAATTTTTCAAGTCGCTAGCTTCATTCTATCGGAAGGTATTGCTTATTTGAAGTTTCACTTGTAGAGGAGGTAAGGGTTCCTTAGGTCGGATCTTGCTCATCATTGCCACAAACCAATTAGATCACCCTACAACCATTTAAACAAAATTTCAAGTCTCTAGCTTCACTCTATCGAAAGTTATCGCTTATTTAAAGTTTCATTTGTAGGGGAAGTAGCGGTTTCGTTGGTCGGATGTTACCCAGCTTTAATGCCAACTAACTCAATCTCACTTCGAACATTTGACCATTTCAAGTTACTGGCTTCATTCCATCAAAAGTTATCGCTTATTTGAAGTTTCATATGTAGGGGAGGTGGAGGTTCCTTGAATTGGATCTTGCTCATATTCAACACCAACTACGTAGGTCTTACTGGCAACATTCCACCAAATTTTTAACTCGGTAGTATCATTCTATCAAAAGTTATCGCTTATTTGAAGTTTCATTTGTAGGGGAGGTAGGGGTTGCTTGAGTCGGATCTTACCCATTTTCAATACCAACCAAGTAGATCCTACTAACAACATTTTGTCAAATTTTCAACTCGCTAGTGTCATTCTATCGAAAGTTATCGTAATTAAAGGAATATTGAATTTTTTTAAATTTGTAGGGGAGGTAGGCGTTCCTTTGAACCGATTATGCCCAACTTACTAGAACTCAAGCATCTTCTCACTCCAGGGTTACATGCCAAAAATCAGGCGTCCACGTCAATTGGTTCAAGAGTTATAGATAAAAAACCCGAAAAGTAGGGTAGTACGGGGCTCTTTGTAAGAAAATTACCGTTAGTTTTCAACTGATCGATTTTATTTTCCCAGGAGTTTATAAAATTACCCTCACGAGTAATCTACCAAAGCTAGAGCTTTTCATATTTATTTAGTCGGGAGTTACAGATACATTTAAGTATTTTACATATGTAGGGGAGGTAGGCGTTCTCTTGGCTTGATCATGCCTATTTTCAATACCATCCAACTAGATTACACTACCAACATTTGACCAAAATTTCAAGGCTCTAGCTTCATTCTATCGAAAGTTATCGTGCGAACGGACAGACAGACAGACAGACAGACATGGCTTAATCGAATCAGGAGGTGACCCTGATCATTTATATATATACATTGCTATACCTCCGGAGCCTCCTTTAAGGTGTTACATATTTCCGTCGTGACAAAAACAATATACCCTATACTAAAAGTCTAGGGTATAATTACCCAAGCAGCACAATCCAACCTTGGTTAGGAATCTAACCAATTTTTGGGTTATAAGTCAGTCATACAATGAACAATTTGTTGAAGTGACTGAAGTAAAACCTTTTTGTTCGTTATTAAACTTAGTGTCTCATCTAAATTTGTTATTAATATTACTAAACTGCTCTATTTCAAACAAAATTAAACAAAGTGCAACTTTTCTGTTCCGTTCAGAGCAATATTTGCATTTCACGAGCTATATTTTTATACCCTAGACTTTTAGTATAGGGTATATTGTTTTTGTCACGACGGAAATATGTAACACCTTAAAGGAGGCTCCGGAGGTATAGCAATGTATATATATAAATGATCAGGGTCACCTCCTGATTCGATTAAGCCATGTCTGTCTGTCTGTCTGTCTGTCTGTCTGTCTGTCTGTCTGTCTGTCTGTCTGTCTGTCTGTCTGTCTGTCTGTCTGTCCATTCGCACGATAACTTTCGATAGAATGAAGCTAGACCCTTGAAATTTTGGTCAAATGTTGGTAGTGTAATCTAATTGGATGGTATTGAAAATGGGCATGATCAAGCCAAGAGAACGCCTACCTCCCCTACATATGTAAAATACTTAAATGTATCTCTAACTCCCGACTAAATAAATATGAAAAGCTCTAGCTTTGGTAGATTACTCGTGAGGGTAATCTTATAAACTCCTGGGAAAATAAAATCGATCAGTTGAAAACTAACGGTAATTTTCTTACAAAGAGCCCCGTACTACCCTACTTTTCGGGTTTTTTGTCTATAACTCTTGAACCAATTGACGTAGACGCCTGATTTTTAGCATGTAACCCTGAAGTGAGAAGATGCTTGAGTTCTAGTAAGTTAGGCATAATCGGATCAAAGGAACGCCTACCTCCCCTACAAATTTAAAAAAATTCAATATTCCTTTAATTACGATAACTTTCGATAGAATGACGCTAGCGAGATGAAAATTTGACAAAATGTTGTTAGTGGGATCTACTTGGTTGGTATTGAAAATGGGTAAGATCCGACTCAGGCAACCCCTACCTCCCCTACAAATGAAACTTCAAATAAGCGATAACTTTTGATAGAATGATACTACCGAGTTAAAAATTTGGTGGAATGTTGCTAGTAAGACCTACGTAGTTGGTGTTGAATATGGGCAAGATCCAACCCAAGGAACCCCCACCTCCCCTACATATGAAACTTCAAATAAGCGATAACTTTTGATGGAATGAAGCCAGTGACTTGAAATTTTGGTCAAATGTTCGAAGTGAGATTGAGTTAGTTGGCATTAAAGCTGGGTAACATCCGACCAACGAATACCCTACTTCCCCTACAAACGAAACTTTAAATAAGCGATAAATTTCGATAGAGTGAAGTTAGAGAGTTGAAATTTTGTTTAAATGGTTGTAGGGTGATCTAATTGGTTTGTGGCAATGATGAGCAAGATCCGACCTAAGGAACCCTTACCTCCTCTACAAGTGAAACTTCAGATAAGCAATACCTTCCGATAGAATGAAGCTAGCGACTTGAAAAATTCGACAAATATTGTAGAATGGGTTAGTTAGTTAATTGATTTTGAGAATGTTCTAGATCCTAATGAATGAGTGCCAACCTCTCCTATGAACTGGCCATATAGGAGACCCATTCTTAATGCATATGGTCGTTGCCAATTGGTACTTTTGGTATCTCCACTAGGTCTGTACAAGTCTAGGGTATATACGCTTCGGACTCCGGGCCGAAGCGAAGCTTCGGCCTGGTTATATTTTTAACAAAGGCGGTTGAGATATTGCTAAATTGTTATATCTCCAACGATTGTTGGAAATTGAACTATATGGTCAGGGTTTAAACTAGAAAGTTGTGTGTTTTCTATGCAACTTCTTAGTTATACAAATAACTAAAGAATCTTATAATTAGCTGAATGTTACCAAATATAACTATCCTGTTAAAGGCTTAACTCCAAGTGTCATTGTAGCATCAAAACCAGTTGAGTCCCGGTCACGATAAACACATGCTTCTGCATTGGTCGCGTTCTGTATATTTTACCCCGCGCCCGCGTCAAAACAATAGTATTACGGCAACACGTAATTCATATTATTGTGTTTAAGTGCCCGTGTTTTGGCCAAAGCAAAAAACCATTGGTTTATTTGGTGTCGGAAGTGTATTATCGTATTTGTTAATTATACCCTAGACTTTTAGTATAAGGTATATTGTTTTTGTCACGACGGAAATATGTAACACCTTAAAGGAGGCTCCGGAGGTATAGCAATGTATATATATAAATGATCAGGGTCACCTCCTGATTCGATTTAGCTATGTCTGTCTGCCTGTCCGTCTGTCTGTCTGTCAGTCTGTCTGTCCGTCTGTCTGTCTGTCTGTCCGTTCGCACGATAACTTTCGATAGAATGAAGCTAGAGCCTTGAAATTTTGGTCAGATGTTGGAAGTATGATCTAGTTTGGTGGTATTGAAAATGGGCATGATCAGGGCAAGAGAACGCCTACCTCCCCTACATATGTAAAATACTTAAATGTATCCATAACTCCCGATTAAATAAACATGAAAAGCTCTAGCTTTGGTAGATTGCTCGTGAGGGTAATCTTATACTACTCTGGAAAAATAAAATCGATCAGTTGAAAACTAACGGCAATTTTCTTACAAAGAGCCCCGTACTACCCTATTTTTCAGGTTTTTTGTCCATAACTCTTGAAAAAATTGACGTAGACATCTGATTTTTGGTATGTAACCCTGAGGGAAGAAGCTGCTCGAGGTTTTGTAAGTTGAGCGAAATCAGATCAAAGGAACACCTACCTCCCCTACAAATTTAAAAAAATTAAATGTTTATTTAATTACGACAACTTTCGATAAAATGATACTACCGACTTTAAAATTTGGTGGAATGTTGCTAGTAAGACCTACTTAGTTGGGATTGAATATGGGCAAGATACGACCCAAGGAACCCCCACCTCCCCTACCAACGAAACTTCAAATAAGCAATAACTTTTGATACAATGAAGCCAGTGACTTGAAATTTTGGTCAAATGTTTGAAGTGAGATTGAGTTAGTTGACATTAAAGATGGTTAAAATCCGAACTAAGGAACCCCTACCTCCCCTAGAAATGAAAATTAAAATAAGCGATAACTTGTGACAAAATAAAGCTAGCGACTTGAAATTTTGGTCAAATGTTTGTAGTAGGATCCAGTTGGCTAATATTGAAAATACGTAAGATCCGACCAACGAAACCCCTACTTCCCCTACAAATGAAACTTCAAATAAGCGATAACTTTCGATAGAGTGAAGCTAGAGACTTGAAATTTTGTTTAAATGTTTGTAGGGTGATCTAATTAGTTGGTGGCAATGATGGGCAAGATCCGACCCAGGGAACCCCTACCTCCCCTACAAGAGAAACTTCAAATAAGCAATAACTTTCGATAGAATGAAGCTAGCGACTTGAAAAATTCGACAAATATTTGTAGAATGGGTTAGTCAATTGATTTTGATAATGGTCAAGATCCTCCTGAATGATTGCCAACCTCCCCTATAAACTGGCCATATAGGAAACTCACTTTTAATGCATATGGTCGTTACCAATTGGTACTTTTGGTATCACCACTAGGTCTGTAGTTCCACTCGTGCATATTTTACAAATAAGGGTTTTTCGTGCACAAATGTATTGTGAAAGTAGTTCTTCATGTTATTGCATAATGAAATGTGATAGATAAAATATCATAAAATAAATAAATTTTTTATAATTTAATGTGTATATGTTTTATTTCAATTTTGATAATGTATTGACATGACGTGATTCATCGCTCGTTGTTTGCGTAATGTGTGTTTGTTATCCACACCACACTTGATAGATAGGCAAAGAACGCGCCTAATGTTAAATTCAAGTCAAGCTTCAGACTAAAATGTGACAAGAATGTTATATGAAGGTCATTAGATAGTTACATAAAAAACAATATTGGTGATATTTAGTAATACGGCAGTTGTAAATCCAACTGTTTTGTTGGACACATGTTATAGATGTGACTATCTATAACAATATGGTCATCTAAATAGCTGAAATATAGCTATGCTGTTTTCTGAAAGTCGTGGTCATAAACCAGGCAAAACCGATAAATTTACCATTGTACAAACGTTTAAATAACGTTATTTCAACCATTTACATGACAATATCGTTATACGTATATGATCATGGTTATATTTCGATCATAATAACCGTTGAATGACTCGTTTGTGCTGCTTGGGTATTAAATAACTTTATACAGTTGCTAATATAAAGAGCCAATTTCATATCTATAGATTGACGGCGCTATGAACTAGCCCCCAATGAACTAATACTCCCAAAAAAATTAATAATTCCTCCAAAAGAATTGTTTGGGACTCCAGTGTACTATCACCCCATAATTGGGAACGTAATTCTCCAAATTACCTCGAGGGGATATCCACATGAACCTAGTCCCCAAAATTTATAAAATTAGAAAATGAACTATCCCTGAACATTGAATTTGAGGGGATAGTTCATTTTTAGGGTTTTGTGTAATGGTATTGGACGGAGTTTCTCAGTATGTACCGCTGGCTGGCTGCTCATAACGGGGAAGCTGCCTAATTGCAAAACCGAAGCGAGAGTCTATTTTTAGGGTTTTGTATTAAAAACAAAACCCTTATGAAATCGGTCAAATGTCTGTCCGTCTGTCCGTCTGTCCATGAAATATCTCACGAACGGCTGAAGCTACATACATGAAATTTTGTGGGAGTATGTAGAATTATTATAATTCGTCGGAGAAAGCGATTCGTTGTAATAGAATGACTTTAAGGGGATGTCCCCATAGAGGGGAAATGAAGGTAAAAAAAATTTTTTCATCTGATATAGGCAAGTGGGGTATCATGAGAAAGGTAACACCGAGTACATTTCATTTCTGGTATTTTCATCAAATTTAAAAAAAGGGGAAAAGAGATAGAGGGGAAAATATGTGATCCGAGTTTGTCCCCCCCCTCGCATTTCGATACCGTTATACTTAGAAATATGAAAATTTGCAGAAAAGCTGCATTTTACTAGTATAGAAAACCGAAAATCGTAGAATTTTGATATCTCATCAAAAAAGGTTAATAATAGTACATTTATATAGTTGCAGTTAGCATACTCCTGCACGCTTTAAGCACACCCGAGGTCAAAAATATTGATGGCCAATGATAACTAACATCATTGTCAATAATATCTCTAAGTTTCATTACAATCACATAATATTTAATAATAGTACATTCATTTAAAGTTAGGCATTTTGACACTATCCACACAAAAATTACATCTACCGGCCTCATAGGTGTGAGTACTACTTTCATGTTGTTTTTGGTAGTGCGAATTGCAGTTATTTAATTAATCATTTTTGAAAGGGTAAAGATTAGTTGGGGCGCTGCGTCGTAATTGGCAAACTTTACCGGGTGGAAGGGGGGAGGGGTCCACATAGAGGCGAAATTAAGGTCAATTTTTTTTTATCGACTGTTATAGGCAAGTGAGGTGTCGTGAGAAAGGTAATGTTGAGTACATTCCATTTTTTCGCATTTTCTTGAAATTTGTAGAAAGGGGAATAGTGGGGGAGGAGAAAATATTAGTTCGTAATCCCCCCCTCCCCCTCCGTGGCATTTCGAGACTGTTAGAATTATGAAATTTATGTAGTTACAGTTAGCACACCCCTGCATGCCTTAAACACTTTCGAGGTCAAAAGTACTGATGGCCAACGATAACCAACACCTTAGGCAATAATATGTTCTAAGTTTCGTTACAATCACGTAATATGAATTGGCATGTAAAATGTAAGTGTGTAAGACACTTTAATTATGTTTTTTTTTTGTCCATCTGAGTGGTATCAAGAAGAGCAAGGAGCCGATATTTATATACCAAAATAAGCGCTTGCTACAAAACCCTCGGATTGCGGGCGTAGCCCTCTATATTCCGGTTTCATTCTCCATGTATTAGGGTTTTCATCTTACGAGCGCGGAGCTACCGTAGCCCACCCAGTAGGAACATTTATTGAAAGTTCTATTTTTCTCGCATTGAACTCTGCTTTTAGTATTTTTGTGATCAGTCCCTTTGCGTGGGCTTGGCCCGCTCCGTACTTAAAGGATAAAAACGTGCACAATAAATAAATAGTTCACAATTTAATTTGTGGTCTTTGTTTATTCGCTTTTAAGGGAATAGTTTATTTTTTGGGGGAAAGTTCATAGCGCCTTTAAAATAATGAATTAAGAACCCAATAAAATATTTAGTTGTATACTGGTAGCCTTTCTATCAATTGATTGATTTTTGCTAACTGGCATTATGAAATTGAACAATTATCAATTATAATACTGGAAATTGGTGATAAAGATACCGCATGACGTATATTTTTAATAATAAAAATATAAATAGTATGTATGTATTTCAGGAGTATAATTTAGTCATGGATAGATGGTTAAAAAAGACAAATAAAGACAATGTCACTGAAGCCGGTACAGTAAAAGACCAAGCAGGACCCAGCAATCTGAAGAAAACTTCTGTTCTACGAAAACGAAAATATGACGAGGCATTTCTTGAATTTGGTTTTACTTCGAAAACTATTGATGGTATTGAGCGACCTATTTGTTTAATTTGTAATCATGTTTTGGCACCGGAAAGTATGAAGCCCTCAAAATTACGAAGACATCTTGAAACTAACCATCCTCCTCTTGCTAATAAATTGAAAGAGTATTTCGAACGATTGGCGAAGTCTTCAGAAAAAGAAAAAGATGGTTTCGAAAAATTTTTGACTTCCAATGAAAAACAACTACGTGCATCTTACGAAGTATCCTACCTTATCGCAAAAAAAAAACCGTTCACCATTGGGGAAGATTTACTTCTACCAGCAACTGTTAAGATGGTAGAAATACTGCATGGAAAAAAATATTCTGACGAAATTAAACAAATACCATTATCAAACAACACTGTAACCCGCCGAATTTCGGATATTAGTACTGACCAATTTGAGCAATTAATTATTAGACTCAAGGAAAGTGGAAAATTTGCCATCCAATTGGATGAAACGACCGATATATCCAAACAAGCACAACTGTTGGTATATGTCAGATACATTTTTAATAATAACATAGACGAAGAAATGTTGTTTTGTCGACCTCTGGACGGACATACAAGAGGTGAAGATAAATTTCATAAAATAGATGACTTTTTCAAAAATGAAGATTTAGAATGGAAAAACTGTTTAGGAGTATGTACAGATGGTGCAAAATCTGATGACTGGCGAGCATTTGGGTCTTAAATCATTTGTTAAAGCCACAGGAAATAGTCAAATCACTTTTACACACTACCTTATACATCGAGAGGCCCTCACAGCGAGAAAGATGTCATCGGAATTAAACGATGTTCTTCAGGATTCCGTCAAAGTCATTAATTATATTAAGAGTCGAGCTCTTAATAGAAGATTATTTTCCAACTTATGTAAAGACATGGGGTCAGAATATCATCTTTTGTTGCTACATGCAGAAGTAAGATGGCTGTCAAGAGTGCAGAGCCTGAAGAGATTGCTTTCTTTGAAAAATGAGGTTCTTATATTTCTAATTCAACACAAATCTGATCTCGCTGCTAATTTCAAAAATAATTACTGGCTCTGCAAACTGTGCTACTTGGCAGATATTTTTGACAAGTTAAATGATCTTAATTTGTCACTTCAAGGTAAAAATACCAACGAATTCTAAAATTGAGAGTTTTGATAAAAAAATAAAAATTTGGAAGAAAAGGGTTCTTTGGAAATGTTTTCGTCAGTCGACAATTTTGTAATGGAAGAAGCTAATTGTAAATCTTTTATTTTAAAAATCATTGAAGACCATTTAAACTCAATGGAGTCACAGTTTTCAAAGTACTTCTCATTGGATTTTGATTTAAAGAAATCATTGTGGATACAGAATCCATTTTTGGTAGAAATTGATGATACAAATCATCTGCCATACGAAGCACAAAATTAATTTGCTGATTTGACAACCGATTCGAATTTGAGGCTGGAGTTTCCTAAAAAAATCCCTAACAGAATTCTGGATCGGAGTCAGAAATGAATTCCCGGTAATGTCCGAACTGGCATTGAATGTTCTCTTACCGTTCAGCACCACGTACTTGTGCGAAATGACATTCTCAGTGTTAACTTCCATTAAATCCAAATACCGTTCAGCACTAATTAATGTTGAAAATGCCTTACGTCCAGCTGTATCAAATATTCCACCCAGATTTGAAAAATTATGTAATCAGAAACAAGCCCAGCCTTCGCATTAAACATTTCTGTTGCAGTTTCTTTGTTATGTATGAAATTTGTTTCTTTTTAATTTTGTTATGCACATTTTTATGTTAAGAATTTTTTTACTTTTTGATTGAAAGGAATATATTTATTTTATAAATAAAAAAAATATTGGCAAATTCAAATTTTATTTGAAATCGGGGGTCGCGAAATTTTATGGACGTTAAAATGGGGTCGTGGATGAAAAAAGGTTGGGAAGCCCTGCCCTAGACTTATAGTGGAGGGTATATTGTTTTTGTCACGACGAAAATATGTATGTAACACCTTAAAGGAGGCTCCAGAGGTGTAGCAATATATAATATATATTAATGATCAGGGTCACCTCCTGATTCGATTTACTCAATTGCCCTAACCCGTCAACTGTTCCGTGTGGCCCAGTTGACGTTGCGTGACCATAAACTGGTTTCGGAGAATGCAGTTGCAAGTATGCAGCTCCTGCACATCCATGGCCACGAACGTCTACGTGAACGGGATGTTATGTCTGTCTGCCCGTTCGCACGATAACTTTCAACAGAATGAAGCTAGAGCCTTTGGTCAAATGTTGGCAGTATGAACTAGTTGGTTGGTACTGAAAATCGGCATAATCAGGCCAAGAGAACGCCTGCCTTCCCTATATATGTAAAATAATTAAGTGTATCTATAACTCCCGACTAAATAAACATGAAAAGCTCGTGCTTTGGTAGATTGCTCGTGCAGGTGATCTTACACTCTCCTGGAAAAATAGAATCGATCAGTTGAAAACTAACGGTAATTTTCTTACAAAGAGCCCCGTACTACCCTACTTTTCAGGTTTTTTGTCTATAACTCTTGAACCAATTGACATAGACATCTGATTTTTGGGCATGTAACCCTGAGGTGAAAAGCTGCTTGGGTTTTAGTAAGTTGGGCATAATCAGATCAAAGGAACGCCTACCTTCCCTACAAAATTCAAAAAATTAAATATTACTTTAATTACGATAACTTTTGATAGAATGACACTAGCGAGTTGAAAATTTGGTAGAATGTTGTTAGTAAGATCTAGTTAGTTGGTATTGAAAATGGGCAAGATCCGATGTGACTCCGCCATTCAGGCGACAGGTATCCTTTCCTCCTGCTTTCACAACAATGGCTTGGGACAGGATTCGGCGGAGTTACGATATTTAATTGCTATTAGTAATTTTACCAACGAGGTTATTTTAATTGCTGGAACTACATTCCTTAATTTGAAATAAAAACTTTCTCCCTACTTTGCATTAAAAACTACCAAGCACCCTGCTTCAACTGCTACCAACTGTGGTTGTTCGTTTGCACATAGTTGGCCCAAGGCCACTAATAAAATCCTGACCGGTCTCTAATGCATTTCCCCATGGCGTAATGAACCAATTTTCGGCGTTAATCCATAACATGGGCGAATTCCTTAAATTCCCAAAAATACTTGACAGCAACCATTTCCATCCACCACCTCCTCCATTACATTCTTCGGAGGACTTGAATTCAATTACCACAATTTTGACATATACGAAATTACATAAGTTCGCGTGCTAGCAACTTGATAGCCACCAGATTATAGTTTTGTAATTTCACGAGGATATCCATACCGACATGACGACACGGGGCGACGAACACATCACCGCGACTAGCCGAGACGTCACAGGGGTGTTTTCCGAAAAACCCTTGTATAATGCTTATTATAAAAGAAAAGACACGTCATTGTAGCCGAATAAACAAAACTTCTCTGGAATAGTTTTTGTTTTATGTTCTGGACGTTTCTTAATGTTTTGCGAGACCATGGATAAGAGTTTCTTTAGACAATGACAACAGTCATTTCATGGAAATGTTGAAAATGAAATAAAATCCGACATGGTCAACACCGGGGGTGTTCGTGCTGAAAGGATTGTTCTTATGGAAATTAATGTTTGCCCGAATTTATATATTTCACGAATAAATGTGGTGTGAGTGGTTTAGAGATAGAGAACTGGGTCACTTGAATAGGATAATTGTGTCAGTGCTGACAATTAGAGCCGTCGTCGTTGTCCCAAGTTTTTATTATAAATTATTAAAGGACGAGTTTAAATGGAAGCGATAAGATAGACGCAACACAGGCGTCCATGGGTTTTGGGAAGAACTCAAGGGTACCATCAAGGATGTCGCAGAGAAGGTCGTGGGATATAAAGCCCGGCCCACACAGGAAGCTCTCGACGATATTGTTGATCTAGGCCCACCCATTCAACCCCCGACAGTAGAGGAAGTTGATCTCGCCTTGCGGTCACTAAAACGAAATAAAGTGCCGGGCGCTGACGAGATTCCAGCTAAACTGCTAAAATTCGGTGGAACGAGTCTAGTTGATGCCATACATCAATTACTCCTGCGAGTATGGGAGAACGAGGAGATTCCAGACGATTGGCGCAGAAGCATCATCTGTCCAATTCATAAAAAGGGAGATAAACTGCGGTGTGAGAACTACAGGGGCATCTCACTAGTTTGTACGTCCTATAAAATTTTGACGAAAATTCTGGAAAATATTGTAGAATAAAAC
This sequence comes from Chloromyia formosa, assembly GCA_964017055.1. Taxonomy (NCBI): domain Eukaryota; kingdom Metazoa; phylum Arthropoda; class Insecta; order Diptera; family Stratiomyidae; genus Chloromyia; species Chloromyia formosa. Next base: position 50,000,978 of record OZ024818.1, read on the forward strand.
CGTACGCAGAACGAGTCATTGGCGAATATCAAAGCGGTTTCAGACCTGGGCGCTTCACAACCGATCAGCTCTTCTCATTCAAACTGATACTCCAGAGGTGCTGGGAATACAACGTAAACGTATACCAAATCTTTGTCGACTTCAAGCAGGCATACGACAGTATCGATCGTGGAGTACTGTACAACATCATGCTGCAATTTGGTATACCGGCAAAATTAGTGCGACTGACAAAGATGACGATGACCAACTCCGTCTCACAAGTCAGGATCCAGAATAGACTTACTGATCTATTTGAAACACGCACTGGTTTGAAAGCAGGGCAATACTGGCACCGACGCTCTTCAACCTAGCACTGGAATACGTTATTCGGGCCATGAATATGGACAACAGCAAGACGCTACTCATCAAGTCGACACAATTAGCAGCGTACGCCGACGACATCAACATCATGTCCCGAAGATTGGCTGACGCAGGAGAACTTCTGCATACGCTCGATACCGCTGCAAAGCAAGTTGGATTACGTATTAACGAGGGTAAAACTAAAATAATGATGCAATTGGTGACAAGGACACCTGCACAACCAAGCATCAATGTGGGGGACCTCAACATCGAGTTCGTGAACAACTTCATTTACCTGGGTTGCAACTTGTCAAGGGACGCCAACGAAACTGACGAAATCAAGCGACGGATACAGTTAGCTAATAAGACTTTTTTCTCGGTTCTCCCCATAATGAAATCGAAGCATGTGCACAGAAACACGAAGCTCCGCGTGTACAAAACCATTATACGACCAGTGCTATGCTATGGCTGAGAAGCATGGACCCTAACTCAAGCCTCCGAAAACATGCTAGACACTTTTGAACGTAAGGTTCTACGGCGAATTTTTGGGGCTGTTTGCGATCGAGATGAATGGCGCATCCGGTACAACCATGAGTTGTATGAAATGTACGATGAGCTGCAAGTCTCGAAAATCGTCAAACTACATCGACTTCAATGGGCAGGGCATGTACAAAGAATGGACGATGATCGCATGCCTAAGAGAGTAATGAATGCAGAACGAGTCGACGGAGTGAGACTGCGAGGACGACCGAGATCTCGTTGGGAGAGCTCAGTAGGTGTGAACGCCGCGCAGCTGCTGGACTCCCAAAATTGGAGGACGCGGTCACGTGACCGAGATAATTGGAGGACAATGATCCAGGCGGCCAAGGCCCGACGTCGGGCTGTCGCGCCACGATGATGATGAAGATATACGAGGTCGCGTACGAGTATCAAACGAAATATTTTGTCTGTATAAGCCTTTATTCGTTACATGAAGGAGAGAGACTCTCACTGTTGGGAACTATACAAGGATAAAAAAAGAGAGTTGAAAAGAACCTTTCGTCTTCGGAAACTAAATACGTGGAGGAAATTTTGCTTCTAGCATGAAAGATACGTCGGAAGTATGCAGATTACTGAAGATGGCTTCGAAAGACACTGCTTCGAAAATGGAGCTGATGCGAAAGGTGATGGTACCATGACTGAAAGAGTGGAGGAAACGGTGCAGTAACTGATCGAGGTACATTTTCCTGGAAGTTTCGAATCAAACCAACCATGGGCTCAAACTAACAAAGGGGCTAGTGGGGGGATGTGCAAAGAAGCTAGGTGGACAATAACTCCAAATGGTGTCAAAAGTGCTATAAACTCTTTTGCACCATTTAAAACGGGTGAATTGAACGGAATATTCTCAGCACTATTACAGTGGGGCATGAGCGCTCTACTAGATAGAATGCGGAACATATTCGTCGCCTGTCTTTCAACAGGCTACATCCCGAAGGCATGGAGGGAAGCTAAGGTGGTCTTCCTGCCTAAACCGGGAAAAAAAGGACTATGCAAAAGCAACGTCCTTCAGCCCGGTTAGCCTTACATCATTCCTGTTGAAAACAATGGAAAGGATGTTGGTGGACTGCCTGGAGAATACCACGCTAATCTATAGTCCTTTGGCTAGGTGCCGAAATGCTTATAAAGCAGGCAGATCTACGAAAACCGCTCTACAGGAACTCGTTAGAGTTGCAGAGAGTGGGAGAGTGAGAGATTAATAACGGCGTGATCGTTTTGTCCACGTTTATAGACATAGAGGGTGCTTTCGATAAAATCTCCTTTACCAAACTAAGAAATGCCCTGACTGAGCGGGGGGGGGGGGGGTGATTGTATTATAATTAAGTGGATCGACTCTATGCTTAAGCAGAGGGTGATGAATATTAGCAATGGATGTGCCAGAAAACGGGGTAAGGAAGTCCGAAGATGCCCACAAGGAGGTGTTCTTTCGCCTCTACTTTCGAATATCATTGTAGACAGTCTTCTCTGGAAGCTGGACTGGATGGGCGTACACACTGTAGGATAAACCGATGACTTGGCTCTTGCGAATAGTGGAAAGTTCATGGACACAATTCTATGTTGCATGCGACAGGCACTAAACGTAACCGAAGAGTGGTGTAATGAGCAGGAACTAACCATAAACGCCAGCGAATCAAACACTATGATTTTTACTCCTAAGAAGAAAGACATAGAGATAACTCCCTTACGGTTTTTTGGTTCGGAAATTAAGTTGTCCAAGGAAATGAAGCATTTAGGGGTTACCTCAGAAGCGAAACTGACTTGGAATGTTCACATTGATGTGAAGATCCAAAAAGCGAAAGGTATGTTGCATCAATGTAGGAGAGTGTGCTATCGTAGGCGGGGAATTTCACCTAAACTGACACACTGGATTTAGACAATGATGGTAACACTCATTCTAGCGTATGCATCTCGTCCACGACGACGTTCGTGGTCATGGATGAGCAGGAGGTGCATGCTGGCAACTGCATTCTCCGAAACAGTTTATGCCGACGAAACATCAACTGGGCCACATGGAACAGTTGACGCGCTATGCCCCACAAGGGGTTAGGGCGATTGAGAGTGAGAGAGATCAGTGGTATGGTGACCAAAAGCCATGCAGAAAACCTCAAAGCAGAAGCTACGAAGGTAGGGTGAAAAGTTTTTGGCCTGACATAGAAATACTGCTACAATCAGCAAAAATTTATGTTTCTTGCCTGGGTGCACGTGTCATTAGTTCGTATGACAAGTTTCAATTTGTTCTCTCCAGTAGTTTGTTTGCTTGCACTAATTTTTGCAGTAGACGTCTTACGTGTTTTTCGTTAATACGGAGAAACTTGAATATCGTGTGGTCATAAAACTCTTCGTTTTGGACGAATTAACCCCTAAGGAAATTTATCCGAAGTTAACAAAAGTTTACGGGGACTTTGCTCTTTCGATATCAACCGTTAAAAAATGGGCAGCTGATTTAAACGTGGTCGCACTCCCCTCGAAGATGACTCACGTCAAAAACCGCAACCCTATCGGATACCATCGAAAAGTGCATGATATCGTGTTGGACGATAGGCGAATGAAAGTAAGTGATATTGCTGAGGCTGTGGGGATATTGGAAGAAGGGGTGCGAAACATCTTGCACAAAGAATTAGAGATGCGAAAGCTCTGCGCAATATGGGTGCCGCATTTTCTGAAAAAGCAAATGCGCAAACGATTTTTACAGCAATCTTTTCACCGATTCCATCGGGATCCGACCGATTTTGTGCGGTGATTTGTCACCATGGATGAGACTTGGGTCAGAAGCAGTGGTTCCGCGCCAAAGAAAGCGAAGTCGATCGCATTTGCCGGAAAGGTCATGGCCAGCGTGTTCTGGGATGCGAAAGGGATCCTGTTAATTGATTACCTTGAAAAAGCAGAACGATAACAGGGGAATAGTACTTTAAACTTCTTGAATAGTTGGAAACCAAAATTCGCGATAAGAGGCCTGGCTTGAAGAAGAAAAAAATCATCTTTCAGCAGGACAACGCACCTTTACACAAGTGTTCTTTGTCGATGGATTTGGGGTACGATTTGCTCGACCATCCCCCCCTATTCTCCTGATTTGGCACCCTCAGACTTCCATCTGTTCCCAAACTTGAAGAAATTTGTTTCTGGGAATCGCTTCGCACCCAATGAAGAAGTTGAGAGGGTCGTAGATGAATACTTCACAGCCTTTCAGACTCTCAATTCCGGGAAGGAATACTGATGTTGAAGAAACGCTGGACCAAGTGTGTTGAAGTCAATGGAGATTATGTAGAAAAATCAAATCATTTTTTAACTGAAAATTGCAGTCTTTCATTGTCAGGCCAAGAGCTTTTCACCTTACCCTCGTATATGGGGTGCAAAGGATAGCTTACGTAAGCATATTTGGTGCAAGCACACCAACGCGAACAATGGAGGCATTGCTGGGACTGCCGCCACTGGACTTACTTATAGAGAAAACGGCGGCGCTTTCGATAATACGTATGGAAGTGGAGGGGATGCCATGTGGCATCACTTTGGAACTAGCAGCGGTCATAAGCGCATCCTAGACATTAAACATGATGAGGTCAGGGAGACTCTAATTCCGGTAGAAGGCATGAGTAGACATAGGTTAGTTGAAAGACTACACAAGGCTCACATTGCCGATGGAAACATACAAAATGAGTGTATGTATAATAACATCAGCATTTTTACTGATGGCTCTTTAATGGACGGGAAATCGGGGGCAGGGGTTTACTGTGAAGAGTTAAACCTAACCTGTGCGCTTAGTCTGGCAGAGTATGTGTCCGTATACCAGGCAGAGATGCTTGGCCAGTTTCATGCGTTGGACCAGCTGCTGGAAGGTCAGGTGCAGGGGAAGAAAGTTCTTTTGACACGGCGGATGCCCTACCAAAACAGGGATCTGCGGCGACTTTCATTGGGCCAGAACCCAGAGTTCCTATGGGGACCGGTATGATTGCAGCG